>JAWPNB010000004.1:2505000-5005000 GCA_033996785.1 Trichosanthes truncata
CTGAACTATGAAGTTGGTTTCAATTATACCCCAAACTTTGAAAAGTTTCATTTTAACCCTTGAACTTTGATATTTGTTTCAAAAATACCTTTAAAGGTTTTTTTCATTAAATTCATGGTCGAAAAATGATGTTTTTACATTTGTATTGTTGCTTATGTGAACATATTTGAACATATACGTTGAAAAAAAAATCAAAACATATGCAAATACGTCATTTTTTGTCCATAAATTTAATGGAAAAAATCTTCAAGAATTGTTTTGAAACAAACTTCAAAGTTCAAGGGTTTGAAACATTTCAAAGTTTAGGGTTATAATTGAAACCAACCCCATAGTTTAGGGGTATTTTTGATAATCTAACCATTAATTTATGAACATGTTTTATTATTACTTTACAATGTTATAAAATTTATAAGATATTCTGTTATACATATTTTCATTTTAACAAAAATGAAATGAGCTTGTAACATGACATAATGCATTTATCAAAAATTTTATCATTTTAAAATTTCAATTTTAAAATCGGAATAAATCTATCATATTTGCTAAATCTATTGGATTTAGATTTAGTGAATCTAAAAACAAAAACATAATCCATGTACCAAACAAACACTTTTAACCCTATTTTAATTTTGAACAGAGATATTTTATTCATGGTAGGTGAGATATCATGACATGTCTTATTTCCAACGTAGATAAATAGATTAAATACATTATTTATATAAAATAATCATTTTCCAAAAAATGGGCATATAAATCACAAGAAATTACACGTGTCAAAACATGATACGCGAATATACATGGAGAATGATAAACTGCCGCTACATTGAATTGGGGCGTTTACTCACACAAAGTCGCAAACGAGTCTACGAACGGATTCATTAAATCCTGAAACAGACCGCGTTCTTATCAGTTATCAGAAAGGAAGCGACCTCGTTAGAACCACACACGATTTTTCAGCCACCGGAGCCGCCATGGACGCTCACCACCACCATATGCACGGCATGGCGCCACCGCCGGGCTCCTCCGACGCGTCGCCGGAGATGATGCACCACAAGATGATGATGCACATGACCTTCTTTTGGGGAACCAACGCCGAGATTCTGTTCCATCGCTGGCCTGGCGACCGCTCCGGTATGTACGCCTTGGCCTTGATCTTTGTCTTCGTGCTTGCTTTCATCGTTGAGTGGCTTTCGCATTGCCGATTGATTAAGGAGGATTCCAGCGCCACTGCGGCGGGATTGATCCGGACTCTGTTGCATACGGTTAGGGTTGGATTGGCCTATTTAGTCATGCTTGCGGTCATGTCGTTCAATGTTGGAGTGTTTTTGGTCGCCGTCGGGGGTCATTGCCTCGGATTCTTCTTCTTTGGGAGTAGATTTTTCAAGCAATCGGGCGCGGCTTCTGGTAAACCCTCTGATCTCCCTCCTCTTAGTTGTTGAAATCGATGATGAAGGAGTGTGGAAATCTGCAATTGAATTGTGAAATTATCTGATTGAATTTTCGAAAGTCGATTTAAACTGTTGCTGCTGATGAATTTTTTGGTTTCGATTTGGAAATTTGAAAGTTCAGAAACGAAATTTGTTTTTCGAATTCTTGCAGCATATGTCAAGTTATAACGGGAGGGGAATTGGTAATTGGAAATGCTTGGATTCAGATTCCGGGATAATTCGCTTGTAATTTTCTTCTTTCTCACAGTCACAGTTCATCGTTTTCATTTGGATTCTTAATTTTGTAATTGTAAGGAAGAACTTTTACAGATTATTGATAGAATTAACAAAAAGAAAGGTTAGAATTATTATTATTATTATTATTTATGAATTACCGATTTTTTGTTTTGATTTAGGGTTGCTAAGCTTTTGCATAATTGTAACGTTATTGGATTGGTTTTTTTTTTGGTAGTTTTATTTTTGTTTTATATTTTTAAAATTAGGCTTATTTTTACTTGCCTTTTCTTCCTCACCTAGAAGAGACTTGTGAAAATCTTGATTCTTAACAAATTTTCAAAAATATAGATATGTTTTGAAAACTATTTTTTTTCTTTCTTTCTTTTTTTCTCCCCTTTTGATGATTTTTTGGGTTGAATATAAAAATATAAAAGAAAATTGAGAAATCCAAATCACTGTTAAATTAGCTTAGTTTTTTTTTTTTTTTTTTTAAAATTTTTAAATTAAAAAATAATTCGTGAAGAGTTGTTTTGTTTAACTAGCATAAAATATGGATTTATGACCAAAAAGTCATAGATTCGAATCCCTCAACTTCAAATGTTGTTGAACTCAAAAAAAAAAAAAAAAAAAAAAAAAAAAAGCAAAGTTAATGGAAGAAAAGTAAATTTTAAAATTTAAGAAAGAATAATTAGATACGTAATCTAGATTAATGTTTTTTAAAATTTTCTTTAAGTTTAAAATTAGATTAATGTCTTGAAAATATGGCGAAGGATTATTTAATTTTTTTAGAATAACGTGGCGATTTTTCTTTTTCTTCCAATATTTGTAGAATGGGATTTGTTTATGTCTTAATCGAATTTATTACACATCACTATTGAGCTAGGATAAATCGTCTCTTCTAAAAAAATCTAGGAGATATTATTTTGTGGGTTGGCAATCTTTTTGTTTCTTTTTAAGGACAAATTTATGTGGATATTACTATATATATATATTGGGTAGATCACTTCTTAAAGACTTGATTTTGGATGAATTTTCTCTTGGATAGATGATTTATCTAATTAAAAAAGGAGATGATATATTCCAGTATAGGGTAAAAATACTTTTTATTTGTCCTTGTAGTTTTTTTAACAGATGATCTTTTTCATTACTGTGAACAAACACATTAAAAAAATGCTTTTTAAGAAATTTTAAATTAATTGTCATTTAACATTTTTTCTCCTTTAAATTTTAGTTTTTTAAAATTATAATAAAATCATTATCAAACATTGAATTTGCAAAACGAAAGTATAAATTTATAATAAATAAATATCACGAGACAGCGGCCATGAAATGACATTTACTATAATTTCTTTTTTCTCCTCTTTTTTTTTTTTGTTTAAACGGTGCAATTAGCTTTTCAAATCTAAATAAATTTAGAATATTTTAAATGTTGAGTCAGCTTCAACAACAGAGCAGCCAGTTACACAGCGACACGTGGGTATCGGAAATCAAGAAAGCTAAGGCGGAGGCTCCGGCTGGTTTGGCGGATTCTAATGGTAGTTCCGCCGTCCCTCCATAGCTAACTACGGCGGTGACACGGTTGATTTTTCTTGAATGCATTAATTAAATTATAATCAGCTTCTGAATTTGAATCCTCGTCATAATGCAAAATACAATGTTTTTGTAAATATTCATTCACTAACTAATACACTAATTTGTATTACTAATTCTGTTTAGCAATAGTGAATATGGGGTGAAAATTCATAATTATGACTTACATTTAAGAGAGATTCATAGTTTCTTGATCAACGAAGTGAAGATCATAAAAAAAAATGTTATTTTACTTTTTTATGTTTTCATGAAAATTGTTTTAAGTTTCTTTTAAAAAAAAAATAGTGAAAATGTGATAAATTAACCGCGAATGTTTGCATGAGTTGTCTGTTTTTCTTGTTAGCCATTGAGGTTATTTTGTTTGAGAGAAAGTGAATAGTTGTGTGATATTTCTCTCTAAATCCTTTTATACATTAACATCTCATCAAAGTTTACAAAACATTCCTCACTTTTTTTTTTTTTTTTTTTTAGTTCAACAACATATAAGGAGAGGTTTGAACTTCTAACTTTCTACTTGAGAATATAATGCTTTAACCAATTGAGCTATATACAAGTTAGTACAAAACTCTTATCACTTGGTTTTTGATTTAAATGTCCAAAAATAGATATATATTTACTTCCAAATCACCCAAAGCAAAAACCTTAATCTAATTTACAGACCATTCTCTTTGGGTCTCCTAATACAAAATTTTCTGGTTGTACCATATAAATTGTCTCATCAATGTCACCATTGAGAAATGCTGTTTTAACGTCCATTTGATGAAGTTCAAGATCAAAATGTGCAACAAGTGTCATGATGGTCCTGAAAGAGTCTTTCAATGAAACAGGAGAGAAAGTCTCTTTATAATTAATTCCTTCCTTTAGCTACAATACGTGCTTTATACCTTTCTACATTACCTTTTGCATCCCTCTTGGTTTTCAAAATCCATTTATGGGTTTAAACAAGCTTCTTGTCAGTGGTACTACAAGTTTTATCAAGTGATTATGTCATTTGGTTTTGAGATGAATATTGTTGATGATTGTGTGTATCACAAGTTCAGTGGGAGATTGTTTGAAATTTCTATAATATGGGATCACATGTGTAATTATTCAATGTGTTCTTTTGCTATTTTGATTAAACCCAAGAGAAGTGACCTACTTATGAAAATATTTATAAATTAGCCATGGGCAAAGTGTTTAGATATTATTACTTTATTTCTAATTTGAAGAGGGGCCAAATTAGAAGTGAAAGTAGCTTATATAATTAACCAACTAATCGTTTTTTTTATTTAATAGTTGGTTACACAATAATTATGGTCCCCAACGTCAGATAGATTTATTTCACGTAAGTTTCCTTTCTTTCATCCCCATCAGAGAGAAGAGAATTACTTCTTCTCTTCCTATAAAAGGAGGAAGAAACTATGGAAATAAAACATAAGAAGTAAAACGTGATCTATCTAGACTTGGAAGATCATACCTATTTTAGCGGCTTTTGACAATGGATACAAGTATATTTTTGTTTCTGATTTTGAAATTTAGTTCTCTTGAATTTGACGTGGGAAATTGATCTATAGGTTAAAATTTACTGATTTAAAGTTCTTCAATTTTACCAAGTAACTCATTTTCGTTGATGGTGTTACAATATTATTGGTGTCGGCCATGCTGGAAAGTGGCAAAGCTAGCTACCCAAAAGATTTAGAAAACAAATGACCAAATAAGAAAATAAAGGAAATTAGTCTTTTAACAAAACTTACCTAAAATGTATGGAAAATGATTTTATATTCTAGAGTTGGGCAGGTTGAGTCAATTAAAACATTAAACTAATAATTTTATTAATTAAAAGTTTGAATTTTGCAAGTCTTCACTAAATTTTGTTAGAAGATTGCTAGTTAAAGTGGGGTGAATATGTGAAGGTTGTCTCATTTAAATTTCATATTTAAAAAGGGAGAAAAAAATGTAATTAGATACATATTAGCAAGAATTCTTCATGTCGTATGAAGCAACAAGACCAATGAACAATGATAGCCCACTTATAGCATTCTTCAAATTAAAAGAAGTTGATGGCAGTATTGGTAATTTTGTCCTTGTTAGTGCAATTTTATTTAAACTCTGTTTCATGATATTGTCCACGACTTTGCTTTTGGTTTTCCTAAAAGGCCTCATACCAATGGAAATAATTGTCTTCACATATATACTCATGATCACTCCCTTCCCTAGCCAATGTGGAACATTTATTTGTACTCCTAACATTAACAACATGATTTTTTCACTTTTAAGATTCATCAAATTGTTTCCACATTTTTATAAGTCTTCTTCCAAATATTTTATATATTAATTTACATATTAGATAAACAAGCCAAAAGCAACACGTATTTGACCATTTCCCCTTCTTTTTTAATATAAAATATCAAATGATAACCTTCACTCCAAGTTTAATGAAAAGTATAAAATGAATCATTTAGGCCCCGTTTGATAACCATTTGATTTTTGATTTTTGGTTTTTGAAAATTAAGCCTATAAATACTACTTCCACCTATGACCTTCCATGTTTTCATATATACTTTTTAGATGTGTTTTCAAAAACTAAGCCAAGTTTTGAAAACTAAGAAAAGTAGTTTTCAAAAACTTGTTTTTGTTTTTGGAATTTGGCTAAGAATTCAAGTGTTTAATTAAGAAAGATGGAAACCATTGTAGAGAAGATCAAACTCATTGTAGAGAAATGGTGAGAAAACAAGCACAATTATCAAAAACCAAAAACCAAATGGTTATCAAACGGGATCTTAAAGTTTTAATTCATGAATTATTAGTTTAGAGTTTTAATTCTTACAAAGTTTAGAATTTTATAAATGGATGAAATTATTAGTTTAGGGCTTTAATTTACTTAAGTTGCTAGAGTATAAAATAATTTCCCTAAAATTTAATAGAGTATTTTGTTTTGTATTTACATGTTTCTCTCATCAAATTTTCAATATTTTTAAATTTTCAACTTTGTTTTTACGTACTTTAATTTATTGATTATTTGATTTCCAAATTTGTCTCATCAAATTTTCTATATTTTTTAAATCTTCAATTTTTTTTTTTGTATTTATATCTTTACTTTTACTTTAATTTCTAACACATGCTTTTTCAGAACTAAGTGATACAACAATAGCGGCAGGATTACAATGATCACTTGATTCTTTACTATCTAATGACATACCAAGTAAAGTGTTATTATCATGTATTAATACAACATTAGAAGCTTCTCTTTACAACTTTCTACCTTTTCAATATGCTTGTATATAGTTGGTAAACTAACATTTTCCATGAATTTGTTGACATTGAAACTAGGTTTAGATTTAGCGTACCTTGAAGATATTCTTTGGAGTTTCTTTTCTACTTTGATGGCAAAGTGTGCACTATCTCTTCCAAATCCTCACTACAATATTCAATTTCTTCTTGTTCAGCAATCATCTTGCAATCTCCTCATCAAATCCTTTGTAGAATCGGTCTATGGTAAGCTTCTTCATCCCCGTATACGTATCTCCTCAAGTAATGAAAGCATCTCTTTGTAGTATTTTTTCATACTTTTGCTTCCCTTGTTTCAAAGCTCACAATTTGTGGAAAGACTTAAGAATTGATAGGGATGAACACTTCATCCCACAGCAGAAACATTGAATCGTCTTTGATTTTACTCAGAATTAAACAAAAACTAAGGTTAAGCAAAAAATACTTTTGTATATTATATGGAGATATTTTTGGCAAGTCTTTATCTCCTCCACAAAGTCTTTCTAGCTGTGGCTCGAACATAGGATCAAGCTAAGGCTTGTGGGAGCTTTTTTACAAGAGGGAGGGAATGGATGGGAGAATTTCTAAAGTTCTTTTCTCTTATCAAGAATGCACTAAATGACTCATCTCTAGGGTCTTATTTATACTAGTCTATGGCAAATCTTTGCCATAATTATATTTTAATATCTAATATATTAAAATATATTTATCTAATTAATTTGAATTTTATTCAAATCTTTTTAAATTCTCCTATGATATTTATTTCCTTATTTGAATCTTATCCAAATTTTATAAATATCTTTCCTTTAATGTATTTTAATACATTAATAATTTCTTTCATATTTAATGTATCAAATACAATAAACATGTTTTCCCTCATTTAATATATCAAATATATTAAATTTTAATTTTAACATTTCAAATTTTCTTTCAACGAAATTGATATTTTATTGTTCGTATGAGCTAGCAAGGGGACTTTATAGACATACAGATTATAAGCTCCAATGATACAAAATCAATTAATTAAACTCTTTAATTAATTAATTTCCATTCATTAGCTATAGGTCACTCCACTATAGACCTAGAGTTGCACTCTTATGCATTGTAAGACAAGTTGTGTCCATCGATTTAATCATTACATGCAAATCGATCTTTCACGAGTTGTTCGTAATTACAACTTGGTTAAAAGTCCGTTTTACCCCTATAATTATATCTTGCACCTTAAGTATCATTGATTCTCTAATTAATAATTTGTTTATGATCCAACCATAAACTAAGTCCCTCTCAGGCCGTGAGAAGATGGGGCCCCATTGTTCAAGTCTCGAAATCAGCATTTAAGGGAACTACTCATCTACTTACCATATATGGAAAAGAGTGAATTCCATCTTGTGAGATTATGTTCTCAACTCTATATTTAGTCAAGTCTCCAAAATGGTAGGCTTATTGAATCGGCTACAACAGTCATTCTCACTCATGCAAATCAAAGGATAAGCCCTCACAGGTAGGAGTTCATAACTCACTCAGGATTAAAATCGAATCACATATGATTATCTTGGTGAAATATTAATATTCTCAATTAACAAATTTATAAAGAGAGATTAAATATTTCGTGGTCCAGTCTTATACAAACTCATTGTATAAGATACCCTCACTCACATGTCTCCACATGAGCGATTTGGATCAAATTATTTGTAACTATTACAAAGTGGGTCGTAACAATAATGTTACCAGAATAAGACACCCAACTTTATCCATATACTATGACCCTTTAGGTTATCTCTTGAACATGATCCTCCCGTATATCAACCACATATTGTTCAAGATTACACTAATAACCTTGGATTTTTTATATAATGGATAATATTAAATTGTAAATAAAATAATCAAAATTATTATTAATTATTAAATAAATCATTAATTACGAAGTTTTAGGGCATAAATCCCAATAGGAATAAAATGCTTCCTTCATTAGGAGCTTAATTTGTTTCCATGAAGGTGTTGCATAGTTTTGACTCTTCCTCCTTTTTAACATCAAAATATTTCACCATGTTTGGGCATAAGTCTTAAATGTATAGAGTCAATAAGCTTTAGCTTTCTCTTTTTTCTATAGTGGTGACGATCAATAATGACATCAATTTCCTCCTTCCTAAAGAAGGTATTCTTTTGGATTTGAATACTTCCAAAGAACAATGGAGAGACATGTTTCGGTCAACATATAATGGCCATTTTACTTGGGGTGCTTTTTTGATAATACATGGCTACAAAAAGATGTTAGTATAAAGTAAATTGGAACTCACAATCACTCTCTCCCTATATTTCACTCGAAAGATATAAGTCACTCGTGTTTATGCTCAAAAATGAAAAACTTTTCCTCACAAATATGTAAATTCTCTCAAAATATAAGTAACAAAGTAGTCAAGAGTTTGCAATATCAAGTACTTTAAGATGCATGCCTTGAACACCAAGGCGAGATTGACGTGAAGTATTGACACTCAAGCTAAGAAAACATGTAGAATCAAACAAAACAAAAAAAGTAGTAACATAAAAAAACACAAATGTTCAAGACCCAATAAGCTAGAACAAGAAATAATGAAAATTAAGATATCTAGAATCAATAATTTAAGATTTAAAATTCAAAGAATTATGCGAGATGAATAAAGGAAAGCAAAACTACTATCCAATGGTAAAAAACAAGAATAAAGAAACAAATGAGGCAGGATTCATGATATGCAAACCCTCCCAAAACCCTATAATCAATGAGATTTAGCCTTTAGAAACCTTAAAGTAAAAACCTTAGGCCCCATTTGGTAACATTTTTGTTTTTTTGTTCTTTGTTTCTCGTTTCATGTTTTATGTTTTATGTTTTATGTTTTTTGTTTCCTGTTTCTTGGTTTTTGTTTCCATTTTTTAGTAAAGAAAAACATAACTACATATATTTGGTAACTGTTTTTTTGTTTCTTGTTCTTTATTTTTTATTAAAAAAGAAACAAAAACATTCTTGGTAATGATTTTTTGTTTCTTGTTCTAAAAAGATTTTAAATTAAAAACGTAAAATTTTTACATGAAAATTAGTTTTTAAAATAAAATGTTCAAAATTTTCATGTTACATTTATTTTAATATTTTTATTATGTATTTTATAAGTGATAAAAAAATGTTTTATTTATGTTATGAAAAAATTGGAAACAGAAACAAGAAAGTTAGGCCCCCGTTTGATAACCATTTGGTTTTTGATTTTTGGTTTTTGAAAATTAAACATATAAATACTACTTTCACCTCATGGATTTTCATGTTTTCTTATCTACTTTTTACCTATGTTTTCAAAAATTAGTTTTCAAAAACTTGTTTTTGTTTTTGAAATTTGGCTAGAAAGTCAAATGTTTCCATAAGAAAGATGGAAACCATTATAGAGAATATGAAAATCATTGTAGAGAAATTGTGAGAAAACAAGTACAATTTTCAAAAACCAAATGGTTATCAAACGGGACCTTGGTTTTTAGTGTTTGGTTTTTGAAAATTAAGCTTATGACCACTACTTTTACCTATGAGATTCTTTGTTTTATCATCTACTTTCTACCCATGTTTTCAAAAACCAAGCAAAATTTTGAAAATTAAAAAAATATATATATAGTTTTTAAAAAAATTGTTTTTGTGTTTTGGAATTTGACTAAGAATTCAAATGTTTCTTTAAGAAAGATGAAAATTATGATAAAGAAATTGTAGGAAAACAAGCCTAAATTGCAAAAACTAAAAATCAAATTGTTATCAAATGGAGCGTTAACTTTATTGTTTTCAAAATTTCTACACAATTTTAAAAATATTTCTCAAAGATGAGAAACAAGAATAGATACCAAACACTTTTGTTTCTAAAAACTTGAAACGATAAACAAGAATATTATCAAACGACCCGTCAATAATTATTAGAACTTAGATTTGGAAACTTTCTCGAAGATCACTACTTGCTTATTTTATCCTTGAGACCGGTAAATTCAAGTATGTGAATTTACATACCTTGAACTTCACCTACTTGGTTCAGCAGCTTGGTTGCATTTCACTAGTAAAAGAAGAAAACCTAACTTCCTTGCTTCCAAGACAGCTTCCAGGATTATTGGGGTGTTGGGAATAACTTTTTAAAATAATGCTTTTGATATAAAATTGATTTTTCTATTAAATTTTTTTTTAAAAAATAATTTAAAGTGTGTTTAGTATAGATTATTGAGTGATTTTAGGTGATCAAAAGTAATTTTTAAAGTATGTTTTGAAGAAACACATATGAATTATTCAAAAATCTAGGGGGCGTTTGGTGCACCGTGTTGGGTTTGAATGGTTTTGGAATTCAAACCCAAAACATTGTTTGGGCCACTGCGTTCAAAACCCAGTGAGTTTGAAACACAACCTCATGGTTTTGTACAATGCACTTCAAACACTGTCTTTTGATTTTCATACTTCAGAACACTATACTTTTGATTCCTAGGATTTCAAACCTCCAGAACAAACCCCTCAGGATTCTAATTCCAAGGATTCTGATTCCGAAACGATACTCCAAATAGCATTGCTTGTTGTAATCCAACAACATCGATCAACAATTTGAAAATGAAGCCTTTGTCGACGGTTACTTGAACACAAGTATGACTAACAGAGGATCAAATACCCAGAGCTATCAACGCTCAAGAATTAACTAAGAAATCAACAACTAAAATCCTCCTTCCAATCTTTTTTTCTAATTTTTTTCTTTATTTTTTTAATCATACTATTTAATTTGGGTATTTTTACTCTTTTAATCATGTTTTGATTAATTGTATTAAGTTTTTTTTCTTATAGAAAGTGATAACCTTTTGAAAGGATTAAAAAAAATTGTTTAATCTTTTAAATTACAAAAAGGTTTTTTTTTAAAAAAAAAATAACAAAATAAAAAGCCTTCTCTCATAAGCCTCTTCATTTTTCATTGGCTCTCTACCTTATGTGCACTTGAGTATCTACAAAATCACATCAAAGAACTTTATTCATAAGGTAGCAATGATGGAATCAAATTCAAATTCGAAATCCTTAGCCTATAAATAAGATTCAAAACCATAGAAGAAAGAAAGAGAGGGGAGAAAGAAAAAAAAAAGAGAATGAAATGGGTGACTCCATCATCCAACTTATTCTCTTTGAAAAAAAAAAAAGAGTAAGAATCCAAAAATGTAGAAGGAACCCTCATATCCAAAAATCATAAAATGCTTTCTTTATTTTAAATTTCAGAAGGTGTGCGAGTATGAATTCAGTTCAAAGAAGTTACCATCAACAAAATGATAGTTGATTTATAAAGGTTTGCACACTAGAGTTTATGTTTTTCTCTTTACTAAAAGTGAGGCTCGAGTAATATATTTTGTGGACTCCAATCCATTAATTATATGAAAATCCTCATAAAGATAATTTTCTTTTTAAACTCTCCCTTTTCATGGAATTTTGCTAAAAGAGCTTTCAAAATGCCAAAAAAATCAAATATTTTCTTTTTGCACTTGCTTTTAAAATAAAATGAGTTTCTCTTTTTAAAATAATACTTTTGCTAAATTAACAAAGTTTTGATTATCAAATTCTTTGATTTACACTTTTTCATACAAATTTTCGTATTTCCATCTTTTAAAAAATATCAAAGCTTTTTAATCTCTTTTATTTTCTTGCTACAAAATCAAGTCTTTTCTCTAAATTACTTATGACTATTTTTGAATAATTTGAACTTCTTAAGTTCCAAAAAATCTTTCCTTCTTAAAACTCTTTTTTTAACATCTCTTTCAAATTATGCTTTTTTAAAAAAGTATTATTTTCTCTAAACTAATTTAGAGGATTGAGTATTGTACTTTTGAGATAATCATATTACCTTCAAAGTACATGATCAAAATCCTAAACAAATGTTTTCTTTTTAAATGCAACCCCTACGAGAGGGATTTGAGAAAGGAAATCTTCTCAAGTTCTTGAGGTGGGGAGTTTTTCTTAATGCTATGAGAACAATTCTAATATAGTTGCAACAATTAAAGGTTAATAACCCCACTCATTAAAGTCAATTGTTTGCTTCACTCTTGATTCTTGAAGTTCAAGATATGACAAAATGAGACATTTTAAAAAATAATAAATAATAAAATAATGTTTTTCTCTAGAACCCTAAAGGACCCCCTTTTTTTTAAAAAAAAAAAAAAAAGTAGCATGAAGTAAGAGATTAATTTTGGTAACCATTTTTATAGGTGTTATATAGGATGTGCTAATACATTCCCTACACACATAAAGCCTCTAAGCCTAAACTCTATTTTTTGTAGACCATTTTAAAATTGAATGACCAATCACACCCAAATAATAGTTTGTGGCAACTCCAAACTCTTTTCTAAAAGACCCTCCTTTTACACGGACGTCGATCACTCCACATCGCAAAATGGCAGCAACATAGATGAATTTTTTTTTTTTCAATTTCCCAAAAAAAATAAGAACACACAATAACACTAATATGGTATACTAGATTCAACAAGAACAATATGGAAATCAAAAAGGCCTAGATATGCAATTTTAGACTCAATGAATAAAAGTAAAAAAGACTCCACAAGACATATCCAATCTAGAGTCATCTAAGCTCTGATATTAAATATTATAAAACTCTAGAAAACTGTAGGTAAGATTTAAGAACTCTTCCACTCAAAGAGAATTCCTAATTTTGTCAAGTCTTAAAACTCCAAATCGTTTCAATTTTAACCTCAAGATTTAGACTATTCACTTTGAATACAAGAGAGATTGCTAAAAAGTTGATGACAAGTTCGTAGCTGATTAAGAGTTCACATCTCTCCTCTTCTTCAAATCTTCTCATGGTTGAAGTTGAGGGGGCTCGAAATGGGCTTAATTATGGTTTGTTCCCTCGACTTAAAGAGAGGAACCCTTAAAAAACTTATCCTGTGATGAGATGATATTTGATTATTGATGAAATTAACTTTATCTTTTTTTTAGGTATTTTGAAGTTAGACAAATTTATAGAGAGTTAAGACTCGTTTGACAACTATTTGATTTTTTATTTTTAAAAATTAAGTCTATAAATACTACAACTACCCATGAGTTTTCTTATTTTGTTATTTACTTTTTACATATGTTTTCAAAAACCAAACCAAGTTTTGAAAACTAAAAAAAGTAATTTTTGAATTTTTTTTTTTTTTATTTGGCTAAGAATTCAACTTAAGAAAGATGAAACTCATGATAGAGAAATTGAGAGAAAAAAAAGCATAATTTTCAAAAACTAAAAATAAAAAACCAAGGCCTCATTTAATAATCATTTGATTTTTGGTTTTTGGTATTTGAAAATTAAGCTTGTTTTTTCTCAATTTCTCTACGATAGTTTTTATCTCTCATAAGAAAACATTTGAATTCTTAGTCAAATTCCAAAAACAAAAATAAAATTTTGAAAACATATGTAAAAAGTAAATAACGAAACAAGAAAAATCATAGATAGTAGTAATATTTATAGGTTTAATTTTCAAAAATCAAAAAAAAAAAAAATGGTTACCTAAGGTCTTGTTTGATAACCATTTGGTGTTTGGTTTTTGGTTTTTGAAAATTAAGTCTATAAATGTTACTCCCACCTATGAGTTTCCATGTTTTCGAATCTATTTTTTACCTATATTTTCAAAAATCAAGCCAAGTTTGAAAACTAAAAAAGTAGTTTTCATAAAGTAGTTTCTGTTTTTAGAATTTAGTTAGAAACTCAAATGTTTCTTGAAGAAAGATAGAAACTATTGTAGAGAAAATGAAAATTATTGTAGATAAATTGTGAGAAAACAAGTACAATTTTCAAAAACCAAAAACTAAAAATCAAATTATTATCAAACGGGAGCTAAATGATTTTGAATAGGAAAAAGATCCATGGTATTGCGCCTATGTGCTAGTTGACTTCTTTCCCTTGGCCTTCGAAAAGGCAATTGCCAAAACTTATCGGTTGATTAATTTATTTTGTTTTAAAAAAAACCCAAACTATTTAGATAAAGTTGACTAATGTGTGGCAGCTGCTTATCGTTATAATTTTATCAATCAAATGTCAACTTCTTGACATTAAATAGAACATTGATATGGTGACATATATATTTTTTTAATACAACAAATGTAGGGTGTGAAGATTTAAACTTTCGACTGCAAGAGAATGAATAGATATCAATTATCACAGAGTTATGCTCATACTGGTGACATATTTTATTCTTTATCATAGAAATAAAGCAATTGGAAATAAGAAATAAGAACAATAATATAACATAAAAGAAAATAATGAATAATGAATTAACAAGTAGACTTTAGACTAGAGTTCATTTCCCCCATCTGCTAATCCTATGAATTAAATTAATTCAAGTTAAGATTTCTAAGAGTTATTTGAAATTATTACATATGATGAAAGCAAGGAACTAGAGGCATGAAACATGCTATTTCATCTCCATCTTGTCATAGTCAACAATCATATCCATCTTTTAAATTCATTTGAGTGAGTTCATGAGAAAACTATACATAAGAGCATATTACTGTCATAAGTATTTTTAAATTTGAGCAATATTACTTCAAATTTTCATTTAAAATTTAAAATTCAACAACACGTGGAGTAGAAATTTTGAACCTCCTACTTTTTGACTGAAGGTATATGTATGCCTTAATCAATGGAGAATGATAAATTTTTATTTAAAATTTAAAGCTTTCTAAAAAAAATTATGATTGTATTTTCTTTATTGATTAGACATCTGAAACCAAATCATGTTCGTGTACAACTCTTTTATTCTACCATGTTTAACTCTCGAAAAATATATGTTGGACTAAAAAGATAGGTAACCAATAATTAAAACAAAAACAAAAAAAAACAAAAACCATTTTGAAAAAAAAAAAACAAAAAATTCTCTAGTTTGTACTGCATATAAAAGAAGTACAACAACCATTAGTACAATCATATATCTATCAAAAATTCCATTTTTAGCTATAAAAATCAGTGGATAAGATTATCATCTTTCTCAAAGTCAAAAAACAAAGAGAGGCAAAATGAACAATACAACAAAAATCGTAATTCTCTGTCTTCTAATTTGTCTTTCTGTCTCTTCCAAAGCCAACGCTAACACTGTTTTTCCCACCCACGACGGTATGCACTCGGACTCCCCGCCGCCGCCGATGGGTCCGACCAGCGTCGGCTCCGACGACGACATGCACTCTCACGGGACGCCGTCGTCGATGGAGGCGGCGATGCACATGACTTTCTTCTGGGGGAAAAACACCCAAGTTCTATTCTCCGGCTGGCCCGGCAACAGGTCCGGCATGTACGCGGTGGCGCTGGTGTTGGTCTTTTTGCTGGCTGTGGCCGTCGAGTGGCTGTCGCAGTGGCGGCTGATGATGGAGGCGGGCCCGAGAAATATAGCCGCCGGGATCGTGCAGACGGCGGTGCATGGGATTAGGGTTGGGATTGCGTACATGGTGATGCTTGCTTTAATGTCGTTCAACGGCGGCGTTTTTATTAGCGCCATCGCCGGCCATTCTGTTGGGTTTCTGGTTTTTGGGAGCAGAGTTTTGAAGAAGACGAAATCGTTGCCGTACGATCAGGGTACCGCGGATCTTCCATCTAGGGTTTGCTGACCAAGACGTGATCGTAAAAAATTCAAGTGAATTTTCAACTTTTGTTATTTCGGATCCATGTTTCTCTTTTTTTTCTTTTATTTGAAATATTCACATAGCTATATTGAGATTAATTTTGATTTCTTTTCCACCATCATATATATATAAATCGGATGTTCGTCACTTAGATTAATCGAATCCCTTGCTTTTATCTTTTTCTTCCTAATTAAACATTAATAGGTATTTTAAAATTTAATAATTATATTTCAGTAGTAATTAAAAAATTTTGAGGTCAAAGGACACATTACTTGTCCAATCCCCAAAATTAAATTTAATAAAACAAATATTATGCAAGCCATCTTTCTCTAATTGAATTAAATTGAATCTTCATCACATTCGAGTATAGTTTTTATAATGCTAGAAATTTTTCTATCCTTGGAGTTTAGTCCTATCTCTACGTGGAATTATTTTCATTCCTTAATTTATTTGTATGTTTCTCACATACACATACCTTCAATTAATTAACATTAATTTACAAATTATATTTACATGAAATTCTTAGAACTAATTTTGAAAATAAAACTAAAAAACACTTTTAAAAGTATGACATATATACCCGATTCTTACTCAGTATTTGTGCATCCACCCGATTATCACACATGCAACCTAGTTGAAATACACAGCAATATATATATATATTTATTTATTGCTTTGTATAGAAAAATAGGTTGCATGGAGAGGGTTGCACCCAAGTTTTTTTCTTTTGTTAATATCATTTGGGTATTTTCAGAAAGCAATCATGGATGATTTTGAACATATACTATTTTTTTAATGCCAACGATTTTTTAGAAAAGCGACCAAAGTTTAAAGTATTGATGTTGATGGAAATGTTGAAGTCTCAATTTTATGGAAATGTCGATGGAAATATCGATAAAATGTTAATGTCGATCGATATTTTTGAAAAAATTTTAAAAACAAAAAATTCAAAAAAAATATTTAAATTAATAAATAAATATTTTACACTTTTTAAATGAGTTAAAATACTTTGTTACAATCTTATATTCACATTAAGTTACATTTTCTTACTATTTTTTTTAATTTAATCAATTTTGTACAGTATAGTAGAAATGTCGATTCTCCTTTATGTCGATGTTGAACCTATGGACATAGAAATGTCGATGAAAATATCGACATGTCGACGGAAATTTAATACTATGAAAGCGACTAGTGACCATCGACATTTCGGTTTAAAACACCTATCAACGGTGATATATGGAAAAAACTTGGGTGTTGTGATGCCCACATCACAACCCTCCATTTTCGATTTTTGAGTTTTTTTTTTTTTTTTTTTTTTTTTTTTTTGAAAATCGATGGATGTGATATGGACAGCACATTATTTGGGTGCTGCCTAGGCAGCACCCAAGTCTTGCCCGCGATTTATTTCCTTCAAATGACAAACGGAGATTTTGTTTCCAACATACGAGCTCCTTTTTCTAACAAACGACCATCAACATTGGGCAAAGAAGGTGAAATATATATGAAGTTATTTCATATAAACCACTGTTTAGGCATATTTGGAGTTTATTTTCCAGTTATTTTTTCATATTTCAAATATATTTATGTGGTTTATTTCTAATATTCAGTGTACTTTAAATCTTATTTTTCAAAGTTTCGAACGTCTAGTCACTTGCGAGCAACTCCGACGGCACCAGTAGGGTTTTTTTAAAAACAATATGTTATGGTTCTCTAAGGTCGTATATGATTGTGTACATGTTTATATTTTGTATGTTGTTTTTATATAGTTGCTTCATACTATGTTTATATTTCTTAAATGTGTACGAGTATATTTAATTATATGAGGTATATATTTTTTATATATTTTTTTTTTGAAAAAGATATATATACGAAGTATATATTTGCAAATAATATAATGGTGTCATCATGAACAAATATATCGAGTATATATTTGCAAGTGACATGACGGTCGTGATGTAAGGACATAAGGGTCTTTTGGCATTTTGTTAAAAAAAATAAAATCTTGGAGGAGGGTTGGTGGGTACATGTGGCTAGTGGTGGTGTTAAGGGTGTTTGATATGTGGCTAGTGTGCAAGTTTAAAGGGGAAAAAAAACACAACGGAAGGGAACCCTCTTTGGTTTTTTTTAGCATGAAAACGTGGAAGTTGAGAGAGCAGAGAAAACTTGTAAATTGAAGCTGACTTTGAGGGATTCTAGTTGAAACTATTTGAAATTTGGAGGCAGAAGAGTATTACAGAGTGAAGATTTCAAGGTTGGTAAGTTTTCTTAAGAAATCCATGGAGAAAGGCTTCAAAATTATTTGTGGATTTTTCTTTTGGTTTCAATTCTTGTTTAGTAATGTAGAAAAGAAAAGAGGTACTCGATTTTAGGGTTATACAGAAAATTGTTACCCTTTTTGTTAAGCTAAAATTGAGAAAAAGGAGAGTTGCAATAGTGTAGGAAGAGAGGGAAAGGAAGAGAGAGGAAGATGGTAGGAGGAAGATAGTAGGAGGAAGACGAAGCAGTTGGTAGTATTCAAGAGATGTTCTAAAACTGAATTTAAAGAAGCTAATTAGTGTTTAAGACGATTAAAAGAGAGAATTATATATATATATATATATATATATATATAACAGAGAAATGGTCGAATGGGTATGAAGAGGAAGAAGAAGATGAAGGTGAAGGGAGTAATTTGAATAGAATAAAATGTGAGTGGTGTTTTTCAAAGGAAGTTAATGAAGAAAGATGAAATAGCTAAGGAAAAGAGAGAAATAAAGGGATAATGATGGTGAGGTACAAATGGTGATAAATGATGAGAGAGGAGTTAGGGTTTTGTTGGGAAACCTTCGTGGAAACAAGGAAGAGAAAGAGAAATTGGGTTTTATTTTTTATAGATTAAATAGTAATTTGGAGTAAATGAAGACAGACAATGGACTTGATAAATAGTTTCTTTTAAGGGTTTCTATATGGATAGCCCAATTAGAAAGTCCATATTTCAATTTTGGCCTAAACCCACCATTTTTTATAAGTTTAGTCAATATGTCTTAGTTTTTTACAAAAAAGTCAGCATCCATTTACTATTAAGCATTTTTTTCCTGATATGACAATTATTATATATATATATATGGAATGTTGACAGTTTTTTCTATTTTTTTTTTGAAATTAGAAAATGATGCTTTTTTAAAATAAAAGTTTCCAAAAACGAAATAACATCATTTGTTCCATGATTTTCGCCAAATATGAAGGAGAAATCCATGAAGAAAAAAACCGGTACAAGTCCTTGCATTTACAAATATACCGCTAGTATATAAAATAGTATATAATGCAACGGTATCATAATTAATAATATAATATATACCATGGTATATGTTAAATTATTAGTTATGTTATATATTGAATATTCTATGGAATGTTTGAATGTCTAATGCATTTATATCAATATAAATGAGCTAATATGTGTAATCATGGTATATAAAACAGTATATCATGCAACGGTACTATAATTAATAATATAATATATACCATGGTTTACATTAAATTATTAGTTATGCTCTATATTGAATATTCTATGGAATGTTTGAATGTCTAATGCATTTATATCAATATAAATGAGCTAATATGTGTAATCATGGTATATAAAACAGTATATCATGCAACGGTACTATAATTAATAATATAATAAATATCATGGTATACATTAAATTGTTAGTTATGCTATATATTGAATATACTATGGAATGTTTGAAAGTCTATACATTTATATCAAAATAAATGAGGTAATATATGTAATTATGTTATATAAAACAGTATATAATGAAACGTACAATAATTGATAATATAATATATACCATAGTATACATTAAATTATGAATTATGCTATATATTGAATATACTATGAAATGTTTGAAAATATATACGATATATGAATATATTACTCAATTTATATCATGATAATAACATGGTATATTTACAAGTCAATATACGTTGTATATTCTTATAACAAATGATAAAGTGGAAATCTATATTCTACAGTGAATAAAACATATAAAATTATTGGGAAAAAAAAAACACGTGGGATTCAGCAGTGAATAAAACACATAAAAACCACAATTTCATACCCATTATTCAGATGTTGACAAAAATGGGAATTGTGCAATGGTATAATCAAGGAATAGATAACTTGCTGGGGAGTGGGTGTGTGACGGATGTTGACAAATATGCTTGTCGGACGTTGGGAGTCGAAATTAGAAATGAGACATAAGGAAGAAGGGACTGGAAATGAGATATGGAAAAGAATGGTATTTGGAAGTTGACAAATACGACAATGCTAAAATCATGGTAAATTGAGAGAGACAAATAGCTATAATTATGGAATTGGGAATAAAACCAAAAATAAAATTTAAAAAAACTACCTAAATAGTTTTAATTAAAGAGGGAGAAACGAAAATAAAATGGTATAATAGACCGAAATTGCACATTAAATCTAGATGTGAAAATATTCAAATATTTGTACATTTATGAAAATACCTATTTTAAATCTAATTATGTGTGTAAAAATTCCTTCTTTTAAAGTGTCATATTTGGTTATTATTGGTGATTAATTAGGTGCGGGACTTAGGAATTAAATTAATGTTTTAGGACAAGTAGGGATTGAGACAATATACGATCCTAATTTCTCACTCAATAAGTTCAGTGAGTGGTTTATTTTACAAAATATTTTTACTACTTAATTATTATTATAGAATTTCATGAATCTATAATTATGTATGATTTTGGAACCATTGTGGTGAATATTGTCAAAAAATTATTAAATCTTCAGTAATTCCATGATATCAGTTGTAACTATTGATTTATGAAATATTTGAGATATTTTACGATTATTTGAAAATTCATAAATGTTTTATGTTTATTAAAAAGTGTTGATAACTTATGAATCACTGTTCCAAAAAGTGCATAATTTCAAATGTGGTTTGAGGTTTGATAAGTATTTTTCAAAAATTATTTCCAAATGACCAAAGTTATACCCACTATGATTTCTCGATACACTGATGTGAATGTGTTTTCGTGGAGTAATCATGAGATCTTTGGGACCCATTCAGGCACACATATAGGCGTTGGATCGTGTGTCAACAGGTGCTTTGTCTTTTGGAGTTTTCTCTCTGGCGCGTATGACCATGTTTTCTCTGCTATGTGTCTTGAGGCTACTTGATATATAGTATGACCAGTTTTTCTATTGTGCGTTTCGAGATTTCTCTGCCCCAGTATGATCAGGTTTGGGTACAGATCTTGTGACGAGTTTACAAGTTTATTCTTAGGTTTTCAAGAGTTGTTATAGATTTCTTTGTGTTTAAACTATTTTTGAGCTATTAAATTGTTCATGAGTTGCGTTGTTTTACAGAGTTTTGAACCTCTGTTTAGTAAAAGATTAATTTTCTCAACAGTTATTTTATTAACAACTCATCACTCACTGGGCTTATTAGCTCATTCTTTTATCCTTATTTTTCTATCATGTAGCGCTTGAGTTTCAAGCGAACCTTCTACTCAGCATCTGCCACCAATCTCTTCCAGCTTTTGCATGACATCTTTTTTTTGAGTTCAATGTTTTATGTTTATTAGTCTTTTAAACTAGGGTTGTAGGGTATATTAGTTATTTATAATGTATAAAATCTCTGTCTTTGTTATTTCTACTGTGAAATAACAACAATAAGAACAATGAAATAGAATAAAGAAAAACAATTAGAAAGAAAATGGAGAGGAGAAAAAAAGTAGAGAGTAATATGGTTTTCTATTGAATTGTATCTTTCAAAGGCTTCATTCAACGTACTATTTATAAGAATTACAATAGTGTTGGTTACAAGATCTACATAATTCATAAGTTGTAACCTTCTGGAGAGCTAAAGAAGGGATTAGTAGGGATATGTAGCGTATGGAGATTTCGAGCATCTAATTAGAATATTAGAATATTCATAATAATTTCACCATTTTAATTAAGTTTACTACATGTAATATTTTTGTTGTCTTTTTTAGTTATTTTAATTTCATTTTTGGCTTCATTTTCTTTTTTTCCACATCGATGTCATGTTGTTTGTTCATTTCAATTATGTGTTTTAAGCTGCTGTAACAAAGTATGTTAACTTTTTTTTTTTTTTTTTTTTTTTTGAGAAATATTGTTATTCGATTCTATTAATTCATATAGAACGTCATATTCCATATATGCTATTTAATAAGTAAACTGAAAACTAATTCGTAAACCTTTTTTTAGAATGCTCATCCCTCAAAAGCGTTAAATCAAGAAATTTATATCAATAACCTTAAAAATTTGGTCCTTTTAAGTTATCAAAACTATTTTCAAACCTAACATTTTCGGTCACTTTGATCGTTGAGATTTAAATTTAGTTTCTATTTGATTCTTAAGATTACAAAAGTGACATGGTTCATCTTCAATGTTTGAATTTGATTTCTAATTCATCATTGAAGTTTGAAATTGATTTCCAATTTATCCTTAAAGTTTGGTATTAGTTTCTAATTTGGTCCCTAATTATAAAAAATAAAAAAATTCCAACTCGTTTAAAAAAGGCCAAAAGTCAATTTGTACCCCCTAAACTTTGGAGGTTGTATCAATTAAAACTTTTGAACTTTCATGAGTTTATCAATTTACATCTTCCCTTACATTCTGTTTGAAAACTGTTAGTTTACACATGTGGGGACTTGTAATTATATCAATTTATAAACCCCTAAATTTTCATAAGTGAATCAATTTAGACCCTACATTTGAAATTCGTCCATACACCAATTCTCACACGTGTGTTAACTTCTTCAAACGTCGGATTAACAAAATGAGTAATTTTTTTAATCTTCTCTTCTTCCTCTATTTTCTCTCTACCTTATTTAAAAAGAATAAGTGTGTGTGTGCGCGCGAGGCTATTTCGATAAGATTTTGTTGGAGAATAACAATATTATGTACGTAAATTTGAGTTGATTTTAAATTGAATCATGTAAAAATAGTTTTAGACACATTTGTTCCGTGAAATTGATAAAATGTTTGTTCAATTTGGATGACAGAGATTAATTATTCGTTGATAAAATTATAAAAAAAAAAACCATAAAATTTTAAGCTAGACTCGAATTAGTTAATGTCATCCAAATTGCATAAACTTACCATTTATAAAATATAAATGAAAAAAAAAAACTAAGCAAGTAGCACAAGTTGACTTTTGATAGGGCTACGTGCCTGAAATTCTTGCACTACAGCAAAGCATTCCTCAAAATAATTTATCGAGATCAAGGGCAGGGTCGTTGTGGTTCATTAGACATGACATCTTCTTCTCTCTTGCTACAAAGCAAATTCGACTAGATCAAACACATCATCCAACTTGTTTTCAATTTTCTTTTCTTTTACTCATCGGCCTAAGAAAGTTATTCAATGCAATCATAACATTGTAATTATAACGTCTCCTTCTAAACTTTTAAATCTATTGTTAAGTCATAATTTTTAATTTCTCTATCGTACTTCTAAAATTTAAAACTTTCAACCTTATTGTTCCAACTTCTAGACTAGTGGGTGGGTGGGGTGGCCACTTGTCGAAGCCATTAATTAGTCGCTCATTCGATTGGGTTCAAAACAAAAGAAAAGAGCAAGAAGAATCTCTTTTTGTTTGATGGGAAAATGAGGATCTCTCCATGAGATCTTTGGCCTCTCCCTGTTCGATAAAATGCGTCGCAGAGAGTTTTTTTTTCTCTTTCTTTTTCTTTTGTGATGAAAAAGGCCTCTACGTGGAGCTAAGCCAGTGGTTTTTCTTGTCTTGTCTTTGCTTTGTCTTTGGCGTCTGAGATTAATGTTGTACTGCAGCTGTAAAGCTGCTGTGGAGCTGACTGAAGAGTTGAAGAAGAGGACAGAATTTGTTGGCCCAACAATCTGAAGAAGATTTTTTTGATCAGAGTTCATGCATTTGAAAAGCACAAAATTAAGCCCTCTGCAGTCATGAAGTTGGAGCTAGAGAGACTTTTTTTTTATTATTTATTTTTAGTTTAACGTATAGCAACAGTAGATTCAAACCTCTAATTCTTTGTTCGAGAAGGTATATATCTTAGTCAATTAAATTATAATTGAGAGGTCTCTTCCAATCGTTTTTGCTTTCTTTTTCTCTAGCTGTTAAGATGTTTCACATCACTAGGTTACCTTTCTTTTTCTTTAGCTATTAAGATGTTTCACGTCACTAAGTTACCTGTTAGCCAATGAATTCATAAATAGTATTAAATGAGTATGAAAGTATTTTACGTCTGAACCATTGTTACTCGAGAGATTTTAATTAGAGTTGGAAAGCACGCACTTAGAGAAAAACTAGTAAAGAAAGTTTATTGAGAGAGATTGGTGAGAATCAACGGTGGTGATCAAGAATTTTTATTTGAAGGGCTTTCCTTAATATTTTGTAAAAATAATTCACAAGTACCCAATTCAAATGAATGATTAAAAAAAAAACTATTAATTGTAATTGTCCTCTACAAACTTTCGTATTATAAAATTGTTGCAATAATAACTTCATTATGTATCATATCTAATAATTTGTTTTTTCAATATATATGCTATAAGACTAACATTGTCTATCTTATTAAATAAATCTTTAAAAAAATAGAGTTGGAATGAATTAGCCTCTATTATATATATATATATATATATATGTTCCTTTTTATACCAAAAATAAAAAAAATATTTATCCATTTCCATATACATATTTGATAATAAAAAGAAAATTGAAGAAAGAATTAAAAATTATAATATTATATATTTGTTATTATTTCATATTTATAGATAAAAAATTTTCTAAAGGAAATATAGCTTACATAAAAATTCTGAATTTTTTATTTTTTAAAGAGTTCTTTCTAAATATTCTAAAATGAATAAAAATAATTATGTTTTTGTTTTATACGATTGCTTCTTCTTTTCTTTTTTCTTTTTTCAAACTACTGTCGGACTCACATATATTTAAGTACAACAAACTTCTACATATCTCCACAATTAGTATGATATTTATCTGTTTTAGGCATAAGCCTTCCTTAATTTGGGTTCTATCAAATTAAGAGACCTCATACTAATGAAGATTTATCTTCACTTATATACTCATGATCACTTCCTTTTCTAACTAATTTGAGACCTTATTTGCACTCCTAACTATAATTAAAAGATCTACCACTGGTTGAGCTATGCTTTTATTGGCTCAAGACCAATTTTTTTAAATGTGAGAAAAATTAAAGGTCGCAGTGCTGAGAGCATTATTTTAAATAGTATCCATGAAAAAGAAAGGAGACAAGAGGGGTTGCAAAATATGTCATCATCATAATATCGATGAAATATTGATAAATATATTAGCAAAATATTGGTAAAAATATTTTAGCAATCAACTATCAACCTCTACAAATTTATCCATCTTGTGATACATGGTTGATTTTTTAGGAAAACGACTTTTGTTTTTTAGTTAAACAATGGTGAGTTATTAATATTTTAACTAACTGAGCTATGCCCTAATTGTCCTAGTGCTTCTCATTTTATCTTTGTTGAATCTACAATTTTATCATTATACAACAAATGTAATATATCAATATCAATGTTCACCTACAAGAAGGTAAGAAAATGTCAATCTCAGTTTAGCTTAGTGTATAAAACATTTGTTACCATTTTAAAGGTCGGTAGTTTGAGCTTCTCCATTTTTATAATTTTTGAACTTAAAAAAAGGGTAAGAAAATTGAGGTATTAAAAAATATCGAACTTAATTATAAGTATAACCATGTGAAGCATGTTTGATAAAAAACATAACGTAACAAGAAGTACAATAATCTTCGCATCTATTTAGAGAAACTCTTCGAATGGGAATTCACAAGGAGATGTCAAAAAGTTAATATTCGACAAACAAATATTTCATTCTAATTTTATTATGATTTTTTGGATTTCAGGGCTCATATTTGTCAAGCCTTTAGTAACTGTTTAATTGTTTCACCTTTATAATTTTTGAAAAACGTATGAAAGTTGAATATAAATTTTAGAAAGCAACAAATTTTGGGTTTCATGTTTTTTATTACGATTTTCAATTTTTCATAGACATATATACTCATTATATTTCGTTCAAAAAGAAGTACTCATTAATTAATATTTTTAACCTATAAAATGCATAATGAATATTAAAACAGCTTTAAAATAACATAATAATTTTTATTTTTTATTTTCATGTAAAGTTTCCATTTTTTTTTTCGTTTAAAATTTGAGAAATCAAGAAAATAAAGAAGGGTTGTATAAAATGGAAATAAGTTTGATAATTTTTCCTTTTAAAAAATTATTCAAACATGCCAGAACAAATGAGACTGAAAGTCTTATATCATTAAATGTAAGAAAGAGAAACAATATGACAAACACATTCATTAATTTTTCCAGTTTGAGGTCTCTCTCCAATTATTCTCTTTCTCTTAAATATTTCATAAATATTAAAAATATTAGGTTAAATTATCAAAAATACCCCTGAACTATGGAGTTGGTTTCAATTATCTCCTAAATTTTGAAAAGTTTCATTTTAACCCTTGAACTTTGAGGTTTGTTTCAAAACAACTCTTGAAGGTTTTTTCTGTTAAATTTATGGACGAAAAATGACGTACTTGTATATGTTTTGATTTTTTTTTCAACGTATATGTTCAAATATGTTCACATAAGCAACAATACAAATGCAAAAACATCATTTTCCGACTATAAATTTAATGAAAAAAGCCTTCAAGAGTATTTTTGAAACAAATATCAAAGTTCAAGGGTTAAAATGAAAATTTTCAAAGTTTAATTGGGGGTATAATTAAAACCAACCCCATAGTTCATGAGTATTTTTGATAATTTAACCAAAATATTAATATAGTCGATAAAGTTTGAAAACTATACTTCAAAATATGAAAGATCATATTTAATTTTATAATAAAAAAATTAGAATTTAGTAATTATTTTATATATATTCAATAAAAACTACCAATTAAACATATTTTATGAATGAAAGAGAGAAATATTTATGGAGATGTTTTATCTTTTAGTATTATAATTCAAACATATGGTGTAGATTCGAATCCACAGCTAGGGATTGGCGTAATATATTAGAGAGGGAGAAATAAGTTGGAAGGAGATCTATCTAAGTATGAGAGAGAATAATAACAGATGCAAAAGCAAAATAATTAGTCATAATTATTTGGTTAACTTGTTGAAGATCCAATTTAATTTATTATCCAAAATACCTTGTGGAAAGGTTTGGTCAAGGAAGTTTAATAGAAGAGGATGGTCAAGAAAATGTCAATCTCAATTTAGCATAGTGTATAAAACATCTGTTACCGTTCTAAAGGTCAGTAGTTTGAGCTTGTAACAACTGAAGAAAAAAAAGAATTTTTATTTATTTTATTGGTTTTTTTTAAACCTTTTTGAATTAGGATTTTATTTTTTAAATTAGGAGATAAATCTTTATTTTCTTTTTTTTTTTAAAAGAAAAGATAATCTTTTAAGGGTTTTGATTAGAGTTCTTTTAAAAATGGTCTCTTAAGCCCTAACATTTTTGACAAAACCTTTTGGTTGCAAAAAAAAGAGAGAAAAAAAAAAGAAGACGTTCTATAGTTTCCTCTCTAAAGAAAAAAACAGTAAGTTTTCTTCCCTTCTATTTTCAAGTTTGTTTTCTTTCTTGATTGAATCTTTCTTGAAAAATTTTGGGTTTTGTTTTCATTCTTGATTGTTTAGAATGAAAGGATTCTTAAAATCTTTTGCCCTAAAAAGTTTTTAGGTTTTTCGTTTGCTTAATTCTTTATTAAAGTTTTGCATCTTATGGATTTTGGATTAAACTAAATGTTTGATAAAGGAAAATTTTCCAGAATTTTTCAGCTTTTATTTTCTTCAAATTTGGGACTTTTTTTGTAATGTTTTTGGGTTCTTTTTGTACAAGAAAATTTACCAAATGTTTGTTTTTGAAGTGTAATTTATACCTTTGATTTCTACATGAAAATAGTATGTTTTAAAGGTTTTTATAGCAGTTTTATCTAGATTTTTCAGATATGATTTTGATGTTAAAAAGTGACAAATCTTGATTATTTTAATGTTAAAATCTTGAATAATTTTGTTTTATGAAACATAAAATTTTCTAGGTTATTTGTCTATAATTTATGATAGTTTTGAAGGTTTTAAAAGTTGTAGGATTGAAAATTTGTTTGGTATTTTATATCGTATTGAAAAGTATTGATCTTACCGATTTTAATACATTTTTAATTGGGTTTTAAATTGCTTTTAACCCAGTTTTTCAGTGCTGTTTTTTTAGTCCAAGAACCCTACTTTCCCTAACTTTTTATGCAGAAAATTGTTTTTGAATGTGAAAAATTGGGTAGATAAGATTGTCTATATTTTAGATAAGCTTTTGGACGTTTAAGATAGAATTTTGGTTTTTGATCAGTGTAGTATTGGATATGTTTGGACTTCTAGGAAAAGTTGATGATTGTTCAAGAAAGTGGACAAGATTTGGAATTGAGATTGAGATTGAGAATTGTAGGATTATTGATCGAGGTAAGTAGTTTCCATATCCCTTCCAAAATAGAAATTTTGGTACAATTATGTTTTGAATATTGTTTATTTGACAAATGTTTGAAAGTATGTTTTGTAGGATTTGAAATTGATAAAAAAAAAATTGTTTTATATGCTTTAAAGTGTTTTGCTATTTAAAAGTATGTTTGCCATTTTGCGTAATTTGAAATAAATGTGTTTTGATTGATTTTAAAATGAAGGTAAGTTTGTTTTGGTTTTGAGTTTGAACGGTTTGTTTTGGGTTTGGAGTTTGAACGGTTGATTTGATGAATCTTTATTGAAATTGTTATTTGAAACTACATGTTTTGTTTCAAATGTTTACAAAAGAATTTTTGATCGATTTGATAAGGGCTATCCAGATATGGCAATTTTCTGTTTTGGGAATACTTTGCTTATTTGTGGTAATAGCCTAAATTGGAATTGATGGAATTATTCTGCCTTATTTGTGAGAAGACACATTTGTGGTTTGGCATTCATTTGGAATGAAGATTCATGTGTGTGTTATTCACTCGCGTGGCCTCACACTTAAGTAATTATATTGATTGTTCTTGTCGATTTTATCGACATCTTTGACTTATTGAAGTTTATTTGTGGGAAGGCACAGTTTGTGGTTTGGCATTCCTTTGGAATGAAGATTCATGTGTGTATTTCACTCACATGGCCTCACACTTAAGTAATTGAATTGAATGTTCTGGTCGATTTTTATCGACAACTCTGATTGAATGTTTTGATTGATTGATTGGTGTTACCGACGGGTAACCATCATATATGTTCTGAAGGCTACCCAAATAATGCATATTCCCACTATGATATTTGAAAGTAATGATTGATTGAAAGTACTGTTTGAATTGAAAGTTTCGATACTTGAAAGTTTGGTTAAATGAAAGTTTTGTTCAATTGAAAGATTTTTGTTTTTTGAAAGTTTTGACCGAACGTTTTAATAGTTGTATTAAAAGTTTTGCAAGGAAATTTGTATTTGGATTATGATTGTTTTAAAAGAAAATGACCGAATGAATATTTGACTTTTGATTCAACTATTGAAATGATTTGTTAAACTGAATTTCTATGTTTTTGTTTTTTCCAAAAATGAATTTCTGAGCTTGATGTTGAAATTGCTTATTGAGTATTTCTGTACTCATTTTTGTTTTTCCAAAATGTTTTCAAACGAAGGATCAAGTGATAGTCTCGAAAGAAGTGAAGTTTAGCACTCTGACTCAAGAATTAGAAAGTTGTTATGAATTAAATAGTTTCTTTTACAAATCCTTTGTAAGAAATTACTTCAGCTGAATTTATTTAAGTCAATTTTAGTTTTAATTGTTACAGCTTCCGCATTATTATTAGAATGACCGTATTGGAAAATCCAGGCTGTTACAGAGCTTCTCCATTTTTATAATTTTTGAACTTAAAAAAAGGGTAAGAAAATTGAGGTATAAAAAAATATCGAACTTAATTATAAGTATAACCACGTGAAGCATGTTTGATAAAAAAACATAACGTAACAAGAAGTACGATAATCTTCGCATCTATTTAGAGAAACTCTTCGAATGGGAATTCACAAGGAGATGTCAAAAAGTTAATATTCGACAAACAAATATTTCATTCTAATTTTATTATGATTTTTTGGATTTCAGGCTCATATTTGTCAAGCATTTAGTAACTGTTTAATTGTTTTACCTTTATAATTTTTGAAAAACGTATGAAAGTTAAATATAAATTTTAGAAAGCAACAAATTTTGGGTTTCATGTTTTTTATTACGATTTTCAATTTTTCATAGACATATATACTCATTATATTTCGTTCAAAAAGAAGTACTCATTAATTAATATTTTTAACCTATAAAATGCATAATGAATATTAAAACAGCTTTAAAATAACATAATAATTTTTATTTTTTATTTTCATGTAAAGTTTCCATTTTTTTTTTCGTTTAAAATTTGAGAAATCAAGAAAATAAAGAAGGGTTGTATAAAATGGAAATAAGTTTGATAATTTTTCCTTTTAAAAAATTATTCAAACATGCCAGAACAAATGAGACTGAAAGTCTTATATCATTAAATGTAAGAAAGAGAAACAATATGACAAACACATTCATTAATTTTTCCAGTTTGAGGTCTCTCTCCAATTATTCTCTTTCTCTATAATATTTCATAAATATTAAAAATATTAGGTTAAATTATCAAAAATACCCCTGAACTATGAAGTTGATTTCAATTATACTCCTAAATTTTGAAAAGTTTCATTTTAACCTTTGAACTTTGAGGTTTGTTTCAAAACAACTCTTGAAGGTTTTTTCCGTTAAATTTATGGACGAAAAATGACGTATTTGCATATGTTTTGATTTTTTTTTCAACGTATATGTTCAAATATGTTCACATAAGCAACAATACAAATGCAAAAACATCATTTTCCGACTATAAATTTAATGAAAAAAATCCTTCAAGAGTATTTTTGAAACAAATATCAAAGTTTAAGGGTTAAAATGAAACTTTTAATTTTAGCATGTAATTACCCTATTCGGTCAACTTTTTCGGTTCTAAATTAGTACTTCTGCTTTAGTCTTTTGCAAGGCTATATATAGCATATAGTTTATTAATTTTGATGAAACTATTAGACTTAGAAGATAATTAATTAAATTAGTAAGCTTGTTTATGGCTGTTGGGTTGGATTGAGGTACCTTTTAGACTCTAACGCAATTCTTCGGGTGGTAAATTTCTTTGACCCAAACAACCCTCATTAAATAATGAACTCAAATATAACTCAATCGGGAAACATTTAGTCAAAATTTTATTTTAAGAAAAAATGAAACTTGATATCTAAAACATCTATTTTTTTTTTTTCAAAAATTGAATTAGGATTAGTATCTCAATTTTAATCTTTATTATGAAAAGAAACATTCCAAAGACTCAAACTGTTATTTTTAAAAGTTATATAGAATAAATAATCCAAACAGAATTATGGAATGAAAGAAAATTAAAATAAATATAAGCATATAATTGTATTGTAAGTAAAAGAAGTATATTTTTAAAGGTTAAATTAAAAGTTTAGTTGTCCTTGAACTTTGCGGTTTGTATCTATTTGGTTTTTGAACTTTTAAAACTTTTCAATAAGTACCTAGACTTTCAATTTTGTATCAAATAAGTCATTGAACTTTCAATTTTGTGTCTAATAGGTTCTTGAAAATTTTAAAATTTTTTAAAATTAATTGATCTATTAAATATAAATTTGAATTTTATGTCTAATAGACCCCTAAAATTTCAATTTTGAGTCTAGTAGATTCGTGAATTTAAAAAAGTTAAAAAATTTAGGGACTAAATTTGTAATTTAACCATTTTTAAATTAATAATAAGTAATTGGCGTTTTGTTTGGTTTGACTCAAACTAGTTTTAGTGACCTATGAATCAATATGAACCATAAAATTTTCATTTATTTGAATCTAATCCAATTCAAACAATACTGACTCGATTAGGTTGATTGAATTTTTTGAATCATCGAATTTTTTTGAACACCCCTAAAAATTAGTTCTTTTACACTTGGAGAGCCAAAGATTAGGTGTAAATATTTATATTTTTGTGATTATTGAAATCACTCTTTACCAACTTATCATAACTTTAGAAGGATTAACAACTTCATTTTTTTAACTTTGCTTGAAAAATTGTTGTGATCTTTATCATTATTTTTTAAATAAATATTTAATAGATATCTAATCTAAGCAATTCTTTTTGTTCATTTATATTTTTCATAAATGTTTATATAGACAAATGTTTGAAACAATATGTAATAGGTTAAGTATTGTATTTGCTAAACAAAATTGAGTTCTTGTTAAATGATTAAGTGAAAAAAAAAACAAAAAATAATAAAATAGTTTTATGCGAATTTAGGAACTAAAATTAAACATTTGAAAATTGGTAGACCCGAACTTAAAAAAAAAAAAAAGTTGGTAGACCAAAAGTAAAACAAATATGAAAGTTTAAAGATCAAAATGAAATACCTGAAAAGTTAAAGACTAAAATAGGATTTAAATGTAAATTATACAACTAAAATAGATTTTTTTTTTTTTTAAAAAGAGTGCTAAATTTGTTTGTGAAATCATAAATTTAATCCCAAAACTTTAATAGTTGTGCCTATTTAATTAGTTCCTTAAATTTTGAAATTTCATTTTTACATTTGTAAACTATGAATTGCTACTCTAAATAATAATCCCCGTCTTTAACAACTATTAACCAAATATTATAACTACATATGCATATAAGGAAATGTCAGAACAATCTGATACGATGTGGTTGATTCATAGTAGAAAAAAAAGTGGACAATTAGATAAAATAGAGTGACACAGTATATAAAAAAGATTTGATATATATGTTCATGTTACATAAAAAAGAATGTATATATATATATGTTGAGCATACTACTTTTCTTTGTCCAACAACGATCATTCTTTTATTTTTATTTGCTATGTCACGTTAAAATTAACCAACATTTGCATGTCACGAACCTATATCATCATTTAATAAAACATGTTAACGTAACAAATGACATAAAATCACAATCCAAAATTTTTGGAAGTCGAATTAGATAAAAGTGTTTGAAAGGTCAAATGACTATATTTGTAATTTACACATGGATCCAATTTTGTTCCTCTTAAAGGCTGAAATTTAATTAATGTCAACTTGACCTTATTAATAGGGAGCATAAATGTGAGGTCCTTCTATAGTTACGTGTATACTTTTAATTAATTTTATTTTTCCAAAAAATATATGTCCAATCCAAGTACATGATATTTTAAACTATTATGTTTTCTCTTGCATCACGAGATTTTCTTTTTAACATTAATTCAATTTTCAAGTTGTAAAAAAGACCATTCTTTTTCTTCATGTAGATTATAATGACGTTTTTGTCACATTTTGTTTTCAACTTTACCCCTTTTTTTAATTACATATTTCAATTTGGACCTTTAGCCTTGACTTGTTCAAATCAAATATGAATTATGAGTTATGACCAATGCATGACGTGGACGATTAAGTTCGTAGTTTCAAATATCTATACCTTCAACTTTTTGTTCTCTTTGTTAGAATCTAGTTTTCTAAGGCTTTTTTAAGTACATTTCTTTATAAATCTCAATCTAATATGTGGAACAAAAACTCCTTTTTGGACAATTGTTTCGAACTAATCAAATCATTTCAAGCATAAACTCAATGGATAATATATTTATTATTATTTTAAAAGTCGATAGTTCAATCTGTCATCCCGTAGTTATTGAGCTTTAAAAAGTTCCTAAAAGAAAAAAAAGGGTAAAATACATTTTTGGTCCCTTAGATTTGAATTTAGTTTCCATTTGTTTATTTCAAAACTAACATTTTTAGTTTTTGAAATTTAAATTTGGTTTCTATTTGGTCTTTGAAGTTTCAGAAGTGACATGTTTGGTCCCAAAGTTTGACCTTGATTTCAAATTGGTCATTTGAAGTTTGAATTTAATTTCAAATTGATCATTGTGGTTTGAAATTGGTTTCTAAATGATCCCTGAGTATAGTTAGCCATTAGTTGACCTAACAAAATAATGACGTGACAATTAATATATGCTAACTAGATTTTTCTAATATGTATTTTTTGAATGAGTAACTATACTTTGAGCAACTATTGCAAAAGTAAATAATTGAACATTCAATCTAAAAAAAAGGTAATAGGTGCAATATTTATTTGCTCAGCTCTGTTCGAATTGACACTATTGCTACATATAATTAAATTGGTTCATCTTAATTATTCATTAAACTAAATCTACATTAATACCATTGTTGAGATGTCATTCATTTTAAATTTTTTTTAGTACAACAATTACAAGAATAAACGATGAAACTATAGATTTTTGGGATGACAATTGATGCTCATCACTGAGTTATGCTCGGATTGACCATTCATTTTAAAATTTATAGTTAATTGTTGGACTCATTTTTAATTGGACGTAGATGCTTTTGTTGATAAATTTTGAAAAAAAATTCCATCGGTAATTTATTAGTCGCTTTTGAATGAGCGAACTAAATTGTAGACCCAACAAAAATAATTAATTATTTAATTGAAGAGGTAAAAGTACAACCTTATTTGAAAATTATTACAAAAGGATTTCATCTAAACAAATCCCATTTTCCTCCCATAACAATATTAATTTCCCAAACATTATTTACGTTTTTGCCCCTAATAGACAGTAAAAAGAAGACGACGTCGTTTTCACAACCCCTAATTTCATTTCGTTTTCTTCTCCGTCTACTTGGGGCCTTTATTCCCATTCCATTAACATCGGCTCCATGTTCTCTCAGAAAACCGCCAAAAAGCTTCAGATTTGTGATCGAGAGACGAAATGGCCCCTCGCCAGTTGTTGAAAGCCCCATTAATACGTCCATTCTTGAGGAAGGCCCACGTCGGTTTGGCTTGCCGCCGCCGCCGACGCTTCCGGATGACTTTTCTTAACGGTATGTGTAGCTGTTCTCACACCAGCTGCTGCTTCTGTTCATAAAAGCAAATAGGAATCTCTTGTTAGATGAAAAATAGAATCACCCAGATCGAATAGAGACAAGAAGGGGGTAAGTTATGAAATATTTGTGGAATGACCACCAACTGTTTATGAAAATGCCACAGAGAGAATTTTGTGATGGAAATTGTAAAATTACCTCTAAGTGCTGTGAAGCCAGTGATTTTTTGTCTTGTCTCGTCGTCCATTCTGTCATAGTGAAGTTGTAAGGCTTGTAGAACTCTCACGGGTATTAGAACAGTGGAGCAGCCTGAAATGGGGAAAGGGGGGAAAGGGTAAATTCGTTAGTGTTTTTGCCTTGTAGAGGAAGACAAACGCATCTATCTACCCATTAAAATATTAAACTGCAGTGGGCTATGCAAGTGGTTTAAAGATTCAATTGGGTGTCGTTTTCATTCACCTTCTTTTGACCACAGAACAGCGAGGTTTTAAAGAGAGGGATGGAGATTCCATCAAAGAAGTGGACAAATTTGGTTGGGCCAACCGTGAATGGCTGAAGGTCTGATAGATTCAGAAGGTATTAGCAAGGACACGGAATCTCTATGAATCAAGATAAAGAGAAAAAAAAGAATAAACAAAAAAAAAAACAGAGGGGTATGAGGAAAAGTCCAAGATGCATCGCGAGGAATGGGTGAAATGGCAATTCATCGATGGAAAAATCCCAACTAATGGGGTTAGCTAGTTAACCCGCTACGAAAACGATGTAACAATTAGCTAGCTATGGAATGAAAGTGGAATTTACCCTTTTTCTTGGGCGGCTGCGGTGGCTGAGGAGATGGAGCTGGACGGTTGTAGTTCACATGGCGGGGCAAGAACACGCCAGTCCCTGATGACCCTCCTGGTTTTGCCCCTGAATTGCCTTGTGATGAGCTTCCTTGAGTTTGCTTGGCTTGTATGGCGACTGGGCCTTTTTGCTTCATAAACTGCTGGTTCTGCTTCCGCTTCTGATTCTGTAAAGAGGGTTGAGATTTGAATCAGCAAAAAAGGGAGTAAAAGAGATTTGTGAATGTCAAAAAAAAGTAAGAAACAGAGAGATTTGCGGGATTTGAATCTCATCTCACTTTGAGAGCTCTAGCTTGGTCTTTGGAAGAACAGGAGGATCCAGTTTCTCCATTTTGGGGGCTTGTTTGGATTGATTTACCATTTGTGCTCACTTTTTTCATCTTCTCCAACTTTCTGAAAACGTTCTGTGATATGTCCAGCCCCCAACGGTCTGCAACAACCGGCGTCGACGGTGGCGACGTCTCCTTCGAAGGCCCTTCTGGGCTTCCATTGCTCGAGCCTAGAGGTGACCACAGCGTTGAAATTGGCGAACCAGACAAACCCCATGACTATATACAAGAAACAGAACACACCCACAAAATTAAAAAATAAAAAAACAGAGCATCAAAGAATTTCACAAACACCTTGATGAAACCTTCCACGCCTGAACAAATTCATTACCTTGTTCTGAATCTCAGATTGAAAGCTTGCAGTGGAGGAGTTATCATCATCTTGAAGCATGTATTGAGCCATCCGTCGACTCAATTCCGCCGTGTAATCTTTGTCGCCACCGTCGCCTTCGTCTTTATCGCTCTCGATTTCATAGGAATCAATCTCAGACTCCACCGGCGAGCTGAAGCTGAGAAATGAATCAGAGCGTCCAAAATAGCTCGACCAATTGTCTCCCTCAAAGGGGCTCTGCTTATCTCCGTGCTCAGTCTGAAACTGAGAGTAAAACTTGAACTCTCTGCCTTCAGGGTCTGCAGCCATGGCCGCACCTGGGTGTGGACACAAAGACAATAAGAAAGAGGGAGAATAAGAGAGAGACTGGAAATTGAAATTTATGCGCCGTAGGTTTGGACTTTATAGAGTAAGAAGAAGTGGAGGGACCTAACAACAGAGAGATCAGAATAGTCCATGAAGGACTCCAATGAAATATTTTTAAGTTCACGGCTACAGAACAGCCTATTGGGAGAGGGGGTTTTGTCCGCCGGTAGCCGGCCGCCGAGCTCCGCCGTGGGGTTTGGTCAGAGGTTGTGTTTAGAGAACTCAGACATCTGTGGTTCGACTTTTCTGGTTCTTTCTACGAGAGTGCAAGAGAAACCAACGATATCCTATTCCTATCAACAGAAAGGGCTTTTGGATCCCTCTTGGCCTCTCCTATAATTTTCTTGGATATCTTTTTTTTTATTTTAAAAAAAAAAGACAATATTTTAAATTTGGTTTAAATTTTATTTTCATCAAAATTTTGTTTTATTTTGGACCTTAAACTTTTGAATAGTCTATTTTGATTTCTAATCTTTCAATTTTTTTTTATTTTTATATTTTGGAGATTTCTATTAATTATTTAACAAAAATAGATAATGAGGTTTTGAATATGTGTATTATTCTTGATGCTCCAATATTGAAGTTGTGTAGATTGACCAAGACAAATAGATAATATAAGTGAGCAAAATAATAGTAAAGATTCAATGGTTAATTTAAAATTTTCAAGGTTTATAACATAATATTTTTAAAAGTTTACTTAAATGGTTATTTTGTTTATTGAGAAACTAAATTATAATTTTTTTAAGCGTGAGACTAAAATAAAAATTTTAGGCCCCGTTTGATAACCATTTGATTTTTTGTTTTTGGTTTTTGAAAATTGAATTTGTTTTCTCTCAATTTCTCTACAATGGTTTTCATCTCTATTAAAGAAGCATTTGAATTTTTAGCCAAATTCTAAAAACAAAAACAAGGTTTTGAAAACTCATTTTTTTAGTTTTTAAAACAAGGCTTGGTTTTTGAAAACATAGGTAAAAAGTAGATGACAAAACAAGTAAAACCATAGGTGGGAATAATATTTATAGACTTAATTTTCAAAAACCAAAAATTAAAAATCAAATGGTTATCAAACGGAGCCTTAACTTTTAAATTCTTAATCATACCCTTTTGTACGTGTAAACAGTAAAATTTGTCAAATTTTGATGTTTAATATGGATATTCATAATGTAACTTTTATCTTTTAAAATTAGCTCAAGTGATTAATTATTGAACTTTGTTTTCATTTTAACAATTTTTTTTAATAGAAAAAAGCAAAAGTGCGACATTACACAGGATTATACGAGATTTTTTTTTAAAAAATCTCTTATGATGTTGACGTGTTATATATATTTATCAACATCTTTTCGAAAATTGTATAATTAATACATTCATGAATATTTGATAATGATATCGACATCTTTGATTCAAATTTAATCTGGTTCACAAGACTTCTCTTTTTCTTTTTCCTTTAAATATTTATAGTATTAATCTAAAATAAAACTAGAGATGAAATTAGGATGGTTTAGCCTCATTTTCTGGCCAATTTTAGGGGAAGAAGACACTTTTTAGCATCTATAAAAGATCAATGGTCTGATTCGTATTCTGTGAGCTTTTGTTAGAGAATTCATATTAGTTTTTCGGTAGAAATAAATTCTAATTTATTTATTTATATATTTTTAACTAAATATATTTTTTTTGGTACAACAAATGTGTGAGGTACGAAAATTTGAACCTCTAATCTCAAGGAACGAATAAATGTTAATTATCGTTGAACCATGCTCACTTTGACTTAACTATATATTATTGAAAGTATATATTTGAATGTCAAAATCTAATATTTTACCATTTGTTAGCATAACCAGTTAATTTTAAACATATTTAGGATTTTCTTTTTATTAATAGCGATGCCAATTTTCTACGCAGGAGGAATTTTTCCCCTCCATTTCCATCTCTAAATTTTTAATTATATTTACCAACCTTTATATTCATTTACTAAAAAATTATAAAATATTTGTATAAATTAATTTTCTCTCCATTTTACCTTTAAAATGTATGTTTTATATATTGTCGAGACTTTAATTAATCCTTTTTTACTTGTTTTTAAAGCAAGGAATTTCCTAACCTCTTTTGATTCCTCAAAATTGGGGATAGAGGGAAGGATGGAAATTAAAATTCCTTATAGAGATGAGAGACGGAGAAGGCATCTACAACCCCGTCCCACTTTGTTGCCATCTCTCACGAAAATGTATTTTGAAGTAATGGGTGGGACAAGGCAAGGGAATGAAGTTTATTCTCCATCCCAATGCCTCAAAAATTTGAAGTCTTTTCTGTCTCCTTAAGAAAAAATTCTAGTACTCCCGTAGTATGGAAATTTTTTATACTACTCTCATTTATTGCTTGTCATATCAACATTTTTTTGAAAATTAAGTAGGGTCCACTAAAAATTATGTGGGTCTGCTAATATCAAAATATAGTGTGAACAAAAGAAGAATGATATTTCCGTGTACTCGAAACTTTTTCGTCTCCCTACCTCTAAGTTCACCTTAAATTCAAATCTTTTCGCCTCGTTAGAGTTGGGCCCAACACTACAAAATTTTTTGTCGATCCCTAAAAACAACGTTGCTCACATTTTAGATGGTGACATGATTAACGATCGGATGTGATTTAAATTGATGATAGAAATGATATAATTGATATGGGTTGACTATATTGCCACCTATTAAAGGTAGATCTTTTTTTTTTAATTTTTTTTTTATTTTTAAGAAATGAGCAATGTCTCTTTTCTATAGCAGCCAACACACACCAAACACCAAACATGGTGAGAGTTGAACAGAAGGTTTGACAAAACAGTACATTATTACATAATTAAGGAATCTTTTTTTTTTTTAATAAAATGGAAATAAAGAAAGAGATTAATAATAACATTTATCTAAAATATAATTTGCAAGTCAACATTTCTAGTTGCAATTCTAACCTACTTCCATTAACTGCCAATAACTTTGCCAAACCCAATTATCGTACAAAGAATATTATGTTTTTAAAAAATAAATCTTTAAGCTTTTCGTCGTGAAAAAAGTTAAATTCAAATGGGATTAATTTGGTTTTTTTTTTTTTTAATATTAAGCCTATAAATATTACTTTTACCTATGGATCTTCATGAATTGTTATCTATTTTTACATATGTTTTCAATTTTTGTTTTTGAAATTTGGCTAAGAATTCAAATATTTTCTTAAGAAAAATGAAACTCATTGTAGATAAATGATGAGAAAACAAACACAATTTTCAAAAATCAAAAACTAAAAAATAAATAATTATCAAAGACCAAATGGTTATCAAACGAGATCTTAGAAATTAAACTTGTAATTTAATCTAAAATACATCGTACTAATTTGGGACAAAAAGTTAATCCATCATAATAATAGGGTTCATTTGGCCACTGTTTTCCTTATTTTTGTTTTGTTTTGTTTTTTTATATAATTTTAGAACTGTAAATAAATTGACCAGTTCAATTTGGGTTGATTTAATTGATTATAGTTGGTTTATTGATTTATTTAGGTCATTTGGTTAATTTAAGGTTTAATTAAGAAAAATATCAATTTCGAACTAATTTTAGTTTTCCTTAAATGGAATATTGATTTCATGAAATTTTGATTTCCGTGCTCTTCTGAAATTTAAAAATTGGAATTTTACCTGAAAAATTAATGCATGTTTGATAGACAATCTAAAAACATAATTTTAAAAATAAGGGATTCAATGAAAACAGAGTTGTATTTCATGTTTTCAAATATGTGTTTGGTTGCAGATTTAGAAATTTGATTCCAATTTAAACAATGGTTCAAAATGTGTTCTATAATATATTTATAGACTATTAACTAGTTGTAGATGGAAAATTAAATATTAAATTGAATATAATCCATTATTAATTAATTTATGAACATGATTTTTGTTATAAATTTTGTATAATTATTATTTTACAATATCATATAATTTATAATATATTATATTATACATATTTGAATTTAACAAGAATAAATTGAGTTTATAACATGAAATACTATATATATTAAAGTTTTGGTCTTTTCTAATGTAATTCTACATTTTAAATTTTCGAATTCAAAATCTGGATACAATGAAAACATAAAAATGTTATTTTCAGAATTTCCACTATTTGGATCACAGAATCCAGAAATAGTTTTTGAAAATACGTATGTCAAACGCATATTCACTGAAAATCTGAAAACATAAAGCAGATTGCCTACCAAATAGGCCTGTAACTATTGGGTGCCCACACATTGATTTGATGATAATTTTGACCTATTTGATAACATTTTTATTTAATTAAACTTATAAAAACTACTTACACTTTAAAAAAAATCATTTTTAAGAACACTTTTTAAGAATACTGTTTTGGATATACTTTGGATAAGTATTGATAAAGTTTTCTAAGGGAATAAGATTCTTTTTTTGAAAGAATGATTCTCAAATTTAGGGTGGGTCATACTAATTGATTCGGTTCATTTATTTTAGTAAACAAAAATAGATGGATTCAAAATTTTGATTCAAATAAGTAAACTAGTCTTTTTTTTTAATACAATATTATAATATTATAATAATTATGGAATGAAGATACAAAACTTCAAACAATATATCGTCGTTTGAAAAGATAAACTCATCTAAATAATTATAAGGTTCAAATAAATTTTAAGCTTTTTTTTTTTGTTAAATTATCAATTGTAAAGACTATGTATTTAATTCTTAAACTTTAAAAAATTTCAATTTATTTTTAAATTCTTTAAATCGGGCTTCTATTTAATATTCACAATTATCAGCTTTAAAAGTGCGCTGACATGATATATTCATAAAATAAATTTCAATTTAGTTGACATAACGTGACAATCAAAACAACAAATAATGACAAACTATGTCTAACATTTTGTTTTATGAGTTGAAGTAAAGTATTAGAGGTAAGAATTATGATCACCTCCAACAAGGTTATTAATGTTCAAACTTAACGTTTCATTAAGGATGTTTATGACAAAGACAAAAGAGAAGCAAAATTCAAAATTCCAATTTTAGAGACGTAAGTAATTAAAACACTTTTTTTTATTAAAAAAAATACCACACTCAAAATTCATTGGCTTACTTTACAACCAAATATTATTTGCTTTTAAGTGCTCCATTATATTGGTTAGATTGTGGGGTGGAAAAAAAAGGGAAAAAGCAAAAGCGTGTTTTCTCAAAGAGAGTTTTTTTTTTTATTATTTTTTTTATTTTTAGTACAATAGGGGTTGGGGGGATTCGAACCACAGACACCTCGTGATCGTTAACACATTTAATATGTCAGTTTACCTATGCTCTCTTTGGCTTCTCAAAGAGAGTTTAATCACTAATCAAACCAAAAAAAAAAGTAAAAAATTGAAAAAAAAAAATCCTAGTCCTAAACTTCAATTTATAACAATTTAGTTCTATACATTCAAATCTGTATCAATTTAGTCTTTAAATTTTAATGTGTAAAAATTTAGTCCCTGCATTTTCAATTTGTAACAATTTAATCTCTACCGTGAAAAATTCTATAAAATCAAGTGTCAATTTTTATTATGTAACGATTTAGTATTTGTAGTTTATAAACACATTTAATCTCTATTTACTTTATCAATCTATATATAAGACATTCCATTAAATTTTAACAATATTTCTTATGGTATGGACTAAATCGTCACAAAAGTAAGAAGTATAGAAACTAACTACAGTTCAGAGATTAAATTGTTACAAATTTGAAAGTATAAAAACTAAATTGTTACAAACTAAATTAGATTGAGATTATATTGTTACTTTGATAAAAGTATAGGGACCAAAGTTTTTTTTTTTTTTTTTTTTTTAAGGGTTAATTGAGTTGGATGATCAACAATGGCCACTTTTGACTTGCAAATCGATTCTTGGGGACTATGAACAGAAACGAACAATTTGGATGTTGATTAGATTATGGGAAACTTTTAATTAATGGCCATATTGATTTGTTTGATCGATTATTATTAGGTTAAATTACAAGTTTTGTTTATTTGATCTATTAACTTTAAAAAGTATCTAATAGGTCTCTGAACTTTTAAATTTGTGTCTATTTGGTCTCTTAATTTTAAAATGTGTCTAATAAGTATTTAAACTTTCAATTTTGTGTCCAATAGATCCCTGAATTTTTTATTTTGTGTCTAATTAGATCTTTGACCTAATTGACGTTTTTTAAAATTCATGAATTACTATATACAAAATTGAAAGTCAGTGTCCTATTAAACATAAAATTCAATTTTATATATAATAGAGATTAGTTAATTTTTGAAAATTTTCAATGCCTTATGGACTTATTAGACACAAACTTAAAAAGTTTAATATTTATTAGGCATTTTTAAAATTCATGAACCTATTAGACATAAAATTAAAAATTCAGAGATCTATTAGACTCTTCTCAAAGTTTAGAGACATACAAACTAAAACTAAACTTATAATCTAACCTTATTATTGTTATTATTATGATTCTCAAAAAGTTGTTGAAGAATTTGGGGTATTATTTTATTTTGAACTACGACTAATTGGATCGAATGTCATTGTCAAGAGAAAATAAAGGTTGTTACCGAATTGGGGGCAATTGCGTCGCCAGCCGCCGGCATAGATTTAACGGAATGCTAATGGTTTCTCACAGATCCGCCGTCCGCCGGTCGGAGGATTATTCTACTTTGGATTCTGTTGGCCGGTGTCGCCGTAGGAGGGAGGAACGGCATCGTTTAGATGCTGTTTGTATTTTCTCTCAGCTCCAAATTTGACCCGTGCATCTTATTTTCCGGTAATCCGATTTAATCCGATTTACCTTTTTTAACTTTTATGTAATTCCAAATATACCATTTATTTAAAGCAATCAGCAGTTTTATTGTTTATTATACACTTTAATATGAACAGTCAGATTTTTTCGAAACTGAAAAATCTTCAGTGTGTGCTATTTTCTTTTTCTAGAGAAAGAAATCGTCATTGTGTTCAAATACATATCCGTTACCAATTTACTTATTATTTTAATGACTGTAATACTGAAACTGATATCTATTACAATTCCACATAAGATTTATAAATACAAATCAAACTCTTCACATTGGATTTTGGAACAAATGAAAGATGTTGCAGAGTGTAGGCGAGAGAACTGAGCAGGGAGGGATCGATGATTTTGGAACAACACATACATGATATGAAACAATTGATGAATAAATATTTAGAGAGATTGTAATCGAGGGTTCCCTTCTAAAACCTGCCACAATGAAATCTAGAGATGTCTATTTAACCCGCGGAGACCCTCTCCGGAATGAGGCGGGGAATGGGGGAGGGAGTGGGGAGAGTTTTCTCCCCGTTAGCTAAACGGGGATATATATATATATATATATATATATATATATATATATATATATATATATATATATATATATATATATATGCTAATTATTACCTATAAATAGAAAATTAAAAAAAAAACTATAGTAAGAATTAGTTGAAGACTATTTTTTTTTATAAAAAAAAAAGTTAAAGACTATGTTGTAATATTGAAATTTTAATTTTTAGAAATTAAGTTGTTTCGACATTATAAAATTTTTACTTATGATATATTATTGTTTTTATTAGGAAATTTTATAACATTTTCTTTAAATAGAAAATATATTAAAAATTATTCATTTAGAAAGAATTTTTATTATGGTTGAGAATAAATTAAAAAAAGGGAAAAAATTTCCCGCGAGAAACCCGATCTCCGCGAATTCTCTAGAAATGCTCGCCCTGATTCCCGCAAAATTAAATGGAGAATTTTGCGGGGACGGAGAATGAAAAGGGGGTGGGGCTGGGTACGGGGAACCCATTCCCCGGCCCATGGACATCTCTAGTGAAATCCCTCAGATGGTCAACAATTTTAAGCACAAAATCTAGCCATGACGTCTTCCTTCTCACTGGAGTCGTCTGGTACTACTTCCACTAATTAACTACGGTAGATGAAAGACGGCGGAGAAGAGCAATATGGTGACGCTACAAACAGTAATACGACGGCTCCAACGAAAATCAACATCATAACCGACAGTGGAGGAATGAAGATTGAAGAGAAGAGATATTGACCAAACTAAAGCATGAGGCAATTGCAGAACGGTGACAATGGACATAAGAATGAAAATTTGAGAGTGGTTGATTAGGGATTTGTAGATATTACTTTAATTACAAAACTGCCATTGAATTTTATTTATCTAATAAAAATGTCTTGGAAGTAGTTATGCATTTTTCTTTATTTTTTATTTTCTAAAACGGCACCCGATTGCATTAAAAATTTTCAAAACTACATTTATATTTAATATTATTAAAATAATAATAAAAATTGCATTGACTATTCAAAATTTTCGAACCATATTCAGTTTGAATACATGTTAATTAATTGACCAAAATTACTTGCTTGGTTTAATGGTTTGATTCCGTTTTATATACTTTTTTTTAGAAAAAATCAATATTTATCCCTAAATTTATCAAATTACATCCATCTATTTTCACTCAAAATTTTTAATTTCATCAAATTAAATCATCAATTTAAATCGATGTTACAACTTTTTGTTCAATCTTTGTTAATTCACATAAAAATTTAAACAAAAAACAATTTAAAAATCTCTATAAACTCATTAATTTCAATAAAATAAAGTTTTACACAAAATTAAGTTAAATCAAAGCAAAAATTTAACTATTGAAACTCACAAAATTCAACAAAAAGTTAGCAAATGTCATTTCCCTCCCTAAATCCTATCAATTTTGTACTATACATCATATTTTTTTTCCAATGATCATCCAAAAGAAACCATACCAAAGGGTAAAAATTGCAACAAACTTTTTAAATTTTACTGAAGATTGCAGTTTATTTTAAAATCGAAGGTTGAGATTGCAACACATATCTTAAAGATACAATTTAACAAAATTAAAAATTTAGGATAATTAAAAATTGATACAACTTAGTATGTTTTGGGGTAAAAATTAATTTAATTCTCTTATTTTTAAGATGCCCAATCGAAAAATCCATTAGAAAACGTACTATATCCTAATTAAAATAAAAAAAATCACATAAATATAGAATAAAAGCAAGACTTTGAGTAACTTTAAAATCTATTTTATCAAAGTTATTTATAAAATAATCCTAAAATTTTCTTTTTTAAAAAAGATAGCCATCTTTAAAACATTTGTTTGATATTCACAAAAAAAAAAAAAAGCATAATTTTCTTGATAGGACTATTGCATAAATTAATTAAACAAAAATGTGTTATTCTAAACAAAAAAAAAAAAAACATAAAATAAAAAATAGATAAAACAATAATAAATTCAGAGAAGTACGATAAATGAAATAAAAATAGTTTTCCTCAAAACAATGAAATAAAAATATTCCACCAACTAAAAAAATCTAAAACAAAACAGAAAACATGTTCTAATTAATTTCAATTATGAAAATTATTATAATTAATAACATTTGAACTGACACGTTTTAAAATTAAGTAATTTTAATTAAAAAAACACGTACATTGCAAGATAAAAAATATATATATCAAACCATTAAATATGGTCCTCGGGGTGAAGAGCTTGAACTAGATAGCAATTTAAAATTTTGAATTTAATCTCTAATGTTTTGACATTTCTTAATTTCATCTCTCAGTACTGGTGAATATTAAGATTGATTAATAATAAACTTACATAAACTTAATGAATTAGCATAAATTTACAAGAAAACAACATCATCTAAAATAAGAAAACTCGAAATTTCTACCAATTTATAATAAATTTAGATCTTAGATGACATTTTTTCCTCCTCTAAATTCCCACCGATTCGAACTAAAAAAAAAAATCCCACCAATTCACTGAATGTTATGTTATGTGAGTAAAGTAGCCACTTTTAATATTCACCAAGTGCGGGGACTAATAATCTAAAAAAAATGCGGGGACCAAATTAAAAGATCAATTAAAACATAAAAGACTAAATTGAAACTTTTTATCTTGTCAAATTTTTTTTTTGAAACTTTTTATACAATATGGACCAAAATTAAAAAACACCTAAACATATATTAAGTCATACAAATATTCAACAAACTAAATAAGATTATACTATAAGAGTATATAAAATTCATCTAAGTCATTTAAAAAAATAATTGCATTGAACAATATTTTACTGCTAACTTGAGCATACCTCAACTGGTTAAGACATATATCTTCGACCAAGAGGTCAGAGGTTTAAACTCCTACTCCCATATGTTGTTGAAAAAAAAAAATTATCCAAATATAAAAAATTTAAAATATCTAACAATTTAAAAAATACACGTACATTGCATGTGGTAAACACACTAGTGATTGGAAATGATCCCAGAAGTTTTGAGTTCTAGAAAACTTACCCATTTTTTTAAAAATAATTTTTATGCCCTGATGGTCTTCCTTCTTGGCTGGGATCATAATTGGAAAAAAAAAAAAAGAATAATTTTTCTTAGAGACCTAGGTCTAAAAAAGATGGTCATTCCATCTTTGTTTCTAATATGCTTCTTCATCATCTTCTTCAACTAGAACAAACCTAATATAATGCTCACAACCCAAACCCAAAATCTCAAAACCCAATCCATTTCTTTACCCCTCAACTCTCTATTAGCAAAACCTTACCCTATAAATAAATGTTGCAAATTTATGTGGGTTCTGATCTCTTCTCCTTAAACTAAGAACTTGAAACTGATGGTTTAAAAAAAAGAAAAAAAATGGCAGTAAGGTTACGATTTATTCACCTTGCTTCCATTTTTTCGTTGGTGCTTTTTTCTAGTTGCCTTCCTAGTCGAGATCGTAACCAAGAAGGATAAGACCATCGAGACATAGAAACTATTTTTTAAGAAAGGGGTAAGTTTTCTAAAACCCAAAACTTTTTGGCTCATTTCCAACCATTACGCCTTATTCTCAAACCTTATGATTTGTCTATTCGATTTATCAAATTACTATTCTATGCCTTATTTTTAATTATGGAGGGATCTATTCTGTACAAAATTGAAAGTCGGTCCATTTTGAAAGTTTAAGAACTCAATTAGATACATTTTAAAATATAAAATTTTGTTGCCAACAATAATCTCGACCAATTAAGAGGTCAGAGAGATGGATTGTTTTTATATAGATGACCAAAAAAATTGGGTAGAAATTGATATTTGACTCGATTTCTTGAAATAAGTTTTTCTAACCTTTGTCTAGCGTCAGAAAACATTTGTTTAATATATTTTTTTTTATCTCGGTCGCGTATGCACTCCCTATTTTCCTTCTCGCTTTGGCTCTAGCTTCATGTTTTCCCTCTCTCTTTCTTTTCTGTCTATAAATGTAGTGGAGTCGTCGTCGGTATCGACGAGGTAGGGATCCCACAACCCTTTACTTCATATTTGAAATTTTCAGATATGAAATTTTAGATTTAAAAAGTACCCTCATTGGTTGTGGGAGGGTCGTTGGCTCATCAATGGTGAGAGGGTCATTGGCTCTTCGATGGTAGAAGAGAGGGAGAGGGAAAGTGAGAGGAAGGAAGAGAAAAAAGTTAATTTATCATTAAATTATTGTTTTATAACATATATAGACAAATAAACATGAGATACTACTTTGACACATAAAACCTAACTTGCCATTATCAAAATATGACCCACCGATTAACAAAGTCTATTTTTTCAAAGTGCACATGTGCATGTGGGCATGTGTCTAAATATGTTAATAAAGCAATAATTTAATGACAAATTAGCTTTATGTTTTCCAATTATTTCCACAAAAATTTGTGGAAGGATTTAATTGAGTACATTATTGAAGGCAAAATTGAAAATTTTTAAAGATTAAGTACCAAATTGAATTTTTTTAAAAAAAATTACGGACCATTTGATATATTTAGCCTTTGTTCAACACACATATAGAAAAATTAAATATTTTGAAACCATAGGATTAAATATTAAAACCCTAGCATAAGAATTAAAATAGAAATTTAACCAACCTTATTTTTTTCATATTTATTTTATTTCGACTTTTACATTTTCATGAATTTTGTTTTGATTTCAAGGAGAATACGAAAAAAAAAAAAAGAAAAGAAAAAAAACCATCTAGAACCATAAAATTTGTTACAATTGCACAATCCAAATTTCAATTTAAGCAAAACCACTTCTCAAAGACTTTTAGAATCTCACAAATAACTCATGTCGTTATAACTCTGTTAGTACTGCAGTTATTTAAAAAATGTAAAACTATCTTTAAACTAAAAGATTTGTTAGAATTAGATCTTCAAACAATAAAGACTGTCAAATTCAATTAAACTCAATTATTAATGGTACTATAATGCTAGGTTAATTGCAACGATTGCTCTAAGCTTAGAGAGGTTTGTTTTTTTCGTAAAAAAAAAACTATTATGTTGAGCTTAGGAGATAATGGTTCAAATTAAAAGGCTTTAGAAGGTGTGATTATAATAACAACCTTACTATTATAGTTCAAGGTGGATTTTGCAATTTTCTCTAAAATATATAAAATTTGGTTTTGTTGTTTACCACTTTTTGTTTATTAAATTTAATATGGAAAGTATAATTTTATTTTATGTCACGTGCATCAAGCTTGGTATCATTTTTTTTTTAATAAAAAATAGGTGGCATAAAATTTCTATTGAACACAACAAAATGGGTATTTATAAAAGTTAGAGACTAAAATAAATAATTTAAATCTTAGATTGAAAAGTTCATGGCCTACTATAGGATTTAACTCGATCATATATTCTAAAATTTATTAGAAAAATACGAGTGCTTTTAAATTTATTATAAAAGCATGGTACTTTTCTTTTTTGGAAAAAAGATAGAAGACGTATCTTCGGAAAATAAAAGTATATTGATCATAGTCAAACTCTTTTTTTAAAGAGATGTTCTAATTTTCATTGTTTGAAATACTTATATATTTTTTAATTAAAATAATTTAAATCTATAATAATTTATCAAAACCTTTTTTTTTTTAACTATTGGCTTCAATAAAAACTTATATGGTAGGTGATTCTTTTTTTACTAGTGTTTGTAGAGAATGGAAGTTCTTATTCTTTTAAATTATTGCAAATGAGTGATTGATTATTTCAAGGCCAATATCAATATGGAAAAACAGTTAGGATTGAAATGAGAATAATTCGCCAATATGAGCATAGTTCAACTGACATAAAATATTTACCAACGACCAAGAGGTATAAAGTTCGAATTCCTCACCCTACATATTTCAAAAGAGAAAAAAAAAGAAATGGGAATAATTCAAATAATTAGGCATAAATGTCTTACCTCATTAGTCGTTTATATACGAAATAACAATTTAAGTTTCTAAATTTTAGTTCGTTATGATTCAATCCACATACTTTAAAATTTGTAACAATTTAGTCCACGAACTTTATTGTGTAACACAATTAAATCCTTGTAGTGTAAGATTTTTTAAGGTTTTAGGTCCTATAGGGAAAAATGTTGTTAATATTTAATGAGATTTCTTATATATGCAGATCAATAAATTGATGAGAGACCAAATGTGTTTATAAACTATAAAGACTAAATTATTACATAATAAAAATCGACACTTAATTTTGGTAAAATTTTTCACAGTAAGGACTAAATTGTTGCATACAAAATTTTAGAGACTAAAATATTATCAATTTGCAAGTACACGAACTAAATTATTAACAAACTAAAATTATTACAAACTAATGTTGAAAGACTAAATTGTTAATTCAATAAAAGTTCATAGAACTAAAAATTTTTGGGAGTAAAGTAGATTATCAAATGATTCATGATAGATTAACAAAAAAAAGTATATATAAGTAAATTAATAATTTATTTATTTTTTTACATGGATCATATACATACTCCTCTTAGGTACAAATCATTTTCCGATTTTGTAATTATCTTATTTTTTAAAATTCACATCTAAATTTCTATCTCCACTAACGCCCTTAACTTTAAAGGGGGAGATTTTATTAATTAATATAACAACAAAGAAAAACATTACCTTATTATGATTTACTATGTACACATAGTAATTAACATTTATAATTTTAGTAATTAATTAATTACGACAACCAATTAGACCATTTAATTATTTATTAATTATTAAAATAAATAAATAATATTTAACAAGTAGTTCTTTTTTTTTTTTTTTGAGAAAAGTTAACAAGTAATTCTAATTAAATTGATTTGCTTATAGTTCTAAATATTTAATTTTGATTTTTATACGTTTTTTTAAAATTTATTTTGGTGAAAATTAATTGTGTAGTTAATTTGTTGAGTGTTACAACTCAGGTTATATAGAAGTGGGAATTGAAACCTATAGCATTAATGATAATTTATTACTTGTTTAATACGCCTTGGTTGACATTCTTTATGCATTTTTTTAGTATAACGATCTCTCAAATATGAGAAAAATTCTAGTACTACCGTAATATGAAAAGTTTTCTATACTACTCCCATTTATTGCTTGTCCATCAACATTGTTTTGAAAATTATGTGGGATTCACTAATATTAAAACATAGTGTGAACAAAGAGAGTATGATACTCATGTAGTACTATAAATTTTTCCTTCAAATATAGAACAAAAATTGGAACTTCAACTTTCGAGAAAAGTTATTAAGAGGTTGTTTGGGACACTTAGTGGGTTAAAATAGTCTGAAGTTATTTAGTCTGTGGTGTTAGATAGTTTGTGTTTAGGGTGTTGAGTTGTTTAGTTTAGATTAAGTAAGTCTCTTTTTGGGATACATATATAGTTATTTAACATGGAGTTCTGAAGTTAATGTTTATGCTGGTTGTTTTTTTTTCTATCATTTTTGTTGTGTCATACAAATTAGAGCTATATTAGATATCATTTTTTTTAAATTTAAATAATAAAATTTGTTCCCATCAAAGTAAATATTTTTTCATTTCCATTTTTATCTATTATCTGATTTAGATAGCTAGAGACATTTTTCAAGGAATTTCCTTCGGAATTATACTAATAGAAAATTCTTGCTTTTGAATTAATTATATTGTTTTTCTAAAATATACAGTTTATTAAAGACATTTGTTCTAATGACATATATATATATATATATATATATATATATATATATATATATATATATATATATATATATATATATATATATATATATATATATATATATATATATATATTTATATTTATTTATTTATAGAGAGAGAGAGTACATACATATATTAGTTAAAAAATTAATTGCATAACAATGCCTTAGTAAAATCTTTTGTTCTAATTTTAACTTCAACTCCATTGCATATATCTATTACTTATAGCTTATAGAAATTTAGCATTTTATGGTTAAACTTAGTATCTATTGTAACTTCATCTTTTATGGATGGTTTATTTATCTATGATTTCAAAACCTAACGAGTTTTATGTAAATTTTGTTGTTTATTATAATTTAAAATTAAATGATATTTTTATATAAGAAAAATTACAGAACAATCATATTTTGCTAGTTTTCCTATAATTTTAAAATTTAACACAAAATTTAACAACCTAATGTGCAAGTATTTCCTCCTTGTAATAGTCACTAATGAAACACACCCTTAGCATTTTTATAGTTAAACTTTGTCTCTATTGCAGCTTCATCTTTTTTTGGTATGTTTGTGTGTAGGATTTTGAGTGATTTAAAATTCTAACAAATTTTAAATGAACTTTGTTGTTTATTATCATATGAAATTGAATGATATTTTTCTATCAAAAAAACCTCATACCAAAATATAGTCATATTTTGCAAGATTTCCTAGAATTTCAAAGTAAGTTACTTAACATCAATGTTTAAAATGTCGATGTTGACGGAAATAGCGAAGTCTCGATTTTATGGAAATTTCAATAAAATATGACGTTAGATAATTCTAGAAAAATTATAAAACAAAAAAAATCAAAAGAAAATATTTAAATTAATAAATAAACACTTTACACTTTTTAAATGTGTTAAAAATACTTATTATTAACATGGGAGGGAGGGAGGGAGAGGAAGGTGGAGAGAGGGAAAGAGAGGAAGATGGAGTTCCTCAAATGAATGTGCAAACTTGAATAGTGAACACTGTTGAAGTTGATGGGGTGGAGTTATTTACCAACTATGTTGTGAAATATGTGGGTCAAACAGAGAGTGAGGTATTTTAACCCATTTCACCTAACTCCAAGTTAATGAGCCAAACACCCCTAAATACTTGAACAACTATATTAAGTTGAGATTTATTTAGCAACAAATATCTCTAATTTCAAAATTGTACAACTTATTGTTTTGCATCTAACATGGCCTATATTTACAAAATCACACCATGTATTGTTTTTTGTAAAAGTATAAACATTTTAACATATTAGAAGAAATTTGTACTTCTCAATCAATAGAATTATTTTAAGAAAGTTTTCCTTATACCTTACTAGTTATTTCCGATTGATAGGCAAAGATAACCTTTACTGATTGTGTAGGTTTGTATATAACTCTTTGGAATCTAGTACCTTTTGTCCTATGTAGAAGTTCTTCATTATTATTTTTTGGGAAAAAAAATTTTGATTCTTAAATTTGTCAAGTTGTATCAATTTTAACCCTAAACTTTTAATTTCATCAAATTGCACCTCAAACTTAGATAAGTGTTGCAATCTTAACCTCAAACTTTAAAAAGTATTGCAATTTTAACCCTCTAATAAGTTATCGTTTCAAATATCGTTAAAAGAAGTTTTTTCTTATGCATTCAATGAATTATAAAACATATGTACAATATGAAATTGATAAAATTTTAGAGAAAATTGATATTAGAGTTAACATTTTTTGTTGTTGAAATTTATGAATTTGGGCAAGGTTATTTAATGGTTAAATATTTATGCATTGATCAAATTTCTTTTTGTGTAATACTTTATTTTATTGAAATGAATGAGTTTATGAAGATTTTTACACTTTTTTTTGTTAAAATTAGTGGGCAAATTAGCGAAAATTAAACTGAGGGTAAAAATTGCAACATGTATCTAAGTTTAGGGTCTAATTTGATGAAATTAAAAATTTAGGGTCTAAATTGACACAACCTAACAAGTTTATGGTTAAATTTGATTTTTCTCTTATTTTTTTTTAATAATAGAGTTAATTAGAACAATATATATTAAAGAGAAGAGATTAATCCAAGAATCCAAGAATACAATAATACGAATGAAGATGAAAGAGACTTAAATTCTTAAAAGAAAATTTAAATCAATGGAACTGTCAGTTGAGCCATTAGATCTAATGAGTAAAAATAAAAGGGCAAATTTTACTAAACACTCGTAAAAATACAACCATCATCTCGCAACATTAAAAAATGAGAGTTTTTCTTAGTCGATCCATATTGATAATTCTCATTCGTGAGGATTATTTGGCTTTTAAACTCAGTTATACTTATGAATTTTATTCATATTATTAAATAAAAATTAGGAAAATGGTTGAATTTAATGACATTATTGTTGAAAGACCTTTAAATTAAGTAAGTTGAGAAAATAGAACAAAAAAAAAAAATTCATACTTACATAATGCTTTGATGCAGGTTTTTGCGAAATGCAACAACAATGCAATTGCAATTTCGTCAGATTTGGAGATTAAGGAAAAACACAAATCAAGGAATTTTCGGGAAGGAAAATGCCCACGAATTCAGCTAGACTCCGAGCTATAATTGTCCATTAACCAAGAAGAAAACCCTAGCATATGAAGTCCCTATATATTTTCATTATTTTTGTGTTGTTTTTCTTCCTTTAAGTCCCAAACCTCTTTTTCAATCCCATCTCAACGTGAGTTGGAAGTGCTTAAGAACAATCATTTATTCGATTGAGTTAGGTTTGGTGTAGTTTTGTTTCTTTTCACATTCTTAATTTCTTGTAATTTTTCATTCTGTTAGTTAATTTCAAACTTTTAGCTATTGTTTTGTTCTTTCTTTTTCCCTTAAAATTTCTTCTTGAAGTTATTTAATTGTTGGAACTCTTTTGGGTATTGAATACAAAATTATTCTTTTGGAAAAATTGGTTGTTTCCCATCCCCCTTCTCTTTTGTTTCAATGAATTGTTATAATTTCAAAGCACTATTTTTTAGTTTCATTATGAAGAGCTAAATTTCCTTAGGGATTCAAGTTTGTGAATGCCCTAGAGGAAAGATGTAAGGCTCGATAGAAAAAATAATCTAGCTAACACTTGAACTATTGTTTGCTTTTGGTCAGTTCAATATTGGGTAAACCCTAGTTGGTCATCTTATGTTGCTTGCCAAGCTATAACTTAATATTGAAAGGGTTAAGGGAAGTGGATATCACAAAAGCAATGGAGGAAAAAGGCTTAGACATAAGTCCTAAACATCGACCCTAGACATAGGGCGAAACTCCAAAACCACTAGAGTTTTGCTCGGATATATCTAAGTTAGATTAGTCATAGAAATATAGGTTTAATCACTTAGTCTCCTAAAGATATTTCATAGAAGGTCGAATCGGAGTTGAATTCGGTTTACTTAGTTTCTTGTGTTAGCTATGATTGCAATTGTTTTCTAGTTGCATTTTCTTTCCAAAGGGGCATTAGCAATCTTGAATCACTTTTTCATTTCCATTAGTTTTTCAAACAATTTTCCTTTAGCCAAAGCACCTCAAACCCTTTTTATACCAACGGTTACTTTAAGTTGCAATTTGTCAACAAGTTTGTGTCATTTTAATACATTTTATTAAAACTCATTCCCATGGGTACGATAATACTCTGGAGTACTTCCAGTTTCTTATTACTCCGATCACGTGCACTTGCGTGTAGCATCGATCACATATAATTATGCTATGATCATTTCATTTAGGTCTCGTTTGATAACCATTTTGTTTTTGGTTTTTGAAAATTAAACCTATAAATAATACTTCCACCTGAATTTTCTTGTTTTGTTATCTACTTTTTACTTATGTTTTCGAAAAACCAAACCAAGTTTTCGAAAACTAAAAAAAGTAGTTTTCAAAAAGTAGTTTTTGTTTTTAGAATTTGGCTAAGAATTTAAATGATTTCTTAAGAAAAATGGAACTCACTGTAGAGAATTGATGTGAAAACAACCAAAAACCAAATGATTATCAAATGAGACCTTAATTTTTTTTATTCTTTTGGCTGTCTTGTGGAGTAGGTTTATATCAAACTATATATTAGGAATGATTTGTATTCACCTATCTACTTTTTTTTTTCTCATTTAGACCTACTTTTTACATTCTTATTTAGGGTCCAGGTTGGAATACTTTTTAGTTTAAACATTTTTGAAAAAAATATTTTCAATAAAAAATGTTATTATATCTTACATTTTTTAATAGATTTTTAAATAACAAATTTGTTTGGTTGCACTATATTCAAAGGTAATTTTACTAATTATAAATTTGTTTTTATTTTTTATTACATACTTTGAGAATTTTCGATTAATCACTTTAAAGTCGTTTTTGGATAATCTATCTCTCAAGTGTTTATTAAAAAAAAGTTTTAAATTAATCTAATTTTTTAAGCACTTTTTATTTATTAAGACTTTTTTAGAAACAATTTTTGATCACATAAAATCACTCAATAAGCTACACTAAACACAATATAAATGATTAATTTTCCTAAAAGTTCTTAGAAAAAAATCGAGTTTTTTCAAAAAGTATTTTTTTCACAAGTTATTCCAATTAAACATACTATTAGCAATGAAGTAAATATAATATTGTTGCAACATCTATTGCTATTCTAAATATTTTTAGCCAACTTAAATATAACTCAACTAGTTAATGCATATACCCTCGATCAAAAAGTTAGAGGTTTGAATCTCCCTACCCATATGTTATTACACTCAAAATATATATACACAAAAAAAGAAACATATTTTTAACACTATTTGAAGGGTTGTTGGCCCAAAATGATTCGATTGGATTGTATAATGCTTGGATAATTATTGCAGGCTTGAATATGAATATATATATATTCTTGGTTTTTAACTTTATGCTACGTGATACTACTCAAAAATGTATTTCTCGAGTGAAAAACTATACCAGCTAGAGTTCAAATTAGTTAAAGGTGAGATTTTCATCAACTGTAAATATGTGGTGAACTTAATACTTTTCATTAATACTTATTTTTTGTTTTTGTTTGTTTAAAGGTTTGTTAGCTAGTTATTAATATTATTATTGCTAAAGGGGCCTATTTTTGTGGGTTATGGAGCTTATGGCTGTGGTTAGAAACTTTTATTTTGGTTGAGAAATTATATCAATTTCGTTATTTTTATGGTTAGGTAGTAACATTTATGTGGCTTGATTTTGATGTGATATTGCTCATAATTGTTTTTCTCATGTGAAAAACTATATTAAGTTGTCAAATTAGTTCAAGAAAATTGTTAAATCTTTATGTGAGAGATTTTCATCAACTTATTTAATAAGTGGTGAAATTAGACGTACTTTTGATTCGTAAAATTTATTTTTTTTATTTTTCTTTTTATTTAAAGGTTTATTATAGCGAGCTATAAACATTTTTATTGTTGACGAGGACTATTTTTGGGGGTAAAATGGTGCTTATGGTTGTGGTTGGATACTTTTTAGTTGGGTTTGAAAATTTTAATACTAAATTCGGTTGCTTGATTTTATGACTAGAGTTTGAGTATTTTTATGATTGTGTCCTAACATTTTTTGGCTTAATTTTGAATCTTTTGTTCGTCGAACTTTGTGCAATTTATAAGTTAATTTGTGAGAAATTTTTCTATTTAGTTTTAAAAAAATGTATGAATCTCACTCTTGGTTCAAGTTTAAAGTGCAATCCAAAAAATTTAAAGGCAAAATTTTAAAATGGCTCGTTAGGAGTAAACGTGGTTGTTGTTTTTTTCTTTTAAAAAAATGTTGTTGAAAGAGCCAAATGACATTGATCCAACTTGTGTGAAAAAATTATTCAATTATAAGGTTGTCACATTATGACTGCATTTTAATAATTGTAGGATATGAATTTGAAAATCTCCATGTTTTCTAATAACCACTACATACAAAATTGAAGACCTTTGTAATTTCTCCCTCCAACTGATCGGATGAAACTTGCGGGTTAAAAATAAAAAAAAGAATTTCAGCCAAGTGCAAGTGCACACTGTCGATGTAAGTAATAAAAATTGGAAGCATTCCAAAGTATTGATCCCACAATGAACGGATACAACAAAATTCAAAGATAGCACAAAGATTATTCGCAAATTGCAGTAGTGGTCACCAAGGTAAAACAAAGTTTTGTGAGATTTTTGTAGAAAAATATAATAATAAAAGGAAGGGATCCAAGCACATTCATACCCCTTTGATTAGAATTGCAGCCTAATTGCAATTGCAATCCTTTAACTCAACACTTAAGCTTTGTAAACCGAATTCAACATCTATTTGACCTTCTGTGAAATATCTTTAGGATGCTAAGTGATTAAACTGATATTTCTATGGCTAATACGAACATAGTTAATAAAAACACAATCCAATTGATTTTAAAGGCTTTTCCCTATGTTTGGGGTTAAAAATAAATTCCTATGTCTAGCTTATGGAAAGACCCGTGCCATTAATGTCGAGAATCAGAGAGAATATCTTGAGAATATCTTTAAAATCGCTCAAATTCTGAAATTTTTGTTTTTGTTTCTGCCCAGAATTGCAATTGCATTCCATTTCCAAAATGCAATTGCAATTTTTATTGTCGCTCATTCCTGCATTGTCCAGACCTATTAAGAATTGCAATTGCAATTTCCATTTTGGATTGCAATTGCAATTCTTCCATGTCTAAAATCCTACACAAAAATCACCAAATCAACACTTTTCTATCTCTTTTCAAATTCTGAAATTTTTGTTTTTTTGTTTTTCTGTTTTTGCCTAGAATTGAAATTACATTCCATTTCTAAAATGCAATTGCAATTTTCACTGTTTCTCATTCCTGCATTGTCCAGATCTGTGAAGAATTGTAAATGAAGTTTTCATTGTGGATTGCAATTGCAATTTTGTCTTGTCTAAAATTCTGCACAAAAATTACCAAATCAATACTTTTCTATCTCTTTTCAACTTCTTTTTCTCTTCTTCATTATTTCAACAAGCTTTCACGAATATTTCAAATAAAACCACATTTTGCTAGCTCTTTACACAACAAAAACACACAAAATAGCAAGAATAATTTAAGTATAAGGATCAAATAATCATCATAAATAAGAATTATCACCTACATTCAACGGTGCAAAACTGTAATCATTAATGTGATAGCCTCTATTTCTTGTGACCCTAAAAGTTCTTCAAAAAAAAAATTAAAAAAATAAAACTTTGCGACTGTAAATAGAAAGGAGAAGAGAAGAAAACTTTAGAAAGTTCATGAGTTTTCTTTAAGAAAAAACACAAAATCTAAAGTGACCCAATAGATTATGGAATCCAACTCATTTGTGAAAACAATGTTTTTTTTAAAATAGAAAATTATGAAAGGTTTGGCCATATCACTACAAGTCGGAGTGAAGAGATTAGTGAAAATTACGTTCAAAAAAGGAAAGAACACACATCTAGTAGATACCTTGTTTCATCAACCTCTTTGCTAAAAGATGTTTTTTTGCAACTTATGATAATTAATACATATATTAATGGCCTAATTGGAATGCAAATGTTGTTGGTGGGCAAATATATTAAATATTTATATTGGGTGTAAAAACTTAATGTCTGATAAATTAAATATATGTATGTTCGCTTACCTGAGTATAACTGATAAACTGGTTAAAACATATACATTCGATCGATCAAGAGGTCAGTTATATGTGCTTGTTTTAAAGATTTTATTTTTTAAAAATAATTTTATTTAGTTAATAATTTAGGCATGAAGAAATAGTGAGAGTTAATTATCCTAAAAATAGTGATAATTAATTATTAATTGAATTGATTATTTAATAACTAATTAATAGATTGAATAGATATAAAAGAATAAAGTATTGCCAAGTTATTAGAATATTAACAAGATTATACCCTACATTAAGAGTTTATAAAAATAAAAATAAAAAGATAAAGACAAATTATTAAAGATAAGGCCGTTAGACTAAAAAAAATTAGTGGAGGTCATGCCATGGGAAACAATTGATACTCTGATAAGTTGAGTGAGATTAATTAAAATTATGAAAATATGCTATGCTCGTGTGCTAATAAGTTTAGGTTTCTCTTGGATAATATATGTAATTAATAACATAAACTTACTATTTAACTAGAATTTAGAGTTTGGTTTTGACATCTAATAGCTCGACATTTTTCTATTGACCTAAACATGCCATCTTTTGACTTGGATTGCTCTAGAGATTGAAGATTATCTGTACAAATCAGCATAGATTCTTCTAGAATATTTTATCTTTAGGTTCATATACGTTTTTTTTTTTAAAAAAAGTTCTACGTTCACTTAATGTCAATTTATTCTTGATCAAACACGTTGAATTTGAAAATTCTTAGTGAATGGACCATCATAAAATTATCTTCACTCATAAAATGAATGTACCCACAATTAAGACTAATGGAACATTTAAAGATACATAAATGTGTAATGTTAAATCAATATAATATTTTACAAGTTTTAAACTTATCCATTTAACCAAGATTTATTCAAAAACAATAATTTTATTAAGTTTTAAACTTATTCATTTAACCAAGATTTTATTTAATTAATAATTTAGGCATGAAGAAAAATAGTGATAATTAATTGTCCTACAAATTAATTATTAATTGAAATTGATCTTATTATTAGAATATATTGAATAGTTGTAAAAGAATAAATTATTGCCAAACTTATGACTATAAATTAAGAGATTATCTATACAAGAATCGCCGTATATATCCAAATAGATATTAATAGATAGCTTTTTGGAAGAGTTTTAGATAAAGACAAACTATTAAAGATAAAGCCAATATGCTAAAAAAGTATAGTGTATGGCTAGAGTATAACCTAGCAAAGTAGTGGAGACTGTGCCATGAGAATCAAGTAATATTGAGATAAGTTGAGTCTAATCAATTAGTCGAGTGATTAATTAACATGATGGAAACATACTATTATGTGCTAGAGAATAGATGTAATGCCACAAACTTACTATTTTACTAGAATTTGGAGTTTGGATTCAACATCTGAGAGCTCAAGATATTTTTCTACATCTCTTGTGACCTAAACGTGCTATCTCCTAATTGAGTTGCTTTCGAGGTTCAAGAATGAAGATTGTCTATGCAAACCAATATATTTTTTAGAAAAAATTTCTAAAATCACCTTAACATAAAATTATTTCACGTCAAGTAAGTAATCATAGAATTTTTAGTGAATGGACCAACATAAAATTATCCTCACTCACATAGTGGATGTACCCACGCTTAAGACGGAAGCAACATTTAAAGTTCCATAAATGTAATATTAATGAATATAATTTCTTGGGAGAAATATGCTAGATTTGACTTAGATTTCACAAGTTTTAAACTTACCCTTGTATTTACCTACAACCCTTTTGGTCCCTCCCTTAGCTTCCCATTACTTAAAACAAAAGCTTACTGACTTTTTTTATTATTATTATTTTTAAAGCTAATTTGATCTTATATATTAAATTTATGGGTTGGCCTCAGTTCAATAAAGACCAAAAAATAATAAAGGATTTAGAAGCAAAGGGTTCCATCCATGTATTAAAAAAACGTGGGTTTCATCACAAAACTAATTAGCAATGAAAGGAATAACTCATGCATCTTATTAAGAATGGAAAGTCTCTCAATCTTTCCAATTTGGGATCCTTAATATGCCCCCTCAATGGAGTAACCCCATGTTTCTCTCGTACCATGATGGCCACTACCTAGGATTTAGGCTCCATTTGAAATTACTGTACCTTTTAAAATAATTGTTGGACAATTGTGCTTTTAAAAAAATTAGTTGCATGTTAGTGTTGGGTAAATTTCAAATTTAAACATTAAAAAGTAGGTCACAATGTTGGAAATTACACTATGGAAAAAAAATTAAATTCCATTTCTCTTTCAAAAATCTTTCTAAATAAAGATTTCTTTCGGATTTTTCAATTCATAATTATATCAGTATCCCATGTTATCTCTCTCTTCATTTCAAAACCTAACTTATCCCCCTCTTGATTTGAAAATTCAAAATCGAGATAAATCTAAAAGATATTGTACAACTATATTAAAAGAAAAAATAAACCAATCAAGAAGTAAAGTAAAAAAAAGTTAGATAAAAAAAGATCACATAAATCAAATACGATAACATTAATTCAATACCTCTTAATCTAAAAATATATTGACTCAATTTTATGATATCTTTAAAATGTGGGAAAGCACCCATGAACTATTTGGAGGGCAAATGAGACGAAAAAATGAGGGAAAAAAAAAGGTAATTGAAAGAAGATGATACAACCAAACATACACACACACAAAAAAAAAAGGAAAGTTTAAAAAAAAAACTTGAATTGTTGCCGAACCAAAGAAAATCACGAACATTTACGCTCTCGCTTTAATTTGCTTCAAGTTCAGTGATACAGCTTCAAGTTCAGTGATGTTGGAATTGTACAGAAGCTTCATACCCGACAAGGCTAGATGAATTAAAAATTTTATATATATATATATATACACAGCGGAAGCTTCAATACTAACAAGACTAGAAGGCGTCTGCTTATTTGAGAAGCTAAAATCAAAAGCTACTATATTTAAGAAATTTTGGAAATCAAAGGATTTAAAAAGTGATTGTATGTATAGTTTAAAAAAATTAGTATAATCAAACACCCAAACGGTTACAACTTTTTTAAAATTGATTTTACGTATTCTCATCACAATCTCAAACGTAGCCTTAAGATACTACAAGTTTCATAAAAAAATTTAACACCCCTTAAGAAATCTAAAAAATAATATAATCATCATTAAAACAAGACCTCAAATTTGTAATCATCAAAATGTGAAATGGTTAAAAAAAAAGGTGGAAAAATTGTCCTCCATACAGCTCTTAAAGTAGTCAAGATCTCTCTATCACTATCTCTAAGAAGTCACTTTTGTTAGTGGGCTTCCTAATCCAAGCACATGACAAATTAGAGGTCTCTATCAAAGCCACTTAAATGAAATTGGTATTCACAAAGGAGAAATATGTGGTGTGGATGTGAAAGATTTTACATGAGATGGACCCCTAACACAAATTCAAAAAAGTATATATTCCAACTTTGTGTGCCAAAGAGAGCATAGCTCAACTGGCATATTGAATGTATTAACGACCACGAGGTTTGTGGTTCGAATCCCCACAACTCCTATTGTACTCAAAAAAAAAAAAAATTCCAACTTTGTGTGGTTTTAATTCTTAATCTTTTACATCACACACTTTTATAGTGTCACCTCATTGGAGAAATTTACTTCTATTTTTTTTTTCTTTCTGAGAGTACAACAAATTTAGAGTATGAAGATTTGAACTTCTAATTTCAAGGGTTCTAATTCAACTTTTCAAACTCTTATTATATCTCCTCACTTGTGTTATCAATATTATAAACATTTCCAAAATTGGAAATTTTCTTTTTTAAATTTTCATTCATCACTCATATAGAAAAGAGTGAAAAAACAGTAGAAATGACTATATTTAATAGGTCGTTTTGATTAATGGCTAAAACTTTAGAATATTCCAAAAATAGTCATTTAAAAGTTTCATGATATTTGATTTTGTAAATAAAACATAAATACCACAAAAACCAAATTCCATTGCGCATTTCAAATTCAAATAAAGACCTAAACCACATCCACATCCACATCCTTAATAAATCTAAACTAATGATGAGTTTTCCAAATGAGAATCAGACCTAAATATTAAATACATCATTTATTGGAAAAGAAAAAATGTTCGACATTAGATGGTAAAAAAAAAAAAAAAGGTTAAAATATACTTTTGGTTTTTAGGATGTGAATTTAGTTTTTATTTGGTCCTTCAATTTTCAAAACTAAAACTTTTGGTCATTGATATTTGAATTTAATTTCTATTTGGGTTTTGAAGTTTTAAGAGTGATATGTTGAGTCTCTAAAGTTTGAATTTGATTTCTAATTTGTCCCTAGAGCTTGAAATTGGTTTTTAAATGGTCCTTGAGTAGAGTTGACGTTAACAACCTAACAGAATGATGACGTGGTAGTTAACATTTACTAACTAGATTTTTTTTTGTAAGGTACTAACTATAGACTTTTTATTAATATGATTTTTTAAATGTGAGTTGGAAATTTTTTATATATTTTTTATTTTTTATACTCAAAGATCAATTAGAAATAATTTCAAACTTCAGGAACCAATTAGAAATTAAATGCAAATATCATGACTAAACATGTCACTTTTGAAACTTCAATAACTAAATATAAACTAATTTCAAATCTCAAGGACCAAAAGTATTAGTTTTGAAAACTTAGAGAACAAATAAAAATAAGTTTAAGTTTCGAAGACCAAAAGTATATTTTACACTTATAAAAAAAAAAAAAAAGACAACAGTGTCCAAAAGAGGCCAAGTACATGCAACTTTTTTTTTTTTTAGAGTTCAACAATATTTAGAGGTGCAGAGATTCGAACCTCTGACCTCTTGATCATTGATACGTGTCAATTATCATTGAGCTAAGCTCACTTTAGCAGCCAAGTACATGCAATAGCAATATTGCATAGAGAAGACGATATATAATGATTAAAGAAGAGGAGAAAATCCATAAAAATAGGTACAATGTAAATACATCCAATTTTTCTCTTTACTTCAACATGATTTATGTTGTCTCAAAGACATGCGAAGATTATGAATATGACATGGACGAATAAAGGACAAACAATATAAATATATATATATATATATATATAGTTCAACAACACATGAAGGGGGAGGATTTGAACCTTTGACCTCTTGGTTGAGTGTATATACCTAAACCAGTTGAGTTATGTTCAGATTGGTAAAGACAGATAAAAATTGGAGATAAGGTTTATAATATATTGTGACAATGAGGAATTTTTCAAAATCTTCCTATAATAAGAAAGTGATCATTTATGAGAACCCACCATAATTTTTGTTTGAGATATTATTATAAAACTTTTGAATTATTTGTATATTTTGGAAATTAAAGTAGTATTTTGTTCCTATTATTTGGGGGTATGCACTATTTGGCAAATGATAAATAAAATAATGTTGATAAAAAGATAATGTAATCCTATTCATTTAAAATATACTATCTATCTAGATAGATTTGAATGACAATTTTTTTTTCTTTTGAAACCGATTTGAATGACAACTTTAAAAGATAGGTTGTGTTGTATTTCATTTGAAATATTGTGTAATCAATGGTGGATCTAGAAAATATATTTGAGATGAGAGGGATGGAGTAACGAGCTATGTTATTACAAAAATTTAATCAAAGGTATTGATAATAAGAAAAAGAATCACTAAATGCATCAGACCATCCCACTAAATTGCTAGTTAAGTTTAGCATTTAATAATAATATTTTTTTTATATGAATCTAAAAGTTAGGTAGATATTAGGTAATTGCAAATCTAGCAAAAATTAGAATGCATAAATCAATAATATAAAAAATGAATGAATATGTGTAGTTAATCATTAATTGTAACATCATAGTTTTTTTTTTTTTTTTTTTTTTTTTGAGAATATGTAAGATCATAGTTAATCAATATCTAAGTGAATTGTCAATTCAAGCATAACATTATACATTTATTGATATAAAGGTAAGAAGTTCTAATCTCCATCCCACAATGTTGAACTCCCAAAAAAAAAAAAAAAAATCTAAGCGAATCATTAATTTTATGTTCATTTACACTTTTATTGAAATATCAATTCACTTCTTATGTCGAATTTTTAGATTCATGGAAATGTCATAAAAATATCAACTGCAAAAATTTAAGTATTTGTTAGCAAATTTAGAATATGGAAAATATTGGTAATTTGCCAACATTGTTTTCAGAAATTTCATTTTCTAAATTTCATAATCTAAATACAATTCAAATATTATTTTCGGTAATAAATTCATCAAAGATAAATTCATCTTCTTGAGTAGCGTTCAAAACAAGAAATTGAGTCTAGATTGAAAACCAAAAAGACATTTGGGTAGCCAAAGATTAAAAAAGAAAAAAAATATATACTTTTAATCCATGAGGTTTGACTTAGATAGTATGTAAGTCCCCGAGGTTTCAAATTCGACATTTTAATCCCTGAAGTTTGGGATAATGTCTTTTTTGGTTCCTACAACCAAATTTCTATTAAATAATGCTGACTAAGAATTTGGCATAAATATATATTAAATTAAGAATGTGGTGTGGCATTAATTCACTAAAAAATATATTTTAATTTTTTTTTTGTAAATTAAACTAAAACAATGTTAATACAAAAACATTAAATTATAAAATAAAAAGCACAAAAAACAAAATTAAATATTCTCTTCTTTCATCTTCATTTTTATCTTCCTCATATTCATGTTCATCATCATGTTCATGTTCATCTCCACCATCTTTCTCTCCTGCTCCTTTCTTTTTTCTTCCTTTTCCTCCCCTTCTTCTTTTTGCTTCTCCTTCTTCCATTTCTTCCTCTTTTTTTTTTACTTTCACCTCTAGTAAGATTGTTCCAAATCTAGAACGAAATAGAACGCTCCATTCAAGATTTGGAATGATCTAGTTTGTTCCAGATCTAGACATTGGAATGAACCAGATCTAGTTTGGTCCATTCCAGATCTGGTCTGATTTGTTCTAGATCGTTTGATCTAGAACAAATTAGATTTACGGTAGTTTTAGATCTAGAACGAGTTAAGATGAAAAAGAAGAAGATGAAGAAGAAGAAAGCCAAGGAAGGAGAAAAGGAAGAAAAAGAGAAATAAGGAGAAAAGAAAGAGGAAGAGTAAAAGGAAGAAAGAAGAAAAAAGAAATTTTTGTTTTGTTTTGTGAAATTAATCTGAAAAAAAAGAAGATGAAAAAGATAAGAACATGAAGAACATGGTGTGTGTACGTTTTTCAACTTTCTTGTATTTAATATATTTTTATTTTAATGATTTGTTGTTAATAAATTAAAATATATATAATTATTAATTTGTTAAAATTATTAATTTTTGTTTTAGTTAAAAAAAATAAAAAAAAATATTTTTTAATAAAAAAAATGTCACATCAACTTAAGAAAATAATAAAAAAATATCCAGTCAGCTTTCGTCAGCTACGATAACGGAAAACTAACGGCAGGGACCAAAGAAACTATTTTCTCAAACCTCAGGATTTAAAATATTGAGTTTGAAAACTTAGTGACTCAAATGCAACCAAACCCAAACCTCATAGACTAAAACTGTATTTGTCGACATTGATGTATAGATAAAATATTGATATCCACCAATATTCTAATCTTCAAAATAAAAATGTAAAAATTATTTAAATTAATAATTAAGTTCTTTCACTAACTTGAACGCAGGGACAAGACATATAACTACCACTAAGAGATTAGAGGTTCTAATATCTCACCTCTCCATGTTGTTGAAGTTGAACTAAAAAAGTTTATTTTCACTTCATAAATAAGTTATAGGTCAGTTTTATGAGTGAAATTTGGACTTAATTAAATAAGATAAAAGTAAAAAGATAATAGGCCAAAGGAGAAATTGGCTCAAGAGAACCTTGACCAACTTAAACTTTTTCAAATCTAATTCCTAAATAGAATGAGAAGTTTTTTATACCCTTATAATGCTCTAAACTCTAACTTGCTACACTTTTCTTCTTCCCAGACTTAAACATCGGAGTTAATGTGGCAAACGTCACATCAGTGCTTACCTTTAATTTTCTCTTTTACAGGTCACCGCTTTCCCTTAAATTATAAATTTATCACGGGAAGGTCATGTGAGATTTCTCTTGGCCCGATTTTAGTAACAAAAGTCAGTATTTTTTTTTTATTTATATTAATATTATTGACTAGTTGATGATATTTCTATGTTTCACAAATATTTATTTACGATATCTATTGTATCAGTTGCATAATATTAATGTTGAACCCTCTTATTTACGGATATCTAGGTCGATATTTTAATTCTTGAAGCTTAAAAAAAAAAAGATAAGAGAGGCAATCTCTTTAATTGGACTAGAGGAATCCAGGTCGTTTAGAAAATTGCAAAATAGAGAAACAGTATTCCGACATGTTTCTTACTTGGACGCCACTCTTTTTAATTGCTTTCAAGAAACACTAACCCCACTACCAAACTAACCAAACCAAAATCAAACAAAAAATTTTGAATAATTTTTATTATACCTTCCCAGGTTAATTTTGTGTTTTGTCTTGATTTTGCACCTTCATCTCCGCTGCCCATGTCCGGCGTTCCACGGCGGCGCTCCACCTCCACCAGAATCCACGTCATGGCTCTCGACGGCATCGTCAATGTCAATTCCCTCTTCACCTTCGCCGTCTTCCTCGGCGTTGCTTGGTACCCCACCGCCGATCCCGCAGCCAACCTTCTCGACGACGGCGACGACGGCCCCTGCGCCGCCGCCCCCGCCGTCGCCGAGAGCCTCATCGCTTGCCATGTGTACTCCTTCAGCTGCTTCCTTTTCTCCAGCCTGGTCGCCTTGGCGCTGAAGCAGGCGATTAGAACAACCAGCGGCGGCGATGGAGGGCAGGGTGTGGCGCACGCGCCGGCGCTGCGTGTGGGGATGGTGGCGTCGGCAGTTGGGTCGGCTCTCGGGTGCGGGTTTTTGGTGGCGGCGCTGCTGAATTTGGTTCAGATAAAAGTGGGGACTTTCGGTTGCCGGCGTTGGGAGACGGTGGCGGCCGCCGTGCCGTTGGTGAGTTTGGTTCCTTTGGCGCTTTTCATTTACATTGCTCTTGTTCTTCACGCCTTCACGCGCTAGCATTACCCTTTTTCTCTCTCTCATTTACAATTTTTTTTAAAAATAATTTATATTCACTTTTAGTTGATTATTTGTTGTAGTTTTAAGAATATATGTATATATATTGTAAAATTATTAGGAGTTTTGAAATTATTTGTGGATGTGGTAGTCAATTCGAAACCATTTGTAAAAATGTGGTCATAGTACTAAATTTCTAACATGTCGACATTTCTATCAACATTTCCACATGTCTATGGGTTCAACATCGACATAAGAGAAGAATCGACATTTCCACTATACCATATAAAATTGATGAAATATTAAAAAAAATAGCAATAAAACGCAACTTAATGTAAACATAATATTGTAACAAGTATTTTAACTCATCTAAAAAGTGTAAAATATTTATTTATTAATTTAAATATTTTTTTTTGAATTTTTTATTTTTAAAATTTTTTTAGAAATATCCATTGACATCGACATTTTATCGATATTTTCATCGACATTTTCATAAAATTGAGACTTCGACATTTCCGTCAACATCGACATTTTAAACCTTAAATATGGTAGCTTTTGTTTGTTAGAAAATAGAAATGGCCTTTTTGAAGTGTACTGTATGAAGTCGAGTCATTAGAAATCACTCTTTGCACTCTCGTTGATGAATCTACTATGTTATTTTCTATTTTTTGAGTACAAGTGAGAGGACTCGAACCTCCTATCTCTTGAAGATATATGACTTACCCAATTGAGTTATATTTTTGACAACTATATTCTTTTTAATATGGTAGGAACTATCATATTTTTCTTATTATATTTTAAATATATTGTTAAAAAAAAATATTATTAATAAAAAAAAAATCCATTTGTCTAGCTTATTATTAATTTTCTTTTCTTTACTTTTCTTTTTTGTCGGTTTTATTAAAAATATGTAAATTTAATTAGTTACTAATTAAAGTTAAAAGAGGACAATACTTTTAGCATTTGAAATGATGTTACAAGAGATTTTAAGAAAATCTAATGTGAACTGTTCTTGGAAATAACATTTTACTTTTGTTTTTAAATTACTTTCAATAACAGCTTTTTAGATAATTGGTAAAAATTAATTTTTTTTCCTTTCTTAAATGTTACATTACATAAGATGAGAAGATATTATAACTTACAAATTTCATATAATTATAAACAAATATATATAATTTGATGTAATGTCAACAAAAATATTTAGGCAAACATTTATAATTGCATCAAATATCTCTCCTTTTTTTTCTCCATATTTGATAAATGTGCAAACTAAGGAACTCCACATCACATCCTTTCCAAAACATATTTATGTAATTTGTATGTTTAGTAAAAATTCAAACTTATAATCTTTAATCTTTTAAAAGAGATGAAAATGTCTTAACTACTAGCAAATCTATTTTATAAATATTAAATCATCCAAACATAAATAATCATTCTTTAGATCATAAATTTATTTAAATGATATTAAATTTTTGAAAGTTTAGAAATTAGATCCACAATACGAAGTGCCAATCCAAACATAGTTCATTAGATAAGACACCAATTACCACCCTAAATGTATGTTCAATCTCCCACCTTACCATTGTTGAACTCAAAACAAAAAAAAAAAAAACCAACAATACATAATCTAATTATAATTATCTTGAAACTAAATTTGGGCTTAATTTGTGTTTATCCTTAAATATCATTATTAGGGAATTGTTTGGAAGGGTTTATTTATGTGGATTTTCCACCATAGACAGCAAATACAATAAGCAGCAAAGCTTTTTATAAAAGAGGAATTAGAGAAAAGAAAATACAGACAACTCCACACCATTTTCAAAGTAAAAGTAAAAACCAAACAACAAATTTGAAATGGTATACACAATGTAATGTAAATCCAACTTCAAATCTCCATCTGCTCTGCTGCTTTATGAATTCCTGCACCCAAAAACAAAAAAACATAGGCATTTTGAGGTGGGAAACCTTCTTCGACTGCCACAAAAACAAAATGTGCTCAATAAAAATGTATGTGATAGGGGAACAAATTAAACCCGATAAAACCGCTCAAACCGACCAAAACCAAAGTCGGTACGGGATACAAATTATCCCAGCCCACATCCCTCCATCAACCCTCATGTGAATGCTAAAGGTTTGAGAGAATGAGTATATTCCATTCCATTCACTAAAGAGATATATATATACAAGTGTACAAGGTTAACCTAATTAGGAGAAAGTGAAAAGACAATAAAGGACAACTCACTATTATATTTACAAAAATACAATTATACTAATATAAGAACTCTAACACTCCCCCTCAAGTTGGAGCATATATATTCATCATGCCCAACTTGTTAGAGAGGTAATCTATTCGTGCTCCATTCAATGCCTTGGTGAAGATATCTCCTAATTGCTCTCCAGTCTTCACGAATCCTGTCGATACCAAACCTTGTTGTATCTTCTCACGTACAAAATGGCAGTCAACCTCAATGTGTTTAGTTCGCTCATGAAATACTGGATTAGATGCTATATGCAGAGCTGCTTGATTATCACACCATAATTTTGTTGGTGTTGTAATATCAAATCCTAATTCAATAAGAAGTTGACGTATCCAGACTAGTTCACATACAGATTGTGCCATTGCTCTATATTCTGATTCAGCACTTGACCGTGATACCACATTTTGTTTCTTACTCTTCCAAGAAACCAAATTTCCACCTACGAATACACAATATCCTGAAGTTGATCTTCTATCTTCCTTAGATCCTGCCCAATCAGCATCTGAGAAACATTCAATGTTAATATGCCCATGACTCTTATATAATAAACCGCGCCCAGGAGCTGCCTTTAAATAACACAAAATTTGTTCAACTGCATCCCAATGATCAACAGTAGGAGAAGACATATATTGGCTCACAATACTCACTGAATAAGCTATGTCTGGTCGAGTTACTGTAAGATAATTGAGTTTTCCCACTAACCTCCTATATCGTTCAGGATCTTTCAGTAATTCTCCCTCTTTTGTGAGCTGTAAATTAGGCATCATCGGGGTACTACATGGCTTAGCTCCTAATTTCCCTGTTTCAGTCAACAAGTCAATTACATATTTTCTCTGTGATAACATGATTCCCTTCTTGCTTCTCATTACCTCAATTCCTAGAAAATATTTCAGCATTCCCAAATCTTTTGTGTGGAATTGACTATGGAGAAAGGTCTTAAGAGATTGGATGCCCAATGCGTCATCACCTGTAATAACAATATCATCGACATACACAACCAACAAGATGACCCCACTCTCAGATCGCTTATAAAAGACAGAATGATCGAACTCGCTCTTTCTCATTCCAAAGCCTTCAATCACCTGAGTGAATTTTCCAAACCATGCCCGTGGACTCTGTTTTAATCCATACAAGGATTTACGAAGGCGACATACCTTTCCATTCTCCCCCTGAGCAACAAATCCTGGAGGTGACGTGATCATCCATATCAAGACTCCGAAGATAATGACGAATATTTGTTCGCCATGCATAGAAGTTAGATCCATTAAGCTTATGTTCCGTAACCTTTAACACCATAGGAATCATCTCCGACATCACTATACCTTTCTTTTCAGCCATAAGTTTAAAAAAAACAGATAAACAAGATGTGAGATCTAAATCACAGCAAACCCTAAAGGTTTCAAGCAAGATATGGCTCAAAACACTATAAACCGGACACCCAATGAACTAAACCAACACAAAACACGAAAGAGGAGACCACGGCAAACTGACCCACGCAAAACGGAGCAAAATCCGGCGGCTCACGCGCCTCCACGCGCCGGCGCGTGAAACGGGCGGCAAAAAATTCCGGCGACGCGTGTGGTTCACGCGCCGGTTAGTTTTCGACCAAAATTTTCGGATCGGCTGATCGGCGACTGGGCTTTCCAAAAAACCGGGCGGTGACGAAAAATTAGGCCGTGGACAGACCTCGTTGGTGGCGGCGGCTGCGAATTCCGGCGACAGATTCCGGCGACAGACCTAGTTGAGTTGATGCACAAAGCTCACAGCAAGACCAAAACCCTCAAAGAAGGTGTTCTAAACCTCAAACCCTAATGGTCACAAACTTCTAAACCTCAAACCCTAATGGTCACAAATCCCTAAGGACAAAAATTTTCCTAGAGAACCCTAGGGCTCTGATACCATGTGAATGCTAAAGGTTTGAGAGAATGAGTATATTCCATTCCATTCACTAAAGAGATATATATATACAAGTGTACAAGGTTAACCTAATTAGGAGAAAGTGAAAAGACAATAAAGGACAACTCACTATTATATTTACAAAAATACAATTATACTAATATAAGAACTCTAACACCTCAAACCACCACGTCGCATTAGTAAAGGTTTTTAACTCGTGATGCTATCTCAAACCAAACCAACCAAACTGATGAATTGGTCGATCCATGGTTTCGAGATTACTAAAACTCTTACAACTAAAAGATGAAAGTTTTACTTAAAATTAGTTCTTTAAAAATAAAGTACTCAAAATCATCATGCCATCAAGTTCTAAGAAAAGATATGATATATTTTTAGTAGTGTTTTTAAGAATTGAAAAGTAGGAAATAGAAAATCTTTTTTTTTTCCTTTCTGAAATCTATATATAACTTTAGAAATATCATCTTTTATGCCTTTTTCCTTGTAACATGAAGATTTAGGTCTCTCTTCTACAAATGGTTGGATTATTTCAAGGGCTTCCACTTCTTTTTGGATAGAAATATGGTTCAAATGCTTTGCAGCTATTCTTTTAAGGAAGAAAGCAAAGATTCTATTGGTCAATGCTATTATTAAACCAAACGCTAAAGAATATATGGTTGGAAAGAAATGATAGAATTTTTTCCACAAAGGCAAGAGATTGGTTGGGGAAGTAGGAGGAATTAGCAAAATTCCATGCTTCTCTTTGTTTTTGACACAAATGGAGAGTATTGTAATTATACAGTCTGTTTGTTATTGACACATATTAGGGAGGATTTTTGTAATGTTTGATGTAAAGTTCTTTGACATACATTTAGCTTTATATTTTACTTAGTCCTTATGGCGTATGTTAATTGGACTTTTGTAATTATCAAATTTTACTATTTTGTGGGAAGTGTGGCTCGAGAGAAATAATAGAATTTTTAGAGTAGAGAGGTTTGGAGAAGATGTGGGAGGTTGTGAGATTTGATGCCCTTTATGGTCGTCCGTTAATCGAACTTCTTGTAATTATCCGTTTGGTATTATTCTTTTGGATTGGAGTTCTTTCCTGTAGTTGATGACTCATTTTGTGAGCTGGTTTTTTTTGTATGCCCTTGTTCATTCTTTCATTTTCCTCAATGAAAGCTCAATTTCTTACCAAAAACTATATATATTTTACTTAGTCCTTTGTAAATTTTATTTCTTATCTAAGAGGAAAAAAAGATTAAAAGAAAAAAAAATGTTACCAAACAACTCCTAGATCTTCCCAAATTCTTGCCACAATAGTGACATATAAAAGAAGTATGGGATTTAACAAACAAAAACATAAGATTAAATGATAATTAGACTAAATGTTTAAAGATTTTCTATTTGTTTGGTATATGAGTGGGTCCACAAGGAAGCAGCTTCTAAGCTTCATAATATCAAGTGGGTGAAAAGACATGGACGATGGAAGTTTAATGTTGGTTCCAAATGAATTCTCTATGTCTATGGTTGAACTTTTATGCTCCCAGCTCAAGGAATCATTACTAAATATAAAGAAACTGATTGTGAATCAACTTCTGACTAAGAAAGACAAGTCTCGTTCTTGTTCGACTTTATTCTTAGTCGAATCAAGCTCAGTTTGATATTTCACTTTCAAAAAACCAGTGTCACTGATTGTGGATTCTAATATTTCAAGGACATTTCGATCACTAGAGGTAAGTAAACACAGCATCATCGAATAAACCTCTCGAATCCAATCTGACTTATCGTAACTAACAAAAAGGCTTCAAAATATGCATTTATGCAGACAAAATGACAGCATAAGTTAAGTAATCAATGGTATAGACATACCTTAGAAAATAGGTGGGAATTCATGCGCCACCAAGGCAGAGGTCCTAATAATAAAGGGAACCTATAAAAGTATTTGAATTCAGATACTAAAACAGATCAGTAAACAGATTTCTAGAACTTCATCCATTACATTATTACCTTGCCACCAATTTCCCCTGGAAGCAGGTTGAGAGTTGTTTCCATTTGGATCATCTTCTCCCCCACTTTTCTTCAACTGGGTCATCAAAGAATTGGCAACAACAGAAGAACAATCAATTTTACTTTCACTTTCTGATCAGTCAAATAAAAGTCTCAGCAGAGCACAAATCTTTGGGAATGATTCAAATTGATCAACAAAGTATACTTACAGTGGGGGGTGGGGTCGGGGACGGTCCAGCTGATGGGGCCTGGGAGTAGCCATCTTGTCCTCCATAGTATAGAGATGAACTCAGATGACAAGGCTCCAAGCTCCCTCCTTGAAATTATCAGATCTGGCTTTTGTTAGGCATAACTTGATTTCTTGTTTCTTGGGAACCACGTAAATTGAGAATTATACTCCTGTGGTTTTCCATTATTTTTCATGGTGCCTTTGCAGTCTTTGCTCTTTATGTTTTATTGTTAGAAATAGTTAAAAATTTTACTCTTGCAGTTTACCAATTTTGTAAATTATACTCATATATTTTTAAAATGGTTTCAAACGATCCATTCCTGTGGTTTGTGAATTTGCATATCATACCCTTCTGTCCATCAGTTTTAACGGGGGATTGATATTTCAATTCACACACCTGAATTTCCTTGTTTGGTGTGACGTGGTTGATTTCCATTGGTCTGTTTTAGCCAATCCCCAGAGCTAGAAGAGTTCCTGCTTCCCCCCTGAAAATTAGAAAAATAATAGGGTTATAAAAATGATGCGTCCACAATGGCTCTGTGGCACCTGAACCATCCAGATCCATACAATTACCCTTTTTCAAAAATGTAAAAGTAAAATAAAGAAGGAAGAGTATGAAATGTACGGAATGACATGTTTAAATCTAATTCTAGTCTTCATGTAGGTCCCTCACTCTAGTTTGAACGTCCTATTTTGTTTTTGAACTTTGAATAAAAGATCATTTTAGTCCTTATCAATAAATTCTCATATTAATATTACATTTTGAGTACAAATTTTAGGTGGCATTATGCGGTATAATATTCTGTGTCATATACATCAAGTTTGATACCAAATATCAAAACAGATGGCCAAAGATTTCAGTTAAATATAATAAAAAACAGTTGATGAAGATTTATAAAAGTTTAAGGATCAGAACCGAAGAGTCGAAAATATAAGAACTAAAATGGAATAAATATGAAGGTTTGCAATAAAAACTTTACATGAGATTCCTATAACAAACTTGCACTACTCGTCAAAGTAGGGAATTCAGGAGAAAAATATATCCTTGCTAATAAGCAAATAGTAGGGGGACCTTATGCTATTAGAAAATGCTGATTTTCAATAAGCATCCTCCTAACATTATGCAACAAAATTTCCAAATCCTCACCATGTAATACCTCGTTTGTATGTTTTATCCTCCTAGTCATTTGGAATTCTGTGACAAAATCTAAACCTATTTGAAAAGGAGAAAGAAAGCTCTATATAGAAAGGAGCAGTTAAAAAAGAGCAGCATTACCTTCTGTGGAGAAGGAAAGATTGCTGCAAAAACTCCTGATGCTGATGACAATGGCGGCTCCTTAACATCGAAAAGATCGGCAACGAAAGAGGAGGCTTGATACCCTTTAGACTTTCCCTCCATTTTCTCTCAATCTTTCCTTCTTACCAAACAAAATTATTCTCAGATTCCACCACACCCTATTGAAAGAAATCAGCACAGTGAGAAATGAAAGCAAGAGAACTATGCTTATAAAGATCTACTAAATGAGCTAACCTGCTAAGAAAGAGATATGTCTAAATTGACTCCTCACTCACTATTTATAAGAAGAAGGCAATGGCTGCTGCTGTGTCACCCATGTGCCATCATTAATGGGTGGGAAAAAGAAGAATAGAATAGAAAAAAGAAAGAAAGAGAAGCCGCCTCCTTCCTATTAGTTTAACAAAGATCTTATTTGGGAATTTTCTTTTGGAAATTTCCTCATTCACTTTCTAGTCTCTGCATACAAAATAATAATACCATCCATGCTCTCCTGTGAGAACATAGGAGGATAAGTGCCAACTGTGGTCCACATGTGATCCCAATTGGACATATCTTGTTGTGCCACGTGTGCTTTAATGGATAATGCAAATTTCACAAGCACTATATTACTTGACCCAGGTTCTCTTCTTCCCCACACAACCAATGGCTATCCCTGAGAGTGCTTTTCTTTTAAATCCAAGTTGAATATGACTTATGAGAGACAAGGAAAGCGAAAAAAAAAAAGAAGAAAGAAAACAAAACTCAAATGGGTTCCGATCCCACACGTACATAACAGATGACAAGATAAGGTTCATCTCTAGAATATGCCATTTTCAATGTCAAAAACAGAAGAAATCGATTCTTTAACTCCCAAATTTTCATTATCCCAGTTGATGCCGATGCCATCAACTATCTGATCTATCTAACTCAGAGAGACAAATGATTTCAAGGGTCTGACATATTCCATTACAGAACCCAGAAAAAGAAGAAAAAAAAAGGTGGGCTCAAGAGCAGAGACATGAAAGAAAAAGAAAGGAAGATTCGTTCAAACCCCTATCATAAAAACAAATCAGTCCATTATTGAAGATATGATAAAAACTCCCTAAAAAACTGAAATTAAAATTCAAAACAGTACGAACTTGGATAAGGGAAATAAAATTGAGAGCCAGGGAAAATGGGTTGTGGGGGTTTGTTTGGTCGTTTCTCCATGATTACATTGTGAAAAGATATCGATGTCGAATATTAAAAGAAAAAAAGAGTCATCAATCATAGTTGAGAGAGACGTGAAGCCACTCGACGACCACTCTCGTGCAATCGATGCGAAATAATATCTCAAAAACTTTACAAACAAGAAAAGGGGAAATTGAAATGGTCGAGTACATTAATATCAGCCCTTGATCGATCAATCAAGCGTGGTTTTACCTGAAGATGTGCGGCATTTTCTTCTGGGAAATCATGGAAATTGGAAAGGAATCGTTTCAATTTCAACTTCAATTCCCTGTTTGTGAAGGCGAAAACCCAGATGAAGAAAAAAGCAAAGGAAATGGAAGGATGGGACTTATCTTTGGAATCTGAGATGTCATGATCAAATCAACGAGTCCGATCCAAAATTTTCAACATCCAATACATGTAAAAATGATTTTTGATTTGTGGGTGTAAGAAATTTGGTGGTGATGGTGGAAGAGCTTGATAAGTTGTGTTTAGGGCTATTCGATGGATAATCAATTTTCTGTTGTATGTTTTCAGATTTACTGTGTTTAGTGCGTTTGGCAGATGTATTTTCAAAAATTGTTTCCAAATTCTATGATTCAAATAGTGAAAATTCTGAATACAACATTTTTATATTTTCATTGTATACAGATCTTGAATTTGAAATTTTAAAATACAAAATTACATTAGAAAATACTAAAATTTTAATAAATATAGTATTTCATGTTATAAACTCAATTTATTTTTGTTAAATTAAAATATGTATAATATACTATATTATAAATTATATGATATTGTAAAATAATAATTATACAAAATTTATAATAAAAATCATGTTTATAAATGAATTAATAATGAATTATATTCAGTTTAATATTTAGTTTTGCAACTACAACTAGTTAATGGTCTATAAATATATTATAGAACACATTTTGAACAATTGTTTAAATTGGAATCCAATTTCTAAATCTACTACCATACACACATATGAAAACATGAAATACAACTTTGTTTTCATTGAATTCCTTGTTTTCAAAATTTTGTTTTCAGATTGCCTACCAAACAGGCTCAATTTCTCTATTATTTTCCTTTATGTATTATCTTTACTTTGTTTTGTTTGTTTCCACTTTTCCAGTGATGTTTTGACACGTGTATGCCTTTATTATTTTGTCATATATGAAACACACAGTATCCTCTCTACTCATCCTCCTTCTTTTAGGGTTAACCCTCTTTTATGGTATTAGATAACCTCGAAAATGGAGCAACAACATATTTTAAACTCCTCTGGTCTTAGGTCCTCATCAAATCAATCACCTAGACAATCAAATACTATTCAAACCACACCCACTTACACTCCACCCATTCAAAACCCTCCCACCCAAAATCCCATTCTCCATACCCCTTTGGTTTCATCCGTGACTGCCCATTCCACATCAATAACTGGTGTTTCCGCCGGCGATCTCCACTCCCAGACCACAATTTGGTTTCTATCAACCTCTATCTACTCCTCATTTTCAACCACCTCCAACTCTTCTTCCCCCAGTTATTCCAAACATATCCCATTCCTTCCCTGTTAAACATAATGACTTCAACTATCTTTTTTGGAAGAATCAGTTGTTGAATGTTGCCTTTTCTTTTGGCCTAGCAGGTTTCAATCAATGGCTCCCTTCCTCCTCCTCCACAATATCTTGATAACCTTCATTTGCAACCTAACCCTGAGTTTACTATTTGGGAACAATATAATCGAACGGTTATGTTATGGTTTTATTTTTCTCTTACTAAAGAAAAAGTGGGTGAAATTATCTCATTCTCTACTGCTCATGACATTTGGGAATCCTTATGTCCTTCTTATGAGTCTACATCTTCGACTCGTGTTCTAAGTCTCAAATCACAAATTCAACGTATCAAGAAGAATGGACTCTCGGTGACTCAATTCTTGGCCAAAATTAAGGAGGTTGCTAACAAACTCTCCTCCATTGGTGAGCCGGTTTCTCTCAAGGATCACATCTCATATATCTTGGAGGGGCTCGGTTATGAATATAATGCTTTTGTCACATATATTCAACACCATGTTGAGCTTCCTCCTATTGAAGATATCCACGCACTTCTCCTCAGTTATGAGTATCGTCTTGAACGCCAAAACTCAGTTGATCAACTAAACTCTATTCAAGCTAATCTTGCGGGTGTACAAATTCAATCTTCTTCAACTTCAAGACGTGGTGCTCGGTTTCCTTTGTCCAGCAACTCTCATGACGGGCAGCAACCTTTTCCCCCACCTAACATCCTTGGTAAGCCAACCCCCTCACCCTCCTCTAAAGGTCCTTGATAATTCTCATTCATGAGGATTATTTGACATTTTAACTTAGTTATATTTGTGATTTTTATTCATATTATTTGATGAAAAATAGAAAAGTGGTTGAATTTAATCACATTATTGTTGGAAAACCTTTAAATTAAGTAAGTTGAGAAAAGAAAACAAAATAAGAAAAAAATTTATACTTACTTAATGTTTTGATGCAGGATTTTTATGGAATGCAACAACATTGCAAAATTTTGACAAATCTGAAAATTAAGGAAAAATGCAAATTTCGGGATTTTGAACGAGAATTACCCACGATTTCAGCTAGATTATGAGCTGTGATTGTTCATCAACCAAGAGGGAAACCCTAGCATGAAGTCCCTATAAAGATTGAAGAAGAAGCCGAAGAAAGAGAGGTCGATTTTGGAAGAAGTTTCTCGTTCTGTTTTTGGTTTTTCTTCACCGACTGCAATTTTTTTTATTTCCATTTTTAGTTGCTATTTCGTTGTAATTTCTTCTACATCTCAGTCTCTAAACTATTTTCAATCCCACAACAACGAAAATTGGTAGTGGTTAAGAGCAATTTCTAGTTCGATTGAGTCGAGAGGAATGGGTTTTTAGTGTAGTTTATTCTTTCAAATTCTTCAAGTACTGAAATTTCCATTTTGTCATTTAATTTATGAGATCTAACTACTGTTAGCCTTTCTTTTGTAACATTTTTATTGAAGTTGGAATTTCTTTTGGAATCCAGATTACTCCTTTTGATAAAATGGTTATCATCCAATTTGAATTACTAGTTATTTTTTTTATCTTTACTTATCTTTCATACCAATGAATTCCTTTAGTGTTAACTTACTGTTTTTTGTTAATTTCATTATGAAGAGCTAAATTTCCTTAGGGATTCAAGCTTGTGAATGCCCTAACGGAAAGATGTAAAGCTCGATAACAAAAACAATCTAGCTAACACTTGAACTATTGTTTGCTTTTGGTGAGTTCAATGTTGGGTAAACCTAATTGGCCATCTAGTGTTGCTTGTCAAGCTATAACTTAATACCGAAAGAGTTAAGGAAAGCGGATGTCGCAAAAGCAATGGAGGAAAAGACTTAGACATAAGTTATGAAACATCGACCCTAGACATAGGGCGAGACTCTAAAACCACTAGAGTTGTGCGCGGATATATCTAAGTTAGATTAGCCATAGAAATATAAGTTTAATCACTTAGTCTCTTATAGATACTTCATAGAAGGTCGAATAGGAGTCGAATTCGGTTTACTTAGTTCTTGAGTTAGCTACGATTGCAATTGCCTTCTTGTTGCATTTCTTTCTAAAGGGGTATTAGCATCTTGAATCCTTTTTTCATTTCTATTAATTTTTTCAAACACTTTTCCTTTAGCCAAAACACCTCACAAACTTTTTATACCCACGGTTACTTAGTTGCAATTTGTCAACGATTGTGTGCCATTTTAATAAATTTTATTAAAACTCGTTCCCTTGGGTATGATACTCTAGAGTACTCCAGTTTCTTATTACTTCGATCACGTGCACTTGCGTGTAGAATAATCGATTTAGTCCTCCTCGATCTAATACTTCTAAATCGAATCCAATGTCAAATATGTGGTAAGTTTGGTCACTCTGCCTTTGTGTGTTATCACTGTGTCAACCTTCAATATCAACCATCTCCTACTGTCTCTCCTATCCCTCAAGCGTTCCTTACCAATGCTCCATCTACCATAACTACTGTTGCCACAACCGAATATCCTTCTTCTACCCTCCCGAATATTCTCGATGATGCGTGGTACGTGGACTCTAGTGCCACATCATCTTACCCCTGACTTAAACTCCCTTTTTAATATTGTGACTTATAATGGCAGTGAGTAAGTGGCCGTGGGAAATGGTATGTCTCTTCCTATTTCTAATATTGGTGTTTCGACATTGCCCTCTTTTTCCACTATACCTATTTGGTTATCTCATGTTCTTCATAGCCTTTTTATCTCTCACAAATTAGTCAGTATATCCAAACTTTGCCATGATAATCATGCATTTGTTGAGTTTTATCCTCAATCTTTTGTTGTGAAGGATTTATTTACCAAGAAAATCCTCCTCCGGGGCAATCTTGAAAGTGGGTTATATAAAATTGGTTCATCAATTTCTTCACATCCAAAATGTTCCTCTTCGTCGGTTGCTGCTAGCCTTACCTCTCGTATTGATGTCAATGTGTGGCACTTTCATCTGGGTCACCCATCTTTTAATGTTGTCAAAAATGTCTTAGAGTTTTGTAATTTGGTCTATAAACCCAACATTGAGTATTTTGTTTGTGCTTCCTGTCAACAAGCAAAAAGTCATAGATTACCCTTTTCTTTAAATTCTAACAAAGCTTTATCTATTTTTTAGATTGTACACTTAAATCTATGTGGCTCGTTGATCGAACTGAAATGTGGGGGCTTTAAGAAAAGATTTTTAGTTTAAAAACAAAGCTCCAGTTTAGTGCAACTGCACACTGTCGATGCAAGTAATATAAAACTGGAAGTATTCCAGAGTATCGATCCTACAAGGAACAGATACAAAAAAAATTTAAGAGAATAAGCAAAGATGTTTTCAAATTGCAATTATGAGTAACCAATGTAAAACAATAAGTGGGATGGTTTTTGTTGTTTTTGAAAAGAAGAAATAAAAATGATAAAAGAGGGATTCAAACATGTTTTTGCCCCATTGAAAGAAATTGCGGTCTAATTGCAATTGCAATCCTTTGACTCAACACTTAAGCTTTGTAAACTGAATTCAACACCTATTTAACCTTCTATGAAGTATCTTTAGGAGGCTAAGTGATTAAACCGGTATTTCTATGGGTAATACGAACTTAGTTAATTTTGAAACACAATTCTTTTGGTTTTAAAGGGTTTGCCCTATGTCTAGGGTCAAAAACAAATTCCTATGTCTAGGCTATTTTCCTTTATTGCTTTTATGAAAACCCAATTTTTATCTAACCTTTTCAAAATTAGACTCCAATTGTTGTATACTTGATAGCACAGTAATTGTGCTCTTTTATCAGCTTAAGTCATGCTAATTCAGTTGCCCTCACGTGCTTATTTGTCTATTTTGCAGGGAAATGAGAAATTCAGAGCCAATCGGAAGACTTGGATGAATCGGGGTTAAAAAGAAGTCATTAGAACCTTTTCCGAGCATTAGAATGAAGAAAGGAGACCAATGAAGCCAAAGGATCCGGGTGCAGAGCGTCTAGACGCTGTTTTGGGCGTCGAGATGCTGCTGCATTATCATTTCAAGCTTGAAGAACCGCAGGAATAGCGTCTAGACGCTATTTCAAGCGTCTAGACGCTCTCAATTTGAAGAAGAAAGGGCTCGCTCGACGCTGCGGAGAGACTGTCCAAAACGCTGGTAGCGTCGAGACGCTACTTTCAAGCGTCGAGACGCTACCCTGATTCCGCCAAATCCTTTCCTTATTCGCGGGTTAAGCGTCTAGACGCTGTCCCAAGCGTCTAGACGCTACTCTGCCTTATTTAAACAATTTTTTTTCTCTTTAGGGTTAGGGACTTTTTGCCTCCATTGCACACACGATTTAGAGAGAATTTTTAGCCTTTTCCCTTTTTCTTTTCGAGAGTCTATGATATCAAAGGGAGCTCGAGTAAACTTGATGTTTTCTATGGAGATGCTCGGCTAGAGACCGTGATTCTGGTTCAGAGGTTGGTTGTAAACGATTGTGACATTGTGAGGCTTGTACTTAAAATTAGTTTTCTTTAATTGCAAGTGTTCTTTAATTCCCGCTTTGATTTTATAAGCATGTATCTTGATTAAATTGACGCCTTAATCTCTTTACATGCTTTATTGCTAATCATGAGCATGATCCGTAATTGTCATGATGTATGAACCAGTAGCATTAGAATCATCACATGTGTATGTTTGTGGGTTTCCATGATACATGGCTTGCATGTTTAATTCTAGGAATTAAAGAAGCATGTCTATTAGGTGAAAGTTGTTTTTCCTGATCAATTGTCTCGGTCGTTCCACTGTTTGTAATGCCTTTGCCTAAATAAATTGAAGCGGTTTCGTAAAAACTTATTTAGGTAATTAGCATTAACTTGGCGTTCGTTAGAGTTAATGATTTTAGGGAACGTGCACTTTTTGGGGTTTCCTAATAAGTTGACCGAGTGCTTGCATGATTAAGACTAAATACATCGAATGCCTATGATCAATGTTTGCAATTGTATATAACCAAACCTCTGAACTGGAACTTGGTAAGAGTTAATTTTTATCCCTTTTAGCAATTGTTTATTTTTTCTCAATTTTTATTTCCATTGAGTAAGAAACTATCTTCCAAACCCCCCCACCCCCCTTTTCATTTTGCTACTGGAATTTAATATTGAGAATATAAAATTTCTGGCTCCTTTGGGAAATCAACCTGGTCCACTATTTCTACAAGCTAGAGTAGGAAACCAGTTTAATTTTGGTAGGCTTCGACAACCTCACCAATACTAATCTAGGTGATCAATCTAAACTAGTAATTAAAATTTTAATCAATAAAAACAAACAATGTTATAAGAGTAAGCAAAGTTGCTCTCACAATTAGGCCTATATTCCTATTTCTAGGGCATTCACATGCTTGAATCTCAAAGAAAGACTTAGCTCATAATTGAAGAAGAGAAAAACAAAGCTTTAAATAAGAAGAAATTCATAATCAACTTATAAAAAAAATACAACTGCTATAAATGAAAATGAAATTCAAAAAGTATGGGAAATAGCCTTGCATTAACGAACTGAAACTTCTCAAAATATTCAAAGTAAAACTTGTTAATAAGTAAAGAATAAGAATACAGAACTGAACATTGGTCTGTTAAAGAAGATGGAAAACAAAATGAACTAAAGACACAAAAAGTGTAGAAAGCTAAACTTGAACATTAATTCGAAAACAAGAACGAATGTCGAAACTTGGAGCAAATTAACTTCTAGACTCTCCTCAATCTCACCTGATTCGACCTTTGTCAAGGAGAATCGAGTTGTAACAATCTTATACTTTCATCTGGATTGGATCGAATAGACTAGCAGCTCAAGGTTTCTGGAAAAATAGCAAAACAACAAAAAAAACAAGACGAAGAACAGTGCAGAATTTTTGGGGTAGAAAAACCCATTCCTCCTTTTTGCTTTGTTATTCTTGTTTTTATAGGCATCGAGGGCTAGGGTTTCCATATATGCTCTTCTACAACCTTGGGTCAATGTGTAGGCATGAAATCGGGCTGAAAAATCTCCCAAATCTAGCAAAAATCTCCATGAATCTCGTGATTTCCGTCAATCTCGTGTTTTCCAAATTTTTCAGCATTTCTGGGCTTGCTCACTATCATGCTCTTGCGAATGAATGCTATTCGGAATGCAATTTCATTTTTCCTTTTTGCTTCAAATCTACACAAAAACAACAAATTAGTTTAAATTCCATTATTTTTTCAACTCCTTTCCTATTTTTCATTACTCCAACGAGCTTTTATGAATTTAACCAATAAACATCATTTTTGGCTTGCTCGTCATACAACAAAACACACAAAAATGACAAGAACAACCTAGTTTAAGGTCAAATAATCCTCATAAATGAGAATTATCATCCATCCCAGGTATATTCTGTTAATGGAGCTCATTATTGTATGTTATTTATAGATGATTTTACTCATTATACATGGCTTTATCTCTTGAAAACAAAGGATCAAGTATTTTCTACTTTTCTCCAAGTTAGAGTAATGGTCAAAACCCAATTTAATTCTAATATAAAAGTTATTCAATCCGATTGGGGTGGTGAATTTCAATCACTATCTTCTTATCTTGCTTCTAATGGCATCTCTCAGCGTGTCTCTTGTCCTTATACACCGCAACAAAATGGTAGAGTTGAACGTAAAAATAGGCACGTTGTAGAAGTTGGTCTTTCGTTAATAACCCATTCTTATAACCTTCTTTCATTTTGGCCCATTGCATTCCAAACTGCTATTTTTTTTAATTAATTGTTTACCCACCCTAGTTCTATCTCATAATTCTCCATATTTTTCTCTTTTTCATAAACAGTCAGATTTTAATCTATTACGGGTCGCTTTTGTTTTCCTTTTCTTTGTCCTTATAATAGTCATAAGCTTCAATTTTGTTCCATCGAGTGTGTTTTCCTTGGGTTTAGTTCGAATCACAAAGGATATTTATGTCTCGATTATAAATTCGAGCGTCTTTATGTATCCTGTCATGTTGTCTTTGATGAATTTAATTTTACATTGAAACATTCTATTTCAGCTCCTTGGTCAATTAAGTCTTATGCTCCATATCAATTTATGGCTCCACCTTCAAATCCTTCTGCTCTTTTATTTTTTAACCCACAATCACTCACTTCTCCAAACCTTATTTTACCTTTGGTCCACCCTACTCCCATTATCTCATCACCAATTTTTTCCCATGTGCATGTATCCTAACCTACAAGTCTAAAACTATGTCCTCTGCCATCTATCCCCTCTATGCACAACACTCATTACACTGCCGCCCCTACCCACTTGTCGTTACCCTCATCTTTTGACCATTTATCTTCTTCTTCTCATAACCCACTCGCCCACACCAGTTCTTCAACACCCACCCCATATTTCTCTTCACCATCGACGAACACTCCCACCGAATCAGCGCCAACCGCTTCTTCGCCCACACCACCATCACCACAATGCCCTTCCATTTCCTTCAGCTTTTCATCGTCGGCCATTTCTTTGTCCTCCACTGCTTCATCGCCGACCATACCTTCCTCCATTGTTTCGTCGCCCACACCTCTCTCTTTGTCCATTCCTTCATCCACCAATACCCACTGTATGGTTACTAGATCTAAATATGGAATCTTTAAACCAAAGCTTGGACGTCGGTTTTATCTCTCAATCCTGCCCTTACCAAGCTCACATCTTACAAGAAGGCTTTACTGTGCTCCAAATGGAAACTCGCAATGGAGAGTGAGATCGATGCATTAGTTCGAAATCAAACTTGGACTCTTATTCCTCCTCATCTCGGTGTCGTCCAGTGAGTTATAAATGGGCTTTCCGTCTCAAGCTCAAGTCGAATGGCGAAATCGACAGACACAAAGCAAGGTTAGTCGCTCTGGGCTTTACACAAACGTTCGGGTTAGATTATTTTGACACTTTTAGCCCTGTTGTAAAGCCATTTACAATCAAAATTGTTCTGTCTCTCGTGGTCAGTTTTCGGTGGTCTATTCAACAGCTCGAAGTTAACAATGCTTTCCTCAATGGTGATCTTAATGAAGAAGTTTTCATGGAGCAACCTCCTGGTTTCGTTGATGAGGGGCATCTGAGGTATGTTTGTTGATTGAATAAAGCTATCTATGGTCTTCGATAGAGTCTTAGGGCCTGGTTTGTAAAATTAAGCTCATGTCTTATGAATTGGAGTTTTGCTGCATCCAAGTATGATTCCTCGATGTTTTATTTTCGTACATCTACTGATATTGTGCTTATCCTTATCTACGTGGACGATATTATTGTTACTGGAAGTAGCTCTGTTTTGTTATCTTCATTTATCTCTCAGTTAAGTGCACATTTCCTATTAAAGAACTTGGAAAGATTGTCTTACATTCTTGGTATTCAAATTGTCTACTCCGATCATGGTCTTCACTTATCTCAACATAAATATGTCTTAGATTTGTTATCTTGCGCTAATATGGTTGATTGCATGCCATATCTACACCCATGGCATTTGGCACTTTGTTGTCTTTGACTAATGGTGATCCATTGCCAAATCCATCAGAATATCGCAGTCTTATTGGAGCTCTACAATATTGAACTATCACTCGTCCGGACATATCCTTTGATGTAATAAGGTATGTCAATTTCTTCATGCTCCGACCACTGCTCATTAGCTTGCTGTAAATAGAATATTGAGATATTTGAAAGGCACATCATTCCATGGTTTGTGTTTTGTTCCCTCGCCAATTACTCTTTTATGTTTCACGGATGCTGATTAGGCTAGTTGTCCGGCTGATCGCCAAAGTACGGGTGGCTATTGCACTTTCTTAGGAAATAATTTGGTATCGTGGTCTTCTTCGAAACAAAAAAAAAAAAAAACTATCTCACTCTAGTGCCGAATATGAATATTGAGCTCTTGCCAACTCGCGCAGCTAAAGTTTTGTGGATCTCGGCTTTATTGTCTGAGTTGGGATTCTCTGCCAATGATCTTCCTTTAATTTTATGTGACAATATCAATGCGACATATATTGCAGGAAACTCGGTTATGCATCAACAAATGAAACACATTGAGATTGACCAACATTTTGTTCGTGAGCGAATTCTAAGCAAACAACTTGTTGTTAAATATGTTCCGTCCGAAGACCAATTGGCTGATGTTCTCGCTAAGCCTTTGCCCTCCACGCAATTTATTACTCTTCATACCAAGCTTTTCTGTGCTTAACAGCCCTATCAGCTTGCGGGGGGGTGTTAAACAACATGATAAGCTGTGTTTAGTTGCTTAATTTCTCTATTATTTTCCTTTTATGTATTCTATATACTTTGTTTTGTCTGTTTCCACTTTTCCAGTGGTGTTTTGACACGTGTATGGTTTGTTGTATGTTGCATATATTTAAGGCAGCCTTTTATCATTTTGTCATATATGAAACACACAGTATCCTCTCTACTCATCTTCCTTATTTTAGAGTTAACCCTTTGTAGTGATTAGTGAATATCTCTTATATGATTTCAGAATTGAGCAAAAAAAAAAGGGAAAAAAAAGATGAAAACGTGAGTGGTAGGATTCAAACCTATGCAGACAGAGCCCACATGATTTCTAGTCATGCCCAATAACCACTTCGACACGCCCATGCTGACGAAAGTGAGAGGCAAACTGTTTAATATAATATTGTTAAAGTGAATATAAATTAGGATTTTGAACTTATTTTAAAAAGTGAAAAATGTTTATTATTTATTTATTTATTTTAAAAAAAATAACGCTTCATTAAAAAAGCAAACATATTAGGTACAACCAACAGAGTCCTCATTAATGATGGAGGAGATCTAGGTCGGAATGTTATTCAACCAAAAAAACGCCTCCCCCTCCGAATCAGAGGAAGAAGACAAATCAAAAGAACAATTGGGGTCAATGGGAGCTCTGGCCAATGCATTCTTTGCTCTGGGGCATTTGGTGAAGGAAACCACTCTCATCGATGCAGCTTCATCTCCAATCTCCTCCACCAAATTCTTGGTCTCCATGAAGTCTTCCCCCAAATTGTTGATAGCCATCAAAATTTTAGAACAATCTAATTCAACAACATGCGAACGCCTCAGGCTATAAATCAAGCGGCGAAAATGGCGTAAGACCAGTGGAATCGTCATGCCTTCTAAGGCCTTAATAGGCCACTTTCTTTTGCATAGGTGAACTCCAGCGCAGATAGAATTACAGATTTGGTTCTTGTAGTTTGGAAAAAGTTATAATTTAGTCCTTATAGTTTTAAAAGTTAGAATTTTATCCTTATGGTTTGATAAACCTCATAAATAGTCCATATGATATGATAAAATTCTCATAAATAGTCCCACCATAAGGACTAAATCTAGCATTTAAAACCATATGGACTAAATTCTAACTTTCTCAAAACCATAGGGACAAATTTATAATTTAACCTTTATATTTTCATAAAACTGAAACTTCAACATTTTTGTGGATATCAAATTGTAAGGACCCCATTTGATAATAATTATGGTCATGTTTGATAACTATTTGGTTTTTGAAAGTTAAGCTTATAAACACTACTTCTACCTATGATTTCTTTGTTTTGTTATCTACTATTTACAAATGTTTTCAAAATCCAAGCTAAAATTTGAAAAGTAAAAAAAAAATGTTTTTAAAAACTTGTTTTTGGAATTTAGAATTTGGCTAAGAATTCAAATGTTTCTTTAAGAAAAAATGAAAATCATTGTATGAAATTGTGAGAAAACAAGTATAATTTTCAAAAACCAAATGAGATATCAAACGAAGCCCACGTTTTTAGTTTTCTATTTTTAAAAACTGTGTTTGTTTCCTCACAATTTATTTAGGGAAAAAATCATTTTTGACCATGAACTTTTAATTTCATCAATTTAAACCTCAAACTTAGAAGATTGTATCAATTTTAACCCTAAATTTTCAATTTAATCAATTTAAACCTCAAACTTGAATAAGTGTATCAATTTATACCCTCAGTTAAGTTTTCGTTTCAATCCCTGTTAGAAAGGTTTCCTACACATGTTCAAAGTCATGTGTTGCTTTATAACATATACGTATTTGTTATTTTTTAAAAAAAATAAAATTGTTAAAGAAAATTGGAGTAGATTTGCCATAATGTTTTTCAATTTTAGAGCATAGTTTTTCTTCACTTCTTATTTTTTTTGATTTTGTTGCTTTTTTTATTTCATTAATTGGTTTTTCAATTTTAAGGCAAGATTCTATTCGATCCATTAGCTTTTAGTATGAACAAAGCTTATTTTCACTATATTTTTCCTCAATAGAATACTCTCATTCTTGAATTGGTTGCCAATATTTATTTTTTTTTAAATTTATCGTCGGCCTGGAGCTCGATTTGTCCCCCATCTACCCCAACAGACGTGGGGCTTTTAGAACCACCCTTGTCGGAATCTTTATCCTCTTCCTCTCCAATATCGATGTCACTTTAATCCTCCGTAAGATTGTCGATGAGGCTGACAAGGTCGATTACGACCAGCTCATTGTATTCATGGGTGTCACTCTGTAACGCCCAACATTTTTAACTTAATTAACCCTTGATTTTAAGTTAATTTTGGGGTTAACATCTTGTTCATTTGGTTGTTGGGCTAAATTGAAATTTAGAGAATTTATAAGGGAAAAATTCGAATCAAAATGTGGTTTGAGGGTATTATTGGTTTTGATTAAAAAAAAGAAATAAAAATCTTTCTCTTCCACACTCTTCTCTCTCCCCGAATTCCTCTTATTCTTATTATTCTTCTTCTTTTTCTTCTCGTTGACCCCCTCTCTTCATGCCGACAACACCTTAACCGCACGCTCCACCGTTAGAGCAGCCATGCCACACAGCCCTTCAATCCGCTGCCAGCTGCATGTGTTCTCCAAGAGTCGCAGCCTTAGCACCAATTGGTCATGGATCACGAACGCATCTCCTTCTCCAAGCCGCACAAATTCGCCAGCCATTGCACCCCACACCGCATGCCATCGTCGACCGCACGCCGTCCAGCTTGTTGACAGCACAGTCGCACGCAGCAACAACCACGTCGGATCTGTCACACCGCACCAGCCCCGATTCACGCTTCGCCTGCAGCCGAATGCCCAGATCTGCTGCCCGATCTCTCCCATTCATTCATTCACCCATCAATAAGGGAGTGTTTCAAACCTAATTTTTGACGAGTCCGGCTTTGTACGCCACAAACAGCCCCAATTTTTGCTTAAGTAAGTATTTCGGTGTTGGCTCTAAGACACTTTTCGATTTATAAGTCTGATTTGAGGTTCTATGATGGTTTTGGATACTAATTCGATTTATAAGTTTGATTTGAGGTTCTATGATGGTTTTGGATACTAACCCATAAAGTTTTTGGCTTGGTTTTACATTACCCAATGGTTGTGGAAGTAAGATTGTCAAAAGCAACTCAATTCCTCATCGAACTAGCAAGCTTTTGATTCGTTTCGACTTGGGTAAGTGTTTCAAAAATGATTCAAAATAGTTTCTGGGTTGTAAAACTTAATTGAAGGTCTGTGTTGATGTTTTAAAACTTACCCGTAGCGTGTTGGACTTTGTTCAAAGTTATCCATTATGTTTGGAGGCGTTTATAATTGAGGAATTTAATTGGGTAAGCTTTCGCCACTATTTTGAGGCGAATTTATTAAGTTTTAAGGGCTGATTTGGTTAGAGAATGACCATTTAAAATGACTCATTGATTGTATGATTCAATTACAGGACACTCATCACGTTTAAGGGTCGTTTTGGGCGAGATTGGATTGATTCGAGTTGTTGTCCAACAACTTCCAACACTTTTAGGGTTACGCATGACCCTCTTTAGTAAGAGTTGGAAGTTCCTTGTTCTTGGAATCATAGCCAAGGTAAGTAGTCATTTGGATTTATGCCCCTTTAAGTTATTATTTGATCGGGTTGAAGTTTGAAATTTGTGAATGTGTAAGCATGCTTAATATTGTATATGTGGGGCACATGGCTGTCGACTGAACTGTTCTGAAATCTTTCTTGAGTTTAAGTTGCCTAAGCATGTATTGTATTGGTATTAAGAGGTTTAATTTTTTGAATGCTTAGGACTATCGAGTGCTAGCATGTGTAGGGGCCATGGTCAAGTGAATTTCTTGTTATAGAATATTGTTGAGAATTACGCGTGAATATGGATAGTTGATTTAAATCGAATGAACATGGATGTTTGGGCTGTCTGAGAGATTTGGTTAGCGGCAGAATATAGAATACTTGAGTTATTAGAATGAATGGTTAAGTAAGGTCTACTTAAGGTGTTGAGGTGTTTAACCAAGCTCGGAATGCCTGAAACACTTGAATGGTTGGATGGGGTTAGTTCTCTTGGGATGCTGGAGGAGTTGACTGTGCGCAAGACCAGGAGTTGTTGGATTGGGCTAGTGGCCGATTTAGAACACCTTAAAGGTATGTAGTGCTCAAGGTCATTATCCGTGTTTTTGTGTATTTAAAATGGTACAGATAACTGGGCATGTTTAACATGTTTTTGTTGGGTTTGAATGTCGATGAGAGAATAAGGATCGTTATGATTCCTGGCATGTTTAGGGAGTTAGCATTGGACAAAACTGTTTAGGGCTATAAACTGCTAGCAACTTCCTAGAAAAGGGAGAAGTTGGTTGCCTTCGTGCTGGCCTAAGAGGTAAGTAGCCATTCGGATTGGCTTGTTAAGAATTGGTATACAAGGAATGTGGGCGTGAGGGATGCTGAGCTAGTTTATATGAGAGACAATCTTGCTAGAATATCAGTGATTTTTGTTTTGTTTAAATAGGTATGAGGCTTGGGTGATGTGGGATTCGTTTGAACTTATACTTGAGCCGAGTCTACCTAAACTTGTTTGACGTTGAATTCGTATCTCTGGCTGTGTTTGTGAACCTCGGGCTAGGTTGTGGATGTGGATCTGACATGATGGATGGATTTGGTATGGTGGATTAGCCTGGAGGTTCCAAAAGCATTGCAAATGTACAAAAGTCCGTTAGACTAATGTTATTTGCCCTTGTGTCTCCCCTGGGAGAGTGATCGGTAGCTTTTGCTACAACACGCAAGTGCATGTGATCGAAGTAATAAAAACTAGAGTATTCCAGAGTATCGTACCCAAGGGAACGGGTTTTAACAAAATTTACTGAGATGACACAAAATTTGTTTTGCAAATTGCAATTGCGGTAACCAATGTTGTAAAAATAATAGGTGAGATAATTTTTTGGTTTTTGAAAAGAATAAATAAAAATGATAAAAGAGGGATTCAAATATGCTTTTGCTCTATTGAAAGAAATTGCTACCTAATTGCAATTGCAATCCTTTGACTCAACACTTAAGCTTTGTAAACCGAATTCAACACCTATTCGACCTTCTATGAAGTATCTTTAGGAGGCTAAGTGATTAAACCGATATTTCTATGGCTAATATGAACTTAGTTAATTTTGAAACACAATTCTTTTGGTTTTACAGGTTTTGCCCTATGTCTAGGGTCAAAAACAAATTCCTATGTCTAGGCTATTTTCCTTTATTGCTTTTATGAAAACCCAATTTTTATCTAACCTTTTCAGAATTAGACTCAAATTGTTGTATACTAATCTAGGTGATCAATCTAAACTAGTAATGAAAATTTCAATCAATAAAAGCAAACAATGCTATAAGATTAAGCAAGGTTGCTCTTACATATTAGGCCTTTATTCCTTTCTCTAGAGCATTCACATGCTTGAATCCCAAAAAAGGAATTAGCTCATTATAGAATAATTGAAAAATAACAATTTAATTGCTATGAAACTCATAATTCACAAATAACTAAAAAGAGAAAAGAAAATTCAGAAACTAAACCACCAAACTAATTTTTATTAAGAAAAATACTTGAATAAGATTACTCCCACAACTTCAAAAATACCCACATAATCTTCAAATATAGAAATAACAATTTAATGGAAATTCAAAATCTTGCAGAAAAATAATCCTCAATAGCATACTGTATTTAGTAAGGAAAATGGAGCAAAAATCAAGGTCTAAATGAATAACTCAACTAACCCAATTGAAATTAAAACAGAAACTAACTAAGAAATGGAAATGCACGGAAACTGAAAAATTACGATATACCAATGGCTTTCTTGCTTGATCGATCCAAATACCCATTCAAAGGCAAATGGATCTTCACCTCCCCTAACTTTCGTTGAGGAGGGATCAACCTCGGAAATTACAGAACTAAGATGACGAAAAACTTGCTGAAAATTGACAGAAAAATGTGAACTTCGGACTGTGGGCGAGTAGAAAAACCCATGCCACGTTTTGGATTGTTTTCCTCATTTTTATAGGCATTGAGGGCTAGGGTTTCCAGATTTGTGCTCCTTCAATCATGGGTCAATGTTTGGGCATGAGATTAAGCTGAAAATTCTCCAACAATCGAGCAAATCCCGTGGATTTTGATGTTTTCCCGAAATTCCCGCAACTTCCAGAAATTCTAGAAATGCAATTGCATTTCAATTGCATTTCTGTTGCATTATTTTTTAGCTCTACCAAAATTTTCCAGAAATGCAATTGCATTTTCACGAGCATTTTTGGGCTGAAAAGTCTCCTAGAATCGAGCGCCAAACGCCGTGGGTTTTGGAGCATTTTCGTTATTTCCACAATAAATTGATATGTCTAGAAAATGCAATTGCATTGCAATTGCATTTTCCCTCTTGTTCACCACCTTGCTTTCTCAAGGAAATGCAATTGCATTTCATTTGCATTTTCTTCATTTCTTCAAATCTGCACAAACCAACAATTTTAGCCAACTTTCTTGTATCTTTTCAACTTAATTTTTCTTTTTCCATACTCCGACAAGCTTGCATGAATATCTTATAAATGTTACTTTTAGCTTGCTCGGTAATCAATAAAGCATACAAAAATGACAAAAATAACTTAGTTTAGGGTTAAATAATCCTCATAAATAAGAATTATCAGAGAGTTTTCAACTCTAGGTTGATGTGATGTGAGGGGGCATGAGGGTTGCTTTCTCTTTTTGCTTGTGCTAGTTTAGGGGACAATTCCTTCACCGCATTTAGATTGAGAGTTGTTTTTCTTCTTTGGCGTACTAGCGTAGGGGGCGATTCCCCCACTGTGTGTAGGTTGAGGGTTGCTTTCCTTCATTCGGTGTACTAGCTTAGGGGCGATTCCCCACCGTTTGACATGAGGGTTGCTTTTATTCATTACTCTGTGCTAGCTAGACGGGGCGATTCCCCCAAGAGTGTAGGGGTGGGAGTTGTTTTCTTTCACTGCCTTAGTCAACTTAAGTTACATGACTTGCAGGTAGAGCTCGAGACAATACCATACAGGGGTGGACTTGGGGTAGGGTGTGCCGACTTTAGCTTGTTGGACGGTGAGGTGAGGTTAAGTAGGAGCTCATGCATGCCAGTGCAACTTTTATGATGTGATTATGAGTTTTGGACCCTTAAATTGGCTACTTACAGAGTATGTTTATACTCACCCTACTACCTTGCTTGTATCCTTGCACATGGCGCGAAACCACGAGGCGGGTGATGATGGCGATGACCTAACGAGGCTATGGAGGCATTCTTATTTATTTACCTAGGCTCATCTCTTTCTGTCTTTGTTATTCCACTGTCTCACATGTACTAGGTTATGAATTCTGTTGGTAGGAGTTTTTATGTTTCCTGAACTTTAGTTTCTGAGAAGTTTGCAACTATTTAGTCTGTTGTGTGTGAGCTCAGCCCTTGTTCTGGTAGTTTATGAGCACTGAGCATTTCACTGTTATAAGAAGTGTTCTATGTCTTCTTTCAGGTTTTTGAAAATTTCAAATTTCTTGTAGTTACGTCGTTATACTGTCAAAATTTCAGGCATAAGTTGAGTAACCCAGTTGCACTTTCTAGGTAATCTACTCTAAGTTTTAGGGTCGTTACACACTCTGTCCATCACTTCCTTCCATGTTCTCCCTCGCATTTTAGTCGAGCTTAATCTCCTCACCACTGAACTCAACGAAACTGCCATGATCGTTGCTACTTTCGATGACGTCACTGCCTAGAGTCCATTTGTTTTCATGTGGGTCATGTTGGAATTTATGCCTTAAAGCCTCGTAATTAATAATTTATTTAATAATTAATAATAATTTTGATTATTTTATTTGCAATATAATATTATCCATTATATGAAAAATCCAAGGTTATTAGTGTAATCTTGAACAGTATGTGGTTGACATACGAAAGGATCATGTTCAAGAAATAACCTAAAGGGTCATAGTATATGGATAAGGTTGGATGCCTTATCCTGGTAACACTATTGATACGGCCCACTTTGTAATAGTTACAAATGATTTTATCCAAATTATTCATGCGGAGACATGTGAGTGGGGGTATCTTATACAATGAGTTTGTATAAGACTGGACCACGAAATATTTAATCTATCTTTATAAATCCGTTAATTGAGAAGATTAATATTTCATCAAGATGATCATATGTGACTCGATCTTAATCTTGAGTGAGTTATGAACTCCTGCCTGTGAGGGCTTGTCCTTTGATTTGCATGGGTGAGAGTGGCTTTTGTAGCCGATTCAATATGCCTACCATTTTGGGGACATGACCAAATAGGGAGCTGGGAATATAATCTCACAAGATGGAATTCACTCCTTCCCATATAGGGTAAGTAGATGAGTAGTTCCCTTAAGTGCTGATTTCGGGACTTGAACAATGGGGCCCCACCCTCTCATTGGCCCGAGAGGAACTTAGTTTATAATTATATTATAAACAAATTGTTCATTAGAGGATCAGTGGTACTGGATATATTTATTGTATTTGATACATTAAATATTAAAATTTGAAATGTTCAAATTTAATATTTAATTTGAAGTGTTCAAATTAATATTTAATATATTAGATATATTAAATATAAAAGAGGAAAATATATTTATTGTATTTGATACATTAAATATTAAAATAATTAATATATATTTGATATATTAAATAAAAGATATTTATAGAATTTGAATAAGATTCAAATAAATAAATATCGTAGGAGATTTGAATGAGATTCAAATAAATAAAACATATATTTTAATATATTAAATATTAAAATATAATATTTTAATTATGGCAAAGATTTTCCCTTGGTCTCTATAAATAGGACCCTTGGGTTGAGCCATTCTCCATAATATTATTTTCAAGGTATTTATTGCTTAACCTTTTTATTTTAGTTTAATTCTAAATAAATCAAAAACGATTCCTATGCTTCTGCTGTGGGTTTAATTTGATTATTCCCTTCAATTGGTATCAGAGCCTCTTTGAGTTTTATTTAGAATTAAAGTTTCGTGATGGTGTTTGAGTTTTATTTAGAATTAAAGTTTCGTGATGGTGGGTATTTTAAGTTATCATATATTTGATATATTTGTGGTTTGCAAATTGATTGTTTAGGCTATTTGGCATTAGATTTATTGCTTTGATTAGATCATTGTAAAACCCATAAGGGTTAGAATTTCATGTATTTTACTTGAATGATTACCATTGCTGCAATTTTCGATCACATGCGCTGAAGAAGTCGACGACAAAGAGGTGCACGGAAAATTTAAAAAAAAAAAACGGAAAAATCGAAGTCAATCATATTCGGCTGAAGCTTTATATTATTATTAAACATGCAATATTCAAAAATAGTGTTTGGTTTAGTGGTGAATGAAGCTTTTTGTTATACTCAAGGTCTTGGGTTCAACACTTGGGTAATGCAGTTTTTCCTTTTTATTTTTGTGACTGCTGGTACTATAATTGATATTGAAGACCAAGATATGTCTTGGATTTAAATTATTATAATTTAAATTATTTTCAATTTCTTAGGATATGCCGGTCAATTTTGCTATTTTTAATTTAATTATGCATGAGATGTATGTTTTAAATTGTTTGATTGTTGCATAAAGTATGCCATTTAAATTTAAAATCCCACCATAGGTTAAGCATGATCATGCATCTTATCTTAATTTTGAATATAATTGTTATATTTAAAAATTATGATTAGGTTGTTTCCTAATAGAATTAAGATTAATTTTTTTAATATAATTGTTAAAATCCCACCATAGGTTAAGCATGATCATGCATCTTATCTTAATTTTGAATATAATTGTTATATTTAAAAATTATGATTAGGTTGTTTCCTAATAGAATTAAGATTAATTTTTTTAATATAATTGTTATATTGGAAAATTTGATTAGGATGATTCCTAATAGAATTGAGATATTTTCTTAATATGCTTTTATTTTCCATATCTTTGAATATAATTGTTATATTTGAAAATTAAATTAGGATATTTTCTTTCATAAATGAAATCCATGTTTTCCTAATAGGATTAGGATATATCCTAATGAGATTAGGATTTTCTTAAAATAAAGATATTTCGAATTCATGCTTTAAATAGTTTAAATTTTGAATTTAATATATATTTTATTTTTCTAAATAGAATTAGAATAAAATATCTAGGATTATCTTTTAATTTAAAGAGTTTAAAATTATGAATTTTTAAGACTATCCAAGTGAATTATTTTTTTTAATAAGATTAAAAATATTTATGTTCATTAATCTAATAATTAATAGTTAATTAAAGATTAATGAATTTGAAAATAAAAATTGACTATAAGGGAACTCTGTCTATGGAAGGTTCTGTCTAGACTGGGGTATTTAAGCTGACCGAAAGGGAACACCTCTAACTGGGAACCGACCTGAGAGTTGAATTAGTCAAATTTTATGTATTTTCACTAAGAATTCTCATAATGTTATTATTATTTTTTAAATAGTTTAAAAACTTAGTAATTCACATTAAAATCAATCTAACAACATAAAGGTTATGAAAGGTAAATTGAGGAACTTAGATAAATGAGATTAGCCTAATTTTTCTAAGCAATAGAAAACCCTATTTCAAAATACTTTGTGGGAGAATGACACATGTCAAAAATCCAACGGTTTCTATTATTCATTCACAACGTGAGATTCATGTGGGGCCAAGTGGCGGCTTTTGGACCGTCCTCCCTACGGAAGGTGTTTGCATGGATCAATATCAGGGTGAATCTTTTGAGAAAGTATTATAGTAAGTGGGAGAAGGAAATGTGTCAACGTATCCTACGGTCTCCATCATTAGTTTACATCGTGAGATTCATGTGGGGCCTCGTGGCGGCTTTTGGACCATCCCCCTACGGAAGGTGTTTGCATGGGTCAATATCAGGGTGAACTCCTGAGAAGGATAGGATTGTAGTTTTGTTTTCAATACTTGACCTACCCTACGGCTGCACTTGTTGGGATAAAACTACGGAATCTAAAATTATGGGTCACACTTACAAAGGACTCATTAAAGTTGTTAATGATGTCTTTGACCAAACTAATGGTAACTAAATATTATAGGAATAAGAGTTATTCTGGTATAATACTTGGTTGAGATTGTCTCAGTTTAGTGAAGGAATACTTGACCTACCCTACGGCGGCACTTGTTATAACTCACTAAAGTACCATAGCATTAGAAATGATTTATAGGGTTCATTTTTTCAAATTGTTTGATTTCTATGCTAAAATTGAATGGATAATTATTTGCATGATGTTAAATTATATATTTTATATATTTCAATATTATGTCAGTTTCTCTCATAATTTTTAATTTTATTACTGATAAGTTAAAATTGAGAAATTTTATTACTTGGAAAAGTAACATTAACACTATAATGGTAGTGTAAAATTTTGAATTTGTCTTTATTGAGAAATGTTCTCAAAACCTGTTGCTAATGTTATTCGAATTGTTCGTGAAGCACATGATTAATGAATCAAAAGTAAAAGAGATAGCATGTACGTATTCTCTTAGTTGACATGTTAGATGTCAAGTTTAGAAGATAAAGAAAATGACAACAACATATGAGATGTTGAAGTCAACATAAGCTAAATTTAGAAAATTGTCTAAATGTTCTCAAAATTAAGTATTACAAAAATCCAAGTAAAGAAACCAAATGATTGAAGCTATATAAAAGGAAATAGTTCCTAAATTAGCTAGGACAGTCATAATAGAGGAATTTTTGAAATGCCTCTAGGAAGAAAAATATAAATGAAAGTAAATTTGATTTACTAGATTTTTGGTGGAATATAAATGCCACCTACATAGTCGATATAAGATCTACTATCAAGATTTATTCTTCATTACATTTAATATGTAATTCTTGGAAAATACTTAACATGTAGAATAATTTCTACAAGTTAGCACCAGGAAGCCTATCTCAGTTAGTGTAGTGAGAGACATTAAGATGTCATTAAATAAAAATTGTTACATAATGCTGAATATGGTGTTTTTAGTAACCATAAGAGAAATTCAATTTCTCAAACTTTATTACAAAAATGTTCATATAGTATGAATTACTTTGAAGTATGAAAGTTTATATTTTCAAAATTGTTTGAAAATACATTCAGCTGAAAATAAGAACAATTTGTATATGTTAAAAATGTTGACATATACTATACTACAAAATACTGAGATATTCAGGATTATAGAATCCAAAATAGAAAGACATTATTTTCTCCTAAAAGATGATACTTGACTTTGGCTGTTAAGGTTGATTAACATCAACTTGAATAGAATGAAAAGACTAGTAAGAGGTAATTCTCTAAAAAGTTAGTTAATTACTTTACCTGTCTGTAGATCTTGCCTTTCATGCAAGATAATCATTGAGCCTTTATTAGATAGGGCTAGAACGCCAAAGAATATTTTGGGCTTACACATTCTGACCCAAATGGTCTGGTGAATGTAAAAGTCAAATAAAGTCATGAAGATTTCATCACTCTAGTTGATGATCATTCAATGGATAAGTATCTTTACCTAATACAACATAAGTCTAAATTTTTGAAAAGTTCAAGAAAATTAAGACTAAAGTTGAAGTTTAAAAATCGATTAGGTAATTAAATCTATCAAGATGTTATGATTAGATCATAATAAAAAGTACAGGAACCTTATGTACTAAAACTAATTAATAGAAAATTGGTTTTTATCACAATTATCTTAATACCAAGTACAATTTTGTGAAATTGTGCTACAAGAGGAGAAGCAGGACCTTGTTAGATATGGTCACATCAGTAATGAGTTACACATCATTACCATACTCCAGTTAGGAAATGCAATAGAGATTGCATGGTGAACATGATTCCCTCTAAAAGTGTCTACGAGACAATTTTAAAGATTATAGAAGAGTAGTAAAGCTGGTTTACAACACTTCACCATTTGGGAATGTTAAGCTCACGTGTTGAAACAAGCCTAAAAAGCTTGTATATGTTCAAAGATAAGCCTAAGTGTAGGTCACCCCTAAGGAGTATAAAGTGGTCTTTTATGTAGTTCTAAAACGAATAAGGTATTTGTATGACAAATATCAATTTTATAAGAAATGTCAAATAAAAGACTACAAACCTTTAATAAGGTGAGATAGTGTTAATAAATTGGTTCCAAGTGAAGCCACTAAATAGTTAACAAAAGTTGTTAACAATTTAATTACATTTGAAAGTCAAATGGATCCTAGTCATGAATTGGATAACCCTCATCGTAGTGGGAGAGTTATGAGATTACTCAACCTTTACAAGGACGTAATTGAAGCCCAAATTGTCATGTTAGATGACAAAGTTGAAGGCTTATTACCTGCAAAGTGAGACTAATGGCAAAGGGTTAAACCTAATAGGAGAAAGAAGACTGCGAGTAAATTTTCTCACGTGTTGCCATACTGAAGTCTGTAAGCATTATTTAATTCATTGTTGCATATGTGATATAAAAAAGAAAATGATGAATATTTAGAATTCTTTTATGAAAAGAAATCTTAGATAATGCATCTACACAAATCAATCAGATATGTTTATTTTCAAAGATTAAAAGCAAAAAGTTTGCGAAATAGTAAAGGTTCATTTATGAAATGAATTTTACCATTAGATCTGTGAATATAAGGTTTGATAAAAGTATCAAAATCTATGACTTTGGATAAATATTAATGAAGCTTGTATAGACAAGAAAATCATTAATTACTTAGTGGATTTTTCTCATGTTTTATGTTGGTGATATTTTTACCCATTATGAATGATGTAAGATGTCTAACATAAAACGTTGATTAAGTAGCCAATTCCAAATAAGTGATTTGGAATGACTCAGTATATTTTAAATGTCCAAAATGAAGATTTTAAGGACAAAATGTTAACTTTGTCTCAAATATCTTATATTGACAAAATTGTTGTCAAATATTTGATTTTTATGTCTAAGAAAGTGTATCTTAAGACACCTCAAATGTTGAGAGTATATGTTATGCATAAATGAGACTGAACATTTAATATACAATTGGTTAACATATATCAGTAAAACGAATGGTATGACCATTGAGTAGAAAATTAAAAACTTTCTCAAATTATCTATGGATGATGAGAAATTTTTGTGTATGGAGTTAAAGATTTGATCTTTATAAGATACATTGGTTCTTACAAAGATTTAGGAAATCTATGTAAAGATAAATGTTACCCTAGGTGGTGGAGTATGGTATACAAGTTAAATTGTTTTGCTTATGAAGTAACAAAATGACTTGTATGACTCAAATAGTTCCTTGAAGATCTGAAAGGTGTTTCAGATATGATTTAGTCTATCCTCTTTATTATGATAATAGTGGTGTAAAGACTAATGTTAAGGAAAATAGAAAATACCAACGTATAGAGAATCATATCGAGAGAGAGAAAGCATCATAGTAGTGACTAAGATGGCTTCTTAATGGCAGTCCTTTGGATCTATATAAAGAGACTCTCCAGGCTAAAGTGTTTGAGGGTCACCTAGAATGTCTAGGATTACGAGACATGTCTCATCTTTGCTAGGGCAAATGGGAGAACATGTTGGGTATAGAGTATGCCCTAGGATACATGTCTCGCCGGCTTTAGTACAAGTGGGAGATTGTTGGGATTTATGCCCTAAAGCCTCGTAATTATTAATTTATTTAATAATTAATAATAATTTTGATTATTTTATTTGTAATATAATATTATCCATTATATGAAAAATCCAAGGTTATTAGTGTAATCTTGAACAGTATGTGGTTGACATACGAGAGGATTATGTTCAAGAAATAACCTAAAGGGTCATAGCATATGGATAAGGTTGGGTGCCTTATCCTGGTAACACTATTGATACGGCCCACTTCGTAATAGTTACAAATGATTTTATCCAAATCATTCATGTGGAGACATGTGAGTGGGGGTATCTTATACAATGAGTTTGTATAAGACTGGACCACGAAATATTTAATCTATCTTTATAAATCCGTTAATTGAGAAGATTAATATTTCATCAGGATGATCATATGCGACTCGATCTTAATCCTGAGTGAGTTATGAACTCCTGCCTGTGAGGGCTTGTCCTTTGATTTTCATGGGTGAGAGTGGCTTTTGTAGCCGATTCAATATGCCTACCATTTTGGGGACTTGACCAAATAGGGAGCTGGGAACATAATCTCACAATATGGAATTCACTCATTCCCATATAGGGTAAGTAGATGAGTAGTTCCCTTAAGTGCTGATTTCGGGACTTGAATAATGGGGCCTCACCCTCTCATTGGGCCAAGAGGGACTTAGTTTATAATTAGATTATAAACATATTGTTCATTAGAGAATCAGTGGTACTTAAGGTGCAAGATGTAATTATAGGGGTAAAACGGACTTTTGACCCAGCTGTAATTACGAACAACTCGTGAAGGATCGACTTGCATGTAATGATTATATCTATGGACACAACTTGTTCTACAGTGCATAAGAGTGCAACTCTAGGTCTATAGTGGAGTGACCTATAGTTAATGAATGAAAATTAATTAATTAAAGAGTTTAATTAATTAATTTTGTATCATTGGAGCTTATAATCTGTAGGTCCATAAGGTCCCATTGCTAGCTCATAGTAACACTAAAAGATCAATTTAGTTGAAAGAAAAATTTGAAATGTTCAAATTAATATTTAATATATTAGATATATTAAATATAAAAGAGGAAAATATATTTATTGTATTTGATACATTAAATATTAAAATTTGAAATGTTCAAATTTAATATTTAATTTGAAGTGTTCAAATTAATATTTAATATATTAGATATATTAAATATAAAAGAGGAAAATATATTTATTGTATTTGATACGTTAAATATTAAAATAATTAATATATATTTGATATATTAAATAAAAGATATTTATAGAATTTGAATAAGATTCAAATAAATAAATATCGTATGGGATTTGAATGAGATTCAAATAAATAAAACATATATTTTAATATATTAAATATTAAAATATAATATTTTAATTATGGCAAAGATTTTCCCTTGGTCTCTATAAATAGGACCCTTGGGTTGAGCCATTCTTCACAACACACATCTCCTCAATAGAGAGAATTAGAGAATTCTCTCTAGACCTCTTCCTCTCCAATCCCTTGGGGATTTTCTTTCAAGAGGCTCCCACAAGCCTTGGTCCTGTGTTCGAGTCATAGCCAGGAAGACTTTGTGGAAAAGATAAAGATCCACCAGAATATTCTCCATAATATTATTTTCAAGGTATTTATTGCTTAACCTTTTTATTTTAGTTTAATTCTAAATAAATCAAAGACGATTCCTATGCTTCCGCTGTGAGTTTAATTTGATTATTCCCTTCAGGTCATACTTTCAAAAGTCAAGTTCGTGGTTTTCATGATGGTGGCAACCCGATCTAAAATGATCTATTATTTTGTTAGTAAATTTTTTAAAAAAATAACAAACAAGTACATATCATAGAACAACATGTGACTTTGGGCATGTGTGGAAAACTTTTCTAACGGTGATTAAAATGAAAACTTAACTGAGGGTGTAAATTGATACACTTATTCAAGTTTGAAGTTTAAATTGATGAAATTGAAAGTTTATGGTTAAAATTGATACAATCTGCCAAGTTTGAGGTTTAAATTGATGAAATTGAAAGTTCATGGTTAAAATTGATACAACCTGCCAAGTTTAGGCTCAAAATTGATTTTTTTTTCCATTTATTTATTATGATTTACATCCTTCTTAAAGAAACATTTGAATTGTTAGCCAAACTCCAAATTCCAAAAACAAAATTATATATATATTTTTAAAAAAAACTACTTTTTTTGTCAAAATTTTGCTTGGATTTTTTTTTTTTTTTGAAAAACAAAGTAGATAGCAAAAGAAAAGACTCATGGATGGAAATAGTGGTTATCAAACAAACCTAAATTATTGTCACCCACAAAAAGTTATTCAATAAGGCGGTCGCAATGTGGCTGTCTCTTAATAACCGTAGAATATAAATTCAAAAATCTTTATGCCCCTCAGCAACACTTGATATAAAATTGAAGTATTTTTCTAGTTTCTCCCTCCTACATTTAACGGTGCAAAACTATCAGCCACAATGTGACGGCCTCCTCAAATTATTTCTCCTCCCACCACCCACCTTATTTATTTTTCTCTCTCCTTCTAGAAACTTATCATCTCACGTTTCTCTTGCCCACCTTTGTATTATTTTTTCGAAATGCTCAAAATACGCTTTATTTTTCCTTTTCACTCAAGCTTAGATCTCTTTCATTTTATTAGATTTTGTGTTGGTCTTTCTTTCCTTCTAGAAAAGGAATAGAGATAAAAGGTAGCTTGATGCATCAAAGTTGGTTTGAAAGCAAAATGGTGGAGAAATGTGTTTGATATAGTAATAGAATGTTATAAAATCTCTTCGAGAATAAAAGATATATCTATATCTATATCTATTTGATGAAAATTTCTTTTTGAAAATCTTTCACAATTCTTGTTATTGTTTTTCTTTTTTTGAGTTCTGATTAATATCTATATCTATATTTATATCCAATAAGTTCTATGTTTGAATTGACTTTTACAATTCTGATTAATATAACGTATAAGTTAATAAAGGTGTGATATTTAGGGTGATAAATATAGCATTGTGAAAATTAAAATTTTAAAAATAATAATAATTTGAAGTGAACCCTAATGAAATTGATGTATAATATGATAAAATAATATTGATAGATAGAAGGTGCATAATTGATTTAATTTTAAATTTTGAGAGAGAGGATGGAGAAGAATGAGAATATGAGATAGTAACCAAGTGGGGGATTGGGAACACACAGCATCTTCCCTCCAATCTCATATCCCACCAATAAAGAAATCCCAAGTGATCCAAAATTATTTCATTTTTATTTCAATTGGACAAACCTTTTATTAGATATTATTTATTGTGTGGCTCCTTTGGTCAAAGAGTTATTCCAAATGTTCATTCTCTAACAACATATTTGATTCTCAATTTTCATAAGTTTGAGTTCTTTCTTGATAAGTTTGAGAAATTAGAAATTTTGGATTTGTACTTGAACTCCTTGTATTTGGATTATATAAAGAAAGATTATATAAAGACATAAGTCGTAGTCGATGTATTCGAATGGTATAAAGAACTCAGTTGTAAAAATTAAAAAGTTAAAATTTTATAGCTTGCATTTGATTTATGAATTCATGATTTATAAAAATTAAAATGTAATATAAGAGGTGTGTTTCATAAATCTTTATGCAACAAAGGTTTATATAGCGCTTCTAAGATTAACAAATTCATAGATAGATAAGTAAATTTCTATATGACCTATGACCAATCAAAATATAACTCAACTAGTTAAAGTATTATAATCTCAAAAAATGTTAGAAGTTTAAATCTTACTCTCATATATTAATATAGACTCAAAAATCTTAATCTCACCTACCAGTCTATTTGTGAGTCAAACATCTGGGAGATGTCAAAAGAATTATCATATTTGAAATTTTAAAATTTTAAAATTTATTTGGAACAAAAATTGTGTGTATAAGTGGATTTGGTCAGATGATAAGTATGTTTGGTAAGATACCCACTAGAAAATTTAATATAATTGTACGTTATTTCAACTATACCCTTTAGTTTATATTATTTTTAGTCCCTAGAATTTTATTTAAGTATCATTTTAGTCCCTTGCTTTTACAATTTGATATTTAAGTTTTGAAAATTCTCAATTTGGTCTTTGCCATTAGTTTCATTAAGCTAAACAATGAGAAAAGCTAACAATTTGTGTTTTGGATTAAATTATAAATTTAGTCACTAATTGATTGTGGGACCAATTGTGTTTGATAGGTCCCAAAACTTTAAAAAATATTTAACAGATTGTTATACCTTCAATTTTGTGTTCCTAAACTTCATAGTAGATAACTTGGGTCATGTTCACACAAGATTTCACACATAGAAATTTAATTCGTGTACATGAACATGAATCTATATTAATTTATGTAAGTGTAATACAATCTCTAAAGTTTATCCTCTGATTCTTTCTCTCTCATGCACAAATGTCTCGAGGACTGGACAACTTGTTCTCGAGCATATTTGCTGGTCTTTTCTGATCAGTCTTTTGACTTGTTGATCTGCTTTGATCAGTCCTTGGCTTGTTGATCGTTGGACCATCCATTGGCTTGTTGATCTTGGATTGACCATTGACTTGTTGATCTTCTTGGATCGGCTTGTTGGCTTGTTGATTTTCTTGGATGATCGGCTTGCTGGCTTATTGATCTTCTTGGATGATCGGCCTATGTCTTGGATGATCAGTCTCCGCCTTGTTGATCTTCTTGGATGATTGGCCTCCAGCTTGTTGATCTTCTTGGATGATCGGCCTAAGGCTTGTTGATCTTCTTGGATGATCAGTCTATGGCTTGTTGATCTTCTTGAATGATTGGCCTACGACTTGTTGACTTGTTGATCTTCTTGGATGATCGGCCTACGGCTTGTTGATCTTCTTGGATGATCGGCCCCTAACTTGTTGATCTTCTTGGTTGACCGGCCTACGGCTTGTTGATCTTGAAGATCAATCAAAGTCTTGAAGTCTTTTAAATGTCCTTATTTTCATCATTATTGTGATCATATCCTTTATTTGTAGGATTGATTAAAATGATAAGATTTTGCTTCACTTTCAAGAAAGCTTTTGTATTTATGAGAACAAAAAGTTTCCTTTCCTTTATATGAATCTTTTTGTCTTCATTTATTACATCGAATTGTTTTTCCCCCAAGGTCTTCATCTTTCTTTTTTGTTGATCCCTTGTCACTTTGAGACGATCAAAGCAGATGTTGAAGGTGTATTTTTCTTTGATGTATAGATGCTTAGCCTTTGGAAAGCTGAAGGTCGAGTGAAGATAGGAGCTAAGCATCAGTTTTCTTCTTTTATCACGACCATACTCATCCTTTGAAAGACTAGAGGTTGAGTAGTTGAAGGTTTGATGCGATTAAAGACAAAAAAAAAAAAATTTAATGCCATTACTTTTTTTTAGAAAAGTTTGAGTCTTGATAAAGAGATGAGAGGTAGAGATTGTCCCACTGGGCGTGTCAATTTGTTAACACGATATTTCAACAAAGAAATTTAATTCGTGTACATGAACATGAATTTATATTAATTTATGTGAGTGTAATACAATCTCTAAAGTTTATCCTCTGATTTTTTTTCTCTCTCATGCACAAATGTCTCAAAGGCTAGACAACTTGTTCTCAAGCACGTTTGCTGGTCTTTTCTGATCGGTCTTTCGATTTGTTGATCTTCTTGGATCGGTCCTTGGCTTGTTGATCGTTTGATCGACTCTTGGCTTGTTGATCTTCTTAGATCGGCCTGATAGCTTGTTGATCTTCTTGGATGATTGGCCTACTAGCTTGTTGGTATTCTTGGATGATCAGCCTCCGGCTTGTTGATCTTCTTTGATGATCGGCCTTTGACTTGTTAATCTTTTTGGATCGGCCTTTTGGCTTGTTGATCTTCTTAGATCGGCCTGCTAGCTTGTTGATCTTCTTGGATGATAGGCCTGCTAGCTTATTGGTATTCTTGGATGATCAGCCTCCGGCTTGTTGATCTTCTTTGATGATCAGCCTTCGACTTGTTAATCTTTTTGGATTGGCCTTTTGGCTTGTTGATCTTCTTGGATGATCGGCTTGCTTGCTTATTGATCTTCTTGGATGATCGGCCTATAGTTTGTTGATCTTCTTGGATGATCGATTTCTGACTTGTTGATCTTCTTGTATGATTGGCCTCCAGCTTATTGATCTTCTTAGATGATCGGCCTACGGCTTGTTGGCTTGTTGATCTTCTTGGATGATCGGCCTACGACTTGTTGATCTTAAAGATCAATCAAAGTCTTGAAGTCTTTTGATCTTCAAAGCATCTTTGGTCTTCAGAGTCTCTAGTCTTTTGGTAGTCCTCTCTGAATTCTCTGAATTCTCCATGTTCCTGAATGAGGAGTGACCTCCTCTATTTATAGGAGGTAAGATGGGTTTGAACCTGTTTGATTGTGATCTTGTTGCCACATAGTGCAACAGGCCAATTTATGTCATCAAATACACATAGCGTAGTTTGATTAGATAACTCGTGTCATCATGCAGACATGACAATTTGTGATTTGCCAAAATTTCTCATTCACAAGCCCGTTTGATAACCATTTTTTTTCTATTTTTGAAAATTATACTTGTTTGCTCACAATGTTTTGTAAACTTTTCACCTTCCTTAAAAACATATTTGAATTCTAAGCCAAATTTCAAAAATAAAATCAAGTTTTCAAAAACTGCTTGTTTTCATTTTCAAAATTGGCTCTTTTTTTAAACGTTTGTAAAAAGTAGGTAATAAAGTAAGAAAAGTACAAGTAGAAGTAGTATTTATGAGCTTAATTTAAAAAAAAAAAAAAAAAAACAAAAACAAAAAACAAAATGGTTATCAAACAAGGCCTTAACTTTCAATTTTTGTCTAATATGACCTTGACCTTTTTTAATTTTGTGTCTAACGAGCCTTTGGCCTATTCATCTTTTTTTCAAAATTTGCTCGTCTATTAGACACAAAATTTAGATGCCATGGCTATATTAGTCATAAAATTCGTTTGATTTTAATTTGAATAGGTCAAAGACCAATTGATACAAAATTGAAAGTTCAAAAGTCTTTGAGACACTTTTAAGTTTAGAAACTTATTAGATACAATTTTGAAAGTTTAGAGGCTAATTTGTAACTTAATTAATTTTGAAGTTAATATGATATTAGTATATTAATATTTTATTCCTTATGTTTTCTACATGCCATTAATAAAAACCAAATTATTAATTTACTACATAATTAATATTACACAAATTCACTTAACTCTAAACCGTTCTATATGTTATACTCTTCTTTATTATGTTTTTTTAAAAAAAAATTGTCAACCAAAAAATGGATAGATGCCAACCCATTAAAATAGAAAAACATGCGAAAAGAAAAACAGATCTACTTGTTTAATATTTGAAAAAAAAAATAATAATAAGGAAAGAAGAATAATTTGTTATTAAGAAAAATGTTTAATATTTGATCCATTTATTTAATGTTTAAGCTTTTATTTTTTTTTCCTTAAATTATTAGGCTTATACAATTATTAAAAAAAAAAATACAAAAACCACTCCTAAATTAAAGGGTGCTCCAATCACTCTCAAACTTTCAATTTAAGTACTTATCCAGTTACTGTTTTTTTTTTTTTTTTTTTCAATATAAAACTTATCCTCTTAAAGTTACAAAATCATTGCAAATATTATTGGTATAAATTGGTTAGTAGTTAGGTTTATTTAATTACAACAATTTCACAACTTTGAAGGTATAATTACAACTATGGAAAGACATGGATGCTCTTCAAGAGCCAACAAATTATATTATAGAAATACGATGAAAAGTTACCCATTCAAATATATATTTGGTTGGACACTCACCGTTTCAATTCTTTAATCATGTGTGCAACTTTTTCATAAAAATATTACCAATGGTTAATTACATCATTGCACCATTGATCGTAACAATTCTCAAAGTTTAGATATTCGCTAACCTTTCGACAAAGTAAGGTTGTCACTTGTCAAACGGTTCATATGGAGTTAGAAGAAAACAGAGTGAAACTCACATATCTGATTTTGGTGTAAAACTTAATTCTAATAATTATCATCATTTTGTGGTTGCTTGCACATAATTTTTAAATTGGAACTAATAAAGTACTAATGACGGGATTTAATTGTAGTAATTTCATAAGTCTAGACTAGTACTTGCTTATATTGAAAGTTCGTTGGTGCAATAGTAATAATTTTTATAGCTCAAAGGGCATTTGATCAATTTTCCCTTAATTAATGCTACATAAGTGAAAAAATAAATATATAAAACGAATAGATTATTGTTAGGCGAGCTTAAGCAAAGTTTTAATGTTGATGGCAACAAAAACTTCAATAATTCAATTTTATGAAGGTGTCTATAAAAATATCAATAGAAGGTAGATGAATATTTATTAAAAAAATTATAAAAAACTAGAATTCATATATAATTTTAAAATAACAAAAAAAAATAATTTTCTTAGTTTTACAATGGGTTAAGAATTTAAATATTCAAACCATTAGAATAAGCAATGTATAATATGTTAACTAATTGAGTTATGCTCAGTATGACATAACAAATAAACATTTAAATTTTTTTAAATAAGTTAAAAATTCTCATTATTAATATTATGTTGATATGTTTTTTTTTTTTTTATCATTTTGTATGATATTTCTTTTGATGATATAATGAGAATGGACATATAAAAATGTCTTGAGTCTTTTTTTTGTTTACTTTTTTTGATAAGTTAATACCATGAGTTCAAGTCCCTATTTCAAGTTTAAAAAAAAAAAAAAAAAACGTGAGCGGCAGGATTCGAACCTGCGCGGGCAGAGCCCACATGATTTCTAGTCATGCCCGATAACCACTCCGGCACGCCCACGTTGATACTTTCAATTGGGTTAAATATACATCTTATTAACATTGTATGTTTCTTTTATTTAAAAATTTTCAATTTAATAACTTTTGTCTTAACATTTTTCAATTTTGTCCATCAACATTGGGAATATTAAAATTGACTAATGATAATATTACATAACATAATACTTAATGAATTGATAGATATTTAGAAGAGAAAAAAGGTCGTCAAGAGAGGAAAATTTTGAATTCCTCCTCTAAATTTCTAATATGACAATTTTTTTCACTAGATTTTCATCAGTTCACTAAGGGGCTGTTTGGGGCGTTAAGTGGATTATAATTGCTTGGGTTAGAATAGTCTATGAAGTTATATAATTAGTGTTTAGGATGCAGAGTTATTTAGTCCGAGTTATAATAGTTTGTGTTTGTGATACATAGTACTTCACATACTATTATAACTCACGCCTCAAACAACCCTTAAGTGTTTTGATATATAAGTTTATCATCAACCAAATTTAACATTCACAAAAAGATGAGAAATTAAATTGAAAAATATAAATATATAAGGGATTAAATTAAAAAGGAATAGATTGAAGAAAAACCCTAATATTTAGCCTAATTTCTTTTATAAAATTTTCTTTTTTTTCTCTCTCTCTCTCTCTTGTGCTTTTTCTTTCTACTCGTATCATTTTATCTTCTATCATTGAAGAGTTCAAAGTGGAATTTTTTTCCTTTAATTTCCCTTTCTATTCACTTGCATCTCTTCCATTTTAAGATTTTGTCTCGTGGTTCTTTCCTTCTAAAAAAGGGATATTGGACAAAAAAATTTGGTTTGATGGAAAGTTTGTTTGAAAGCAAGATGTTAGAGAAATTTTTTTGATTTCGAAAATTAGAATGTTATATAATCTCCTCGAAAATGAAAGATGTATCTCATTTGATGAAAATTTCTTTTCAAAAATCTTTTTGCAATTATGATTAATACCTAAACATTGAAGGCATCCAAGGGACAATCCTTGTTGTTTTGTTGTTTCTACGGAGTGGAGACGGTGAGAGGACCCTAAGACTAAGAGAGTTCTCAGCTCCAACTACTATCCACATATGATTCGACTATATCATACCAACTAACTATTCATCCTACTGACAGCTGATTTTACTCTGTCTTTCAAAGACATGGCCCGGTCATTTTCCCCAATACTTCAGAAAAGTGAATAATATTTGGTATTTAAAAACTTGTAAGATATTAAATGTCACAAGTAACTTCAGGATTTTGAAATTATGACCATACAATGGCCTACTACAACTGTCTACTAAGTGCTACCAACCTTCAGATAATACAAGCAAAAAATTCAACGTTAATTGAGAAGAAAGATTTAAAGTGAAAAAAGTTGCATAAAACAGACCTCAACGAAGGCCGAATATCTCTTCTGGGGGATCGTACACATGCTGATCAGGAAAGAGCTCCTCAAAATCTTGCTTTACTCTGTTTCTCAAAAGGGGGTGTGGCAAAAGTCCTTTCAACAAAATTCTAAATGGCAACTCATCTGGTGGATCTGGAGACTTCTTCATATCCTCATATATGTTCATTGCATCAGAAGGAGATCCATATCTCAAGAAACCTCTGATGACTTCGGTATATGTTTGAGAGTCGGGGAATAAATTCTCCTTTCTCATGGTTTCCCATAAATCCATTGCATCATCCATCTTTTTACTTCTAGCTAATGCAACAATCAAGTCTTTGTACATAAAAACATCAGGCTTGTACCAGTCTTGCTTTAGAATCAACCTAAATATCTGAAAATTCAACAAGCGTGTAAGGCAGAGAAAGCATAACGACAATGGACGACTGCAGTGGGTCAGATTCCCAGAACGAAGAAGTACAATCAATTCAATCTCGAGTTGAAGACAAGAATCTAACAGCCAACATTTTCACATGCAACTAGATTGAACTAGGTTTCACATTTTGAGTTTAACAACAAGTGGAGCTGGAGGGATTCGAATATTCGACCTCTTGATTGAGGGCATATGCCTTAACCAATTAAGCTATGCTCAGGTTGACATAACTAAATTTCATATTTGAGATCTTAATTCATACAAAAAGTTTGAAGTAGGCCTAATAAGCACTCAAAGGGGCAGATCCAAGTTGAACAAGAGAGCAACAAGACAGTATTCCCAAGGAACAAGCAAACTCGATTGCACGGGGCAGCATTCGACATAAATTAAGCTAAAAACTTAGAAAGTGGAAAAACAACTCAATATATCATTGAAAGGAACATCAATACATGAATTTATTCAGTTTATGACCTGTCTTAAGCACGCTTCTATTTGGATATTATCATGCATAAAGAAGTGAAGAGCTGCAACTTAAAAAAAATCCCACCATAGCTCCATGAAAGGAGGCAGTGCAAAAGTCAAGAACATCATATTCATACTAAGAAAACTAGAAGCTGAGAATCATATTCTAAGAAATCCGAGATCAAATAGAAGCTTAAATTCAGAAATTGCAAAGCTATTCACCTAATGTAACTAATACGTAGTAACAAAACAGTTAAGAAGCAAATGCTCAACGCATCAACTTAAAAGGTTATTGAAAAGTTATTAGTAAGACGAGGATATTATGTGTATCTTACAGAAGCCCATCATCTATTTCTATGGCACCCTATGAAGTTAAAAACCCAAAAAAGGACAGAACATATTGTAGAAAAGGAAGGGGAAAGACACCTTGACTGCTAAAGCAACCTCTTCCTGCCGCTCAAGTTCACCAAGCACAGCAATCATATCCAATTTCAAGAGCCTCGAAACATGACTCTTTATGAACTTCTGGAGCTTCTCTTCATCTTCCTTGAATCTCTTCAATCCCTGAATAACGAAAAGCGCTTCTTTCCCAATTGCTTTCCGGCTTCTCCAAAGGGGCCCTCGTGGCCTCCCGTCGTGATAAAGCCGAAATCCGCATATGGGTCGGCTCGAATCCGGCTGAAATCCAGTAATCGTCGAATTCACTTGTAATGGGGTATCTCGAATGGGTCTACTAGTTAGAGCTCGAAGGAATAGTGAAGCAAGAATAGGTAATTTCGACCTCGAAACCCCCCGAATTGCCATCGGAGTACTGCCGTTCGAGTTCACAGTGGCAAGAGAAGATTCTTCACGAAGGTCATAAAGGGCGCAGAGGGGTTTTAGAGGGGGTGTGCAAAATCCGGATTAAATCGGTTCGGTTTCGATTTTGTTGGTGAATGATAGAGAATAATGTTGGCCGAAATGGGTGTTTGGAAGAGAGATAAAATGGACGTTTGTGAGAGAGATGCCGTCGGAACAGAGCAGAGAGACAGAGGAAATCGCACTCTACAAAGTTCAAACCAGAGGTCAAGGTTTCAATGGGGCGCCGCACTCGTGATAGGCATCAGAATTCAAAACTCAGAACAAAGGCAGACTAAAGAGTGAAGACTATTATTTGATAATAGGATGGCGGTTCGATTTGGTTTGGTTTGATCTTATAAACTGTGAACCGAGCCAAACGAGAAAATACCGGTTTTAAAATTAATTAACTTTAGAAACAAAGTTCGGTTCGTTTCTCGAATTCACTAATCACTCACCTGATGGGGATGGCAACGGGTGGGGTCAGGGATGTACTCCCCATCCCTGTTTCTGTGGAAATTTTTAATCTTCATCCTCGTCCATGTCCCATTCCTTGTTTTGGGGACTCAAGGTCAAGATGGGAGAATTCCCATTCGGGATCGGGTCCAAAAAAAATTCTCATTTTTCATGCTTTATTTTTAATTTTTTTTTATTAAAAGTTAATTTAAAATCGATAAATATATTAAAATTATATATACTTTAGGTTAAAGTTAGTATTATGTTGTTTTATTTATTTAAATAATTTGTTTTTAAAAATATTTAATATTTTTATTATAAATTTGATACAAAAATTATTGTATTAGGAAATTATACTTAATAAACACATAAAAAAAATTAAATTAAATTAAAAAAGAAAAAAATATAAACTAAAAAACAGCTACACTATATAGTAAGTGAAAGATTTTTAAAAAATATATAAAAAAAAGTTTTTAATAATATCATTATTATAAATAATTATAATATATATTATATATTTGTAAAAAAATTAATAAAAAAAAATTATTCGGTACGAGTTCGGGGTCGGGGATGGGGCGGAGATACCCTCCCCCTCCTCGCTTGGAGACTCAAAAAGAATCTCTAGTTTGACCTCCCTACATTGGAGATTCCTTGCAGGGACCAGACCTGTAGATATTTTTGTCATCTCTAATCTCAAGGCTCAAATATTATGAAATTCTTATATGGATGGCGAAATTACATGATAGTTTCTTAGAATAAACAACTAACGATTCTCCATCATAAACTCTCACTTGCATAGTTACGTTACATTGAATTCTAAATTTAGATAAATAATACAATTTTTACCTTCCACTCTAATTTGACAAAACGAGATAAAACTCTCCTAAAACTTACTAACTTCAATAAAAATCAAACCTTGCACAAAATTAAACCCAATCAATGCATAATAATCAACCATTGAAAAAAAAATTCAAAACTCACAAATTTCAATATAAATCCATCTCTAGTATTGTTTTTCTCCAAAGTCTAATTTCATCTAGGACATGTATTATGATTCATTAAATGCCCATGAGATCTTTTTTAACAACTCTTTGAATGAGAGTCAAGCAAAACAAAAAAATTGTAGCACGTATTTATCTTTAAAAGAAAAAATTACAACATTTATTCAAGTTTAAGAGTTTACCCTTTATTTGGAACCATAGATTTGGGAAATTTTCAAATCATAACTGATTTGAAATCCTTTTACTTGTTTGGTTGCACAAAAAAAGTAAGGAATTTGAAATCACAACGGATTTCAAATCGTGTTTTCTTGAAAAAAAAAATTCCGTTCCAAAATGGTGGAATTTTATGGGATTTTAAACTTAAAAAAATTTGTTTCCAATTTTACCCATAGAGATTTGTTTTTTTAATTTACACTTCCATACAATAGTTTCCTTCCATACACCTCCCTACGCAATTCATAGCTATTGATTGTTTCTTCTACATTCAGACTTAAAGTCAAGTAAACTCAATTTTAGGTTTTTATTTTTGTTTGTTCATTGTATTTTGCTCTTTTTGTTTTTAACTGATAACAATAATTTAAATATTTTTTCAACGCAGCTTTTTGATTCAAACAAGTTTTTTATAGCCAAGCAAACTAGATGTGAGTCTTTTTTCCTAATTTGTTTGTCTCCTTAAACATTTTTTTTCTTCTTATTTATTGATTGGAGAATGGGGAGCAAGAATTGATGGGCTTTGTTTAGATTCAGTTGAGTTCAATTTTTATTTTCTTCATTTGCAACTTTGTTTTTGTTTTCTTTTTTACAATAACGATGACATTTGTAAATTTTAATTTAATAAGTTCATTTGTGTTTGATTAATGGTATGTTTTTCATGGTTATATGTATTTGACATTTTAATTTGATATTAAAATATTTTGTTATTAATTAAAATAATCTCCTGCAAAATTATAAGGACATAACAGTAAAATATTATACTTTTCATTTTTCGTGAGCATCCAAACAAGAAATTTTAATTTCAGTAATTTCAAATCAATTTGATTCCAAACGCAAATAGACATTTGAAATCATTTTCATCTTGTAAAATCCTGAAATTTAAAATCATTTCTTACTAAATTTATCGGTCAAACAGAGCATTAAGATTTAATTTGATGAAATTGATAGTTTAGAATAAAAGTTGATACCATATATCAAATTCAAGGTTAAAAATTGATGCCTAGTTTCTTATTTGATTTGATGGTTAAAATCTTCTATTTCCTAGTTTCAAGGGAAAAAATTGCAACATTCTTCTTGGCATTTTAAAATTGTAGTTATATATAAATAATAGTCTTAATAAATAAACTTATTAAGAGTGTATTTGAGAATGTTTGTTATAGTGTTTTGAAATGAATAATCTCTTACCTACAAGCAATTTTTTCCCCTTTAAAAAAACTAGTTAAAAACTTTTTAATATAATATTCATTTGTTAATATATTCTCCACATTTATTAAGTATAGATTTTTTAAATCCTCTCTTACAAGCACAACACCCTCCCTTACCCCTTTTATCTCTTTTGGATCCTTGCATACAAATCCACAAGAATATCTATCCTTTGCAGAGAGAAGATAAAGAAGACATTCCAACCCAAAAAAAAAAAATGCACAAATAAAAAAGATCAATAGCTAATGGCCCATTGGGAATGTAGATAAGAGAATGTTTACATTTGCCATGAAGAGGATATGTCAAAAGTAGTTCTGATTTTGAAATATAATGGGACTTCTATGATGATAAGATTGTACAATGGATGCAATAGGAGACTATTCTTAAGTATTACTCATTCTAGGTATTTATTGCATTCTCTTTTCCATGAAGAATCTAGATTCTACCTAAATGGACCCAAATAGCGATGATTCGACTCGTAACATTTAGTTGATTTAATGCTTTCATCCAAAATTTAGAGTCCTACAACACTTGTACTTTACCAAAATGTAATTTCTGAAGAACCAATATCTCCTTAAAACAAAAGGTTATGGAGACACAGATGTTATAAGTGTATACTATTTCTCATCTCAGTGAGTCTAGCTAAGTACTCAACATATACATTCCTTAATCCACAGAAGCTAATTCAAATGATCATCTAAGAACTTGATTCTTTATGGTAATCAACTATTGAGAAGTTAAGATGGTCCAAGCACAAAAATACACACAATATTTGTCCCTACAATAATGCCATGGAGTGAATCCCAGTGCTCAATAGATGACATGGAGTTCCAATGAGTGAAATGAAGCAACAATATCATCCACAAGTATGTATTCCTGTTAGATTAACCCTCCCAAGGAAAAGGGAAGTATTACTCACAATCTAGTCAAGAAAACCTATTTCCATCGCATAAAATTACCACCTGATTACAATGTCAAATGGGTCTTTGTGGAAGAGTGCACAGAGGTCATATTTCATGTATGGAGATAGTTGGCAGCCATCATCAACTCAAGAGTCAATTCAGGTTCAATAGGGAACTCAGTCTCTTTCCCACTGACAAAAAGGAAGAAATCAATGTCCGTGACAACAGATTTAAAGAATGAAAACAAGAACCAAAGAGAATACAGAGGTACGTACACAAGTATTTACAACAACATAATCTTTGGTTAGTTGAATTCCCCAATCCCCATAAATTGCCAAAAACCTAGGGTGAGTGCATACTGCATAGTATATGAAATGTGCAATTTCATCTGTTGTCCAATGTCCACCGGTGGCCAAATGACCAAAACATTTACACACTTGTCCATCCAAAACTTCAAACAATTACCAAAATTCACGAGCATTCACCTCCCACATGACATAAAAACACTCTAGTAAGTTGCAACTTCGAGAAGAGTCTACTCTGACTCAATAATGTTTTTAAACGGGTGTGAGATTTAATCTAGGAGGCTTTTCATTATCAGCTGTCTAACCTTTCTTCATGAACACCCATGAACTGTCCCAATGTGGTGCAAAACATTTGGCTCCTAAATCCAATTAACTTGTAAGAACTCTATCGGTACTACTTCATCTAACTTAAGAGTTTGCCTACAAGAACTCTCTTACACAAACAACAAAAAGTATATAACAACAGCAACATGATTGTTGTTAGGATAAGTTGACCCGGATCAAACAGTGCTGCAGTTGTCTATACAGACCATATATTCTATCTGGTTTCTCAGAAAACTTCTCTTCTTTTTTCCTTAAAACTAAAAGAATCTAAAATTTTCAGACCATCAAGATCAATCTGCACGGTCCAAATGGCAGAACTGGATGCCCTGCCCTTCAGTTTCTATTATCAATAAATTGGAGAGGATGCAGTCCTTCGTTAACAAGCAATTCCAAAATAAAAGTAAAAAAAGCCAAGATCATGGACAAGAATTGTAACAAGAACTACATCCATAACCCGTATCTTTATCAGACACTAATTAGTAAGGTAGTAGTGACTGGTGGTTGAGAAACTAAGCATCAAAAGTTTCATTCCCATGTGATTCAGTGTAAACGATACACATTTTCAAATAGTAACCATCAATATAGAACCAGTTTAAGAAAAATTACCAGAACCTAAACTCCTAAAGATTACGAAGGGAACATAACAGTGTCTTATTACGCCAGAAATTCAGGCAATTTATCTCAGATTAATCAGAATTAGAGAAAAGTTGACATGAAAAAGAAATGAAAACCTGGCGAATTGAAGATTCCAGTAAAAATATTGGCAGATCTTCTCAAGAATGGTGGTGCTAATCTCAGGAAAAGTCACTTCTCTGTGCTGCGATTCAGCAAAATTTCCTATCCATGAAAACTAAAATAGTAAAACAAAGCCCTAATTAAACATGAAAATTTCAAAAGAACACAATCGTTCCAAGATTTCACCGAATTCATTCGTCTTTATACATAAGCACCAAATGATAAACGAGATCGTAAGTCTCAAAAAGCGGATTGATCAAGAGAGAGTGAGAATGGGAAAGAAAGAGAGAGAGAGAGACCTGGCGAAGTAAGCATGTTTCGAATCGTCTGAGAAACCATGGCAGCATCCTTGTGAATGACGAACTCGAAACCCTCAGCGCTGATCAATTTTACAGTCTCTTCCTTCTTCATTTCGCTTCTGAAGTATCTTGAAACTTGAGAGAGATTCCTCTTCCCTCTCCCTCTGGCTCTTGAGCGAACTATGGAGATGGAGAAAAATGCTTTCGATTGTTCTTCTGCTATTTTTTGACAGTACAAGCAACTTTTGGTTAAATTATATATTTTTAATTTGGTCAATCTATGTAATTTTTTAAATTATTTTTTGAATAATTCAATTTGATTTTTAGTTTTTGTTTGTTTTCTCATCATTTTTCTACGATAGATTTTATTTTTCTTAAAACATATTTGAATTCTTAACTAAATTTCAAAAACAAAAACAAGTTTTTGAAAACTATAGCCTCCTTTGATAATCATTAGTTTTTGAAAATTAAATCTATAAATACTACTTTCACTTATATGTTTCTTTGTTTTTTTATCTATTTTTTAAGTATGTTTTCAAAAATCAAGCCAAGTTTTGAAAACTACAAGTATATATATATATATATATATATATATATATAGTTTTCAAAATTTTGTTTATTGTGTTTTGAAATTTGGCTAAGAATTCAAATGAATTTTTTAAGAACGATGAAATTCATTGTAGAAAAATGATAAGAAAACAAGCACAATTTTTAAAAACCAAAAACCAAAACTAAATGGTTATCATATGCAACTATTTTTTTTTTTTAATTTTCAAAACTTGACTTAGTTTTTTGAAATATTAGTAAAATAGAGTGTTGAATGAGAAATTTCGTCTAATCACAAGTTGCCACGTCATTATTCAATATTAATGACGAAATTATATTTAATTAAATTTGCAAGAAGCTCTAAATTAAATTATGACAAATCCAAATATGCAATTGGGTTCTATGAAATTTGGGTCAATTTTAGACAAAAGCCCAAATGGGAGGTCCCAATCAGCAAAGTCCAATCTCAAAGGAGTAGGCCCAAAGTCAACCATGCCCAGTCCAAAATGCTAGGCCCATAGTCGATCAGTCCCAGTCCAATAGTCAGGACCAAGCCCACTTGGGGCCTGAGGAACTCTATAAATAAAGAGCTCTCCCCTCCGTTTCAGGAGTTCAGAAGTTGAAAATCTAAGAGAGAAGACTTAGAGAGAATTCAAAAAACAAATACTAGAAGAATTTCTAAACTCTTGAAGATCAAACATTCTCTGAACTAGAGTCTTGAAGACTAGAAGACTTTGAAAATCAAGAACAAGCTACAAAATTCTCAAGACAAGATGCAAAGCCTTCAAAATAAATCTATGTTCGAGAATAAGTTGCAAAGTCCTCAAGATAAATCTACATTCGAAAACAAGCTGCGAAGCTATCGAGACAAATCTACGTTCGAGAACAAGTTGCAAAGCATTTGAGACATTCGTACATGAGAGAGAAAGAATCAGATGATAAATATTAGAAATTGTACTCCATTACATTCAAATCAATACAAATTAACATTTACACGTGTCTTATTTCTTTGTTGAAATATCGTGTGAGGATATTAATGAAATCAATTAATTAGAACTAGACAAAAAAGTTGCATTTCCTTGAGACATTTTGTTCTCTCTATGATACTTAAGGAACAATGAACAACTGTCTTCTTAGTATAGGATGGATTACTATCTTATGATTATAGTATTTCAACCATAGGAACCAATGAGCTTAGCACTGTATAAGTAATATCGTACACAAAACAAAGCAACAAAAAAAAAAAAGGGAAAAAGCTCTTTCAAAAGTAAGCATAAAATCACATATTTATAAACTATATTGGTCAATTCACATAGTCATATCTTTTTATATAGAGTTGTCTCTCTTGTGTTATGACTCATGAAAAAAGAATCTTCAATAATTGAAGGTGGAGGGATTTGAACTTCTAACCTCTTGGTTGATGACACATATTTTATGTTAGTTGAGTTTAGTATATTGTCATATAGGATTATCTTTTAATAGATTGACACATCTAATCATCATGGGTTGGTCTAGCGGTCAATAAAGGTCATGAGAATAATAAAGGTCTTAGAGGAAATTGGTTTTAATGATAGCTGCCTACTTAGAATTTAATATCCTACGAATTTCCTTAACAACCACATGCAGGAGAGTCAAACGATTGTCTCGTGAGATTATTAAAAAAATAAATGGACACATCTCTTTATATAAGGTTATTTCCTTTCATGAATGGCACAATCTTTCATATAAAGTTGTGTCACTCGGTAAGACATACCCTCTCTAGTTCTTAATATTTATTAAATAAGTTTATTCATAATTTCTAATACTTATTTGCAGTACCTACCATTAGACAAGGGTCATTTGTATGTTGTAGACCCCATTCAAAATAATGCTAATTCACAAAGAAGTTTAATTTCTAATCTTATTGAAGTCGAGCAAGTTGTTCAAGACATGACAATACAGCAACATATACATGCTTTTAACTCGCAAGGTCAATGAAAGATGCTTGTTCAATTTTTTAGGCCCCGTTTGATAACCATTTGGTTTTTAGTTTTTGATTTTTGAAAATTAAGCCTATAAATACTATTTCCACTTATGGTTTTACTTGTTTAGTCATCTACTTTTTGCCTATGTTTTCAAAAACCAAGACATGTTTTGAAAACTAAAAAAAAATAGTTTTCAAAATTTTGTTTTTGTTTTTAAAATTTGGCTAAGAATTCAAATACTTCCTTAAGGGAGATGAAAACCATTATAGAGAAATAGGGGGAAAACAAGTTTAATTTTCAAAAACCAAAAACCAAAAACTATGGTCATCAAACGGGGCATTAGGAAGCAGTTTTTTTTTTCTTTAAGACTTTTGGATTCGAAAAATAAAGTAGATTCTAGAAATGAATAGTTTGTTTCTTGCTTTAAAAAGAATTGAAAAAAAAAAAATCCAATTCAAAATCTAGAACGAATTTTTATATGGAGGGGAATGATATCTGTATTGAAAGAGGCAAAGAATGTCACAAGATTTTTTTTTTCTTTTGAGTTCATATCACAAATTTAATTCTCTCAATATTCCTTTTCTTTTTTGTTCCAAAATTTTATTCTTTTGCCTTGTCTTTTCCTCTCCACTTTTGCCATGCATAAAAGTAGATAATATCAGCACTTATAGATTGTATTCCACTTTTTATTCCAAAAATGATAGTAGTAAACACAATATCAAAATTGTACTAAAAAACCACGCAATATAAAAAATATTCTTTCTTGAGAGAGAGAAAAAAGGCAAAAACTATTCCAATTACAATGGTTGTTACAATTGCAATTCAATATTTCAATTTGTTATACCTCCATTAGTTACATTACAATCTAGTACAAATCAGCCTTGAACTATAAAGGGGTGTTTGGCTGGTTTTGGAATCTAAATCCAAAACGATGTCTGGGCCACTGTGTTTAAAACCCATGGTTTTTGAAACACAACCCAATGATTTTGAATAGTGCGCCCTAAATATTATTTTCTAATTTGAACATTGCACTCCAAATACTGTTGTCTGATTTTCAGGCTTTCAAACCCCCCATAACAAACTCCCTAGGGTTTCTAATCCAAGGGTTCTGATTCCAAAATGGTGGGCTGAACGCCCCCTTAAAAGTCGTTGTAATTAAGCGATAAACTTTAAAACCTAAAAACCAACATAAACGTAGCTCAACGGTTAAGACATATACTCTTTCCCTTGAGGTTGAAGGTTCAAATCTCCACTTCACATTTTGTTGTACATAAAAAAAATTAAAACCTAAACACAACCCTTAAATTTCATGAAAATTGTTGCAATTATACACTCAAATTTATGAAGTTGTTGCAATTAAACACAAACACTGCCAAAGTGAGCATAGTTCACTGATAATTGATATGTACTCTTGACCAAGAGGTCAGAGGTTTGAATCCTCAACTCCAAATGTTGTTAAACTAAAATAATAAAAAAAATCAAAACACCAATGGGGTTATAATGGTAATAAGGTTTAATAATTGCAATAATTTTATAATTTTTGGGATAATTACTCAAATTAAAATTTAAAATGCAAGTATAGTAACTTCTATAATTAAAATTTTATAACTTTCCGCATAAAAAAAATCCCTAAACTCTAAACCAAAAATATTCTCTTAAACAAAGGTATTTGTGTTTGGATGGCGGCTCACAAGACCTTTGATGAGAGATTTCAGAGTATTAGAGAATTAATTACACAATTGGCCCAGTTGGAATTTCGTTCACTTTCAATTCCCTCTTTAGGTGTTTTCTCAAGATTTTATAAAATTTAAAATCAAATGATTTAGGCTCTGTTTGATAACCATTTCATTTTTTGTTTTTAAAATTTAAGCCTATAAATACTATTTTCACTTATTGATTTTCTTGATTTGTTATTTACTTTTTATCTATAATTTAAAAAACCAAGTCAAGTTTTGAAAATTACAAAAAGTCGTTTTCAAAAACTTATTTTTTTTTGTTTTTAGAATTTAGGTAAGAATTCAAATGTTTTGTTAAGAAAGATGAAATTCATTGTAAAAAATTGATGAGAAAATAAGTATAATTTTCAAAAATCAAAAATCAAATGATTATGAAATAGGGCGTTAAAAATTTCTTTTGTTTGTCATCTTTTAAAATCCAAAGATTTGAAATTTCATTTTTACTAAAAAAATATATATTTCCATATTGAAATGACCAGATTGGGTAGAGTCTGAAGTAAGGAAAAGAAAAATGATATTATATTCTAAAAAAAGTGAAAACAAAAAAAGACTTATGTAGAATCTCAAAGTCGATTACAATTTGTCACATGATTTTAAATTCTCATCTATGACTTGCAATATTAATTAACTTATTATTGTCTTTGTACTAAAAAAAAAAAACTTATTATTGTCTTTTCATTTCTAATTAGCATTCAAACATAACTTTTACCAGAAAGAAAAGGAAAAAAAAACATTCACAGAGAGCTTTTTAATCATGTTCATTCCTAATATCTAGAGTTGGAACCAAAATTAAATATCTAAAATCATCTATGATAGTGCATATATATATTTTTGAGTTTAGCAACAAGTGGAGATGGAGATTTAAAGTTTTGACATTTAGGTCGATGATACAATGTTTTAATCAGTCGAGTTATACTCAAGTTTTCCAAACATATGATTAAACTCATATACAAATAAAAAAACAGTAGGTTAAATGATAAGCTTAAAATTTGTAAATAAGGTTTAATTATAAGTTTGGTTCTTGAATTTTCATAGTTTGTGTCTATTAGGTTCCAAAACTTTAAAAAATATCATTAGTTTATGAGCTTTTAATGTCATGTTTAAAAAGTTGCTAAATTTATTATGAACTTTCCATTTTATATTTAATAATAAGTCTATGAACTTTTCATTTCTGTGTCTAATAAATTCTTGATGTACAAAGGACACAAAATTGCGAGTTTAATGAATTATTACAGAGACTTATTAGACACAACATTGATATTTTGGAACTCATTAAACACTTTTTAAAATTCAATGACTTATTAGACACAATTATTAAAGTTTAGAGATCAAACTCATAAACAGGTATTTAAGAGTCAGTTTGGTAGGCAATTTGAAAACAGAATTTTGAAAACAAGAGATTCAATGAAAATAGAGTTGTATTTCATGTTTTCAGATATGTGTTTGGTAGCAAATTTAGAAATTGGATTCTAATTTAAACAATTGTTCAAAATGTGTGCTATATTATATTTATAGACCATGAAACTAATTGTAGTTGCAAAACTAATATTAGGTTGAATATAAACTATTATTAATTAATTTATGACCATGTTTTTTGTTATAAATTTTGTATAATTATTATTTTATAATATCTTATAATTTCTAATATATTATATTATACATATTTTAATTTAACAAAAAATAAATTGAGTTTATAACATGAAATATTATATTTATTAGTTTTTTTAATCTTTTTTAATATAATTCTGTATTTTAAAATTTTCAAATTCAAAATTTGGATACAACGAAAACATAAAAATGTTGTTTCATAATTTCTACTATTTGGATTACAGAATTCGAAAATTGTTTTTGAAAACACATCTACTAAACGCATATTCACTGAACTCAATAAATCCGAAAACATAAAACAGAATCTAGATTGCCTACCAAGCATGCCCTAAACTCTAAACTTTTAGACTTGAGTCTATTTATTCGCGTACTTAAAGATTCTAATAGATATTTAAACTTTCACTTTCCTTGTAAGTGATTCATATTATTAACTATGTTAGCATAACACTTATAACACCAAACATCTAAACTTGCTCAAAATTACACAGCCACATGATCTGTAAATAACATAGTCAACATGATCCTTAAGCATAGAAATGAAGAGTTAATAATAAAGATTAATGGGCAAAATACATTTTTGGTTCTTGAAGTTTGAGACTAGTGTCTATTTGGTCTATGAAGTTTCAAAAGATACACTTTAGTCCCTAAAGTTTGGAAAATAGTTCTAATTGATCCTTGGGTTAATTTTGACCATTAGTTGACTAACGGAAAAATGACATGACATGTTGAGATGACACATTTTAAATGAGATGGATGACTTTACTAATTTTATATTACTTTTTTAGATTACATGGTTTTTTCTTTTTAATTCTTTTACTCTTTGTTTTCTCTCTCCCTTCCCTTCCTCTTCTTCTTTTCCAACGTCTTCATCTTCATCTCATGACACCAATGGGTATTCCAACGGCGAGGTAGTGTTGTCAACGAAGAAGATGGGACTGAAGGATAGATGGCGAACGTTTGTGCTACATTTCATCTCAGTAGTGCAGAAATGACTATTGAAATGACGGATTGGCTAATACCCATTGGAGAGATGAAGATGAAGAAATTGGAGACGAAGAAGAGGAAGGGAGGGAGAGAGAAAAGAAAGAGTAAAAGAATTAAAAAGAAAAAGTCATGTGATCTAAAAAAGTAATATAAAATTAATAAAGTCATCCACCTCATCTAAAATGAGTTACCTCAACATGCCATGTTATTTTTCCATTAGTTGACTAACGGTCAAAATTAACCCAGAGACCAATTAGAACCATTTTCCAAATTTCAAGGACTAAAGTGTATCTTTTGAAACTTCAATGACCAAATAGACATTAGTCTCAAACATCAGGGACCAAAAGTATATTTTGCCCAAGATTAATTAAATACAAAATTAAAAGTTTAAAGACTCATAACTAAATACACACCACTTTAGATGTTCATGTATCTATTAAATTTGGTTAAAGTGACTAAATAGCCTTATAATTTAATAAGACCTCTCAATGGGCATAAGAAGACTAACTTTTCATTTATAGTGGCATTCTATTCCTTGTTGAGTTTTGATATAACCAACATTAGATAGTAAATTTTTAGTTTTTAAATTTTAAACATGATATCAATTTAGTGTACACAGATCAACAAAGCTCCAAATAAGGAGGATATTGTCCCTCGAGTTATTATATATTTGTTTTAGACTAAGAGATTAGAGACAGACATGTTGACCAAATTATAAACCCATAGTGAAATTTCATCTACCTTCAGCAAATTGTTTTCTTTTTAATATCCGTGAGTGTCTGGACCAGCTTTCACACACCTCGACTATTCTCACGAGACAACCGCTTGACCCTACAACATTTGATTGCTAAAGTAACTCATAGGATATTAAATCCTAGGTAGGTAGCTACCATAGCTTGAACCTATTCTCTTTTATTTTGTTTGAGCCCTTTATTATTTGCATAGCTCTTATTCACTAAATCAACCAATCATGATGGTTCTAACTTCAGCAAAATTGTGGGGATATGAGTGCAGAGTTCATTCATATACAACAATCATGGGTGTTCAGAGCTTTAATAATACAGGACAAATAAGTGAATGTACAGTATTTATTAAACTCTTGGTACAAACCTAACCATGTCAACTTTTCTAATGTTTCAAGAAATAAAGATACAGAAGAGCAGATGTTATGCAATGTGCATGATGAGACTCTATAATACTAAACTAAAAGCAACAAATAAGTACAATTTGTACCATTCCCTTTCTTTTTCTATCCTTCTTCATTCATCTACTCAACTTGTATGGTGGTATGAAATATATTGTATCTCTTTTCACAGAGGTTCCTAATCTTAGAAATTATCTCCCTAGCACAAACTCCGTGTTCGGCTACAACATGGCAAGACAACACAACTTTCCCGACCGTTATCGACCAAATATGCAAGTCATGCAAAGCATGGACTCCTTTTATGTTCTTGATGTCGTGTTCTAGGCTTTCAATATTGACCTCCTTGGGTGTTCCTTCCATCAATATACCACCTATATGTCTAAGCATAGAAAAAGTAGTAGCTAAAGCAAGAACAGAAAACACAAGAGTGCAGATTAAATCGACCACGATCCAGTCAGGTTTAACCCATAGAACAGCTCCAGCAATCATCACACCAATAGATTGAATCATATCAGTGATGACATGAAGATAAGCACCTTGGAGATTTATGTTCAAACTTGAACTATTGTCCTTTGACCCCAAAGGAACACCCTCTTGTTTGGTCATTGTGTAAATCTCCTCCTTCTCATGGTCAGTGTCATGATCCAAGTGATTTTGATGAGAGTGATGATTATGATGACAACAATGAGAATGACTATGAGAATGAGAGTGGCTATGGCCAAGCCACATGACCATAAATAAGTTAAGGAGGAAACCAAAAGCTGCAATGGCAAACATAAGCAATCCATTAATCTGTGTCTTTTGGCCGAGAATCCGATTGACTGCCTCATAGATTAAGACCCCAGAAATCAGCCATATAAGCTGCACAGACACAAGGGCACCTATAACTTCAAGACGATTAAACCCGAAAGAGTGTTGCGGTGTCACCTCCCAGCCAGAAACCCAAACTGCAAAGAGGGAAACAGAGAAACCAGCAACATCACTGAGCAAGTGAGCTGCATCTGTCATTACAGCGAGACTGTTGGCTCTCAAACCACCAATGATCTGTACTATGATAGCTATGACATAGAACAATATCAACCCACTAAGCTTCATAGCCGACTTTGAACGGTTTAACGACTCCAAATTACTGTGTTCCAATCTGGAAAACGCACAGCCAGAACTGCAACATTTTACATCTGGGGAATTGGGAATAGAAACATTCCTCTTCTTGGCAACTACTGGCATCATAACTTCATGCCAATGTTCTGTTCTCAAAATGGGCACTTCCTCCTCCTCCATTTGCTCAATCAACCTAATCTAGTACATAAAAAGAATCAATATACAAAAACCTGCAAAAAGAAGAATCAGAAATAAGATTCATTAGCATAACATCAATGACATCAACCAACATAAGAATTTCAACAAGGAAAAATATACAGAAACTAACAATTCAAGTTTCAAATTCTTCTCCCCTTCTTCAGAATTCAGATTACGATTACTCCTCCTCGACCTTACAAAAATGTTCAAAGATTCAAAAAAAAAAAAAAAACCCAAAAGTACTCAACAATCTCAATTCTGGGTTTGCACCAATGTAAACAAAAACGAATCAAATCATCCCCAAAACGAACAAATTAAGACAGGATTCGATACGAATGCTCAATTTAATCGAATAATCCACAGTAGCGCAAGGAACCAGACAGAATAACAGCGACACATTCCAAAAACGAAACAGACGAATTCATAAAAGGTAAATTACAGAACAGCAAATAAATAAATAACCAACGAATCAAATTCCAAACAAGGGGAAACGAAACGCCAGAGTGAAAATCTGAAGGATTTTAAATTAATGCGATCGAAACGGGAAAAAAAATTCTGGGTTCGATCCAAAAGGGATAAAATTATAAAGAATTTACAGATTTGGTAGGAAAATTTAGAGATGGTCGCAACTTTTTTGCCTCGAAGTTGAACGGTTCTGGTCGTTAATTTGAAGAGGAAAAAAGAAACAATAATAAAAGAAAAGGAATTGTTGCGTTTCGTTGCCGCCCAACTAAGGAAAAGGAAATGGATTCTAACGCGCCTCCAACCGATTGTGAATCCTTCGCCATTTACAGTTCGACAATCGTTCGAGTTATTGGTGCGTGATATTGACGATCTGTCGTTTGATCTGTTTTTTCCAAATATTGGCGATGAAAACGACATATCGTTCAAATTTCGTCAACGCCAAAACGACATAAAATATTAGGAGATGTAGACGTATGCACGTCGTTTTGGGTTAATAAAAGAATTTTAAGATTTTTTTTTTAAAGGAATAATTTAAGAATTGTTTGGAAAGGAATTGGTCACTTGAATGCCATGGGGCGGCTAGTGGCCTATATTTCATTAAAAATAACAGTAATAGAAAATAATTGTTATTTTTTATTAAAAAAAAATTGTTGATTTGAACTTTAAACCTCAACTTTTTTAATTTAGGAAAAAATTAATTTGGACCCCAAATTTATCAAGTTATATCAATTTTAACCATCAACTTTTAATTTCATCAAATTGTCCCTCAAACTTAGATAAGTGTTGTAATTTTAAAATTCATAAATTTCAATAAAAAAGTATATTTTCTCAAAATCGACACCATTGAAGTCATTCGTCATTGTTTATATAATGCCAATTTTTTTCTCTCTAAAGCTTTTATAATGTTTCTCTTACTTTATTCTCTTTTTAAAATTTTTATTCATTTTTCTTACTTTTTTTTCTCTCCAATGATTTTAGCCGTCTCTAATTTTTTTTTTGTTCCTCTCTCAACAATTTATTTTTATACCTCTTGCTCTAACTTTTTGTTCTTGAACTTTTTGTCCCCTTTGTCTTGAACTTTTTGTCGTTGAATCTTAGCTTTTTTCTGCTCATTAAAGTTGTTCTCCCTAAAATTTTGATCATTTTCTCCAAAAAAGTTGTATATCTCTCGAATTATATTTCTCTATCTTCGAATTTTCATTCTCTCTATTAAACTTTTCTCTCTCTAAATTTTTTGTCACTCTTTCTAAATTTTTATCCTTCTATGTCTCTAACATTTTTTTCTCTTTGAAAGTTTTCTCTAGTTTTATATTTTTTTCTCTCTTAATTTTTATTTCTCTTTATATAACTTTTGTCTACTACCTTCTAATTATTTTTAATCTCAAATGTAATACTCTTTTTAGTAATTTCATGATTCTAAAACCACATTTGAAAACAAACATAAATAATTTTTTTTTTAAAAATTCTTTTAATTAAATTTAAGGAACCAAAAATTAAAATGACTTATAACTAGAACTTTTACAAAATTAATTATAAATAAATTTAAGGAACCAAAAATTAAAATGACTTATATTCTAAAGCACTTCCAAACATGCTCTTAATCATTGAAAATCACTTTTAATTGTATGAAAATCACTATTAAAAATGTAGAACCAAACATTAAAGTGATTATATGAAAATCACTTTTAATAAATAATTATAAACAAATCGAATGTGCTAAAATCACTATTTCTAAAATCATTCCCAAACATGCCCTTATGTGTTCAATGAATTATAAAACATATATACAGTATGAAATTGATAAAATTTCAGATAAAAGCGACATTAGAGCTAAATCTTTTTTTTTTTTGTTGAAATTTATGAATTTTGACAAAGTTATTTAATGGTTAATTTGTACACTGGTCAAACTTATTTTTGTGCAAAACTTTATTTTATTATAATTAATGAGTTTGTGAAGATTTTTACACTATTTTTTGTTAAAATTAGTGGGCAAATTAGTGGAATTTGAGCTGATGGTAAAAATTGCAACACTTATTTAAGTTTAGGGTCCAATTTGATGAAATTAAAAGTTTAGGGTCCAAATTGATACAACCTAGTCACAAGTTTAGGGTCAAATTTGATTTTTTTTACTTTAATTTATTGGATTACTGATTTAAACTTAAATCTAAATTTTTTTAAGGAAAAAATCAATTTATACCGTTAAACTTTGCAGGTTGTATTTTTTTTTTTTTGAAATAACTAGTTATTTTAATTTAAATTCTAAACTAATAATTGTATCAATTAAAACTCTAAATTTTCATAAGTGAATCCATTTAGACTTTCTGTTGGTAATTCATAACTATTTTCACTTGATTTCATTTAAAATCAACTCAAAATTACCTAAATAACATTATTCTTCTCCCAAAATACTACCAAAGTAATAAAAATAAATTATCACGTAATTCTTCTTAAATAAGTAGAGAAAAATAGAGGAAGAAGAGAAGATAGAAACGTGTTCATATTAATGAATACTATTACTACCCACTTGATTTTGAACATTTCTTTTTAATATTGTGCTAATCCATGCATTTAAAAATGCTTTACACACGTGTGAGAATTATGCAATAACGATTTTTAAAAAAAAATCCTAATGAAGGATCTCATTTGATCAACATTTGAAAGTTTAGAGTTTTAATTGATACAATTATCACTTTAGGGTATTAATTGATTTGCCCGGTAAAGTTTATGGGTATAAATTGATTTTTTTCACTCTTCTTTTTTGTCGGTTTAAGTATAGTTTATTGGACTCATCTATTACTTTTACTAAAGTTGAAGCTTCGATTTCCTATATCTACATTTGTAGTAATAATAGAAAGGGAAAAAAAAACAATTTTTATCATTGAACCTAGTAGGCATGTGCATTAACTTTTATCCAAAATTTTTAATTTCATTAATTGTATCTTAAACGTGGACATGTGTTGCAATCTCTACCTTAAACTTAAATAAGTGTTGTAATCTTTACTTTCGTATAGGTATTTTGTTCGAAGAATTGTTAAAAAAAAAAAAAAGTACTCTCATGTGCATTGAGTGAATTATTACAAAACAATGTCCAATATGAAATTGCTAAGATTTTATTGAAAGATGATATTTGAGCTTGTTTTATTTTCAATTTAATTTTTAAGCAAAGTTGTTAAATGTTCAATTTAATTTTTTTTGCTAAGCTTGATTTTCATGGAATTATGTTTTTTTTGGAAATATTTTTTTTTGGTTAAAATTAGTTGGTGAGTTAGCAGAAATTGAAAGGAATGTAAAAACTACAGCACTTAGGGTGTGTTTGGATTGAGTTTTCAAAGGTTTAATTTTGAAAAAAAAAATCATTTTCATAAGATTTATAGTGCTTGGGAAGCACTTAAAATGACTTTTTTAAAAATAAGTTTGAGAAATTTAATTTTTAAGCAAAGTTGTTAAATGTTCAATTTAATTTTTTTTGCTAAGCTTGATTTTCATGGAATTATGTTTTTTTTGGAAATATTTTTTTTTTGGTTAAAATTAGTTGGTGAGTTAGCAGAAATTGAAAGGAATGTAAAAACTACAGCACTTAGGGTGTGTTTGGATTGACTTTTCAAAGGTTTAATTTTGAAAAAAAAAAAGTCATTTTCATAAGATTTATAGTGCTTGGGAAGCACTCAAAATGACTTTTTTAAAAATAAGTTTGAGAAATTAGCTATTTTGAGTGAAACACTTGAATTCAAATTCCCAAAAAAATGTTTTTAAGTGTTTAATTGGAAATTCCTTTTAAATTTTCATGATATATGAAAATGACCAAAATACCCTCACACTACCTTCACTTTCCCATGACTGTCACCGTCCACCACCAGTGACAGCTGCAGCTGACAATTGTCATTGGCATCACATACCGGCGACTACCAGATTCTGCCACCTACCATTGGCGACTGCTGTCGGCAACCGCCGGATTCCACTGACACCTCACCTCAGGCAACCACCACCGACAACCACCATCGTCAACACATAATGACGGCAACCAGATTCTGCTGCCTACCATTGGCTATTGTCGCCAACGACCACCAAATTCCACCTCCGTCCATTGGCACCTCATTGCTAGCAACCGTCGCCATTAACAACCACCTACAACCACCACCGACAACTGCCAGTGACCACCGTCGTTCACTATTGGCAACCATCGTTGCCGGCAACCACCACCAATGACCACTGAATTCCCCTATCGTCCACCGCCGACGACTACTGCAGCCTACCACCGGCCACTATTGGATTCCTTCATCGTCTGCCGCCACCTCACCGCCTGCGACCACTCCGTTGACCACTGTGGTCGGTCTAGTGTTTTAAATACAAATTTAAAGTTTAGGGGCAAAAAAGTAATTTTTTTTTAAATCTAAACTTTTTATGGTGTTTTGGTGGAAGAGGTAAGGCTTAAATAAACCTGGTTTAGGAGATTAAACATGAGCATGATCAAAATAAAAATAATTCATGGTGGGGGAGCATGATCAAAATAAAAATAATTTATGGTTCACCATTGAAAGGAGTTTAAACGAGAGTCCATAATACATGTCAAGTTATTTTACGGTTCACTCACACAACTACAATAGAAAAAAAATATACAATCGAGTGTTATCTCTCTATTATATTTTCTTTTCCATTATCATGACAACGACATGTGCTCTTAATTGTATCTACATTTTCAACTCACCTCTACAATCAAAAAATAATTTGAAGATTCATTAATTAAGTTTATTAAATATAATTTAATACTTTAACACGCAATTAGATTCCTTTAATTTTGGATAACCTTGGTTTAGAAAATTTGTGACTAGGGTACAAAAAGAATGAGTTTTGGGAATCTATGTATTAGGTGAATGCTTACAAATAGTGTGAATATGGAGTCCAGGCTTATAAAAACTATGTCAAATAATTTTTTTAACCTGAGTTAATTTTTGTTTGGGTATTAATTTTTCGAAAATATATTAAATCTTTTCAAAAATTTAAAATAAATATTTGTTTCCATCCACTCTATAAAAGATAGAGTTTAAGTCCTTATCTAATAAATAAATTGTTTAATTTTAAACTTTTAAACTTTTTCCTTTTAATTAGTTACTTTTGTTAAATAAGATATTTTTCTTATTATTCCAATATACTTAAGTTCAAAATTAAAATCATTTCTTATTTTTTGTTATTTTAATTTGACTAACTTATAAATAAAATACCTTATCTAAGTTATTTTTAATGAATAAGTTTAAATTAAAATATCATATATTTATACTATTTTAATACGACTAAATTTAAAAGGAATACCAGATATATATTTTTTCTTTGAATATATCTAATTTAAAAATCCAATACTTTCTTTAATATTACTTATTTAAAACTAAATGTTATTTATTTTACTATTTTGATTTTAAGTAGTCCAAATAAAATACTATAATATAATTACTTTGAATATGACTAAATTAAAATTCACATAATTTTTTTTAAAATTTTAATATGATAACTTAAATTAAATAATATTTATTTTAAATTTTAATATGAGTAAGTCCAAAATAAACTACTCCTGTAGTCCTATTATCTTAAAATCATTGGTTGAAGAGAACTTGATGAACACCAAAATTTGATGATCGAAAATATAGTCTAGGCACACTTCTAAAGCACTAACTTGAAGAAAAATATTCATTTTGCATGAGATGTTGAATTAACCCAAAAGTTTAAGCTGATAAATTATGGTAAATTTAATTATATCAACACTTCAACAATAATGATTCTCACATTAGGAAACAACGACTAACAACTTCAAACTACTTGAATCTAGCAAAACTCTTAGACACTTATTTTCAACCAAATCAATAATAGGATTTAAAACAAAAAAGGAAAGAAATAAGAGAAGGGAGAATTCTTATTTCTTATATATATATATATATTATTACAAAACATTGTAGAGGTTTTTTTAAACACTTTTACTCATCTATAAACATTTGAAAAGATATACTATAACTGAATTATATATTAGTAAATATGTGGTTCATATAGGTAAAATCAAAGGAATGGAAAATTATGTATCATGAATGACCATAACCATTAATTAAAGCTATGAAAAGTATGAGAGAAAGATGTGATGGACAAAGTTAAAAATCTAGTGCACAACTTGATTTCTTTCTTGATAGATCCATTATTGACAAGGAATCCAAGTTGATAAATCTAATATAGATGGTATGGAAAGTGCCATTTTTTTTATATTGATGAATGATATGGAAAAAAGTTATATTGTTCTATCGAGAAGGTTTAAACAAATGGATTCTTTGTCTCCCTACCTATCTTTTATATTTGTTAAATTACTCTTTATCTATTAGAGTAAGCTAGATGAGATCGGTCTATTTGTAGTTTTCAGGCTGTTAGACTTATCACATACATCAAATATTTATTATTTGTCAATAATAGTCTCTATTCTCTTCTTAAATAAATCTCGAATATTGATAGTCTTACAAAGCAAAAAAGAAGACCTCTTCTCAATTTGAAAAAAGTATGCTAGGATAAAAGTTGTTGTCCATGGTATGCAATGAGTTGCATTAGACATTCAACTAGTTTTTAATAGAAGCCCAAACCAAATGTTTGCAAGGTTTTGATGAGGTTATTTGGAACGTGGCCATAAAATTCACTTGTTAAGTGGGAAGATTTTATGTAGGGAGCTTTGAAGGCCCTGAGTATGACTATTAATAAGGTTGTGTTGGCTAAGAAAGGTTGAAAATTTGTTCCCAAGTCTCACTCTCCTTTTGCTAGGGTGTTAAAAGGAGATATAAAGGCCCTGAGTATGACTATTAATAAGGCTGTGTTGGCTAAGAAAGGTTGAAAATTTGTTCCCAAGTCTCACTCTCCTTTTGCTAGGGTGTTAAAAGGAGATATATATATATATATATATATATATATTCTTTCTTTCTATTTTTTAGTCCAACAAATGTGGGATATAGAGATTTGAACCTCGCTCTGACCTCAAGAAAATTTGTACATACTAATTACCGTTGATTAGCTACGCTCACTTTGACAAATATATATTTTCTTTTATACCTTTGAAATGAAAGTTGAATGTGACAATGTGATAGATCATCTTATATGTAAACAAACACATCTTTATTAAGGGGTAGAGAGTTACTTGTTAGAGACTTTAAAAAAGAGTTGGGAAATGGTTATACAATTTATGTGTGTACAAAGATAGCTAGATTTCTCTAGGTATAGCTGACTTCCAAAATGATGAACCCACAAATATTGGGCTCTCATATAATGGTTTTCTCTCTCTTTTGTCTAAGTGGTTGGTGGAGTTATTTATTATTAAAAGACGATTTCATTAAAGAAAATATCGAGATAATTATTGGTGGGAATCCTTTTGTGTTGAATGTATACATTTGACAAATGGACTTGATATTAAAGGAGATTTGGGTTGTTTACTGTTAAAAATTGTCAAAGAGGTTTAATGTAGGTTTTAATATGGAAGTAGATGAGCCTTAAGTCAGATGAGGCTTTTAATAGAGCTTTTGTCATTTCAACCGATTCCATCCAACTTTTCCCTCCAATTTGGAATCTTCAATTTTAGGATGGTTGGTTTTATTTCAAAGAAAAACTTGATGCTAAGTTTGTTGGTCAAATTTTGGAGTTGTTGTAAATCTTAAAATCAATATGGGTTAAAACCTTATTTCTAAAGTACCAAACCAAGGGACTTTGTGAGTGTAGGTCATGAACTTTGTGAGAGGCCTTTTAGGTCATTTTAAGGGATAATTTTGGTTGTATAAGTTTGTTTGTTTGTTTGTTTTTTTTTTTTTTTTCATTAGGAATCATTCTTTTGAAACCAAACCTTGTTCCTTTATATATATATATGAAAGAATAATTTTTCTCATGGTATAATGCCTTAATTGATCATAGGTTAAGTTTAAGTAAAAATTGTCCTATTTAATCGCCATTGTTGAAATTGGAGCTAAAGTACAACCTATAAAAACTTATTTATAGATGGTGTCAACCAATAGACTATCTATCCTAAATAATTAACAATTAAGTAAAATGTTGGGAGTGCGACCAAAGTCTCACATTTGTTAGACCACATTTGTTAGACAATGGGAAGATCATGGGTATAAAAGTGAGGGACACTATCTCCATTGGTGTAAGACCTTTTGGGTGAAACCAAAAATAAAGTCACAATGGCTTATGCCCAAAGTGGATAATATCATACCAATGTGGAGATCTGTCGAGAGTCTGTTGTCCCTAACAAACGGTATCAAAGCTAGGCCCCTGACTTAATAATGTCGGTAGAATCCTCGAATGTCGAACAAAGAAGAGGTGAGCTTCGACGACATAGTCATAGTGAATCTGTGGTTGTCAGTAATTTTCTCGAGTGTAATTTAGGAGGGATGACTATTTGAGGGGAGACTCGAGGTGGTACTTTGTTAGAGGGGAGGATTGTTGGGAGTACCACCAAAGTCCTAAGGGACATTATCTTATTGGCATGAGGCCTTTTTGGTGAAACTAAAAACAAAGCCATTAGGGCTTATGCCCAAAGTGGACAATATTATACCAATGTGGAGATTTGTGAAGTGTCTGTTGTGCCTAACAGTGGTATCAGAGCCATTCCCCTGACTTAGCAATGTGGTAGAATCCTCGAGTGTTGAACAAAGAAGGTGAGCCTTGAAGGCATAGTCATGGTGAAAATTTGTTGGTTGAGCTCTATTGGATTGGCAGTGTGCTTCGGTAAAGGAGTTGGCCAGGATAAGAGCTAGACGGATAGATGACTATTTGAGAGGAGACTCGGTTGGTACTTTGTTCGAGAGGAGGATTGTTGGGAGTGCGACCAAAGTCCCACATTGGTTAGACAAGGGGAAGATCGTGGGTATATAAGTGATGGACACTATCTCCATTGATACAAGGTCTTTTGGGTGAAACAAAAAACAAAGTCATGAGGGCTTATGCTCAAAGTGGACAATATCATATCAATGTGGAGATACGTCGAGGGTCGTTGTCCCTAACATAAAATACTTAGATACAAAGGCAAGCAACAACCTATGACAACCTATATTTATAGATGGTATCAACTAATTAATTAGACTATCTATCTAAAATTAACAATTAAGTAAACTATTTAGATATAACAAGAAATTAAAAAAAACCAACACGTAACTAGTAATTGCAACAACAAAGCATAAAAAAACGAAATTAGTTCAATGCTCACTATATAAAGTAGAGGAAGACCTAGAAATAATGACAAAATATGGTACTAAAAACTTATAAGCCAAGCCAAAGGAAGGTGACTAGAAAGATGACAGCAACTTGAGATAACTGATACACTTAAAAACAAGTAAAGAACGTGAGCCTCAAAACTAGGAAAGTAGAAGGTGAACGAAAGCCAAAAAAAGAGAATGAGTGCACGAATGTAAGACCATTCTTTGTTGGGTTGGCCTTATAGTGGAGGGCCACCAAACCCAAAGCACTTGAAGTTAAAAGGGAAAAAAAAAAGTGTGAGTTTGAGACACCAAATGAAAAAGAGAAAGAAATAGCAAGTCGTGTGGAACAAGGAAAAAGAAATTTTTGATGTTGTTTGTGCAGCAACCAAACGAGGATAAGAGGACAAAGAGATTGTTTTTTGTTGGTAATATGGTTTTGTTGCTTTGTCGAGACAATAATCATTTTGTTTTTTGGTGTAGTTTTAGTTTTTGAGCCCATATTTTTTAGTAAGAGATATAGATATTTCCTTACTTTACAGAGTTTCATCCCTACGTAGGTGAGATCAAGGTATTTTATGTGTAGTTTGTTGTTAGCTAAAATTATAGGCTGGTGTATCTTGTTGATTATTATTGTATTTTTTAATTGAGATTAAGGAAAGAAAAAGTTGTAACTTATGTTGTTTTGATAGTTGAAGTTTTTTGGACTTGTCTCATGTTTTATTTCCTCTCATGATGATGTGTTTTTTTTTTCACGTAAATCTTGGTGTTCATATTTTTTTCTTGCTTTCTTATGTTTTATATTTATGCATTAAATTCATTTACAAACTAAAATTTCAACATTTTTAAAGGTGAGAATAGAGGCGATGGGCCAAGAGAATGAGAACACAGAGATTATAATGAGTAAGATAGTAGCACAATATCACTTATCATTCAGAACTAACAAAGAATATTTGAAGTATGGTATATTTGGGTGCCCAATGTCGCTTTACATCTTTGTGTCTTGTACTCACTCCCTACAAAATTTGGTCAATCAATTGTCAAAGCTTTTACTCAAGAGGATACTCTTTGTAGTGAACATCGCTTATTAATTCTAGCATCTATCAATAGTGGGTATACAATCAATTTATGTACTAATGTAGATCTTGTGTATATATTTTATACTGAATCTCTTGTTGTATCATTTCTTTCAGTTACATCTTTAATAACAAGTCAATTTTTTAAATGAATTTAATTAGGTAACACCTCTACCAATCGAAAATGACACTTCCATCCTTCAAAAGTTAGAGGAAATCGTGAAATCAAAAAACACATTAAAAAAAACTAATTTACAATATGATAGTTATAAATCAGATCATTCATATAGTCTTTTTCATGTGTGTTACATAGGTATTTAAGCTTTTTGATGTTATGTTTTCCAAAGTTTGGAGGAACTTGCTCATATTTACACTATGATAGTTTTAATTCTTTTTCCTTGGGACTCCAACTACTTTGAAATTTAAATGCCTTGCTTTGAATTCTAACATGACTACCTAATCGGAATCATTTACGTGGATGCAATTTTAAGCACAATGTTTCACCCCTTAGAAAGCTTAAAGCAAAGAAATTATGATTGTGACATAAATAATCTTAATGAAGTCTCTTTTTTTGTAGTTCAACAATTGTGGGGTGTGGGGATTGAACCATTCAACCTTTGAGATGGTAATTGATACCTTATTCACTTAGTCATGCTTGGATTGACATCTTAATGAACTCATTTGCAATATTTATAAAATGAGAGGCATTAAAATAGTTTGCCACACGCATAAGATATTTGACCTTATCCATATGCTATTAGACTATACAAGTTATTTCTCATGTTGAATTCTCTTATACGTTTTTTTTCCTTTTTTGAATTACCTCTTTATATGTATTTTACCCACTTAACTTAAAAGACTACCTATAGTAATTCTATGTATTAGTTCTCATGTAATTCAATAAAAATAACAATAATTATATCTAAATATATACAATTGCAATTATAAACTCTTAGGACAACTTATTTAAAGCACATATGACCCAATTTAAAATAAGTAGATGTTATGGGTGAAATTGGACCAAGAGGATAAATCTAAAATATAAAAGAAATCAGATGCGAAATCGATAGTGAGAAGCACAACGAGGAACAAAAACAAGCCAACACAGAAGAATAAGGCTAGAAATATAAGAAAAGAAGAGGAATTTGGGCTCGGCCTCCAATAGGGGCATGCGACCAGCATGCCCCTAGCTCATGGTGTTCTGGTTCAATTCACCTCTTTCTTAATTCGTCAAGGAACAGATGAAAATTCTAAGAGGGTCATATAAATACCCATCTTCAACTTGAAGAAGATAAACTCTTCCTAATCTCTAAACTCTTGCTATACTAAAAAAGACTTTTAGCTAACTTAAACATTGGAGCTTGTGTGACAAATACCACACTGGTGCCCAGATTTTACTTATATTTCAAGCCACATTCTTCCTCCATCATACACATTTTACCATTGCTATCACGTGAAGGTCAGGTGCATTACCCTATCTAAATTTTGGCAACAACAATAGATATACAAGAAGCAAAAAAAGAAAATAAATATTTTTAAGCTTTCATATAATGTCTTAAAAGGCTAAAATGCTTTTAAGGTTAAATAATTAAGATATCAGCTCAATGAACAAGACATCTAATAATCTTGATCCCCAATTTGTAATTTAAAAAAAAAAAAGTTTGATCCTCAATCCAGTAATCGTTGTACTCATAAATAAACAAACAAACAAACAATTAATGTCCCATTTGATAACCATTTGATTTTTCGTTTCTAATTTTTTTTAAATTAAGTTTTATAAACACTATTTCTACCTATGAGTTTCTATGTTTTGTGATATACTTTTTACAAATGTTTTCAAAATCCAAGCCGAATTTTACAAAACTAAATAAAGTAATTTTTTAATTTTTTTTTTTTAGAATTTGACTAAGAATTCAAATGTTTCCTTAACAAAGATGAAAATCATTATTAAAAAAATTGTAAGAAAACAAGCACAATTTTCAAAAACTAAAAATAAAAAAACTATGGTCATTCAACGGATAAGAGACTAAGGTAGGAAGGGCATCATTGGAAATGATATAAACTTAATTATTTATAAAGTTCTATTAAGAAAAAGATTATACATGTTTTAAACTAGATTTGTTTTGAAGAAGTTGTTTGAAAATAAAATTATTATTGAGTTTAAATTAATCAACGCAAAAGAAAATTACTTCTCTTTTAAGTGTAAAATTATTAATTTTCCCTTTTGAAACAATTGGAATGGTGCAAGATTTTCATAACATTTTTTTAAAATATGATAATATATTCGACAATAAAACCAAAAAGCATCAACTCACAGAACTCATGGACCTAGGACAAAAAGGGGATCACAAATTAGCAAGAAAATGAGCCATAAAATTGTTCTTCTGCATAACAAAAACAAAAGAGGAACTACCAAACTCAATCGAAATAGCAAACAAACCAATCTCAAGGATAATATATACAAACATATTTCAACGGTAATTGACATTTTTTCTTTTTCTTAAAGTTGAAGGTAATTGGCATTTTTTCTTTTTCTTAAAGTTGGAGGTTCAAAGTTCCATACCCACAGATGTTGTACTTAAAAAAAACAAGTAGACAATCAAATATAATAATATATTTATGAAACTTGAGTCATGAACATCTTCCAAACGTCTCTCTGGCTGGCAAATCCCCAGCCACACTGTATTTTGGCACTAGGGCTCTTATACTTACTCATAAACGTACCAGAGACCTTTTTGTCCCAAATGATGGTATCGACTGATAGCACCTAAAATTTACTATATATATGTCTTATTTCATGCTAGTTCTTGTACACTCACATGCTTATTTGTCTATTTTGTAGAGTTCAAGTGATTTTAGAGCTAATTGGACTATTTTGGAAGAATCGAGATTAAAACAAAGAAAGATACTAATTAGACTTAATTTGAGCAATCGAGTCATGAAAAATTGAAGTCCAAGTCAAAGAACCCGAGGAGGAAGTGTCAAGACGCTGCTACAACGAAGCTTCAAGACTTTAGACCCATGCACACAATGTTGAGATGTTGTATTCGGGCATCTCGATGCTGTGGAAAACACACTCTCAACGCTACGGATTACACTCAACGTTGATGCACAATGCTGATAGCGTCTCGACTCTATGCATGGCATCGAAAAGCTTGAAACGTGTGCCCAATGCCTTCTTCGTCTATAGCATCTCGATGCTACAATGATTTTGGGATATTTTCCTTATTTGTAAGGGCAACATCGAGACGTTGCCTTATGGTGTCTCAATGTGCCTCACCCCTATAAATTCTTCTCATCCTCTAGGACAAAAGGGACTTAGCTTTAGGTTTATGTTTTTAGACACCTTTAGGGGCTGTTTGGGGCACTGAGGGGGTTATAATAACATGGGCTATAATAGTCTGTGGGTTATAATAGTCTGTGAAATAATATAATATTGTTTAAAATACATAGTTGTTTAGTCTGAGGTTATAATAGTCTGTGTTTGGGGTGCAGAGTATTCCACATGTTATTATAACACAGGTTATTATAACCCTTGCCCCCAAACAGCCCCTTAGAGTTTTCCATTTGTTTTTCTTGTTCACCTTTTGCAAAGATCAAACCATGATGGATTTTGGCTATATCATCACGATGAAAGGCTAGAGTTCATGTTTCTGATTCAAGGGTTGGTCAAGTCCATCTGTAAGACTGTGAGGCTTCAGGACTATTGCAAATTTAAATTATTTATCTATGTATTTCTTTTCTTCTTGCTTTATTCTTATGAGCATGTTGTATTATTTGAATTGACGCCTCAATTATATTGCTTGCTTGTATGTTTGCTATGCAAGAATTTGTGATATGTAATTGTCATAAATGAATGCTTGATTTAGTAGCAATAGGGTTTGAGATGTCCATAGAGCAAGGCGGGGCTGAGGATGCCCGCCCCCTATTTCATTCTCTGTTATGGGGAAATTTTTCATTTAATTTTGTGAAGAACGGAGCAGAGATTCTCCCGAGAAATTCGTAGGGATAGGTTCCCTGTAGAGAATTATTCCCCATTTATGATTTTCATTTTTTAAAATTTTGACTAAATAATTTTTTTTTTTGAAAATTTCTATTTAAATCATTAATTCCTAATGAGAAATTTCTATTTAAAAAGAAAAAAAATTAATTTCCTTAGAAAAACAAAATAATATTTCATAAAAGTTTGAATTTAGAAAAACAAAATAATATTTCATAAAAGTTTGAATTTATGGTTAATTATATAAAGAAATAATGGCATGGACGGAGAACGGGCCAGTGAGAGGGTGGGGCCCCTTGTTCAAGTCTCGAAATTAGCACTTAAGAGCACTACTCATCTACTTATTCTATATGGGAATGAGTGAATTTCATCTTATGAGATTATGTTTCCAACTCCCTATTTGGTCAAGTCTCCAAAATGGTAGGCTTATTGAATCAGCTACAAAAGCCACTCTCACCTATGCAAATCAAATGACAAGCTCTCATAGGTTGAGTTCATAACTCACTCAGGATTAAGATTGAGTCGCATATGATCATCATGATGAAATATTAATCTTCTCAATTAACGGATTTATAAAGAGAGATTAAATATTTCATAGTCTAGTTTTATACAAATTCATTGTATAAGATACCCCCACTTACATGTCTCCACATGAACAATTTGGATCAAATCATTTGTAACTATTACAAAATGGGTTGTATCAATAGTGTTACCAAGATAAGATATCCAATCATATACTATGACCATTTAGGTTATTTCTTAAACATGATCCTCCCGTATGTCAACCACATACTATTCAAGATTACACTAATAACCTTGGATTTTTCATATAATGGATAATATTATATTGCAAATAAAATAATCAAAATTATTATTAATTATTAAATAAATCATTAATCACAAGCCTTTAGGGCATAAATCCAAACAAGAACTACTTAGGGCAATATGCCGCCAACGTGCATAGAGCCATGACTAGGTGAGTGTAAGAATGTTGTTGAGCTAAAGCACGAGTCTTTGCTCGAGATTCATGGTTTGTGGTTAGTGGAAAAAGTCACAGTTAGTGATTTCGTTGTTTGTCGAGGCATGGCTTGAGAATCTTTTGATGTTGGATGAACTTAATCATAAGGCCTTGGTTGTCTTGATCTTGTACTCGAACCATGTTTAGCTAAGTATGTTGTTGAGTTGTGTTTACGGTTATGCTTAGGATCCATGGGACGGATTTGTGGGTGAGGTTTATGGCCGTTGAGTGGCTAGGTGTGAAAATATACCCCTTGACGTTCTAAGTACATTGCGAGAGAGAAAGAGGCCATTAGGCTAGCCGAATGAATGAACATTTCACTCTGCAGTGGAAGCATTAGAATGTCTTTGATTTTATTTAAAATTAAACTAAAAAAAATTAAGATTAAGCAAACTAACTTGGAGTAAATATGGAGATATTTCTGGTGGGTCTTTATCTCCACCACAAAGTCTTCCTGGCTATGACTTGAACACAAGACCAAGACTTGTGGGAGTCTCTTGAAAGAAAATCCACGAGGGATTGAAGAATAAGAGGTCTAGAGAGAATTCTCTAATTCTCTATTGAGGAAATGTGTTATGTCTAATGTCTCAACACAAAGATTCTATTTATAGAGACTAAGGGCAAATCTTTGTTATAATTAAAATATTATATTTTAATATCTAATATATTAAAATATATCTTATACTTATTTGAATCTCATTCAAATCTTCTACGATATTTATTTATTTGAATCTTATTTAAATTTTATAAATATCTTTTATTTAATGTATCTAATATACATTAATTATTTTAATATTTAATGTATCAAATACAATAAATATATTTTCCTCTTTTATATTTAATATATCTAATATATTAAATATTAATTTGAACACTTCAAATTAAATATTAATTTGAACATTTCAAATTTTTCTTTCAACTAGATTGATCTTTTAGTGTTACTATGGGCTAGCAAAGGGACCTTATGGACCTATAGATTATAAGCTCCAATGACACAAAATTAATTAATTAAACTCTTTAATTAATCAATTTTCATTCATTAACTCAAGGGTCCATCCACTATAGACCTAGAGTTGCACTCTTATGCACTATAGGACAAGTTGTGTTCGTGAATATAATCACCACATACAAGTCGATCTTTGATGAGTTGTTTGTAATTACAGCTGGGTTAAAAGTCTGTTTTACCCTTGTAATTACATCTTGCACCTTAAGTACCATTGATCCTCTAATGAACAATTTGTTTATGATCCAACTATAAACTAAGCCCCTTTCAGGCCAGTGAGAGGGTGGGCCCCATTATTCAAGTCCCAAAATCAACACTTAAGGGAACTACTCTCCTACTTACCTAATATGAGAATGAGTGAATTCCATCTTGTGAGATTATGTTCGCAACTCCCTATTTGGTGAAGTCTCCAAAATGGTAGGTATATTGAATCGGCTAGAAAAGCCACTCTTACCCATGCAAATCAAATGACAAACCCTCATAGGCAGGAGTTCATAACTCACTTAGAATTAAGATTGAGTTGCATATGATCATTCTGATGAAATATTAATCTTCTCAATTAACGGATTTATAAAGAGAGATTAAATATTTTGTGGTCCAGTCTTATATAAACTCATTGTATAAGATACCCTCACTCACATGTCTCCACATGAACAATTTAGATCAAATCATTTGTAACTATTACAAAGTTGGTTGTATCAATAGTGTTGCCAAGATAAGGCATCCAACCTTATTCATATACTATGACTCTTTGGGTTATTTCTTGAACATGATCCTCTCATATGTCAACCACATACTGTTCAAGATTACATTAATAACCTTGAATTTTTCATATAATGGATAATATTATATTGCAAATAAAATAATCAAAATTATTATTAATTATTAAATAAATTATTAATTACGATGTTTTAAGACATAAATCCCAACATTAGCATCACTTACCCTTTCCTCAAATGAGCATGTTTCCTAGGATGTTGTGAGATGTGTTTTGGCATGATGGTTGCTTTCCTTTTTGCATTCTGCTAGCTTAGGAGCAAATTCTCACAGTATTTAGTATGAGGGTTGTTTTCCTTCATTATGTTGTGCTAGATTAGAAGGAATCCCCATTGTCACTAGCGTGAGGGTTGCTTTCCTCCTCCAAGCTGCGCTAGCTTAATGACGAATCTCCATTGTGATTAGCATGAGGGTTGCTTCCCTTCACTAAGTTGTGCTAGCTTAGGGGCGAATCCCCATTGTTTCGGCCATGAGGGATGCGTTCTTTCATTGTGTTATGCTTATTTTAGGGGAAGTCGACACCTCGTTTGTAGGTCGTATGACTCATTGTTTTGGGATGAGAGGGAGTGGATGGGGTAGACGAGTGAATAACGAGTAGTTGAGTCCATTATGTTGTAAGGAGAATCGGCGTGATCGAACAAGATCACTCGTTGTGTGTTTCGGAGTTTTGGATCCTTAGGTAGGCTAATTACTGAGTATGTTTATACTCACTCTTGCTACTTTGTTTGTCTTTGTAGATGGTACACAACCACAAGGTGGGTGACGGAGGCAATGACTTGACGAAGCTATGGAGACACCACCGAAGTTCTATCCCTATGTTTAGTGTTTAGTTTTGTATCTTTATTATTTGTCGTGTGGTTGGCTTATAAATCCAAAATTTCTTTTGTTTCTATTTCAGTAGGATGCCCTGTATTCATGTCTGTTGGTTGAACTTAGCATGTTTTTCATAGTCTGGCGGATGCTGAGTAGTATCTCTGAAATATAGAAGTGTTTTTATTCCTTTCTGGTCCTTGTAAATTTTTAGTTTTCTTGTACTTACGTTGTTATGTTGCAGAAATTTTGGGCATGAACGGGATAATTCAATGTTACTTTCGCATTAGTCTATTTAGTTTTTAGGGTCGTTACATCGACCATCAACCAAACTAGCCTTGTCACTCTCTACATTCAAAGAAACATCTACAAATTTTCAGTATGTCAGTCCCTAGAGAATGTGAGAATATTATATATATACAGTGACTTTTTGTGTGTTTTTATGAACCTTATTATTCTCTAGCTCATCCTCTTTCCAAATTTATTACTACATTGATTAAAAAAGTTACCATAGTCTATTTTGTCTAAGGAAGATGTAAAAAAACACATCGAAATTAAAGCTTGGTCTTTTACTTCGAAGATATGCTTGAGATTCCTATCTTTCGCTTTCCATCTTACATTTAATTTAAAGAGCTTCCTATCCTGAACTTCCGAAGAATGTTCCCTCTAGACATAAAGTTCATTATTTCTAAAAGAAGTTTTCATAAATGGACCAATATCAAAATATTTTCCTCTAAGAATTCTAGCCAAAAAGATGTTCAGATTTGAGATGACACTCCATGCCTATTAGCAAAGAATGTCTTTCTTTTTTTTTTTTTTTTAGAGTTTAACAACGTATACTTAGATTTTTTTTTTTATGGCTTAAATTTTATACTTGTCTTTGAACTTGTACTTGTTATTTCAGTCTCTTAACTTTTAAATGGTTTAGTTTAATCCCTCAATTTTTAAATATTATATTTTAATCTTAAACATTACAGATATAAATATTCTTAGTCTTTTTATTAATTATGTAATATAAATCTGTATCCATTTGCAAGGTCCATCAAATAAAGCATGAAAATTCAAGGACAATAATAAAATTTAAGCCTCTTTTTTCCTAGTTATTAAAGTTTTTTTTTTTTATGAGAATCCAAAATAATATGTTATGATTATTTGGTTTTCCTTTTTGGTATCAAAATTCTCAATATGGGATTAAAAAAAATTCTCAATTTTGAAAAAGACTCGAGAGCAACCAGCTGGTGCCTTGTCATCATGAAGGGACACATATAGTGGATAAGACTTTTAATAAATAATGCAATCTAGATTTTTTTTTAAAAAATCAACATTTATTTTGTCTAATAGAAAAAAAGGATAACAAATGAAAAATAAATTGGGTTAAACTGTAAATGAAAAATGTTTTGCGTTTTTATGGCCCTTAAACAACTTTGAACTAAAAAAAAAATGTCTTTTTTTGTTGTCATTAAATTTTAATATTATATTTAACATAAATCTTGCAACGTATTTAGTAGGCTTATCTTTTGTGCTTCTTATATCATGTCTGGTATTAAATTTGAAAACAAGAGCCACTTAAAATTTTTGTCAAATGTAATAGGAAACTTTAATAACAAGAACCAAAATGAATATATTTATGAAAAATTGAAAAAAATATTAAAATATGTGAAAGTATGGAGACAAGAAAAATAAAGGGAGATAGTTTATTGATTAAAATAAAATAGTTGACCATATAAGAAGAATCTATAACCTAATATCCACATTACTTTTGTTTTGATTTCATACATATATTTATTTAAAAAGGAAAAAACCATTTTCATGGACTTGGTGTGTATTATATTTTATTTGAAAAGGTATGTATACCAAACTCCATATCCAAATGCCATGTGGACAAGGAATAATTGAATATGACAACCATTAAAACTCCATATCCAAATGCCATGTGGACAACGAATAATTGAATATGACAACCATTAAATACTTGTCAATTATTTCTAACCACATACTAAGTCCAAAAAAAAATTTAAATTTGATGAACATGAGTCTAAACCTTAGTGAACAAAAAAATTCATTAAAATAATAATAATATATATTATCCTTGATGCTCAACTTACAAATTTTAATTGATTTAAATTATTTGTCATAGTTCAAAATCTCCTATCCTTCTTATATTCTTGGTCTCCAAAACATTTGGAGAATAATATATATATAAAAGAGTTTCAATAGTTAAAATAACATAAAACCCTATCACCCAATTTATAAAATTGAATGACCTTATTTTTTCATGAAAAGGAAATTTTGATTAGGGTTTTCTCATTTAGTCTTCGTTCTAATCTAACACCATATCATGTTACTGAAAAATGATTAGCTAATTCTAAATGAAATTATCGTTTAAGCTTTGATTTTTTTTTATGCAAAGAAGAAAATTACTGGTCAAGAAAATTGTGGAGACCCATAAAAGGTTCTTCCTCCCAAGCAACATTTGACCTCAAATGGAGGCCTCGTTTAGCAAGCTTGATTGGGACAACGACCCTCGACAGGTCTCCACTTGGTATGATATTGTCCACTTTAGGCATAAACCCTCATGATTTTGTTTTTTGTTTTACCCAAAATGTCTCATACCAATGGAGATAGTGTCACTCACTTATAATAACCCATGATCTTCCCCTTATCTAGCCAATGTGGGACTTTGGTTGCACTCCCAACAATTCCAACAATTATGAGCTTCTAAATTATTACCACAAGAAAAATGTTGAAACTCTATCGAATGCCAATGATGTTTTAGATCTTGCACCTCTCGAGCAAACCGATCAACTTCAGTGATATCAATATCTTGGTCATTCACTAGGCGAATAGCATTGAGAGAGTCAAATTCCACCACTAAAGCAATAGACCTGTTAGTGATTAAAACCAAACCTCGTAACATTGCCTTCAGCTCCAAAAGTAAAACAGACCATTGAATACTAACAAAAGTGTGTCCCGCAACAATAATATTTCCTTCCCAGTCTCTAACAATCCAACCAAGGCCTCCAATATTTTTTCATCGAACATCAGGCAACATTCGTGCTTAGTTTCCACCACCTAGATATAGGAGGAGTCCAAAATGAATTTTGAGGTTGGACCATCAGATGACTAGTCCCTGATATGACATTTCGACTCAGAATTTCATCCCTGTAGGATTTCATAAAGGTTAGAGTGCGTTCCCACTCCAAATAGACCTGGAGCGATTCATGAATCAAACGATTACGGCAATGCCAAATGGTCCACAAAATGAGGAGAAAAACATTCAGATAATCTCCTAAAGCTTTTCTCAAGTCCATTCGAAGAAATCTATAGCTGTCCAATTATTCATGAAGTTAAAATAAAAATTCGCATTAGAAGGGAGAAATCTATTCCAAAATTTATAAGTTACCTTGTAATCCCAAAAAAATATGCACATTTGTCTCAGGATGCTTGTGACAAAAGGGGCACAATGGCTCAATTGAAAGACCCATCTAAATTAAATTCGTTCTTGTTGGCAGGATATTTTGAAAAAAAAAATCAGCCAATCTTCATATTATTAGGGACCAAGAAGGACCATAGAGTCTTCCAAAATCAATGAGTTCCTTCTTGATTCGAAGCTGAGGCTTTTGTTGAGTTGTGAATTTGCAAAGAAAATTTATAAGCGTTTTTAACAATGAAGACTCCTTTATTATTATACTTCCAAATGATTTTGTCTAAAAACCGCAAACCATTTCTAAGAATATTAGGAATGTTCTCTACATCACTCAGCAAAAAGCATCTTCGAATTAACTCCTCATTCCATAAACCATCCTCATTAATCAAAGAAGCTACCCTTTGATCCACTAAATCAAAAACCACAAACAAAGGTTTATCCCTTTCTTCCCCTAATAACCATGGATCATCCTTAATGTTAATGTGGATACTTATTCCAATTTTCCATCTATAGCCTTTCAAGAAAAGATTTTGATCCCAAATGATGTTGCGCCAAGTAAGGGAGGGGTTTGATCCTATAGTCACTGTAAGAAAATTTCCTGATTGAAAATAGCGACTTCTTAGAATCTTATAAACAAAACTATTCTTCCAACTTTGTTCTGCCAACATAGCCTGATTGAATAACAAAATATTCCGAAAGCCCATACCTCTATTTTCTTTTGGTTTGCTCATATGCGACCAGCTTCTCCAATAGCTTTGAAAATTGTGCACTCATACATTTTTTCTAATCATTAATGATTTATTACTGCACAACGACAAGATTTAAAATTTGTTTAGGAGTTAAAATAGGTTTTTTTTTTTTTATTTTTAAAATTATGGTCAAATGACTTGGATAGATTAGTATTCTTTGTGTACATTACAAATCATAATTAAAAACATATGATTTTGAAAGGATTAAACATCATTTATTTTTGAAACATTAGAAAATCGGTTATGTGTAATACAATAAAGAAAACGAAAAAACAAAAAAAAAAAAAAAAAAAAAAAACTTTTAAAAATACATTTTCTAAAGATTCTAAACACATTTTTACTTCATTCTTGATTTTTTTTTAAAAACCATTCCTAAACAAGTCTTGTAGTGAATCTTTGTACACGAGATTTCAACAAAGAAATATGTACATGTGTAATGAACTTGTATTGTATTAATTTCAGTATAGTGAGTGCAATCTCTAGTGTTTGATCATATAATTCTCTCTCATGCTTGTATGCTTTGCTCTAGGGATGAAGAGCTTGTTCTCAAAGTTGAAACTTCAATGGATTCTTGGAGCGTTCTTGATCTCCGTGACGTGTTCTTTGTTTAGACGATGTTTGATCTTCAGGAGCTTCTGGAGTCTTCTAAGCTTCATTTCTGAATTCTCTCTAAGCTTCATCTGTTCTAAATCCCTTAAATGAAGGAGGAAACTCTCTATCTATAGAGTTTCTCAGGGCCTCCAGATGGGCTTAGGCTTGTTAGACTGGGCCCGATTGATTTTAGGTCAACCCTTTGGACTGGGTCTGGTTGATTTTAGGCCAGCCTCTTTTGGACTAAGCTTGGTTGACTTTGGTCCATCTCTTTTGGACTGGGCCTGATTGATTCTGGACCAGCCCCTTTTAGACTGGGCTTGGTTGACTTTGTGCCTAGTCTCTGGATTGGGCCTGGACTTTACTAATTGGGGTCTTCCATTCGGGCTTTTGTCTTCCAAATTTCAAAGAATCAAATTATGCTTGGTTTTGCCATAATTTAATTTACGGATCCTTGCATATTTAATTAATCTCTAATTAAATATAATTTTGTCATCAATGTTGGATAATGACGTGGCGATTTTTGGTTGGTCGAAATTTCTATTCCAACAATATTATAAAACAATAATAAGAAAATAATTACAATAAATTAGTTAACTTTTAACTTCCAAACTTATTGGAAAATAACTTTGGCTTTCCTATTAGTATAAAATATTATATTGTCTTACTATCTTAAAAAGTGGTTTATAGGTGGTTTATAGGGAGAATCATTTTTAGACTATTTTGCCTCTTTGTCAAATCTTAAATTTATAAAGCATACCATTAATAATTATAAAATTTATATATTTAATTTAATTTAACTCATCAAATAGCATTTAAAAAGTTAGAATATAAAAAAAATTCTTTTTATTTATATAATTATTAATTTTAATTATAATTATTTTAAATAACAAAGATATTAAGAGGATTAGAAAAGCTAGAATATGAAAAATTTTCTTAGTTTTTTCCATTTATAACATTCTTTAATCAGATTTTACTTTCTTCTATATTATTTGTATTAGTTAAATAATTTTCAATTTTGTAAAAAAAGGCACTCACCCGTGTTTGGTGGATTTGGAAAGGATTTTTTTTTTTTAAGGATAAATGAGTTACCAATTCTCTCCTAATATACTCATATTCGGGTGATTTATCCCCATTATTTCTCACTTTCTCAAATTTAAAAGTTTTAAATTTTGTAAATGAATGTTTCTGGGTGGGATTTGAAGGGTTTTTTTATAAATATAATTACTAACCTTTTCAAATCCCATAACCAAAAAATAAGTGGTCCATTATAATATACCTCTTGTCTTCCATATAAATATTTTCATTCATTTATAAAGAAACTCATTGTTAAGAAAAGAATAGTGTTTTCTTTTTGTGCCAAATTGGTTGATTCAAGGTATGTCAATCTTTTTTCTTTTTCCTTAATGTTATTTTAAAAATTAAATTGTTACGTTGAATTGCATTTTGTAAAGTCTTTCTTTTTTATTTCTTTTTAGACCACAATTTAATTTATAATAGTTTTATTTTAAACTACTCTTAATAATACATATTGTTGTAAAATTGCATACATAATGAAGAAAGGGAATTTTTTTTTTTAGTTCAACAATAAGTAGGGTTGGGGGATTTGAATCTCCACCTCTTGATCAAGTGAGTTGAGATATACTTAATTTGGCAAGAAAGGAGAATTGTTGAGGATGAAAGCTTAATTGTAGTAATACATAATCTGAATTTTTTTCAAAATACTTGCAATCTAAAATCAAGCTTGATTTTAAATGTCATTCATAAAAGTTTTGTTGAAAAGTATCGCACTAAGAAAGGAGAATTTCTAGAGGTATTGAAACTCATTGTCGTGTATGAAAATATAATCCCCGAACCTGTCTTATTTGTAAAATGTTTAATGCAATATTTTTTTTCTTTAAATAAACATTTAATATAATAACAATAGGTATATATGTAAGCGTGTTATATGTATTTGAAACTAATACTTTTTCCTTTCACCCCATTCAAATTAATATTTACTATTAGAAATTTGTTAGTGTCAATCTATATATTTAATATATAAGTAAAAAAAAACTTAGCAATATAATAATGATAATAATAAATGTATATTTTTTTTTTGTATTAGTCTATATTTTTTTATAGGAATTATAAAATATTATACTATATACTTTAATGTGTTGAAATGTTCTTATATTTAAAAATAGAAAGAAACACAAAAAATTGCACTCTCTTCAGATTCTACTATAAGAAATAGCCTAAATTATAAAAAAGTACTCCTAAACTTTGTACTTTGTTTCAAAAATACTCTTGAACTTTCAAAAGTTACATTAATATCCTTAAATTTTCAAAAAAAAAGTTCAAAAATACCCTTACTGTTAATTTTGGATGGAAACCGTTAGTACTTTATTTTAAAAATACCCCTAAACTTTCAAATAGTTTCATTAATACCCTTAAACTTTCAAAAAAAAGTTCAAAAATACCCTTAAACTTTCAAAAAAAGTTCAAAAATACACTTACCATTAATAAATTGACAGAAATCGTTAGTACTTCATTTTTAAAAATACCCCTAAACTTTCAAAAGTTGCATCAATACCCTTAACCTTAAAAAAAAGGTTAAAAAAATGCCCTTTACCATTAGTATATGGATGAAAACCGTTTATCTATACCCTATTAGCTCCCTCTTCTATTTCCACTCTCTTGATTTGCTTCAATCTATGGCCTAAAACTTCTCTATTTTCTTCTCTTTTTTTCCCTGTCTTTTTCAATACCCTCTTACTCTCTTCTTCCATTTTTTAATCTCTAAAACTACCCCCCTTCAATCAAGGTATATAGACTATAGCAAGAAGATGGGAGAATAATGAAACCACCAAGGGATCTTTGGAACTTAAATGCTTTAATAAGGATGTATGTTAGTAATTTGAGTTTAATACACAAAAAGAGAGACATGTTGAGAATTTGAGTCATAATTTTGACGACATCTAGCTGGAGGGAAAAGAAAGAAAATATATACATTACCAAATTTGTAGCTGATGAAGATTTTATTAATCCTTTTTGCATTTCACATTATTCTATTTGTTGTGATTAGTTAAGAAGACCCCCATGATTGAGAATTGACAAATTGAGGACCAATGAGAGTCTCTATATGAATTGTTTTCAAATTGGTTCTTTTTCAACTCAAGATAACTTCAAGGACATTGACTATTTGGGTGTTGAAATTTCTTATATTTATGTTTGGGCATGCTTAAAAATGAGAGAGCTCCTCCCATTTATTTAAAGTTCTAATATTTAAGAAGATGAAGCAATGATGGGGATTGAAAAATGGAAGAAGAGAGTAAGAGAGTATTTAAAAAAAGAGAAAAAATAGAGAAGTGCTGGGTCATAGATTGAAGCAAATCATGAGAGAAAGGAAATATAAGGGGGAGGTAATGGAGTGTAGATAAACGGTTTTCATCCATATACTAATGGTAAGAGCATTTTTTAACTTTTTTTTTAATGGTTAAGAGTATTATGCAACTTTTGAAAGTCTAGGGGTATTTTTAAAATGAGATACTAATGATTTCTGTCCATTTATTAACAGTAAGAGTATTTTTGAACTTTTTTTTGAACATTTAGGGGTTTTAGTGAAACTTTTTGAAAGTTTAAGGGTATTTTTGAAACAAAGTATTAACTGTTTCCATCCAAAACTAACAATAATGGTATTTTTTAACTTTTTTTTTAAGATTAAGGATATTAATGAAACTTTTGAAAGTTCAAAGATATTTTAAAACAAAGTACAAAGTTCAGAGATATTTTTTGTAATTTAGCCTAAGAAATATTATTTTCTTTTATTAACCCAAGAAATCAATGTAATTGGAGTGGAGTGAAGGAATCCAAAGAGTGTGAAAGTGTAGGAATGCAAAGAGTTTGAAGTCAATTCATATTCGGCCACATTTAATTCAATCTATTAAATACAATAATGGGTAACTAAGTATAAAAATAAAAAGTTTTAATTTTTTAGAAAAAACAATCCAAAGAATTAAACTCGATTGTAACCACAACACATGAATTGGCACAATTAAACTTAATTTTATGAGTGTGGTTGAATGTTACACCATTTTAATAATGATTTAATTATTTGATTAAATTAAAGTTAACAAAACCTGAAATTAATTACAGTATATATTACATCTCATGTCTTAAGTTAATTCATTGGAGATGAAGAGCTCATCTTGGCGAACAAACGATGGGAACATGTAAGAAAGTATTAAAGTAAATTAAAACAACGAAGTAAATATTTAACTATTCTTTATATAAAAATATATATTTGACTATTCAAATTCTATAGAATTGTTTTTTTTTTTTTACCAAATTCATTGGTTCGAGGTATCTCTCAATCTTATGATTCCGTTTTTTTTTTTCAGTTCAACAATATGTTCCTTTTTCTACCTTCAATTTAGTTTAAATTCAATTTGTTCGCTCAGCATTTCATTTGCAAAATCATTGTTAACTGTAATTGAATAACAAAAATAAGAGCATTCAAAATGGAAGAAATTTTTTTTTGGAGTCCAAAAAAAAAAAGCATCCAAATTTATAATCCTAATTATTATAAACATTTTTTTAGTTCCAATAATGATCTTTCAATGCTAGCACATGCTTATGACAATTATTCTCAACAAATAATTTTTGAAGTTGTAGGTAAAGTAGATTTCATATCAAATTTGTTTCATCATGTTTTCTATAGTTAACTAAAAATTATGTTTGCTTCTCCACAATTTCTTTGATATGTTTTTCACCTTTTTTTAAAAACACATTTAAATTCTTATCCAAACTTTATAAGAAAAATAAACGCTGAGAATGACATACTTATCAATTACCATTTGAGTAAAAAAAAATACATTTAAAAAATAAAATTATAAAATAATTTTCACACGTGCGACGCAAGTTAATGTCATCCTGCGATAAAAAAGGTGGCAAGAGGCTCATAACCAATGGGAGTTGGACTCACATTCTTATCATAATTATATGTGAGGAATTGTGTCACTTTTTGATTGGATGGGTGGCAAATTATTGGTTCTTTAATCATATCATTAGAAAACTAACGTAGACTTGGCTCTTGGTTAACACCAACTTCTTTTTTAAAGATATAATTTTGTTTTTAGTTTTTGGTTATTAGTAATTTTATTTATTTAATAATCTATTTTTATTAAAGACTTTTGAAATTCTAGTCAAAATTTGAAAGTTTTTAATTGTTTTGGTTCATATAGTCTCTAAACTTTTTTTGCAGTTAATTTTTTAATATGTTACTCAGTATAATTTCTTAACATAAACACATCATTTATTCATATATTTAGTTAATTAATTGGAGGAAAAGGTCTTTTTTACTCAAATTCTACTCAAATAGAATATTAGGTCGGAAGACTAGGCAAACAACATAGACGAGATCACTAAAAATTGAGAAAATAATATAGTTTTAGAAGGTAGCTCTTGGTTCTTTGATAAGGCTTTGCTAAATCTAGATTCACTTTTTTTTATTTATTTAGATTTTACAATGTGTACCATTCTAATGTATGATTAGAGAGATGACAACGAAATTTGGATCTACTATATGAGGGAGATTAATGAAATTGATGTAGACAAAAAGAATGAGTCGATAGAAACTTTTTTTTTAATTAAGATTACTGTAGATACCGTATTTAGATCGGGTATTTTTTTTTATCCCATAATTATTTCTTGTAAATGAAAGTTTTTTTTTTTAAAAAAAAAAAAACTAACATTGTTGGTTAGTTTAAATCAAACCTTTGTTTTAAAAAAAAAAGTTTGTTAAAAAGAAATTTGTTTATTTATTTATTTTATTCTATTAAATTTTATTGTTCCTAAAATATCCCTTAACTACTTTTTATCTTAACGTTTTATTATTCTCTCTCAAATATCTCCCTCTTTTTTCTCACCCTCTTCCCACTCTCACGCCATTTTCTCTCCCACTTTCCCTTTTTTGATTTCATTCCTTTTCTCCACTTTCTTGATCATTTTCTTATATAAATCATCCATTGATTGAAAAGGAGAGGAGGCTTTGAAAGGAGGTTTTCTTTTGATTCTAAAGAAAAAATTAAAAAAGAGAAGAGAAGAATAAAAAGATTTTGAGAAAATCTTGTCACCATCAATACGGCGAACAACTATCGAGACAATCTCTTCCTCACTTCATTCATAGGTAAGGTGCTAAGTTTATTGTGTGTTTTTTTATCTTAATTTGGCGTTCTAATTTGTACGTTTGTTATTTTAATTTAGCTAAAATAGATTTTAATTTGGCCTATGTACGTTCTAATTTGTGCATATTTTTGTAATGGCCACTACATATTAATGTTCTAATGGCAACCGTATATTTTGATGTATATTTTTAAGTTGACACACATTGGTTTACTTGTCAATTTATATAACATGTTTATTAAGTCTGTCAACAATTAGATCATCAATTGGATCATATGATGTTTATTATTTAATTTGATCATAGTATGTAGGTTTTTTTTTGTTTTTTTTTTTTCCTTTTCATAACATGTTGGTTCAATTTTAATTTTGCCATAACATATTTGTTTGTTTTGAATTTGATCATATCATATATGATACTGTTATCTCAAATTTTGTCATGATTGTCTATATTTTAATTTGATCCATGATCGTAAATTTTAGAATTTCAAGATGAATTTAGGTTCAATTTATAATTTCAAAATCAATTCAATTGGTTTTAATTAGAATTTCCAGGCGATTATAAATTTGGTTTCGATGTGAATTCCCGAATGAATTTGAAATTAGTTTTAATTTGGAATTTCTAATAAAATTTCAATTTGGATTAATTTGACACAACAAATTAATTTGGATATTCCAAACTATTTTTTTTCTTTTTAATAGTCTTAATTTGAAATGCTAAAATGAATTCTCAATTTGGTTTTAATTTGTTTTTTTGCAACAAATTAAATTTAATTTCCAAGTAGATTTCAAATTTTTCTTTGAATAGTGATTGCAAATTTTTGTTTGAATGGTTTCACATCACTCATAATTGTTAGTTCACGTTTTATTTCTAAAATGTGAATTAATAAACATAAGGAAAAATCTTGTGCAAATAATTTTCAAGCTTGTTTAATAGTTAGCATTCAATATTTGAACTTCTTGTTTGAAATAAAGAAATTGACAAAATTATTTCATTTAAATAAAGTTTATTTTGAGGGCTGAGTAATATGCATTCGTGGAGTTTGACTCTCGTGTAGGTGTACGAAAATTCTCATTTTCTTTTTATTATTATTATTTTAAAAAAATAAAATCATGTAAATCCTATGACGAAGTTAAGATAATAAAATTTCTCAAATTCTTGAAGTGAGAATTTTCTTTAAATAAAAGGAAATTTCAACATGATAAAAATTGATGGGTATAATCTCATACCCTTACTTTATTGTTAAAGTTAAGATAAGATCAAGTGATACATTTGTTTTATAAAAAATTAGTATACTTTTTATTTCCAAAATAAATGACCATTTTGTGATAAGGTAATTGGAAAATAAAAAGTAAAATGTGGTAACTGTTTTTAATTGGTGTTTTAGGGTGCTAATACATTCTCTACAGTCTACACACAATTGACTTCCGAATCTAACCTAGTTTATGCAGATCAATTTTAATATTTTAATTAGGTGTCCAATCACGCATTCAAAATGGTTAGTGGCGACTCCCAAATTCTTTTAATTAAATTAGAAGACCCTTGAAAGAGGACATCGGCCATTCCGTGTCGCAATCACATTGCGACAATTACAAGTCGATTTAATGCAACTTTTAAGGAAAGCCTTCAAGTTGTTAGTTGATTCTAGAAAAGAAACCTCATGCCCTATTCAATAGGAACGATTGTTTGAGCCAAAGTGAGCATAGCTCTGCGGTAATATGCATGTACTCTTGACCAAGAGGTTAGATGTTCAAATCTCCTAGTCCAAATATTGTTGAATTCAAAAGAAAAAGGAAAGATTGTCCAACTTCTACTATAAAATTAAATTATTTTCTTGGAGACCGTCAAAATTTATTACCTTCCAAAAGAAAATCTAACTAGAAATTAGAAAAGGTATATGCCACAAATTTTTGCCAAAGGTTTGGTAAAGGGGAGAATATATTTATCATGGTGTTTTTAGGTTGCAATTTTTAAAATCTACCCTTGTACTAAAAGGAATAATAAAGTGTTAAATTTTTTCTTCAACAACATTTCAAGGCGGGAATTCAACAACATGTCCATTACCACTAAGCTAAGCTTATTTTGGCAATTTTAATTAGAGTCCATGGCAAGTTTGTTACCGCTCTTAACCGAATAGACTCCTCGTTTTTCAAAACACTAAAAGAACTTATGCCTCTTTCCTTTTCCATTGATAGGAATGTTTAGTATCTTTCTTGTCCTCCATTTTGGCCACCTTCCATGCGTCTTTCCTCCAAACTACTAAATTTTGTTTTTTTTTTTTTAATCATCATTTGATGTTTTTGTTGTAGAGTACGTACTTGCCTTCTATATGGCCTATCTGATCGCAGATGTAACAAAAATCTGATAGCCATTCGTACTTAACATCTACCCATAGTTTTCCATGAGGAGATGAGCCCTTTATTGTGAGTCCTCTCCATAGTGGCTCATTCATCCTCATTTTTATTCAAACTCTTAGATAGCGGTTTCAACATTCATCTAATCACCTCACAACGAAAGATTGATTTATAAATAATTTAGAAATTAAGTTGGGATTGGTTTTGAGCTATTTAGAATTAAATTAAAATAAAAGTTAAGCAAACTTACCTTTGAATTGAAATTTCGATGCTCTTGTGTTTCAGCGAATCCACATACACAAAATCTTCCTTGCTATGATTCGAACGGAGGAAAAGTTCAAGAGAGTTATGTGTGGAGGAGATATAGACTTTTACTCAATTAAGGATAGAATCTTGGTGAATCTCCTTCAAATCTCATAAAATCTCCTACAATATATATTTAATCAATTTAAATTTCATTTAAATTTCATATATATATATATATATATATATATATATATATATATATATATATATATATTTCTTTTAACGTATTTAATACATTAATATATGGTTCCTTTAATATTTAATGTATCCAAATACAATAAATATATACATATATTTATCTCATTTAATATATCGAATATATTAAATATTAGGTTAAAATACCATTTTGGTCCATGTTCTTTGAGTTTCATTCCATTTTAGTTATTGTACTTTCAAATGTCCAATTTTAGTTCATGTAAGTCAATAAAGCCTAAAATTGGTTCCTATTGTTAGTTTGAAGTTAATTTTTTTTCAAAATTATTAAATAATAATAATAATTTTCATGAAAGAAAATACACAATGTGAACATATTTCTAAAATTTATAGAAGGAAAACTAATAAAGACTAATTTTCTTTTAGAAAAATTAACAATAAACTAAAAATGGCGACCAATTTTACGCTTTATTGAAAGTACAGAGACTAAAATTGAATATTTAGAAGTACAGACTAAAATGAAATGAAACTCAAAATATAGGGACCAAAATGGCATTTTAACCTAAATATTAATTTGAGCATTTCAAATTTTATATAACCTCTTTCTTATATTAAATACTAATTTAGACATTTAAAATTTTTCTTTCAATTAAATTGATCATTTTAGTATTGTTATGAACTAGTAAATGAATTTTATGGACCTATAGATTAAAGCTCCAATGATACAAAATTAATTAATTAAAATCATTAATCAATTAATTTTCATTCATTAACTTTAAGTCACTCTACAAAAGTTCATTTTACCCCTGTAATTATATATTATGCCTTAAGTATTATTGATCCTCTAATGAACAATTTGTTTATGATCTAGTCATAAACTAAATCATTCCCAAGCCAGTGAGAATGTGGGGCCTCATTTTTCAAGTGCCTAATTAATTAGCACTTAAAGGAATTATTCATCAACTTTTCCATTTGAAAATGAGTGCATTTCATCTTGTGAAATATTCCCAGCTCCTTATTTGGTCAGGTACCCAACATCGTAGACTTATTGAATAGACTATAAAAGTTATTCTCACATTCTCAAGTCTCAACCATGCAAATTAAAGGATAAGCTTTCACAGGCAGGAGTTCATAACTCATAATTAAGATCAATTTGCATATGATCATCCTGTAAAATATTTATCTTCTCAATTAACGCATTTATAAAGAGGGATAAAATATTTTGCTTTCCAATAATATACAAACTCGTTATATATATGATACCCCTACTCTCATGTCTCTGCATGAACAAGTTGGATCAAATTATTTGTAACTATTATAAAGTGGGTCATATCAATAGTGTTACTAGGATAAGGCACATAACCTTATCAATATACTATATATAGACTCTTTAGGTTATTTCTTAAACATGATCCTTCCATATGTCAACCACATATTGTTTAAGATTACACTAGTAACTTATGATTTTTCATGTAATGGATAATTGTAACTATTCCAAGTCTATCTCAATCAATTCCTTTTCAAAGAGCTTTAGATTACGTAGCCTATCGATAGGGGTGTTAAAAAAATCGACAACTTGGTTGGGTTGGTTCCAGTCAAGCTCTCAATGTAGGTTGGGTTACATTTCTTATGAACAAACCAGTTCAATTCGGTTCTCGGGGTCAGGGAAAAAATCAATTCAACCCGAATCGAACTAGTTATAGATATATATATATATATAGGGCTTCAAACTTTCATTTTAGACTACTTCGTTTCGTGTTCCCTTCCCCTCCCACGCATTTCTTCAACATTTAGTAGTCAATCGACAATAGCTTAACGTTTCTCCTTCGCCTTGCTAGTCCCCGTTGTCTCGCCATTTTCCGTCATCTCACCTAGTCGCCGTGTCACTCATCGATGTTGTCACCTCTTCACTCATTCCCATCCCTGCGACCCTGCGACTCTTCAACCTTCAATCGCCGTCATTTCCTCTTTAACTTCAGTCGTCACAATCACCTCTTCAATCTTAAATCACCTCTTTTAACCTTCCGTTGTTGTTGTTACCTCTTCGCCGTCACAACTTGATGCGTCTCTTTCAGCCAATTGTTGTATCTTCAATCCAGTGGAGCTAATTCGACCCAACCCAAAATATAAGAGTTGAGTTGCTCTCTCAAACTAAGTTGATTGAGTTGCATAAATTAATTTAAGAATGATTACCTTTAATTGTATTCAATTAAAAAAATATTAAAAATTTTGAAATCTCAATAATTTTACAACTTTAATAAATTATATATTTAATTCTAAAGTGTCATTGAAAGGTTTAGAAAATGAAAAGGCTTCTCATTATTTGCACAAATCAAATCAAGAATTACTACCTTTAATTATATTTAATTAAAAAGAATCAAAAGTATTGGAATCTCAAAAGTTTTATTACTCTAATAAAGTATATATTTGAATTAAATGTTTAATTTAAATGATCATTTAAAAGTCTAAAGTATATGTTCCCTAAAAAAATAAGTTTAAACTTTTAAAAAATAATATATTCTAGTTTTTTCTTAATTTAAGAATTTTAAAAGTTTTATAACTCTTTCGTTCTCTACAACTATAAAATGATTCTTTTCCACTAACTTTCTACAACAACTTGTCCTCTATCATCTCTCAAAAAAAAAAAAAAAAACTTGTCCTCTATCTTCTATTTTTACTTTTTCTCTTTTTAAAGTTTTTAAATTTAATGCAACTAAACACTAGCTGCTCAAATTTTTCATGCTATAAATGAAGTTTGATCTCGAATATTGGTGAGAAGAAAATCTATTTTATGAAAATATGTAACACACCTCAATCTCTTCATTTTATTTTTTAATTGTTTTATATTTAATATTAAGGTTATTATCCTTTTGTACTTTTAAGGGTTATGCATACTTAAAATTTGTATGCTTTATTTTTAGTTATATGTATGAATGCTTGGAAAAGATAAAACATTGACATTCTATTTCCAGTTAGAAATGCATAAATTAATTTTAACTTTGAAGGTTGAGAATTTTAAATACATTAAGAGTAAATTGAGAATTAGATTAAAGATCAAATTGAGAAAAACCTAAAAGATTAAGGACCCTATGATATATTTAGGTTAAATTTTCAATTTTGTGTTATAGATTCCTTAACTTTAAAGATGCCTAATAAGTCCCACAAACTTTTAATTTTGCGTCTAATAGGTACCATTTAAAAAAATCTACATACCTTTTAGACACAAAAGTGATGAAGCATGGTCTTCCTAGACACAAAATTGTTGTGTCTAATAGATTTGATAATTTTTTTAAAAAAATGTTGAATTGGTTAGAACTTATTAGATACAAAATTAAAAGTTCAATGACTTAAATTAAATTACAAGTTTAGTGTATGAACTTTTAAGTTTATCTATTTAGTCCATGGATTTTAAAAAAAATATCTACTAGGTCCTTGAACTTTCATTTTTTTATGCAATAAGTCTCTAAACTTTAAAAAGTGTCTAATAGGTGCTTAAACTTCAATTTTATTTCTAATTAGGTCTAATTTTGTCAATTTTGAATCGAATAGATCCTTGACGTATTCAACATTTTTTTAAAAACTCACAAACATAGTAGACACAAAATGGAAAGTTCATAGTTTTATACATAATAAATAAGTTAATTTTTTTAAAAAAAAATCTTGAATATATCATAGACCTATTAGATGCAAAATTAAAAATTCAATGACCTATTAAACATTTTTAAACTTTAAAAACTAATAGATACAAAGTTGAAAATTCAGAAACTTATTAAACATTTTTTAAAGTTTAGAAATCTTTTAAACACAAACATGAAAGTTCAGAAACTAAACTTGGAATTTAACCCATGATTTCTCTGACACAATTTTAAACGTACATGGACCAATCTTGTAATTTAACCATTATAATATATGGAGAGGATAATGAATGATATATAGTAGGGTTTTGTGTCATGTGAGATAATGATATAGAGGTGCAAAAAAGTAATTAAAAAAAAAAAAGAGAGAGATGATATGGGAAAGAAAAGGAAAGGAAATGGTCCTAGTGCAGTACAGTTGTGTTTGGAAAAGGCCATAAAATCAGCAACAAAATCTGCTCCGCCACTGCCACCCACTCAAAAACTCTCTCTGCACAATTCCCACCGCCACGCACTGAAACCTACGCCGCCGCGCAATCTGCCGTCCATGCGCCGCGCCGCCCGCCCACGCAACTTCTCTTTTCCATTTTCATTCTACGTGTCCGCCCGTCTCCGCCTCGTGTCGCCGCCGTAACAGAACCTGGCTGCCATCTGGTTCTCCACTTTCGGTCGTCGGAAAACACAGGTCGGGTTGTGCTCTGTTTTCAATTTGTTCATAGCAACGGATCCCTTGGCTTTAAGGTCGCTCTCTGAAGGGAGATTGTGACAGATGTCTCCGTGGGTAACGGATTTTCAGAAGGTTTCAGAGAAGGAAAGGATGATAGGAGATTGGAAAGGAGATCTACCTTCAAATTTGTGTCTTATAAATATTCCAACTTTAAAAATGATTTAATAGATATTTGGAAAAAAAATTAATTTTTATCCCTAAATTTTTAATTTCATCCAATTACACCTTAAATTTAATTAAGTGTTGCAATCTTAATACTATACTTTAAAACATGTTGCAATTTTAACCTTATGATAAATTTTCATTTTAAAGATCGTAAATAGAAAAAGTATTCTCATATGCATTTAATGAATTTTAAAACATATGTTTGGTACAAAATTGATGGTTTAAAAGAAAATTGACACTAGAGTCAAATTTTTGTCGACATTTGTGAATTTTGGTAATGTTATTCAATGGTTAATTTGTATATTGTTCAAAATATATTTTGTGCAAATTAACTGATTTTTATTGAAATTAATGAGGTTATGAAGATTTTTACATTGTTTTTTTTGTTAAAATTAGTAGATGAATTAGTGAAAATTTTATAGATGGTTAAAATTGCAACATTTGTCTAAGTTTAGAGTCCATTTGATGAAATTGAAAATTTAGAGTGAAAGTTGATACAACTTGACAAGTTTAGGGGTATAAATTGAAAATTTTCCTAAATATTTGGTTAAATTATAAGTTTAATAACCATTAGATTTGTGTCTATTTGGTCCATGAACTTTCAATTATATGTCAAATAGGTCCATCAATTTTAAAAGTATTTACTAGACACAAAATTGAAAGTTTAGATTCCTATTAGATAATTTTTTTTAGTACAACTAGGGGTGGGGGACTTGAACCTTTAACCTCTTAGTCGAGGGTAAATGTCAATTACCATTGAGCTAATTTCATTTTGGCAAATTCTTATTATATATAAAATTCAATTTTATATCTAATAAATCAATTTATTTTTAAGAATTTCGAATGTGTTAGGATCAAACAGACAAAATTGAAAGTTTTGAGACCTATTAGACATTTTTAAAGTTCAGATATCTATTAGACACAAAATTGAAAGTTAAGGAACCTATTAGACACTTTTTAAAGTTTATGGACCAAACAGAAACAAACCTAAAAGTTTAATTTTACCTAAACATTTAAAATTTTAATTTTGTGTATAATAGGATCATCAAACTTTAGAAAGTTTTTGTGTGTCTAATAAGTTGTTGACCTATTTGATATTTTTTTAAAATTCATGAACTTAATAGCCTTAAAATTGAATTTTGTATCTGTAAAAAGTAGACAATAAGACAAGGAAACTAATGGTTATAAAACAAGGATTTTATTTTTTTTTTAGTACATTAAATGTGGAAGAATGGAGATTCGAACCTTCAATCTCAAGGAATGTAGTACATGTCAATTACCACTAAGATATGCTCATTTTGGCATAAAACGAGGTCTTAATTAGAGCATAGTTTCGATTTAATTTTTATAGGGAAAAAATATGTTTTTATCCCTAAACATAGTAAGTTGTATCAATTTTTATCATAAACTTTCAATTTTATCTAATTGCACATCAAACTCAGATAAGTGTTACAATCTTAACCTTAAACTTAAAAAAGTGTTGTAAATTTTATCCTCTAATAAGTTTTCGTATGAAAAAACGTTAAAAAAAAAGTATTCTCATATGCTTTCAATGAATTATAAAACATGTGCATGGTACAAATTGATCAAATTTCAAAGAAAAACAAATTATAGCTAAATTTTTGTAAAATTTGTGAGTTTTGGCAATGTTATTCAATAGTCAATTTGTGCATTAATCAAACTTAAAATTGTGCAAAACTTGATATTATTGAAATTAGTGAGTTTACAAAAAATTTCACATTGCTTTTTGTTAAATTTAGTTGGTCAAATTAAAAGAATTTGAGATGGTAAAAATTGCAACACTTATCTAAGTCTAGGGTCCAATTTGATGAAATTGAAAGTTTAAGGTGAAAATTGACACAACTTGACAAATTTAGGATAAAAATTGATTTTTTCTCTTTTTATAGTTTTGGATTGGCTTCAATAAATTGGTTCTTATGATTTGGTTATATTTTACAAATCATCCCTAAACAATTTTTTTTCCTACCAAATGATGTGTCCCTTTTCTTCTATTATTTACTCTACTCTAAATCTAACATTGTCACATATTGGTCAATATATGGTAATGACTTGTAATGACATAGATGATTTATGAGATTTAGTCAAGTCAATAGACCAGATTAAAACTTTTAAAACTATAAAGACCAAATTGATAATTTAATTTGAGATATTGTTATTACGTGGGAGCTTGAGTGAAAAATTAGATGTCTTAATAATATGATTGAATCATTGATACTTCAAAACATTGGTATAAAATTTAAAAAGGGTGTGACTCAAGAAATCAAATGATATATACTTAGTCAAATGAAAATGTGCGTTATGATGGTGACCCTTTCATGTGCTTTAAATTTTCTCTTTAGCAAAAAATAATGATAATAAAAGTTTATTTCAAAGTTAGTCCTTTAAAAATAAAATATTCAAGATCTATATTATTACGTCTTAGAATTATATGTTGTAAGAAAATAGTCACCATGAATAAAGTTTGTTTTTTTTTTTTTAGTACAATAGGGGTTGGGGGATTTGATCCACAAACCTTGTAATCGTTGACACATTCGATATGCCAATTGAGCTATGGTCTCTTTTGGCACCATGAATAAAATTGAATAGTTAATACGTCTCTACTTCTTTTAAGAGGTCGTAAAGATTCATACTTTCGATCTATAAAGAAGAGAACTAAAGTCTTAATTAATCAAGTTATCTTCACGTTGATTTAAAAAAAAAAACAAACTATTTGTATGTTGAATATGTTTTTAGGTTAAAAATTAAGGTTTTATTTCTAAATCTAATTTCTTTTCTTTGGAAAATTTTTAAATCTGATTTAAAAGCATACCGTAAACTTTTCCAAATAATTTGAAGTGTTATAGTTTAAAAAACTCAAAAGATTAGGAAAAAGTTTAATATAAAAAATAGGGAAAAAATTAAATATCTTATTTTGATTTTCAAACTTTTATATTTATTTTATCTAATCTATAAATTTTATGCATTCTAACTTAGTATCTAAAACTTACATTAAAAAAAAAAAAACTATTTTAGTGTCCGTTATTATTTCTTAAAAAAAATATTTATAAGAAAAACTAACGTAAATATGTATTTTATTAATTTAATCTCTGAAATTTTCCTATAATATTCTTGTTTTCTATTTTTAGATTTTGATAAACGCAAACATTTGGTAACTGTTTAATTGTTTCTCATTTATCCCTAAATATTCCTAAAAATCGTATACAAATTTTGTAAGCAAAAATCTGTTTTCAAATTTTGCAAAATGTTTTTTTTAAAAAAAAACTCATTGTTTTATCATTCATAATTTACAAAATATACAATAAATGTTTTTAAAAGAAAAATAATAATATTGACAATTTTATTTTTTCTAACAAAAAAAAATTCAAATAAAAACAATTTTTGTAAAAAATTTAAAACTTTAGAAAGCAAGGAACAAGGAATAGTTATTAACTACAATTAACAAAATTAATAATAAAGAAAAAAAAAACCCAATTATCAAACATGTTTTCTTTTTTTTTAGAAAATATAAAAAAGAGAACGCTCCAAATGAGTACTGAGAGATTAAAAATATATATTTCAAAATTTAGAGACCAAAATAAAATAAATATAATTATGGGTGAAATTCAATTGAGACACATGGTACTCAATGACAGGCCACGTGAAGACCATACTTAATTACTAAAGGTGAAGCCCAAGTGAAGAAGTGAACTTTGGAGGCTTCTCTGCCTATGCACATGAGTAGGTCGAGTTTAGAAATAGAAACCAGTTCAAGCTTAAGACGAGCACACTAATAGATGAAAGAGCTTGTTTGAATGTGGTTTAGTAAGTCATTATAGATCGATGACCTATGACAGTCAACATGATGCCTGGCAAAAGTCGATGGAGTAATAATTGTTCCACCCTATAAATAGTGCACTCTCACTTAAAATTGAGGTATGTAATTAACCTCAACTCAACTCTACTTTGCCTACGCTAAAGTGAGCATAGTTCAACGGTAATTGACATGTATTATTGACCAAAATGTTAGAGATTCGAATCCCCTACTCCCAATTGTTGTTATTGAACTCAAAAAAGAAAAAAAAAACCTATATCCCCCCCCCCCCCCCCTGAAAGTTTTAGTTATTATATTTAAAATGCTATCTACTTTCAATAAAATCTTTATTGGCGTAGTGACGAACCCCCTAGTTTTTCTATATATGTATTTTTTTTAATTATATTATATATATATCGACCAATAAAAATAATAAAAATAAAAAATGGTGCACTCAAGTATGAATTTAAATTATTTACATAAAAAAACTAAGTTTTTTTTAATGTAAATAATTTAAATTCTTTAAAAAAAACGTATAAATAATAAAAATAAAAACTTAGTTTTTTTCATGTAAATAATTTAAATTCTTTAAAAAAACATATAAATCATTTTTCTTTTTGTTGTATACTTATATATAAAAAAAGTTAGTCACTATTAATATCACAATATATAAACTAAAAAGTTAAAATATCTTTTTTGATCCATATATTTTGAGATTTGTTATATTTCAGTCTATATAATTTCAAATGTCTTAATTTAGTTTTTGTGTTTTCAATAAATCATAAAATTAGTTCACATGGTTAGTTTATTGTTAACTTTTCAAAAAAAAAAAAAAAAGTAATATATCTTAGCCTTTTGTCTATAAATTTTAAAAACATATTTACATTGTTTTTTTCTTAAATAAATTTTTTTTTTTTTCAAGTTCGATAAAAACTAACTTCAAAACTAATTATATTAACTAATTTTAAGATTTTTTGAAAATATATAGACTGAATTTGAATATTTAAAAATGTAAAAACTAAAATAAAATTAACCCTGAAGTATATGAACTAAAATAATATTTTAACCAAACTAATATCAACTAGGTCAATTCTATCAACATTCCTAACCAAAAAGCCACAACAACAAATATTAAAAAGAAAGAAAATGAGATATCTAAATATATATATGACTTGAAAAGGAAAAAGAAGAGAAAAGGAATATAGAAAAAGAAATAATAATAATTAAATGATATTTGAAAAAGGAGGAAGACCGAAGAAGAGAGGGGGGAAAAGTAAAGGGATGCGTGTCAGGAAATTGTAGAGTTTAATAAATATTTGTCTTATTAATCACGTGGCGTTTTTTTCAAATGACATGTCAATGTCAACTCGGGTACTCGAAACCAAAAAAAAACCCTTCCCTGTCCCCACCTCCTTTCCACGTGGAGGTCCCACCACCGCTCGTCCAATCATATTTCGGCACGTTCCCAACATAATCTCTTCTTCCTTGATTTCCCTTCCGTGCCTCCTCATTCCCCCTGGCCCACCTCCCTTTTCCCCTGCCTACCGTTTCGAGGGTATTTTCGTCATTCTCTAACTTTCATTATTAGGTTAAATTATATATTCCGTTCCAAAAGTTTTAAGATTGTATCTATTTGGTTTTTGAATATAATAATTATTCGTGAAATTTAAAGATTGTGATGGTTTAATTCAGTCGCTACGCTTTTAAAAGATTCTAATAGGTTCGTTGGCTTTCGACTTTGTATCTAATAGGTCATTGTTGTTAATTCCATTAATTTAACCTAATAATATATAATTTCTTTATTTTAAAATTAGGGATGTTAAAAAAAAAGTCAATCATTCAAAAAGTTTGATGAAGATGAACTTAAACCTTGTTCTTGCCTAGATGTAGGAATAATTCAACTAAAAAAGGTATTAATTTTCGTATAGTTTTTGGATTTGAATATTCTTCTTTGAATTGTAATACATACTGTAAATAAAACTTACTTTTGATTTAAATGTGTTAAACTTTTACAAGTTAGGTTTATTTACAATTCTCCTCAAATTTATTTAGGATTTATTAACAAGTTTAGATTTTTTTTTCAACTTTTCCAAAAGTTTTGAAAATGGTTTTGTATTATACTTGAATGTTTAAGATATTTATGACTTCTTTCATAAGTTGAAGGCTCCCACCTACACCACATTTATAAAAACTACTTCTATATAAAAATTTTAAAATTTTAAAAAGGAAAATTATGCAAGGTTTTAATTTGCAATTTAAAAAATAAAATTTAGCATTGAGTTATTAATTTTATATTAAAAAAATGGGCAAATGGATGATTGAGATAATAATCTTTCACTATTTCTTTTATAACTTTTTGAATGAATGTCTAAAACAATTCAAATTGATTTTTTCTAAAACTTAAATGGTATTTCTAAAAAGTGAAGAATTTAGTAAAGAAATTGTTAAGTAAATAATTTATTTTAAAAATAGGTTAAATTATCAAAAATACTCCCGAATTATGGGATTGGTTTCAATTATACCCATAAACTTTGAAAAGTTTCATTTTAATCCTTGAACTTTGATATTTGTATCAAAAATACCCTTAAAGGCTTATTTTCATTAAATTCATGGTCAGAAAATGATATTTTTGCAATTGTATTGTTGTTTATGTGAACATATTTGAACATATACGTTGAAAAAAATCAAAACATATGTAAATACATCATTTTTCGTCCATAAATTTAACGAAAAAAACCTTCAAATGTTATTTTGAAACAAATTTCAAAGTTCAAGAGTTAAAATGACTTTTCAAAGTTTAGAAGTATAATTGAAACCAATCTCATAGTTCATGGGTATTTTTGATCATTTAACCTTAAAAATATAAATTAAAAACAGAATTATTATCTAAACATAACCATCTAATTTTCTTACCATAATTTAAACATGGAGAAATTGCTTAGGTTTTTCTCTTCTTCTTCTTTTCTTTCTCCACCTCATCATAATCATTAATTAAAATCAAATTTGACTTTTAGGGAAAGAAAAAGGAAAAATTGAAGTAATTAAGAAGTTGACAAAAGTTCGTCTAACATTATTAACGGTAGCATAAAAGAAAACTTTATTTTAAATTGGAAGATTATGTAGTAGTTTCAAACTCTCACTCCCACATGTGATGTAATATTCTAAAAAAGAAAAAAAGTTATTATGCCAACTTAGATATTTATATTAATCAATCAATGTGACTTTGACGTATTCACATTTCTGCATGTAAATACACATATTTGAAGCTAGGTTATTTATATATAAAAAATTTAATTACAAATAGACAACGATAACAAAAATCGTTAATTTTAAAGTGTTAAAGATCAAAATAGACATTTTAAAAACAGAAATCAAAATAATTATTTTTTAAATTAAAAATTAAAATAGTTATTTGGAAAATTGGACTAAAATAAAATAAAGTAGAAAGATCAAAGACAAAAATATAAAAATCTCAAGATACAATTTCAAAATACTTTTGCAATTTTTTTTAGGCTAAGTTATCAAAAATACCCCTGAACTATAGAGTTGATTTCAATTATATCCCTGAACTTTGAAAAGTTTCATTTTTACCTTTGAACTTTGAAGTTTGTTTCAAAACAACCCTTGAAGATTTTTTCTATTAAATTTATGGACGAAAAATTACGTATTTGCATATGTTTTGATTTTTTTTCAACGTACATGTTCAAATATGTTCACATAAGTAACAATATAAATGCAAAAATATCATTTTCCGTCCATGAATTTAACGAAAAAAAACCTTTAAGGGTTGTTTTGAAATAAACTTTAAAATTCAAGGGTTGAAATGAAAATTTTAAAGTTTAGGAGTATAATTGAAACCAACCAATAATTTTGGAGTATTTTTAATAATTTAACTTTTTTTTTTTTTTTTTTATATATGAGTTAATACCGTCTCATGGAATTATGTGGGGGAGTGGAGTTTGAAATGGCGCAAATGGTTGAAACGTGTCCCGCGTGACAACCGGGTCGGGTAGGGAAACGGTACACGCACGAGATTACGCCACGTTTCGCCTTCTAAAACAAAACCGCCCCCTTGTTCCTCCCCTGTTTTCCAGATATTTTTTTTCTCATATGCCAGACACGTGGGGCCTACTCCCACACACGTACTCCATTCCTATTGGCCATTAAAAGCTACACGGAATAAAAAGCAAAAAGAAAAAAAAATTCCCCTTTTCTTTTCTTTTTCCCTCTCGTTTGAAATCTCGTATTCCACGATACCGACACGTGGCGCAAACCCATGTCTGTAAATGGAAAAATAATAATTAATTATTATTATTTTTAAATAGGGACGCCCTCAGAGCGTACACCAAGGACCACATGCGTGTCAAAAAAGAAGTCTCTCTCTTGTTGCGGTGCTGCAATCTTATTGGTCCACGTTTCCACCATCCCCAAACTAATTATACGCGTGTCCTCTTCTGATCAACCCACCCCCGAAAATCAACGGTCACGATTTCCCCAACACTACGTCACGCACATTGCCACCTCTTCGATCTGCCCCTTTTTTCCCTCGGGTAGCTACCCGCCCTGACCGTCCTCCCTCAGAAATTCCCATTATCAAATTCCTCCGTTCAACAAACCCCCTTCCTTTTTAACCCTCCCCCTCCGCCGGACCACTCTTCTCTTCCATCTGCTCGTTTTCGAATTCTGTTTCCGTTCCCGTCGACGTCGTCGTCGCCGGCGTGTTCAGAGACTGGAGTAATCGAGTGCGGTGTGATTTGTTTTCTTTGTGGCGGCTGGGGGAGGGCCGAGGGGGGGAAGGGAAATAGAGTAACGGAATTACGGGAATTAGGGGGAATTTGTATTGTTTGATTGGTAATGGCGGAGATTTGCTGTAAAGTGATGGGTGAGAGTGCGGCGTCGTCGTCCTGCGAGCCGAGCTCAAGAGTGGCCAGACGCCGGAGAATGGAGATCAGGAGGTGTAAATTTGTTGCCGGTGTTGCTCCGTCCGAGACTGATACTGTTGCGAAGCGGCAGAAGCTGGAGGATCGAGCGGCCTCGCTTTCCAGAGACTGCGATAACGCAGTTGAGAACTGTGTTTCCGGTGAAGAAGAGACCGTCGGGAGATTTCTGGCCGGAGAAGTTCCGACGAAGGAGGTGTCGACGAGACAGACCCCGGTTGTTTCGACATCTCTGGCTCGGGAATCTCCCGGCGTTCCTTCCGGCGGAGAGATTCCGAAGTTCGGATTCTCTTCTGTTTGCGGAAGGCGGAGAGATATGGAGGATGCGGTGGCCGTTCATCCGTCGCTCTGTTTTACAGACAAGGAAGCCACCGATAAGTTGCACCTCTTCGGTGTTTACGACGGCCATGGCTGCTCTCATGTAAGATCCCTAATTACTTTTTGCTAAATTTTTTTTTCCTTGCTTAAACTGTAGTTATTAGCTCTAATTTCGATTCAATTAGTGGAAACTAACGAATTACCAACTTGGAACTAAATAATTAGGTCTTCCTTTTATGCCAAATTTTTGGGGATACTTAAGGGCGGTTTTTCTGCTGGTGTTAGGTGGCGATGAGGTGTAAGGAGCGACTGCACGAGCTCGTGATAAAAGAGTTAGATAGGGAGGAGAACGAAGAGTCCTCCGCCGACGCCGCTGCGGCGGAGTGGGACGGCGCTATGAAGAGAATCTTCCGGCGAATGGACAACGAAGTTGTGGCGCGAAACAATGAAGAAGTTGTGGTTGCGAACTGCAGGTGCGAACTGCAGTCGCCGGACTGTGATGCCGTCGGATCCACCGCCGTCGTCGCAATTGTGACGCCGAATAAGATCATCGTCGCCAACTGCGGCGATTCCAGAGCCGTTCTCTGCCGCAACGGGAGGGCCGTCCCCCTCTCCTCCGATCACAAGGTTTGTGCTCCGATTCGTTAGATTGTTAACAATTAGGGCTAATTAATTGATCTTTCAGTCTTCAATTTCCATTTCTTAATTCTGATTCGATTTTCTGAAATCTGACAGCCGGATCGGCCCGACGAACTAAACCGGATCGAGGAAGCCGGCGGCCGAGTGATCTACTGGGACGGACCGAGAGTCCTGGGAGTTCTCGCCATGTCAAGAGCCATAGGTAGCTAAACAAATCGTCGATAACTCACCGGTTTCTACACCGGCGTGACTTGTTTCTACAAATCAACTAACTCCGATGAGATTTTTTATTTTCAGGCGATAACTATCTGAAACCGTATGTGATATCGGAGCCGGAGGTGACGATAACAGATCGGACGGCGGAGGACGAGTGTTTGATTCTGGCGAGCGACGGGCTGTGGGACGTGGTGCCGAACGAGACGGCGTGTGGAGTGGCGAGCATGTGCCTCCGGGGGAAGGCGGAGGACAGGTCGCCGGTGTCGCCGTCTGCGGCGGAGAGCGCAGACAAGGCCTGCAACGATGCGTCGATGCTGCTGACGAAGCTGGCGTTGGCCAGGCACAGTACGGACAACGTGAGCGTCGTGGTGGTGGACCTTAAGAGGGCCACGTAGCCTTAGAATCTGTCCCCGATCTGTCCCTTTTTTTATTTAGTAAAAAGAAATTAAATTGAAATGTTAGGGGAAAGAAAAAGGAAAGTGTTTGTTTGTTTGTTTTTTTTTTAATTTTCCTTTTTTAAAAAAAATTAAAAAGGGGAAAATGGAGTTTTTTGTGAGGTGAAGAATGAAAAAGATAATCTCTCTGCTTGGGAATTTTCTTCTTTTTGAGTGACCACCAAAAAAAGAAAAAAAGAAAAGAGAGAAGCAAAATTGTAATTAACAAGTATCAGTATCAATGTCAATGCATGCCCATGGGTTTGTCAAATTTTTTTTTTCTTGTTCCTATTTTTACCTTTTTGTACCCATGAATTGAGCAATTATTCATTTAAATTATTTTTATTTCACTCTCATATGTATTGCTGTTATAATCATAAGATTACTAATATTGTTATCTTATTTTGTAAACAAGTTTTAATTTAATTTTTGTTACAAAAGTGACTGATATTGAATGATTAATATGGAACTTCATTAAGACAAACTATATATATATATATATATTATTGTTGGTGTGTAATGAAGCTTTGAATGATTTCTTTGATGTGGAATTAGAAGTGCTCGTTCGAATAAATATTGCGGGATAAATATTATATTTTAATTATCCAAATGCAAATCGATCAAACGTGACTATGATTATTTTTTTATGATTATTTTTTTAATTTATATAAAATTGTTGTTGTGAAACCTTCTCATTTTTATGGAAATGTCGATGGAAATATCGATAAAATGTCGATGTCGATGGATATTTCTAAAAAAATTTTAAAAACAAAAAAAATCAAATAAAAGATTTAAATTAATAAATGAACATTTTACACTTTTTAAATGAGTTAAAATATTTGTTACAATATTATATTTATATTACGTCACATTTTTTTGCTTTTTTTTAATATTTCATCAATTTTGTACGGTATAGTGGAAATGTCGATTCTCCCTTATGTCGATGTCGAACCCATGGACATGTGGAAATATCGATGGAAATGTCGACATGTCGACGGAAATTTAATACTATGATTACTTGTGATATCGTATTTAAAATATGATATAACAATGTGCATGTATCAAGATTTTTATGGGGAATTTTTTTCTCATAAATGCTGTTTAAAAAAATCACATAATATATTTGTTTTTTAAAAGAAAGAATATAAGGGTATTTTGCAAATAATGAAAAGCATTGGTTCATAACCTCATATCATAATTAAAGTGACGAACTAAATATAATGGAAAGCATTGGTTCATAACTTCATATCCAAATTGAAGTGGCGAACCAAATCTGATTTGCATCACTTTTTAGATTCAAAACAATTAATAAAATTTAGAGCAAAATGTATTTGGTTCTCGAGTTGAGAAATATTTTTTGCTCCTTTGATTGTTAAACTAGCACTAAAATTATGTGGCATTTAAGGGCTCGTATGATAACGTTCATGTTTCATGTTTCTTATTCTTCAAGAAACAGACATGTTTGATAAACCATCATGTTTCTTGTTTCTAAAAAAAACTTGGCAGATTTTGAGAAACTTCAAAAAGTAGTTTCTCAAATTCTGTTTCTGTTTTTTTTACAGGTTTCATGCATTTATTCCAATTTCTCTTTTTCACCCATCTCTCCTCTCTCTCTTCTCTCTCTCTTCCATTCTTTTTTTTTCCTTTTAATACTTTTTAATCTTTTTGTTTTTTTATTATTATTATTTTTTATTTTTTGATTTATTTCTTTCTATTCGTTCTCTCTCTCTTTCATCATAATCTTTTTTCTTTTAATAGTTCATTTTTTTTCCTTTTTCCTTTTCTCTTTTTTTTATTAAACAAATAAACTAATAATGTATTTCATGTTTACCATTAAATGTAAAAAAATATATACATTCTCTCTCTTTTTCTGATTTTACTTGTGTGTATTATTGGGTAATGCATTTTTAAAGAAAAAATAAAAATAAAGTTTATTATTAAATTAAAGAAATATGGGTATGTTCGATTGTTTGACCTTAGACAATTTACAAATTCTTTTAATTGAACTAACTATTGTAAGTCAAAATTGTTTAAGGTGAATTGATTGAAGTGAGAAATAACATTGCAAATCAAATTTGAACAACATTTGAAGGACAAAATTTATTATTATTATTATTATTATTATTATTAAGGGCAAAATGCACTTTTGGTCCCTGAGGTTTGAAGTTAATGTCTATTTGGTCCCTGAGATTTCAAAAGATACATTTTAGTCCCTGAGGTTTGGGAAATGATTCTAAATGGTCCCTGAAGTTAGTTTGACCGTTAGTTGACTAACGGAAAATGATGTGGCAAATTTTGAATGAGATGGAGAATTTTATTAATTTTATATTATTTTTTAAAAATTAATTGGCTTTTTTTTTTCTTTTCATAGTATGAAGAATTTACTTAAAGCTTGGGCTGCTGTCATTTAACCAATATAATTTTGATTCTTAAAAAATCGGATGTTTTTCTATCATTTATGTTAAAGAATAAAAGGGGGAAAACCACATTTTTTTCTGGCTTTCCTTCTTCCTCTCGACCTGTGTGCACGGAGTTAAAATGGAACAACAAAAAAATTACAGAAAGATCTTTCGATGTTTCTGGTTTTCTTTCCGTCTCTTTCCATTAGCACGACGAGACGAGAAACCTCCATCTGGAAATCGAAACGACAGTTGAAAGAAGAGGGATTATGGCAATGGCATCGTTCAATCTAGCTCTTGGTCCCCATCAGAAGGTAAAGGCTACAATTGGTTTTGCTTCTCCGTGTTTTCTCTCCAATCGATTGAACTGTTTCCTTGTTTTCATTGTGTTTTCAAACGATTTCTCGGATTTCTGTCTGCAATTGAGTTTGGATGCTAACTTCGATGATTCCCCTTGGCCTACCATCTCTGCAGAAGCTAAAGATTTTGTCAAACGGCTTCTGAATAAAGACCACAGAAAAAGAAGGACGACAACCCAAGCTTTAAGTAAATTCTTCGTACTATGAACGAAAAAAAAGCCCAATAATCTTTTAAAAATAATATAAAATTAATAAAATTCTCCATCTCGTTCAAAATTTGCCACATCAACATGCCACATCATTTTCCGTTAGTCAACTAATGGTCAAATTAACTTCAGGGACCATTTAGAATCATTTCCCAAACCTTAGGGACTAAAATGTATCTTTTGAAACGTCAGGGACCAAATAGATATCAACTTCAAACCTTAGGGACCAAAAGTGCATTTTGCCCTATTATTAATTAGGTGTTGGGCCTTAATAAAATACTATAATCTCTTTATAATTGTTTTATATTTATTTTAATGCATGTTATATGTTTTATTATAGTATATGTACTAAATTTTATTTTTATCAAAAAACAAGAAACAAGAAACAGAAATAGTTATCAAACATGTTTCTATTTTTAGTTTTTAAGAAACAGAAACAGGAAACAGGAAACAAGAAACGAGAAACGAGAACGTTATCAAACGGGGCCTAAATTGCTGATGAACCTTTGTTGTCATTGTAGTTGGACACCCTCGCCGATACATTTCTTAGTTTTGAGGATGCAAAATAGCTTTCCTTCATCGGTCAATCATTTTTATCTTGTTAATCTTAGTTTCCATATATCCATGTTTTTTACGAACCCTTACTCTTCCACAATTTCTAGTCACAACCACATTTCTTTCACAAAGCTGTCTCTCTTGACTCCTACATGTGTGCTTTTTTTTTTTTTTAATTACCATTCCATGATTTTTGTTTTCACAATGTGTGTGGCTACCCCTTTTAAATGATGTAATTTGGACAAAACCTTTTGACTACCTTCCACAATATTGATAGAGATTGAAGGTAGAAATGAAACTTTTGAAACAATGATTGGGATTGAAACGTATGCTAAAACTAAAGCATATTATATATAATTTAATGTAAATAAAAACTTTAAAAAAAAAATGAGGGTGAGTATTGCAATCATCCATCCCAATTTCAAGTGTTTCTCCCACATCGAAGAGAATTCAAATTCCACTCTTTTTTATTTAGGCAATTGGCACTTGGGGCTGTCACCGAGCTTGGTTGCGCGAGCTTGTGACCCAAGCGGGGGCAATAGAATGATGGGACTGTCGGACCCAGCTTGGTTAGGGTTTAATTGGGCCTTTGTCAGGCCCGCCCATTTCATGCGAGGAGTTAAGCAATGGGGTATGGGCTAAGGCCCACGGCTTCATGGGCTTATAAAGCGGAGGGCAAAGCGTGAGGCTGGCTTCACAGAGCAACGAAAACCTCCCGCTCCTTGCAGTGGAAGGATAACGGGCTGTTGCCTCTTCCATCCACTATGGCCAAGCGGTGTAGGGCTTGACTGAACCATCATTTTTTTTTTTAATTTAAACTGAAATTACATTTTGTTTGATATATATATATATTAATTTAGATTATATAAATTTTAAAAATATATATTATGAAAAGTTTGGAAATTAAATATCAACTCAATATTATGCATAATTGAAACATTAGACCTATTTTGGTTATTATACTAAATTTGTAATAATTAAATATTAATTTACGAAACATGATAACCTTTGTTTTTTAAACTGAACTTCGGAAATAGAATATCAACTCAATATTATGACCCAGTGGAGTAGGAGAAATTATTCGGTGAGGCCACCACAATGTGGTTGTTAGTTTTTCACCGTTGGATATGGAGAGAGAAGTATTTTGAATTTATATCCAATGATTATTAAGGAACATGGAAATTATTGAATACACATTCAACGGTCATTATGAAAAGTTTGGAAATTAAATATCAACTCAATATTATGCATAATTGAAACATTAGACCTATTTTGGTTATTATACTAAATTTGTAATAATTAAATATTAATTTACGAAACATGATAACCTTTGTTTTTTAAACTGAACTTCGGAAATAGAATATCAACTCAATATTATGACCCAGTGGAGTAGGAGAAATTATTCGGTGAGGCCACCACAATGTGGTTGTTAGTTTTTCACCGTTGGATATGGAGAGAGAAGTATTTTGAATTTATATCCAATGATTATTAAGGAACATGGAAATTATTGAATACACATTCAACGGTCATTATGAGGCAGCCACATTGTGGCGGCCTCATTGAATAATTTGTCGTGGAGTAAGGCTTAACTGAACAGTTATTTTTTAAAGACTTAAAAAATGATGGTTCAGTTTTTTAAAGACTTGAATTTATTACAACAAATATTTTTAAAAGTATAGTTGACAATAATCTCAAACTAAGTCGAAATCATTACAAATTTTGAATTACAATAATTAAGGTCCTGTTTGATAACTATTTAATTTTAGTTTTTGGTTTTTGAAAATTTGTTTGTTTTGTCATCATTTCTCTACAATGAGTTTAATCTTTCTTAAGAAAACATTTAAAATTTTAACCAAATTCCAAAAAAAAAAAAAGTTTTTGAAAACTATTTTTTTTAGTTTTCAAAACATGGCTTGGTTTTTGAAAACATATGTAAAAAGTAAATAACAAAACAAGGAAACTCATAGGTGGAAGTAATATTTATAGACTTAATTTTCAAAAACTAAAAATCAGGTCCTGTTTGATAACCATTTGATTTTTGAAAATTATATTTGTTTTCTCATCAATTCTCTACAATGAATTTCATCTTTCTTGAGAAAACATTTGAATTCTTAGCCAAATTCCAAAAACAAAAATAAGTTTCTGAAAACTTCTTTGGTTTAGTTTCTATAGGTGAAAGTAGTATTTATAGGCTTAATTTATCACATATTACAAATGATTCTTTTAGAAGTACAGTTGACAATTATTTTAGTGGCTACAACAATTCTAATCTAAGTCTAAATCATTACAGATTTTGAATTACAATGACTACATTGTTACCCACTAAAATTTATAGACTAAATTGTTGCAAACTTTAAAGTATAAAAATTAAATCGTTACATACTAAAATTCAAGAATTTAATAAAAGTTGACTACCTCAACAAAAGTTCAAGAATGAAATGCATTTTTTAACCAAGTCTAGTTGGTTGAATTGAAATGTAGCAAAAAGAATTCAATAAAATTATATGATTAGTTGGTTCCATGATGTATGAATGTGCCAATTGTCAAAGTCAAACATGAAGTGGGTGATTCAAACCTCAATAGTAAAGAGATCTAAAGGAAATGCATGTTTAATGAAAATGATGACCACATACAAGTGACTATAGATAATATTTGTAATTAAATGTTTGTTTAGTTTTTTCATCTCTATGATTTAATTTAATTTTTAGTAGGCATCTTGACATCTCCAAGCAAATTGCATTATTTTATTTCTTATTTTTTTGAAAATGAAAGTTTTGGAGCCAAATCTGCACTTACAAAATATAGAAAATCTTTCAAATCATCAAATCATCACATGACTTTTTGTAGCCTGCATTAAAACAACATACATGTGCTTATCAACATACATGACTAAGTGCTAAAGAAATAGAAGTCTTTTATGCTAAAATTACATAAGAAGAATCAATGTTATTTTCTTAGTTAAAATACTATTTTGGTCTCTATACTTTGGTTGTTGTTCTATTTTAGTTCATCTAGTTTGAAAGTGTCCAAATTTAATCACTATACGTTGGTTATTGTTTTATTTTAGCTTTTTTACTTTAGAAGTGTCCAAATTTAGTCCTTATACTTAAACCTTAAAAATAGTCTCTTGCCATTAGTTTAGAGTTGAAATTTAATTAGGTGACTTGACAAAAAAAATCATTGTTTATTATACTCTCGTTGCTCAAAATCATGGCGGCAAAAAGGCAGTAGAAGCCGATGCTTTAATCTCGTTGCTCAAAATAGAACAATGATCAAAATACAAGGACCAAAATATAATTTTATATTTGTAATCTATTTAAAAAGGAAAAGTTACAATATTATTAAATTAATAAAATTAAAGATGCATATGATGACATTTTATTAAAAGTTTCTTTTATCTAAAAATAGGATTTATATAAAACAAATTATGCTCTCAAAACTTGCTCTTAGTGAAATTTTATATTAAAATAAATAGTTTTCAAAAACTTTGTTTCTGAATTTGTTTAAGATTCCAAATATCTTTTTAAAAGGTAGAAAAAACAAATTCAATGAACACCTTTTTAAAATTCAAAAATTAGAAACTAAATTTCGTATGAAGGTCAGTTTGCTGATCTATTATTATTATTATTTTAATTAGGCACGTTGGATTAACAATTTTTTTTCAAGTTAAAATTTCATTAAAAAAAACTTTTGAAGTCTTTGAAAAACTTTTAAAATAGAAAGTAAGATATCTAAAATTTCCCTCTATAAGATGTGAACCAAGCATCATTGCGTTTACTATACCAACAGTAAGTGATACCTTTTGAAAACTTTTTATGCTACTTCAAAAGTATCTATGTTTTTTAATTAATTAATTAATTTTTTTTATGGAGTGGAGATTGAGTTAATGCTTAAGTTGACAAATTGATAGACACGACCAATTTTTTAAAAATAACACATGTGACCAATTTTTTAAAAATAACCCGTGTGACCAATTTTTTAAAAGTAACTCGTGTTAACAGCAAACTCACAAGCAATGATTAAATACGCTATAATATTACTAAATGGAAGGAATTGTATCTATCCATCTTTAAAAACACCTGTTCACAACGTAATTTCAACAAAGAAATGTCACATGTGTAATGAACTTGTAGTGTATTAATTTGAGTATAATGAATACAATCTCTAATATTTGATCATCTGATTCTCTCTCGCTTGTATCCTCTACTCGAGGGGTGAAGGAGCTTGTTCTCGAGGTTGGAACTTTGATTGATTCTTGGAGCGTTCTTGATCTTCGAAAAGTGTTATTCGTTCAAATGGTAATTGATCTTCAGGAGCTTTGGAAGACTTCACAACCTCGTTTTTGAATTCTCTCTGAGCTTCTTCAATTCTGACCTCCAATGAAGGAGGGAACTCTCTATTTATAGACGTCCTCATGGCCTCCAGTGGGCTTGGGCCTCCCTTGTTAGATTGAGCCTGGTTGACTTTGGGCTTACCTTTGGACTGGACCTAACTGACTTTGGGCTTGGTCTTTAGACTACGCCTGGACTTTGCTAATTGGAGCCTTCAATTTGGTTAGAATCGACCCAAATTTCATATAACTCAATCGTATATTTGGATTTGTCATAATTTAACTTACAGGTTCTTAATTAATCCTAAATTAAATATAATTTCGTCATCAATATTGGGTAATGACGTGACAATTTTGAAATTTCTATTCCAACAAATGTCTCCTTTTCGAGATTTATGCACAAGTATGTGTGTGAATCTCGAAAAAGATAATTTGGAATCAACATTTAAGAGGTTTATTCCTTATTTGGACTCCATTTGCTGTGTCAATTTAACCAAAAAATATGAATGACTCATAATTTTGATTGATTTTTTTTAACACTTTTTTTTTATGCCAATTTATCAAAATATGAATTTAAGTCAATATTTTGATTTTTTTTTCTGACATAAAATATTGATTTGAATTTAGTAAAACTTATGCTCTACCTTAATTCCAAAATCTAAACTTGGGGCAAGGTTAAAAATTCTACCCAAATTTATTTGAACTTGGAATTCTACCCAATTTTTTGTTTGAATTTGGAATAAAATTTGAAACATACTCAAATTTTAGATTGGGATAAAATTTAGATTATGCCCAAATTTTAGTTTGAGAAACTTAATTTAAAATTTAGCCAAATTTTAGTTTGGGATAAATTTTGAATTATACCAAACTTTGATTTGAGAAACTTAACTTCTACCAATATTTTTTTCTTTGATAAAATTTTGAATTATACCAAACTTTGATTTGAGAAACTTAACTTCTACCAATATTTTTTTCTTTGATAAAATTTTGATTTCACCCAATTTTGGCTTGAATTTGGAGAAATTTAAATGTGTACAAATTTTAACTTAGCAAACCGTTCTCAAGGTAATTTAAAATTTAGTTAAAACTTGCCTTTGATTTAAAAACAAACCAACATTCAAATTTGTTTGAAATTGATTTGAATTCCCAAAATAGGATTTTGGATTGGATAAAATTCAAAGCTTGGTTTGAACTTAGAGTAACACTTCGAACTTGAAACTTATTCTAAGTTTTGGTAAAATTTGGTATGTGCCCTTATTTGAAATAAAAAGCAATCAAATTTTGATTTAGACAAGATTCGAACTATATCCAAATTTCAATTGAAATGAAAAAAATTTGGCTTGCATCTAACTCCAATTTGACCTTGAACAAACCTATTGAACTTTAAATCTACAATTTTAATGGAGAGTGGAGTTTGGTGGATTCCCAATTTTGAAGTATGGTCTAAAAAAAAAAAAACAATATGCTCAATCCCAACCACCCAAGTAGCAGATTTGGAACAACTCATCGATTGTATTTTGCCTTTTTCTTTTTTTTTGAGATCAATATTTTATTTTCGAAACTCATTCATATTCACTTTTAGATTTTAATATGAAATCTAAACCGAAAATCAACAGATTTCGATCTCGAAGACTCCTATAAATATCACGTAAGATGGTTCCCTCACCATTCAATTTTGAAGGTAGTGTTGAACCTCGAGTGCTTACCAGCATGAGTACTATTGCTGTCCGATCTAAGCCACGTCGTCGTCCTCAGTCGCTGCACCACTTCTATCGAACCGCCAAACCCACCACACGTCGCTAAAGCCAGCTGCATCTAGTCGCCATCGAGCAAAATCCGTGAGTCACTACTGCCATCTGCTGAGTCGAATCGCATGATGTTTGTTGAGTTGGAGTGTTGCTAGAGTTGAGGTTGAAGCTTCCGTCACGACCGTGGACGCAACTATTGAATTGAAGCTGCTACACAATGCCGCGTTGCTTCCTCCCACCACTGCTGAATCTGCAAAGTGGGTTGTTGCTAGAGGTGGCTATGGGAAGAAGAGGAAGAGAGGGAGAGAAGTGAAGGGGGTGGCAGGTTAGAGAGAAAGAGCCTTTAGGGTTTGCTTTTTTTTTTTTTTAAACGATTGTTTTTTATTTATTTGTTCACTTTTATTATTATTATACTTTTTTTTCCTTCCTTTTTTTTCAAACATTTTTTTTTTCAAACATATTAATTTTCCCTTTCGACCTATGCTAACTTTTTTTTAAATCATGTTGCTAAATATTTTTTTTCATTTTTTTTAATACTTTCTTATATCTTTTTTCTTTTTTAGATATTTGCATTTACAAGGCCTACAAGCGCCTTTTTCACTAAAAGACTACAAGATAAACAAAAGATAGAAGTTGCTATGCCCCATTGGTTACTATATTTCTTGAATCGTAGCCAAAATGCATCTTTCATGGTGTTTCCACTCTGAAGGCGACAAATTGGTTGGTGATATAACTGCTTCAACACTGGAGATGACCAAACTCCTGGCTTAGGCTAAGGATGACTCACCTTCACAACTGCTTCAACATTGGAGGTGACCAAACTCCTGGCTTAAGATAAGGACGACTCCCTTCACGGCTGCTTCAACACTGGAGGTGACCAAGCTCCTAGCTTAAGCTAAGGATGGCTCATCTTCACAGTTTGATCATGCTTTAGACCTTCAGCATCACAATTGTTTTGACCACAACTATTTTGATGTCACGTCTTCCACTTTTTTTCTAACCCTAATTTTTTTTTGTAGGATCATGGTGTACTTTACGAAACTTTTGGGAGACGTCTTGTTATTTTAGATAATTAGAACCAACACACAAATAGCGGGACCATCCTCCTAGTGGGGCAATCCATTAAGGAGTCAGGACCTGAGTTGGACAAGATGCATTTCTTGCCTGATTTATCCGTGGAAAGGCCTCTAAACCAAAATCCTACAACCAAGATGTGTGTCTTGCAGTCTTCTCTTCATAAGAAGCCGAATGACGATCTAGAGCCAACACTAGGGCATTGAATCATAGAAACCCAAGTTTGTTGGTGTCCCCAGCTAAAATTCAATGGGGGAGTTCGGCTATATCGCCACGGCTCAGAACTAGAGGGTCCTGCGAGGCTCCAATTTGCTAGGAGCTGTAATGGCCTCCCTGTACACCTACGATCATAACAACAATATTATTCAAGCTTTTTGTGAAGCTTGATGTCTTGCAACCAACACCCTCCACACCTTGACCGGAGAGGTATCCCTATCTTTGTGGGATATATGGAGGTTTGGAGGTTTGCCTGTCAAGGAAAAATTCTACGACGAGAAAATTCCCACTTGCGAAGAACTGGTGGGGGCACAGGAACAAGCTGACTCTTTGTCGAAGAGTTGTAGTCATCTGTTTCACGCCTATCATTATATTGCGTCTCAACATATAGAGAGGCAAAACCCATGTGCATCTGTGGATTTCTTTCTGATTTACGAGTAGCTTGAGGTATCCAAGGCCTCCCGCATGTAGGTCAAAGAAAGCTTCTCGCCCTCCCCATAATCCTGATGGCTCCTCCACTCAGGCACGTGATTGGTTTGCCAAAGAGCATGAGCTATTCCAACTCCTTGGTGTATAAGAGGAATGGAAGGACTTGACCTATTTGGCTGCCTTCCTCTCTTGTTGGTTGTGCGTTTGCACCTTTCCCTACAAGAGCAAGAGCTTACTTTGCCCTGACGTATTTAAGGTTACAGCCCTCAAAACAGAAGGGAGCAAGAGCCTACTTCGCCCTTTGAATCTTGTCAGTTGATCCACCGGGGTACATCCATATTGTGGGATGTGAATCTTGCCTCTAAGAAGAAGGTCGGGATTCTGCATGATGTCAAAGGTTTGCCTTTTTCATCTTCCTCCTTTTTTATAAGTCTTCAGTCATGCTATTTATCATCCCACCATGGAAAGATGATGATCATCAAGGCTTACAGTCCTTGCCGTTTTAGTAGACAATTTGGTTTCTACCAAGATGTTCCCAATGACTTGCATGAGGATCCCCCTCACGCCAATATAGAGAATGTCTTTCATTCTCTGTGGCTCTGTACTAAGACATTAACCTCGTCACGAATGTATCTCCTTGCATTCGAGTGGAACCCTCGTACTCAAACCACGCAGGCTTACAAGAGTTGGTGGCTACGAAAACTATCTTGAGGAAGGCATGCAACTTTTGGTAGACAGCTTTGCTCCCCCCCTCCAGCTAAGCATAGACTTGCCAAAGATCTGAGTGCTAGTGGCGCGGGCAAGAGCGTTTGTGAGGTGTTGGTCAAGACACCAGCCAACCGAGAGAGCTTCCTTGATGGTGACGATGCTAGCCAGATGATCGTCATTAGAAGAGACCGAAAAAAATGGAGAAGTTGTCGACTCTCAACGACAACCCTTTTGAGGGTACTTCAAGGGCACCACTGCCTCTTAAGTCTTTTAGACCTCTGGTTTGGTGCTCCATTCTCTTTTATTTAAATTGTTTAGACATTTATATATGTCAAAGCATTCTTTCTTACCTTGTAGGGGTCTTCGGGAGATCAATCACCAACGAGCTATCACGTTCTGAACATCCTCCTTGTGCAGATTGAATCATTTAGAGTGCCAACCGACAGGGTGATAACTTCGACCCTCCTATTGCTATTGATACACAATCCCGACAAATTGCTGTTTCGGAGGCTTCCATATTCAATGTCAAAAATCTGATTTCACATTTTTTTAACATACAACGTCAGGTTGTGCAAACTATGTGAGAGGCTGCCCAACAGAAACTTGTCCATGCTCCCTTTGAGAAAGTTCCCTCTCTCGAACTAGAAATGAACAAGATATTCTGGACTTTCTCAAGCATTGATGCGACTAACTTGCCACTTCTTCGCCAGTTCGTAGGTGACTACTTTCACCATGTGGGAAAGTATAATGAACTAAAGTTGTCGCCTCCTCCAAGTTGACCATAGCTCAAAGGGTTCGAAACTTGGCAGAGCTTCAAAGTAGATTGGACTACATCTCATCGAATGATAGCCTCTCCATTGAAAAGAAAAGCACACCCCAACGAGAGTCTGAGCAGACACTTCTTGAGATTGAAAGACTCAAAGTCCAACTCAAAACTTTAGAGGCTGACCATGAGAAAATTTTACAGCTCATCTAAGAGGAAGGGAAGTCTTCATATTAGCAGCAAATAGTAAAATTTTACTGCTCATCTCAGAAGTTCTCTTCTTCTAAGATGAGCAGTAAAATTTTCTCATGGTCAGTCTCTAAAGTTTTGAGTTGGACTTTGAGTCTTTCAATCTCAAGAAGTGTTTACTCGGACTCTCGCTAGAGTGCGCTATTATTCAATGAGATGTAGTCCAATCTACTTTGAAGCTTTGCCAAGTTTCGATCCCTCTGAGCCAAGGTCAGCTCAGAGTAGTGCGACAACTTTAGTTCATTATGCTTTCCCACATGGCGAAAGTAGTCACCTACGAACTGGCGAAGAGGTGGCAAGTTGGTTGCATCAACGCTTGAGACAGTCTGGAATATCTTGTTCATTTATGGTTCGAGAGATGGAACCTTCTCAAAGGGAGCACAGACAAGTTTCTGTTGAACAGCCTCCCACATAGTTTGCGTAGCTTGACGTTGTATGTTAAAAAAAATGTGAAATCAGGTTGTCGACATTGAAGATGGAAGCCTTCAAAACAACAATTTGCACCTCTCTCGGCTCTTTTCGGGATTGTGTATCAATAGCAATAGGAGGGTCGAAGTCATCACCCTATCGACTGGCACTCTGAATGATTCAATCTACGCAAGGAGGGTGTCCAGAACGTGATGGCTTATTGATGATTGATCTCCCGAAGGTCCCTGCAAGGTAAGAAAGAATATTTAAGTCAATATATAAATGCCTAAACAGTTTAAATAAAAGAGAAAATCGACACCAACAAGAGGTCTAAAAAGCCAAGAGGCAGCGGGACCCTTAAAGTACCCTCAAAAGGGTTGTTGTTGGGAGTCACCAACTTCTCCATTTTTCTCGGTCTCTTCCAATAATGATCATCATTGCTACTATGGCTAGCATCGTTACCATCAAGGAAGCCCCTCGGTTGGCTGGTGTCTCGACCAGCACCTCACAAACGTTCTTGTTTGCGCCACTAGCACTCAGATCTTTGGCAAGCCTATGCTTAGCTGGAAGTGGGCAAAATTGTCTACCAAAAGTCGCATGCCTTCCTCGAGATAGTTGTCGTGCTTTCGTAGCCACCAACTCTTGTAAGTCTGCGTGGTTTGAGTACGAGGGTTCCACTTGAATACAGGGAGATAAATACGTGATGAGGTCAATGTCTTAGTACAGAGTCGCAAAGAATGAAAGACATCCTTTAGACTGTGAGGGGAATCCTCATGCATGTCATTGAACACATCTTGGTAAAAACCAAATTACCGACTAAAGCGACAAGGACTATAAGCCTTGATGATCATCAACTTTCTATGGTGGGATGATAAATAGCATGACTAAAAACTTATAAAAATGAGGAAGATGAAAAGGACAGACCTTTGACATCCTGCAGAATCCCGACTTTCTTCCTAGAGGCAAGATTCACATCCCACAATATGGATGCACCCCAGTGGATCAACTGACGAGCTTCAAAGATGCTAAAGTATTTGGCGCCACCTTCCTTGGAATAGTCAACCATCCAAGGCCCCTTCACTCTGGTGGTAGGCTTATAATGCATGTCGAAATTATGGACAAGCCATCAGTGGACATAGTGGACGGGAAAACAAATTTCTTAACGCCCAATAGAGTACAGAGTATTGTAAATTTAGTCGAGGTCGTGGTAGATGTTGGACAGAATTGGGACCGCATGGTTAAATAAGCTCCCTTATGCCATGAGGGCTGCAACCTTAAATATGTCGGGGCAAAGCAGGCTCTTGCCTTGTAGAAAAAGGCAAAAACGCACAACCAAGAAGAGAGGAATGCGGCCAAATACGTCTGGTTCTTCCATTCATCTTCTATGCCAAAGAATTGTAATATCTTCTATTCTTTGGCAGACCAATCACGTGCCTGAGTGGTGGAACCATCGGGATTATGGGTAAGGCGAGGGCAAGAAGCTTTCTTTGACCTACGTGCTGGAGGCTTTAGATACCTCAAGCCACTCGTAAACTAGAAAGAAATCCACATATGCACAAGGATTTGTTGCCTTTCCATTTGTTGAGACGCAATATAATGATAGACGTGAAACAGATGACTACAACTCTTCGACAAAGAGTCAGCTTGGTCCTGTGCCCCCACCAGTTTTGTGCAAGCGGGAATGGTCTCGTCATAGAATTTTTCCTTGACAGGCAGACCTCCAAACTTCCATATATCCCACAAAGATAGGGATACCTCCCCAACCAAGGTGTGAAGGGTGTTGGTTACAAGACACTAGGCTTCAGAAAAAGCTTGGATAATATTGTTGTTACGATTGTAGGTGTACATGGAGGCTATTACAGCTCCTAGCAAATTGGAGCCTCATAGGACTCTTTAGTTTCGAACCACGACGAATTCTAACCATTCCCAATAATAGGCGATGTATTCGATCTCCCCATTAAACTTTAGCTGGGGATCCCAACGAACTTGGGTTTCAATTACCATCTGAATGAATAACACTTCCTGAAGATCAAGAACCATGAATCCATTGAAGTTTCAACCTCGAGAACAAACTACTTCAGCCCTCGAGTAAAGCATACAAGCGGAAGAAAAAATCAGAAGATCAAATACTAGAGATTGTACTCACTTTGCTCAAATTAATACAATACAAGTTCATTGCACGTGTGACATTTCTTTGTTGAAATTACGTTGTGAACAATACCATCATCAAAACAATTCTAAAAGAAAAATTTGTAAAAAAGTTTCAGTGAAGTCCTCGATCTTCTTCACTATTTACCCTAAAATGTAAAAAAATTAAATGCATTGTTTAATAGATAAATATCATAAATTTCAAGTACTAATGTGCTCATGTGAACATATATTAATATAAATATTAGAGTTTCAAATATGACTGATTATTAGAAAAAAAGCTGCCATCACATTTATTATGTTTGATTATACACCAGAAAGGGAAAATGAGTGAAGTAAGACGACTAAAAGAGAAGAGCCTCAATGCTTTCACTGTCATCATTTGTGCAATAGGTAAGAAAATACGACCAATAAGGATCTAGATCTAATTTGAATCTTTATATCCGCTCCACCAAATTCCCATATCAACCTGTTTATGAGGCTTTAATAAATGCCTATATCAACACAAACATTATATTCAATGTTGTTTAAATCATCAATTAAACAATTAGCAGCAAAATAATGATAGGGGCATCGTCAATCTGAGCATAACTTATTGGATAGTGCACTAATTACCATCCCAAAGATCGATGGTTCGATCCCCACCCTGCAATTGTTGAACTAAAAAACAATAATAATAAAAATGATGACTATGATAAGGGCCAAAATAGTTATTTTTTAAAAAATAAAATAAAATATTAGAATGAAATAAATCTCAAAGTTTAGGAAGATTTAAATGCAAGGCTTTTATCATAGGCTGAGGACTTCAATTCCCTCAGTGCCAAAAAGTTCTCTCAATCTCTTCTATTACATTAAAACATCAGCATCAAATCACGTCAACAACCAACATGATTCCATAAGAGACATGGAAACACAGTGAAGTTCTGATCCATGCTAATTAAGTTTATTAAATAAGCCAATTGGTACATGAACACAAAAAGTGTTAACTGAGCCAAAACAAAATGACAGCCAAGTTCCACAGTAAGCTCTTCATTAGCTTCAAGAATACTCGCATTTAAAGAACAAAAAAGACATAAAACACATCATGGCACACATAAAAGAGTGATATAGAACTAAACCTTTTCAAATGTGCCTATAGTTCAGAAACCTATTTCGAATGTACCTGACTTTCTCCTCAGCTCTCTATCATCCCATCAACTTTTTGCCTTTTTTATAGCTTCCAAATTTCTGAAACCCTTGTCAGTTCCAAATATCCTGCCAATCAAAGAAGTCAGAAACATCTTCGTCAGAATTCGTCTTCTATTTCCATGCTTAGAAATTATCGAGAATCCATGGACATGAAGAAACAAAAGCACATGCAAAAACGTGAAGTGCATATAGGTATGACTTTCTCATACGAAAGTTCCATGTTCCCCATTCACTGGACCAGTCTCTTAAAATGTTCAAAACATGTGTAGACCTACCATGACAATCATTATAATTTCCTGCGCCATATGATCAAATCGAGAGCATGCTTGGAAATTATCGGAAAAAGATCGAATCAAGAGCATGCTTGGAGTCACCACACTCAAAGTTTCTAAATAATCAATTTTTATCTATCTCCTTTTTTTACTCAATCAAGATAATCCAACTGTATAAAAACTTGGGCTAAAAAGTCTTCAACATGTGAAATCTAGAATACATGTATAATAATGCTCTCCAACTCCCTCCCTGGTGTGGCTACTATTTCTCTCTCAGCACTTTTTCTTTTTTTAATAAGAACCCTACATTTATATCTTTATAATCAATGTTGTTTTCATTCTCCATCATATCCACCCAAAAGTTCCAACTTCAGATAATATTGGGAAAAATGGCATAAAGAAATGAAAACTTGGACATGTATGCAATGACACTCTCCAACTCTCATTTCTACAATCAAAATTTTCTCCTTCTTCATCTTACCCACTCAATAACCCACCTTAAGATTATATTAGGCTAAAAGACTCCAAGATGTGGAATTTGTTATATCTAGAGTTTTTTCCAACTCCCTCCAGCATGTCTCAATCACCAAGCAATTCCTCCCCAACTCCCCACACACCCCTAGAAGTGGGAAATAGACATGAAACTATTGAAGTGAAGTAAAACCAATGTTCCACAAAGCTGGTTTCAATGCTACGAAGTAAAACCAATAATGCATATCAAATTAATGGTTGGACCTTTTTTGGACCAGAACTTACCAGTCCATGTAAGTGAATGTTGATGAGTAGTTGCCAGATTTTGTAAAAAGCAAACGGTGATGATAATCATGAAAATAAGCACTGTGGAGCAAGAGCAAAAAAGCCGATTTCAGGAACAACAGATACAATAAAACGTATTCTTTTTTAAAACAATACAAATCCCAATTGACTCACCCCCCATATAAAGGTATGAAGTTTGAAGGGCTCCAAGGAAAATGGTAACCACAATGAGCCTCGACTGTCTCTAGCAATCTAAGTACCATCCATAACCACAGAGTCATTAGATGGGGACCAGTAAGAGCAGGACCGACGATGGTAGCAAATCCAAGGAACAGGATCTCAGCAGGGTGAGCATATTCTGATGTTAGTCCAAAAGGTGTAGCATATCTGCACTTAATAAGCAACTTAAAACAGCCCACGGCAATTTTATCATGGGAAAAGACAGAATATCCATTAATTTTCATTTATAAATCTCACTTACTCATGATGCACGCTGTGTACATTCTGGTACAGCCATTTGGTGTGCAAAATTCTATGCCCCCAGTAGAAAACAAAATCCTCCACAATAAAGTAAAATATTATCTGGCCGAAAACTACGTTCCTACATCAAAATGAAACCCCAACCAAATGAAATTCTATCAAAAGGTATTAATATGATCCAAGATAAGAAAAAAGTGAAAGTAAACTAAACCTAGCTGGATAAAACACCTAAAATATATGCTTTAGGACATAAAGAACCTGAAGATACCAGGATGGCAATGGAAGAGTGCTTCTCATGCCCATACGCTTGAAGACAGGATAAGAAACAATCATAACTGGCAGATTTACACCAAAATGATACAGCAGTAGACGTGAAATGCATTTTCCTTGCGCAGCAGGACTATTATTCTTTGCCTGCAAAAAGAACAAAAAACATATATCACAACAACTGAAGATAATTCATCCAGAATTAAGAGTTAGTTAGGTCTTTATTGAGTTAAGTAAGCCTTAATTACTGAGCTGGAAAACTCAGTTGCTAGGTACTTTGTCTGCAACCATAAGTATCAGCACTATTGTCAACATGGCAATTAATGAGAAACTGTTCTTTTATTTTCTTTTTATTCTTTTAGACAGAAAGAATAATCAATGAAAAATAGAGCTTAAAGCTCTCATTATTTCCTGTTACTTTCTCCTTTTGAGATAAAAGAAAAGGATAATTAAAACTAGTTAAAGTGCTGCTATCTGCTAATTTAGTTTAGTTCATAATCATACATGAATCACTAACGAAGGTAAATCTAATTCAAATATCAAATATTGACTAGATATTCATAAGAACTTGTAGTTATAACATTTGTGGTGAAGCCTTAGCTAAAAGGATTTACGGTGAAGTAAAAAAGCAAACCTGGATCTTGTACTTGCTCAGCCATCCTGCTCTTTCCAGAAAAATAAAGGGAAGCCCAGATAAGAAGAAAACGCTTTCATGGATTATGAAGCTTCCCAAACAAGCTAGTTGAAAATCACTGAAATTTGTGATCAGATACTGCACCATGGGAAGAAAAAAAATCCATCAAAGAAACATAATGTAATTCTACACTCCAGCAAGTCAATGTTGTCATAAAAAAGGAAACCCTCATTTGAACGAAACCCAAAGTCAATCCTCCAATTGGAAAACAAACACAAAACAAAATCACATCAAACGTGCAATCCATTATCTCTCAACATCAAGATCCTATTTCAAATCAACTGTAGAAGATGAAATTCAGCCCAAAACTACATGAAAACCCCAATGTCCCTCTCACGTCAACGATCAATTAACAATTAGAAGAGTAAAATTCAAAAGGGCAACACTCCCACATCAAAACCCACTTGAAACCGAATATAAGAAATCAAAAACTCATCCTCAGCACAATGTTCCACACACAACACCATATCAAGTGCAGTACTCGCAGAAGTTTACAATCTAGTCGATGCTGCAAAAACAAGATCAAATTTAGGGCGGAAAGAACAAGATTATGAAGAGAAGTGAAAAAGCAATACCCGCCAGGCAGATTCAAGAAGGGCGGCCATGAAAGATGGGAAGAGAGAAGCAGAGAGTGAGAGAGAGAGTGGGAATCAAAATGGAGCAGGAAAGAGCAGGCCACTGCAGAAGAAGACGATGCGGCCACGAGACAGACTGGAAGAACAAGGGAATCTATGGGTTTTTGGTTTACATTTTTATATCAATCTCAATTCTCTCTCTCTCTCTCTCTTCACCCACTGATTTGCCTTTTTCTTCCATTTGCATGTGCTCCGTCGTGTTTGAGCACGTTGCAGGCTCCCAACCCACCACTCCTGAGGATTCTTTGGATTTGGAACAGCTGTTCGTTTAAGCACTTTTCAAATGTGATTCTATTAGATACAAATATATATTTTCTTTATTATATATTTGAAAGATTTTCAATTAATCACTTTATTCATATTTTTTTTATAAAGATTAAATTACAAATTTAGTCTATAAATTTTAAGATTGGTATCTATTGGAATAGAAATTTTGGCCAATCAAAAATTGGCATGTCATTAATTTAAATTAGTGGTAAAATTATTTATTTAATTAGGGATTATTTAAATTTGCAAGTATCCCTAAATTAAATTAAAGTAAATCTCAATATGCAATTGGGTTATATGAAATTTGGGCCGATTTTAGATAAAGCCCAAATGGGAGGCCCTAATCCAGCAAAGTCTAGGCCCAAAGTCAATAAGTCCTAGCCCACAAGGCTAGGCCCAAGGTTAATCAGGCTCAGTCTAAGGACCAGGCTCAAAGTCCACCAGGCCCAGTCCAATAGTCAAGCCCAAGCCCATCTGGAGGTCCTGGGGACTCTATAAATAGAGACCACCTCCTCCATTTTGGGGGTTCAGAAATTGGAGACCTCAGAGAGAATTCAGAAACAAAGGCTAGAAAACTCTTTGAGCTCTTGAAGATCAAACACCTCCTGAACAAAGAACACTTCTTCGAAGATCAAGAACACTTCTTCGAGACCCCAAGAATCCATTGAAGCTTCAATCTCGAGAATAAGCTCTACAGCCCTCGAGTGAAACATACAAGCAAGAGAGAGAATCAGAGGATCAAGTATTAGAGATTGTATTCCACTACATTCAAATCAATACAAATACAAAGTTTCATTTGCACGTGTACTTATTTCTTCATCGAAATTCTCGTGTAAACAGTATCTATTTAGTTTCTGAATTTTTAAAATTACAAATTTAATTCTTAAATTTTTGATTTTTTTTTTAAAATTTACAGATATGTTGGATACAAAATTAAAATTTTAGAGCTCCATTAGACATAAAATTTAAATTTATATCTAATAGATCAATCAACTTTTAAAATTTTTGAATTTATCAGGAACCTATTAAATATAAAATTGAAACTTTAGGGACGTATTAGATACTTTTGAAACTTCAGAAACTAAATAAACACACACTTCAAATTTTAGAGACTAAACTTGTGATTTAACCTTTGATAATCCATTTCTTAAGGTTATTTTAAAATAAGTTTTACATTGATTATTTTTTAGTGTGCTTTTTATTTAATTTTTTAAACACTTTTTGATTATCTAAAATTACTCTAGAAGCTATACTAAACCCACTTTGAATTATGAAATTTTCCTAATTGCTTACAAAAATTGATTTTATTTTTAAAATAATTTTTTTTTCAAAAGTTATTCCAAACCCCCTATAAATAAGTTTGATTATAAGTTTGGACTTGTAGCACCTTATTTATCATTTATCAATCTCTGTATTTAATCTATTTTCTTTTATTCACTTTGGTTCATGTACCAACTTTTGTAATTGTATTTTCAACTTTTGTTTTATTTTCAGCCCTTATGCTTTTTAAAATATCTATTTTAGTTTCTGTATTTTTAAAAAGTGATCATTTTAACTCCTGTTTCCAAAAATTTTAACACAAATTCTGTACATATTGAAAACCCTTTAATATAAAGTTATAACTACATTTCAAGAAATTTATTGAATGTAGTGTCGTGCTCTAATTGTAATGGAAAAAATGTGAAATAAAAAAAAAAGAAAGTGACTAGAACAATCACATTTTTAAAAGTAGAAAGACTAAAATTGACGTTTAGAAAGTACTGTGACTAAAATGGACCAAAATGAATAACAAAAGTACAAGCATCAAATTTTTTATTGGTTCCTCAACTAAACCACAAACACCATATTGAAGATCCTTCTATGCAAGCTTGGAATAAGAATCACAATCCTTGAGCACATCTATGAACTTGGAGAAATTATTCCAGGGTTGAAGCAATGTAGTTGGTAGGTTTTACTCCATTAGATACATGAAAAAAAAATTAAACACTCTAATTTAACTATGCATTCCATGATTAAGAGGGTGGCAACCACATTGTGGCAATTAGTCCGTCACATTAAATAATTTTTCCTCCAATTTGTCATATCCATAACAAAATCTACTTTGTTTTTTAGTACTATCTTAAAAATGTGTAGGATTAAATGACAACACTAGAGGGGTGAATATGGTAGTCTGTTAATTTTTTAATTTCAATTTGATTCTAATTTAATCTAAAAGTATCAAACAAATTAGCACTCAAGGCAAGCAACATAATTAACACATAAATCAATTAGCATGTAAATTATCAAGGCAATCTTATCATACAATCAAGCAACATAATTCAAAAGAATTTATAATATGGAAATTTAAAAGAGAAAGGAAGAGAGAACACAAAAAAAAAAATTATAATGGTTCGACAAATGCCAACTTCACTCCCGAAAACTTCTTATCAAGTATTTTACTATGACAACTCTCTTGTGCTTAGGAACCAAACCAACCAATCCCATTTTTTCCTCCTAGGCTAAAGAAAAATCTCTCGATATTTTTTGCTGGTTCAGAATTTAGCGAATTTCTTTTTCACACAACCAAAGTAGACTCACACCTTAATACAAAATTAATCCAATAAAATAAAAATTAATAGAATGATATACCTCTAAGTAGGTAGATTTAGAGATATTCACGGGACGGGGTGAGGCGAGGTCGGGATGGCTTCTCCTTAGAGAATTATTCTCCATTTATGATTTTTATATATTTTTTATTTTGATTAGATAAATCATCTTTTTAGAAAATTTCTATTTAAATTGTTAATGCCTAATTAGAAATTTCTATTTAAAGAGATTTTTTTTAATTTCCTTAAAAAAAATAATTTTGAACTTATGATTTACTATATAAATACTAAAAAAAATAAAAAAATCGAGGCAGAGACATGGAATGGGGCGGGGACGAAGACAGGGTTGGGCTGGTATTCTCTATCCTTGTCCCAGTTTAGCTAACGGGAAAAAAAATTCTTCCACTCCCTCCTCCATTCCTTGCCTAAACGAAGGTTCCTGCCCCAATCTCCATAGAGAAAATTGACATCTCTAGGTAGATTACAAAAATTAGAACCAAAAAAATAACCAAAAACACTCTCAAATACATCTCTCACAAAGGGTAGTGAGCAATTTCAAAAAATGGAAGATAATAGGACTTTTAGGCACTTTGAAGAGGAGAGTTCAAAAGGTTTTAGTGCTCTTTCTCACTTTGATAGCATGAAGAAGATTTTTTTTTTCTTTTTTTTTTTTTTTGCTTAAAATAGGTTTTAAGAGCATCTTAAAATTCAATCCTCAAATCTAGGTCAAAGAAATACAAGGTAGAGATTAAATTGTGAAATTTGGAATGACCTTACTGATAGGAATGAACACTTCATCCCGCAATAGAAACATTGGATTGTCTTTGATTTATTTAGAACTAAACATAAAACATACAAGGTTAAGCAAAAACTTACATTGAAGTAAATGAAGATAAAGTTTTGGCAGGTTTTTATTTCCTCTACAAAGTCTTCTTAGATATGGCTCGAACGTAGGACCAAGACTTGTGGGAGTCTCTTTGAAAAAGAAAGGGAATATGAGGAGAATTAAGAGAACTCTTTTCTCTCAAGGGAGGAGACACCCTTTTGCTTAATCCATGAAAGTCTTATTTATAGTGACCACCTAGGGTAAAATTTTGCCATGATTAAATAATATATATTTTAATATTTAATATTAAAATAAATATTTAAACTATTTAAATCTCATTCAAATATTTCAAATACTCCTAATATATATTTTCGTATTTGAATATCATTCAAATTATATATATATTTGTATCTTAATATATTAATAATTTTATTTTATATTTAATGTATCAAATACAATAAATATATTTTTCTTAATTTAATATATCAAATATATAAAATATTAATTTGAACATTTCAAATTTCCTTTCAACAAAGTTGATCCCTAATTGTTCGTATAATCTAGCAATGAGACCTTATGGACCTACATATTATAAGCTCTAATTTTCATTCATTAACTCTAGAGTCACACCACTTGTAGACCTAGAGTTGCACTCTTATGCACTGTAGGACAAGTTGTGTCCACGGATATAATCACTACATGCAAGTCGATCCTTCACGAGTTATTTGTAATTATAACTAGGTCAATTAAAGTTTGTTTTACCCCTATAATTACATCTTGCACCTTAAGTACCAATGATCCTCTAATAAACAATTTGTTTATGATCAAACCATAAACTAAGTCCCTATCGAGCCAATGAGAGGATGAGGCTCCATTGTTCAAGTCAGGAAATCAGCATTTAAGGAACTATTCATCTACTTACTCTATATGGGAAGGAGTAAATTCCATGTTGTGAGATTATGTTTCCAGCTTCCTATTTGGTCAAGTCCCCAAAATGGTAGGCTTATTGAATCGACTACAAAAGTCACTCTCACTCATGCAAATCAAAGGACAAGCCCTCATAGGCAGGAGTTCATAACTCACTCAAGATTAAGATCGAGTCGCATATGATCATCCTAATGAAAAATTAATCTTCTCAATTAACAGATTTATAAAGAGAGATTAAATATTTCGTGGTCTAATCTTATACAAACTTATTGTATTTACCCCCACTCACATGTCTCCACATGAACGATTTGGATAAAATCATTTGTAACTATTACAAAGTGGGCCGTATCAATAATGTTACTAGGATAAGGCACCCAACTTTATCCATATACTATGACTCTTTAGGTTATTTCTTGAACATGATCATTCCCTATGTCAACCACATATTGTTCAAGATTACACTAATAACCTTAGATTTTTCATATAATTGATAATATTATATTGCAAATAAAACAATCAAACTTATTATAATTATTAAATAAATCATTAATTATAAGGTTTTAGGACATAAATCTCAGCACTTACTTGAATAGGATTTGTTCTATAGGTTGTCCAACTGTGTCTTTGAGTTCTAAAAAAATTGTGAAATTTGGAATAAAAAGGTGGAATAAAATTTTGAAAAGTCTAATGAACAAGGGTCACATGCGAAGGGAAAATATGCATCCTGAAAGGAACATGCTAGGTGCGCATAGTGTCACAATCTTACTCTTTTACAATTGGACAACGATTGTGCGACATTTCCTCTAACCCAACAAACAAGTCAGTCGTACGAAAAACGAAAGTTGCAGACTACTTCCGTATAGTGTCTAGCCTCTACTCACGTTTCGAGGGAAAATATTTTATTAAAACGTGAGAGAGAAATTACATAAAAACATTTGAAAACAAGATTGTTATACACTAGCAAGCAAATAAGGGACAACCACGCTGAGATATCATATAACTCCGGGTAGGAAGAATTGACAACTAGTCGCATCCTCCTGTAGTACATTCTAGGATTTATGCTTATGACAGACTTGAACAAGAAAGTGGGCGAGAAGTCATACACTAACAGAATTACAAGGAAAGTAAATAACAACGCTAAACTAAAGACATGACATGAAAACATGATAAAAAGGGGTTGGAATTGGCATGCGGCCACGAGAAACACGCCCTGGACAAGCATGACCGTGACACATAGCACACGCACGCATCAAGGGACATGAGTGGAATTATTTAAAATTTTACTTTTTATTTTTAATTTTAATTTTTTAGGAGTTGTCACGTGTCAAACTTCTATTTGGCTAGTTAGTATATGTAGTACCACACATGTTCCTAAGTCATTGCGCATCGGCTACATTTTACAAGTGTCGTTTAGTGAATTGTTCACCTCACCATGTCAACCACACACATCAACTTCTACGTTACCAAAAAGTCAATAGTTGAAGTGCCACGTCAGAGCCCTGTTAGTAAAATTTGACTGTTGAACACCACGTCAACTGTCACATTGTTAGAAAGATGACTATGAAAGTTTCACTATAATTGGATGTTGCATATCACTATTATGTATGATTTTTACATTCGACCCTTTTTTACTCGTAACTTTCTCGTTTGGACTCCAATTCAAGTGATTCAAAAGGTATTGAAGTCGTCTTTTTGAATTTTACATTACAGATACTTTTGAAACACTGAAGAAACATTATGTTTGTTATCATAAAAATATTTGGTTTTGACCGAAGCCCTAAAACTAACAAAATTTGCTAGTTTATAGAAATGAATCCAAAAAGATGAATACCTGAAATAAAAAGTTGTGAAACTGCTAACTTCTCTCAATCTTTTTTAATCAAAGAGCTAGGGGTTGTTCTCCATAACTCAAATTGTTTAGGGCCTGTTTTGTAGGCAATCTGAAAATAGAATTTTGAAAACAAGGGATTCAATGAAAACAAAGTTGTATTTCATGTTTTCAGAAATGCTTTTGGTAGAAGATTTAGAAATTGGATGAAGTCTCATTTTGATCTTTAACCTTCAAGTTTATTTCATTTTAGTTATAAGCTTTAAAAATGTATATTTTAGTCCCTAAACTTTCAAGTTCGTTTCATTTTAGTCTTTAAACTTTCTTGTCTATGTTATTCATTGAAGTTTAAACAAATAACCATTTTGATTTTCACTGTAAGTTTTTCTTCAATTGTTTGAATAGATGGATAACCTAACTTTCAATATATGTATTAACATGTATTGATGTGCACATGTTTTGGCCCACATAGGTTAGCTGAAATGATATTAGGTGTATGGATATGGAAAAATAATATCAATGACCAAAATGGTTATTTTTTTTTAAAAGTTCTAGGACTATAATAATAATAATAATAATAAAAAGCTTAGAGACCAAAATGTTTATATTTTTTAAGTCGAGAAACCAATAAATGGACATTTTAAAAATTTAGGGATTAAAATGGCATGAACTTTAAAGTTTAAGGACTAAAATGAAATTTAAACCAATTTATTAAGGCCATTAATGTTAATAATTAACCAATAATTAATTGAAAATAAAAAATTCATTAATTAATATTAAATAAGTAAATAGTTATGCAATTTCCACCTATTTTGCTATATATAGGGTAATAAAAACCCCTGATGAATGGTATTAGGGTAATATGGCAAGAATGCCATATTTAAATGCATGTTTTGAAAAAAGGACATAAGACATTTTTTTTTTTTTTGAAAAAAATGGCCAAACAATTTTTTTTTTTCAAATTTTTAAATAACAAAAATACCTCTTAACAAAAAAAATTTCTAGATACTAAAATTATCCTATAATTATATCCTATCTAAAATTCAAATAAAAATAAACCAATTCCCCCACAAATCTCTTAAATCAAGTAATCGCTGGCCATTTATTTCAGTGAATCAAGATTTGAAAAAAAAACCCTAAAAAAACAGCTCATAAAATCAAGCAAAAAATTATTAGTTAGGTGAATCAAAATTTACGAAAATATGATATATTTAAATCAAGAAACATTTTAAAGCAGGATAAAATTAGTTACTTAAATCTCATAATATATTGTAAATTACAAAAATCTAAAAATGCATAATTTGAGATTGACTAATGAAATTGAAATTAACATTGATCATGGATTGAACATCACAAAATATAAAATTTGTGTGTCAAAAGAAGTATATACATCTAATGACAGCAAATTCATGCCTTCGAGTGACGAAAAATATAGTGTATTCAAACAATTAAGACCCGATTTGGGATTCTCCACCATAACCATGTAAACATGCTACCCCTACAATCGTTTATCATATTCACTAGGGCAACATTGAAAATCAAGAAACACACCCACACCCCACTTCTTTGTGTGATGAACGAACCCTCTCCTTTATTAAATCATCTATTTTTCATAATTTCGACGGTGTCAAGGGGTGTTTATTTTCTAGTCTTTCTTCTTCAAGTGTTCCATATTCCCAATTCCTTACTCTATCTCCATAGCACCCCTTCATTGAAAATAACTTAAAGTAAATACATTGTACTGAAACTAGCTAAAACACTCATCAGACTGAGCCCGAAACATCTTGTACTAAAAAATAGCTAAATTTTTTATCAGATTTTGCCACACATTACCTTATACTAAAAGCAGCTAAAATCTTTGTCAAACTTAGCAATGCAAAATACCTTATACTAAAAACAACTTAAATATTCGTTAGACTGAACTGCCACACAAATATCTTGTAATAACTAAAATATTCGTTAGACTGAGTCATGCAAATACTTGTACTAAAAAACACTTTTCTTTTATAAACCTTTCAATTCATTCAAACCTTTTTCCTTCTTATTTCAAAACTCTGACTTTGTACAGGGGGTTGAGATGATTAGCAGCCACCTCATACTCAACTTCAACAATTCACATCAACAGCCACAACAACCAAAACACAACAGCCATATCAGCAGCATCAATCGAATTTTCGACTCCAACCAAATCAACATAATTGCGGCAAATCAATCAACGAGATCTCATGAATGACTAGTCTCCAATCACCCTTAATTCACTCTCAATTAACAGCAAGCCAACCAGGACAAAAGACTTCTTTAAAATATATGGAAATCATCACAGATTGCTCCAATTCTCTTTAAAATTCTTACCATTGAGAAATCTCTGATCTCTCTCCCTTTCTATATGTTTATTCTATTTCCTTATATGAGAGAATATTCCACTTTTTTTTTTTACTTTGTTTTTTCCTCTAAAGTCAAGTACTTGTTTATATAAAATAGAAACATAATATATTGTAGTAGCAATTTTTTTTTCTTTTTTTTTTTTTTTTTGCTGATTACATCCTGTTACAAATTATTAGGAGATAAATCTAAATTTTAGATTTGAATTTGAGATACGATAAATAATAGATTTGAAATAAAATAGAAAAGCTAATTATAAGATAAATTTAGATTTCATATTTAAATTTCAAATAAAATTTGAAATCTAGATTCCAAATCTTCAAACTATTTAGATACAAACATAACCAAAAAGTGAGAGGAAGGAGGACAGAGGTACAATCGGAACAAATGAGGAAATTTTAGGCATGAACAAACCACGCGTGACTAAATACCATTAAAAATTTTCCCATGGACATCTTTTAAAATGAGTTTTTATTTTATTTATTATTATATTGGTCTTTGGATAATTCTTTCTTAAGTTTTAAAAGTTAAAATCTTTCCAACAAATATAGCTATTTAAAATTTTTCTTCATACTTGAGGAAAAAAAAATCCAAAAATAAACAAGCTCTTAGAGAACGTTTAGGCTGCAGACTAGGAATTGGGGGGAGTGGACTTCATTTGTCTACTCCCCGTTTCGGCCGCGAGTATTTTAAGCCCAAAGTTATTTGACCAAATACATAGACTTAAACAGTAAATACTATTGAAGTTTGTACAGTATCCCAAGCATTTATGCGTGAATCGCCACTTTTCATTTCTCTCATTTTCTCTTCATGCATGATCTCTCCTCTGTCTCTTTCCCTCCCTGAACTTCGCTTTCTTCTCCTATTCTTCTTCCCTTCATCGTCTCCGATTCTTCTTCCCTTCATCGTCCTTTGCTTTGTTTTTTTTGTTTTGTTTGAACATCTGAAATCGAGAGCCCCAAATCAGATCTTTGACCCATATCCATATCCCTAGACGATGTCTCTCCACCTCTGCATGTCCTTTCCTTCAACTCAAAACTATAGTTATTGACCGTATTTTATTTTTTTGTTTTTTAGATTTGAAACCCTAACCTACTCCCTTTGCTGCTTCAGCCGTGAGATTAGCCCTTGTCACCCTCATTTCTATTTCCTCATCCACACCAATTTCCTCTCAATTGATGCTTGTTCTTGTGAGGTTGCATGCTCCATCCGAGCCAAAATGGCAAGGAAGTGCTTGGTAGGGGCTGTCGACACGTCTTAGAGCCTGGTGGGGGGAGCTTTTCTCAATGAAGTTTGTTTTCTTTTCCTTTAAGGCCGATGATGAGTACTGGGTTTTTTTTTTCGTACTTTCTGTAGTCTGAAGGCTGATGATGAGCATGATTTGTTTGTAATGTATTTTCTGAAATTTTGAATGTTGACGATGAGCATTGATTTTTTTTATAATGAAGTTCTCTGTATTCTGAAGGTTGATGATGAACACTGGTTTTTTTTTAATGGAGTATTCTAAGGTCGATGATGAGCCTTGATAAATTTTTTTAATGTACTTCTATGTATTTTTTATTCTACTTCTTTTTATTTTTTATTCTACTTCTTTTTTTACGTTTTCCATTCTTCTTCTCTGTTTCTCACCTCCAGTTCATAATTTTTTTTTACATTTTCGATTCTTCTTCTTTGTTTCTCACCCTCAGTTCATAATTTTGTTTTTACCTTTTCGATATTTTTTCTCTGTTTCTCACCTCAGTTCCTAATTTTCTTCTTGATTTTTCATCCTCAATTTCTCTGATTCCCTCACTGTGTTTTCCTCAATCTATTTGGTTCAAATTACATACCATGTTGTTATACCTTCTACTCTAAAATTTTATTCTGATGTATGAAATCGGGTATCTCCGTGGCCAAGTTTAATATACCATTTATTTTGATGGATGGAACCGTGTATCTCTGTGGCCAAGTTTAACATACTAATCTAGTTTTCACTTATACTATTTGCAGGGTACGACCCCCCTGTTGTTAGGAATGAACACTTCATCTCGCATCAGAAGCATTGGATCTTTTTTTTTATTTTAATTTGAATTAAATAAAAAACTAACCAATACCTTTGAAATAATATGGAAATATTTTTTGGCGTGTCTTCATCTCCTTCACAAAGTCTTCCTGAATATGACTCGAACACAAGACCAAAGCTTGTGGGAGCCTCTTAACAAAAAATTCACAAGGGATTGGAGAGGAAGAGGTCTAGAAAGAATTTTTTAATTCTCTATTGAGGAGATGTGTATTCTAATGACTCAACCCAAATGTCCTATTCACAAAGATTTTAGACAAATCTTTGTCATAGTTAAATAATATATATTTTAATATCTAATATATTAAAATACATATTTAATCTAGTTTAATATTATTCAAATATTTTAAATTCTCCTACGATATTTATTTCTTTATTTGAATCTTATTCAAATTTTATAAATATCATTTCTTTAATGTATCTAATATACATTTGATATTTTTATATTTAATGCATTAAATACAATAAATATATTTTTCTCTTTTATATTTAATATATTTAATATATTAAATATTAATTTGAACACTTCAAATTAAATATTAATTTGAATATTTCAAAATTTTCTATCAACTAAATTGATTTTTTAATGTTACTATGAGCTAGCAAATGGACCTTATAGACCTACAGATTATAAGCTTCAATGATACAAAATTAATTAATTAAACTCTTTAATTAATCAATTTTCATTCATTAACTTTAGGTCACTCCACTATAAACCTAGAGTTGCACTCTTATGCACTGTAGGACAAGTTGTGTCCATGAATATAACTATTACATGCAAGTTGATCATTCACGAGTTGTTCGTAATTACAGTTGGGTCAAAAGTTCATTTAGCCTTGTAATTACATCTTGCACCTTAAGTACCACTAATCCTCTAATGAACAATTTGTTTATAATCAAACCATAAACTAAGTCCCTCTCGAGCCAGTGAGAGGATGGGGCCCCGATGTTCAAGTTTTGAAATCAGCACTTAAGGGAACTACTTATCTACTTGCCCTATATGGGAAAGAGTAAATTCCATTTTGTGATATTATGTTCTTAGCTCCCTATTTGGTCAAGTCCCCAAAATAGTAGGCTTATTGAATCGGCTACAAAAGTCATTTTCACCCATGCAAATCAAAGGACAAGCTCTCACCGGCAGGAGTTCATAACTCACTCAAGCTTAAGATCGAGTCCTATATGATCATCCTAATGAAATATTAATATTCTCAATTAACGGATTTATAAAGAAAAATTAAATATTTCGTGGTCTAGTCTTATACAAACTCATTGTATAAGATACTTCCACTCACATGTCCCCACATGAACGATTTGGATCAAATCATTTGTAACTATTACAAAGTGGGTCGTATAAATAGTGTTAACAGGATAAGACACCCGACATTATCCATATACTATGACCTTTTAGGTTATTTCTTGAGCATGATCATCTCGTATGTCAACCACATATTGTTCAAGATTACACTAATAACCTTGAATTTTTCATATAATGGATAATATTCTATTGCAAATAAAATAATTAAAATAATTATTAATTGTTAAACAAATCATTAATTACGTGGAATAAATCCCAACACTTGCAACATAGATCTTAGTTCGAGGTTAGAAATTTTTTTATTTCCTACATGTATCATATTGGACTATTATGCAACACTTGTTCGTTCTGTAAATTACTCACATTTTGACCATTGTTCTTTATATATTGTTGTTCTTTATACGTTACTCTTGAACATTCTTTTCATAGAGTGATTAATATACATTGTTGTTCTTCATGTGTTGGCATTTTTTTCAATAATGGAATGTTAGCTATTATAAATGCATAGAGTGATTATTTGTAATTTCACGTGGTTTTTCTGGGTTTTGGACAGCCTCTGTTTTGGCTGTTAGCTTCTGTCTTTATTTTCTTTTGAACTTTCTTCTTGTATACCAAGAGTGATGGTAGCATCATTTTGTTCATCATTCGAATTGGATTTTGGAAGCATTTCTAGTTGTTAATTTCGTGGGTTTTCTTTCTTTACGTTAATGCTCTGTTTTTCTTTTTTCTTTTCTGCATCTTTTTTTTCTTATATTTCTTCAAACTTAGGATATTGCTTGTCCTCAAGCAATTAGAAAACAAATAACACATACACAAGCAAACACTTCACAAAATGATTTCAAATGGTGTTTTTGAAAAAAAATGTTGTTCACGAGAGGTCTCAGACTTTTAACACTTTACACAATTTCAAGATTTCCTCACATAAAACTTTTACTTTTCTTTTTCAAGATAAAACATTCTTATGCAAACCCACCTATTATGCTTATCCTACCTAAGTCATAGTCATAGAGTCTAGGGAGGTCTTCTTTGTTCAACAAGCTAAGTTCACTCACATTACAAACATTTTTCTTTCTCCCCCAAACTTATGTAAAGCTGCTGCTAGGCCTCATTTTTTTTTTCTTTTTTTTATGAGAGTCTTACTGTCACTTGTACCTTCGTTCCAACTTACTAACACTTTGTGGTGAAAGTAGTTGACCACGAGCACAAATCACTGCTAAGACCGTTTTCACATACTCACTTCTTAAGTTAACCTTTCATGCAGAGGAAATCATGGGTGTCATGACTGCCTCTGGTTACTCAGTTAACCCTGGAAGGAGGAGTATCTTTTTTTTTTTTTTTTTTTTTTTTTGAAATTCCTAGCAGCTGTTACAAAGACATACTATTACAACAACATAATACTACAATGACATACTGTTACAACAAAATAATATTACAACAACATGCTAGTACAACGACATAATATTACAACGGTAGTAGTACAAAACTCACCCCCCAAACTTAGTTGAGTCAATGTCCCCATTGACTAAGAACTAGAAGAACAGGGGTTGGGGTACATAGTTGGGTCACTTAACATGCTAAGCATCGAAGTTAAACTCTCCTAAGTCCATTAAATGGGATAAACACAAGGGGAGTTTGGGTTCGAATGTTTTATGGAGACAAAGAATTTATCAAGTTTTATGATCTTGAAAACTTGAAGTTGTGTGTAAAAGCATTTGAAAGTTGAGAAAACTCTAGGTAACATCATTAAGAGCTTTTTAACAAAACACCAAAGAAAACAATTTGTAAACTTGATTTGAAACATGATTTTTATGGCATGCTTGTATTTTTTTTTTTTTTTTTTTTTTTTTTCCAGAATTCATGAAGCAAATAAACTAAATAAGCATAAAAGAACTTAACTAAACCTCAAACTAAAAACATAACAATTAACAAAGCTGGAAAGATAGGTTAAAGAGAGACTCCCCTATGCAGAGAAAAATGTGTGTTGTTGCAATTACTGTCCTCGGGGTTGTTGAAAATCTTGCAAAGAATTCTCCTGAAATGGCAATTGCAATTTTGCTTTTACAATTGCGACTACAATTTCTACCTCCTGCTCTTTCTTCTTATATTTTCCTACAACTTAAGAGTAGAGCATCAAAAAGTTCACACAGTTTATCTCAATGCAAAGTTACTTTTTCGAAATTCCAATTTTTGAACTCAAAGTTGATTCATTAAACTCCCAGGTAAATCCCCAGGTAGAGGTGTTCCCTTAGCGGTCAACTTAAGTACCTCAGCCTAGACAGGATTTTCCTTAGACAGAGCTTTTCTGAATTAAATTCTTCATTCATATTGGAATTTCAAAAGTTGAAAGTTTCTCTTTTCTTTTTTTTTTTTGTTTTTTAATTTTAAGGTAAAAGAAAGACAAGGTGACTTATCCAATTCCAGCAGGGAGACCGCAATTGTGTTCTTTCATTTTGCACCTAGGTCTCGATGTTGGACGCGATTTCAGTCGTAATTGAGGTGCTTTGATCACAACAGGCTTTGATGACTCAAGAGATTTACATTTATTTCTGAAGGTAGAGATTTCAATTGCAATTTGTGTCAGAGACTGCATATTGTCATCCTTCATGCTCTAATTTCTGCATTCTTCTTGATTTTGCATTTCCTGCTAACTGCAATAAGCGAAAGCAGGGCATTCTAGTATCGGGAGCACTTTAGATGTCAATTGCGGTGGAATTGCAACTGTATGGCTCACTACAACTTCCTTTTGTTGTTCCTTCTCTTCTTGAGGTGGTTTTTCTTTGATTTCTTCTCTCCCTTTTGGCTCCTTAATGTCGTCAATTGTTGGAGCGCTTCTTGCTTCTATTGGGAGTTCAAGGTCTTTATGTTCCACTTCTGTTCTAAGTGACACCTCCTCGCATTCTTCTTTTTCTTGTTTTGAAGTCTCTATGTCCTTGAGCAAGTTTCCTTCGAACCTGTTCTGCAATTCATCTGCAATTTGTTCCTCATGGACTTCCAAACTTCGTAGAGATGTAGCTTGACTTTGTATTACAACATCGTTCTTTGCTCTATATTCCCTCGCGAGTTCTTCGATGCTTGGCTCTTTTGGGATCATCTTCCCTTGCTGGAAGCACTAATACTGATGTTGATTTGCAAATCTGGGTAGAAATCCATAACACAAAGAATCAGGATTATAAGGACAATTATCAAATGAATGACTTCCTTTGCAATAAACACAAGAAATGAAAGAGATAGGGTTAAAAGGAGTTATAGGACTTCCCATCATCAAAGTTTCCATCATGTAGCTTAAAGATGAAGCTTGTGCGCTCAATGCTGCAATGATGTCTCCTTCCATCTTGTAGATTTTCTCAAGCAATCAAACCCTATATTGTGTCTTTCTGCAATTTCTCTCCCTCAACAAGTGAAATCGAGCTCCTCCTGCAGATAGGAGAAATTGTGGTTGCAATTTCCTCTTACAATATTTGCTAAAACAAAATTTTTGTTAAAACTGCCGTTCCCCGGCAACGGCGCCAAAAACTTGTTCAGTGTTCACGCAAGCGCACGCGATCGAAGTAATATAAAATGGTATCTGAGTACCAAGTATCGAATCCCACAGGGAACGGAGTAACAAAGATTTTATTTTGCAAAAGTGTAAGGCAAATTGCAAGTTTGAAAAGTAAAAATGCAAAAATCAAGTTGTTGGTGGAAAATCGAAATTGCTAATTCAATTGCTAATCCAGAATGGCAACGTTGGAAATAACAGAAATTGCTAATCCAATTGCTAATCCGGAATGGCAATGTGCGAAAAGACTAAAATTTCAGAATTAAATTGATAATCTAAATTGGCAATTTGAATGAACTTAAGAATGAAATGATAGAGGATGGGGCTCAAGAATGTCATTGCCCTAAGTCGTAATTGCAAACCAAAATTGCAATTCCAACCTACTCCACACTCAATTGTAAACCAAAATTGCATCTCCTATTACCTCAAATTGGGTTTTTTATGAGGCTAAGTGGGGGCTCTATATGTCTATAGTCCCTCCATCATAGATGATTTTTGGCTCACAATTTTATGGGTCTTGGAGTCCTTAATCCCTATGTCTAGGGTAAGGAATGACTTATGTCTAAGCTCTTTTACTCCATTACTTGTGTGAAATCCGCTTATCACTAACCCTGTCGGTATTAGATCTAAGCTTGAGTTGAACCCTAGTTGATCAATCTAGGATCTCAACGGAAATTAAATCAACACAAGCAAACAATTGAGATGTAGGCTTGGTTTTCATTGAAATTTTGGCTACAATTACTTCTTAGGGAATTCACATCCTTGAACCCCCTAAGAAGTTTTAGCTCAACTTAAATATAAAAATCCTAAAACTAATTTTAAAGATAAAATTCATGGTAAAATGGTGGAAATCAACTAAATGAAATACTAAAATAAAAGTTGGCTATTCCTATGTATTCAAGCAAGGCTAATAATTGAAATTAAGCCAAGATGGAAAGGGTAGCTAAGTAAATTTCCTTATCTCCTCCCTTTTGCCTTGACTTGTACAAACATAAGTGGAAAATTTTCTTACAGAAGCTGAAACGAAGGAAAAGAAAAACAGAGCATGAAAGATTTAAGAAAAACCCATGAACTTGACTTAAAATTAAACTCAAAATTACATCAAATGAGATTAGAAAAAATGCAAGCTAACTCCTGTAATACAACTAAAAGAAATCGAGATGAGAATTGAATTAAATTAACCAAAGACAGCAGAAAAAGATGAAAAACAGAGGCTACGAAAAACTACAAAACCCATGACGTTTGCTTCTAAATTCGCCTCCGAAATTCCCTTTTATTGCTCCTCCTCTTCTTCCCTATTTATAGGCCTTCATTAGGGTTGAAGAATGCCCAAAAATCGTGCTTAATTTCCTCCAAATCGGGCTGTAATTGAAGAATCTCGAAATGGGTTTAATGCAGAATTCTTTCCTTTTTTAAAACCCAAAAACCCACGAAAATTGGTCCTTCAAATCGCCCTCAAAATCCGATTAATGGCTCCTCTTCTTCTTCCTCATTTGTAGGCATTCATTAGGGTTGAAGATTGCCCAAAAATCATGCTCCAATTCCCTTGATTCGTGCGGAATTTTCGCTTCGTTCGCGCCCAGAATTTTCTGCCCAGACACAGATTGCCAATCAAATTGCCAAACCAGATTGGCAATCTGATTTAGCAATGTCACATTCCCTGCTCCAGGATTGCCAATTCGCCGGTTTGGCAATGGTCTGGCAATTGGTTTGGCAATTCCTGCAAAAGAATCACAATACTAAGAAATCTTTTCCAATTGCTACCATATTTCATTATTTCCTTCTTTCAACAATATTTCACCATTTTCAATTAATATTAGGACAAACAAGAGTTTTTCCGAGCATTTGAGGATTTAAATAAGCCTTAATTTTAAGGCTTATCATACATACACATAGCCAAAATATTAGATGAAATAAATTCAATATCTGGATGGTTAAAAAATAGAATAAACTCATTGAAATGTTTCAAAAAAGTCGCTATTCTTTTTTTAAAAAAAAGTCATTATCCAAATGTTTAAAAAAAAAAATCAGTCTTTCAAAAAAGAGGTTAGTGTTAAAAAAAAATAAGAAAAGTGTTTGAAAACCATGGTCCTAGTAATCAACAGTAAAAAAAAAAATGATTATCCTATTTGTGAACCAAAACTACTTTTTTTTAAACAACTATTTGTTTGAATTAAAATTTGTGGACAGTATAAATGTCAACCAATTTTTATAAAAGAAGTGACCATTTGTAAAAAAGAACGAATTTTTTTTTTAAAAGTTATTGTTTTTTTTTATATAAAAAAAAAGTGAGTTTTATAAGTTGAATTGAAATTCAATTCTTCAACCCTATGCAAAACTACCCTAACTCCTAAACCATTAAAATATCATAAACCCTAAAATACACTAAACCTTAAACCCTAAACTCCTAAAATACCCGAAACCCTAGAAACCCTATGAAGGAATGAATGTTTCACTCTACAACATAAGCATTAGATCGTCTTTGATTTTATTTAAAATTAAACTAAAAAATAAGATTAAGCAAACTTATTTGGAGTAAATATGAGGATATTTCTAGCGGGTCTTTATCTCCTCCACAAAGTCTTCCTAGCTATGATTCGAACACAGGACTAAGGCTTTTGGGAGCCTTGATAATTCTCATTTATGATAATTATTTGGCCTTTATACTTAGTTATTCTTGTTATTTTATGTGTGTTATTAGATAAAAAGGCTAGCAAATAGTTGGTTTAAATTGAATTATTGTTGGAAGCCTTTTAAATTAAGTAAAAGGAGAAAATAAAGTAAAAGAAAATGAAAACACACTTAATTGATGTTTTTGTGCAGGAATTTGAAGAATGCAATAGAAATGCAATTGCATTGCAATTGCAATTTCGAGAGATCTGGAAATTAAAGAAAAATCTGGAAATCTCCGAAAATCTAGGAATTTTGTGCCATATTGTCTCCACGATTTTAGCTGGGATTATAGCCATATTTATGCATCATTCAAGAAGGAAACCCTAGCCCAATTCCTCTATAAATATTGGAGAAGAAGCCTCAAGAACCAGACCAGTTTTCTGCCATTTTCGGCCACAGTTGCTGCTGTCCACGATTTTCAGCTGTCAACTTTCTGCTGTCAAAATTTCTGTTGTCAATTTTCTGCTGTTTTTATTTCTGTTTGCTGCTGTTTTTCTTCTGTTTTCCAGCCCCTTTCAACTTCAAAATTCAATCATTCCTCAATGAAAATTGAAGGAAGTGAAGGCTCAATTCCCTTTGAAAAAAGTGGAGTTGAGTCGATTGAATAAGAAGTGGAAAAGAGGCTGTGTTCTTCCCCATTTTCTGTTTATTTGCTTCAGTTTTAGGAATTTAATTGTTGCTGTAATTTCAAGCTTTTAGTTACTGTTTTGTTCTTCCCTTTTGTTTACAAGACTAAATAGTTTCTGAATTTATTTCGATTAATGGAATTTCAGTTGTTCTTTCCTTATTATTAAGTTGTTATTTAATTATTTATTAACTCTGAAATTTTTATCACATATTGCTTCTATTTTAGTTATGCACTTTAATTCCTTTCATTCATTGTTTTTCGTTATTTTAATTATGAGCTAAGTCTTTCTTTGGGATTCAAACATGTGAATGCCCTAGCGAAAGGAATAAAGGCCTAATATGTAAGAGCAACTCTGCTTAATCTTATAGCATTGTTTGCTTTTATTGATTGAAATTTTCATTACTAGTTTAGATCGATCACCTAGATTAGTATACAACAATTTGAGTCTAATTCCGAAAATGTTAGATAAAAATTGGGTTTTCATAAAAGCAATAAAGGAAAATAACCTAGACATAGGAATTTGTTTTTGACCCTAGACATAGGGCAAAACCTTTAAAACCAAAAGAATTGTGTTTCAAAATTAACTAAGTTCGTATTAGCCATAGAAATATCGGTTTAATCGCTTAGCCTCCTAAAGATACTTCATAGAAGGTCGAATAGGTGTTGAATTCGGTTTACAAAGCTTAAGTGTTGAGTCAAAGGATTGCAATTGCAATTAGGCCGCAATTTCTTTCGATAGAGCAAAAGCATATTTGAATCCCTCTTTTATCATTTTTATATATTCTTTTCAAAAACCAAAAAATCATCTCACTTATTATTTTACATCGGTTACCCACAATTGCAATTTGCGAACAAATTTTGTGTCGTCTCAGTAGATTTTGTTAAAACCCGTTCCCTTGGGTACGATACTCTGGAGTACTTCCAGTTTTTTTATTACTTCGATCACGTGCACTTGCGTGTTGTAGCGAAAAGCATAGCGATTAAGTTTTTGGCGCCGTTGCCGGGGAACGGCATTTCAATAAAATTTATTTTTGGCACATAAATTGTGAGCAGATTGCAATTGAATTGCAATTGCATTGTAGTTGCAATTCTTCTATTGCAGAAAGCCCAATTCTTGTTTACATTGTTTTGCAGGTTGAGGGAAAGCAATTGCAAGAGGAGAAAGACACAACTTAGGATTCAATTGCTTGAGATAATCAACAAGATGGAAGACATCATTGCAACATTGAGCGCACAAGCTTCATCATTAAGCTACATGATAGAAACTTTGATGATGAGAAATTCCATAGCTCCTACTAATCCTATCCCTTCTATTTCTTGTATTTATTGTAAAGAAAGTCATTCATTTGATAATTGTCCTTATAATCCTGATTCTTTGTGTTATGGATTTCTACCCAGATTTGCAAATCAACATCAGTACCAGTGCTTCCAGCAAGGGAAGATGATCCCAAAAGAGCCAAGTATCGCAGAACTCGTGAGGGAATATAGAGCAAAGAACGATGTTGTAATGCAAAGCCAAACCACATCTTTACAGGATTTGGAGATCCAAGTGGAACATATTGCAAATGAATTGCAGAACAGGTCCCAAGGAATCTTGCTCAACAACACAGAGACTTTCAAACAAGAAGATAAAGAAGAATGTGAGGCGGTGACACCAAGTAAATTCAAATATGAGGATCTCAAACTCCCAGTAAAATCAGAAAGCGCTCCAACACTTGAAAACACTAAGGAGCTAGAAGGGAGAAAAGAGATTAAAGAAGAACCACCTCAAGAAGAGAAGGAACCACCCAAGGAAGTTGCAGTGAACTATGCAGTTGCAATTTCACAGCAAATGACATCCAAAGTGCTCCTGATACTAGAAGACCCTACTTTGACTTATTGCAGCTTGCAGGAAATGCTAAATGAAGAAGAATGCAAAAAGGAGAGCATGAAGGATGACAATTTGCAGAATGTAACACAAGTTGCAACTACAATTTCTACTTTCAAACGCACATGCAAATCTCTTGAGCAAGCAAGACTCGTTGTGATCAAAGCACTTCAACTACGAATGAAATCTCGTCCAACCTCGAGACCTAGGTGCAAAATGAAGGAACATGGTTGCGGGCTACCTACTGGAATAGGATAAGTTTATCTTTTCGTTCATTTTCTTTTTTTTTTTTTTTTAAAAAAAAACTTATTTCTATCATTTTCTTTTTATTATTAAAAATAAAAAAAAAAACTTATTTCTATGAATTCTGAAATGATTAAGCAATTTCTGTCTAAGGCAGAATCCTGTCTAGGCTGAGGTATTTAAGTTGACCGTTTAGGGAACACCTCTACCTGAGGATCTACCTGGGAAATTGTTTAAGAGTTTCAAAAATTCAAAAAGAAATAAGAAAATAAAAAAAGTAAATATTTTAAGGCATGAACTCTTTTTCGAGCCTGTGTGAACTTTTTGACAATTTGCTTTGGAGTTCAGATAAAAAAGGGAGAGGGAAAAATCAAACGCCAATCCAAAGGAATTGCAATTGCATTCACGAAAAATGAGGCAAGCCGAGTGACAAGAATGCAAATGGAATGCAATTGCAAAACCAAGCAAAACATCCAACATGCCAAGAAGATGATGATTCAGCCTCCAATGATTAGGGGAGTTGTTCTTTGCACCTTAAACTCTACTTCTTAAATCTTAATAGTTTAGATTGTGATGTTGTTGTCTTGAATATTGGTGCTTGTCTTTGCCCCTTGCATTTTGTCATGATAATTTGATTAATGTCCAAGTGGTTTGAAGCTCAGTGCCAGTTATGTTTAATCTCTGATTTTTGTATGTTTCCCAAATATGTCTCAAAGTTTAAAAATCCTCAATGATGATATTTGGAATAGGCTCAGCTCATTAAACACTCCTCAGTTATTCACCCAACTTTATGACTTCTTTACTTCCCTTAGCATCCCACCACCCATTTACCTTAGCTTGTGTTTCTATAATTCTAGGGTTGTTAAGCTTGTTAATATGTATGACCATCTCAACAACCCAAAACCCTAACTAGTCAATGAGGACATTGCCACATCTTAAGTTTGGGGGGATAGACATCTTGCATTACTTTTGTTGACCCCACATTGTTGTATATTCATTTTTTGCAATTCATGAAATGTTAACATGTTGTGAGTTGTTGTATGAAGGCTGCCAAGTTTTGTTTAAAAAAAAAAAAAGAAAAAAGAAAAAAGAAAAAAAAAGGGATACTCCTATTTCCATGAATTAACCAAGTAATAAGGGAAAGTCATGACACCCATGATTGCCTCTGCATGAAAGGTTGATTCAGGAAATGAGTAGGTTAAAACGGTTTCAAATAGTGATGTGTGCTCGTAGTCAACTACCCTCACCACAAAGTGTCGGTAAGTTGGAACGAAGGTACAATTGACTAAGGAACCCCTCTAAAAAAAAGAAGAAAAAGAAAGAAAAAAAGAGAAAAAGAAGAAAAAAATCAAGTTTGAATAGCTTGGCAGTAAAAAGAAATAAGTTTGGGGGAGTTTTTCTTTTGTTAGTCAAGTTGTTCCTAAATTGATGGCCTATGTAGGAAGCAAGCAAGATGAAACTAGAAGAGTAGGGATACAATTTTTAGGGAAGTATGGGTGAAAAGTGCTAAGGTCAAGACTAAGGTGAGATTAAAGTTGGTTGTGATAAACATGTGTTATGAGCCTGAGATATCTCCTGAGAGGATATTTGTTTTATCAAGAACTTGGGTTAATTGTTGAAATTCATACCTGAATAACTGTGATTTTGATTGCTTGAGGACAAGCAATAACTCAAGTTTGGGGGTGTGATAATTCTCATTCATGAGGATTATTTGGCCTTTAAACTTAGTTATATTTGTGATTTTTATTCATATTATTTGATGAAAAATAAAAAAATGCTTGAATTTAATCACATGATTGATGGAAGACCTTTAAATTAAGTAAGTTGAGAAAAGAAAACAAAAGAAGAAAAAAATTCACTTACTTAATGTTTTGATGCAGGATTTTCGTGGAATGCAACTGCAGTGCAATTGCTATGCAATTGCAATATGGCAGAATCTGGAATTTAAGTAAAAAAACGAGAATTTCGGGATTTTGAAGGAAATTTGACCCACGAATTCAGCAAGATGATTAGCCATGATTGTCCATCAACCAAGAGGGAAACCCTAGCATGAGATCCCTATAAATATTGAACAAAGAAGCCGAACAAAGAGAGCTCGATTGGAGAAGATTTTAGTTTATGTTTTTTTGGGTTTTCTTACTTTTTGCAATTTTTCATTTTTAGTTTTTAGTTGCTGTTTTGTTTTATTTTCTTGTAGATCTCAGTCCGAATCTCTTCCTCAATCCCATCACAACAAGAGTTGGCATTGGTTATGAACAAATCCTTGTTGATTGAGCACGATTTTTTTTGGAGGAAAGTTTGTTTCGTTTTGGGTTTTGTCCCCGACAGTAGCAATTTTGTTATTTATTTTCTGGATTTTATTTTTCCATTGTTCTTCCTCTTAACCTCCAGAATCTTTTTCTCAATCCCATTCACCTAAGAATTGGGGATGGTTATGGTCAACGACTTGGTTCGATTGAGATACAGAGAATGGGTTTTTAGGATGGTTGAAGTTTTGATTTCTTCACTTTGAATTTCTGTAATTGGGTTAGAATAGCTACTGTTTTATCTTGTAATTTCAGCAACCTTACTTTCTGTTATGGAACTTTGATTACAACTTTGATTACAGCTTCTCAATTTAAGTATTTGGTAATTTTATTTTCTGATATTTGAATTTTTGGAAGCCTACTGGAATTTGAATTTTGCCTACAAGTTTCTTTAATTTTTGCCCATACATCTACTGGTTTCTTTAATGAGGTTTTTGTAATTGTGCATTTGCTTGTATAACTAGAGGTTTCTTTAAGTTTGCTAATTTCTTCATTAATTGTTATAACAAAATCTGGGCAGTGAGTTGCATTTGCAATTTGTAGAACGCCATTCTTGTTGTAACAATGAATTTTATCATTTTTAATCTTACGGTTTTTGTTAATTTAATTATGAGGAGCTAATTTTCCTTTGGGATTCAAGTTTGTGAATGCCCTCGAGGAAAGATGTAAGGCTCGATAGCAACACAATCTAGCTAATTCTTGAACTAGTGTTTGCTTTTATAAATATCTTTTATTTAATGTATCTAATATACATTAATTATTTTAATATTTAATATATCAAATACAATAAATATATTTTCCTCTTTTATATTTAATATATCTAATATATTAAATATTAATTTGAACACTTCAAATTAAATATTAATTTGAATATTTTAAATTTTTCTTTCAACTAAATTGATCTTTTGTTAATTATTGTTCTTTATTCCTTCATCTTCAATTCCAGTAATATAGCAAGCCAATTTCCTTCTTTCTATTTCTCTTGGTTTCAAATAGGTTTTTAGTAACTTTTCTTGGCTTGGAATTTAATTCAAGTTTTTGTTTTGAAATTTTTTTGAATTAATTATGAGCTAAATTTCTTAAGGGGTTCAAGGATGTGAATTCCCTAAGAAGTAAATCTAGCCAAAAGTAAAATGAATACCAAGCCTACATTTCAATTGTTCGCTTGTGTTGAATAAAACGTCGTTGATATCCTAGATTGATTAACTAGGGTAGCAACTTAAGCTTGGATCTAATACCGACAGGGTTAGTGATAAGCGGATGTTGCACAAGTGATGGAGACAAGATCTTAGACATAAGCCAATTCTTTACCCTAGACATGGGGATTAAAGACTCCAAAATCCATAAAATTGTTGAGCCAGATTATCTAAGATAGAGGGTGATAAGGATCACGATTCAACAGCTAAAAACTATTCTGAGGGATGAATGACCATTTAGAGCTTTGGAGGTCAATGTGTGCAAGATTGAAGTTACCATGGAGTTTCCATGAATAACATTTGAGTTTGGCAATCATTTTTGAAGACTTCATTTGTCATTTTAGTTTCATAAACTCTTGAGTCTAATTTTTGAGCTTTTAAATTTCAGTTTCAAGTTTAGATAGTTAAGAAAGGGAGTTACTAAACAAGTTAATCATGGCCACTACTTTTGTAACTATTTTATGGGCATTTGAAGGGTTTTGGGTTACTTTTGTGAGGAGGCTATAGATACCTACGGGATTTGTCTTGTAACGAAAGATGATGATGATTGAATGAGACGAACTCTCAAATTTGAGACCCTTTTCTTGCAATTCTTGTGGTAGAATGCATGTGAGCCATTCAATCAAGCCTTGATCAAGTTTGATTGTGGAGTGACTCAATCTAAGACAAGATTTCCAAATCTTGCTTCTAGATCTTTGATCATAAGAGGTAATCTATTTCTAGCATTGTCTCTTGGTTGATCTAAAATTTGTATAAGGAGGTGTTAAACTCTTTGATTCAAAGGTTCTTGCTTCAAAAGCTTGGATCTTTGGGCTGAGATTTAGAATTGCCTTATCAGAGGGACTATAGACATATACATAACTCACTTAGTCTCCTAAAAACCTAATTTCAAGGTGAATAGGAGTAACAATTTTGGTATACAATTGTGTGTAGAGTAGGTTGGATTTGCAATTTTGCTTTTGCAATTTAAAACTTAGGGCAATGACATACTTGAACCTTTCATTTCTCTAAGGAATTTCCCTTGCAATTTTCATCAGTTGGTTAACATTCCACTACGGTCAGTTTTTGTTCAAATTACCATTTCTTTTATTAATTCCTTTTTTTTTTGCTATTCAATCTTGCAATTTTCGATTTTACAATTCAGTTCTGCAATCTTTGTTTTCCTTACTTAACGTTTCTGTCACTCTAACTTGCAATTAGATTATGAAATTATTTTGTTTTTACCAAACACACCCTCCCAACCTTGTTTTTGCAATTTTTAGTTTTCAAGTTGCAAATCTCCTTACATTTTTCTCTGCAATATTTTTGTTACACCGTTCCCTGTGGGATCGATACTCAGGAATACTCTTGTTTTATTACTTGCATCGACAGTGTGCACTTACACTAGGGTTGAATGTATTTATTTACTTTTCTTCACCCAAAGTTCACCTGATCAAGTTTCTTCTGTATCTTAGACATCAAATTAGCAACTAACTTTCTTCTGTATGATATACGAAAGTGACCTATGTTGTCGCTAGAGTACGATGATGGATAGAAGATGTTTTACCATCCTCTATAGTATGTTGAGAACAACGAGCAATTTAGTTGGGACTGAATACGTAGTTGTCAAGGAAATGGTCGCAATGTTCTTGCACATCTTAGCCCACGATGTTAAGAATTGAATAATTTGTACACAGTTTGCAAGGTCCGGTGAGACAATATCTAGGCACTTCAACTATGTACTTATCGCACTATTTCGACTCCATGAGATTCTATTGAAGAAACTAGAGCCAATCACAAACTTTTGTACTGATGCGAAGTGGAAATGGATTGAGGTATACATTTTTTTAATGTCCCTCCATTATATGGTGAAGGCAATTTTAGAATGATATACTTAACTCCGGTACCATCTGCCTTTCCAATACATAATCATTTGGGTGCATTGGATGACACATACATTAAAGTAATGTTTGTGCCGCTGATCGCCCGAGATATAAGACGAGGAAGAGTGAAATCACAACGAACTTGTAACGCTTGGCTTTTTCAAGAGTTTTAATTTTGAAATTTTAGAATTTAATTTGAAATAATTCTCAATTTGAATTTTTAGTTGGGCTAATTTGAAGTTTTGGATGGTTAGAAGGGCAAAAATGGAAAGAAAGAATTGGTCAAAAGGCATAATTGGAATCTTGATTAAATTGTTTTAAAAAAAAAAAAAGGAAAATTCTCTTTTCTTCATTATCTTCTTCCTCCTCTTCTTCCTCTTCTTCCCAATATCCTCTCTCTTCATCTCTATCTTCCCTGTTGGTGACCTCCTCGAAAGCCCCTCCTTCCCGTTAATCTTTCTCTCCCACTCCTGCTCGATTTTTTTTCTCTCTCTCTCTCTTTCATTCCCGTCGAGCTGGTGCTAGAGATGCCGCCGGCCAGCCCTGCAGAAATCGCCCCACCTTGCCAATTTCCTTCTTCTACTTGTCAGCACATTCGCCTGAAATCGCACATTGATAGCCCAACTCGTGCCTTTCGTTGGCCGCCATGTGTGTGTGTCTTTGATGCCCAGAACACCAGTTCGGATTAGTTCGTCCAACCGCGACCTCTGTTTCTCTCCCTCTCGCACGCGTTATGTGCAGACAACAAAGGAGTGTTGATTCGAGGTCAAATTTTTCGACAAGCTCGATGGTTGTACAGCTTTGTTTGGTTCCAATTCGGAGTGGGTAAGCATTCCCAAGCTTAATTTCAAACTATTGGTTGGCTATGTTTGTGAATTTGAGATACCCATATAGTTTTTGTCATAATTATAGATTACCCATGGCCTTCGGACTTCAAATGCGTGAAATTGGACCTTTCGGAGCCAAAGCCAGCTAGCTTTCAGTTCGTTTTGTTGTGGGTAACGCTCCTTTCTTTGTGGGTGAGTGTTCTGAAAGTTATTTGAAGTAATTTATGGGTTGTAAAATGAAATAGAAAGGCTGTTTTGGTAATTCAAACTAACCCACAATGTTTTGGATTTTATTTTAGATTTTCCTTTGCGATTGAAGGCTATTTTGGGTGGATTTAGTTTGTTCGAATTGCTATCCAACACATGTGAACACTGTTTTGAAGTAAGTTTTATGTGAGTATCGAATTTTCCAACACATTTAAGGCTAAGCATGAGTTGGGATTTAGATAGCTATAATTTAGGACTTTTTCAAGGAGTTTAGGGGCTATTTGGGTGTTTTAAATGTTACCCATAACGTGTAGGACTTTATTTGGCATTTCAGGATCACATATTCAATTTATGGGCTACCTTGAATCTTGGAGTAATTTTGGGTAAGGAGTCATGTAGATTTAAGCCTTTTAAGTCGTTATTTGAATTTGATTATTGTTTAAAAATTTATGAATTGTGAAAGCTTGCTCAAAATTCGCGTTTATGAAGCATGTGATGGTTAGTGGATTTGTTCGAGAGATGTTTGAGCTAAAAAGTGATCTTAGTATGTAGTTAGTATGGAAATATGGGCTTAAAGTTTCGAGATTATTATGATTAGCATATGAAATACTTTAAGAATTTACCCAAGGTTGTAATCGGATGAGTTTGGGCATGTTTGTGGTGATTTTTGAATATTCATGCTTGCCTAAATGTGGGTATGTGGATGATGGCACGGTTGGTTAAATTATTATGATAAGCTCAAGGTTGCCCAAACTTGTTACTATTCTCGTTAAAGGATTCAAGGTTACAAACAAATGGATAGTTGTATCAAACCTAACGTTTGTAAGTGTTTGGGCTTTCTGAAATGGTTGGTTAATTGCAAAATGTAGAATAATTGAATGGTTGACTGAGATTTAGGTTTCTCGGGTTGTGGATGAGTTGATTGTGTGCAGGGCACCGGGGTGGTTTGTTTTGGACTAGAGATGACTTAGAACACCTTAAGGGTATGTAGTGCTCCGGGTAGTCATCCATGTTTCGTGTGTTCAGAATGGACAGATATCTGGGCTTGATTAATGAGTTTTAAACGGGACTGAATGTGAATGGAGGGTTATTGGTCGCCCTGATTTCTGGAGTGGTTAGGGGACTGAACTCTGGATTAAAATAGTAGAGGGCTAAAAGCCACTATCACATGTATGGGTTACCTTGGTGCTAGGCTAGAAGTAGAAGTAAGTAGCAGTCGGGGTTATTTATTAAGCTCTCGATCTTATTGAATGAATGTAGTACGAATAGTTTGTCGATAGAGCAAAATCGCTTGTTTGCTGGAAAAACGAGTCCTTGCGAAAATAGAATTAAGATACTGGCTAAATGTGATGGAACTAGTTTAAGCCTGAGCCATGGCTACTTAAGTATATTTGAGGTTGACTTTGAAAGTGTTAGAGGTGATTGTGAACTTCGGCTCAGGAAATGGGCGTGGCACTGAGAATAGTATTCTACCTTAAGGGTTTTCAGGATGTCTAATTTAGTCGAGTGTCGTTAGATTAGCGCTACATACCCTGTTTCTGTCATTTCGTGCGAGCTTGTGAGCCTAGAATGCTATGAGATGTGATGAACACAGGGGATGTGTTCCCTCATTACCTGTGTGGTAGCTTAGAGGTAATTCCCCATTGTGTTGGGTGTAGGGGATGTGTTCCCTGATTGCTTGTGTGGTAGCTTAGGGGTGATTCCCCATTGTGTTGAGTGTAGGGGATGTGTTCCCTCATTGCCTGTGTGGTAGCTTAGGGTGATTCTCCATTGCGTTGAGTGTAGGGGATGTGTTCTCTTATTGCCTGTGTGGTAGCTTAGGGGTGATTCCCCATTGTGTTGAGTGTAGAGGATGTGTTCCCTCATTGCTTGTGTGCAAGTTGGAGTTTTGGTTGTCTCGAGTAATAGAAAAGGAACAGTTAAGTTGCACATAGCTGTTTAAAGTGAATGTTGGAGATTGAGCTGGAATTTGTGAGTTAGGGCGATGCCCTCATTTGTATGGATTCGAACTTTGGACCCTTAAGTGGGCTACTTACTGAGTATGTTTATACTCATCCTAGCTATTTTGTTTGTTTTGTAGATTGTGCACATCCACGAGGCGGGAGATGAGGGCGGTGACTTGACGAGGCTATGGAGACTCTTTTCCTTGTATTAGCTGTTAGCTTTGAAATTTCATTCCTTGATGTAATGTTGGTTTGTAAATCCTAAATATTCTTTGTATTTCATGTGTTTGGTTAGAAGCTCTTAGGTTTCATTGTCTGTTGGTTGAGCTCAGCATAATATTCGTAGTTTGGTGGATTATGAGTCAGTACTCTGAGATTTAGAAGTGTTTCTTCTCTTAGCAGGTCTTTGTAAAATTTTGATTTTCTCCTAGTTATGCTGTCATGTTGCCGAACTTTTGGGCATGAGTGAGGTATCTAGGTCGTGCTTCAGCATTAGAGATTTGTAGTAGGTTGGGTCATTTCAAAACGTGCTTGCTGTTTGTTCAACTAGTGGAGAGTTTATATTTGTAATGCCAGGAGAGGAAGGGTCTACAGCTAATTCACGAGTTCTTATGAATGCAATATCAAATACCTAATGGGTTGAAGGTCCCCAAGGGTAATAAAACAAAAAACTAAACCCAAATACATGCGATTCTTTAAAATGCACCACTAACAAGGTCATGTGTTCAATGGTTCACATTCAACAGGATATTATTACCTATGTGATACTGGGTACCCAAATGCGGAGGGATTCTTGGCACCGTATAGAAGGGAGTGATATCATCTCTTTGACTGGCGTGGAGCAAGGAATGCACCGACTACTCCAAGGGAGTTTTTTAACATAAAGCATTCATCTGCAAGGAACATAATCGAGAGTGCATTTGGTGTCTTGAAAAGGATATGGGCCATTCTACAGGGAAAATCCTTTTACTCTGTTTGGACGCAATGTCAAACCATTACGACATGTTGCCTCATCCACAATCTTATCAGTCAAGAGATGGATTCAAGTATAGGGTACGGAGAATGGGGAGAGGAAGACTCACCTTCAACTGCCTTAGGTGAAAATAATATAAGTTTCATTGAAGAGGCCAATGGCTGAACGAATGTTTGTTGAATGGACACGATCGTGATCATAGATGATGACAATTATTATTATTTTAGGAATTGAACTCAATCATTTATACTTTCTTTTAAGTGGTTGATGTACTTATGTTGAATGTGAACATTTGCATCAAACTTTTAATTTGTTAATTGAATGTATGCTTTATTCCACTTACGATCCTACATCCTAATTGCGATATACCCCAACAAAGCTAATTTTGAGGTGATGTGTATATATGCATGTAGAAAAATAGCATGTATTGAGAGAATTAAGAAGCATTGTTGTTCCAAGTTCGAGGATGCCAAGCTGGTGGAGTGCCTCCTTCATATGGTCCACGAGGGATGTTGGAGATCAGACAATGGCACATTTAGGCCCAAATACCTAATGCATCTACTGCGAATGCTGAGGGAAAAATATAAAACTGCAGTATTGAATCAACAACCACGGTAGATTGTAGGGTTAAGACCCTAAAGAGGCAATACATAGCCATTGCTGAGATGCTCAGATCTGGGTGTAATGGATTCAGATGGAATGAAGAGTTTAAGTGTGTGGATGTGGAGAGAAACATCTTTGAAGCATAGGTCAGGGTAAGACTACCAATTCAAATCATGCATATTAGTTACACTACCAACTACAAATGATAATATATTTGTTTGGTAATGCAGGGTCATCATGGTGCAAAGGGACTCTAAAATAAGCCATTTCCTTATTTTGATGAGTTGGCATTCGTATTTGGTAAGGATCGTGCAACGGGGGCAGATGTAGAGACCCTTGGTGAAATGGCATCGAATGATGCCGAGCCACTGGGTGCAAACGTGGAGATGGGAGTATCCTAAGAACATCATTTACCAGAACCTCCATTCGTCAATGGAGCGGGCAATCTGAATGAGGAAGAAAATCTCAGGACACCAACTAGCAGGCTTCAGAGATCATCCTCGACGTCGCATGGAAACAAGAGGAAATGTTCATCATATCTGTCTGAAATGCTAGACATCGTGCGCACAACAATGGACATGCAGAATACCCAGCTAGAGCGGATTTCATCCTGGCCTCAATCGAACTTTGCTTTTGATGATAGTCGACGCAGAAAGGTGTCAGACATTCTAAAACAATTAACATCGTCGTTGTCACAACAGGACAGAATAACATTGATGGACATCATATTTACAAATCAAATGAAGACCGACAGCTTCGTGTCTGTCTCGATGGAAGACAAACGTGATTACTACATGTACCTTCTAGGAAGAAGGGAATAACTCATCTTGCTTCACCCTATGTTATGCTCCCATGAATTCAGTTGATATATCTTTTTACCACGTTTTTTATTTGTAATTAACGACCCTAATCGGTTTTAGGAACCACTAACATGTTTGACTCCTTGGCCATTAACTATATTTTTTGTTGTAACAATGAACTTGGCCTTTATTGGCCATGAACTATATTTTTTGTTGTAACCATGAACTTGGCCTTTATTGCCATTCACTATTTTTTGTTGAAACTATGAAATTGACCATTGTTGCCCTTTAAATTCCGTCATGTTCTATTATACTTGTGTAATGTTTTTAATGTCATACATCTAACTTATTTTGTTCATTCAATAAAAAATGATATTGATGTGATGGATATTGAAAACATAATATAAAGTTTTGTAGTGAAAGTTATTTTTTTCTTCTCCAAAGAAATTTATAAAGGAAACATACAATAAAGTGCAAAAATTAATTTCTTAAATCGAAACTTATTATTTTTGGTCCATTTTAAAAAAATGACATTAATGTGAAAATATTGAAAACATAATATAAGGTTTTGTTGTGAAAGTTGTTTTTGTCTTCTTCAAAGAAATTTGTAAAGAATACATATAATAAGAATAAAAATGTCATTCTTAGGACTCATATAAAGAGGTCCCTAATAATGAAATTGTGAAAAATTGTAGAAAAAAACTATAAAAAAACAAAACAATTATCTATACTCCAAACACAAACTTCAAAACTCCTGAAAGTAAACAACTTTACATCCCAAACACATACTTCCTAATTCCCCAAACTAATTAACTCCCCAGACTTATTAACTCTAGACTTCCTAACTCCTACTCCCTGCACCAAACAGTCCCTTAATGTTTTCTTTTTCTAACTAGAATTATGTAGCTAATGACGTAGTCTCTAAAATTAGATCGTTTTCTCTATTTAGTTCTTGAATTTAAAAAAAAAATCAATAGAATTTTTACTTTGGATCAAATAAGTCATTGTCCTTAACACCTGTCATTTAAATATTGATGTGATATGTTGATTGAACCAACGAGTGATTGATGATTTGACACGATGCAACATAATAAAATAGGTTTGTTTAAATTAAGCACAAGTAGGACAAAACACATTCAATGCGACGACTAGAAAAATATATTTTAAATAGAATTGTATGATTTATCACCTTTTATTTTATCTAGTTAGCATACTTTTTTATGCCATCTACCGCCAACATTTTTCCTAATTACCACTCGTTAGATGTCTAATATCAATGTGACACATCAACATTTAAGTAACTATATATGTTATGGTAGATCTAAACTAATTAGAACCAATATCCACAAAACAGAGATGGATTTAAAAATTCTTAAAGTTCAAGGATTAAAAGGATACAACTATCAAAATTCAAAGACAAAATTTATAATTTAATTATTGTTAAATTATATCTTAAGAAAATTGCAAAAATTACCTCTAAATTACAGGTGTTATTACAATCATATATTTAAAACTTTCAAATTGATCCATCACTTCAAAGTTACTAAATTATTGCAAGTAAATCCTATCATTATAACTCTGCTTGTGACCTATTGCAAAATGCACAAACCATGGATATTTTATCCAAAAAGTCTTCAAATAAATATATTGAAATTTTCCTTCATAAAGACTAATAATACTTTTTTTGAAAATTAAATTTTAATATTTGTTTTAAAAAGACAATTACCAAAATGTAAACCAAAAAATATTTATCAAATTACTTTTACCAGTTTTGAAAATAGGGTGATTGACTCATAATTTTTTTAAAAAAGTTCAACGAACCTCTTATCCTCTTATCCTCTTATCTCTTAGTTAAAAATATGTCTTTAACCAAAATGGTAGATCGATTAAAATTTATTATAGCCACAAATATGCTTAGGTTAACAACTCATAAATTGTCTTAAGAAGAAAAAAAAGATAGAAGCATGCCGTAACAAGAAAACGATAATGATTCTTTTAAATGGTAGATCCATTAAAATTTGTTGTGGCCTCAAATATGAATTTTCTAGCTATTGACCAATTCTATATGTGAATATGAATTTTCTATTTTGGACGTTTCAAAATATGTGAAAACAAGTTTTCAAGCAGTGCATTTTGACTTTTTTTTATTACAACAAATGTGGGGTATGAGAATTGAACTTTCGACTTCACAGAAAGGAATACATGTTAATTATTATTGAGTTATGCTCATTTTTAGCATGTACATTTTGACTTTGACTTAACATTGTTTTGAAATGTAATCTATAGTATACATACAACCCACTTAGAGGAGCATCTTTCTTATCAATTTTGTCCCTCTAATTTAGTAATTAAATTTAATTAAATATGTTATGCATTAAATTCAAATTTACATATATGTAATGATGAAGTGTGTCAATTAGGTCAAAGTGAGCTTGGCTCAGCGATAATTGACATGTATCCTTGACCAAGAGGTTGGGAGATTCGAATTCCCTCTCTAAATATTGTTTAACTCAAAAAAAAAAAAAAAAAAAAAAAAGAAGAAGAAGAAGAAGAAGAAGAAGAAGAGGAAAAGAAGAAGTGTGCCAATTATGTCTCTTCATCATTTTTTTAGTATTAGATTAAAATTTGCTTACAAACTAGTAATTTTATAGGAAACATGATCGTAATTGTGTCAATTTAATTTTTATTTTCAATGAATTGGATATGAAAAATATAGGTCCCGTTTGATAATCATTTGGTTTTTGGTTTTTAGTTTTAGAAAATTGTGCATGTGTTCTCATCATTTCTCTATAATGGATCTCATCTTCTCAAGAGAACATTTGAATTCTTAGCCAAATTTCAAAAACAAAACCCATGAGTGGAAAGTAGTATTCATAGTCTTAATTTTCAAAAACAAAAAACTAAAAACCAAGGTCTTGATAACCATTTGGTTTTTGAAAATTAAGCTTGTTTTCTCTCAATTTCTCTATAATGGGTTTCATCTTTCTTAAGTAAACATTTGAATTCCTAGCCAAATTCCAAAAACAAAAACAAGTTTTCAAAAACTACGGCCCCGTTTGATAACCATTTGATTTTTGGTTTTTGGTTTTTGAAAATTAAGCTTGTTTTCTCCCAATTTCTCTACAATGATTTTCATCTCCCTTAAGGAAGTATTTGAATTCTTAGCCAAATTCTAAAAACAAAACAAGTTTTGAAAACTATTTTTTTAGTTTTCAAAACATGGCTTGGTTTTTGAAAACATAGGCAAAAAGTATATGACAAAACAAGTAAAACCATAGGTGGGAGTAGTATTTATAGGCTTAATTTTTAAAAACCAAAAACCAAAAACCAAATGGTTATCAAACGGAGCCTACTTTTTTTATTTTTCAAAATTTGGCTTTGTTTTTTAAAATACATGTAAAAAGTAGATAACAAAGCAAAGAAACTCATAGGTGGAAGTAGTATTTATAGGCTTAATTTTAAAAAATCAAATGGTTATCAAACGAGGTCCAAATAGTTATCAAATGAGACCATAATTATCTGATTTGAACAAAAGATATAATGTACAATTAAACAATCGTAGAACATATTTATACAAGAAAAATAAAAGGTATTTGAATAATATTATGCGTTGATTCTAAAGGGAACAATAAAGGGAACAATAAAGGGAACAATTTTCTATCTAATTATATTTTGCAACAACTATTAACAAAACACAAAGACGACAGACTCTTAAGGGCTGTTTGGGGCACTGAGTGGGTTATAACAGTCGGGATTATAATAGTTTGTGGAGTTATATAATCTTTGTTTAGGATGTAGAGTTATTTAGTCTAAATTATAGTAGTATGCGTTTGGAGTGTAAAGTACTTCACAGACTATTATAACTTATGCCCCAAATAGCTCCTTAATGTCGAAATATATTTTATTGAACGTGCATTTTCTCATTTGAACACGTTTCATTTATCTAGATGAATAAACAAAATTGTTGACAAAATTGTATGAAATAAAAGAAAATCCAATTGAAAAAAAAAATTGTTTATAAAGAAATTATTCTTTGAAAAACATCACCCATACATTTCTAATCATTTTACAAAAATATTTATTCATGATTCTAATGCATCTCCAATCTTTTATACTATAATCAGATTTAATTTCATTCTGAATTAACCTTACACAATCCAAAACACAAATCTTAATTTTTTTTAAAAAAATCGGAAATTAGATATAAAGTTAACAAATTAACAAATAAAAAAATTGAATGAAAAAATCACACGAAAGAAAGCGTAAATCCAAAATTCAAAAACACAAATCTTAAATAAGGTTGGAAAAGTTATAAGTTTTAATATATATATATATCTCACTATAATCACTATAATCCTTCAAGAGGAAGTTATTTTGAGTTTTAGGTAAAAGTAATTAAAAAAAATCTATCTAAAAAATAACCACCACAATAATAATAATCGACATAATCAATTTAACCCTAAACTTTGGGGTTGTATTAATTAAAACTCTAAACTAATAATTGTATTAATTTAAACCATGAACTTTGTATCAATTTATACTCTCTGTTAGGTTTTATTTGAAAATGTTTGTTCACATGTGTCCAGACTTATAATTGCAATTAAACTCCCAAATTTTCATAAATGAATCAATTTAGACCCTCCATTTGAAAATCATTCATGCATCAATTCTCGCATGTGTGTAGACTTCTAACAATTACAAGTCTAGGTAAAAATGGTGCCACACGTGAACAAAGTTGACAAGTTTAAATTTTAAGTATTCTTCAATTTTGCCCAATCATTTTTTTTTTTATATTCGTGAGTGTCCAGGTCAGTTTGGTGCAACCTACTACATTTGGTTGCCAAGGTAGCTTGTATGATATTAAATCCTAGGTATGTATATTTACATGGGTCAACTCATGGTGATTTAATTAAAGAACATAATTAAAATCTATTCAAAGTGGCCAACATGAACTCATCAGTAATTGACATCTACTCTTTCCCTTGATCGAAGGTTCAAATCCCCATACTCCAAATTTGTTGTACTAAAAAAAAACATGAGAAAATTGCACAGAAGACTCATTTTCACGTGCATCGATGTCATTTGACCTGTGTTTTGAAATTAATGACATATGACCCTTTTCGTACTCTGCATCCCGTCCAAATTACCGTGAGGGCATCGTACTCTCATTCTTGTTCTAACTCTAGCTCTCTAGTTCTCGCTCTAGCTCATTCTCGCTCTCACTCTAGTTGTTATCACTCTAGCTCGTTCTCACTCTCGCTCTAGCTCGTTTTCTCTCTTGCTCTAGCTTGTTCTCGCTCTCGCTCTTGCTCGTTTTCTCTCTTGCTCTAGCTCGTTATCGCTCTCGCTTTAGCTCGTTCTCGCTCTCGCTCTAGCTCGTTTTCTCTCTTGCTCTAGTTCGTTCTCACTCTCGCTCGTTCTCGCTCTGCTGCTCTAGCTCTTCTCTGACGTAATTTTTTCTTGTCTTTTTTTTTTCTCCAGATTTTCAACCACTCATTTGAGCGAGAGCGAGAGAGCTAGAGCGATAGCGTTTCCGCCTGCGAGAGCGTGAACAAGCAAGACTGCCTCATACTACCCTCATGCGTAATTTTGTGCGTTATGCCATATCAGAATGGGTCATATTTCATTATTTTTAGAATGCAGGTCATCAGTCATCTGTACAAAAGCCCCAAAAAACATCCACATTTGTTGTACTAAAAAAATATATATTCTAAAGTGGACATTTTGTATAATTTAAACCTAAAAATTATCTACCTAACATATTCTTTTACCTAAAACACAAAATAATTTCCCTCTTGAAGTATTCTATAAAAAAATTAGTTTAAATTACAAGTTTACTTCCTAAGGCCTCATTTGGTAAATATTTAGGTCCCGTTTGATAACCATTTAGTTTTTTATTTTTTGTTTTTAAAAATTAAGCCTATAAATACTACTTCCACCTATGAGTTTCCTTGGTTTGTTATCTACTTTTTATATATGTTTTTAAAAAACAAAGCCAAATTATCCTTATCCTCTATCTTCACTTCGATCATCTTCAACTCAGAGACGATGCCATTGAGAACACTTAGATGATATAATATTTTTGTACCTTCCTCCATTCGCAGCGTGTGAAACTGCTCCATCAGGTACAACCAATTTGAGATGTGCTCTTTGTCTAATACATCGCTTCAAGCTTCTCCCAAAGCTCTTTGGTTATCGAAATTTGATGCTCTTTAGCTATCGTAGCCAAATTTAGTCTGATTGCACTTGCAGCTCTCAAATCTAATTGATCCCATTCTTCGTCACCTCATGTTGGACTTCTTAGAACCTTTGCTGAAACCACCGTTGGACCACCATCATCGCTTAACTTTTCATGAGCACCACCATTTAGTCTTCCCTTCAAAGTCTTGTGCAACCCAGATTGTGGCTTGCACTTGCCACAAGCCAAAATTCATAATTCCATCAAATTTCTACTAGACTCATAAAGCTTGACATATCTACTTCACTCTTAGCGAATCTGCAAATAGTGAACAACTTACACTATTCACAATACCAGCTGTAGCTCGTTTCAAGAAATCCTTTCTCATGTGGAAGTTCAGACAACGCTGCAACCACAGAGCATACTCAGAAACTCAAGAAACTACAAACCTAAAGCTCTGATACCACTTGTTAGGGATAACAACCCTCGATAGATCTCCATATTGGTATGATATTGTCCACTTTGGGCATAAGCCCTCATAACTTTGCTTTTGGTTTTATCCAAAATGTCTCATACCAATGGAGATAGTGTCTCTCACTTATAAACTCATGATCTTCCCCTTATTTAGCCAATGTGGGACTTTGGTTGCACTCCCAACAATCCCAACACCCTGAACTTTCAGTTTTATGTCTAATAGGTCTCTGAACTTTTAAAAATGTCTAATAGGTCCCTAACCTTTTAATTTTGTGTCAATAGGGTCCATGACATATTCAAAATCTTAAAAAATTAATTGATCTACGAGATATAAAATTGAATTTTATGTCTAATAAGACTCTAAACTTTCAATTTTGCATCTAGTAGGTCCATGAATTTTAAAAATGTCTAACAGGTCAAGGACCGATTAGACATAAAATTAAAAATTCAAAGACACAAAATTAAAAGTTTAGAGGCCTATTAAACATTTTTTAAAGTTCATGGACCAAATAGACACAAATCTCAAAGTCTAGGAACCTGTTAGACACTTTTTAAAGTGTATAGACTAAATAAACACAAACTTAAAAGTTGAGGGGCTAAACTTGCAATTTAACCAAAAATTTAAAACAAAAAAAAAAACAAAAAATCCTATTTGAAGTGTTCATTACATAAAACTTCAAAACACCAAAAATCAAACGGGTTGAATTTCATGTGAAGACAAATTTGAATGGAAACATCTCTTTTTCTCTAATCTTTTTTCGCATCTTGCTTTCGATTTGATACCATAAATCTTGAGTGACCTTTGTAGCCAATCCTCCAAAGAAGAGGTAAAATCTTGAGCACTATCATCAAAAGCTCATCAGAAAAGAAACCTCGATCTCTTACCCACCACCGAAATTTTTCATAAATTTCTTCGAGCAAGACAACCTTTATTTCGCTTTGATATAGCCTAACATCGAAGAGATTATAATGTCTTTTTTCTATCCGTGAGTGTGTCCGAGGCAGCTTGTGTGCACCTCGACTAATCCCTTCACGAGACAACTATTGACCCTACTACATTTGGTTGTCAAGAAAACAAGTAGAGTATTAAATCCTAATATGTGGCCACCATGGATTAAATTCATTCCCTCTAAGCTCTTTATTATTTCCATGGCCCTTATTGACCACTAGCTAGTAGGTCAATCCATGCTAATTAACATCTGATTATGATATACTCTATTTGTAGAGATGTCAACCTACTCATTAAAAGCTAATTACTAACAGAACAACAAACAAATCCAGCAACCAGAACCAATTAACAATTAAATCCAACTAGCAACTAACAATTTACCATCAAGAAACTCAGAACCAAAATTTGCCAGATTATCCCTATTCCCAGGACATAAAATTTTTGGTTTATGTCAATATTCAACTAATAAGTTAGTTGAAAAAATGCATGTTTTAAGGGAATTAGCAGCTCAGTTAAATTTGAGTTTTGATCTCTCACATATATGGCATATGGGAATTAGCAGCTCAGTTAAATTTGACATAAATTTATGCCTCTTCTTTTACATTTTTTCTAGAAGATATCTCAATAAATTATAGGTCTACAGAAATCAAGTTTCAAGGTGTGTGAAGTGTTGAACTATGCAGCTGCCCAATAGAACTGTTGCATTACCTGTTATTATCATATAGGTTTTTGAATAAGACAAGGATTTGCATAAATACTACCAATAATCTCCACAAGAGCAAACTCCATCCTTGAAATGGTGGAAGCGATTCACATCTCGAACCATTATCTCTCGATCGGCAAACTTGGAAATGAATTTTGTGACAGAATGGCAGTCTTCACATAGCCTCAAGTTCTTAGTTATCCTTATGGTGCCCCCCTTGCTTGTATTGATGAGTCCGAAAGCAACTGCGAGCTTTTCGCTATGACCCAACACAATCCTTTCCTTTTCTTCCTCATCAAGGTCATATAGCACCACTTTAGTTTGTGGTATATATCCTCTTTGCTTCATCTCCTTTGACAAATTCATTAACAGGGCATGAAGCTGCTCTGCCTGTGGGTTAAACTCATCAACAGATGTAAACGAATAGATCTTCCTTCGTACTTCGATCCAACTTCTACCAGTGACCTTTTGCAGTTCACGAGAATCGAGAAGTTTTCTCACTCTCTTTACCTCATCCCACATTTCAGCTTCTGCATAAATATCAGCTAGAAGTACATAGTTCCCTGCATTCGTAGGTTCAAGCTCGAAAAGCCTTTTACTTGCTCTTTCAGCAAGCTCAACATGACAATGAATCCTACAGGCACCAAGAAGAGAACCCCATACTTTTGGCCCTGGTTCAGTACGCATATCTTCTACAATCTTGGCTGCTTCATCCAACCGGTTGGCACGCCCGAGAAGATCAACCATACAAGCATAGTGCTCCACACTAGGATGTATACCATGTTCTTTTACCATGGATTCGAACAACTCCTTTCCTTCTTCAACAAGCCCAGCATGGCTGCAAGCACCCAAAACACTTACAAATGAAACATAACTAGGTGAGACTCCATGATCAATCATCTCTTCGAAAATTTCAATAGCTTTCCTTCCATGTCCATGAACACCATAACTCGAAATCAAGGAATTCCATAAGACAACATCTCTCTTATGCATACGGTCAAAAACTAGTTGGCCCAACTTAAGCTTACCACATCTTGCATACATGGTAACAAGAGCACTTATAACTGGCAAGATTGAATCAAGACCCCTCCTAAGAATGTAAGCATGGATAAGCTTCCCTTGCTCCAGAGCAGCAAGAGCAGCACAAGCTTGGAGTACGCTGACCATCGTCACGGAATTCGGTACTGAATCGTGGGTGTGGAGCATCATCTCACGAAAGAGTTCCAAAGCTTCGTATGGCTTCCCATTCTTTGCATAGCACGCAATCATAGCACTCCAAGAAACCACATTTCTCACGGGCATTTCATCAAACACAGCATTGGCATAAGAAACACACCCAAACCTTGCGTACATATCCACCAGTGTAGTCATTACATGAACATGAGCTTCATACCCATGTCTCAAAATATGCGCATGAATCTCCTTACCCTTCTGGAGAAATGAAACCAAACACTCTGAAGCAACACAGGCTTTGAGCAAATAAGTATAAGTAAACCTATCAGAAGGAACTCCCCCCATATTCATCCGGGCATACAATTCCAGTACCTCTTTTCCATGACCCGCCAACGCAAGAGCTCTAAACAGCGCATTCCAAACATATATAGTTCTCTTACGCGTTTTGTCAAACACCTTGCGCGCATTGTCTACAGAGTCCAATTCGGAGAACATATTGATAAGCTTGGTGGCCAGGAAAGGATCTTGGTCAAAACCCCCATCGACGAGGTGCCGATGAACGACAAGGCCTTCGGAAAGAGAGTCCCGGCGAGCGGCGGAGAGGATTAAAAGCTCCCACGTTTGTTGGGTAGGATTGGATTCGTGAGAGAGGAGCAAAAGGGCTTGTTTGAGATTGCCCTGTTTGCACAGCGATTGAATCAACTGATTCTTATTTGGGTTTGCGGCGGTTGAAGGGTTTAAGGCGACGGAACAGACGGAGGGTTTTGAAGTGGAATAAGACGAGCAACGGCGGCGAGCAGAAGGTGGGTATTGGGTAGATTGGGGAGTCGGAAGCGCCCACATCACCGAAGGATTCAAGTGAATTTTGTTTCGGCGAAAGGCTTTGAAATTCTAATCATCCCATGGGGGAATTTGAATGGAAGCGCTCTGGTTTTCGAGTGATCAAACAGTGGAAGAATCTGAGACTGATAGAGGCGTCGTTGCTCTTGAAACTTTTGATTTTTTTACCCGTTCAGAGGCTTGTGTCGATCTCGTAATGTTTCGGCTTGCTGCCATAGATTTCGATTCCAATTCCCAATATAAGCGACATGTCGGCTGGCTGGAAATTGGGGATTAGAATTTGAATAAACTTTTTAGTAGAGATTATAATATTTTAATCAATTAAACGGTATAGTGGCAGTTTAGTTATAAGTTCAGTCCGACATTTTGTGTTTGATTAGTTCACAAATCTTAAAAAGTTTCAAATATGTTCCTAAAGGTTAAGGTTGTGTTTGTTTGGCTCTTATACTTTAAAAAATTGTCATTAAATTTTTAATTTTGTGCTTAATATGTTCTTGTGTTAATTTTGTTAGTTTAACGATTATGCTAAAAAAATCTCTAAACTTAAATCAAATCGATATGTAATCTTTAAATAATATAGTCAAAGTGACATGAAAGTGTTAAATTAACATAATTAACGACATATACTTATTAGACACAAAATTGAAAGTTTAAAGATTTATTATAATTTTTTTGAAGTATGAGGACCAAATAAATACAATCTTGAAGGTTTAAGGATCTAGACACAACTTTAAAAATTCAAGAACTAAACTTATAATTTAACTTATAATATTTTATATTACATTTAAGTCTAAGGTTTCCTATTTTGGTCTAGGAACTTCCAAAGATAACACTTTTTATCTCTAAGCTTTCTAACATGTCTACTTTAATTTCTAAACTAAAAAAAAAAAAAACACTTTAGTCGTTGGCATCATTTTCTCACCTAATATTTGCTCATTCAATATTTACTCAGTAGGGTCCTATGGAAAAAGTTAAACAATGCAAGAGTGAGGAAAATTTAGCTTTGCTAGATTAGCTCTAGAAGTAACCACTCGTAAAATTGAAAAGGGTCTAGGTTGAAAATCAAGCTTAATTAACTTGAGCATAGGGATATTAATCAAGCGAAACTTGTGGGTGAAAATAAAGAAATAATTTCAGCACCAGTGCAAGTGCACACTATTGATGCAAGTAATAAATAGAAGTATTCCTAAATATCGATCTCATAAGGAACGGTTTTAACAAAAAAGTAAAAATAGCAATTGTATTCAAAAATTGCAACTATATAACTCGATTGCAAAATCAGATTGTAGGTTGGCATGAAACAGCAAAGAAAACAAAATGCAAAAGATAACTCTATGAAGGTAAAATGAGGCTAAAAAATGTTCCTTCTCCTAAGTCATGAATTGCTATTTTAAATTGCAATTGCAATCCTAACCTACACAAGCAATTGTAAACCGAAATTGTCACTCCTATTCACCTTGCAATTTGGCCTTTAGGAGGCTAAGTGGGTGACTTATATTTCTATAGCCACTCTAACTTAGATCAATTAGCTCATGCAATTTTTATGGTTTTTGAGTTTTTTGCCCTATGTCTAGGGTAAAGAATGGCTTATGTCTAAGCTCTTGTCTCCATTGCTCGTGCGAAATCCGCTCTTCACTCAGTATTAGATCCAAGCTTAGTTTGCAACTCTAGTTGATCAATCTAAAATCACAAAAGCAATCAATTCAACACAAGCAAACAATTGAAGTGTATGCTTGGTTGTTTTTGCAATTTAAGCTCAATTCACTCTTAGGGAATTCACATCCTTGAACCTCTAAAGAGGATTTAGCTCATAATTAACTTTAAAAACCTAAACAAAACTTGTAATTATTCTCCATGCTAAGAAAAATAAAATCTAACAGTAGCTTAAAACTAGAATTGAAAGGCTTTAATTTGAATATTTACACACCAAAAAAAATAGTAGGAACAAGAATTGAATAAGTGAACACTATTTAATAACCAAAATTGCATGACAAACCTATTGGAAACAAAATCCATGAACACCCTTGCTTGCAAACTAAAATTCAACTTTCATAAAACAACTTTGAGATAAAATTTGCCTCATCGTGTGTTCAATAACAACGAAATTAACCAAAAGAATACATCCAAAACTTGAAAGAAGCAAAAACAAAATTGAAACTAAAGAATAAGAACATAATTGAAATGGACAAAAACTCATTGCTTTTCCTATATGTCTCAATCGATCGAACTCTTTCTTTGTCAAGAATAAGTAAATCTTCATAATCCAAAATTTTGTTTGGATTGGATTGAAAGCTAAGGAAGAAGAACTTGCTGGAAAAAGAGAGGAGAAGAAGAGCAGGAAAAAAATTAGCTAGAACGAAAAAAGTGCAGAATATTTTGAAGGTTAAATTATCAAAAATACCCCTGAATTATGGAGTAAGTTTCAATTATACCCTTAAACTTTGAAAAGTTTCATTTTAACCCTTGAACTTTGAAGTTTGTTTCAAAACAACCCTTGAAGGTTTTTTTCGTTAAATTTATGGACGAAAAATGACGTATTTGCATATGTTTTGATTTTTTTTTTCAACGTATATGTTCAAATATGTTCACATAAGCAACAATACAAATGCAAAAACATAGTTTTCCGTCCATGAATTTAACGAAAAAAGCTTTCAAGGGTTGTTTTGAAACAAACTTCAAAGTTCAAGGGTTAAAATGAAACTTTTCAAAGTTCAGGGGTATAATTGAAACTAAACCTCATAGTTCATGGGTATTTTTGATATTTAACCTATTTCGAAAGATGAAATCTGCCTTCTTTGTGTGTTTTTCCCTCCATTTTATAGACCATGGCGGCTAGGGTTTTTTTTCTCCTTCCATTGGCTAAAGAATCTCCATGGATTGTGCTAAAATCAAGTCAAAATCATGGGTTTCCTTCCTTGAAAAATACAACAGATTTTTTGGTTCTTTCCATATCTGTCACTGCTGCTCAATTGCCAAATCAGATTGCAATTTTAGATTTTGCAATACGAAATTGCAATTCTCCAATGCCCTGTATCTAAACACCATTTTTAGTCTTTATTTCATTTTTCTATTCAATTTTCTTATCAAATGCATTTTCCATAGAACTACTAATATTTTCTAAGAATTGCTAACTTCATATAATTTTTTATGAAATTTCAAGCATAACTTAAGTCTATTAGAGCTAAATAAATCCTAATACTGAGGCTTATCAGATATGTCGTAGCTAGTTAAGAAGTCTTTGCTAGAGCTTTGGGGGAGAGGATCGCTATAAAAAGGTTACCCAAATTTAGGCTGAGAGTTGTTACTATAGGGAGTTGCTACAAGGTCACAACCATAACTTTTGTCACCGCTACCAAGGATTAACATATCGATGTCGATATCAATATTGGGATTTCAATTTTATGGATAAGTCGATAGATGTATCAATAAAATATCGATATTGACAAAAAGTTATGTAAATTAGAAAGTTTATAAATTTTATTTAAATTAATAATTAAGAGACTAAAATAGACATTTTAAAAGTTAAACGATCAAAATAGAAATAGATAAAAGTTTAAGCATTAAAATGATATTTAACCCTTAGATTTATCAAATTTAATTTTAAAAACACACACACAAATTAAGTCCATTTTACTTCACTTTATGCTTTCATTTAGTAAATTTATTTACATATTTTTGGAATTTGGATCTGGTGAAAACATTTTATATTGTTTATTCTATTAAGGCTTATGGAGTCCAATAAAAAAAAATCAAATAAAAAAAATCAAATTGCCATTAAGTATTATAATGTAGATCTAAAATAATAACTAAAAAAAATAAAAATGACCATAGGATGGGATAGGTCGAGAATGTACTCTCTGTCTCTTACCCTACAAATATCATCAATGATCGTCTACCCTTCGACCCATTTCTTATTTTGAAGAATTAGACTTGCAGATCATTGCTTCGCAATAAGGTCTCATTTTTCTTTTAAATATTTAAAATATATTGTAAATATGACAATAAATGCCCATTCCACATGCCCTTTTATACCCATGCCAAGTGGCTTTCTCTCCATAGCCAAAGTGTCCTCCATGTGTCCAACAAAGGCCATAGATTGGTGTCCAAATGGACCACATCATGCTCTCCAAATTTCCTATAAATAGTGGTTCATTTTGGATAAATTAGATATACATTTTGGTAAAGAAATAACAACAATTTTCTCTCCAATTTTCTCTATTTTCTTTTGGTTTTATTTTGTCATAATTCCATATTTTTCCACTTTCTTTGTTTATATTATATATATATATATACTCTCTTTTATATTACAAATCCTTTTAAATTCCAACATATTTATTATTATTATTATTATTATTATTATTATTATTATTAATATATATTATTATATGATTTGGTAAAGTTTTGGTGCCCGGTTTCGCCTCTCAATTTTACAACACGTTATCAGCACGAATCTCTGTCATTTTTCCCGCTAAAGGTAAGTCTTATAGGTAAGCCATTTTTACGCATTTGGTTTATGTTAAATTTCTAATATAAATATATATTATTATTTTGATAGTGTTATTATGGCAAACCTTACAAAGCTAGAATTTGCGGCCCTGGATATTAATGGAAACAACTACTTGTCATGGATCCTTGACGCTGAGGTCCATTTAGATTCTATGAATCTTGGAGAAACAATTAAAGAAGGAAATGATGCATCAAATCAAGAAAAAGCAAAAGCTCTGATCTTCCTTCGCCATCATCTTCACGAGGGATTGAAAATGGAGTATCTTACAATAAAAAATCCCTACGTTCTATGGCAAGGTTTGAAAGAAAGGTACGATCATCAAAAAACAGTTATTCTTCCAAAAGCTCGTTATGATTGGATGCACCTAAGGTTACAGGACTTTAAATCAGTAAGTGAGTATAATTCCGCACTCTTCAGAATTAGTTCAAAATTAAAATTATGCGGAGAAAAGATTACTGATGTTGATATGTTAGAGAAGACATTTTCCACTTTTCATGTCTCGAATATGCTCCTGCAGCAGCAATATCGAGAGAAGGGTTTTGCAAAATATTCTGAACTTATCTCATGTCTTCTCGTTGCTGAACAAAATAACGAGTTATTGATGAAAAATCACGAATCCCGACCAACTGGAGCAACACCATTCCCTGAAGTGAATGCTATGAATTTTAATAATCGTGGTCGTGGTCGAGGTCGTGGTCGTGGTCGAGGTCGGGACCGCGGTAGAGGAAGAAATACCTATTTTCGTGGTGGGCATTATAATTTTAAGAAACCCACACGAAGTGATGATCATAAAGGAAAGGCTCCACAAGATAGAAGTTCGAAAGGTGATGAACATAAATGTTTCCGGTGCGGAATGACTGGGCACTGGTCACGTACCTGTCGTACGTCAAAACACCTTGTTGATCTCTATCAAGCTTCTCTGAAAGAAAAAGGAAAAGGAAAGAATGTGGAGGTAAATCTTGCCATTCAAGAAGATGATGTGTTTGACCCATCCAACATGATGCATCTTGATGTAGCTGATTATTTTGAATCTCCTGGAGAGAGAATTGATGCAATCAAACAAGTAGAGGATGATTTGTATGACAATATATAATTAAATACTGTTTAGTATGTTTTTGTTGTTGTTTTGTTTGTATATATATTTAAGACTCTTTGTAATCGTTTTTCTTTTCTTTTCAATGAAGAAATATGAACAATTTCAATATGTTGAGTAACTCGAAAATGAGCAATGAGGATTTATGTCTGGCAGATTGCGCAACTACGCACACGATACTCATAAATAGAAAATATTTTACTAGATTGACAATGCTGGAAGCAAAAGTCAATACTATATCAGGTTCTGCAAATCTGATTGAAGGTTTTGGAAAAGCAAACTTTATTTTGCCTAGAGAAACTAGATTTACAATTAATAATGCTCTGTTCTCCAGCAAATCGAAAAGAAACTTATTAAGTTTTAAAGATATACGTGAAAATAATTATCATGTTGAAACTGATTGTAAAAATAATATAGAGTGTCTCTATATAACATCTATTGTTTCACATGAAAAACGTATATTAGAAACACTGCCTGCTTTTTCTTCTGGATTATACTATACTCATATACGAGTAATCGAAAGTTATGCAATAATGAACCCGAAGTTCATGAATCCAGAAATATTCAGTGTTTGGCATGATCGATTGGGTCATCCAGAGTCGATAATGATGAGGAAAATTATTGAGAATTCACATGGACATCCTTTAAAGAGCCAGAAGATTCTTCAATCCAATGAGTTGTCATGTGATGCTTGTTCTCAAGGAAAATTAATTATTAGACCATCACCAGCTAAAGTGGGGAGTGAATCACCTGCATTTTTAGAGCGAATTCAAGGTGATATTTGTGGACCTATTAACCCACCAAGTGGTCCATTTAGATATTTTATGGTATTAATTGACGCATCCAGCAGATGGTCACATGTATGCTTATTATCAAGTCGAAATCTTGCATTTGCAAGATTACTTGCTCAAATAATTAAGTTAAAAGCACAATTTCCTGATAATACAATTAAGACCATTCGACTTGATAATGCTGGTGAATTTACATCCCAAACTTTTAATAATTATTGTATGTCAATTGGGATAAGTGTTGAACATCCTGTAGCTCACGTTCATACACAAAATGGTCTAGCAGAATCATTTATAAAACGTCTGCAACTAATTGCAAGACCATTGCTTATGAGAGCTAAACTTCCTACATCAGTATGGGGTCATGCTATTTTGCATGCTGCATCACTAGCACGTATTAGGCCAGTAGCTTATAATAAATACTCCCCAATGCAATTAGCTTATGGCCAGCAGCCAAATATTTCCCATCTAAGAATTTTTGGATGTGCAGTATATGTACCAATTGCTCCACCACAACGTACTAAGATGGGTCCTCAAAGGAGGTTAGGAATATATGTTAGTTTTGATTCTCCATCAATTATTAAATATCTTGAACCCCTGACGGGTGATGTATTTACTGCACGATTTGCTGATTGTCATTTTAATGAGACAAATTTTCCAACATTAGGGGGAGGAATTAAGAAGTTGGAAAAAGAAATTACATGGAATGCATCGTTATTATCTCATTTAGATTCTCGTAGAGATCAATGTGAACTTGAAGTTCAAAAGATAATTCATTTGCAAAATATAGCAAATCAACTACCAGATGCATTCACAGATACTAAAAGTGTGACTAAATCATATATACCAGCTGCAAATGCTCCATCAAAAATTGATATCCCAAAGGAACAAGTTGTCAATAATGAGTCTGGAGCACGCCAGAAGCGTGGTAGACCAATAGGTTCTAAAGATAAAAATCCTCGGAAAAGAAAAGTAGTTGAGAATCAAAATGATTCAATAAAAGGTATGAATGTTCCAGAAGAAATCCAGAATACAACTACTCAAAAGAGTATTGGTGAAAATCAAACGCTTGAGGATAATAATGAAATTTCTATAAACTATGTTACAACAGGAAAGAGATGGAACCGAAATGATATCATTATTGACAACATTTTTTCTTATAATGTTGCTCACGATATTATTCATGAAAGTGATGATTTTGACCCAAAATCTATCAAAGAATGTCAACGTAGAAAGGATTGGCTGAAATGGAAAGAAGCAATCCAAGCAGAGTTGAACTCACTTTCAAAACGTGAGGTTTTTGGACCAGTAGTCCCAACACCGGAAAACGTCAAACCTGTGGGATATAAATGGGTATTTATAAGGAAAAGAAATGAAAAGAATGAAGTCACAAGATATAAAGCGAGACTTGTTGCACAAGGATTCTCGCAAAGGCCTGGTATTGATTATGAGGAGACATATTCTCCTGTGGTGGATGCAATAACGCTAAGATATTTGATTGGTCTGACTGTATATGAAAAGCTTGATATGCATCTAATGGATGTAGTCACGGCATATTTATATGGATCTCTGGATAATGACATTTATATGAAAATCCCGGAAGGATTTAAAATACCAGAAACATATGAATCAAGTTCTCGGGAATTGTATTCAATAAAGTTACAGAGATCATTATATGGATTAAAACAATCAGGACGAATGTGGTATAATCGCCTGAGTGAATATCTGTTGAAAGAAGGATACCAAAATAATCCAATATGTCCGTGCGTTTTTATAAAGAAATCTCAGTCAGGATTTGCTATTATAACTGTATATGTTGATGACTTAAATATAATCGGAACTCCTGAAGAGTTATCCAAGGCAATAGAATATCTTAAGAAAGAATTCGAGATGAAAGATCTTGGAAAAACAAAATTTTGCCTTGGTTTGCAAATTGAACATTTAGCAGATGGGATATTTGTTCATCAATCAACTTATACAGAGAAAATCTTAAAAAGATTCTATATGGATAAAGCACATCCATTGAACATTCCAATGGAAGTTCGTTCACTGGATGTAAAGAAAGATATATTTCGACTTCGAGATGACAGTGAAGAACTACTTGGTCCTGAAGTACCATATCTTAGTGCAATTGGTGCACTTATGTATTTAGCTAATAACACAAGACCAGATATTGCATTCTCAGTAAATTTATTAGCTAGATATAGTTCATATCCTACAAAAAGACATTGGAACGGAGTTAAGCATGTACTCCGATATCTTCGAGGGACAATTGATATGGGTTTATTTTATTCTAACAAATAAAAATATGATCTAGTTGGTTATGCATATTCTGGTTATCTATCTGATCCACACAAAGCTAGATCTCAGACAGGTTATCTATTCACATGTGGAGGAACTGCTATATCGTGGCGATCAGTGAAACAGACTATAACGGCCACTTCTTCAAATCATGCTGAAATCCTCGCTATTCATGAAGCAAGTCGAGAATGTGTATGGCTAAGATCGATGACACAACACATTCATGAGACATGTGGCTTATCTTCAAGTAAACCTCTTCCAACGATGTTATACGAAGATAACACAGCATGTATAGCTCAAATCAAGGGAGGATATATCAAAGGAGATAGAACAAAGCATATCTCACCAAAACTCTTCTATACTCATGATCTTGAAAAAAATGGCGATATCACTGTACAACAAATTTGTTCGAAAGATAACTTGGCTGACTTATTTACGAAGGCATTACCAACTGCAACCTTCGATAAATTAGTATATAGCATTGGAATGCGGCGATTCAAAGACTTTAAGTGATGTCTCCATGAGGGGGAGTGAATGTATTATAGTAAACTATATAAAATATGTACTCTTTTTCCTTCACTAGGGTTTTTCTTCCCATCGGGTTTTTCCCTAGTAAGGTTTTAACGAGGCATATTTTATATAAATAGGCATTTAAGGGGGAGTATTGTAAATATGACAATAAATGCCCATTCCACATGCCCTTTTATACCCATGCCAAGTGGCTTTCTCTCCATAGCCAAAGTGTCCTCCATGTGTCCAACAAAGGCCATAGATTGGTGTCCAAATGGACCACATCATGCTCTCCAAATTGCCTATAAATAGTGGTTCATTTTGGATAAATTAGATATACATTTTGGTAAAGAAATAACAACAATTTTCTCTCCAATTTTCTCTATTTTCTTTTGGTTTTATTTTGTCATAATTCCATATTTTTCCACTTTCTTTGTTTATATTATATATATATATATACTCTCTTTTATATTACAAATCCTTTTAAATTCCAACATATTTATTATTATTATTATTATTATTATTATTATTATTATTATTATATATTATTATATGATTTGGTAAAGTTTTGGTGCCCGGTTTCGCCTCTCAATTTTACAACAAAATATACATTTTTAAACTTAATTTATTGTCCTAAATCATTTAATCATTATTATTTATGTATGAATACAAGAGCTGATAAATATATTTTTTAAAAATATTAAAATGTTGGGGTCGGTATTACGTAATACATTCTCTATCCTCATTCTTCAAAATTAAATTGACCTTAGTGCACAAAAATTGCTATTAAATCAGGCACAACAATGCCTAAAATGATGTAAGTTGACTTTCTAATTGGTTGAATTTTTTTTTTCAAAGATATTCAGGCTTTTTAAGAGGGGTGTGTTAGATAATATAACGTGAAAAAAAAAAAAGCACTATTTAGATACATCTTATATTCTAAAAGATACAAATAAATAATTGTTTGCCAAGAAGTTACATTGACTCTTTTTTTAAGGAAAAAATACACTTTTAATCTATGAAGTTTGGATTTGGTTGCATTTGGACTCCTGAGTTTTCAAACAAGACAAATATGCCCATGAGTTTTGGATTTGGCTTCATTTTGGTCACTCCATCCATTTTTCCGTTAGCAACTAACGGTTTTTATTAAAATAATATTTTCTATTTTTTTAATTAAAATAACATTTTTTATTTCTTCTTCTTCTTTGTCCACCACAACTGTCGCTTGAATTTTTTTTCTCTCGTTTTCTTTCCTTCTTCCTCTTTCTCTTCTTCTTCTCCCTTTTTTTCTTCTCTTTTCTTTTTCGTTTCTTCTTCTGTTCTTCCTCCCTCTCATTTCCTTCTTCTTCTCATTCCCTTTCTCTCCTTCTTCCCTATGTTTTTTTTTAAAAAAAAATGTAAATCGAAGGGGATTTCCCCTTCGATTTCTTTTCCCTTCGTTTTTTTTTTTTTTGAAAGCATGGAGAAGAAGGGAGAGAAATGAGGAGAAAGGGAAAGAGAAGAAGAAGGAAGAAGAAGAGAAGAAAAAAAAAGGGAGAAGAAGAAGGAAAAAAAATTCAGGCGATGAGCGCAACGAAAAAATGGATGAAGGGACCAAAATGAAACTAAATCCAAAACTCATGGGTATATTTGTTTAGGTATTTGTTGAGTTTAAAAACTTAGGGACCCAAATGCAACCAAACCCAAACCTCAGGGATTAAAAGTGTTTTTTTTTTTTTTGGTTCTTTTTTCATTTATTAAAAAAAAATCTATTTACCCAATTGAAGCAATTGGGCAACAAGCAATTGTTGAGGTTGAGCAACCTAGAGAATGTAGGCGCATCGAATGTAATAACTACAATATGTAGAGTGAGTGATAGTCATGCATGGAGAAGTTTTGTAGCTGAATCAGATCCATCTTATGGGACAGATAATTTTGCTTTCATACTAAACCGACCAATAAGTATACTTCAAACCAACTTGATTCAGTTGGTGTTGTCGTTAATTTCAATTTCCACTTGCATTCCAAAATACACAGAGAAAGGGTAGGCTTTTGACTTAGAATTTCATTGATATGAGATGACCATAAAAAGGGTGTCAAGTAGAAGTAATAGCGTGTATCAATGATTTAGAAACAAATATATAGTTACTATAGAAGTAGGATGAATGCTACAAGTTTAACATCCTTATTTCCGAATAAAAGCAATAGATTTCATGAATTCTTTGCACTAACAAGATTTTGTCATAGATTAATATAAATTTAAAATATATAATTGCACATTTTTTGTATTTAGTATTTGTACCCCACACTATATATTGCTAGTCTTATATGTTTTTGAATTCAATTATGGTTGTATGTGTTACATTGCAAGATTGAAGAGAATGAGAGGGGGAGAAAAAAAAAATTCTTGAAGCATTGACTAGGTCAACAACTAGAATTGAACCCCTAAAGTTCGAGAAATTATTGGAGAAAATCACTACAATATGACTGGTACTCCATTAGACATATAAGAGAAATTATAAAATGTAATTTGAATATATATCTGGTGATTATTATGATGCATACAAATCATCATTATTAGGGAGCAGCTACATTGTGACAGCCTTATTCAAAAAAATTTCTTAATCAATGCCTTGGTTAGATACCAAAAGGATTTTTGAAGATTCAAAAACTTAACCATTACAACTGATTGCTCGAACAATGTTTCACCTAAAAACACTGTTCTAAAAACAATCTGAAACACGTTCAACATCTAAATTATTGAAATGAAACTAAAATGTTTGAAATAACAAGAAATGATCCTCATCTACAATGGTAGTTTATGACATAAACACATTTCTGCAAGAGAAATCACATTCTGAAGCAAGGCTTAGACTAAAGGTTCCTACATACCTTTACTACTCAGCTTTCTTTTAAATGTCCTGAGCCATATACTAAGAAAACATAAAAAGGAAAAGAAGAGAAGGGACATGGAAAAGACGAAGTTATGGAAGACCCAATCGTTTGGGAGTGTCATCCTTGCAAAAGAAAGAACATCAACACTCCGAACAAGACCTAACCGAGAGCTCATAATTGTTAAATAAGAGTGGTTCCTTCTAATGTTGTCTTGGGTCAAAGCCATTAACAGACATCCCTCCATCGACACCAATGATTTGGCCAGTAATATAAGATGAAGCAGGTAGGCAAAGGAATGCAACTAGAGATGATACCTCACTTGGTTCTCCCAGTCGTCGAAGCGGAGTTCGAGAATATACCTCTTCTACATATGCTTTGTTACTCAACACCTAGAAGAGAAGATATAAATATTATGAGTGATTCTTCATGCATTAAAACAAAATGGTGTTATTCGAGATTTACTTGTTCCACCATTGACGTTTTGATGTACCATGGGGCGACTGCATTGCTCCTTATGTTGTCTTTTGCCCATTCACAAGCTAAATATTTTGTGAGTTGATTGATAGCTCCTGGAAAGAATCATGACAAATTGATGGGAAATGTTCCAACAAGGAAACTAATGTTTGCATCCAAAATATTTAGAAACCACTGGTACAATTGATCACCTTTGGTCGCTCCTAGAACTGACATGGACTTCAGAGAGACAAAACTTGACACTGAGGACATGAACACGATGCTTCCCTTGCTCGATGCTTTTAGAAGAGGATAAGCGAGTTGAGATAAATGGAAGACAGATTCAACATTGGTTTTCATAAGAAAAGAAAATTCTTCATCTGTGAACTCTGTTGTTGGCTTTCGTATATTTCTACCCGCATTATTTACCTACATGATAGTAGAAATGGTGCTCATAGTCCGTAAAGATTGAAAGAATGATGAAAATCAATGTGCTTTTTTATTCTAAAATTTAGAATTTGCCCATATGATGCTGGAAGATGAGTTCACAGAAAAACTAAAATAGGAAATTTAAAATTAACCTTGCCTTCGCCAACTTCATACTACAAAAGGGAAGTACAACTCCATATGCCAAAAAGCAGCAAATATCCTAAGAATTAAATTTCAGTACAAACAACTTACATACACATTTACAAAGTGAAGATCTACCGAAGGATTTCATTGAAGAAACTTAAAGGAGTTAGAGAGAAGTTTTATGATATTTGGGATCTTCATTTTATTTCCTCTTCTTGGAGCTCACGGTCGAAGTTTTGTTTTTGTAACTACATTTTTTTATTTAAGCAATAGTAAACTAGAGATCTTTTAGCTAAATGATCTACATTTTACTGAATAAAGCCACCCTTCATATTGTCTCATTTTATGTTTTACAAGGCATTTTGAGGCTTACACCTAAGCTCGCTCGCCTCAAGGCTGAGACTAAAATTTTTAACCTCTCAGTCTTACTTACCCTTCTTTGGATTATAACAGTCTTGTGCATCTAATAGAAGAAGCTTATGCAAGTCTTTACATCTCATGCTGCCTCAAGACTTAAGCCTCATTTCTTCCGGAGAAAAAGTCCCAAAACTGCCTTTAATCTTTAAAAACATCAGCCTTACCCTTCTTAAATAATTCATACAAATTAAAAGCTCTGATACCAAATGATAAGAGAGACCTTGATAAATTGGCTTAGAAACCATTTGGTGTGGACCTCGGAACACAAACCAAAACCCTTCACACACACACAAGGTTTCAACTCAGAGGAAAATTAGGATGGGGTTGCCTTTGGTGGTCAAATACCAAGAAGCAAGGATAACAAGTTCCTAATTCCGAGTTTGAAACAATCCACAGATTGGATAAATTGTCAAACTTGAATGTTTTTAAGGAAAGTGAAAAGGTATAGAATTGCAAATACACATGCTCTCGACAATGAGAAAAAGAGAAACCTCTCAAATGCATTTCATCATCAAGATATCAAACCATTTTCCAAGAGTGAATTAGGCCTTACCTTACAAAGCCTTAAGTGAACGGCAATGGGGGATGAGAAAAACTCTCAAAAACAAATCCCTAGAATTAGCTTGTACAACTATGATAATCCCATGAAATGGGATTAATTTAGCATCTTCTTTTGCTTATTCTCAATCAAAGTTGAGTCGAGTGCGCGTTTTATTCTTGTTTTTAGTTAGTTCCTTGTTAAGTCTAGTTAAGAGTCGAGTTTCTTGTTCAGTTGGTCGTTTTCTTGTTTTCTTTTATGCTTTACTTAGTCTTTTAGAATAGTTGGTTTAGTGTGTTTTTGTGTGCCCTTTGTTTTGCAGCCTAAGGAGTAAAAAAAATGCTCGTTGAGGTGCTAATGCTACAGCATTGTGCAGCATTGACTTTCTGGCATAAAAAGAAGTTTGGGGCCCACTTTTGGTGACGTAAGAAAAATTTATTCCAGCAGTGTTTGTGCCCATCTAAGAAGCACGAATACGGACACGCGACACGGATAAGACATGACACGGACACAGTAACACACCAATTTTCAAAAAAGTAGGACACGGACACATTAGTTTTTTAAAAAAATATACATGCATGTGTGTGTATAGTTTGACATACTATGCAATATCTAACCCCCTTAATTCTAATATGACTTACATATTGTCATACTATTTTGGTGGGAAGATAATTATGTCTTAAATTAATTGATTTATTATTGAAGTAAAGAGATTAGCAAGATATGAAAAAAAAACGAACAAAAGAAATCCAATATACATTTATATATAATTTTGCTGTTGGTGGCTGTGGTGCTTCCACCTCAACAAAAAAATCCTTCCGTATGTGGCAGTATATGGTAGTATATGGCAATGGACCTGTCAACTCAAGATAAATTTAGTCCCTTTCCACACTAGTCCTCTCTCACACACAAGTAACAATAGTTCCTCTTGAACTTCTTCTTCAAGAGCAAGGGCAACCTTGCTTTCACTCTCAACTACAAAGCTGCAACCAATCTCTCACTCTCAACGACAACGACAAAGCAAGGTAAAAGAAGATCCCATCAAATAGGTGTTATGGTTTATTTCACAAATAGATGGGTGTGATGGTAAGGACTTACTTCCATCTTTCTAAACTAGTGCTTCATCTCCTTCTTCAATAATCATATAGGGTTTTTTCTTCTATCATTTTGCTTCATCTCCTTCTTCAATAATCATTTAGGGTTTTTTCTTCTATCATTTAGGGTTTTGATAAGAAGGGTTGGGCTCTTTTTCTATGGCAAGTAATTTTTTTTCCTCCTCATGCATGTCTGAAACATATCTCAAATGTATCCCTACGTGTCCGAAAATGAAAAAAAGTAATTAAAAAAGCATATACGTAATTTGATGTGTCAGACACGTGTCCAGTGCGTGTCCATGTCCGACACGTGTCCGACACCGATACTCCCCTAAAATTTACGTGTCTGTGCTTCATAGGTGCCCATTCTAATGGGCCAAAAATAGAAAGAAAAGGAAAATGAGGGGTTGTTGGGTAAAAAGAAGAAAATAAGCCCTAAGCTGGGATTTTTGTGTGACGAAAAGTTGGGAGGAAGAGGGCATCCATCGAGAAAGAGGAAAAGAAGAAGAAAACGCAGCAGGGAGAAAAAGCTTTTTCTGGAATCTTCTTCAACCACCCATTATCACTCTTCTTCTTATTCTTGGGTTTATGTAGCTCTTTAATTTTCTTTAAGATTTAGTTAGACTAAGTTGTTCCTAGGGTTGTTATTTTGCGAATCTTTATTTGAACCTAAGATGTTTATGAATAATTGCTTGTTTATGGTTATTTTCATTGAAAAAGTCATGAGCTAATTTTTTTAGGCTGTAATTTATGGAGACATAGCTTTATTTTTGGAGCCCTTTTGCTATTTTTTTTATAAGAAACTTGAATATATTAACAGGAAAAAGGAAAAACAGCCTAAGGGCTAGGGGAAGGACCCTCACCCACAAAATAAACTAAAGAAAAGCTTTCCAATTGTTCATGGCCATGGAGAGGCTATAGTTACAAAAGAATTTTCTATGGTTAAAACACCACCAAGAAGATGTGTATTGGACGTTTCTACAAAAAAAATCAAAAGACGAGGCCTTATCTTCAAAAATCCGAAGATTCCTTTCCAACCAAATATGCCAAAGGAGCGCTCTAGCTGCACAACTCCAAATGATTTTAGCACGTTTAGGAAGCCTCCAACCCTCAAGGGCTTCAACCAACCAACCAACCATCAATTTGCTTAGGTAAGTAGCAAGAAAGATCGAACCTATCCAAGAGAACATACCACCCACTAGCAGCAAAAGGGCAGTGTAAAAAGATGTGATCTACTCGTCGTTTTTAAGGCAAAGGCTGCAAGCCGTAGGAGAAAGGACCCAATTCCTACACTTTTTTTGAAGAAGATCTTGCGTATTTAAACTTCTATAAGCCAAAGACCATAAGAACACTTTGACTTTCTTTGGGATTCAAAACTTCCAAATTGTCAAGATGAGGGGAGTTCTCAAAGGGGTAGACTCTGAAAGCTTCAAAAAAGCAGATTTTGAAGAAAAGTTACCACCTTTCTCAAGTGATCAGTAGGCCTTGTCGACGTCATCCCCCAAGCAGACAACATCCAACAACTGAACTAAATTCACCCAACTTTCTAGCTCCCTGTCAAAAAGGCCTCTTCTTAGGCCCAAGTCCCAGTCTCTCGTTCGCTCATTCCAGCAGTCTGCAATTGTAGCTTCTTGTTTCATAGAAATACCATAAATGTCTGGAAAATTAGCCTCAAGGTTGTTGTCCCCAATCCACCTATCTTTCCAAAACTTTAGTCTCCTCCCACTACGAGCTTTAAAATCCAAAAAACGAAAGAAGAACTCACTATTCTTTGCAATTCTAAACCACGATCTCCCCTTGGCTGTGCCTTTGGGTGGGAGAGTGGACCACCCAAGGGGATCCAAACCATAAATACTAGCAATCACCTCCTTCCACAAAGCATTCTCTTCTTGGGTAAATCGCCATAGCCATTTAAGGAGCAAGCCATTGTTTTTCTATTGAAAAGCCCCAATTCCTAAACCACATAATAAAGAGGAAGGGAAGTTTTTCCCCAGTTTACAAGATGATTGCCAAGCCCTTTGATAAATCCCCATTCCAAAAAAAGTTTCGTGCCATCCTCTCTATCTCATCTATAACACCTTTGGGAGCTTTTAAAAATGGAGAAGTAATACAATGGTAGGCTATTAATCACCGATTGAGCAAGTGTTAGCCTACCACCCTTCGACAAAGTTAAACTATTCCACTTATCTATCTTTTTACAGACTTTATCTATCAATGGATCCCAAAAAGATTGGTTGCGAAAATTGCCTCCCAATGGAATACCCAAATAAGAAATGGGCAACTTTTCCACTTTACATCCCATGGAACCAGCATTATCCAGTAGGATGTCTTCCTCAATATTTATGCCAATTAGAGAAGTTTTATTCAAGTTAAGGGACAACCCTGATGCTAGAAGGAAAATATTAATTGCCAGCCACCAATTTTCAAGCAAACCACTGTCTCCCGGGCAAAAAATGATGGTGTCATCTACATATTGAAAGTGAGAAATTTTCACCTCATCTTTTCCATATGAGAAGCCACTGATATGCCTTTTTGGCAACAGTAATGGACCAGCCGGCTAAAGGAATCCCCAATTAATGTGAAAAGAAAAGGAGAAAGGGGATCTCCTTGTCTTAAACCCCTTTTAGCAAAAAAATTTCCCCTAGGCCGACCATTAATCATAATCAAGAAGTTTGCCGTAGATAGGCATCCATGTATCCACTTCCTCCACTTTTGGCTAAAGCCCATTTGATCTAAGATGGCATCCAGATAAACCCAATCCACCCTATCGTAAGCTTTCTCGTAATCAAGCTTTAAAAGAAAACCTTCTTTTTCTCGACTTCCCACTCTCCCACAGTCTCCGAAGCAATTAGGATGGCATAAAGGATTTGTCGTCCCTCAATAAAAGCAGATTGAGCATCATGAACAATCAAGGGCAGCACCTTCTTGAGTCTTTCGGCTAAAACCTTCAAAATAATTTTGTACAAAGACGAGATCAAACTAATAGGTCTATCCTCTCCCATTGTCAACGCCTTCGATTTTTTTGGAATCAAGCAAATATAAGTCTCGTTAGTACGTCTATTGATGCTAGCGTTTTGGAAAAAGTCTTGGAACACTCCTACTAAGTCACATTTCAAAATGTTCCAGGACTTTTAAAAAACTCATTAGTCATGCCATCCGAACCTGGAGATTTCAGATTCCAGAGATTGCACACCGCTTTATGAATCTCATCTTCATCAAATGGTCTTTCAAGTCAAGACTTCCAATTGGAATCAATTTTCGCCCATTCAACACCTTCCACCATAAACCTCTGCACTTCCGAGGCGCCATAAAGCTTATGAAAAAAGCTCACAATTTCTTGCTCTATTTCTGAATACGAGCTTAAAATAGTTCCATCCTCTTTCTCAAGGATAGAAATTCGATTTTTTAATCTTCTGACCGAGGCCCATCTATGGAAAAAATGAGAGTTTTCATCTCCCTCTTGAAGCCATTGTAATTTGCATTTTTAGGCCCATCTCCTTTGCTCATTTATAGTCAAGTTCATAAACTCAACTCGAAGGATTGCTCTCTGGCTATTTAAAGCAGCATTCATACCTCCCATTTCTTCCATTCTGTCAATCTCATCTATACTATCTTGAATTTGCTTCATTTGGTTTCCCACATTGCCAAAAGTCACCTTATTCCAACTTTGCAGCAAAAGCTTTAGGCCTTTTAGCTTTTCCATGAAGACAAAACCTAGCCAGCCGTTGGGTTTTAAAGAGTCCCACCAAGATTAGATATTAGTCAAGAATTGAGGATGCTCTAGCCACATATTTTCAAAACGGAAGGGGGATGGCCTCCATTTTTTATTTCCCAAGTTCATCTGCAACGGAAAATGGTCAGATGTTGTTCTAAAGAGTCTAATCAACTCCACTTCTTTAAAGGCCTCAATCCAACCACGGGATAGAAAAAATCTGTCAATACGCGTAGCAGTAGGACCACGTAAGCAGCCCATTCTTCAAAGGAATATCTATCAAATCTATCTCCTCTATTAACAAATTGAAATTTCTCATGCTCTTAGTGACTCTTCCTCCATTTGACTTCTCGGCAATTCTCCTCACCACATTGAAATCACCACCAAGGCACCAGCAATCGAAACAGAGGCCGCTAAGATCTGCAATTTCTTGCCAAAAGACATCCCTCCCTTTATACGAAGAAGGCCCATAGACCTCTGTCACCCAGCCCCTGAAACTGCCTTTAAAAGTCATAAGAATAGAGATAAAAAAGGAACCTAAAACAGAGTCGTGTACCTGGATTACATTCTGATTCCACATAATAATGACACCACCAGCCGAACCCACAGAGCCCAAAGCCGTCCACCCAATGTGCCTCGAACTCCAAATGTACTTAACCAAATTTCTATTAAAAGCTACTAATTTCGTTTCCTAAAGGATGACGATGTCTGGGTTCGCCTTAATCAACAAAGATTTAACTAGAGCTCTTTTGGAAGGAGCTCCCAGCCCTTTTACGTTCCAAGATAACATCTTCATGGATCAACCAAGTGGCCCTCATCTAAACCAAATTCCTCTACCTCAACTTCCTTTTCAAGAGATCTAATAAAACTAGTGATTTCTCTAGATTTTTTCTTCACAGCCGCACTGCCTTTGTTTGAGATTGGCCTGATGCACAATTAAATCTCTTCAAGGATCTAATCATCTTTTTTGTGAACGGTGGTTCGGCCTTTCCAGCCTCGTCTTCTTCATCATCCCCCTGTGTGTCGCTTCCTTCATTAGCAATTTCCATCTCTAAAGGGTGACCACCTTTTGCGAGGTTAGAGGAATGAACTCTTGTCCTATGGGATTAATATTTTCTACCGACTGAGGCATTTCCAAAAAGTAGTTATGGTAATCAACTGGTGGGTCCCCTCTATCTTCCTCCACCATAGTTTCTTCTACCATCTCGTCTTCCTCTCTGCCATTTATACTAAGCCCAGAAGAATCAGAAATCAAATCAAAATCTTTTCCTCTGCCCTGTTCATTTTCCTGTGCATCATCCGTCAAAAAAATGACTCCTTTTCTCTGAAAAAGCACGGTCTGGTTATCATTTGAAAAGGAAACAAATTTTCCTTTATCTTTTGTTCTTTTTTTACTGACTGGAGGTTTGCATGACAAAGGCCCATTATTCTTAGTTGGGCCCATTTCACTACAGATGGTAGGAGAGGAAATTGGCTTCTGCCCTTTCTGTTTCGTGGGGTTCACTATCTCACATATGCTTTTTGTCTGTTTAGGCTGCTGCCTTGTACTTTCAATCATTTCAGCTTCTTCGTGGCCTGTTTGGGGGTTTTGAAAATTGTGAATGTCGCCGCCTGTGGGTTGATTTCCCAAGATAACAGGGTACCAAATATTAACCACTGGACAACTGAAACCATCTTGAACCCTCCAAATATCCACTGGATTTGGGCTTGACCCCTTGTTACCTTGGAAAAAAGCATGAGCAGATTCCGGTGAGAAGCCTCCATGGGTGCCGACGACTTTTCCGATTAAGAGGTTCCCATCTTCAAAAGACACCACCTGTGCCTGAAACAACTGAAAACCATCCACTATTCTGATTTCTGAAGGAATGAAACCACAATAATTGCCTTTGATATTTATTGCCATATCCAGACAATCAATGAGGCAGGAGTTAATATTAGCATAATCCAGATAGCCCCCAAGAGCATTTCCAATCGCCTTAAAAGTTTCCAGACTCCATAAATGTAAAGGAATGTTTCTCACCTTCACCCAATCCCCATACGAGGGAACCACATTAATGTGCCCATGTTTCTGAGGATTCCATACTTCAAGTTTTAAAGTCAAAGGCCGAAACGTCACCCACCCTCTGTTTGTGGCAAGGAGTTGTGCCATTTCTGATGAGGGACATTTGAGGAGGGCTTTGTCAGGTTGGAAAGGGTTGATAATGAAAGAGTTGCGAAGCTGATTTTGTAATATCTCTAGGATTCTTCCCCAATCATCGTGAAAATCTCTTCGTGTGACCACAATAGTTTGCTCCCAACAAAGCTTTTGCACATTCGTACTCCCGGCTTCTTTCATCAGACTCCAAAGATTGTCAGGACCCAATCTTTGGGTTTTCTCATCTTTTTCAACTTTCTTAGCACCTTTCTTCACAGCATCAGCAAATGAAAATCTTTGCGCTGTTGGTAAGGATTCTCCTTTCTTGTACAAACCTTCTCTACCTCCTTTCCTTTCAAAAAAGTCGAGAAGACAACAGCGAAAGGCTGACCATCCTTTGTATTCTTCATCGGAGGGGATAACAATATTCCTTTTACCACCAGAGCTATGCACCTTCGTAATCTCTACAAAGCTTCCCCTTTTGTGCATTGTTTTCTGAATCCACATAAAAACCCCCATTGCAAGTTGTTTTTCTGAAGAATTTCTGCATTTGAGGAGCCAACAAAAGGTCTTCCAAACAATCAACAATCCATACCACTGCAATTTCTTCAATCACTATTTCAAAGAGTCGTCTAATATGCTTTTCGGATATTTTTATAAACCTCCCCCCATTTTCTTTATCAAACGTGCATGAAAAAAACTTGTTTTCAATCTTCACTAATTTCTTCTCCATTTTCGTTGATACGAAGACAAAAAGGGATACATGGTTCAAGGAAGAGAGTCGTAAAACCATAGCAAGAAGAAAGGCAGGGGGAAGCAAGCAGCTAGAAAGAGACATGGTTTAAAGCGTAAGACTACAAGTTAATTTCTTAAAACAAAAACTATCTTACCTTTGAGTAATATTCCAGGCTTCTTCCCAACTTAAACCCTTCAAATCCAATAAAATTCTCATGAGCTCTAGAATGCATAGGGTTGGGTGAGTGTCATTCATCTGCACAGCAACCTTCTCAGGAAATTCTTCCCAATTTTTGCTTGCACCGGATCTTCTCTCAAAGCGTGCAACTATATCCTGTAGAGATGCTGAACATAGAGTATATTGTTGCTTCAGACGAAGAATCCCCCTTTTGCTATGGATTGCTATAGAAATGTAGTTTGCTTATGGGTTTTTTATTTCTTATTGTTCTTCTTAAGAGTGATCAACTTAGGAAAGGATACCAACTTGTTTTAATTCTAAAAAGGTTAGAATGAGTGGAAATAGCATAAGCAGTGCAATTAGGTTCATGTCTTGAATTAGGGATGAATTCAAGGGTATAGACATATACTTTTGGCTTGTAAACTTAGGAAAATTGGGCTATCCATGTGTTTGAAAGTTGGATTTTCATAGACATGTTAAACTTTGCTTTAAAATTGAAATTCAATGATTAGAAATAATTTTCGGAATTTATTCTCAGGTTTTCCCGTTACTCCACAGTGCAGTAATATTGCACAATTCTATAGCATCACACAGAATCTGGGAGCAAATATTGGCAGTGAAATTTCATAAATTTCAGCGTCTTAGTCATTTGATTTTTGTCTTGTTTATTGTCAATTTTAGATGCTTATTTCCTTTAAATTGCTAGAGTTTAATTTCCTTGTGTTGGGCTTGTATTTTGTTAATTTTAGATCGTTTAATCGCAATAGAATTAGTTCTTAGTGGTACTCAATTTTATAGAATGTGCATTATTTAGTCCTCGTAGGATTGACCTTGTCTACCAATTACTACCTATGATTGCGTATTAGGGTTGTTCATCAGTCGGTCGTTGTCGGTTTTGGGCTAAAACCAACGCCAACCATCGACATCTCGATTTTCGTCGGTCGGTTTCTATCGATTTTGGAGGGATTGGTGACGTCGGCCAGTTTTAGTCGGTTTTGTGGCTGACGAATTAAACGAAAAGAGAAGGGAGAAACAGAGAAGAAACAGAGGAAAAAAAATGAAAAGAAGAACCATGTCGTTGGCCATGGCGAACCGATGGGAGGAGATGACTAGTGGGAAAAAGAGAAGAGAGAAAAGAGAGAAAATGAGGAGGTAAAAGAGAGATACTTACCGGCGGCCATGGCGTTGGCCAGTGGGAGGAGATAGGAGGAGGAGAGAGAAGAGAGAAAGGGAGAAGAAGAAGTCGGTAGATTTGAGAGAGGAAAGAAGAGAGAGAAGGGAAAAGAAGAGAATGGGGAGTCGTGAAAGGGAAGAGGAGAAAGGGGAGGGGAAAAATAATTTTTTTTTAAAAAAAATTGCAAGTGGTTTTGAGAAAACCATGGGCGCCCATGGTCTATGAAGCACGGACACTTCATTTTAGGTTGATTGTCCGGTCAGACACGTGTCCTTTTCTGTTTTTATTTTTTTAAATTTCAGACACACCTTGGACACGCTCAGGACACACCTTGGACACGTTGGAGAAAATTTTTAAACAAAAAATAAGAACACAAAAAGATGGAAAATCACTAAATCGTAAAAACCTTGACTTTAATTCTCATCTCCTCCCTTCTAACCATTCACGAACACGAAGAAGCCTTCCACGCCCACTTCGCCAAGGCCGACGACCAGTGGATGTGCTCCTGTCCCTTTCTTTTTTTCTTTTTGTTTTAAAGATTTTCGAACATGTGAGAAACAAAAGAAGTTAGGTGAAGGAGAAGAAAAGATGGAAGAGAAAAGTATAGAGAAAAGAGAAGAATAAAAAGAAAGAAGAAGGATAAGAGAAGACAGAAGAGGAGAAGTATGGAAAAAAGAAAAAAAATAAAAAGGAAGAAGGAAGAAGGAAGGACGTAGTAGAAGGGAGAAGAGTCTCATCTCATTAATTCCAAGATTGTCTAAACTGTCGTGTGGCAGTATCCTTGCTCAGGAGAGAGTTTCTAGAGGAATTAAATAGGAATTGACTGGTTGCAAATTTCAAAAAATAAAAAAGGAATGGTTGCATGAAACTGCCATCTGGCAATTTCCTTCCATATTCCTTCCATAAATAGAAGGGCTAATACTTTTTTTTTCATTTTTGAAACTAAGGGTCTAATACTTTTTTTTTCTTTTTTGAAACTAAGGTCTAATAATTAATCTGACCACTTTTTTACCCTATAACATAAAGTCTCACTATATCTCTACTTTTTTTAAACTAGTTTATTTATTTTTTTAAAATATTAAAATAAATCCTTGAAGCTGAAACTGAAATAGATCCATATCATATACACCTATATATTAAAAAAATAATAATAAAAAAATCATATCCCCAACATGTCCATGTCCTAGTTTTTTAGAAATTGACGTATAGCCATGTCATGTCGTGTCCGTGTTCCATGTCCGTATCCATGCTTCTTAGCCCATGGTTTTCTCAAAACCATCATAATTAATGCTCTTAAATGAGCATGAACGAGGACTTCATTTTCTTTTTTTTTTTTAATTATTTATGAGATGCATATATCGGTCGGTCGGGGTTTTTGACTTTTTTTCTCCGATCAACCAATTAGTCGATTTTACATTTTGTAAAACCAACGTCGATCGATTTTCCCTTTAAATCGACTGACCGATGTTGGTTCAGTCGGTTTCAGGCGGTTGGTTTTTGTGATTCATTTGAACACCACTATTGCGTATGCTTGCGTAGTGAGTTTTTGCACAACAAACTAGTAAAAGAAAATAATAGATGTTTCAAGATGCCTACTAGCTAAAAGCTTCTTCCTAGGCCTTTGAGGGTGAGTGACTAACCTAAAGGAATTTAGAAACACATTTAGAATCCTAACAAGGAGTTTAACTAAAGCCTCAAAGTAAATCCCTATGGATAGTTCAAATGTGCAAGGGCCGTGTTTGGGCTTCCAAAGCTTGTTGTCTCTGGAATTGGCCTTCTTTAATTGCTTGTCTTCAAGTCCTCCAATGTGTGGAAGCTTCTCTTAGCTCATGTTTAATAGAAGCTTTCTTCATCCTATGATTTGCACCTCCTTGGGCCAAACACTCACGGTTTAACACATGTTTTCTAAGGCTTCACGTAGCTTCCTTGACTTAGTTCTTGCCATTGATTCATGTGAGTTGTGACAAGGTCTTAGCCAAATAATTTTCATCAAGAACACTATTCAATGTTGTCACTTTTATAACTATCGTAAGCACAAGAGAGAAAAGGAAAATATTGTTCTTATTAGACATCTGATGAGAGTGGCAGATAGTCGGTTCCTTCCAAGTTCCAATAATTTCTATAGTTTAAGGTTAGTAGGACGTGTGATTGAAAGGAAAATAACCCAACAAAGTAAAATGCATCTCAATCTAAAGCAGAGCAAAGCACAAGAAAAGGTGCATCTTACAAGAATGTTGAGCTTCCCATCAAAAGTATCAGCCACAGTCTTCATTAGCTCCTCTCTCTGAGCTCGAACAGACACATCACAGACTGACCCAGAAACTTCAAATTCCAAATTCTTCCAATCCCTCAAGCACTGTCTCAGCTCACTCGCATTCCGAGAACAAGTATGCACTCTCGCCCCAAAACCCACCAATTCCTCCACAATCGCACGCCTAAACCCAAAACCAGTTCCAAATTCTCAACAACAGAGAAACAAAACGCAACAATTAAAAACGAAAATCGACTCTGTTTGTTCATATAGATATAAAGTTACCCGATTCCGCGAGTGCCACCGGTAACGAGGGCCGTCGTTCCGCGAAGAGACCACCGATCGTCGAGTGGGGTACTGCCATTTTTTATTTTGATGTCTGATTCAGTTTGATTTCTAATGGGTTTGAGGCGTTTAACGAGTTTGTGAGTTGAATGTGATGGGGGAAGCCAGAAAGGATTGAATGAACACGAAATGGGAGATGAAGAGAACGTTGAGAGAGAGGGCTTTGTGGGTTTGAAGGTAGAAGAAGAGAATGAATCGAAGGATGAAGGAGAAACAAGAGCCAAGAACATTCTTCTGCCGGCCGGGGATGGCCTCAACAGATGCAGTTTTGCCAATATGCGATTCAAGTTCCGACTGCAGCTTCTTCGTTTTATCAATTTTTACTTCTGCTTGTAAGTTTGTTTGCTTTGTATCTACTTTCAACTAATGAACAAAATCAAATTTTAAAAACTTAGGCCCCGATGGATAACTATTTATCCCGTTTGATAACTATTTGATTTTTGATTTTTGATTTTTAAAAATTAAGTCTATAAATATTACTCTCACCTATGGTTTTACTTATTTTGTCATATACTTTTTGTCTATATTTTCAAAAACCAAGCCATGTTTTAAAAACTAAAAAAAGTAGTTTTCAAAAACTTATTTTTGTTTTTAGAATTTGGTTAAGAATTCAAATACTTCCTTAAGGGAGATGGAAACCATTGTAGAAAAATTGAGGGAAAACAAGCTTAATTTTCAAAAACCAAAAATTAAGGCCCCGTTTTGATAACCATTTGGTTTTTGGTTTTTGGTTTTTGAAAATTAAGCCTATAAATGCTACTCCCACCTATGAATTTACTTGTTTGTTATCTCCTTTTTAACTATGTTTTCATCTCCCTTAAGGATAGGGTGTTCGTGGGTTGGGTTGGGTAGGGTTGAGGTACGTTTTAGACCCAACCCAATTATTCGAGTTGCAAATTTCTTCAACCCAAACAACCCTTATTAAATAATGAACCCAACCCAACCCAACCATGAAATATTTGGGTTGGGTTGGTTCGGGTTGGTCGGGTTATAAACTCAAAATTTTATTTTAAGAAAAAGTTAAGTATTGATATATAAAATATATATTTATTTATTTTTAAATATTGAATTAAGATTAGCAATTCAATTTCAATTTATATCATGAATTTTTACCTTCCAAAGACTCAAAAACTTATTTTAAAAAGTTGTTGAATAATAAATAATCTAAAAATAATTATAAAATTAAAATAAATATATGTACATATAGTTGTAATATAAGTAAAAAAATTATTTTTTTAAATTAATAAGAAGTTCGGGTTGGTTCGGTTCAACCCAAATTCCTTTTTGGTGAACCCACGAACCAACCCAACCCATAAAGTTTCCATTTGTTTGAACCCAACCCAACCCAAACAAGTTGATAACCCAACCCAAACCGTTGAATTGGGTTGGGTTGATCGGGTTTTTCGGGTCATCGGGTTTTTTGAACACCCCTACTTAAGGAAGTATTTGAATTCTTAGCCAAATTCTAAAAACAAAAACAAGTTTTTGAAAACTACTTTTTTTAGTTTTCAAAATATGGCTTGGTTTTTGAAAACATAGGCAAAAAGTATATGACAAAACAAGTAAAACCATAGGTGGGAGTAATATTTATAGGCTTAATTTTTAAAAACCAAAAATCAAATGGTTATCAAACGGTGGCTTAAAAAAGTAATTTTTAAAAATTTATTTTTGTTTTTCGAATATGACTAAGAATTCAAATGTTTGTTTAAGAAAGATGAAAACTATTGTAGAGAAATCATGAGAAAACAAGCTTAATTTTCAAAAACCATATTGTTATCAAACGGAGCCTAGCAGTTTTCAAATTTTTGTTTTTGTTTTGGAATTTGGCTAAGAACTCATATGTTTTATGAAAACCATTATAGATAAATTGTGTGAAAAAAAACACAAATTTTAAAAATCAAATGATTATCAAACAAGACCTTATTTATTGATTTTGACAAAAAGTCTAGGCACGTGTCTCTATAAGATTTTAGCACGCATCCTTTTCTCCTTTGAAACGTAAATTTTGTCTTATTTTTTACATTGCAAAAGGAAATATAATTAAAGAGAGATAAGTTAACCTCCATATATTTCCACATGGTATGATATTGTTGATTTTTAACATAAACTCTCATGGCTTTACTTTTGGTTTCATCCAAAAAATCTCATACTCATGAAATAATTGTCCTCAATTATATTCCATGAATCTCTCCCCTCTCTAGCCAAAAGTACATAGAAGTATCACAAGAAAAAATGTGCTTTTAAATTTTTCTTGTTATTTATTTTTAAATTGTATTTATAATTTTAAATACATTTTTCAATATTCAAAGATTAAAACTTGAATGAAATGTCAAATGGTCTTATTTAAAAAAAAAAATTAAAAAGGAAAGCATACATTGAATTGATTATCAAATGACATCAAAACCATTATCATACCTAAAAAACGACATTAAAAAGTTTTTTTTTAATTCAACAGAGGAAATTCGAACCTTCAATCTTTTGATCGATTATATATATTTTAATTAAATGAACTATGATCAGGTTGGCTTATCGTGTTATTAAATATATAATCAATTGTTTTTTTCTCTAAATCAAAACAGCTCAAAATGGAACCAATCAAAACATTTCTTTTTGTCTTTTATCTAATGTAAAGCATATAATATATGGCTCTCTCAGGTTTCCAAGTGGCAAATCATTTGCAGAGTTTTTGTATTTGGTAGCCAGTTGGATCCTTCAATTCCACCTCCTTCCCTTTTTGCGAAATGGCCTAATCAAACTCTCTCTCTCTAAATTCATATATATAAACACTTGGATTGTTTCAAAAATATACATATAAACAATGACTTGGGGGATAATTCCAAGGCAAAAAACGTGCATTTTGGACCACTAGTATTTATAGAGAGAAAAAGATATAATTTGTCTTAATAATAATATATATATGAATCAATCAATGTCCCAAAGTTTTTAGAGATTTTTTAATAAGATCAATGTCAATTGAGGGAGGACAATGTAGCCTATGATATCTTCTTTTTTCTTTCATTTACATTCATAAGTATCTACCATACATAATTTGAATCTCATCCCATAAAAAGTTTGCTCTAAGTTTTTTTTTTTTCATGTAATTCTATCAAACTTTTTAAGAATAGTTGGATAACTTTGACCTAAACTGAATTTTTGTTTTAAAAAATACTCATATTCTTTCAAAAGTTCAAGGGTGTTTTTTTATAATTTAGTATAATAAGAATTTACTCTTCTTTTTTTTTTTACAGTATATTGGTTGGGGATTCGAAACCTCTTGGTCGAGGATGTCTACGTTAGTTGAGTTATGTTCATGTTTACCATTGAATTTAGAGAAACATAGAATATTTTAATAAGTAGGACATTCTCATGCATAAAATCGAAAATCTAACATATAATATTTTGTCCAACTTGAAATATGTTATTGATATAGAAAATTGACTTTTTCTTTTTAGTTTAATAATATGCAGGATGGGGATTTGAACCTCTGACCTTTTGGTCGATGATATATGTTTTAACCAGTTGAGTTATATTTAAGTTGGCTATTCACCTATTAAAATTACCATTATATTGTTGAACATCTCTCACTCATTTTTAAATCCTTACATCATCAAAGTGTTTTTAACCTTTACAAATGGTATGAACTTGATTTTTTTTTAAAAAAAAATTAAAGGGAATTGAAAAATAATATACGCATTAGAGATAAGATTATGTATTACCTTAATTTAATTTAATATCTAATTTTTATATATTATTTAACCTTCAAAATAATACTTTGGTTACAAACTTTTCGCAATTTTATTGTGATCCTTCAATTTTTTACAACTTGATTTTAGTCCTTAAACTTGTAACCATTTTTTTATTTTAGTCCCATGGATTAAAATCTTGGTTTCTATTTAACTTTTAATTTAGTCTCTACCATAAAACTTTTTAGTTAATGAAAATTTTTTCATGGCGTTCATATACTTAGTGTTGTGAGTGAAATTATCAATTAGGTCCAGAGATCCAAAGAAAGCCTTGATCAAGGCTCAAGGGTCGACCCCCAAAGGGCACCAAGACCTCTAAGGCCGAGAGCTAAGAGGGTCGAAGTTCTACTTGAGAAATGATTCTATAGAGTAACGGTCCAATGTAACCTTGTAACTATTGCTCATAGTTAAAGTATCCCGAAAATTTCTACAAGATTATAGCACCTAATTATGACTATGGTTTCTAAACTACCCTATAAGTATGACGAGCCAGTGATACTGTAAGGTACGTTCAAAACACTCACATATTGCTCTCTAAGCTTATTGTCGACTCGATTACTAACTTAAGAGTCAAAGTGTAGGTGGTTTAGTACCACATCGGTGAATAATTCTTCCCTTTATTTGTAGGACATTCGTTTGATCTTCATTCCATACAAATTTACTATTGAACCAAATTCAAGTATCAACACTTAGAATATTATCTACAAATTTTGTAACAACTAAATATTGTAAGATTAAATAGTTGTACCATGAGACTAGTGAGATTTGGATGAGCTAGTCAGAACCGTACTCAGAATTTAAGAAAAATAATAAATGTTGTGTGACACTGCATTATATATATATATATATATATATATATATATATAGTGTTAATTATCCTTTTAGAACAAATACTCAATTGGAAATTTAATGAAAGTTGAAATACTAAAATTGAAATAACTTTAAAAGTTGAGGCATGAGGGACCATTAAAAAAATAGATCTAAGATTTAAGGATCAATTTAAAATCTAAAAACTTAGGACCTAAAGTAGAGAAATGAGTAAAATAAAGCTTAACAACCATTTTATCCAACAAAAAATCCATTACAAATCGGAGTTGGGGCAAATAATAGAAGACATACCCTTAATTACAAAGGAAATAGATTACATTTCCTTCAATTGGTGTGGTAGGCGAGCAAACAAATTGGTGCATGCAGTGGCGAGGAGTGCAGTTCATCTCCTTCACGAGGAAAAATGGATGGAGGATGTTCATGAAGAGTCTAAAGAGCTTTAATTGAATGAGGTTGTTGATGAAAGGTCACTTCATTTACGAGGCGGGCTCATTTTTTAATTACTTTGTTTGTATGTGTACCTAAAAAAAAAAACAACCATTTTATCCAAAAGGAACATAAATTTAAATGTTCAGCATCAATAAAAGTATAACTTTACGCGCGTATGTATGTATGTATGTATGTAGGTATGTATGTATGTATGTATGTATGTATGTATGTATGTATATCCTTCCATTCTCAAGGAAATTAAAGAAATTCTCGTTTCAAAAAAAATAAATAAAAACACAATAAGGTCCGTTTAATAATCATTTGATTTTTGGTTTTTGGTTATTGAAAATTGTACTATATTTTTTAATCATTTATCTATCATGGGTTTTATCTTTCTTAAAAAAAAAACATTCGAATTTTTAGCCAAATTCCAAATTCCAAAAATTGGTTTCTGAAAACTACTTTTTTTAGTTCTCAAAATAGGCTTGATTTTAAAAAACTCATGTAAAAGTAAATAACAAAACAAAGAAAACCATAGATGTGAGTAGTATTTATAAACTTAAGTTTCAAAAAAAAAATCAAATGATTATCCAACGAGACCTAAGCTAGCTTTTTCTTGTAATAAAAACAATAACAAAGCAAAACAAAAGCTTTTTTTTTTTAGTACATGGGGGTGGGGCATTTAAATTGGAAAACCCCAAATGAGAGGGCTCTTAATAACCTGTTTAGCTAGTTTCAAAAAAATAAATAAATATAAATAACATGTTCAGCAATTACCCATTAATTAACTGTAAATCAATCTTAAAAATGCCAAAAATCAACCTGTCTTTTTAACTTTCTCAAAAAATAATAAAGAGCTTTAATTTTACTTTTTGTGTGCCTAATTGTTAAATAAAGAAGCCAAAAAACTTGAAACTTATACAATTTGGAAACTGATGGAAGTCATTATATACAAATTAAAATTAAAATAAGTAATCTTCCCCACATAATAATTGATCAGCCTACTCTATCTTCTTGTTTTTTTTAGTACCAGTCTACTCTAACTGTACCCCTTTAAATCCAAATTATCCTAATTTTATTTCATGTTGTTTTTGGTTGAAAAGAACTACTAGATGTGAATAAAATAATTTTAAAAAATAGCATTCCCAAAAATAATTTTCTTCCTCATTAGTGAAATAGTTCAAATTTTCATATACTCATCGTGAAAGTAACAAATATTACATCATTGACAAAGAGGGTGTCAAATTGAATTTTGATAAAAGAAAAAGAAATCCAAATTCCATTGATATCGGCCTATATTGTTTTATTAGTATCTATAAGATATTAAAAAGAGATCATCGTAGAAAAACATTTTTGAAACTATTATGTCCCTTTCTCGTTTTCTAAATGACTAAACATGCTGCTATCAATTAATTACCAATAACTAATAAATTATTTAAATTTTAAATTACTTTCTCACTCTTAAATTAATTAGCAATTTATTATTCACTCAAACTATTTATTAATAATACATCAAAACTAATGTGATTAGTTTCACATTCCAAACAAAATGATAATTTTAAATTTTTATTTTTAATAAAAATAAGACTAATATTTGATCAATTTAATTTTTTCAATTTAACCTTCTTTAATTATATTTAAGATTTTTATATAGACATATATAATAAAGATTAATCTTAAATTCTTAGGATTTACCATAAACAATTATAATTTTTTTAAAAGAATATTATCATTCAAAAAATGAAGTGGAAGAATGTAAAAGAAAATATGTTATAATAAGAAAATGTTTGCATGCATTCATTTACATAAATTAATTATAGAATTAAATATGTTTACCTTTAATTACATTTAAGATATTAAAAGTTTTGAGATCTCAAAAATGTTCTTTCCTATTGCTATAAAATAACGATCTTCCATTCACTTTCAACAACAATTTGAGTTCTATCTTTCTTCTTATTATTATTTTTTTTTTTTTTACCTTTCTTTCTCTCTTGAATTTTTACCTCTAAAGCAATAATATTTAGGTACTGGAGATCATTGTATCTTAAGAAAATATCATCAGTTTGATCTCAAGCACTAACTAGAGGTAAATCTATTAAAAAAAGATTATGTGTACTACATACATATTGATTTACCCATTTGCTATTGTTATTTTAATTTATTTATTTTAGAATTAATCTTTAAGATTTTTTTCAATGTTTATGCATGCTTGAAATTTGTTGTTTTACTTTGTTTTTCTTAGCATGTTATTGATTTTATTTAAATATAAATAATCATTGAATGATTTGTCTTAATTTTCTTTAAAAAAAAAATCATCATATTTATTTTTAGGATATGTTTTTAATGAATGTTACATCACCTTTTGCTAACTATTAATAAACATAATTTAACTTGAAATAAAATATAAAACATTTAGATAAATGTTTTTTAAAATAATTAAGAAAATTTTTATTATGGAATAAAGTATAAAATATTGACATTTTTTTTCTGAATTAGTTGTATGATTTCATTCATATTTCATATTTAGATGTCATTTTTATCCTTGGTTAAATAATAATAATAATAATAAACCTATGTAAATCCAAATTTGTTTGGGAGATATGTCCTACATTTTTTCATTTTAACAAATTTTATTATTAAAAATTATTTTCCATTTTATAAAATTAAAATCCTACTAATCATAAACATCCAAGTAAATTACACAATTACGTGTTCTTAAAAATAATGTTGATTTGCCATCTAAAACATGTTGATTCATTGTATAAAATCTAATTAATAAGTTAATTCCTTTGTATTTAAATTAATTATAAAAAAATCAAAATAATAATTATTAAATGTTTTGAAAAAAAATATGTGTATCACACATGATATATAATGCACTAGTTTCTATAAAATTAAATGATATCAATGCCTAGTTTATTTGGTCGAAATTTTTATTAGGATAATACTTGACCGCATGCTTGTACGTAGGAATACCTCTGTCTCCACCATTCAATTGTTGATAACTCTCTCATTGAGATTTTCCTACATGTGTATGCAACCAAGAATTATCTTTTTTTGTTATTAATTACTTTTTATTCTCAAAATAATAATAATAATAAAAAGCTAACTTACTTTTAAATGGTATGTATATTTTAATTATATATAAGCTGTAATACACTGGAAAATGGAAGTTTATAGCAAATTCTATTTTTCTAATTTGTATGTTTCAAATCATAAATTACTCCACCATGACCAAGTTTGGATGGTTGTTTGTCCTTTGGGTTGAATCTAAAATTTATATAAACATTCAATTTTCTTCTAATTTATAGTTCATTCCAAAAGGGAAGCTGGCCATAAATATTATCTTCTCCAAGTTTGACTCTATTTTCTCTCTCTTTTCTCTCTTTCTATGGAGATTGATCAACAAGGTGCAGGCTGTGAGATTCAAGATCAAGTAAAAGTGATGACCTCAGAAGAACAAAGTGGTGGGAATCAATCAACAGCTAGATCTTATGAGTGCACTTTTTGCAAAAGGGGCTTCACAAATGCACAAGCTTTAGGAGGCCATATGAACATACATCGAAAAGAGAAGGCCAAGCTCAAGCAATCGACATCGGCACCGTCGTTGTCGTCAAACAAGATGGTTGTAGTAGACACCTCGAAGATGATTCCGACCATCCCCGCAAGGTTGCCACGAGTGGTCTCACCGACGACTGTTGCAGATCAAGGCCATGGTCGAAGCAGACCCTGGAAAAATACCTCTTTGACATTAGAAGAAACCCTAGTTGGTGAAGTTCGACAACTCCCACTTTTCGTTGAGAAACTCTTGAATATGGATCAAAAGTTGGAGATTCATCAAGGTCTCCCATCGGAGGTTGCTTCTGATCGGAAGATAGGATCGTCGTTTCGACATGATTCTGCTGTCTCCGAGCTGGATCTTGAGCTTAGATTAGGACCTGAGCCACATAATTCAACTCCATCATCAGCTCCTACCGGTAGTACAAGACACTTCTTTTGAATTTGGTGAAAGCCATAATATATATATATGGTTTTGAGCATTGGATTTAACTCATTGATCTTTACCAAAAAATGTACATTCTTTGTTATATATTACCCCTTCTTTTTTCCTGAATAAAACAGTTCAGATTTAAGCAAAATTATAGCAATTCTTCTGTTAGTGTGATTTGGGACCCTTGCTGTTTAAAAGGAAATGTCCTGTGTTCATTGGATGTTCTATATCAATTGAAATTTATTCTTGTAAAAAGAAAAAGTTCTAATGTTGTATTTTTGGTGCAAATATTATTTAATGTCAAAATCTTTTTGGCATCATTTCACAAACTGAAACTTAGGGTTTTTGTTGGCTATATAGACTTTTGGCAAAGGGAAAAGGAAAATGAAAACTGAGAAAGAAAGGGAAATTAGGGTTTTTAGTCATTGGAAAGTTTTTTATTGGATTTTGGATAGAAATATGGATTGTCTTTGGAAGTAGAAAGCTAGGGTTTCTATAACAATATCATATAGGGTTCCAAAATATCTATGGGAGTTGTTTTCCTACCCAATAAAACTTTGATAATTTAGCCCCATTCGAACACCATTTGATATTTATTTTTTTTTAAATTAAGTTTATTTTTTCTCAATTTCTCTACAATAGATTTCATCTTTCTTAAGGAAACATTTGAATTCTTAGCTAAATTCCAAAAACAAAAACTACTTTTTTTAGTTTTCAACTGGGATTCGAATTGGGGATTTTGAAAACATATATATGTAAAAAGTAGATAACAAAACAAAAAATATCATATGTAGAAGTAGTGTTTATAAACTTCATTTTTAAAAACTAAAAAACCAAAAATTAAAGGCCCGTTTGATAACCATTTCATTTTTTATTTTTGGTTTTTTAAAATTAAGCATATAAATACTACTTCTACCTATGAGTTTTCCTTGTTTTGTTATCTATTTTTTACCTATATTTTCAAAAATTAACTCAAGTTTTGAAAACTAAAAAAAATAGTTTTCAAAAACTTGTTTTTGTTTTTAGATTTTGGCTAAGAATTCAAATGTTTTCTTAAAAAAATGAAAGTCATTATACATAATTGTAGAGAAATGATGAGAAAACAAGTACAATTTTCAAAAATCAAAATGGTTAATTATCAAAGGATACCCTAAATAATTATCAAATGTGACCTTAGCTTTTGAACGGTGACTTTGTTAGGTCAAGATTAAAGATAAGGAAATGAGAATGGTGCTAGCAAAAAATGGTGGGTTTTATTTATTTTTTCTTTCCACAAAAACAATTATTATTTAGAATACTTTTACATATTTTCATTTTTTTTTAGAATAGAAATTGTGGGTATTGAGAATGTATTAGATAATTAAATCCAATCGAAACTAACACCAAAGGACCTATGTTTTTATTATTATTTTTTTCTCTTTTTTTAGACACTAAAAGGACCTATCTTGATTAAGAAAGATTATGATTTTTTTTTTTTTTTGAAGTTTTAAGAAAATAAATTTATCAACCCACCATTTTTTTTTGTGCTTTTTTGTACATATATATCTCTCTCTGTGTGTGTAAAAATATAGTAAACTAAAAAATGATTTGATTACCAAATGTCCTAAACTTAAGTTTCTATAATGATATAATAATTCACATTTTTGTCTAATAATTATATAGGCCTCGTTTAATAATCATTTAGATTTTGATTTTTGGTTTTTGAAAATTAAGCTTTTTTTTTTCACAATTTCTCTATAATATTTTCATCTTCCCTAAAACGATTTTCATCTTTCTTAAGAAACATTTGAGTTCTTAGCCAAATTCCAAAAATAAAAACAAATTTTTGAAAACTACTTTTTTTAGTTTTAAACTTGGCTTGGTTTTTGAAAACATATATAAAAAGTAGATAACAAAACAAGAAAACCTAAAGATATGGAAGTAGTATTTATAGGTTTAATTTTCAAAAACTAAAAACTAAAAACCAAATAGGACTCTTTCTATTCAGATTATAGTCTCTCCCCATTCCTCTTTAGACCCTCTCTTTAAAAAAATCTCATCCAAAATCCTCTTCAATTAGAATAGAATTTATCAACACATGTTATTAGAAAGAGAAGAAAAAATATATATTTTTCCCTAAAGCTTAAAATTTGGAGTTGGATGAGAGAAGTTTTAGGAAAAGAAATAAAAAAGATGTTGAAAGGGGGGGGGGATAGATATATGATCGAAGGCTTTTGCTACAACACACAAGTGCACGTGATCGAAGTAATAAAAACTGGAGTATTCCAGAGAATCGTACCCAAGGGAACGGGTTTTAACAAAATCTACTGAGACGACACAAAATATGTTTGCAAATTGCAATTGTGGTAACCAATGGTGTGAAAATGATTGAGTGGTTGTTTTTGCTAAAGAAAATAAATAAAAATGATAAAAGAGGGATTCAAACGTGTTTTTGCTCCATTGGAAGAAATTGCGGCCTAATTGCAATTGCATTCCTTTGACTTCAACACTTAAGCTTTGTAAACCGAATTCAACACCTATTCGACCTTCTATGAAGTATCTTTAGGAGGCTAAGCGATTAAACCGATATTTCTATGGCTAATACAAACTTAGTTAATTTTGCAACACAATTCTTTTGGTTTTAAAGGTTTTGCCCTATGTCTAGGGTCAAAAACAAATTCCTATGTCTAGGCTATTTTCCTTTATTGCTTTTATGAAAACCAAATTTTCATCTAACCTTTTCAGAATTAGACTCAATTTTTATATACTAATTTAGGTGATCAATCTAGACTAATAATAAGCATTAAAATCAATAAAAGCAAACAAGCTATAGAGGAAGCAAGGTTGCTCTCACAATTAGGCCTTTATTTCTATCTTTAGGGCATCCACATGCTTGAATCCCAAAGAAGAAATTAGCTCATTATGAAAGAAATGAAAATCAAAAATTTAATTGTTATAAAATTCATAATTTCACAATGACTAAAAAGAGAAAAGAAATTTAAAAACTAAACAACCCACTGATTTTTTTTTAAGAAATACTTGAATAAAAGTAATCCAACAACTTCAACTAAACTCACAAAAATTCAAGGACAGAAATAATGCTTAACAACAATTCAAAAACTTGTAGGAATATAATCCCTATGAACAAACTGAGGTTCTGAAAGTGAAGGAAACAAAACAATAGCAAATTAAATGAAAAAAACAACAGCAGAAAAATAAGATAAAAGAAAGTGCAGAAAAACCCATAAAAAAAAAAAGAAGAACGAAGGAGAACAAAACCCAAAATCTATTAATTGATTCAACTTCTAAAATGTACAACAAAATGAGTAAACATAGACCAACTAAATGAGTAAAAGCGAGCAGAAAAACAGAGGGAAACACTACAAAAACAGAGAACAAAACCCATGAACATTCCTTGCTTTGATCGAACCAAAATTCCTTCACAGTCAATTGGATATTTACCTCCACGAACCTTCGTTGAGGAGGGACCAAAGTCGGAAATTACAGAGTAAAAATGAAGAGGAAGTTGCTGTAAAATGACAGAAAAACGTGAATTACAAACTGTGGGCGAATAGCAGAAAATCCAGCCACGTTTTGGATCATTTTCCTCATTTTTATAGGCATTGAGGGCTAGGGTTTCCAAGTTTATGCTCCTTCAATCATGGGTCAATGTTTGGGCATGAGATTAGGCTGAAAATTCTCCAAAAATCGAGCAAATCCCGTGGATTTTGGTGTTTTCCCGAGATTCTCGTAGCTTCCAGATTTTCCAAAAATGCAATTGCATTTCAATTGCATTTCTGTTGCATTATTTTTCAGTTCTACCAAAATTTTCCAAAAATGCAATTGCATTTTCACCAGCATTTTTTGGCTGAAAAGTCTCCTAGAATCGAGCCAAGCGCCGTGGGTTTTGGAGCATTTTCGTGATTTCCACAATAAATTGATATGTCTAGAAAATGCAATTGCATTTTCCCTCTTGTTCACCACCTTGCTTTCTCAAGGAAATGCAATTGCATTTCATTTGCATTTTTTTCATTTCTTCAAATCTGCACAAAACAACAATTTTAGCCAACTTTCTTGTATCTGTTCAACTTAATTCTTTTTTTTCCATACTCCGACAAGCTTGCATGAATATATCTTATAAATGTTATTTTTAACTTGCTCGGTAATCAATAAAGCATACAAAAATGACAAAAATAACTTAGTTTAGGGTTAAATAATCCTCATAAATAAGAATTATCAATATACATACCTGAAAGTCTATATCAATATCAGCTTATATATGCATTTTTCATGAGACAATCATTTGACCCTACAACATGTGGTTTGTCAGAAAACGAGAGAGACGGATGCATATGTGAGTGTTTAGGCCAACTTATGCATACCACATGAGACAACCATTTGATCCTATAGTATTTGGTTGTCAGAAAACTTGTAGAATTTTAACATTTTAAGTCAATATACCTACCATAAAATTGAACTTGTTCCCTTAAAATCTCTACTTTTTTAATATGCATCAATGTGGTATGGAAGATATTAAAGTCTATATCAATATCAGCTTATATATGCATTTTTCATGAGACAATCATTTGACCCTACAACATGTGGTTTGTCAGAAAACGAGAGAGACGGATGCATATGTGAGTGTTTAGGCCAACTTATGCATACCACATGAGACAACCATTTGATCCTATAGTATTTGGTTGTCAGAAAACTTGTAGAATTTTAACATTTTAAGTCAATATACCTACCATAAAATTGAACTTGTTCCCTTAAAATCTCTACTTTTTTAATATGCATCAATGTGGTATGGAAGATTTTTTCAAGATGTAAAGCTTATGAATTACATTTTTACTATTCTTCTAATACTTGTACTTGTTCTACTATACTCACATAGAAGTCAGGATTAAAAGATCGAATCGCATATGATCCTCCTTATGAAATATTAATCTTCTCAATTAACGGATTTATAAAGAGATATTAAATATTTTGTGGTCCTGTCTTATACAAACTCATTGTATAAGATACCCCCACTCACATGTCTTCACATAAATGGTTTGGATCAAATCATTTGTAACTTTTACACAAAGTGGGTCATATCAATAGTGTTACTAGGATAAGGCACCCAACCTTATCCATATACTATGACCCTTTAGTTATTTCTTGAACATGATCCTCCCGTATGTCAACCATATACTGTTCGAGATTACGCTCATAACCTTGGATTTTTTATATAATGGATAATATTATATTGCAAATAAAATAATCAAAATTATTATTAATTATTAAATAAATCATTAATTACAAGGCTTTAGGACATAAATCCCAACAATAGTCACATATACAGTCATTTTGAAATATGGCAAAAAAAAATCCTAATGAAATATGGCCACCGCAAATTCAGGATGGATTTCGACTAACCCTTTTCTTCCCTATTTACCCCTACCTGCCCATGCTCTCTGATTACGGAAGGTGTAACTAAATCTCTATCTAAATCTTTCAAATATCCTATCCCCACATATTTGAATGTCTATTTTTTTTTCCAAATTCTTTCTGTTATATTTTTTATTTTTGAAACCCAATTTAAAATTTTTAAAATTTTTAAATTTTTATCTTTCCAATTCTTAAATCTAAATGTATATTTTTTTTTTTCAAATCTTGCATTATTTTTCCATCATGTGGTGTTCCCTCTATCGATCGATGCAGTCAACACGAATCCCAACTATGGTCCATATGAGATTGTAGAGACAAGTTCTGTTGGAGCGACTTAGAGTTCTACAAGAACATGAAGTTTCAACTTCCTAATAATTATGATTGATTGAAATGTTTTTGCACACTAATTTGTAATTTCTAAATCAATGGTGATTGAGATGAAAGATGAATTTGGAGAATTGAAGAATTGGTATTTCTATGGAAAAGTTGTGGTGGAGCGGGCAGCATGGGAGGTTGTGAAAGAGAAGGGAGTGGACTTGGTGGGGGTGAATCCAGTGCTAGTGCTTGAGTCATTGTTGCAATCCACCATTAAAGCGAGGATAATTCATATACTAAAGTACTTGACTAGATCAACCAAGACGTACGCCAGTTGCGTTCAACGTACGTGCAAGTGGTTCAACCTAACGAAGATTTTAGCTATTTCATAGTACATAATATTTGTATGACTCAGTCTAACAAAGATTTTAGTTGTTAAAAGGTATTTGCGTGGCTCAGTCTAATGAATAATATTTAATTTTTTTTTAGTACAAGTTGTGTGACAAAATTAGACGAAGATTTTAGCTGTTTTTTAGTAAAAGGTATTTGTAGAGCTTAGTTTGTGAGAGACTTCATTTGATAGCTATTTTGAATACAATGTATTTGCTTATTCAAAGCCTAAATTTTGAGTTATTATAATTAAATATTCTTAATGATTAATGTTAATTTTGTTGGAAATCAACGCATGAGTGTATGACTTTTATAGTTTCCAGCAATTAGTTTCTAATTATGTTTTTTAGATTTTGTAGCTCTTTTAATTTAGCTTTGTTTGTGAGATATTATTTTAGATTTTTTTTTTTAGAATTAAAATTAGATTTGATATGCTATTTGATTTAAATAATCGGTAATCACTTTTTTTATTTGCTTCACAATTCTTTAATTTATGGGATTTGGGTTGTTGATTTGAATTTGAGATTTGTTTTAATTACTTCATAATTCTAAGATTTTGGTCAACTATTTTGTTAGGGATATTTTATTCCTTTGATAAATCCTAATTAATATTCGAATATATTGTTTAGTCATTTATCCAATAAAAAAGTCGTTTGGCCATATTTCAAAACGCGCATTTAAATTTGGTTATTCTTGTTATTACTACAAAATAGAACAAACGCGTACCCTCAAGTTATTACATTTGGTGAGCTAGGATAATTTTCCTAGCCAAATAACTCACTTAGTCTAATAGTAACTAGTAAGTAGTTCTAAGGAATTATTTTCTTTTATGGAAATATAAGTTTTTATAATAAAATATAGAATTCATCTCCACTCTCAATATTGTATACACCCATAAACTTAATTTTATCAATTTATAAACATGCTTCATTTCATATTTTAGATATTGCAATTCTTTTCTTAGTTCCCCTCATAATTATGGATAACATTCCTACCATTTGTTTAGTTTGTAATTTGTACTCTTGTATATTAGAATTGGGTTCAACCCTTTATGTAATGTGTGAAATCTAAAAATTATATCATTCTGTTAAATTTTGCCAATTATAATGAAATTGTTACTCGTCTCTATTATTAAAACTATGTATATCTATTCCATTAAAACTAATGGAATGACATGTAATTGTTAACAAATCACAAGAGGCTGGAAGCTAGTTCTAAAACAAAAATATATGATCTGTAAATTTTTTTTTTAAAATGTTTTTTTAATCCATGAACTCAATAACTATTTTGATCCTCTCTTCCACCTAGTGATAGGTTAATATACATATTTGAAGTCACTTTAACTATTTCTTTAAACAATTAATAATAATGTAACAACCATAATCACCAATCTAATAATCATTTTAACTATATATACTATCGACTAAAAGATCACTTCCACGTGTTGAGCTAAAAAAAATCATAATCAAAATGTTTTTTTCACCAACATCAAGTAAAACATTAAATAACCTTTCATTAATAACTAAATACTCAAATTCCACAACAGATTCATTAGCAAAATGAAGGGAACTTGATCCATACAATGTGGATCATCATCTACCTTTGCAAGGTAGGTCTGCCCTTCAAGAAGAAATCCCAAAACAAGCTCAAGAAAACCAAGGAGGCCATTGTGCTTCCATCAGATGGAAACTTTACTCTTTAAATTAGAAAGATCTGTGTAGAGTTTGCATTCAAAGGAACACCCGAGAAATCACCATTTATAAATTCAGCCGCATGGCCTAAAGGGAAGTTACAGATGAACAAAGTACCTCTTTTGTGGAAAGATGTGTTTGATACATACTATTCTTAAATTTGAGAAAGATACTTCCTGAAACGGATTCACAAGATAAGGTTCCGGAAATAAATAAACTCAGGGCCTCGTCCCTTTCCTTGCGTTGAATGATTCCAGTGCCTTCTTCCTTAACTCGATCTCTAATCTTCTGTGCTCGGCATTGTCTGCACCATCGCTGGGATAAGACTCATCCTTTGCTACTCGACCATCATCCGAGTAATCATCACTGAGGTCCTTTGCTTTCGTCTTCTCTGCACGCCGCTCTTCCTTTTTGCGCCTACGCTCTTCACGCCTTTGACGCTTCTGCTCCTTCCGCAACCTCCTCTCCTCCTTCTTCCTCCTCCTGGCCTCCTTCCTCTCCAATTCAGTATCATAGCTGTCCTCAGAGTCCGAAGAAGTGTCGCGTCTGTCCGATCTTCTGTGTCTTTTCTTCTCTTTACTTCCTGTTTTATGCTTATAGCCTTCCTCCAAATCAGCATCTGAAGCCTCGCCCTGGTTATTATGATCAACTTTTTCGACTGTCAAAGGCTCAGTTTCCTTGGCCTTACTTGAGCGCGAATGGCTCTTTTCATCATGTTTCATACCTTCTCTTGAATATGATGATGGCTGCTGCTCCTCAACAAGTGAAGGTTCTTTGTGTGATGATGAGGATTTCTGTTGATCGGGACTTCCAGGCACCTCCCTTCGAGAACGCTTACCACTGCAAAAATAAATATAAAACACAAACAAGCGTAACAGACCTGTAACTTCACATATAAACGATTAAAAATATCAGAATATACTATTCCAAGAGATAAGAGAATGAGGTCTTTAGTTCCTGATGTTTCTTTCTAAATTCTAAAGCATCAGGAGCAAGTCCATAAACTAACCTTCCAGGTGAGGAGACTTTGGCATCCACAGGAGAATCTTTCATCTTACCGACAATGGAAGAATTCAGGGACTTTCTATTCCCACCCTCCCTACAAGGAATATAATCCAAAAAATAAGCCAGAAATGAAAACCCGTATGATGTCACTAGCAATCTAGTAATTAGATCAAATGAATTGTTCATTAGCTCATAATTAAATTCACCTAGCGTAGGTGGCCTCTTCTTCCCCTGTCCTTGTTGAATGATTATCACGACAATGCTGCTTCGCCCGTGATCGTGGAGAACTTAACCTGCCATCATGAGTACATTGTTCTGTTATCTTCCTTGCAAAACTGAGGACAAGATCTAGATGGCCTCCCAAAGATGCAACAAGCATAAAAGCTAGAAAAGATCATGAAATAGAAATACACCAGGCATTATAATAAAGCAGAAAAATGACCACCTCCTATCATCACTAGCACTCCTCGTAACTGGTGGAGAATCTGTTAGTGCTGGAGACTTCTCCAAAGACGATGATGAAGCCCGTGCTCTGTTATTGGAATTGTTCCATTCCCTAGAACCCCTTTCTGGCGACCTCAAAGACCTAGAAGGTTGTTGGGATGCCGTAGATGTCTGAACATTTCTGTATCACAGTTTTAAGATGTGAACAAAACGATGAACAAACCTTAATCATCTGAAAGACATCAAGATAAAGGAAGATTATGTGCATATTCATCCCACAAGACAATCATATCTCACAACAAAACTGCAAACTCCAGGATATTTTTTTATCGAAAAACTGTGCATGGAGAAAAATTGAAAGGATACAAAAGAGGCTACACAGCGGACAGCTCAATAGAAGGATCCAAAACAAGCAAATCCAAGTATACACTATTTTAAAAGGCGCGCCTGGCGCAAGGCGCACGTGAAGCGCCTCGCCTCGAAGAGGCGAGGCGCGGGTAAGAAGGCGCGGCCTAGGCGCGCGCCTTCCATGAAGCCCCGAGGCGCGCGCCCCACGCGCCTCTAGGGATTATTAAATTTCATTTTGTTTTTAAGTTTTTAAGTCCAAATTGTGGGTTTAGGTTGGTTATTATTTAAAAAAAAATTGTAAAACCTCTAAACGCAAGGGCTTCTCTTAGGTTTCGGGGGCGTTGCCCCCGAACCCTCACCAGGGCGCTTCGCCCCTGGACCCCGACTCGCTGACCGGTCAACGAGACCCCCGTACTTGGTCATTCGAAGCGCTTGATAACAAATTCAAGCATTGCTACATGTATACACACACACACATATATATATATATATATTTTTATGGCTTTTTATGTATAGTGCGCCTTACAAAAAAAAGCCCGCGCCTTTTTGTGCGCCTTGCGCCTAGGCTCCAAAAAACAAAAGCACAAAGAGAGGCCTTAAACTTGACAAGAGACCAAATCTCTTCTCAACATCTCTCAACCCTCTAGAAATTCTCCTAATCCTCTCAAACGCTCCAAAGAATGTCAAAAAAAACCCGAATGCCAAAGGAATCTAACCCTTATCATAAAACAGATGAACAAAACGCATCATCAAATAGCAATCATATGAGCCAAACAAATACTAAAGACTCCAAATAATAAGAATTCAAAAGGGAACTAGCAAATTGACATTTCCAAAGAATCTGATCCAGATCTTTTAACGTTCTCCTGCAAAAAAACGCACCCATCCCCAACAACAGGGACCAACAAGGAGGAAAAGTGCCTCTGAGGATCAGTGTTATGAAGTGACCAGGCTTGCCTTTAGGAATTAGGGTATTAATAGGCTGTGCAGAGACCACTATAGTTTGTATTTGTGACCTCAAGGACAACTAGAGGTCTCGTCCCTGATTACCTCACCAAATCTCTGATGGGTGAATAGTTCATCAAAGTGATACATCTTTCATTAAGCTAAGAATAAATTAGAAATGTGATTGAAAGCCTGCAAACTAATTTTCTTTAGGTGCTTCACTATGACATTGATTTGTAAGGTTCGCAGCATAAAATATCAAGTTAAAAGAATTCACAAATTCAAGCAATAAAAAGTTTCAGCTGCAGCCTGCAGATTTATTTTTCTGTAGATGGCTAGTACTCTTACCATCTGGCAGTTTTTATCAACAATTTTAATTCCTAGCATTCAAAATCCAAATTGTGTCTACTTATTTCAGACAATCATCAAACACACATGCAAGTAGGTAGAAACTATCACACAAGATGCAAGCTTAACACAGGAGAGAAGAATTACCTGGTTCTGACCCCAGGAGATTGAGAGAGAGACCTCCTCTGATGTTGTGCAGATTTTCTTTTGGCAAGCGAAAGGTTTCCCCGCTCCTCTGATGAAGAACTCCGATCATATGGTGAAATGGATCTATGTCGAGATGGACTCGATCTCTTGAGGCGTGCTGGAGATGACCTTTGTGGCAATGGAGGGGATTTGCTCAATGGGGTTGATGGAGATCTATGTCCCAGAGGTGAGGGTGTTCTGCGATGATTAAGTGGTGATGACCTATCCAACTTCCGTACTGGTGAGGAGGAAGGTGTCATACGTCGTCGCACAGGCGAACGAGACTTGTGGTGTCTAACAGGGGAGGGTGATCTGCGATAGCATATCGGCAATGGTGATCTCCGACGATGTGATGGAGATGGAGATCTACGACGACGTGCGAAGGAAGGTGATTTGCGACGGTGTGGAGACGGTGACCTATGGCGTCGTAGTGGGGATGGTGACCTTCGACGTCGTGTTGGAGATGGTGACCTTCGACGTCGTATAGGAGATGGTGACCTACGACGCCGTATAGGAGATGGTGATCTGCGACGCCGTCCTGGTGATGGTGACCTACGACGCCGTCTTGGTGATGGTGACCTGCGACGCCACTCCGGTGATGGTGATCTACGACGCCATTTAAGTGATGGTGAACTACGACGCCGAACAGGTGAAGGCAAATGACGACGCCTAATAGGCGATAGTGACCTACGATGCCCTATGGGTGATGGTGATCTCTTATGCTTATCAACTGATGGTGTCCTTCGACGTGCAGGTGATGATGATCGACGTTGTACAAGTGATGATGATCGATGTTGCACAGGCGAAGATGAACGATATGGTGATTTAAGATGAGGAGACGGCGAACTATGTTGAGAAGGAGAACGCAATTGACGCACTATTGGAGAAAGAGATTTACGAAGTGAAGTAGATCTAGATCTTCTCCTTGAATATGATGATCTACGTTTAGGAGAGAATGAATCATGATGGTCCCTTCGACGTGGACTCATAGACAATCTTCCTCGTGAAAAAGAGCGTCGTCGCCGGTGAGGTGATCGAGACATACTCCTTGACTTGTGTCGATCACTAAAAAAATTGCGACAAAAAGCATTAGTACAACTGAGGAGATTCCAAAAACCTCCCTAATAGCCACACATACTTTCCATTGGAAAACATTTTTATTGCCGTAGCACAAATAGACACATGCATTACTGAAATTTAGAAGTGACAAGAAAATAAAATAAGGCAAATTTTTAACTAATATAAATTGATTAATTACATTGAATCACCATTATAATTTTAAAAATAGAAAGCGTACTTAAAGTAACTTCTAGAATTAGAAATTGGCTGGCTTAAAGACCTTGAAGGTGAGCCTTTGCAAACGACCCATGTGCCACGTACATACAATTTTGTCAAATGTGACTTGTGAAATACGATAAGAACTTCCAAAACGGCAGCATGCATCAATTTGGAAAATAACCCAGGAGTGAAGGAGATCAAAGAGCTAAATGAGACCTAGAGACGTAATATATTATTAGTTTTATTAATACTCATTCAGTAATATGTTGGTTATAAGAAACATACAATTTCTTATATACAGAAAATTCCTTGGTCACTTGTAGTTGAAGCTTATTTATGCTTAGCAATACCGTTATAAATATCAGACATGAATATACCATTGTCAAAGAAGAGAATTCTACTCAAGAATCTAGTTGAACATTCCTGGGCGCTTTCAAGAAGACAGAATCTTAGCACAAGCAAACCAAAGTGATAGTGCATCATCTAGTGGCAGAATTGTTATCAATCATGAATTCAAAATATTCTCATATTCAAAACTCCCACCACTACATTGCATGTCTTTGCCCGAGTAAAAATCTCAAGTCAGTCCCAATATTCTCTTCAAGCAATGACATTAGACTTAATAAGAAAGAAGGTAAACTTAGTTGTATTTTAAGGTACAAAAAATGAAGCATCGCACTAAAGCTGAAAATCAGTTTATTAAAATTCATTACCTGCTTCTTCCCCTAAAACCATTTCTCTTTTCAGCCCCTTCCTCATCCTCTGAATGATTTCTCATAGCCCTTGAGCGCACGTTCTTTGAGGTAGGCTCCAAAGCAGAATTGGCCACCTTTTCAGCCCCATCGTCCTACAGTAGTTTGAGGTAAAGGACATGAACCCAAATAATTGCAGAAGCTAGCTGAATGCCAGAGGAAATACAGAGAAAAGTTATGACCAAAAACCAATTTCAATAAATAGTAACTCCAACATGAATAAACTATTTACCATCTTCTTCAATCTCTGCTCCTCCATTTCTCGATTTTCCTTCTCTCTCTTTTTCTGAATTTCGTTTGCAAGAAAATCTGTCTCTGCCTGTAATAATCAAAGAGAACTAGTCAGTAGAAAGGCACCAAGTAATCTAAGTAACTACTACTAGTACAATAAATCTTAACCAAATCTAGAAACCTTCTTCTTCCTAATTTCTTCTTCTTTGGCATCCAAAAACTGTTGAGGTACACCACTGGCATTTTTCTGGGCACTGAGAAGTAGTGTCCAAAGCTCTTTCATAAACTTCACAGTATTCTTTTCCATGAACCCAGTGAGTTGTATTTGAACTTCCTTCCCATTTACTTCCTGCACCAAAGCAGTTAATTGATGCATATTGAACAGTATGTTGCCCAAGTAAGTATAGAATATATATTTTAATAAATTGGGACGGCCTCAATTCATCTGCCATGTGCCACTAGTGTAGTATGGCTTGAGTAGAGCCACCAATTAGTAGCCACAAAAAGAAATGACCATATATCACATAATGTAATTATAATAAGAAACGAGAGGCCAATCCAAACCCAGCTTAGTGGATAAGACATATGTTACCATCTCAAAGATTGATAGTCCAATGTCCCACCCCCGCAATTGTTGAACTCAAAAGAGAGAGAGAGTGTGAGGTAATGGAGTAAAATATTGAGGTAGCAGAAAATTGCCTGAAATTTTATTGTAAAAATATTTTAATTACCTTGCCATCCAAAAGGCCATATATGAAGTTAATAAGAACTTCATCTTCAAACCCAAGGAGCTCAGTCACCCTCGTAGCAATCCACGGCCTGATAACATCCATCTTCACCTTTGTCGTATCCACCTAAGACACATCACTCGTGCTTAAGATTTACTGATTAACCCTTAAAATAATTAAGCATTCATAGCAGCACGGACTAAAACTTAGCTCACTTGCAATTACCAAAACCAAAACATAAACAAGCATCTGTGACAATTGAACAAACAACACATAATGGTAATTTGAAGAGGAAAAAAAACAAACCAACTGGTCTAGTTCAGCAGGGAACTTCTGTGTCTTCAGCAACTTTGCTTGCTTGTTCGAAAAACGAGTGTCTTGGTCCGCAGACGTACCCTAGTCAATGATAATGAAACAGAGAGAAACGCATATAAAAACCTCAAGAAAATACTGGAGGGTATGATGCAAGGAGATGAATACCAAAAACATACAGGACAAATACACAATTAAAGATAAATTAATTATGAAAAATTTGTTCAGATCTAACAAGAGAAAGAACAATTCTTCTAGCTAGAACACACAAACATATTTATAAACAAAAACAAGAAGATGGGAAGTCCTCTGGCTTAACAATGATGGAGAAAGGTGTAAAAAAGAACTCGTCAAATCAAAACTTAAAGCCCCAACAGAAAGTGACGAACAGAACTAAATCCCAAATAGTCGCTCAACCAAATGTTAACGCTTAGCTTCAGAAACAGGCTGATTCCTTTCGAGTTAAATAAATAACCAAAAACGAGCTGAAAACTAAGTCGTAAGTTTGTTTAGATCATTACCCGGAAAAACCCGCCTGACATTTTCTAGGGTTTGAGGTGGGGTTGTTGAGACGCTGAGCGAGAGACTGTGGAGAAGGAATTAGGGTTACTTGGAGTACATCTGCAAGAGCTGCTTGTAAGCGATGGCTTGGGGAGAAACTGTGGGAGAGATGAAGCTCCGAACACTCCCCGAGAGAGGAAGCTATGGCGAGGGCGTGCGAGTGACTCAGAGCCGAGACAAATTGGACTGAACTCGCTCTCGATTAAGCTGCAAAGACGATTCGAACGACGGATTGAGTCCTGGCAATTTCGTACTCTCTTATCCTTGTTCTCATTCAAGCTCGTTGAATTAGGGCAAAATTATTTGTAAATAAATATCCAAGTGTTAGTTTTAAGCTAAATTATAAAAAATATCCTTAAACTATCGGTTTTATGTCAATAATAATCATATTATAAACTTTAAAAAGTTTTAAAAATATCTTTGATCTTTCAAAAAAAAAATGAAAAACATAATTATTGTTAAATTTTAGATGGAAAACATTAAAGTTTCGTTTCAATAATATCCTGAACTTTAAAAAGTTTCAAAAATACCTCTGACCTTTAAAAAACGTTCAAAAAGTTTCGTTTCAATATTCTTACACTATATTAAAACTATAACAAGAAGTTTAAAGTAAATATAGAGTCACAAATGAACTTCAAATTTGAGTGTTAATCTTGATGGAATAGAAAATAACAAACCTGAAGATGGAGCAGTAGGTGAGTCATCGATAATTTATTTTTCATCTCCACAATTTGATACCAAGTTCAAGCATTTTGGTAGCCAAATTTTAAATGAATTTAAACCAGAAATCGATCCCACAAAGCAAGATGACGAAAAATTATCCTTCACCTTCAAAGAATTGAACAAATTCATACATGAATCCGCCCCATTTAGGTTTTCAAATTCATCCCAACAACAATTTAGCCCTTATTTTTTGGTCTTTGGAGAGTTACAAGGGAGGGTTACGGTTATAGATTTTGAGTTTTTGAAGCTTATTTGGTCAAATTGTTACTATAACCTTTCAAATGTTAATAATTTGTTCGTTCTCATTCATTTTCATGGAGGAAGAATATGCAGAGAGATGAATAAAATAATCATTTTCTAGTAAGAGTATTTTTTTAATTTTTTTGAAAGGTCAACGGTATTATTGAAACGAAACTTTAATATTTTTCATCCAAAACGCAACGACAAGGGTATTTTTGAATATTTTTTAAAGGTTTGGAGTATTTTTTAAACTTTTAAAAGTTCAAAAGTATTATTGAAACAAAACTTTAACGTTTTCAATCCAAAAACTTAACGGTAAGGGTATTTTTTAACGTTTTTGAAAGATAAGGAGTATTTTTTAAAACTTTTAAAGTTTAGGAGTATTATTGAAACAAACCCCATAGTTTAGACGTATTTTCTATAATTTAGTCTTAGTTTTATATAATTGGCTGCTCTCATAATTTTTCTATTTTTTAAATTATAAAATTGATTTTTTTTTTTGGATAGATATAAACTTGATATTTTAAGTTTTGTTTGATTTTTTTTTTTTTAAATGTTTACCAAAGTTTCTAAAATTTAAATTGTGTTTATCTTACTTTTAATTTTGTATTTAATATCTATCCAAAAAAAAAATTGTATTTAATATGCCTCTAACTTATAAGATATTTTTAAAGTTCAATAGCTTATTAAACACAAAATTTAATATTCGAATGTTTTATTGAACATTTCAAAATTTAAGGATTCAAAAAACATAATGTCAAAAAATGAAAGACCTTTTTCTCAAAAAAAAAAATTAAACACTTTTTAAAATTGACTCGTAGATACATCCTTAAAAATTCATGGAGTAAACTATTTAACATTTATTGTTTTAAAATAAATTTTATTCATATGTAGAGTATAAAGTCGTTTTGAAAACGTTTTTTTTTTTACTTTATATATATATATATATAATTTTGAAAACGACCATCACTGAAACGTTATGAACGCTTTAAAGATGGTTGTCTCTTGAAGAGACGATCATACCTGAGGCATTCAAGTTAAAAACCAGCCCCACATTTCTTCTTTTCAATTCGAAAACAAGCCCCACCATTCTTCTCCCTCTTGTTTTCTACTCATTCTCTCGACCCCACGCACTATTCTTCTCTCATTTTCTACTCATTCTCTCGACCCCACTTGAAATTTTTGTCGCCATCTCAATAAACAAAGTTGATCTTTGTCGGCATTAGAGTAAAGAAGAGCATTTTGTGGAGAAAGATCTAAACAGCAAAAACGTCCACCACCACGAAGGAGTACAAAATCTGTCTGATTCGTGAGTTTTATTAAATCTTTCTCAATATTTAGTTATACTTTCACTTATTTTTATTGTAGATCTATTGAATGAATTTGTTAGAATGGTTGAATTTGATCATTGTTTTATATATATATATATATATATATATATATATATATATATATATTATAAGATTTGTCAATTTTACATATTTTTGTAAGATATATTAGATTTAATTTTTAAAAAATGGTAGGATTGAATTTTGTTTTAATAATTCGTTGGATTTAATTATTTGCAAATATTTATTGGACTTATGTTAGTTTTAGGGTTTAGAAATTCGGTGGTTAAATTTTAGAAATTGAATTTAATATAGAAAGGAATGATTTATTTTGTTTAAACTAGAAATTAAGTTATATAATTTTTGTTTGATTATAAAATGTCGTAGATTTAATAAATTTTAGAAATTGAATGTAATATAAAAAGAAATTATTCTTGTTGCTTTTTAAACTAGAAATTAAGTTAGACAATTTTTTGTTGAATTAGAAAATGTTCTAGATTTAATAAATGTTAGAAATTGGGAGTAAGTAATATAAAAAGAAATTAGGTTTTTGTTTTTTAAACTAAAATTAAGTTAGATAATGTTTAATTTTTTGTTGGATTAGAAAATGTTATAGATTTAATAAATTCTAGAAATTGAGTTCAATATATAAAGAAATTATTTGTTTGATTTTTAAACTAGAAATTAAGCTAGATAATTTCATGTTTTTTATTTCTTTAATTTATAAGTTTATGTTAAATTTTGGTTATTTATATTGAATATGAATTGAATTTCAATGTGTTGATTTTTTAGGTTATGGATAGCAACCCAGGGCCAATTGATCCATCGGTTTTATATGCTCAACAGTTTCATAGATCAGAGCTTGTTTGGCAAGATTGAAATTTAGAAGAGCTACACTGTAGACGCCGAGAAGCAGTTGTCTCTCGCAACATCCCACTGCACCCCCATATATTGCCTCATCTTCGTGCAGTAGGGGTTGGATGGGGTGGCCAGATTAGGATTAAGTCGGAATTGGCAGCGCAATTGAAAACATTAAGTTCATTGCTTGTTGGTTAGGAATTGGTATTGGTGTATATATTACCGATCCAGATAGTGTTAACTCAGAGTGTCTATATACTATCTCTAACTGATTTGTCCTCACATTTACACCAAGTGATAATCCTACCATTTCAACAAATTGTTCAAAGATGACCCCACTATTCACATTTATAGAAAAACCTCTACATGCTAGTTGGTCATAATCAACTCCATCTACCCCATCAATCATAGATCCATTTGTATGCAAAACAAATCCCAAACATTTGTCTCCCATCTTCTATAAGGAAGTAAACAATATATCAATTAGAGATAATCTAACTAATATATGCTTCAGTAGTTTCTTAATTCTAATCAAAGTCTAGAACATTTTCTAATCATCAGTTACAAAAAAATTATATTAAATTCTTCCTATATTAAATTCAATTTCTAAAATTAACTCAAAATTTGAATATTAATTTAAAAATTATCTAACTCAATTTATAGTTTAAAAACCAAAAGAAAACTATTTTTTTCCTATATTAAATTCAATTTCTAAAATTTATTAAATCTACAACATTTTATAATCAAACAAAAAACTAGCTAACTTAATTTTCAGTTTAAAAAATATTATAATAAATTCAATTTCTAAAATTTAACTACCTAATTTCGAAACCCTAAACCCTAAAAATAACATAAATATTTGAAAAAAATTAAATCCAACAAAATATTAAAACAAAACTCAATCCTACCATTTAAAAAAAAAAATCCAATATATCTTAAAAAAATATGTGAAACTAACAAATCTTATAATATATATATATATATATATATATATATATATATATATATATATATATATATATATATATCCAACAATGATCAAATTCAACCATTCTAACCAAATTCATATTCATTCAACAGATTTATAATAAAATAGTGAAAAATATTTAATAAAACTCACGAATTACATAGATTTTGTACTCCTTCGAAATGGTTGACGTTTTTGCTGTTTAGACCTTTCAATACCCACAAATTCTCCTCTTTACTCCAATGCTGACAAAGATCAACTTTGTTTACTGAGATGGCGACAAAAATTTCAAGTGGGGTCGATAATAAGTAGAAAACGAGAGAGAAAAATGGGGCTGTAAAGGTGTGGGGCTGGTTTTTGGCTTTGAAAAGTCGAGTGTGGGGGCATTATGTTTATTTTGAAGAAGAACGGGTGTATTTGTTCTCTATTATGGTCGTCTCTTCAAGAGACGACCATGTCTAATCCATCAGATGATCGTCTATTGAAGAGACGATCATCTGCCTACGCGTGTCTTTTTTTTTTAAATATGCGAGAACTGGTCGTCTCTTCAAAAGACGACTATCTAAGCGTCTTTTTTTTAAAAAAACAAATCCCATGATGGTCGTCTCTTCAAGATACGACCATCTACGTGTTTTTTTTTTTTGTTAAATGAAAAGGCGGGAGATGGTCGTCTCTTGAAAGAGACGACCATCTCCTGTGTACACTTGGTCGTCTCTTAGAGACGACCATCTCAAACGCGGGTACATGATCGTCTCTTGAAGAGACGACCATCCGCCAGCTATTTAAAACTACAATATTCTTATAAATACTTTCAAAACAACAATATTTTTATAATAACTTTACAAAACTACAATATTAATAAAGATCCTCCTATAGAGAGAGAGAGAGAGAAAACATATTGTTTTAAAATATAGAGGATCCATGAAGAACCTGAGTGATTAGGCGCATATTTTTCTTTAGCTTATCCAAATAAACCAGTAAATCTAAAAAAATATACTTTTAATTTAACATTTATTGTTTTAAAAATAATTTTTATTCATTTCTGATTTATTTTTACAAGTCGTGACTTGAGTATAATATAGTTTTCAAAACGTTTTTTTTTTACTTTATATATATACACACATATATATGAAATGTATTGTTTTAAAATATAGAGGATCCATGAAGAACCTAATTGATTAGGCACATATTTTTATTTAGCTTATTCAAAGCTAACATGAGCATAGCTTAACTCGTTAAGAGGTTAAATCCACACCTTCACATATTGTTCAACTCAAATAAAAGGCAAGTTTGTTACATGTGGAGGGTTCAACTTCAACTTGGAACTTTTTGTATTATTATGTTCTTGTCACAAATATGGTATGTTTGAGAATATTTTTGGCATGGTTAAAAGTACTTTTGTAATGTTTAAAATAATATTTTTTTTCTCTAAAATCGTCATTTTTTAAGTAACGTAAAAATCATTTTCAGAAAAATGTTAAAGCACTTGAATATTTTGTGAAAAAAATCCTTGTGGTACGTAGAGTGCTTTTTACCAATTGTTTAATTGAGAACACTTTAAAAGTACTTTTAATAGTATAAAATGTAAAATTATGCATGAAAACGGTGACCAAATTTTATCTTGAATTATTTAAATAATTATAAAATAAAAGGACCAAATTCCTTTACCAAGAGCTATGATTCCCATAAATAAAATGGAGTTTATCCATCAATTTGACCCTATTAAAATTATTCCCAATATTCAAAGAAAATTTATTTACCTCAAGAATGATAGAGAATTTTGTCATTAATCAACTTTGTCGTAAGAAGCCTTTTTAAAAAGTTGAAATATTATTTGTTTGTTTTTTTTTAAACAATTCTTTTTTGTTTTATTAAATATATTTTTTTATTGGAATCAAATCTTGAACTCTCAAAGATTTTGATTCTTCACTTCAAAAATTCTATAAAATCGTATTCCTAAATATCTTTAAATTTCATCGTAGGAATTTGTTAAAAAAAAAGGTTTAAATTGTTATTTTTTTCCAAAAAATGATTATAAAAACTTTAAAAATAATAATTTTGTTATAAACTTTTTATAAACGAAATAGAGAAAATTAAGAATTTTGATTTTTTTTATGGTTAAAAATGTCAAAATAAATATTTTAAATTTATAAAATGATGATTAAAAAAACATCGATGTAATAAGCAAACATAATAGACCAATGAAATTTAAAGTCAAGATATGATACATAATAATCAATACATAGTACAAAACCAAGTGGCAAGTGTAATATACAACCACATTAGAGAAAGACTTATAACATTAGATGCTAACTTATAACATCTAATGTTATAAGTTAAAGAAAAATGTACAAGGGCTAAGGAAAAATAAATAATAAAAAAAAGAAAATCATTGAGGAACGATGGAGAACACAAAAATTTTGATTGAGCTAACTTATAACATTCGATAGTAGTGATAAAACTAAATCTAATTAGACCAACTCATATCACCAAATGGATACGAATACGACACAATTTTATTGGACTAAATTTGTCATTAGATTTTCATGATGCAAACTTATTGGACCAAATTATATCATTAGATGATCATAAGTCATAACACAATTTAATTTAATTTGAAAAACTCAAATAGTCATAAGATAAACATATGATATTATTTAATTAATCAATTTTTGTATGTATTTTAATTTAATTTAGAAATACTTGATTGTCTCAAAAAAAAAAAATAGAGACAATTGTCAAACTTTTATTTGTCTCAGTTTTAGTGACATATAATTTTGATAGTATTACATGAAAATTTGTGAATCGCCAAAATTTATTCTTCTACGATCTCTATTTAACAAATTTGCTCAAGTTATTGCATGGCTATATCCGCAAGACAACCTACATATTTCTTTACAAATGCATTACGTACCACAACATTTAAAAAGGTGGTATATGACATAAAAATGCAGTAACTTAGACTATGTTCGATAACCATTTGGTTTTTGAAAATTAAGCTTAGAAATAAACACACTATGTTCACGTATGAGTTTCTTTTGTTTTGTTATCTATTTTTTACTTATTTTTTAAAAATAAAGTCAAGTTTTGAAAACTAAACAAAGTAGTTTTTTAAAATTTATTTTTGTTTTTGGAATTTGGCTAATAATTCAAATATTTTCTTAAGAAAGATGAAACTCATTGTAGACAAATTATGAGAAAACAAGCACAATTTTAAAAAACAAAAAATTAAATGGTTATCATACAGAACTTTAGAAATCCCGATTAATGAGGGGGAATAAATATATTACTCTATTTTTCTCTTGGCTTAGAGTTTATCCTACTAGTTTTCCTACAAAATATGTAAAACAATTCTTAGACTTATATGAATAACGTATTATTTTTCCATAACTAGTTAGGATTTCTTTTCCGTTGGATTTTTTCCTAATAAAATTTTAATGAGACATATTTTATATACAATAGACGTCTAAACAAGAGTGTTGTACATATGGTATTATGGAGATGTTCATAACCTTCTTAGGCTACACACTCCATTAACTCATTCCATCAACTTTCATTACTTCTATGAGTTTTTTCTTTTTTTTTCTTTTTTTTTTTTAGTATAAAGGAGTTTAAAAACAAAAAATGGAATTACATAAGAGAAAAAAAATACATAGGAGTATCCTTCATTAGAGCTTAATGTGCCCATGAACGACATTCTTCTACCCAAACTTCATAATATTCATTGCACCCTAGCATGTTGAGCGAGGATATGCACCGTCTTGTTGCAATATCTTTGGAAATAAGGTTAAAGCTAGTCACTCGCACCTTTTGGTGTTGTCTCAATAACTCTTCAATGATGGGTTGTGTTGTTGCCAAATTTTGGACAGGAGAAATATCACCTGACCTCCACGTGACAACGACGGTGAATTTGTATTCTTGGGGGAATAACGCGACCTGCAAGACAAGAAAAACCTGGACACCGGTGTGGTGTAGACCACACAGGCTCCGATGCTTAAGTCAGAGAGAGTTTTGAGAGTTGTAGGAGAGTGTTGTAAGCTGGAATGAACTTACTTTGCTCTCCCCCTGAGGGAGAGCTTAAATAGCTTCCTTCCTAGGGTTTTTCGTGGGTTTCCGTCTTCGAATGGGGAAAGGAAAGATCGAATTGGGCTGAACCGAGGGCACACGAGCCATAAGGGACCGAGGCAAGGCCCAAAATTGGGCCTTGCCAAACTGGTCGGCCTCAGCCGAGGCCGAGGCCGACCATGGGCTTGGGCCGAGCCCAAGCTCCGGTTTTCTCCCCTTTGTCTTTGGACCATGGCAAGGCCCAAAATGGGGTCTTGCCATGTGGTCGGCCTCGGCCTCGGTCGAGGCCGACCACGGGCTTGGGCTTCGGCCCAAGCCCGTTTCTTCGTCCCTTCTCGTCCTGGGTCGGTCTCCTGTCGGTTTCGGTCCGTTTTGACTTCGTATGGGGCTTCTTTCCTTGTTTGGCCCTTCACTGCAGCCCTTCAGCTAGCTCATTCTTGTTGGTCCAATTTTACCCATAACATTAGCCCCAACTCCCTAGTTAGGATTCGAGATTAGGAGCGCGTGGAGTAATTGCATGGAGCCTGACTTGGGAGTAACATATTAAGTTTTGGAGTCATTGTTGACATTTCGAGGTCTGCCTCGAATTATCTCTAGTTATTGTTGTCCATCCTTACAAGGATATTCAGTCTTCTAGAGTGTCGGTTTCTCCATTTTCCATTAGGAATTTTAGAGTTCCATGACGCTTATCTTGCGTCTTGTTTTCTCCGTTTCCTATAGGAATTTTAGGGTTCCATGACGCTTATTTTGCGTCCCTGATCATCCACAGGATTGCCGTCTAACCCCGTAGGTCGGTCTCTTCCTGGTGGGTAAGATTCTCCTCTGGGTGTGTGTTCGTCCACATCCTGGAGAAAATTTAAGGCTCCAAGGTTCTCCTTGGATCATCCCAAGATTGTCATCCAACCCCGTAGGGAACATTTCGATCTTTCTTGGGGGCTAAGACTCTCCTCTGGATTCGCGATCTGTGCCGTTTTCCTGGAGAGAATATATATATTCGAGGGCGTCCTCAAATTTAAGTGGGATTGCCATCAAACCCCGTAGGGACTATTCTGGACTTCCCGACCTCCCGTAGGAGGGAATTTTGGCTATCTTGTAGCCGTGTAGCTTCATGATCTCCTACTGGAGGGAATTCTTGGCTATTCTGTAGCCTTGTAGCTTCATGACCTCCTGCTGGAGGAATTCTTGGCTATTCTGTAGCCTTGTAGCTTCTCACTTTTCGTAAGCGTTTTTGGAACAACTGTAACTTCATTTCAAGTTGATACCGTGAGAGGAGTAGAGGAAATAAGCAATGGAGTGAGCATCGAGGGCAGGAGGTATGGTCGGCCGAGGCTTCCTTGGTGCTTCTGCTTGGCCTCCTTGCTCGTCGGTACTTTTTTTCGTGTACAAGTTTTCCTCGGTCTTACCATCATCTTCTTCATTTTTTCTAGGAGCTAGCTTATCCTGGTCTTTCTCTTGTTAGTCAAGAGAATTTAATTAGAATCGGTTTTATTCCACCCCTTCTTCTGAAAGGTTTGATTTAACCTCAAATTCTTCTTGTAATCATTGTGCTGGGGAGAGGTTGGTTTTGGCCAAGGTGGTCGGCCTCGGCCACGTTTGTCAGACCTCAGTTCCTCAACTTTAACTTCTGTCTCATGTGTTTTCGTTAACTCATGATTTCGTTGCTTATGTTTTTCAGATATGCCTCCACGATCTACTTCTTTGCTTGAAGGCCACATGAGGAGTTGGACCTTTGAGGGTTGGTGGCTTTAGCTCAGACATGGGAGGTGTTTCCACTTTTGAGATTTCAAATCCTCCTCCTCGACCTAAGGGTGTGAGTACTCTCCAATAGACCAGCGTTCCAAGGGCAGAGCTGGTTCAAAGTCAAGCTAGCTTGACTCAAGTCAATCGTCTATTGGCTGAGGTTAGGATTGAACTTGATTTCACAAGGGTTGAGCTCCAATCAGTTCGAACCCAATTAGATGAAGCCCAAGCATCACAAGGACTTAGATTGTGGGGTCATTCAAGAAGATTATGCTTCTTTCAAGAAAGATCCCTATGCATTCCCTGATTCAGATGATTCTAATGGCAGTGGAGGAGCAGACATGAATGAGGGCTAAATCTTATGTGCTTTCCCTTTTTTCTTTTTATCTCATTGTAAGACTTTTTATTAATGAGAATATCTTTTCTGTCCATCATCCTTGTCTCTCTTTAATGAATCTTGACTTTAAAGAGTTAAACTCCGTTGAACAGAATTATAGAAGTCTTACTAAACAAGATAAATTGATAAAAGGGGTCCTCATACATGCATGCAAACCACAAACCATAAAATTACTTACTTGTAATTGTTCGGCCTCGGCCTTGGAGGTCTGCCTCGGCCTCCGTTTTTCTCCAATTTTTGACTTTTCTGCCTTGTTTTGTGTAGCTTCTGCCTTTTGTTCAATTAGAGAGGCATATCTCTTTAGTAGCTTCTGCATTTTGTTCATCAGAGAGACATATCTCCTATGTAGCTTCGATGCTTTTTGTTTCATAGGGAAGCATATCCCCTTAGTAGCCCCCTACTCAAGTAGGAGTTTCTTGGTTGAACTCATGCTTGAGTGACACAACTTGCAGCTTGAAAATTTAATTTTATTGCTAATAAAATTTGAATCTTACGTGAATTTGTTGAAGTTGACAAATGTAATCCTAACTAGAGATGAAGTAAACAGAAGAAAGCCCCTAGTAGTCCATAGGGGTATGGTCGGCCTCGGCCTTCCTTTGGTAAGCCTCTGCTTCACTTGATCTCTCGTGGGGGTTCTTCATCTGGTCGGCCTCGGCCATCTTCTGGTCGGCCTCGGCCATCTCGGATGTATTCTTTCAGATACCCTTCTCTGATTAGGGTTTCGATTTCGTCTCGTAGCTGATAGCAATTATGAGTAGCGTGACCATGATCTCGGTGAAAGAAACAGTATTTGTCTTTGTCTCTTTTTCCAGCTGGAGTTCGCATCTTATCTGGAAATTTCACCAAATTCAAGTGGCGAATTTCTATCAAGATCTGCTCAGGAGGGAGAGTTGTGGAAGTATACCTTTCGAACCGTTGGCCGGGGACGACCTTAGGGTCTGGTAGGCCTCGGCCTCTTTCCTCGACCCTCCTTCTCTTCGAACTGGAAAAATTGTTGTCCCGAGCTCTATCTTGCTCTGCGTATCTGTTGCTTCTTTCACGATCAAATGTAGCTTCTTTCGATCGTATCAGCTCCTCAGCACTCATATACTTTTGAGCCCTAGTTATGAACTCAACATAGGAGGTCGGTTCTTTCTTGCCAATTGATCTAAGCAAGCCTTTATCTTGTAAGCCTGCAACAATGGCGATTAGGGCAGTCGTGTCTGTGAATCCTTCAACTTGCAACGTTTCCTTGTTAAAGTGCGAGACATAATCACGTAAGGTCTCTTTTGGCCCTTGCTTTATAGTGAGCAAGTGCATCTGAGGCTTACGTTGGTCTCGTCCTCCCAAGAATTGCGTTACAAATGCTCTGGCTAACTCTTTGAAAGAGCCAATGGATCTTCTCTTCAACTTTCTGTACCATTCTATGGCTGGTCCTGTGAGGGTAGAAGAGAATGCTCTGCATTTAATTGCTTCTGAAACTCCATGAAGTTCCATCTGTGCTCGGTATGTGTCCAGGTGTTCAACAGGATCAGTATTTCCATCGTATGGATTTATGGCCGGCACCTTGAACTTCTCAGGAACTTTCTTTTTCATGATCTCGTCAGTGAAAGGGGGATCGACTTGCTCTATGAGAGTGATAGCACACTTTTGTGAGCTATTTTTATAGTTTAACTATTGTTATTTTTGATGTTTTATTGGGTATTTTCACGCCGTATCTGTTTATTTTGCAGGTATTAAGCACTTGAAAGAGAAATTAGAGATGAATACAATCACGGGACAAAAATGAGGCAAAATTGACCAAGAATTGGAAAACTAAGAGAAAGGAAGAATAAAAGGCACCAGTAGACCCGAGGGGACAACGTCTCAACGCTGTCCAGCAGCGTCTCAATGCTGCCATTATGAAGCTAGGCATGCTGTGAAGACAGCGTTGAGACGTTGTCCACAGCGTCTCAACGCTGACAGGAACCGAGGGCGTGTTTTTTCCGTCCGTAGCGTTGAGACGCTGTCCACAGCGTCTCAACGCTACCCCATTTTCCCTTAATTAATCCGTGTACTAGGGTACAGCGTCGAGACGCTGTCCCGAGTTGATAAATTCGGATTTTGTGTGCAAAAAAGGGGGGAGGAAGAAAAAAAGGGAACCACTTTCGAAAATTGAGTTTGAGGACTGAGAGAGAAGATTCTGTGGAGCACAAGGAGTTTTAACGTTGGAGATCGTGATATTACAACGGGGACGAAGCTCACACGACGCATTAGTTCTATCTCAAACCCTTTGCTAATGTTTTTGTTGGTTTTGTATGCAATTTTTGAAGTGTTATAGTTACCATGAGTAGCTAAATTTGTTTCCTTAAGGCTAGATGGAGCCATTGAGCTAAACAATTTGTTGATGTAACTGATTGAATTATTGTATTTCTGCTTATTCATGCAATTGTTTTATTAATGCCTATGAACTCTTGATCAAAGTTTATTTGCCTTCATTAATATGAATTTATGCTTGAAAAAGAATAATTTGGATTTGACTTCGATTGCATGACTAGTAGTTATTGTAGCATGAAAGTGACTAGAGTTCTACTAGAAATCATTAAAGAATTTGACCTTAATGCTGTGCATGCTTACTAAAGACTAGATAGATATATTAGTCTTATAAATCATGCATGAGATTCAATTGTCTTGACAAGGCCAGTTGATATTTGAACGTCTTGATTTTGGCATGGAAATACATTAGTTAATCGTTCATTCAATTTATTTGTTGGCTCAATAGGTAAAGTCTAGTCCCTAAGGTTTTCTTTCTCCTGATTGTCTAAATTTTATCTTGTTTTACTTTTACATTTTTTAACTCACCATTTGAATTTTATCTCTTAATAAAATTGGAGGGTTAAATTCATGGTAGTCAAGTGAATTAAATAACTCAATCCTGTGGACGATACTTGTACTCTATTTCACTATATTAAAACTTGACCTGTGCACTTGCGGTCTTGCAAATTTATTGCAACAAGTTTTTGGCGCCGTTGCCGGGGATTGGTGTCTATTTAATTCTTTTGATATCGTGAAGAAACCATTCGGTCTTACTTTGGAGTGTATTTTTACATGTGGTTGTTTTTTATTTTTTATTTTTTTATTTTTATCTATTTAATTTATATTTATTATTGGGTGTTTAGATTTTGATTGTTTTATTTTGTATCTTTAATTGGGCATAAATTGTGCATGCGAAGCAATAAGGAGCTAATCTTGTTCCTTTTGATCCTGAAATTGACAGAACTTACAAAAGGAAATTAAGAGAGCGCAAGGAGAAAACTGAGGATATGGCTGAACAACAGGAGGAATCAAAGGCCATTAGGGATTACTTCCAACCCACTTTTCCTGCTGCACAACCTGAGATAGTCCATGTGCCTATTAATGCAAATAATTTTGAGATCAAAACGGGTCTGATTCAAATGGTCAGGGATAGTTCTTTCAAAGGACATCCCTCTGAAGATCCAAACTCTCACTTGAGATCCTTTATTGAAATTTGCAGTACGGTAAAAATGAATGGGGTTCCGTCTGATGCAATTCGTTTACGACTTTTTCCTTTTTCCTTGCAAGATAAGGCAAAATATTGGTTGGAATCTGTACCCCCTGGAAGCATCACTACTTGGGAAGAATTAGCTCAAGCCTTTTTGTGGGTCTCGTACGAGAGGTGGTTCCTCCTCCTGTTTTTCTTTCTTCTGATGATCTTGGTTTTCCAGTTTTTCCAAGATTTTTAGAAGATATTTGTCCATGTTGTCGACCTTTTTCTTCAGCTCGGCAATCTCCTCTTCTGGTAGGCCTGTGTCAGGACGAGGCCGAGGAGGAGAAACCTCTCTCGTACGTCTCGGGTGACGATCCTGATTGGAGTCATCTCCATCTTCATTCCAGTGTTTGTTTTCTGGAGTTTTACTCATCTTCTCGTAGGATTGAATTAGGCACAAGGTTTTTCCAGCAAGCGTTGTCGTTCCCCACAGACGGCGCCAACTGTTGTTGCCAAATTTTGGACAGGAGAAATATCACCTGACCTCCACGTGACAACGACGGTGAATTTGTATTCTTGGGGGAAGAACGCGGCCTGCAAGACAAGAAAAACCTGAACACCGGTGTGGTGTAGACCACACAGGCTCCGATGCTTAAGTCAGAGAGAGTTTTGAGAGTTGTAGGAGAGTGTTGTAAGCTGGAATGAACTTATCTTGCTCTCCCTCTGAGGGAGAGCTTAAATAGCTTCCTTCCTAGGGTTTTTCGTGGGTTTCCGTCTTCGAATGGGGAAAGGAAAGATCGAATTGGGCTGAACCGAGGGCACACGAGCCATAAGGGACCGAGGCAAGGCCCAAAATTGGGCCTTGCCAAACTGGTCGGCCTCGGCCGAGGCAGAGGCCGACCACGGGCTTGGGCCGAGCCCAAGCTCCGGTTTTCTCCCCTTTGTCTTTGGACCATGGCAAGGCCCAAAATGGGGTCTTGCCATGTGGTCGGCCTCAGCCTCGGCAGAGGCCGACCACGGGCTTGGGCTTCGGCCCAAGCCCGTTTCTTCGTCCCTTCTCGTCCTGGGTCGGTCTCCTGTCGGTTTCTGTCCGTTTTGACTTCGTATGGGGCTTCTTTCCTTGTGTGGCCCTTCACTGCAGCCCTTCACTGCAGCCCTTCAGCTAGCCCATTCTTGTTGGTCCAATTTCACCCATAACATGTTGGATTTTATTCTTATAAAAAAAATCCTCCCAAGTACCAAATTCTAAACTATGGAATAGATCGTTCAACACTGTCGCATATGTATTAATTTTGAAGAAATAGTTTTCTAGCAACGTCCAAGATGTTGAAAAGTTGTTGTTTGTGGTTTATAATAATCACTTTGTATAATAATTTTTCTTTTTGAGAAAGACGTTGTATAATGATTTAATAAATGATGAAATGGAATAGCAGGAATTACTTTTGAATACCGTAAAAGTAATTGTTGAAAAATATTAATCGTTTTTTTGCGTTTGGTAAAACTGATTGTTTAATCATTTAAATAAAATTTCTTTTTGAACCATGTTGATTTGTGATAGCTATTAAGAGTAACTTTTAGATTTGCCTTCCAGATTACTGACAAAATTTTAATTTTTTTAATCCCTTTATATCTTATATACAACAAAAGTTTTTTAAATATTATTCTTTACAATTTATCTCATCTAATCATTTTTTTTTAATTTAATTTGTTGATTCTAATTTATTTTTCTTACTTTTTGTATTTAAACTTGAATTAGGTTTTGTTTGAAACAATTTTTTTATAACAATTATTTTCTTGATATTTTTATCAAATTATTTAAAGTAAACAAAATATAATTTGTAATTTAAATTATATAAAGTTTTACATAATTATCTTATAAAATATTTGAAGTTAAATATCAATATATGTTCATGCTTAATTGAAAATATGTTTATTTTGGTCATTATAACTATTTTGCAAAAAATTTCGTATTAATTTACCAAACAATGTAACTAACTTTCCATGTTTAAATCTGAAATTTACCAAACACTAATTTACTTCATAGGACAGATGATTTTCTTAAAAGAAAAGTTGACAACAATTATTTCAAAAGCTACAACAATTCCAAACTAAGCCTTAATAGATGACAGGACTGTTGCTATCAAATTAACTTATTCGTGAAAAAAAGAATAAAATACGACTCCAAAAAAAATATCTCAAACTAATATAATAGAAAAAAATTTTACCCACAAGTTTTCAATTTCATCCAACTAGATTTTGGACTTGGATCAATATTTTAATTTTTAATTTATGTTAATGAAAAATTAATATATATAATTGAGCGTGAATTAATTTAGGTTATTGGTTCCTATACTTTCATTGAAGTTATTGTTCGCACGTAATTTCAATAAAGAAATAAATGAGACACGTGTAAATGAACTTGTATTTCTATTAATTTTAATATAGTAGAATACAATATCTAATTTGTTTATCTAATTCTTTCTCTCTCATGTACAAATGTTTTGAGGGCTTTGCAACTTGTTCTCGAACGTAGACTTGTCTCGAGAGTTCCGTAGCTTGTTCTCGAATGTGGATTTATCTCGAGGGCTTTGCAGCTTATTCTCAAGGTAGACTTGTCTCGAGGGCTTCGCAACTTGTTATCGAATGTGAATTTGTCTCGAGAGCTTTGCAGCTTGTTCTTGAGGTTGAAACTTCAATCAATCGTTAAGGTTTTGAAGTCCAAGGAGTGTTCAACATCTAAGAACTTCAAGGAGTGTTTGGCACCTAAGGACTTTAGGGAGTATTAAACACCTAAAGATCTCAGGATTCTCTCTAAATTCTCTGGAGAGTTTTCACTTTTGAACCTTTCAAATGAAGGAGAACTCATCTATTTATAGAGCTTTTCATGAGCATGTGGACTTTGGCCATAATAGCTTTTGGGCCTAACTATTGAACTTGGGCTTTAATTTGGATTTGGGTTTTATCTACCTTTGACCTAAAATTCATATAATCAATTTGACCAAATTAACTTTAATTATTTTGTCAAATGAAGACACGTGACATTTTAATTTAGGATTTGTCAATTTTTATCTTCAAATTAAAATTGGGACACATGTCAAATTATTATTGGTCTCCAATTTAATTATTTGTAGTTTCGTTATTAATTTGGAATAGTGACGTGGCAATTGGAGATTTGCCAAAAATTTTCAGTCAACAGTAATGATTTAGTCTCTAAACTTAATATGTAACGATTTAGTCTCTACACTTTCAAATTTATAACGATGTAATCCATGAACTTGAGTATGAAACAATTTATTCTTTATAGTTTAACATTTGTAATGATTCAATCCTTGACTCCCTACCATGTAAAATCTTGTTAAGATTTAATTAAGTTATTTTATATATGTGGATCGCGATAAAATGCTTAGGAACCAAACATGTTTATAAATCATAGAAACTAAATCATTATAAATTCTAAACTACAAAGACTAAATTGTCATATAAGTTTAAGGACTAAATTGTTACAAATTTAAAAGCACAAAGACTAACTATTTACATACTAAAAATTTAAGGACTAAATCGTTACCTTCAAAGAAAGTATGAGGATCAAATGTGTTTTTTAACCATTAATTTAACATTAATTAGATGTTAAATTTTTATTTTGGTCCTCTAATTTTCAAGATTTATTTATTTTGTCCTTAAACTCATAAGACATTTATTTTAGTCTCAATTTTTTTTTAAATATTATTATTTTGCCGTCTCAATTAAATTGATAACATGACATTGAGTATGTGTATTGACAATTAGATATAGGCATATACTTAGGAAAAAATTCTAATACTACGTCAATACTTAAAAAAATAAAACAATAATTTTTTTTTTAGTTCAACAACATAGGAGTGAGAGAATTTCAAACATATAACCTCTTGGTTTATGGTATACGCCTTAACCAGTTGAGCTATAGTCAGGTTGACCATAATTTTGGTTCTTACTGTATTATTTTACTACCTAATATTCACTTATTCAATACTCCTCTCCAACCTATGTGGTTTAAATCACATGCTCACATTAACAACATAATACACATACTCAAAGTCATATTGTCGATTTATTAAAAAATAAATAATAATTCTAACAAAAAAAATTAAAAATATAATAAAGGTAAGGACCAAAATTTATTTCCCTTGAAAACTAAAAACTAAAATAAAATAGATTTTAAAAGTTTAAGGATAATTTTGAAATTTAGAATAATCTTGAAAGTTCAGCGAGTAAAATAAAATTTAAAACTTTAATTTTCTATTAATAAATTAAAATTAGAATTTATTAATTCACTTTTATTTTATTGTCATTTCTCGCAATCGCCCAAACAAAAAATTTCAATTACATTATTTTAAAATATTTCTCAATCCAAACAATATATAAAATTTAAATACAACTTCCACTTATAAGTTTATTTGTTTTGTTATCCACTTTTATAATTTTTTGTAGATGATCATTGATGTCTTATCCACTGAGCTTGCATTACAAATTTAGTCCCTAAACTTGAAGGTTTGTGTCTATTTAGTTTATAAACTTTTAAAAGTGTCTAATAGGTCCCTTAACTTTCAATTTTGTGCCTAATAGATTATTGAATTTTCAATTTTGTGTTTAATAGATCTATGACAAATTCGAAGTTTTTAAAAATTAATTGATCTATTAGATATAAATTTGAATTTTATGTCTAATGAAAATCTAAAATTTTAATTTTGTATCTAATAGATCCATGGATTTTTAAAAATTCGAAAGCTCAAAGACTAAATTTATAATTTTAAAAATTTAAGAATCAAATAGATACAAATTTTAAAATTACTAAATTTGTAATTTAACCTATGTTTAAGTATAACAAATGTGAAGTTATGAGATTTCCAAATAACACCGAACTATACTCATTCTGCCTATTCATTATATTTAAAGAAAAAACAACAATAGATTAGGAATTCGAAGCATGACAAGTCAAAGGAAAATACGAATGAAGGGAGGCCACAAGATTCTCAACATACGATAGATAACATTCAATGGAGTGCAACAGTGTGACAATGTCCAAATTCATCTCCCTCTCTGTGATCGCTCTGCCATTGCCATGGCTTGCTGTGCGCCAATTCGACCTCTCTTCACCCATAATCTCTCTCTGTCAAAATCACGTAAACCCCAAGTGAAGGGCTCACGACATCTCTTCTCCTCTACTCGCACTTCCCCACTGCTACTTTCATCATTCAGTGGCAAATTAGAGGCTCTGTTCCATAAACCAATCTCTTACTCAGGTTGCAAACTTGGGCTCATCGCGAAGGTCCAAAAATCTCAGAATTCCATTTGAATTTGGTCTGTTGATTGGAATTTTTTACTTTAATTCTTGTCGGCTCTGTAGGTTGGTGGTGAGGCCGATTATTCGTCTGGGGAGGAAGAGCCCAAGTCGCTTGATTCTGAAGCAGCCAGTGAAGAAGAGTTTTCTTGGTCTTCTGTCATTTTGCCGTACGTTTCCATTACTTTTGTGCTCATTTCTGATTTCTACTCGTGCTATTTGTTGAATAAAATTCTGGGTTTATGGGGTTAGCTCAGTTCATAATTTGGGTCTGGTTTTAACTAGTTAGCATTTTGGTACTTTTGGGGTTTTTGAATTGGCGAATTGCCTCGTCGAATTTCTGCATTATTAGGTTCTTGTTCCCTGCCTTAGGAGGTTTGTTGTTTGGATATGACATTGGTGCCACCTCTGGAGCTACCCTCTCATTGCAGGTTCATCTACATTTTTCTGATATAATCTGATTTCCCCCGAAAAAATCTTCGCTAGCTGAGAAGTTACCATTTGCTGTTCATGAGTTTTTGTGTTTTTACTTGAACATGTCAGTCTCCCGAGCTTAGTGGCACCAGTTGGTTTAACATCTCTGCCGTTCAACTTGGTCTTGTGGTGAGTGTCTTATATAGGACTTACAATTGTAAACTGAGGCAAATATCTCTAAAACTTTTCTGTCTTGTATTCCCTTGAATTTAGGTTAGTGGCTCTCTGTATGGAGCTCTTCTTGGTTCCCTCCTTGTGTACCCAATTGCAGATTTTCTCGGTAGGTGCTTGGCGTGTTCAATTTAACCTCAAGTTTGAAGCTTCTTATGAATTTTATTTGACTGATTTTGTTTATTTTGGTCATAAAGGGCGGAGGAGGGAACTAATAATAGCAGCTGTACTGTATGCACTTGGTAGCCTGACCACTGCTTATTGCCCTGATCTGGGCGTTCTTCTGGCGGGAAGACTTCTCTACGGCCTTGGTATTGGTCTGGTAATTTTATTGCTTTATTCCCCATATTAATCCCTTAGACTGCAAGAATACTCTGATATATTTAACTAGCTTTGGTCCATTTTGACGTAACAGGCCATGCATGGTGCTCCTCTTTATATAGCTGAAACATGTCCATCCCGGATTCGTGGAACTTTAATATCTTTAAAGGAGATGTTTATAGTACTGGGGATTTTGGTACTGCTCATAAACCTTTCCGTGTTGTTTAAGTTACTTCCATTTCAAGCATCCATTATGAGAATTAGCTAACTTTCCAAGACATTGCTATTCTGCAGTTGGGGTATTTAGTTGGAAGCCTACAGATTGATACAGTTGGAGGATGGCGATACATGTATGGGCTTAGTGCACCTGTTGCTTTATTAATGGGATTAGGAATGTGGTTTCTCCCTCCATCGCCACGTTGGTTACTTCTCAGGGCTGTTCAAGGTAAAGCGCCTTCACAGGATTCTAAAGAGAATGCCATTGTGGCCTTGAGTAAACTTAGAGGACGACCTCCTGGTGATAAAGTATCCGAGAAGCAAATAGAAGAAACGTTTCTCTCCCTGAAATCTGCCTATTCAAAGCAGGAATCTGAAGGGAGTATTTGGGAGGTCTTTCAAGGTCCAAGTTTGAAAGCCTTCACAATTGGTGGAGGTTTGGTTCTCTTTCAGCAGGTTTTTCGTCATCTCTAAAATTTGATTTTGTCTGTAGTTGTTTCATTTTAAAGAATAGCTTTTAGCATAAAGTGCAAATAACTCAAGTAGTCCAGAAATTCTATCATCTGTGACAGATAACTGGACAGCCAAGCGTTCTATATTATGCCGGTCCCATTCTTCAGGTTTTGACCTTCCCCTCTCTCTCTACTTAACCAAAACTTCTGTTACATTATAACTCAAGAAGGCAATTTTGCTTCTCTCTGATAAACCATAATTTCTGTACAACATTATGAATCAAGAATGCAGGATTTGCTGCTGCCTCTGATGCTACTAGAGTCTCAGTTGTTATTGGAGTATTTAAGGTGCATGAGATAATTTTAAAGAATATGCAATCTAAATCTAGAAGAGAATGTTTCTCTCTTCCTATAATAACCATTTCTGGTGTTCTTATAATTTGCTTTCGATCATTCTTCCTTCAGTTGCTTATGACGTGGGTAGCTGTTCTAAAAGTTGATGATCTTGGAAGAAGGCCCTTGCTCATTGGAGGTGTTAGTGGAATTGTAAGCATTATAACCATATCCATTACTTGGCAGCACCTCCAATAACCTTGTAGTCTTTGAGGAATGGTTTGCTTGGGGTTCTAATTCTGCCATCTTTATTACTGCAGGCGGTTTCCTTGCTTCTTCTTTCAGCCTACTACAAATTTCTTGGTGGGTTCCCCATTGTCGCTGTAGCTGCCCTGCTTTTGTATGTAGGTTGTTACCAGGTATAATTTTCTCTTGCTTCTTTAGCCTTGACTTTGAGGCTTTTGTTGATCAGTCTCTCTCTCCCACATATGTACACTTTTATAGAATAATCACTCATCCTGAATTATAAACAAACTCAAAATGAAATTGGAACTCTGCCAATCCTTTGCTTTGTTAGTTCTTGTCAGCAAAGGATGTGAAAAACTTTCTGAAAATTGAAATGCCATTGCAGATATCCTTTGGACCAATCAGTTGGCTTATGGTGTCCGAAATATTTCCACTTCAAACTAGAGGGAAAGGAATCAGTCTTGCAGTTCTTACTAATTTTGGTTCCAATGCCATTGTCACATTTGCATTTTCACCACTGAAGGTTGTTATTCCGTTAAACTTTTGCCTTAATACATATTCCCTTCTAAAAGTAGTTGCTTGTTCTTTACTGCTCTCCACTATTTCTGGAGTCATCAACATCGATAGATGCTTAAATTGCTGTTTACAGGAATTGATTGGAGCAGAAAACCTTTTCCTTCTTTTCGGTGCTATTGCATTGCTTTCACTTCTTTTTGTAGCTCTCCAAGTTCCCGAGACCAAAGGTCTAAGTCTGGAAGAAATAGAATCCAAAATCTTGAAGTGATATGCACGTAATGACCAAATTTTCCTTCATGTGATTTCAATAATAAACATAGGTTTGCAGCTGTTGAATTGCCTAACATTTGCAGAACTACTGCAGCATATTTCTCACTTGGAGATGCTGACACGACGGGTCATTGCTGCCATTGAAGAGAGTTTGTGATCTGTTCAATATGCAAATATAAAGTGGCTCAGGAACAACTGTGTCAAATTGGATAGGTGTACTCATGCTTTTCTCCCTTCTTGAATTGTGTAAATCTAAATGTTCTTACCAGTATGATTGAAATCTACAGCTTTGTTCTGTATATTATTATATTGCCAATTTGTTAGGAGTATAAATATCCCAATGGCTTGAGCAAGAGAACTAAATTCAGGAACTGCATATTTAACAGTTCGAGAATTTGACTGCAGTATAAACACGTTGCAACTATGAATTTATAAAATTCCAGACTATTTTTAGAAACAAACATTTCTTATTAAAAGTTCAAAATAAACCCATCAGAGTACATGTGTGAACATATCAGGCAAACTAAGATTAGAACACAAGCATCCCTTGCATTTAAAAATAACAAAAACTAAGAAAGAACACAAGCATCCCTTGCATTCTTCACTTCAATCCGCAGTAAAAAATACTGCAGAAGTATTTTATTGGTACAATACAACTGAACTCAATCAAACAAATGGACGGAAACATAGTTGTAAATTGTTTATTGTTTGTTGTTTGCTGTCTGTGTCTAGAACTTCTGATGTCTTGCATATGTCTGTTAATTGGCTTGGAGTATTCTTTCAAGGTTTTCTTCTTCAGCCACTGCATCAGAGAGAAATATTGCTTTATTCTGTTATATTATGTATTATATGCACATGCAGGCTGTAAAAGTAGAAATTTGAAGTTGTAGTAACTCACCTCCGTGAGTGGTGGTAAATATAGGATCGCTTGATGAAGATTTCGCAGCTAAATGTGCAACCATTGGCTGTGGTGTCACCTCAGCTGGTAATGAAGGTTTTGCAGCCAAATGTGTAGCCAGTATTGCCTGTGGTGCTGCCTTGGCCTGTGATGTAGGTTTTGCAGCCAAATGTACTGCCAGTATTGCTTGTGGTGCCTCCTCGGCCCGTGATGAAGATTTTTCAGCCAAATGTGCAGCTAGTAGCTGTGGTGCATTCTCGGCTCGTGACGAAGGTTTTGCAGCCAAATGTGTAGCCATTGGTTGTGGTGTAGCATCAGCTCTCAATGAAGATTTTGCAGCCATTGGTTGTGGTGTCGCTTCAACCTGCGATGAAGATTTTGCAGCCAAATGTGTAGCCTTTGGCTGTGGTGCCTCCTCAGCCCGCAACATAGAATTTACTGCCTCTCTCATCTTCTCTACCACACCTACATCTCCGGGATTTTTTCTCGGACTTAGTGCATCGGACAACACCTGAGAAAGTGCTCTCTCATCTTCACCTGGTTCAAACTTATGCATCAAGTACTCCTTCACTGAAACTCCTTTGTCCCATATCTGCTCAGTTCCTTTACCAAGCTTTGGTGCTTGTGTAGCTGTTGGGGAAGAGCATGTCTTCTGAGTTGTTTGGGAAGAAGCTTTTTTTGGAGTTGCAGGTGAAGAACAGGCTGATGGGTTCGACGGAGTGGAGACGGTGAGGCTTTGGATCTTTGAAGCAAGAGCATGGGTAGCATCAGTAACAGTGGAATAAACTGGTGCCAACTTCTGAGTTACAGTTTCAGTTAGTGTCTTGCTTGGACTGGAAAGCTTAGCAGCCTCTTTTTCTTGTATTTTCTTCATGGTACTATTTGTAGCTGCAGTTTCAGTTACTGTCTTGATATTGCCAAGAGATGACCCAACGGCCATTTGAGACAATGTCGCCGAAGAGTTGAAAGGTTTTTCGTCTCTTCCAGAGGCAAGCTTTATGGTATTCGCTAAAACATGATTCTCAGCAATCACAGGATCGGCTCGAGGATGCTGCCTAGCATTCTCTTTGCAGTCCTCGGGTGCAAGCTCCGATTCATACACTGCAAATGAAAAGAAGAAGGATGTTGTTCAAGTTCAAATCGAAAAATGGAATTTGGAACATGTAAATGGAAAGAAGTTTACTTGGGGCTCCTAGATATTCAGCATCGATACTGTCCTCATCTTCATCCTCGTCCTCATCCAAATTATAACCCCATGTCGGTGTAGTGTCCTCGCCTTCACTGTGCCTCTTCTTGTTGCTTAGAGTGTATCTTAGTTTCTTTGCTTTTTCCTTCACCTTGGCGAAAACTGATTTCTTTTGATGGTGATCAATATCCTCCTCGGGGTCGGGGTCCTTTCCGAGCCCTGGGGACGAATGTGTTGCAGACCATCTTGAAGCATCCCCCTCTGCATATGGGATGATGCCTAGACTATGTTAATACTGCACAAGCAGTAGTTTTCTATGGATTTGTTTAAAACAAAAGGCACTTCTCAGCTTGTGTGCTCTGTTTGAGATTTCAGTTCCAAAAGAAATAGGGCTGTCTACTAATAATTCTTTTGTTTTTGTTTCATATTTTACAAAATACTTTTCATAAAGTATAGCCAAATTTCAAAATATGTGAAGTATAAGGGGCTTTGGCAAATTGTTTTGAGAAAAGTTGAAATATATATGAGATGACTGGTAAAAATTGAGGTTATTGTCTCATTTTGAAATCAATTTTCACTATCTGTTGATTTTCAAATGAATAATAGTTTTAATTAATCTAAAAATAGACCACTTATGGGGACCAAAAAAAAAGGATCATTTTCATTTCAAATGGAAGTCTGGTCAATAATTTGAGAAAAACAAAGTAACAATAAGATAGTAAAAATGGAAAAAGAAAAATTCTTATGCAAATACCATTTTTTTTCATATATACAATCAAGTTACCAATGAGGATGTTCTTGCATCACAAAGACTAATAATAGTTTTAACAAAAATTACGAACAAACAAGAGACAATAATTCATCTGTACCTCGAAGAAGTTGTTCTATGGTCGGGTTGCCACCATATGTTTGCATGTGATTGAATTGAGACATTCTGATCTTTTAACTCTCTCTTTCTTTCGTTTTTGTTGAATTATCTCTCAATGAGAGCATCTATATATATAAGAGGAGAAAAAAAGAGGTGTATTTGAAGGAAAGTTGTTAAACAAGAGCCACATGTAGCTTTGTGTTATACTAAATATATTTGTGGGCTAAATTTCTTTAAGGGGGAAGATCCAACAGTTTTTATCAAAGCCTTTCTTTCTCCTTTACATAAGCCTACTTCTTAGCAATTGACCAACACACACAAATCAACTTCATGCCTTCAAATACTCCTCTCTCTCTCTCTCATGTTTTATGTTTGTAATGCCTTTTTTTATAATATATATATATATATATATATATAGAGAGAGAGAGAGAGAGAGAGAGAGAGAGAGAGAGGAGAAATATGTACAGTTATACCTACACACACACAAAAAAAAAAAGAAAAAAAAAAGAGAGGAACAAGTGGGTGTTGAAGATCCTATAAATTATGTGTAAACAATTAATTTTTTTGAATGGGTATTCAACATATTGGAATGTTGTTTATTTTTATGAGTTCCTTGAATATTGGAAATTAAAATAATTCAAGGATCATGCGTATCTTAAAGTTCCTTGTCAAAAAGTAATAAAAGTTCTTGGGAAAGAAAGATTTTTTTTTAAAGGTTTAAATCTTATTTTAATCCCTAAACTTTCAAGTTTGTTCTATTTTGGTCTTTAAACTTTTAAAATGTTTGTTTTGATCATTAAATTTTAAAATTTATTCTATTTTGGTTCATGAACTTTCAAAATGTCTATTATACTATGTACTTTTTTTAAACAATCATTTTGGTCCTTACTAGTTACTACATTAATTTTCTACCTTAAATACGCTTTGTCCAATGATCATCTCTAACTTATTTAGATTTAAATTATATGCTCGCATTAATATGCTAGTACACATACTTGAGCTACATCAGTAATTTGTTAAAATTGAAATAAAAGTAAGGACCAAAATAGTTATTTTTTAAAAGTTCATGGACTAAATAGACATTTTAAAAGTTTGGAAACAAAAACAGAACAAAGTTGAACGTTTAAAGACTAAAATGGACATTTTAAAAGTTCAGAAACCAAAATAGATAAACTAGAAAGTTTAAAGACTAAAATAAAATTTAAACGTATTTTTTTTATAATTGATGTGGTTATTTTCTTCCCCACCTCTCCATTAATTCACTACAAGAGAGAAAGTTGCATAGGTTTGATTTGGTTACTTTTGATGAAAAATAAAATATAGATGCAGTATCGTGAGACTATTTGTGACATGCAAGAGATGATATATATGAATATTTATAATTTGGGAGAGCACTCGAATATCAAGGCCAAAAAATATGTAAAAAAATTTAATAGTTAAATAGCCAAAGTGAGCAGAGCACAACGATAATTGACATGTACTCATTTTCTTGAAGTCGGAAGTTCAAATCCACATGCCCCACATTTGTTGTACTAAAAAAAAAAATAGTTAAACTAAACTTTTTATAGACTAAAAAGACACTCATTTAGAGGCTGTTTAAGGCAAGGAGTTACATGAAGTAGGAGTTATTAAGTCAAGGGAGTTAGGAAGTCTGTGTTTAGGGTGCAGAGTTGTTTAGTTTGTGTTATGGGTAAAATTTGACTATGAGGACAATTTTGAAATATAAAGGAAGTAGAAGGGCAAATATGCAACGAAGAACTCAACTCGGGACAAGATGGGTCAAAATGGACCTAAGGGCAAGAGGAACAAGGCCTACAGGCAACTGAAAGGAGGGAACTTGGGTTTGAAGCCCAAGTTCTCGAGTGGGCCTCGGCTACCAAGGAGTCGAGCCCAACTCCTCTGCGACCCATGGTCCTCATTCAGCCCACTCCAGCCTTTTTTCCTTTTCTTAATTTGCCACAGATTTATCATTATGCCTTAGAAAGGCCATATCACATAAATTAAAGGCAAAACAGGGCTAAAAGCCTAATACATATCACAACGGGTCAAAACCAAGCGAAATCAAATCATCGCAAGAGAGGAACGAGGAGCCCACTTAGGGCGGAGCCCAAGTTCTTGATTGTCCTTAGCCACTACAAGCCGCTGATAGCACAGTAATAGTGCTATTTTATCAGCTTATGTCATGCTAGTTTAGTTGCCCTCACGTGCTTATTTGCCTATTTTGCAGGGAATTGAGAAATTCAGAGCAAATCGGAAGACTTTGGATGAATCGGGGTTAAAAGGAAGCCATTCGAACCTATTTTGAGCATTTGAATGGAGAAGAGAGACCATACAAGCCAAGAGAGCCGGGTGCAGAGCGTCTAGACGCTGCTGCACAATCATGTCAAGCTTGCAGAATCGCAGGAATGGCGTTTAGACGCTATTTCAAGCTTCTAGACGCCCGAAACTTGAAGAGGCAAGGCTCACTCGACGCTGCGGAGAGGTTGCTCAAAACGCTGGTAGCGTCGAGACGCTACTATCAAGCGATGAGACGCTACCCTGATTCCGCCAGATTTTTTCCTTATTCACGGGTGCAGCGTCTAGACGCTGTCCTAGGCGTCTAGACGCTTCTCTGCCATATTTAACCAACTTTTCTCTTTAGGGTTAGACACTTTTTGCTTCCTTGCACACACGATTTTTAGAGAGTTTTTGAGAGACATTCCCTTTACTTTTAGAGAGTTGATGGTGTCTAATCGAGCTTGTTGGAACTCGAGGTTTCCTATGAAGATGCTCGGCTAGATATTGCAATTTCGGTTCAGAGGTCGGTTTTAAACAGTTGCGACATTGTGAGGCTTGTACTTAAACTTAGTTTTCTTTTAATTGCAAGTGTTCTTTAATTCCCGTGTTGATTTTATAAGTATGTATTTTGATTAAATTGTCGCCTTAATCCCATTACATGCTTTATTGCTAATCATGATCATGATTCGTAATTGTCATGTTGAATGAACCGGTAGCATTAGAATTATCACATGTGTATGATTGTGGGTTTCCATGATACATGGCTTGCATGTTTAATTCTAGGAATTAAAGAAGCATGTTAATTAGGTGAAAGTTGTTTTACCTGATCAATTGTCTTGGTCGTTCCAAAGTTCGTAATGCCTTTACCTAAATAAATTGAAGCGGTTCCGTAAAGACTTGTTTAGGTAATTAGCGTTAACTTGGCGTTCGTTAGAGTTAATGATTTTAGGGAACATGCACTTTTTGGGGTTTCCTAATAAGTTGACCGAGTACTTGCATGGTTAAGATTAAATATTTTGAATGCCTATGATCAATGTTTGCAATTGAATATAACCGCACCTCTGAACTGGAACTTGGTAAGAGTTGATTTTTGTCCTTTTTAGCAATTGTTTTGTTTTTGTCAATTTTTATTTCCATTAAGTAAGAAAATAAATTTTCAACCCCCCCCCCCCCCCCCCGGTTTCATTTTGTAACTGGAATTTAATACTGAGAATATAAAATTTCTGGCTCCTTTGGGAAATTGACCTGGTCCACTATTTCTACAAGCTAGAGTAGGAAACCAGTTTAATTTTGGTAGGCTTCGACAACCTCACCAGCAGCCCTTTGGGCCTTGTCTCCTATCCTCTTGGCCCAAACAACCTTCGTCCAGCCCGATTCGATCATCTTTCGTCAGATTACGAGGAATCCTCCAAAAACTTTAGCATATGAGTATTTAAGCTCTCTTCATAAGGGAGAAGGGTAAGTTCTTCCTCATTCTCTAAACCCTAACTTGCTACACCCATTCACTCTTTAACTTAAGCATCGGAGCTTGTATGGTAAGCACCACACCGGTGTTCAGATCTTTCTTATATTGCAGGTCACGTTCTTCCCCCTTCAAACAAATTTATCGTCGTTGTCACGTGAAGGCCAGGTGAGTTTCTCTGTCCGAATTTTGGCAACAACAGTTCGTGCCGTCTGTGGGGAAGAAAATCAAGCTTGTTTGAAAGATTCCTGAACACTTTATTCCATCCATGTCAAGCAAGGCGATGGAAAAACGAAATCCGAATCTAGATGGAGAGGATTTTGATACTGATCACCGTCCTCGAAGAACACATGAAACCACTTCCCTTGGACCTCAACCTCATACCATGAAGCCTGACTAGAGGAGGAGATCGCCAAACTAAAGAAGATGATGAATGAAATGGACCGGAACCTAGCTTGAATTTTGGAAAACTCGACAATCAAACTCCTCTGACAAAGCATGAAGAGAGCCACTTATTCGAGGTCTCAAAAAAGGAAAAGAACCGATGTAAGAATATATGGGTGAGATAAAAACTCACACCAAGGAACCAAAAGAGAAGCTGGCCTTGGGAGGAAATTAGACAAAAATAGATCACAAGAATCAGAGTGCAACAAACAGAATAGCCAAGGTAAAGTTTGTAATCCAAATGGTACCCAAAACTTTGAGCCGAGATCGACCAGGTCATGAAGACACGATAATGAGGTTTCAAGAAATTGAAGCGACAAAATCAGACTTATGGAGTCTGATCGACAACAAGCAAAAGCGACATGGCAAAGCTAAGGTCGAGGCTAAGAGAGCTATCCTAAAAAGTCAAACATGGAGCCTTCCTTTGAAAGCGGATCTTCAGAAAATCCAAAAAGAATTATAGGGGAACATATTAGAGAATCTAGAAAATTTTTCGAAATATCGTGATCACAAAAGGTTAGATCTTGAAACTCTAGTCGAGCAAGTAGATCCACCCTTCACAGACTCAATCATGAAGGAAAAAGCTCCCTATAAGTTCAAGGTCCCAACCATCATACCATATGATGGAAGCTCAGATCCAATAGAGCATCTTGACACATATAGATCCGTGATGGAACTTTAGGAATTCTCAAATGTAATGAAGTGTAGAGCATTCTCTTCTACTTTAATAGGACCTGCTAAAGAATGGTTCAGAAAAATTAGAAAAAGATCAATATGGTCATTCAAGGTACTAGCTCGAGCATTCGTGACCCAATTCTTAGGAGGTAGAGATTAATGCAAACCTCAAATGCACTTGTTAACCATAAAACAAGAGCCAAGAGAGACTTTGCGTGATTATATCTCCCGGTTCAACAAGGAAGCACTACGAGTGAAAGGATTCACTGATGCAACTACTTTTATTGCAATAGTAGCCGAATTACAGGATAAACGACTACTCAGGTCAATAGGTAAGAAAGAACTAACTTCTTATGTTGAATTTATCACTAGAGCACTGATAAGCCTTAGGATTAAGGCTTAATTAACTCCCAATTGCTTAAAATATTCTTGTTTTGACTTAAGATCATTCGAAAATAGTGGAAGATTGCTTGAATTTAAGGAAGAAATGAATGTGATCACATTTGGAATAGAATTCTAAGTAAATTGATCTTGTTTGCAGAAATTGTGGAAATTGCAAAATCAAATTGCAAAATCGTGATTCTGCAATTGTTTCTAGAGCAAGGAATGTAAAAATTGCAAAATCAAATTGCAAAATCGGATTCTGCAATTCTGGACAGTAGAAATTTCAAGGAAAAACGAAATTTTTTTGCGCGAAACCCATTTATGGAAAACCAAATTACTGCCTGATTTGGTGGAATTGGAGCACAAAATTTGGGCAATCTTCAGCCCTAATGGAGGCCTATAAATGGGGAAGAATAATTGGAGCTAAGCATCGGGATTGGGAGGCAATTTTAGAAATCAATTTTGTGGGTTTTTGCAACAACGAAGAAACCCATTTATGGAAAATTCAATCTCCGCACGAATTAAGGGATTGGAGCGCGATTTTTGGCAAATTTCAACCCTACGAAGATCTACAAAAGAGGGGGAAGAAGCTAGAAGAATCAATTCGGATTTTTGGAGCGATTTGAAGGATCGATGTTCATGGGTTTTTGGGTTTTTCGAACCTCTGTTTTTCGTTCTTCTTCTGTTTTTAGTCAAGAAATTCACTTTTGATCTTAGTTTTTCTTCAGTTTTATATTACAGAGAGTTGCTCGAACTTCTTTATTCTTCAATTGATGCACTTTTGAATTAAGCTTGAGTTTAATTTCAAGATTTAGTTGGTGGGTTTATTTCAAGTTTGTACTCTGTTTTTTTTTTCTGCACTTTTGTTGGTTCTTTTTATTTCATCATTGGCTACTGCTTTTCTTTATTTTCTCCTCTTGTTGTCGAATAGTTGTGGGAATTCCCCTTGGCTCTCAGCCGAATTCAAGTGTGGATTAAATTGTGGGGTAATCCAGTTTCATTGCAAGTTTCTTCAGAATTTCGTTCTTGATTTTATCTTTATATCGATGCAAGATTATCTCAATTAATTTCTGCACTTTTCTTCAGTTTATCCAGTCCGATTTAAGAGTTTCTTGAATCGTTAAGATCAATTGTTTCCTAAAAATGGAGGAGATTGGATCGATTGGATTGGTAGGAGTTGTATTAGTTATTAAATTGAATTTTTGATTCCAGCCCCTGTTTTTCTTCAATTCAATTTCTGTGGAAGTGTGTTTTTATTCACTTTAAGCTTGTGGGAATGATAAGCTTTTATGACAGAAGGAAGGAGACTAAAAATTTACTTAGTTGCCCTTGATGTTTTTGGCTTAAATTCCCATTAAGCATCCTTGCTTGAATTCCTGGTAGTTTGCCAAGAATAACATTCCAAGTTATTGTTCAATTATCTAACTACACAATTTATAATATGAACTTTTTCTCTAAAATTAGTTTTAAGATTTTTATCTTTAATATGGGCTAAAACTTCTAGGGGGGGTTCAAGGATGTGAATTCCCTAAGAAGTAATTGTAGCCAAAATTTCAATAAAAACCAAGCCTACATTTCAATTGTTTGCTTGTGTTGATTAAAATTCCGTTGAGATCCTAGATTGATCGACTAGGGTATTAACTCAAGCTTAGATCTAATACCGACGGGGTTAGTGACAAACGGATTTCACACAAGTGATGGAGAAAAAGAGCTTAGACATAGGGATCAAGGACTCCAAAACCCATAAAATTGTGAGCCAAATTATCTAAGATAGAGGGACTATAGACATATAGGTCTCTCACTTAGCCTCCTAAAAACCTAATTTCAAGGTGAATAGGAGATGCAATTTTGGTTTACAATTGAGTGTGGAGTAGGTTGGAATTGCAATTTTGGCTTGCAATTACAACTTAGGGCAATGACATTCTTGAGCCTCATCTTTATCTAAAATTCTCTTTGCAATTTCATGTTCTAAGTTTATCTAGTTTGTCATTCCAATATTGCTATTTCTCAATTCTGCAATTTTTGTTATTTCGATTATTGTCATTTCTAGATTCTGCAATTAAATTCTGCAATTTTTCTCTTTATCAACACACCAACCCAACATTATTTTCACAATTTAGTTTTCCAAGTTGCAATTTTCCTTACATTTTGCTTTACAATAATTTTGTTACTCCGTTCCCTGTGGGATTCGATACTTGGTACTCAGATACCATTTTATATTACTTCGATCACGTGCGCTTGCGTGTAACAGCCGATCAAGCACAAAAATATATGAGTGCAGAGGAGCTGTTAAAGTCAAAAGAAGCTACAACAAGCAAATGAATAAGTGAACACATATCTGACCATGAAAAAGCCAGCTACCATAACTCAAAGAAGATGAAGGCTAGGGATGATGGCTGAGGTTGACACAACCCTAGGGAAGGCTGAGGTCAAAGGTTCGAGAAATACACATCAATAACACTTCCTCCTGAAAAAATATTAATTACTAACCTTGTCAAATATCCAGAAAAGATGAGGACTCCACCGGAGAAAAGAAACAAGGAAAAATATTATTTATTCCATCGAGATCATGGTCATGCAACTTGGGATTGTTTTCAATTGAAAGATGAAATCGAAGCCTTGATCCGGGAAGGTTATTTGAAAGAATACGTCAGAGATGATGACTACAGAGAGCTGAGGCCAACCTGACCAAGAACCTCCAAGAGAGATCAAAACCATCTTTGGAGGACCAGCTAGTGGAGAATAAGCCGAAAAAGAAAAACTATCGCTAGAGAAGCCCAGTATGATCTAAAGTATCGAGGTATGTATTCTATCCACCATGAGGATCTAAAACAAACTTTAGAGTTTACTGAGGTCAAAGCTAGGCGAACATACATCAGCCTCATAATGATGCCCTAGTTGACACCTTAGATATAGCAAATACTAAGGTTTTCAGAATCCTCATAGATGGAGAAAGTTCTGCTGATGTCTTGTCATTAATGGCATTCAAAGCCATGAGATTAGACAGTAAGCTGCTAAAGGAAAATCAACCTCCTCTAGTTGGATTTGGAGGAGAAAGAATAATTCTTGAAGGCAGTATAGAACTTCCAGTCACCTTTGGAGAGGGACATAATACAATTACTAAAATCCTTGTGGTGGATTGCACACCCGCCTATAATGCGATCATTAGGAGACCCACATTGCATGGTTTGAAAGCTGTAGCTTCCACTTATCATCAACTCATGAAGTTCCCGATAATGAATGGAATAAGAATAGTAAAGAGGGGCAAAAAGCTTTGAGAGAGTGTTACTCCACAACATTTAAGGAAGCCAAAAAATCAAACGAAGATCGACTGTCACACCTCAACGAGGCCGACTGAAGCTATATTGAAAGTTAAATATTTGTCTTCAGTCATATTTCATTTGCTTTAAATAGATAGGAATAGCTAGAGTAGTTTTCTACTTTCAACTACATGCATTTGTATTAATGATAATTCTCATTCATGAGGATTATTTGGCCTTTAAACTTAGTTATGCTTGTGATTTTCATTCATATTATTGAATGAAAAGTAAGAAAAGTGTTGAATTTAATTACATTATTGTTGGAAGGTCCTTATATTAGGTAAGTTAAAAGAATAAAAGAATAAGAGAACCCACACTTACTTAATGTTTTGGTGCAGGTTTTTGCAAAATGCAACAAAATTGCAATTGCATGATTCAACACATCTGAAAATTAAGGAAAATCGCAAATCAAGGGATTCCGAGAAGGAAAATACCCACGAATTCAGATGGATCCTTAGCTATATTTGTCCATCAACCAAGAAGGAAACCCTAGCAAACAGTTCTTATAAATTATGGAGAAGTTGTGAAGAGAGAGCTCGCTTTTGGAGAAGAATTTGTGTTTTTGTATTTGGGTTTTTGGAAGTCAATTGTAGTTTTTATTTTCATTCTTCGTTAGTTGCTACTATAATTTTCTTCTACATTTCAGTTCCTAAACTCTCCATCAATCTCATCACAACGAAAATTGATGGTGGTTAAGAATAATTTCTTGTTTGATTGAGCCGAGAGCAACGGGTTTGAGTGTAATCATATTTCTATTCGATTTCTCCAAGTGTTGCATTTTTTTTTACTTCTGTCATTTAACTTTAAATTTAGCTACTGTTTTGTAATTCTCCTTTTAGCATTTTATTAAAGATAGAAATTCTTTTTATTTTGAATCCAAAACATTCCTTCAACAAAGTAATTTTCTTTTATACAAGTTTGATTTGTGAGTGCTCTTTAGGTTATCTTCAATTCTCTTTTATACCAATGAATTCCTTTAGTTTAATCTTACTATTTTTTATTAGTTTAATTATGAAGAGCTAAATTTCCTTAGGAATTCAAGTTTGTTAATGCCCTAGAAAAAATATGTAAAGCTCGATAGCAAAAAAAATCTAGCTAACACTTGAACTTTGTTTGCTTTTGGTGAGTTCGATGTTGGGTAAACCTAGTAGGCCAACTAGTGTTGCTTGTCAAGCTTGAACTTAATATCGAAAGGGTTAAGGGAAGACAAGTGTCGCAAAAGCAATGGAGGAAAAGACTTAGACATAAGTCCTGAACATCAACCTTAGACATAGGGCGAGACTCCAAAACCACTAAAGTTGTGCACTGATATATCTAAGTTAGATTAACCATAGACATATAGGTTTAACCACTTAGCCTCCTAAAGATACTTCATAGAAGGTCGAATATAAGTTAAATTCGGTTTACTTAGTTTCTTGTGTTAACTATGATTGCAATTGCCTTCTTGTTACATTTTCTTTCCAAAGGGGCATTAGCATCTTGAATCTCTTTCTCATTTCCATTGGTTTTTCAAACAGTTTTCTTTTAGCCAAAATACCTCACAAACCTTTTTATACCCACAGTTACTTTAGTTGCATTTTGTCAATGATTATGTGCCATCTTAATAAATTTTACTAAAATCCGTTCCCTTGGGTACGATACTCTAGAGTACTTCCAGTTTCTTATTACTTCGATCACGTGTACTTGCATGTAGCATTGATAAATTAATTTCAAGGTAATCAATAAAGTACATTCTTTTCAAGCTACAAATTTTGTCCAAGTGTGAATTTAACATTAATTCCTCCTTGAACAATGGGCTACATAGGAGATACATCTCCCCATCAAGTGACTTATTCAAATAACTGGAATTCAAGCGACAATTCTAGAACTACGGAAGAAAAATTTTAAAAAAAAGGTCGAGGCCGACCCCATAGGTTGAGGCTGACCTCGACAAAAAAGGGGGCTTCAAGTGACTTCATAAACGTCGTCAAAATGTCATGAAAAAATCAAAGATACACCCCGGAAAGACCAAGAATCAATCCTACGGAGATTGATAAGGCAATCCCAGGGATAATTTAAGGACCACTGATAATTCTCATTTATGAGAATTATTTGGCTTTTATACTTAGTTATTCTTGTTATGTTATGTGTGTTATTAGAAAAAAAGGCTAGCAAATAGTTGGTTTAAATTGAATTATTGTTGGAAGCCTTTTAAATTAAGTAAATGGAGAAAATAAAGCAAAAGAAAATGAAAACACACTTACTTGATGTTTTTGTGCAGGAATTTGAAGAATGCAATAAAAATGCAATTGCATTGCAATTGCAATTTTGATAGATCTGAAAATTAAAGGAAAATCTACAAATCTCCTAAAATCTAGGAATTTTGTGAGATATTGGCTCCACGATTTTAGCTGAGATTTTAGCCATAATTGTGCCTCATTCAAGAAGGAAACCCTAGCCCCATTCATCTATAAATATTGGAGAAGAAGCCTCAAGAGGGGAATCAGTTTTTCTGCCATTTTCGGCCACAGTTGCCGCTGTCCACGATTTTCAGCTGTCAAATTTCTGCTGTCAAAATTTCCGCTGTCAAATTTCTGCTGTTTTTATTTCTGTTTGCTGCTGTTTTTCTTCTGTTTTCCAGCCCCTTTCAACTTCAAAATTCAATCCTTCCTCAATGAAAATTGAAGGAAGTGAAGGCTCAATTCCCTTTGAAAAAAGTGGAGTTGAGTCGATTGAATAAGAAGCGGAAAAGGGGTTGTGTTCTTCCCGTTCTTAGAATTTATTTTCTGTTTATTTGCTTCAGTTTTAGGAATTTAATTGTTGCTGTAATTTCAAGCTTTTAGCTACTGTTTTGTTCTTTCCTTTTGTTTACGAGACTAAATAGTTTCTGAATTTATTTCGATTAATGGAATTTTAGTTGTTCTTTCCTTATTATTAAGTTGTTATTCAATTATTTATTAACTTTGAAATTTTTATCACATATTGCTTCTATTTTAGTTATGCACTTTAATTCTTTTCATTCATTGTTTTTCGTTCTTTTAATTATGAGCTAAGTCTTTCTTTGGGATTCAAGCATGTGAATGCCCTAGAGAAAGGAATAAATGTCTAATATGTAAGAGCAACTTTGCTTAATCTTATAGCATTGTTTGCTTTTATTGATTGAAATTTTCATTACTAGTTTAGATTGATCACCTAGATTAGTATACAACAATTGGAGTCTAATTCTGAAAAGGTTAGATAAAAATTGGGTTTTCATAAAAGCAATAAAGGAAAATAGCCTAGACATAGGAATTTGTTTTTGACCCTAGACATAGGGCAAAACCTTTAAAACCAAAAGAATTGTGTTTGAAAATTAACTAAGTTCGTATTAGCCATAGAAATATAGGTTTAATCGCTTAGCCTCCTAAAGATACTTCATAGAAGGTCGAATAGGTGTTGAATTCGGTTTACAAAGCTTAAGTGTTGAGTCAAAGAATTGCAATTGCAATTAGGCCGCAATTTCTTTCAATAGAGCAAAAGCATATTTGAATCTCTCTTTTAGCATATTTATTTCTTCTTTTCAAAAACAACAAAAACCATCCCACTTATTATTTTGCATCGGTTACCCACAATTGCAATTTGAAAACATCTTTGCTTATTCTCTTGAATTTTGTTGTATCCGTTCCCTGTGGGATCGATACTCTGAAATACTTCCAGTTTTATATTACTTGCATCGACAGTGTGCACTTGCACTAGACTGAAGCGTGTTTTAATTTACAAATATTTTCTTTAAGCCCCATGTTTCAGTTCGATCAACCACCTTGAAGCCTTAAAATTTTCTCCATAAAAGTGATTGAACACACGAATCCGAAGGAGAATCTTACACTTTGGGAAGACTAAGAATCAATCATACAAGGATTGATCAGGCAATCCTAGAGATAATCCAAGGAACACCTTGGAGTCCTAAAATTTTCTCCAAGAAAGTGGTCAAAAAACCGCGAATCTAGAGGAGAATCTTACACCTTGAGAGGACTAGGATCAACCCTACGGGGTATGATCGATCAATCCCTAGGATAATCCAAGGACTACCTTGGAGCCCTAAAATTTTCTCCATGAAAGTAGTCAAACACCGTGAATCTAGAGGAGAATCTTAGACTTATGGAAGATTGAGTCCAACCTCACTGGGTTCGACCTGCAAATGCTAAAGACAATCTAAAGCAAGACTTTAGGTCGCTAAAGAGCGTTGTATTTAAAACTAATAAAAGAATCATACTCTCAAATTGGACCTCGTACTTTAGGCTCATAAGCAGTAAGCCACACCATGAACTCCAATTAGAGAGTGAGGCTAATGTTATGGGTGAATTTTGACTATGAGGACAATTTTGAAATATAAGGAAGTAGAAGGGCAAATATGCAACAAAGAACTCAACTCGGGACAAGATGGGTCACAACGGACCTAAAGGCAAGAGGAACAAGGCCTTCAGGAAACTAGAAGAAGAGAACTTGGGCTCGAAGCCCAAATTCCTGGGTCGACCTCGGCCCAGGCTGAGGCTGACCCCACCAAGGAGTCGAGCTCAACTCCTTTGCAACCCATGGTCCTCATTCAACCCACTCCAGCTTTTTTTCCTCTTCTTAATTCGCCACGGATTTATCATTATGCCCTAGAAAGGCCCAATCAAAGAAATTAAAGGTAAAACAGAGCTAAAAACCCAATACGGATCACAACGGGCCGAAACTAAGCAAAATTGAATCAACGCAAGAAAGGAACGATGAGCTCACTTGGGGCGGAGCCCAAGTGCTTGAAAGGCCTCAGCCCTAGATGAGGCCGACCCCACTACAAGCCCCCCTTTGAGCCTTGTCTTCTCTCCTTTTGGCCTGAACAACCTTTGTCTAGCCCGATTGAATCCTTTTTCATCCGATTCCTACGAGGAATCCTCCAAAAACTCTAGAAGATGAGTATTTAAGCTCTCTTCATAAGGGAGAAAGGTAACTTCTTCCTCATTCTCTAAACCCTAACTTACTACACACATTCACTCTCTAACTTAAGCATTGGAGCCTTTATGGTAAGTACCACATCATTGTTCAGATCTTTCTTATCTTATAGGTCACGTTCTTCCCCCTTCAAACAAATTCACCGTCGTTGTCTTGTGATGGCCATGTGAGTTTCCTTGTCCGGATTTTGGCAAAAACAGTATGGACTTAGGAAGTCTGTGTTTGGGGCAAGGAGTTGCAGGGAATAGAAGTTACGAAGTCTATGTTTGGGGTGCATATTTGTTAAACATGGAGTTATGAAGTATGAGTTGATTTTAGTTTAGTTTAGTTTTTTTTTTTTTTTTTCAATTTCTCAAATTTTCATTATTAAGAATTTGTTCCCATGAATTCTAAGATTGAGTTTTTTGTTTTTATTAATTTATGTATATTTTACAAATTTCTTTAAAAAAAAAATTTTTGAACAAAATACCCCACTTCTTTTTTATGTTTTTATTCAAATAAACTTCAAAAATTTTATGTTTTTATTCTCTCAATTCTAGAAATAATATAGATTTGTTTCCATCAATCCTAAAATTAAGATTTTAAATTATATTATTTTATGAATATTTTAAAATTTTGTTAAATACTTGTTATTTTAATTTAAGATTTGTTTTTCAAGCTTAATAATTTTTTTTGTATAATTTAAGATTTTATTTTTCTAACCAATCAATGTAATGGATTATCTAAAGTTTGATTAATTTGAAAATAATATATTATTTGAAGTTTTAAAATAACTAAGTTAGAAATAAAATATCAAATATTTATGCTATTTTAAAATAATTAAGTTCAAAATAAATATATATTTTTTAACACCATTCAAAATTAATATCATATACACTTTTGTTCATATTACTATATATTTATGTTATTTATTGTAATAATTTTATTTTATTAAGTTTGGAAGGAGAAATTGTTTATCTTTTTACTTTGAATATGATTAATTTGAAAATCAATTTTTTTAATATGGTAACCTTTTTAAATACTAATTTCTTAAATTGTAATACAGATTATTTTAAAATATATTTTTCTTATCTTCAAATCATAAAATTATATATATTTCTTAGCTATTAATAAAAAAAAAAAAAAAGCTAAAAAAAGATAAGATTGTTATTTGTTATAAGTAATTTTTGTTTAAACTTGAAAAAAAATTGAAGATGACATTTGGAGGAAGTGAGATGGAGAGATTTTTATCAATTAATTTTTTTTATGTAGTTCTATCATTTACATTAAGAATTTCAATTTAAATAATAGTATCATATCTAAAACATTCTTATATACTTTATATTTAAAAAATAAAATTATAGAATAAAAAGAAAAATATTTTTGTTAAAAATTTATTAAAATTATAGGATAAAAATAAAATTATTTTTTAATAATTATTTAGATTTAATTATTAATTAGTAATAATGATGAGAAAATGTATATAAAAAATAAAGAAATTTAAAAAAATTATGTAAAAAAAATAGAGAGAGAAATGAGAGGGGAGAAGAGAGAGAGGTAGGGGTGAGGTGAGGTGGAAAAAAAAAGAAGATAGGAAAGTTGTGAGACCCACAATGGAGAGTTGGATGGGGAGTTAATAAGTTTGTAGGGCCCACAATAGGGAGTTAGAAGAAGAGTTAATAAGTTTGTGGGGCCCACAATAGGTGTTAAAATATTCTTGGGTCAAACAAGAATTTGGGGGGGAGTTATTAACTTCTCCTAACTCCACTCCCCACAACTCCTCAATCCAAACACCCCCTTAATAAGTTTGTGAGGCTTACAATAAGGAGTTAGAGGAGAAGTTAATAAGTTTGTGAGGCCTACAATGGGAGTTAAAATATCATTGGGCCAAACAAGGAGTTGGGGGAGTTATTAACTCCTTCTAACTCCTCAATCCAAATACCCCTTTAAGAGATAGTTATATTCTTGTTATCTCTATGTTATCTCTTTCCATGGATATGTTCTTTTAAGACGACTTTTAAAGGCATAACCTTCAACCAAAATGTTAGAAGTTTGAATCTCTACTTACATATTACTATGAAAGGGTCATGTCTCTTTTGATCTGTCTTTGGCATCTTCTCCCAATAAGATTTTGGGACGAAGCCCCTAGCCCAAGCTAAAATGTCCCATGCCCAAGATTTGGCACTTGATGACTACGATATTCTCCCACATCTTTGTGATCTAAGCACGCCACGTACTATTTTAAGTTCTTTAGATAATTAAGATTGTTTCTACAAACCCACATGAATCTTTTTAGGATATCTTATCCTCACTCACATACTTCTTAGAAAAATTTCCTAAGAATTCATCCAACATAGAATTACTAAGGGCATGTTTGAAAGTACTTAAATATTTTTAGCCAAAGTGATTTAATTCTAATTACTTTTTGTAAAAAATGTTTAATAACATATCATTTTAATGTTTAGTTTCACACTTTAAAAGTAATTTTGATATGATTACATTTTTTTTTGAATGATTAATGTTTGTTTTTTTAAAAAATGATTTTATAACTTTCAAACTACTAAAAAAACCATTATATTTGAGGGAAAGAAAAAGTAAAAGAGAGTGAAAAACAAAAATTATAGAGAGATAAAAGTTAGAGAGGGAGTGATAAAAATTTAAGAGAGAAAAAAGTTAGAGTTAAGAAGTTTTAGAGAGAAAAAAGTGAGAGAGATGAGAATGACAAATTTTAGATAGAGAATAATTAGAAAGAGACAGAGACAAATATTTTAAAGAGAAAAAAATTAGATAAAGTAATAAAAATTAGAGAGAATAATGTTAAGAGAGAGGAAACTTTTAGAGAACAAAATAAAGTTAGAGAGATGCACAAAATTTTTATTAGTAATCATAAAGTTAGAGGGAGAAGAAATTTTAGAAGGAAAAAAAGTAAGAGAGTAAAAAATATAAAAGAGAGAACAAGATAGAGAGTCGCAGACAAAAATTTTGGAGAGAGAAATAGAGTTAAAGACCGGTACAAAAATTTTAAAGAAAGATTAAAAAAAATTGAGGGAGATTGAAGAAAAACTGAGAGAAGGGGACACATTTTAGAAAGGTTTTTTTCTTTTCTACAAAATTTCAAGGCAAAGGTAGAATGAAATGCAAAGACAATCTTGAAATTCAAAATAATAACCATTTCAAAAGTTAATTCTCATTCAATTACTTGACCATCTTCCAGATGATGGATGAGGAATCATTTTAAAGTGATTTGGAGGACATATATACAATCGTCAAACATCACTATTTTAAAATAGATGAGATTTTAATATGCTTAACCACGAACCTCCTAAGTCAAACATGATCAAAATCACTTCCAAACATATTTAACTATAAAGCTCTTGATAAAAGAACCACTAGAGGAAAAGATACTCCTTGTTGGTATAAGTAGCACCTTTTTTTAAGCTCTTTTTAAACCGTACTATCCTATGCGTGCACAATCTTAGAGCCTCTCTCATTCTAATAAAGTGTAAATTCGTTCACATATTGTTGAACTAAAAAAAAAACATTCATATGTATTTTCACCTTGATGTCATATGCTAACCAATTTTTGTTTGGTTTGTACTTAATCAGATCTTACTAGGCACCAACTTGAACATAACTCAATTAGTTAAAGCATATACCCTCGACCAAGAGGTTAGAGGTTCGAATCTTCCACTCCACATGTTGTTGAACTTAAAAAAAAAAAAATCAACTAGGTGAGATTCCGCTCCAATACAGTTTTAAAGATAAATAAAAAGACGCCACCATAAAAACTAAAGAAACTTGAAAACAAGGTTTAAAATTTCGACGTTGACAAAAATGTCAACGTCTTAATTTTATAAAATTGTTGATAGAAATATTGATAAAATGTCGACATCAATTTTTTTAAAAAAATAACAAAAACAATGTTGCTACGGGTTTGCAACTCATAGCGGTAGACTTTGTTTCCAAAAGGAGGAAAATAAAGTCGCCACTAGTCTTGATTTAGAGGGTGTGACTACTCAAAATTGTTAAGATGGTATGCGAATAAAAGATTTAAGGTTTGAGGGTCTTTTGTGTATGAGAAAGGTATTAGCACCCCACAACACTCATTCAAGGAACGAAATTTTACTTTCTTGTGTTATTTAAAGAAAATTTAAAGAAAATGACCCTTATAGAAAAAGAAGTTTTTTGTTTTGATTTTTTAAATGTCCCATGTTTTATTGATCACTATTCTTAAATTAAATAATGAGCAAATAATTATGAGTGGCATAAAGCCATTTAAAATTTATTTTAATCTAATTTCACATCACAAAATAAATTTATCACATTAAGAATATTCGGAAATCAACATCTTGATTTCTTAATCTCCTTCATAGGATTTTTTTTTTAAAGAAAATATTTCATTTATTAATTTTAAAACATGTGTGAGTTAAAAAAAAAAACTTTTAAAGGAAATTCTTTTACTTTTAAAGAAGTGAAATTTTTATGGAAAAACAAAATTTAAATTTGATTTATTGTTTTGAAAAGAAAACCAATGGGATGTTTTTAGAAAAATCAAAATTTCCTTTAAGAAAATCGTTTTATAGAAATGCTCTTTTTGAAAATATTTTTTTTTTGTATTTTTTTGTTATTTAGAAAAATCAAAATTTCCTTTTAAAAAGCTTTTTTTTTTTTTTTTGAAAATGCTTTTTATGAAAACATTTTTTATACTTTTTATGAAAAATATTTTTTTATGTTTAAGAATGAAAGCTTCACATTTAGAAAAATCAAAGTTACCTTAAAAAACACTCCTTTTTATGAAAATATATTTTTTGTACTCTTTGGAAAAAAGATTTTGTCTTCAAAGAAGAAAAACTTCAAATTTAGAAAATCAAATATTTCCTTCTTTAAAAGAACTTTTTTTTTCATATATAAAAAAGCATTTTATGAAAATATTTTTTTTGTATTTTTTATGAAACAGAATTTTTCCTTTAAAAAAAAATTCATTAAAAGAGAAAAATTTGCCAAATAATTTTTTTTATTAAACACAATTTTTATTTTTTTTAAGAAAAAATATTAAAATCAAATCTCGACATCCCAAGATATTAATTTTTCACCTCAAGAACCTCAAATTATCGGCATCCCAAAGATTTCAGATTCCATCATTGAAAAAATTTATTTGTGAAGTTATTGAATTAAAGATTCTAAAATATCTATGAATCACACATAATATACACATATATTGAAATATTATAATTCGGGAAAGAAAATTTTATCAAATATTTTTTTAATGACATCAAAATAAAAAGAAAAGGAAAAAAATAAAAAGAAAAAATAAAGAATTTTATTAACACTTTTGTTTAAAAGAAAACATATCAAAATCAAATCTTTGCATCCCAAGAAATTGATTTCTCACCTTAAGAACCCAAAATATTGACATATTGAGTATTTTTTTATTCCACAATTGGAAAGTATTTAAAAGATGTTAAAGATTTTGAAAAATATATTTATTAAACATATAATATAGGGAGCATTTAGAGCACCGTTTTGGAATCAGAATCAGAATCTTGGGAGGTTTGTTCTAGGGGCTTTGAAAGCATGGGAATCAGAAAACAATGTTTGGGATGCAGTGTTCTAAAGCTTAGGAATCAGAAAACAGTGTTTGAGGTGCATTGTTCTCAACCTTGGGAATTAGAAAACAATATTTGGAGTGCAGTATTTTGAACCCCGGAGTTGTTCAATTTTTGTTTTTTCCTTTTTTCCTTTGCTACTTTGGTCTTTTTTTTCTCCCTTTCCTTATTTTCTAGTGATAATCTTTGGTTAGTTGTAAGATCCCTTGTGTAAGTTGCGTATTTTTTTGGGACTTTTGAACGAACTTTTTAATTAGTATAAGAATGAGAAATCTGTTACTAGAAATACAAACATTCATTACCATTAACAACAACAAAAATATATTAAAAAAAACTTATACTTCAAGGAAAACTCAATTATATGTTTTTTTAAACTATCTTTTATATATTTATTATATTTTTTTTGACTTTTTTTATATATAAATTATTTAGCATAAGTTTAATATATACAATTTCTTTTTTATAATTTACATTATAGATGATATTTATAATGGATAAGTGTTGAAGTGACAAGTAAGTGAGGTGTCAAATTGTAAAATAAAATTGAGTTTTCCTTGAAGTATAAAAAAAAGTCGCAGTGGTAACAAATGGAGGAGGAGAAGAAGTCGAAACAAGAGAAGAGGGAGAGAGAAATGAGTTCGAGTAGAGGAAAACGAGATCTAGAGGAGAGAAATTGAGAGAGCTGGAGGAGCCTGTGGTGGGAGATGAGGGAGCAGACGGTGGAGAGAAATTGAGAGAGATGGAGAGTCGATTGGCGATGAGGGAAGCAGACGATGGTGAGAAATTTAGAGAGCTGGAGAGAGTCAGTCGGCAATGAGGGAAGTAGACGGTGGAGAGAAATCGAGAGAGATGGAGAGAAGAGTCGATTGACGATTATTGTTTCGAATGAAAATGTGAGAGTGGGACGAGAGAGAGAAGAAAACGTGAGAATTGGCGTGTTGGAATTTCAAACCACCATGTTTCACTGTTCAAAACCATGGGGTTGTGTTTCAAACCCATTGGGTTTTGAACGGGCCAAACATTGTTTTGGGTTTGGATTCCAAAATCGTTCAAACCCAACATAGTGCTCCAAACGCCCCCTTAGAGTTTAAAGAATACGCCAATCGTGTGTTCAATGCTACAAAGAGGATGGTTCAATCTTGCGACGTTGACTACCTATTCACTAATGTGTAGATGCTGAAAAGTTGCTGGTTGAGGACTGTGTAGAGAAGAAAAAAAAAGTGGCGATTGAGAGAGAGAAAAAAATAGGCTGAGTTTGGTTAGAGAGAGATAATGAGGGAGAGAAAGAGGGGAGATGGGTTGAAAACCTCTTTTTTACAACTGAGGAGGGAGATAGAGGGAGAGTGAGGGAGAGATTTGAGTGGTTTATGAGAGAGAGAGGGAGAGTTGTACGAGAGTTGAGAGTGTGAGATAGAAATCGTGTGGAGAGAGAGAAAATGTGGGTGAGAGGGGAAGTATGCATATGAAAAAAAAATGGCCTCTCGTCTTTGGCCTTCAATTTATGGAAATTCCAAATTATTTGCATTTAGAAAAAAATATAAATCAAACTAAGTTTTAAAGGAACAAAGGATTGAAATTGATTAAAATGATTTTAAAAATATTTAGTTTAATTAGCTCCTTCTAAAAATTGGTTAAACCAAATAATTTTTCCATACAAAAAAAGAGAATGATGAAAAAGAGGAAAAAAATCTTTTATTTTATTTTTATTAATTAAAAACAATGACAAGGGAAAGAATCAATCATTATTTTATCAAATATTTATTTTTGAAAAAAACTAGTGATAATTCTAAATTAAAAAAACACACATATGTACAAAATTAATAAAAATAAGGATGATAAAAAATAAACACTTGACAAATTTAGGGGTCTACAAAAAAAATATTTTTTTAAAATCAATAAATAAATATTTTATATTTTTTAAATAAATTAAAATGCATATTATTTATCTTATATTTCCATTAGTAGCATTTTGTTGCTATCTTTTTGTCTCATCAATTACTCTTACAATATTTCAAAAATGTTGATTCACTTTTTATGTTCATGTCGAATCTATAGACATGTAAAAATATTGAGAGAAATTTAAAACCAATTCTAGAAAGAATTTCATTCAATTTTCATTAAAAAAAAAGAAAATTACTTCTACAGCCATTTCCAAACAAACCCTCCTACAAATTAAATTATAATAAGGCAGAGAAAAGTCCATTCATTTTTGTAAAGTTCCATTAGCAATAATAAATAAACAAATATAGAAATTAGAAAAAATAAGTGACATTGTAAAACTCGCCCTCGGGGAAAAAAGACTCGCGCTTTTCGAAAAACCTCGATATAGAGAAGAGAAGCAAGCAAAGAAACGACTTCAGCAAAGAGCAAAACCCCCATTTCTTCCCTTTTCCTTATCCCCTTCATTCTCTTTGCCCTGCAAACCCAAAATGCCAGCCCTCGCGGCGCATACCCATCTCCCCACTTCCACAAATTTCCCAAACTCACCGGCTTCCCGCCGCAGCCGCCGGATTCCGCCCTCAATCGCCGCCTCTAACAACCCCCATCTTCCCACCTTCAAATGCCATCTATCTTCTTCCTCTTCCCAAACCCCACAATCCATTCAATCCATTCAATCCACCCCCTCCAAACCCCACCTCAAATCCATCGCTAAAGCCCTTGCCTTCTCCTCCTCTGTTACCCTTGTTCTCAAATTCTGTTCGTTTCTCGGTAATGGGGATGGAAACTTTGGTGGTGGCGGCGGATTTGGTGGGGGGAGTGGTGGAGGCGGTGGCGGCGGAGGCGAGGGTGGTGGGTTTTGGCGTAGATTCTTTTCCCCTGCTGCATTGGCGGATGAGCCTCAGAATCAGGAGTGGGATTCTCATGGTTTGCCTGCCAACATTGTTGTGCAGCTCAATAAGCTTAGTGGGTTTAAGAAATATAAGGTTTCTGATATTCTGTTCTTCGATCGTCGGAGGGGAATCACCGTTGGCACTGAGGACTCGTTCTTTGAGATGGTTTCGTTGAGACCTGGCGGGATATACACCAAGGCTCAGCTTCAGAAGGAGCTCGAAACCCTTGCGACTTGTGGGATGTTTGAGAAGGTCGATTTGGAAGGGAAAACTAACACTGATGGTACTCTTGGTGTCACAATTTCGTTCACTGAAAGTACTTGGCAGTCGGCTGATAAGTTCAGATGTATCAATGTTGGTTTGATGCAGCAGTCGAAGCCGGTGGAAATGGACACCGATATGACGGATAAGGAGAAGCTTGAGTATTTTAGAAACCAAGAGAAGGACTACAAGAGGAGAATTGAGAGGGCGAGGCCGTGTTTGTTGCCAATGCCAGTGCATAGGGAGGTTCTTCAGATGTTGAGAGATCAGGGGAAGGTGAGTGCGAGGCTTTTGCAGAAGATTCGGGATAGGGTGCAGAGATGGTACCATGATGAAGGGTATGCTTGTGCTCAGGTGGTGAATTTTGGAAATTTGAATACCAAGGAGGTTGTATGTGAGGTGGTGGAAGGGGATATAACTCAGCTGGTGATTCAGTTCCAGGATAAGCTTGGTAATGTTGTTGAGGGAAATACTCAACTCCCTGTGGTGAGGAGGGAATTGCCCAAACAGGTAAATGCTTTAAAACCTTCACTTGGTGTTTGGTTGTCTTAATAATTGTAGGTTAACTTGCAAATTTGATCCCAAATTTTGATGGTTGATTCTTAATTCTTAAACTTTAAAAAGTTTCAACTATGTTTTTTATCTTAACTATGATGATATGCACTGTTATTGTACATGCTAATAGACGAAGGTTAATTGCTTTGACACAACATAGGAGGGAAGTAGAAAATTGGACAGAATAATGTGGCATATGTGTCAAATCCGTTTTTAGACTGTCACTTTATTTATTTTGTTCAATTGTCTACTTCTTTCTACCACTCTCTGCCACGCTGTGCCAAATAAGTCAATATTTATCCAATAAGCATGTCACATCATTGTTTAGTTAACAGTGTTAATGGGAGGGACTACATAGAGTCACAATCCAAAATTTGGAAATATAATTGATTTTTTATTTTAAGTTTAGAGATTAAATAGACATGACAATGCTCCAAACTAAATTTATTATATAATCAAAATTGTATATTTGGTGTTGTTTGATCTTAACGAGAGAAACAAATATTAACTTCTTGGTGTTTCAAAATCAAATTTCATATTATGGCCACGAATGCCATTATATCATCTCAAATGAGTTTTGGTCATAAATGTTTTCTTAGATGCATAGTTGCAACTTTGTATGGTGGCTAGGCGTTCTTATGTGCTGAAAAATCTGAATTCTGTCACAGCTTCGCCCCGGCAATGTTTTTAATATAGAAGCAGGAAAGCAAGCTCTGAGGAACATCAACTCCCTTGCCCTGTTTTCAAATATTGAAGTGAATCCACGACCTGATGAGAAGAATGAAGGAGGGATTATTGTTGAAATTAAGCTTAAAGAACTTGACCAAAAAACTGCTGAAGTCAGTTCGGAATGGAGCATTGTTCCTGGGCGTGGTGGACGTCCAACTTTGGTATGTTGTGTCTAAGTTTCTTGTATATTAATCTTTGCCTTGTTATGCTTATGTCCATTACTTTTACCACCATTTGTATTTGAATTATGATTGAACATGTTTCTTTTTGTGGGCTTTGTGCTTTTAGGCTTCCCTGCAGCCTGGTGGAACGGTTACTTTTGAACATCGAAATATCAAAGGATTAAATCGATCTGTTCTTGGTACTATAACAACGAGTAATTTTTTCAATCCTCAGGTAGTCCAATCAGTATTATTGTTAAGATTTTCTTTTTCACTGTTTAAGGCTATTTGTCCTAAACAATTTTGAATGATGAAATCTCCACGGTCTTCTTTACTCAGGATGACCTTTCATTTAAGCTTGAGTATGTGCATCCATATTTGGATGGTGTCTATAACCCACGCAATCGAACTCTTCGAGTTAGTTGCTTCAACAGCCGAAAACTGAGTCCTGTCTTCACTGGTGGACCAGGGGCAGATGAAGTTCCACCTATATGGGTCGACCGAACTGGTGTTAAAACTAATATTACTGAGGTGCTTATTAGTAACTGTTTAGTGCTTTCTAGATTTACTCCCTTTGTAGCAGATTTTGGAAACAATGTTACTTATGTTGCTGGCATTTGTTGAATAGAATTTCACCCGCCAAAGCAAATTCACTTATGGGCTTGTGATGGAAGAGATATCCACACGGGATGAAAGTAGTAATATCTGTCCAAATGGTCAGAGGGCATTGCTTGGTGGAGGTATTAGTGCTGATGGACCACCCACAACTCTGAGTGGGACTGGTATCGATCGAATGGCATTCTTACAAGCAAATATAACGCGGGATAATACAAAATTCGTTAACGGTGCTATAGTTGGCGAGAGGAATGTATTTCAGGTGTGAGCCTGTCTTAATATTTGCATCTTGACTTGTTTGTATGAATTTGATGCCATAATCACCCTTTCATTGTTTCATTGAAGCAACCGTTTACCTCTTTTTTATACTAAATAATGTTTAGAAAGAACACAGATAAAAGGGTTTAGGACACCTTCATTACATAGATTAATATATTCTGTGATGAGGGATTTACTTGATAAATTTAAAACTGTCTTCTGACTGTTTGTGTGTATGCTATGGTGGAGATCTACAATTTCAAGTTTGCTTGTTTTTACATTTAAAATTTGAGTTTGTCTCACATCATATGTGTTGTCTTTTTCCCTACAATATCTTCCTCTTAGTTGAAATTGTGACTAAGATTTTAGAACTTGTAACTGAAATATGTATGGGTGGTCTTGGCGCTCACTGCTCGGGGTATTTCAATCAAAATATTCTGGATGAGAAGTTTTTTATGACTTCTGAAATGGAGTAGAAGTTAGAACAGATTTTCTTTCTGGCTGATTATTGAATATCGCATGTGTGTATTACAGGTAGATCAAGGCCTCGGAGTGGGCAGCAAATTTCCGTTCTTCAACCGTCACCAGCTTACGTTGACGCAGTTTTTCCAGCTGAAGCAGGTGGAGGAAGGTGCCGGTAAACCACCTCCTCCTGTGCTTGTCCTCCATGGCCATTATGGTGGCTGTGTAGGAGACCTTCCAAGCTATGATGCTTTTACCCTTGGAGGGCCTTATTCTGTGAGGGGTTACAATATGGGTGAATTGGGCGCAGCACGAAACATCCTCGAGGTAAATCTTAAACGCCCTCGAAAACGATAAGTAACTCTCAACATGAACTTGGAGCAGCATTTTGATATCTATCCTATTGGTTTTCTTCAGCTTGCAGCCGAGCTACGAGTCCCTGTTAAAGGCACACATGTATATGCATTTGCTGAACATGGGAACGATCTCGGAAGTTCGAAGGACGTGAAGGGAAACCCAACTGAGGTATATAGGCGAATGGGGCATGGTTCGTCATATGGTGCAGGGGTCAAGCTAGGCCTGGTCCGGGTCGAGTATGCTGTCGACAATAACTCAGGCACGGGTGCGTTGTTTTTCCGTTTTGGAGAGAGGTTTTGAGATAGTCTAAATTTGTATTCCATTTTTGGTTAGTATTAGCCGGCTCTGTAGGTTGTGGGAGACGAATGTTGGAGCTGTATTCTGAAGATGATATGCAGAATCAAGTTAAAGAGTGATTTATTTCTGTGAAACTTTTTTATTTTTGTACCATTGATTATCTTGCTCCTTTCTTTTTTTACTTTGTTACCTCTCTGATTCTGGTAAATTTGCTCAAGAGGTGCAAGAAAATCATCTATGCTAGGTTAACTTTTTTTGCTTTGGTTTAATTGTATGCTCTGCTTGAACAATAATTCAACTTTATGAATAATCTTACTGATTCCAGAAATTGGGACGTTGCTAAGTAAGCTCTATATCCAGAAATTGTGTCTGGGTCAATCTATTATTGGTTTTGTAAAATATATGTTAAATTACAAGTTTAGTCTATGAACTTTCAAGTTTGCATCTAATGAGTCCTCAAATTGAAATTTCTAATAGGTTATAGAACTTTTAATTTAATGTCTAATACATCATTTTTCAATTTTGTATCTAATAGGTCATTGACTTATTCAATATTTTAAGGATCATATTAAACATAAAATTCAATTGTCTAATAGATTCATGAATTTTTAAAAAAATGTTACATATGTCATGGATCTATTAGACACAATTGAAAGATCAAAATTTACTAGACACTTTTAAAGTTGTAAGGCTTATTATACACTTTTAAGGTTTAGGAACTTATTTGACACAAACTTGAAAGTTGACTAAAAATTACAATTTAATCTAAAATATAAAATAAAAATTATATGTTCACCAGATTTAAAAGATTTAGGGCCTGTTTGGTAGACAATTTAAAAACAGAATTTTAAAAACAATAGATTCAATGAAAACAAAGTTGTATTTCATGTTTTTGAATATGTGTTTGGTAGCAGATTTAGATATTGGATTCCAATTTAAACAATTGTTCAAAGTGTGTTCTATAATATATTTATAGACCATTAACTAGTTGTAGTTGCAAAATTAAATATTAAATTGAATATAATCCATTATTAATTAATTTATGAACATGATTTTTGTTATAAATTTTGTATAATTATTATTTTACAACATCATATAATTTTAATATATTATATTATACATATTTTAATTTAACAAAAATAAATTGAGTTTATAACATGAAATACTATACTTATTAAAGTTTTGGTCTTTTCTAATGTAATTCTGCATTTTAAATTTTCAAATTCAAAATCCTGATACAATGAAAACATAAAAATGTTATTTTCAGAATTTACACTATTTGAATCACAGAATCTGGAAATAATTTTCGAAAACAGGTCTACCAAACACATATTCACTGAACTCAGTGAATCTAAAAACATCAAACAGAATTCGAATTGCCTACCAAACAGGCCCTTAGAGTCTTGTCCTCATGTAGTAACCACAAAATATAAAATTGATGGTTTTAGAAAAAGCACAATTAGATTTAGATTGATAGCCGAACTAAAACAAAATATTTTTAATTATGCAACTGAAAAAAAACTAGATTGGTAGATTTTTCAAAGTATAATTATTACAAATAAGTCATAGGTCTAGATTTTATTTGTGTTCTTATAAATTTCATAGCTTTTTATTTTTTTTAGAGATCTTTCTTCTCATCCATAGACCTTCAAATATTTTAATAAGGCTTATAGTTTAATCTTTAAACTTCACCTAAGTTATTACATGTAGGTTCAAATGCTTGGTGATCCACTAACACGCAAGTGCACGTGATCGAAGTAATAAAGAAACTGGAAGTATTCCAGAGTATCGTACCCAAGGGAACGGTTTAACAAAATCTATTTTGAATGACACCAAATATGTTTGCAAATCGCAATAGGGGTAACCGAAAGTTCAAAATGCGAGAGTTTGGTTTTAACAAGTGAGTGAAAATTCAAAGAATAAAATAGGGATTCAAGTGATGCAAGCACCTTTGGAAGAATGCGACTCACTTTGCAATTGCAATCATAGTTAGCATGTGAGACTAAGTAAACCGGGTTCTACTCCTATTCGATTTTGATTCAAAACCTTTAGGAGACTAAGTGATTAAACCTATACGTCTATGGCTAATCTAACTTAGATACTTCGCACACAACCCAAGTGGTCTTGGAGTCTCGCCCTATGTCTAGGGTCGATGTTCAGGACTTATTTCTAAGCCTTTTCCTCCATTGCTTTTGTGACATCGGCTTTCCCTTAATTCTTTCGATATTAAGTTCGAGCTAGATGAGCAAGCACTAGTTGGCCGGTTAGGTTTACCCAAAATTAAATTCAACAAAAACAAACAAAGTACACATGCTAACTAGATTGTTTATGCTTTAGAGCTCTACATTTTTCCTTAGGGCATTCACCAACTTGAACCCCTAGAGGAAATTTAGCTCATTGTAGAAAAAGTAAAAATCCCAAAATAATTTATTGAAAAATTCATAGTTTTAAAAGATGAGAAAAATAACTCTAAAGAAAACCTAATTAAATTTCCAACAATAAAAATATATTCTAAAAACCAATTTCTCCTAATTTAGCTACTGAAATCAATTTGTGTGTTTTTTTTTAAAAAGGAATAAGGAAACCCTATAGGTGAATAATAGAAATACCATACTTCAATTTCTAATTTAAAAGAAAAGGAAACCCACGAAGAAAAATAAAGAGCTACTGTAAATAAAAAAAAATCAGTTTTAAAAAGAAAAAGAATACCCACGGGAAGGGAAAAAGAAATACTGGAAGCAAACTTATGTTTTAAAAGAAAAATGAAAACCCACAGGAGTACAAAGAAGAAACAAACTGGAATTAAATTTCTATTTCAATGGAAACCTGCTAGAAATTCGAAGAGTGGCAAAACAATACCCAAAAGAAAAGAAGATATCAAGAACAGAATCATAAAATTGCAGAATGCTGAAAACTAATCTGGAAAATAATGGACAGCAGTAAATGAATTTGCAGAAACTGGTTAATTGCTGATTGAAATTAAATCGAAACTGCTTGAGCTACAATGTAGAGAAGAAATTCGAAAATAACGAAGAAGTAAAATGGATTGAACGAATAACAAATTGAAGTCAGAGGCTACTGTCTTCGAAAAGAAAAAAAAAAACAACACCCAGCGCTTGTGCTCGGGAGAAAAGAAAAGAAAAAGAACAGAATCTAAAAACCCTAAAACAGACTTGGCTTCCTCCTCGGCTTCTCCTCCTTTTTAAAGTCGAATTCGAGTTCATCTCCTTCCAAAATTGGATCCCTGATTTGTGGGTAAAATCTGGACAAGATAATCTTGTTGGAATTTCTCCATAATTGATGTGAATCGCGAGAATCATGGAGATTTCCGTGAATTTCGAGCTTTCCTTGTCGTGCCTTATAATGCAATTGGTTTGCAATCGCAATCTCCCTTCCTCTGTTCATCTGGTTACATTGCAAATGGAATGCAATTGCATTCCTTTTGCAAAGTCTCCAATTCTGCACAAAAGACAACAACTTAAGCTACTTTCTTTATCTTTTCTTAAAATTCTTTTATTCATCAAGTTTTAACAAGCTTTCATGAATTTATACAAAATGTTACTTTTAGCTTGCTCGGTAATCAACAAAATCCTCAAAATTAGCAAGAACAACTTGGTTTTAGAGTTGAATAATTCTCATAATTGAGAATTATCACTTGGTCATATAGATATCTATTAACTAGATAAAGTTAATAAACACATGGTTTAAAAAACTAGGAGACAAAAGATTAAGGGCTCTGGATTCTCTCTCTAGGGGAGCAGCTTCCATGAGCGAAAAGGACAACTGCTGAGGTGTGCTTAAGGGGATCCTCTAGTGATTGTAAGGGAAGAAGTGAAGAGAATAATTGAATTAAACCCATAGCGGAAGAGTTAGAATTGACTTTGATTTTATTTTTGAATTAAAATATAAACTTAAGGTTAAACATAAACCATACCTTGAAAATAATATGGAGAATATTTTAGTGGGTATTTTTCTCCCTATACTCGAACTCCAATGAGGTTGAACTCTAAGACTTCTACAAAGTCTTCCTTGCTATGACTCGAACAAAAGACCAAAAACGTTTGTGAGAACTTTCTTGAAAATAGAGAAAGGGAATGAGATGAGAATTTCAAGAGTTCTTTTCTCTTGTGAAGAATGCACACAATGACTAACCTCTAGGGTCATATTTATAGTAGTCTAGGGAATATAATTATACAATATATTTTAATATCTAAGATATTAAAATATATTTATCTAATCAGTTTGAATCTTATTCAAACATTTTCAAATTCTCCTACGACATCTATTTATTATTTGAATCTAATTCAAATTTAATAAATATATTTTCTTTAATGTATTTTAATACATTAATAATTTCTTTGATATTTAATGTATCATATACAATAAATATATTTTATTTACCCTCATTAATATATCAAATATATTAAATTTCAATTTGAACATTTCAAAATTTTCTCTCAACGAAATTGATCCCTATTTATTTATATGAGCTAGCAAGAGAACCTTATGGACCTACATATTATAAGCTCCAATGATACAAAATTAATTAATTAAAGTCTTTAATCAATTAATTTTCATTCATTAACTCTATGTCACTCCACTATAGACCTAGAGTTGCACTCTTATGCACTGTAGGATAAGTTATGTCCATGGATATAAATATTACATGCAAGTCGATCATTCACAAGTTGTTCGTAATTATAGTTGAGTAAAAAGTCTGTTTTACCCATGTAATTACATCTTGCACCTTAAGTACCACTGATCATCTAATGAACAATTTGTTTACGATCCAAACATAAATTAAGTCTCTCTTGGGCTAGTGAGAGGGTGGGGCCCAATTGTTCCAGTTTCAAAATCAGCACTTAAGGGAACTTCTAATCTACTTACCCTATATGGGAAGGAGTGAATTCCATCTTGTAAGATTATGTTCCCAGCTCCCTATTTGGTCAAGTCCCCAAAATGATTGGCTTATTAAATCGGATACAAAAGCCACTTTCACCCATGCAAATCAAAGGACAAGCCCTCACAGGCAGGAGTTCATAACTCACTCAGGATTAAGATCAAGTCACATATGATCATCATGATGAAATATTAATCTTCTTAATTAACGGATTTATAAAGAGATATTAAATATTTCGTAGTCCAGTCTTATACAAACTCATTGTATAAGATACCCTCACTCACATGTCTCCACATGAATGATTTGGATCAAATCATTTGTAACTATTACAAAGTGGCACGTATCAATAGTGTTACCAGGATAAGGCACCAAACCTTATCCATATACTATGACATTTTAGGTTATTTCTTAAACATGATCGTCCTGTATGTTAACCACATGTTGTTCAAGATTACACTAATAAAATTGGATTTTTCATATAATGGATAATATTATATTGTAAATAAAACAATCAAAATTATTATTAATTATTAAATAAATACTTAATTACAAAGCTTTAGGGCATAAATCCTAACAAGAAGAGCTCCGACTCTTTCTTCGAAAATGGCAGAAACAAGCATCTTTAAGAAGCTCGAGAAACTTAATCTTACAAGGGAAATGAAGGGAACAATGGTAGAAGTAGAAGACGATGAGCTCAATGTCTTTGAGAAGAATCTTGAAAATGTGTTAGCATGCAAAATTTTGTCTGGGAGAACAATAAATGTTGATCTATTCAAAGCCTTGATACCAAAGATATGGAATATGAAAGATCAAGTCCAGATTGACATGGCGGGAAAGAACCTATACCTTTGCAAATTTAGAAGCAAAAAAGAGTAGCTTTGAGTCCTCAATGGAGAACCTTGGATCTTCGATAAGACACTGCTACTCTTTGAAGAACCAAGAGGAAACAACACGCTATCATCTCTGGAATTCATGTACTCATCATTTTGGTTACATTTTCATGGACTCCCTCCAGCGTGTTTTACTAGGAAAAGAGCCATGGCAATAGGAAACTCTGTAGGTGTGTTTGAGAAAATGGATACGGAAGAGGAAGAAGCGACAAAGATAAGGTCCTACGGCTAAAAGTGAAAATAGACACCCAACAACCTCTATGACGTGCAACAAGAGTCAAAGTGGGATCAATGGCAAAGGAAAAATGGATTCCCATCACTTACGAGAGGCTCCCCGATTTCTGTTATGGGTGTGGAAAATTGGGGCATAGTCTGAAGGATTGTGATGAGAAAGAGACTCGATTCCCTCCCCTTTGGTCCATGGCTAAGAGAGACAAGTTTGTGAAGAGGATCAGGGAGAGGAAAAAGGGAAGAAGGAAGAATTCAAAGCGGGAGAGGCAGAGGAAGAGGGAAAGGCAATCTCTAGCATGAATGGAGGCTGAAGAAAATTTTTCTAGTGAAGAAGAAGTCAAAGAAACCGTGTGGAGGTCTAAAAAAGAGGATAGGCAGTCAATTTTCTAGGAGCTTAGTGATACCATGCTAAGAGTGTACGAATATTCAAGATAAATTGCATGGTATTCTTGTGCAAGTGTACATAATGCTGCAACAAGTAGCAAGTAAATTATCAATTCCTCAGAGATTAGCAATTTTCTTAAAAGCAAAGTTAATGTTTAGTGAATTCAATTGAAAACCAAACCAATTATCATTAAGTAGATGCTACAATAATTAATCTTGCAAAGTAAAATTAAAGGCTCACACAGAACTTAATGCGAATTAAAACAGAGTAACTAGCAGAAATAACAGAGTCTTGTAAATATGAACTTAAACGGGCTCGGATTAAGGTGGAATCGTGCATTAATTAACACAACAACTGAACCACATTAAACTCCTTCAATCATAATAGCTCACTAAGTACTCTCTCGAGTCACTTCACTGTACAAGCTAACTCCCATTAGGCTTTTACAAAAATACCCACTGTTTTGTGTGTGCATTAGGTGAGCCATTATCCCTAATTGACCCACTTAGAAAGCTTCTAACCCAAATAGGCTAATGTGATTAGCGAGCTCTCAGCTTCCCCTAATTCTCTCGAATATCAAGGAAACGCTACTGCAACCCGATTGGCCAAACGGAGTTAAGCACAAAAATTAAACACTCTAAAAAACCAAATGAAAAAGCAATGCTCGTCAATAATTTCATTAACTAAAAACAATCATCTCCCCTAATCCTCACCCTTTGGTGATTTAGTTCATGATACAAGAAAGAAAAATAATAAAACAGTAAATGGTACACATAATATTGTAATAAAAAGAAACTAAATCGCTAGACTAAGAGAAGAAGAAAAAAACTGAAGAGGAAACTCCATGCTGACGCCGTTTCCATAGCTCCAACAAGAATATTTCCTCTTTCGGAAAGCTCCGTCACAGCAACTCTACTTTGTTGAGAGCTCCTTTCCTCCAATGCTTCCCTCCATCGAACTCTGCTTCTCAAATGGCAAACAATAGATTAAATAGCTCTGCCTATCTGTGAAAACGAAGGCTGAATAGACAATCTGGACACGTGACACTTTTTTATGCGTTTCCGCGTCCCCCATGGAATATTCCATTCCAGCTCATTTAATGAAGCATTCAACATGTGCGAATTTCGTACAGACTTTAGATCTAGAATATGCTCTAGCGAACCAGACAGCCTCAATAATCTTCAACCTTTAAATCTCAGCATTGAAACTTGACTTTATTCCTTTAATTGTGGCATGTTTCGCCTATTTTCAACAGGAAACTCAGTTAGCCAATATCAATTGATAGTAAATATAAGAGCATTAAATATGTAGAGATTCCGACATAATTAACACTAACTAGCTCCTAAATTCATCACTTTTCATCCTACTTCTTGAACTTGAGAGATTACAAATTCTTACCTGGGATAGGCGAGAAGGAGAGCCACGTGATTCAGTTAGAGATGTCCATTTAACCCGCGGGGACGGGGCAGGGAATCCCCGATTACACGGGGAATGTGGGAGGGAGAGGGGAGATTTTTCTCCCCGTTGGCTAAACGGGGATGGGGACGGGGAATATATTCCTCGACCCCGACCCCGATCACGCCCTGATTTCCCGCCCCACCTCGATTAGTAATATATATATATATTAATTATTACCTATAAATATATATATTTTTTAAAAAAAAACTATAGTAGGAATTAGTTTAAGACTATTTCGTTATAAAAAAAATTAAAGACTATGTTGTAATATTGAAATTTGAATTTTTAGAAATTAAGTTGTTTCGACATTATAATATTTTTACTTATGGTATATTATTGTTTTTATTAGGAAATTTTATAACATTTTCTTTAAATAGAATTATATTGAAAATTATTCATTTAGAAATAATTTCTATTATGGTTGAGAATAAAGAAAAAAAAAAAAAAAAAAGAGGGAAAAATTCCCCACGAATTTCCCGCCCCAATCCCCGCAAAATTAAATGGAGAATTTCGTGGGAACAGGAAATGAAATGAGGGCGGGGATGGGGACAGGGAATCCATTCCCTGGCCGCACCCTGCCCCGTGGACATCTCTAGAGTCAGTTCAGCTGGAATCTTCCTCTAAAGGACTGCTGGAAAATAAATGATGATGTTTTTTGGAATGAAGCCCAAAATCGAAGAGGTCTTGGATGGATTGTTCATGACTCCCGGGGGTCTCCCATCTGCACTAGAAGTTGCACCGTGCGAAGGAAGTGGCCTGTGAAAGCTTTGGAAGCCAAAACAATGGTAGAGGGGCTGAAATCTATTAAGAGCCTCCTCCAAAAATCGACGAATCCTTCGCTAATTGAATTGGATTCAAAGGCTATTGTCAATGTTGTGAACGATACCGTTGAAGATTTGTCGGAGACCAAGAATCTGATTGAGGAAATTAGAGAAGAAGCGTCTACAATGGTTATTATTTCCTTCTCCAAGTGCCATAGAAATAGCAACAAAGTTGCTCACTGTATAGCTCGTGAGGCTGCTTTTGATTTTTTTGGTCAATCCTTCTCCTCTATTATGAAGGAAGGCCAAGGGACTACCATTTGGGATGTGGTCTTCCCCAGTTGGTTATATCCTCTGCCCTAAATGAGGATGATTGTTGTACCTAACTTTGGCTTTATTAATGCATTTTCCTTTAAAAAATATATATATTAATTAGATAAATAAGCAAAAGATATACTACGTCAAGTTTTAATTAAAAACTTATGAAAAGATCACCTGTAGATACCGTATTTGGTCCGTTAATTTTTATACTTCGATTTGATTTGTTTTAAATTTTTGGTTTGTGTTACTTTAGTTCATTTTTGTTTTATTTTTCTTCAAGCTTTGTTTAAAGCTTTCATGTTTATTAATTTTGTTGATTTTATTTTTTTTTTCTTTTTCTTTTTATTTATTTATTTTTTTCTTCTCTTTCAAAATACATTTTCACAAGTCAATAGTCTTCCCCAATTTTCTCATTCTTCCCACTAGCTAGTTTCTTTCTCCCAAATTTTCTCTCCCTCATTGCCACTCACTCTCCTTTCTCTACTTACCATACTATTTTAAGGAGTGTTAAATTCTTATAAAAGGGGACCTTTTGGGTGAGAGAGGGAGGAGAAAAAGAAGATCATTGAGAAAAGAGAGAGATTGAGGAGGAAGAAAGAAGATCAGAGAGAAAAGAGAGAGATTGGAGAGGAAAAAGAGAGGAGAGGAGAGTTTACTCATATCTACAAATTCCGGCAAGATTACCCATATCTACAAATTCCGGCAAGATTACCCATTCCGGTGGCAATTTCGTTTTCGGCGATTTGAAATCAACTCCAACCACCCACTGCTTCTTCTTCTTTTCGTAAGGTGAGGTGTGGAAGAAAGGAAGAGAAAGTTCTTTCTTTCACTCCCATTTTAACCCTCTCTTTTGGTGCTTAATTCCCCAATCTGTCCCTACTTTCTTGCTAATTTTCAATTGGACCATAATTATGGTTTAATTTTAATTGACTACTGTTTGTTTAAACTTTAAATTCATCCAATGCATGTTGTTTAATAAATTGATCCACAGTATGTTACTTAATTTACGAATTGGTCTATAGCATGTTGTTTGATTTTCAAATTGACCAATAACATGAGGTTTATTTTTAATTCTCCAACAGCATGTGGTTTAAGTCTAATTTGACCAATAACATGTTATCAATTTGCAAATAAATGAAGATAAATTAATTTGACATGCTTATTTAGTCGTCAAACGGACCATACTCAAACTTTAATTGTCATCTAAATTACAATTAACTTGAATTGTTGTTTAAATTACAATTAGATTGTTAATTGATCAATTAATTGTGTGTTCAATTTTTCCATAACATGTTGGTTTAATGTCAAATAGTCCTTGAATGGTTTAATTTCATTTTGGTCTTAATTGTTGTTTAAATGTCAATTAGCTTTAATTGTTATTTAAATTTCAATTAATTTTTGAATGGTTCATTCCATCATTTGACGATTTATTTTTCAATTGATTTATGACATGTTGTTTAATTCGTTATTTCATTCGATTGGAAAATTGATTTATTTCATTTTAATTTGAATTAAATTGCAAACGGTTTAATTTGCTTGATTTGTAAATTGCTTAATTTTCTTAATTTGCAAATTGCTTGAATGTTGATATTTGCTTGTTTTGATTTGAATTAATTTGTAAATTGTTTAATTCGTTAAATTGCTTAATTTGCTTAATTTTCAAATTACTTAAATTTTGCTATTTGATGATTTCATTCAAATTTGATTCGATTTGGAATTTTCTAAGTACAATTTCACTTTAGTTTAAATTGATTTATTTCTAAATTGATTCCAACTAAAGTAAAGTTTTAATTTGGTCTTAATTTAGATTTTCTAGTTGAGCTCTCCAGTTGTAACTAATTAAAGTTTGGAATAAAATTTGATTACGAGGGACTTGTTCTGTCTAGGCTGAGGTATTTAAGCTGACCAAAGGGAACACCTCTACCTGGGAACTACCCAATTAATCAAAATTTGTTCAATCTCATTGAAACTTTTTCAAAATTAAATTTTGGCAACAAAGTTTGAAATAAAACAAATTTGCCCATTTAAAATTGGATTTCTGAAATAAGAACTTTCCAATTTATCAAAATTACATTTTGGCAACAAAAGTTTGAAATAAAACAAATTTGCCCCTTTAAAATTGGATTTCTGAAATAAGAACTTTCCAATTTATCAAAATTACATTTTGGCAACAAAAGTTTGAAATAAAACAAATTTGCCCCTTTAAAATTGGATTTCTGAAATAAGAACTTTCCAATTTATCAAAATTACATTTTGGCAACAAAAGTTTGAAATAAAACAAATTTGCCCCTTTAAAATTGGATTTCTGAAATAAGAACATTCCAATTTTTCAAAATTAAATTTTGGCAACAAAGTTTGAAATAAAACAAATTTGCCCCCTTTAAAATTGGATTTCTGAAATAAGAACCTTCCAATTTATCAAAATTACATTTTGGCAACAAAAGTTTGAAATAAAACAAATTTGCCCCTTTAAAATTGGATTTCTGAAATAAGAACATTCCAATTTATTAAAATTACATTTTGGCAACAAAAGTTTGAAATAAAACAAAAATTGCCCCTTTTAAAATTGGATTTCTGAAATAAGAACCTTCCAATTTCTCAAAATGGCATTTCGGCAACAAAAGTTTGGAATAAAATTTGATTATGAGGGACTTGTTCTGTCTAGGCTGAGGTATTTAAGCTGACCAAAGGGAACACCTCTACCTGGGAACTACCCAATTAATCAAAATTTGTTCAATCTCATTGAAACTTTTTCAAAATTAAATTTTGGCAACAAAGTTTGAAATAAAACAAATTTGCCCCTTTAAAATTGGATTTCTGAAATAAGAACTTTCCAATTTATCAAAATTACATTTTGGCAACAAAAGTTTGAAATAAAACAAATTTGCCCCTTTAAAATTGGATTTCTGAAATAAGAACATTCCAATTTTTCAAAATTAAATTGTGGCAACAAAGTTTGAAATAAAACAAATTTGCCCCCTTTAAAATTGGATTTCTGAAATAAGAACCTTCCAATTTATCAAAATTACATTTTGGCAACAAAAGTTTGAAATAAAACAAATTTGCCCCTTTTAAAATTGGATTTCTGAAATAAGAACCTTCCAATTTCTCAAAATGGCATTTCGGCAACAAAAGTTTGAAATAAAACAAAAGTTTGGAATAAAATTTGATTATGAGGGACTTGTTCTGTCTAGGCTGAGGTATTTAAGCTGACCAAAGGGAACACCTCTACCTGGGAACTACCCAATTAGTCCAAATTTGTTCAATCTCATTGAAAATTTTTCAAAATTAAATTTTGGCAACAAAGTTTGAAATAAAACAAATTTGCCCCTTTAAAATTGGATTTCTGAAATAAGAACCTTCCAATTTATCAAAATTACATTTTGGCAACAAAAGTTTGAAATAAAACAAATTTGCCCCTTTAAAATTGGATTTCTGAAATAAGAACATTCCAATTTATTAAAATTACATTTTGGCAACAAAAGTTTGAAATAAAACAAATTTGCCCCTTTAAAATTGGATTTCTGAAATAAGAACCATTTGTTTTAAATTCTTTCGTAAGTAATTTGTTTTTATAAAATAAGGAATTTGTTTTGAAATATCAAAATAAATTCCAAGTTTTTCTAATGGCCTTGAGCCACTCATAGTTGTTAATTCATATTTTATTTTAAAATGTGAATTAATAAATTTTGAGACATTCAAAATAAAACATAAAAATATTTTTTTCGGACTATTAAATAAAAGGATAATTTTGAAATAAAATGTGGTAACCGTTTTTCTAAAACGGGTGTTGTAGGGGTGCTAACACATTCTCTACACTCAATCGACTCCCGAGCCTAATTTCTGGTTTCATAGACTATCCCTTTTCCTCTAAATAGGTGACCAATCACACCCTATAATGATTGGTGGCGACTCCAAACCTTTTACCTCGAAAAAGACTCCTAGGAGAGGACGTCGGGCGCTCCGCGTCGCGATGACGTTGCGACAATCACCCATGGAGAATTAAGATGATTTTTTTAATGCAAAATTCAATTTATAAAAACAAAATATTTTAAGAGTTTTGATGGTCATTATTCTTCTTTTTATTTGAGTTCATTTAAGCTCTAGTTATACCTTTTTCGTTTTACTACATTCAATTATTATTTTTTCAGCTTTTACATTTTTATTTTGATACATTAAAGAACAAAGACAAATATTCTGTTGTGCAGTGACCCAAAAGCAAGGCAATGCTCAACGAGATTTTGCAGAAGCAACGGGTGTTTTGGTCCAAAAGAGAAAATGCATATTTTGGGAATTAGATAAAAAAAAATAAATTTAATCTCTAAGACTCCGTTGATAAGTATTTGATTTTTTATTTTTAGTTTTTGAAAATTAAGTTTATAAATACTATTTATACCTATAAGTTTATTTATTTTGTTATTTACTTTCTAAAAATGTTTTCAAAATCCAAACTAGTTTTGAAACCTACTTAAAAAAAATAAAAATAAAAATTTGTTTTTTTTTTAATTTTTTTTTTTGAATTCAAATATTTCGTTAAGAGATATGACAACCATAATAAAGAAATTATGAGGAAACAACATAATTTGCAAATACAAAAAACTGAAAAACAAAATTGTTATCCAACAAGGTTTAAAATTTTGAGCACTGTCTATTCAATCCAAAACTTTATTTACCAAACTCATTCCATTAACATCATTAACGATATGTTGACATGGTGTCTTTCATTTATTTGAACGAAACATCATACCAACTCAACTAACATTCTATTAATGATATTAATGACTTTAAAGGACATATGAGGTACATGGCTCAAATTTCAAAACTTACAGCACATTATTGCAGGTTCTTCACAACAAAGAGAGAATTGACATTTCCTTTGGACATGTGTTCCTTGATAGTTCTATGAAGCTTTTTTGTGTTTTGTCAAAAAGTCATGTCCCTCAGCTGAAACTGTCTGATAGACAGTTCACTGCAACAAGGTTCCAAACCTAATAGGACAGAGGAGACACAAGAGAATCAATGATCAAAGGATACAGTAAAATCTCAGCTCAGGCCTGGGAAACTGGGGAAAAACAATGTCCATTAAAATAAACAACAGATTCAGTCAATAAAACCTTGACAAGAACTAACTGCTGAACTTGGTAAGAAACTGAGATTACAGAAGATCCATCCCTGGATTATACAAAGGGGCCACGGAGCTGAAAGTCGCCGCCCGAAAATACGATCCAGAAGGATTCATCTCTGTAAACCAAGTTAGACCCCCATATACAGCTGCTTCCCACAAGAGTAGTTAAAATTAAAACAGATGTAAAACCAGCTCCAACTATAATATTCACCCATCCTCTGAAACAAAATGCTAAATTTTCTTTGCACATGGAACTGAACGACATCTCTAAACAAGGGCGAGTCTGGTTTAGGCAAGAACTACCCCCAGAAGCTGGATTTCCCTAAATAAATAGAGGCATGTGTGAATCAAACAAAATATCAAAATGGAAATGGGGTATGGAAATGGGGCCATTTCTTCTCTATTAATGGTAACATTTGCTATTGCTATTGCAACAGTACTTTGTTGAGATGCTGAATACAAGTTCTGAAGAAGAAAGAATGAAACAATGATTTTAAGTGGCTGTGAACTTGTAATCCAGTATCACAGCAGTCATTATTAGTCTAGAGACTGAGAGGCTTCACTGGAGTACATCCAATAGAGCAGACATAAAAAAGAAAAAAAAAATGGGGTTCAGATATTAAATCTGTTGTGATTCAAGTTCATGATCATGAGAGTTAAAGCACAAACTAGAATGGAGATGAAATCTCAATCTTCTTAGAGATACATTTTAAATATCTCAGAGGCATTCAATTGTTGACTTCCTGGTAGACAACATAATAATATAATTGATATGAATGTTCGAATACACGTAGCGTATCGGCATCTGGGCACCCATTGTTTATTTCAGGGACCTTATGGAAAGCAATTCCTTCCAGAGTGACATCTGCAAAGTGACATGCTAATCATAAGTTGACATGGTCAATAAACAGAAGGTTGGACCAATTCAACCAAATAGAACAGCTTATAAAAGAACTCTGCATATGAAACTGAAGGCAAAGACAAGTACCAAGCTATATTCAAGAGAATCAATCAGGCCTTCATCAAAGGAAAATTAACCTTTGATGACATCCTAAGAAGGAGAGAATCACAACACACACATCGATTCCACTGACGAAGGATCATTCGGTGTGCCCTTCGATACTTCTATAATTCACCAGAGGTGATGGGCAAGAATTTCAATGTGATGGGGATTAGGCTATCTCTTGCCTCCCGTAACTACAGTGTCATGCATCTTACATTATACCTGAATGATGTTTGCAGCTTATTTTTAGTTTGTAATTTGTAATAGAACTCCCAAGGTTAAAAAATGTTGTACAAGTAACATGTATAGTGATCTGATGCAGTTGGCCTAAAAGCACAGCAGAAATGGAAGGAAAAATTCTAGAGTAAGGTCAAGCAGATTGAAATTTCTTGTATTTCCTTACATCAAAAAAACTTAGTTTTATAAACATTACAATGTGCCTGCAATTCATTTAGCTTAATCTTAAACTTTCTTAACATCCAAAGAGGACTGATTTGACCTAAAATGTTCAACTCACACTGTTCTACGGGATCCGTGCACTCAAAAAGAAGGAGAATATGAGTATGCATAGGACATAAAGTGAACAGTTCAAATATCCATGAAGCCATTACATGAGATGCAAGCAAGATTAAACAATAAATTTATATACAAAATTTGGCTACAATGTCAAGCCATAGATTGAAGTATAGGAAGCATAAACTTCTCCAAGAAGATGGTCATTGTGGCAGAACAGTTGATTTGAGCAACTTCCAGGTGGAAGTCTAATTTCCGCATGGAACAAACAAAAAATACATAATAATTGCTTAAATTTTCCTCTACGATCAAGTAAATCTTCAGCTTGCTGATTAATGGACTTTCTTACCTGCATGCTCGTCCTGGATTGGAGACTACACAGTAAAGACCAAAACAAGCAAATCTAACTAACTGTATTTTTAAGTGATCAACCGAGCAATGTAGCATAGAGAGGAATCAGAAGCTGGGTAACGGTTATTACGCTAAAGGTAACAATGGGTGTTTGGAAGCTATTTAAGACAACAAACTTTTTGCTTTATTAGAAAAAAAATTTAGTTTACACATTTATGGGGAACTATTTTTGAAAGTTGCTTTTGTCTTGTGTTCTTTTAGTTTAGTTTCACAGTAACAGATATCCAATTTCTTACAATTAATGACGTTCTTCCAAAATCATAAATACACAATAAACTTATTCTTACAAGTCATCTAACTACAGTTATCGAGAACAGTTCGAAAAACCAAATCAGACACCTGTGTTTAAAAATAGCCCCTAAAGCCAATAACATGCCATAAATTCTTGTCTTACTAATTACACTTGGACAAAAAGAAAGCTTTTAAGTTTCCACTAACTCAATAATACTACTTTACGAAGCTTAATTTTATCTGGGGTTCACCATTTCACGTGTCTAATATAGAATATGTTGCTAAGTTCGAGAAGCCCTCCAAATCCTAACACAAAAATCCCACCCAATCCAGATCATTCATTAAAGATGCAAGCACCACTGGCGTAATCCAGTTTTAGAATTTTAAAAAAAAAAAAAAAGAAAAAAAAAGAAAAGAAAAAGAAGAAAATAATTTAGGACAAACATAATTGGAATAGTTTCCTAACTGAGCCGAAGAAGTACAATGAATCCTATCAAACCGATAGTATATCATAATTTCCTAATACCAAAGCTGTGCTCTACCGCTCCAGTAAAACCTAATATAACACTCATTAATAAGGTATACGAAAAGCTCAGTAAGATCAAGCAGCCAACCTGAAAATTAGCGGAATTCACTTATCATTAGTACTAGGAGGTACATGAGGATGAGGGTAAGGCACGATCGAGCCGTATTTGTTCCCCGACCAATCTCTCTGATGCATCATATTGTAAGGATGAGTTTCAAACCCATGGTATCCCTGGGCGCTTCCAGGATGAGCGACAGGCATACCCATAAAACTGTGAGCATGACCAGGCGCTGCCATGCCAAGCATCGGCATAGGCATCATCGGCGGTCCGTACGGCATCGAAGTCGGAACTGGCAAATGACCATTTCCATTCGCATGCCCACTGTTGGTAGACTCGTGCAAGCTCTGCGGTACAGGCGTGGACGCAAAAAGCCGGTCCGGCGACGACGGGCCCTCGTTGGAAGATCCCTGCATCCTCTTCAAGTAAAGCCTATATTTCTGAAGATGACTCGCAACATTCTCCCGAGTCAATCCCTCCACGTTCATCAACTGCATAATAGTTTTAGGAACAGCGTTCTTAATCCCAAGATGAGCAACAACGTCCACGAACCGCTTGTGTAATTGCGGCGTCCAAACAAGCCTCGGTCTCTTCAACGTCCGAGCCGACGGATCATCCATCGAATTATCAGTCCGAAGAGCCGAATCAGCCTCCTCCGCACAATCAACCTTCCTCAATTTCCTAGAATCCGACCCCGCATCTCTCTCCGTCGCCTCATCTCCTTCAACCACCATCGGATCATGATCCCGAGTCCGATCATCGTTAAACGACTTGAAATTATTCGACGAAAACGCTTGCGATTGAAATCCACGTAGATTCGAAAGAGTATTCTGCGACGCTCGATTAACATCCAGAACCGTGCGACACGGCCCCGTCGAGATACTGAATGCCGACGCAAGCTCCGGTGGAATCAACGTCTGAGACAGAGGAGTGAGATCATCCGCATCCGGCAAACCCGTCTCCCATTCAAACACCCGCTCGTCATGAGCTCCGTTCTCATCGTCACCACCACCACCGCTCCCATATTCGCCCATCTTCACCTCCTCTCCCATCCTCCACTCCAAAACCTAGGGCTCGCTCCCCTGTTCAACTCCAAAACGAGATTAAATCAAATCAACAACAAAACAAACCTAACAGCTCCGAGGGTTTAGGGCTACAAATTGAAGACAGTTACGATCGCAGTCGAGAAAATTGAGGCGAGAGAAAAAAGAAAGAAGAAGAAGAAGAAGAAGGATGAAGAAATGGAGTAACGAAGAAAATCAATTGGTTTAGATATTTCGAGAGATTCGGAACTGTAGTGTTTGGAAGCCGAGAAAAAGAGATAGAAAATAATATTAAAAAAATTTCTTTTTAATTTAATTAATTTCTTTTTTTTCAATAAATGGGAAAGGCCATAAAAAGTGCAATATCCGTTTCCAGATCGGCCTATTCCATGTGCCAACGTGGACGACTTACCCAGATATTTTTGATCCGCTAAATATCCTTCCTCCAATTCCCACGCGCTCCCAGTTACACTTTTCTCTCTACTCGCTGTACTTTTTCTCCACGTGTCCTCCCTTAGTTCATCGACCAGTAATATCGAGACTGTCATGATTAGAATTCGAAATGGTGACGTGGTACGGCGAGTTCCATTTGACTGGTGGAATTACGGAAATGGTCTTCTGTATATAATCCTTAAACGGTGCGTGATTCGTTGGGCGGTTCCACGTAAGCAAAGGGAGTGATTTTTTAGGGGTAGTTATGTCATTACGGGGATTTAATATCGTTTTGCACCTACTTTTGTTTTTTGTTTTTTTCAAAAGAAATTTTATTTTGTTGATTTAATATTATAATGGAGAATTAGTGGACTAACCAATAGGAAGAGAGGAAATTGGGCGACAGCTGTTAAATTGGACGGAATATTGATGACGGCCGAACAAACGGCGAACATGAGTTTTTGGCCTTACGGTACGGCCAGATTGAGATAACGTACTTAGCATTTAAAGTTTTATTGATGTCTTTGGCTAATAGATGTTTGAGAATAATAAATGTTTAGGAGTAAAATGACTATGTTTGATTTTATACGTAAATGTTATCATATTTTTATATAAATAAATGATATTTATATTTATTTGATGAAATTAATATATAAATTTTATGTAAAATATAAGATATATTTTAATATATTAGATATTAAAATATAATATTATAATTATGACAAAAAATTTATCTTGGTCTTTATAAATAGGACCGTTGGGTTGAACCATTAGACATAATACATATATTCTCAATAGAAAATTAGAGAATTCTCTCTAGACATTTTCCTCTCCAATCCCCTCACAAACCTTGGTTCTATGTTCGAGTCATAGCCATGAAGACTTTATGGAGGAGATAAAGACCTGCTAAAAATATCTTCATATTTACTCCAAGTAAGTTTGCTTAATCTTATTTTTTTAGTTTAATTTTAAATAAAATCAAAGACGGTCCAATGCATTCGTTGCAGAATGAAACGTTCATTCCTTAAATAAATACATACAAGAAAGATACTGAAATTAGAAGCAACACTAATATTGGACATTTTCATATGAAGTATTTCATACTTCTTCAATTGTATCAATTCTCTTTTCAGGAGATTCAAAGAATTCAGCAACATGTAAATGCGTCGTATTGGAAGGGTCAAATACATCATCTTCTTGAAATGCAGAAGTTTGCTTCTACATTTTTTTCTTTCTCCTTCAGGTCTACTAAGTGCTTAAGTGTACGATAGGTACGAGACCAATGCCCTTTCATGCCACATCGAAAGCATTGATTTTCGGCACTTTAGAACTCTTTCCTTAAGGAGATTTTCCTTAATGATCATTATTATTTGTGGTCTTCTTAAAATTTGAATCACGACCACCACGAAATGAATTACTATATCTTCCTCTATCGCAATCACGACCATGACCTCGACCACGATTATTTGATACTACATCATTCGCTTCAGGGAATGGTGTTACTCCAGTTGGTCTGGATTCATGATTTTTCATCAATAGCTCATCATTTTGTTCAGCCACAAGAAACATGAAATAAGTTCATAACATTTTTTAAATCTTTTCTCTCGATATTGCTGCTGCAAGAGCATATTCGAGACATGGAAAGTAGAGAATGTATTCTCTAACATATCTTCATCAGTAATTTTTTCTCCACATAACTTCAACTTTAAACTAATTATGAAAAATGCATAATTATACTCGCTTACTAATTTAAAATTTTGCAACCTCAGGTGCATCCAGTCATAACGAGCTTTTGGAAGAATAACAGTTTTTTGATGATCATACATTTCTTTCAAACTTTGTCATAAGTTGTAGGGATCTTTTACCATAAGGTATTCTATTTTCAATCTCTCATGAAGATGATGGCGAAAGAATATCATGACTTTTGTCTTTTCTTGATTAGATGCATTATTTTCTTCTTTAATTGTTTCTCCAAGATTCATGGCATCTAAATGAATATCGACATCGAGAACCAATGACAAGTAGTTATTTCCATTAATATCAAGAGTTGTGAACTCTATTTTTGTGAGATTTACCATTGTAAAACTATTAGAAAGAAGTATACTTACATTAGAATTTTAATAAGTACACCATACATACGTACTAAAAAAAATTGTAGAATTGTTATATTGCATTCTGTTTATAAAACATATATCCAATATATATAATATGCTTTCTCTATGAAAAGATAACTAAACAACTCATTAAAAGAAATCCAATTAACTACTACATCACCTATAACACAATTGACTAATTTACAACTCTCAGATCAATTTACAGGTAGAGGTATTTTCTTTCGGTCAGCTTAAATACCTTAGCCTAGACAAAACTATCCATAGACAGAGTGTTTCTTATAGTCAATTTTTATGTTAAAATCATCAAATAATTAATAAGAATTAGAAAAAAAAAAATGATAAGAGCATTTGAATTTTATGAATCAAACTACACATCAAGCTCAACATGTAAAATGAGATGAATCATAAACCATGAATTCAATTATAGAATTATGAAAAAAAAAATAGTTAACATTTTGACCATAACATATTAAAAATGACATGGTCAACATGCACAATACACAAGAACACAACGTTGTCAACCTATTGACAAATAATAGGTTGTCAATGTTCAATACACAGTGTAAATACGGGGTATATAATATAAATGCACTATATATATATGAAAACAAATTTGAGAAACCTACCTTTAGTAAAGAAAATGGTAGATCAAGCTCGTGCTGATAACGTGTTGTGAACAAAAACAACTTAAGAAACACAATAACACAATGGAGAAAAGAGAGCAAAGTATATAGATTTCTTATTGCCAAGTGAATTTTTTTTTCTTTTTTTTTGGTATATCTCTATTTAAAAGCTTCATACTACACATATTTATAGTGTTCCAAGTGAGTAGGTTCCAAGTAATCCAAGTAGGCTCTAAGTAATCTAAGTTAGTAGGCTCTAAGTAATCTAAGTTAGTAGGCTCTAAGTAATCCAAGTAGGCTCCAAGTAATCTAATGGATACTTACCATATACAATATTGTATTTATAACAGAAAAAAAAAAACTCCACATATATTTGAGTATGAAGAATGCAGTTTTTATTTTTATTTTTTGATTGTCATTTCTAATTTTTATTTTGATTGGTTTTTAGAATGCAATATATATATATATATATATATATATATATATATATATATATATATATATATATATATTCATATTTTTTAGAATTTATTTCGTATCAATGTATTAAATTTAATTGAGTTGTAAAAGTGTCGAACACTTAGATTGGAAATTGGAATTATGAGAAAATAATAGAATACATGTTTTTATTTTAGATATCTCAACTTTTCAAAATTATTCTACGGTTTGGTTCTTAGAATTTTAAAATATCTATTTTAGTTCTTTAATACTAAAAAAATATAAATATTTTAGTTAGGTTAAATTACATGTTTAATTCTTAAACTTTTAGGTTTGTGCCCATTTGATCCTTGAACTTTGAAAAGTGTCTAATACGTCATTGAACTTTCAATTTTGTGTCTAATAAGTTCCTAAACTTCAAAAATATCTAATAAATCCTTGAACTTTCAATTTTGTGTCTAATAGATCCTTAACATATTCAAAATTTTTAAAAATTAACAGATCTATTAAATATAAAATTAAAATTTATGTTTAATAAGACTCTAACTTTCAATTTTGTGTCGAGTAAGTTCATGAATTTTAAAAAATGTCAACTAGGTCAAGGACCAATTAGACACAAAATTGAAAATTTAGGGACTTATTAGACACAAAATTAAAAGTTTAAGGACTTATTAGACACATTTTAAAGTTTAAGGACCAAATAGACATGTTTGATTGAAACGTGTGGGCTTAGAATAAAGATTTTTTATTTTGAAAGAAGCTCTAGTCCAGTGCAAGTGCAATTGTCGATGCAAGTAATAAAATTGGAAGTACTCCAAATTATCGATCCCACAAGGAACGAATACAACAAAATTAAAAGAGATAGCAAAAATTGTTCTCAAATTTGCAATTAAGGTAACCAAAGTAATCAAAGATTGTGATGGATTTTTGTGAAAAAATATAATAATAAAAGGAAGGGATTTAAGCACATTCATATCTCTTTGATTATAATTGCGGCCAAATTACAATTGCAATCATTTGACTCAACACTGAAGCTTTGTAAACTAGATTCAACACTTATTCGACCTTCTATGAAGTATATTTAAGAAGTTAAGTGATTAAACCAACATTTCTATGGTTAATACGAACTTAGTTAAATTTAAACACAATCTTTTTTTGGTTTTAAAGATTTTGCCCTATGTCTAGGGTCAAAAACAAATTCCTAACAAATTCCTATGTCTAGGCTTTTTCCTTTATTGCTTTATGAAATCCCAACTTTATCTAACCTTTTCAGAATTAGATTCAATTAACGTATACTAACCTAGATGATTAGTCTAGACTAATAATGAGAAATAAAAATCAATAAAAACAAATAAGCTATAGAGTAAGCCAGTTGCTCTTACAATTAGGCATTTACTCCTTTCTCTAGAGCATTCACATGTTTGAATCCCTAAGAGTAGATTAGCTCATGCTTAAAGAAAGAAAGAAAAAGGATTGAAATAACAAAAACTTCATAATGAACTTAAAAGAATGAACTAAAGCCACTGTAAGAGATTACAAAAATTAAATAATAAATCAACACAAGTCTTATTGCTAAATACAAATAAAGTTGTATTGAATAGACCTTGCAAGAATGAATTGACAACAAGAACTAGAGGCATAAAAATGAACTACGTTTATTGAAGCGAAAGAAAAGCAATACAAAATATTAACAACAGGAATTACAACAACTAAACTGAGAAAAATCTTAGAAAATAAACTAGAACAAAGTTCTGAAAACACGAGGAATAAACAAACTTGAAGGACTTTCTGGATTTTCTTCAATCTAGCTTGAATCAACCTCTTACAAGGAGAATTAGGTTTTAATAATCCTAGACTTTTGTCTGGATTGGATCGAGTCACAAGTTAGTAGCTCGAGGTTTTGGAAAACGGGATGAACAACGTGAGAATAAGAGTAGAATTTTCCTCCAAGGATCTAAGATTTTTTAAAAATCAAAGATAATGATTTGAGAGCCCTTAGTCGCCATTTATAGCCTCAAAATGCTAGGGTTTTTGTCAACTTTAGTATATAGAAAGATCCTTGCCATTAATGCTGAGAATCATGGAGAATATCTCGAGAATATCTTCAAAATTGTTCAAAATCCAAAATTTTCGTTTTTTTTTGTCTACCTAGAATTGCAATTGCAATTTTTCATTGGCACCCATTCCTGCATTGTCTAGAATTGCAATTGCAATCTGTTTTTTGGATTGCAATTGCAATTTTTCACATTTGCCCATACCTACACAAAAAACAAAAAAATCAACAAGACTAAACTTTGTGGATCTAAATAGATGAATTCTCAAGAATAACTTGAATTTAAAGGCTAAATAACCCTCAATAATGAAGCATTATCAAGACACAAATCTAAAAGTTCAAGAACCTATTAGACACTTTTTAAATTTCAGGGACCAAATAGAAATAAACTTCAAAGTTCAAGAACTAAACTTATAATTTAACCTTTTAGTTATTATCGTTGTAATGTTTATTAATTTTCTCCATCGTTTTTTCCTTTTATTGCTAGTATAAAATCAACTATAATTAATCTAATAGATCTTTATTTTTAACAACAATTGAGTCGTATTCATGGATGAAAATGTTGCTGTTGAAGTTGATATCAATAACTCATTTATGAATATATCAACATATATTTGGATATCGATGGATATTATGAGAAAAATCACGAATATCACAAAAACTTTCAAAAATATTGTGGATTTTTAATGAAACTTAAAACATTATATTGTTTAAGCTAAAAAGTACTAATTTTAAGTACATATATAAATAACTTTAAGTTAAACATGTGCATTAATACAATGATAGATAATATTGAACATTAGAAAATGAATAAGATTTTGAATGATTACTTGATAAATATTTATCAGTACAAGTACATCGTCTAGTAATATAATTTAAAATAATTTCAAAGAAAGGGAGATGAATAAAGAGATGAAAAATCCAATAAAAATGGAAAAATGATGGGTGTTATGGGTGAATCGATAGACCCAAACACATAAGCATGTCGGATAGATCATGTGAGTCAAGCTAGGTTAGCTATAAAAGACCCGCCCTAGAGAGCAGGTTTAGTTACTTTGGTTCTCTTGACATGATTGAAAAGAGGTTAGAACTTCAAAACTCTCATATAAAGATAGTAGTGAATATAGTAGAGTCATAAATTAGTTAATAACAGTTAAGATTAATCAACTTATTATTTAGTAGGTAATTAATTTTTTTTTATGGTTTATAAATGTATTATCAAACATATTTTGAACAATTGATTCAGTTTCTAAATTAAGTACCAAACACAAAACTAAAAATATTAAAACATGTGGAATACAACTCTCATTTTCATTGAATCATTTGTTTTCAAATTTATGTTTTCTGATCACCAACCAAATGCACCCTTATTCATTTCTTCAAGGTGTGATGTGATTATGTTAGTGCTACTATTACCAAATTGAGGCACCAACCACCTTTGTGCTGCCATCAACGCGTTTCACTTTAGTTATATAATTTTCCTGCTGGTTGACTTCTATGGTGAGCAATGATGTTGGAATAAGTGCAGTCCACGAAGCGTTTTAATTTATTTTTTTTTAAGTTTAACAATATATAGCATTTTAAATGTGATTATAATACTTTGATAATTTGAGCTAGACTTAGGTGTTTTAAGCTTTGAATGCAAGTCATGTTAAAAAAAAAAAAGATTATGCTAACATTACAAGGAGTTCAAGACAATGTTCCATTCAATTTAGGTTTGGGCAGTCTGGAAATGGGCTGGACTCGTTAGAACCCAAGTGCGATAGGCAATTTATCCCATCGCTTGTGCGAGAATTTGACAATTAGCAATCAGTTCACAGCTCAGACAGGCCAATTTCACTCTCTTCTTCGCTATTACCAGTGACGATGTTGCTTCATTTTCCATGATCCAACTGTCTTTCCTTCTTCCCTCATCAACAATGGCTGCCTCTTCAGTGTTATTTCACCCCTCAACCAATGTTCGCGGTCTATCTTTGGTCGACAGGCACAAACTGCCATTCAAGCATTTCGACAAACAGGTGAAGTCCCGTTTGCTGGACTTCAATTCTCCCCTTCATCTAAGGCTTAGTCCCCTGTTAACTCGTCTGAATGATTCTACTAATTCGTCTCCAACGTCATTGTTCCCGAGAACGACGAGAACCCTCCCGTCCTCGCTTCCCAAGTGCTCATCTTCCGATGCCGTTAGCTCAGAATCCCGGAACCCATTTCTTAAACCCTTCGAAAATGTCTCGTTTGATTCAGTCAAAGGTACCCTTTCTCGAATTACCCCTTTTGATGTCGTCAAGTGGTCTGGGGTGCTATCGATTTCAATTGCAGCCACAAAATGGACATTGAATTTGTTTCTCAACCCCTTCTTCTGGATGTATTTCAGCTGGACTTGGTTGTTCTGGCCCTGGGCTGTGGCTGTTACAATGGCCGTCTATGGATTATATTGCTTGAGAAAGCACCTACTTGGCGAAGCCAACATATTCGAGCAACTTGCTGTTGTTACTTCCCTATTCACTTGGCTGACCCTTGTCCCGCCTGCCCATTTCAATGGATTCCTTGAAGGATGGCCTTTTGTGTTCTTCTTTGTCTATCACTACTTCTTTTTCTTCAATGTTAGCATTCGAAAAAGGTTATATGGAGATTACCTTGCTCGTCCTCACGATCCCAAGTGGGATGTGAACATGCCAAACTTGTATCGCTTACTGTTCTCTGTGGGTGTCATGGCTGGACATTGGCTTGCTGCATTTGAAGGACCCGAACTTCATCAAGTTCCAGGCGGGTGGAGTAATGTGGGAATTTGGATTTTGATACTGCTAACTCTTTTAACGCACTACAGTTCGTCATTGTATCTTGCAAAATACTCTGAAAAGGTAGTGGTGCCTACCGCTGTCGTGCAGTTTGGACCCTATAGGTGGGTTCGCCATCCAATATATGCATCCACAATGCTTCTTTTTGCCACTTACTGCGCTGCCCTTCGTGCGCCTGTAAGCATGCTTTTTATATTGGCAGTTTGTTCACTATATTATGACCAGAAAGCAAAAGCAGAGGAAGCCTTGATGGTTGAAACTTTTGGAGAGGGGTATGTAGAATATGCAAACAAAGTTAGATACAAGTTCATTCCGTTTGTTTATTAGTTGAATCTCGCCATCATGGCTCTTAGGTATTTACGGCTGAATTTCAAATTTTACACCTGAGCTTGATTTAGATTTGATAGGTGAACGAACTGTATGAATGAAATTCATCATTTTTTACCCTGTCGAGATATCAATTTGAATTAAATCATCTAATGGTTCCTTCCCTCCACCCCCCTGGCCGCCACTCAATAATTACACTGACCTGTTTAATACTATAATTCGATTATGCTCTTGTAAAAGGAACATTGGCAACTTCATCATGTCAAGTTAGTTATTTTCTTGATTAAAATTTTGAAAATCTTGTTTGCAAGTGTTATTTCCCCTAATAGCATCTTTCTTTACTATACCTATTGTCAATATATGGTATTAGTTATTTCCTTCCAGTGCTTATCTGACAATGGCCTCATTAATATTTTGTATCATATGGATATTTTGTATCATTGGTAAAAAACTAGTTCTGCATTTGATTTAATGTTTGGCTAGTTATATTTTCATATTTGCTTGAAATTGGTTGAGAAGAGTACAATGTGTTCAGTTTTAAGTAACCTAGTAATGGCGGTGAAGAAGTTAGCAAGTTGACCTATTTGCAAGAATTTTTTTTTAGCTGTTGTAGATCTCTAAATTAGTGTATCTGTATTTGTATTCAAGCATGTAGATATATTATATATCATGTATTCAGTAATCCTCCCAGTCCTACAAAAGCTATATATGTACCTTGGTAGTTCTCCTAATCCTCAGAGTTGAATTTATTAGAGCAATGTATTGTTTGCAAATAAACAACAGAGAAAACATAGTGATGAGCAAGAACTAGAGTTTATTACTAAAGTTGCGTTCCTAAACGTAAATAAACCAAAGCCTTCAAATAAGCAATATGAAAATTTGAATAACCAAAAACATTGGAACCATTGGACCATTACCAAACTCACTCCCATTCAGTGGCCACAAAGAAAGCATAATGGAGAAGCTTTTCCATGACTTTAACCGACTGATATAGATCCACTAGACTCCACTTGACTAAGTCATCAAAAACCATATCTTTCCTTAGAAGATATCTCCAACAATCCCTCATTCAAACTGATGTTGCAACATCTAGTTTAATGAACTGTCCCTTTGCAGATTCACATCTTGCTAACTCACTAATGAAATAGTTTCTATTCAAATTTGACTTTTGTGACTTGCAAGTCTCATTTATTTAGGCTTTGTATTAGATTTTTTTTTTGTCTAAGAAACTGATTTTATTGATAAATGAAATAGAGGGGTGAAATCCCAAAATACAAGAGAATTACATAAAAGACTTCCAATTGGAAATTAAAGTAAAAAGACTATAAGCACTAAAAGGGTGTTTACATTTACACCAATAAAAAGCATTGAATAAAACCAAATCCATAAAAGCACCAAAAGATAAGGAGACCTCCCTGAAAATTCTGCTGTTGTGCTTACACCAGAGAAACTAGAAAAACGCATGAATGATAGCCAACCAAAGAGTCTTCGTTACCGCCTTAAAAGGGTGTCCCACAAAAATCAATGCCCAAATGTCAAAGATAGAATTAGGTGTGACCAAAGACCAGCCAAAAACTTCCTTCATCACTGACCAAAATTGTGAAGCAAAAGGACAGTGAACAAAAAGATGACTAGGACTTTCAGCATTTGTGCAACACATGACACACCAAGATGGAGAGATGTAGAAATGAGGCATTCTTCTTTGGAGTCTATCAGCTGTATTGACTCCACCATGACTTAGCTCCCATAAGAAAATTTTGATCTTCGTAGGGTAGAGATCCTTCCAAATCACCGAACATAAATTATTTCTTGCTGGTCCATTAGAATGAATTAAATCCTCCAGCAATGAACGAACCGTAAAAGAATAAGATGAATCAAGTGGCCAGATCCATGTATCATTAACATTCCTCATAGTAACCGAAGAGAGGAGGTGTATAAGGCTTGCACATTCTAAAGCTTCCTCATCATTTAGGTTCTGTTTGAACTGCAAGTCCTAGTAGACATCAGTCGAATTCCAAGCTTGTGCAACAGTAGCCATTGGAGTAGTAGTTAAGCGAAAAAACGGAGTTCCTACAAGCCAAACATCCTGCCAAAATAAAGTATTCAAACTATTTCCTATCTTTTTCTGAATACGACTACCCACAGTATCAACAAAACAACAAATGGACTTCCAAAGAGATTTGTGAGATGCTCTAACAATGGGTGAAGGCCAACCATTAAAATCATTTCTATCATAGTATTTTGCCACGATAGTCTTCCTCCATAAAGCATTTTGTTCATGCAAAAATCTCCATATCCACTTAGCCAAAAGAGCTGAATTTCGATGAGTAAAATTGCCAATACCAATACCTCCCAATAAATGGGAAAGTTGAGTCTTCTCCCAATTTATATTATGTAAACCACCATCACCTTTTGAACCTTCCCAGCAAAAATCTCTAACAAGTTTATCCAATTCTTTGGCCACCTTGGATGGAAGTTTAAACAAAGAAAAATAATAAATGGGCAAACTTGATAGAGTAACTTGTATAAGAGTATACCTACCACCTTTAGAAATATAAGAATATTTCCAATTATGCAGTTTTTGCTGTACTCTCTCTAGCACAATATTCCAAAAGGCCAATGACTTAGGATTACCACCTAAAGGAAGACCAAGGTAAGTTATCGGCCAAACTCCTTGCTTACATCCAAATTTTGTTGTCAGCACTTTCATGTCCAGATCAGTTGTGTTCAGACCCAACAATTCACTTTTACCAAAATTGATGTTCAAACTAGAAGCAAGTTCGAAAATTTTCACAACATCAATTAAATTATCCAAAGCAATTGGATCTAAAGTTGAGAATAATGAAGTATCATCAGTAAATTGCAAATGATTCAAACAGAAAGAAGAATTACCTAGGTGAGTCAAAATTTTTCTCAATCATTCACTATGGGTCAATAACTGGCTGAGACAATCAGTGACCAAGATAAAAAGAAAAGGAGAGTGATCACCCTGTTGAATACCTCTAGTCGGAATTATTTTGCCTCTAGGTCTTCCATTAATGATAATGGAATAATTAGGACTAGATAGATAAGCAGCCTCTAATCCATTTCCTCCATATAAAACCAAAGCCTTTTGCATGCAAAACCCCATTAAGAAAATCCCAATCCACTTTGTCAAAAGCTTTTTCCAAGTCAAGTTTAATAACTACACCTTTTTTCTTAGAAGAGTTCCAATCATCAATCAATTCGTTTGCAATCAAAGAAGCATCCAAAATTTGTCGACCAGTCACAAAAGCCATTTGATTATCAGCAATGGTGGATGAGAGAACACGTTTCAACCGATTAGACAAGACCCTAGCAATAATTTTATATGCACATGGAATCAAGCTAATTGGTCGATAATCATTAACTGTTCGAGAATCTACCTGCTTAGGTATAAGGCAAATATAGGTTTCATTTAGGGCCACATTAATAATCCATTATGAAAAAAATCATTCATCATTACCATCACATCTTGTTTAATGGTTCTCGAAGAATGTTTAAAAAATTCAACAGTAAAACCATCTGGCCTAGGAGATTTGCTCGAACCCAAAGAGTGAACAGCAAGATAAACCTCTTCTTCAGTAAAAGGAACTTCTAAATCAGTTGCTTGTGCATCACTAATCCGACTCCAAGCAAGATTGGTTGGAAGGAACCTTGTATTAGGATCTTTGGTAAACAGAGTCTGATAGAAATCAATAAACTCCCTCTCAATATCACTGGCCGTTAATAAACTCACCCAATTTCGAGACAATAATTCAGAAATAAAACTTTTTCTTTTTCGTGCTGCCGAATATCTATGAAAGAATTTAGAATTTTCATCACCTTCTTTCAACCATTGTAGCTTACAACGTTATCGCCAAAAAATATGTTCTTTCATGGTAAAATCCTCAATCTGTTCTCGAAGAAGAAATCTTTGTGCCTTTTGGGTAGAAGAAAGACTCCCCTGGTCATCAATAGAATCCAACGAGTTTAATTGAGTAACCAAATTTTGTAAATTAATTGATGTTGCCCTCAAACTTTTGTTCCACTTTACAAGTTCCATTTTCAACCCTTTAAGCTTCATCATTAATCCATGGCCCGGCCAGCCTTGCATAGGATTGTTGTTCCTCCATGAATCCACTATGGAATTAAAATCCTTATGCATCAACCAAGAATTTTCAAAACGAAAAGGACTAGGGCCCCAAATCAAGTCTCCAAAAATAAGAGCTAATGGAAAATGATCGGAAACTACCCTTTCGAGACGGAGTAAATGAGCTGAGCCAAATTTCTGGAGGCATTCATCAGTAATAAAAAATCTGGAGGCTTTGTATTAGATGAATCGAGCATGTTCTTTTGGGATAAAACTTATCACAAAGAAAGCACCCAGATGTTTAGGCTCCATAGTTGAGAGCTATTAGTCCTGCACCACTCTAATATTCTTCTAGAATTGCTGTAGCAATCCACGTTACTGCATGCATATGCTTTTCTCTTCCCTTCAGCATGAAGAAGTGTAATGATTTATTCTTTGGACACCTTGATGTGGCAATTTAATTTTTTCGCATGGTTGACGCCAAGAAATAAAATGAAAAAAAATTCAATCCTCCATTGACATGTTCTTAATTTCAAGCATAAGGGTGCAGGAAGTCTATGATGTACTCCTCTATGGACTTTATTTGTATTAGATTCCTCTTAGTGCTTCCTGAGCCAACCTTTTTCGATTCCCACTGTCATGGAAATACTCTCTTTAATTTCCCTTTTGAATGTGTCCCAAGAATCTACTTTGTTTTCCCATACATGGCATGCCATGTTGTTGTGATGGAAACCATGACTTTGCATCACCCCTCAAGTAGACACTTAGGGGCTGTTTGGGGCACTGAGTGGGTTATAATAACATGGGTTATAATAGTCTGTGAAATAATATAATATTGTTTAAAATGCAGAGTTATTTAGTCTGAGGTTATAATAGTCTGTGTTTGGAGCACAGAGTATTCCATGGGTTATTATAACACAGGTTATTATAACCCTTGCCCCAAACAGCCCCTTATTGTGTTCACTTACTCACATGGTAGAAGCTTTCCAACTCTAAAGCGTGCCTCCATTTCAAAGGAAACTCTCCAACTCACAATCTTGCTGCCTAAAATAGTATAGGTTTGAATCTCCCTATATTCTGATCGAACTCACTTCCATTATTCATAGCCAAATAGAGATTACAAAGGAGCAAGGGAGAATTTGAGAGCTCCCTAATCTCTCTTAACCACTCACTAACAAAATATGGCTGAAAAGGTAACCTTCTCTTTCTGACACTCACCTATATACAATATGCGCAAATACTCAAAATAATCAGACTAACAACTAACAAGGCCCCACCCCCTATAACATTTGCTCAATCCCAGCTCACATTACTGCCTCTCCCCCTCTTTCTACCATAAACTTTCTTAAGTGGTACCCATAATTGGACTAGCTGTATGTATTTTCTCCCTCAGAGAAACATATTTTCTTGCTAATGCCAATAGAATCGCCCTTTGATCTTTAATGGACTTCATGTCCTTTCATGTAGGCCATGCCCCAAACAACCCAAATACACAATTGAGCTCTGGCAGGAGAAACTTTGTCCCTGAGACATCTCACTCGGCTCCCAAGGGCTTTTATTGCAACACCCATAGGTGTCTTCCCAAGGAATTCTATGAACAGTTGCTACACTTGAAGATTAAGACATATGTTGTTGCAAATAAAAGATCGAATGCTCTAACAAGGCCTCATTCAAGCGTGTTGAATAAAATACTTCCATTTCCCTCAATGAAAGCTGAATTTTACCTATATATATATATATGTGTGTTTTTATATAAAAAAAATATGTCGAGTAAAACAGCTCTATTTTGGCGGTGTCTAAGTAGACTGCTCAAGAAATTCTAGGCGAGCCTTCATGAATTCTTCAGGAAAGTTGTGTGCTTACCCACTGGAAAAATCAACAATCATCATAGTACCAGAGCTTTAGCTGAAATCTACTTATATTGCATTACTACTATTTACAAGCTACCAAACTTTCAAGAGGTTTGATATTCTCTTTCATTCCAGAGCTCACTTCTCTTCCCTATGGATGTCACACCTTTTTATCACTTCTTAATTACATACCCGTAGGCTGTATCTTGTGTGTATTACAAAATAATTTGATAGCCCCTTCCCTCCTGACTCGTCCTATTTGAAACTAATACTAACTCTAACTTGAAGGATCCCCCTTGCTATTCTTCATTGTAGAAGTAAGATAGATTGAGGTTTTTAGCTTCTATTAAAGCTTTACTGGCCATTTACCCCTCCCATTGGATGAGAGCCCAAAAATTCGCTCTAGAAAGGTTGTATCATGTTTCCTTGGGCAAGCTTCAATTTGGAGATGTGAAATATTGTGGTTGTTGTGGGAGATAATTGTTAGGCTGGGAGGGATGGGAAGCTCTACAATGCTTCCCTTGGATATACTCTGTTTATAAATAGTATGTGAGTTCTTAACACTCTAAAATTGAGAATGGGCCAGAATAAGAAGGGAGAATCTTCTCATTTTGTTTGGTAACCAAAGAACACTATATGTAGTATTGCCAGCCTCAAGGAAACTGTATCTTTTATGTTGAACTCCATATCCCTTGGATTTTTGTATGCATTAGTTTTCATAGTTTGTTTGGCTCGTATGAATTTGAGCTTGATCAAGGATGGTATCCCTATCTTGGAGGAGTTGATCTACTGAAGACTGAAGAGATTGGTTAAGTGGGTTGCTCATAACGGATAAAGGTAGGGGGTGGCTTGCCATATGGAAGGTGGAAGGGGTGTAACCTTGATGGAGAAAAAGACAGAGATGAGTTTTAATCTGATGCAAAACAACATAGATGAGTTTCTACTTTCTATATATTTATTAACTACGTAAGTTTTTATACATGTGCACCTATTAACTACCTCAGATTAGCCATCCATATGAGGATGATTGGTGGTACTACGTTTCTCAATTGTCCCTTCTCGCTAGATAGTTTCCTGCCTAAAGATGCTTATAAACATTGTGTCTTCCTCTTCTATAGAATTGGGATCCCTTGTGATCTTATGATCTTTTTAGCAAAGGTTTGGGCAACAATTAGAGTTGTATATGGGCATTTTAGGTTAGGAAGTGTGTTATTGGTCAAGCAATCTACCACCACCAATGTTATGTCCTTTTCGTTTGATTTAGGAAATCCTCCATAACATTCATCGTCAACACGTCCCATGGAAACTCTTTAAAAAACAAATTGTTCCATGGAAACTTGGCAATTGGTAATGGATGCAAGACCCCGATGGGTGCCATTGCTAAGTAATGTTGGCATTGACAAACATTGCATCCAGCCATAGATCTTGTCCTATTTTGTTCGTTCTCTTCTGATATGAGTCTGCAACCATTCTCTTATAGGTTTTATCTCACGGGTTGTGTGCTTGAATTGCACCTCTGCAGGTGTCTTAATGCTCAAAATAAATGCCAAAACACTGGAATTCCTTGAAACACCTCATAAATTCTAGGATTTCTTTCAAATGCTTGATTCCTGCAAAATATCCAATCATGTGCATTAATCTAGTTCAGATAACATAAAGACTAACAATATTGAAGCTCTAATATTGCATAGGAATTGCTCACCGAGTGTGCTATCAAGCTGCCTTTTGGGTGCTGAAGGCTTTTGGGTTCATTCTGACCGTGGCATCCTTGTGGACTCATAGGCAAACCCTAATGTTTGAAGTATTGAGGCTTTCCCTAGTGAATTATGATCCTTACTAACTCTGACTATTTCCATTATCTACCCAACCCCATTAGTTTCAACATTCAGACTCCCCCCGATCTCACGTTTAGATTGTTAATAAAGTCTCCATCTAGCGTTTGCATTACATTGAGTATGCTTGCTAATGAAGCTATCAAAACCTCAAAACTATTGTTGGTGTCCCTCAAACTTTCTTCTTGAGTTTGTGCTAAAAATCTCTCTTACAAAGATTACAATTTTGGAAATGTGCAATAAGAGCAATTGTGAATCTACCCGTGACTTGAAAGGACATTTATTATCCATGGATATAAAACCATGTACCTCCCATGCATATAATGGTCCCCTCCATGGTACTGATATCTTTCTTTTACATCTAATTAATCACAAAAATACTATTGGTAGCTCTTCTTGGAGCTCCTAGTTGTTCAAGTTGTCCAAGCCTATTCTATTAGGTGTTGTAAGTTCCAATTTCTTCACCTAAAGCTCACTCATCTTATTTCCTTGTGGGCTTCTGCCATCTCACCTATTTCTAGCACTTGATCAAATGACACTACCACTTTCCCAGATTGGCTTATACCGCCAATTGAATGAACATCTTCTTTGTTTTTGCATGCCTTTCATCAATGTTGGTATAATTGAATGAACATCTTCTTTGCTTTTGCATGCCTTTCATCAATGTCGAGTGCATCATTTTCTCCATTTATGAAAGTCTATAAACTTCTTTTAGTACCACCCCGAAATGAGCCTCAATCAATGCCACTTTTCATCTTCTTCATCCTTAGCATATTCAAGATATTGCTTTGATGCCAAATTGTTTAAGTCCCTAGAAATCTACATATATTTGCATTCCCAAATGCAAGGCAAATTATAAGGTAACAAATGTTCAATAGGTTTAACACTCTCCTTCGATATAGCTCTCTCTAACCAATTCCAACTAAATCACAGCCTCCCCCTTCTCCACGTCATGCCCTTCTATCTCGTTGTAATAGTCGACTTCCTCTTTTTTTTTTTTTTTTTTGGTATTACAAATGAAGATGGTCTTGATGCTTTTCTCTTGCCTACTTGTGACTAACTCTTACCTGAGGGCTTTGCGTGCCTTCTTTCATGTGGAAGTAAAGTGTAAAATAGATTTTGGGGGGGGGGGGGGCGGGGGGGGTTGGAGCTTCTATGATGATAGTGATGACGTAGAAGTTGAGGCTGAGAATGTTTTGGATCATACAAAAAATTACCATCTATATTGAGCATCCATGACCTCCTACTATCCTTTTCTAAAACGAGGATTCAATCCATAGGTAAAAGACTTGCAAATCAATTTTACTTTAATATGTAGGTTTAATTAAAAGTTTGGTCTTTGAACTTTTAGTATTGTGTCTATTTAGTCCTATGCGTTGTGTTTATTTAATTTCGATACTTCTAAAAGATTTTAATAACTAATAAGCCTTTGAATTTTCAATTTTGTGTCTAATCGTTCTTGCCATTAACTATGTGAGTTTAACTTTTGCACCACCAAATGTCTAAAGATGCTTGATTCCAACCTGCTTTGTAATCCTTAAATAATAGTTTCCACGTGCTATGTAAACGTTAAACTACACACATATAGACCAAAAAATTGAAAATTCAGAGAGCTATTATAGACTTTTTATAGTACAGGGACTCGATAAAAGTTTTGTGGACCTATTAAAAACCTTTTAAAGTCCAAAGACTAAATAAGCACAATCTTCAAAGTTAAGAGATCAAACTTATAATTTAACTTAATATATGTAAGGTATCTCCTTACCAGTATTGATTAATTAGAGGAAAGCTTTGTCGTAGGGCAATACAAAACTACCAATTATTAAAGAGAGCTGGTTTCTCTCCTCCCTCTTGCTCTCTAAAGAAAAACTTACCCAAAAACATAAATACTATCAAAAAAACCATTACAATGACATATAGGCTCTCACTCCCATGCTCTACCTTGGTCCTCACAGGACATCCTCACAATCCCTTTCCCATAACTAACTAATTCTTTGGTGAAATCTCTTTCTTGCCCTTACGCTGGTATACTTGGGTAATCGGTGCCTAACAATATACTTCTTCAATCCATTGACCAAGGCATCAAAGCTTATTCGTTTGAGTCTCTGTTTTTTTTTCCCTTCAAGAGTGAAGAGTTCAAAGTGATTACGGATTTTAATATGTAGCTACGAAAGAGTCCAAACGCACACTCAACTGAATGCCAGAGGCCCTTACCACAATGCCCATTCCTAGAGTTATATTGATTTGTTTATTAGCATTCAAAAGAACTCGAGGAATATTTAAGGATGCCTATCAAATAATCCCTCTTTCATCCAATTGAACCACGACTGTATCTGTAAGCAAGAAGATGATTAGAAGACTGCGCACTTTCTAATATTTAGGAACACTTTAAGTCTATTGTATTGTATTCTATATTGCTTTTCATTATTGTTTTTCTCCACGGAAATCTATTGTACAGAGTGTATGTTAGATTTTGAATCATCACGTTTTGTACAATGAATTTTAAATTCTAGATTTATATGATGACATGCACAGACACATGTACGTGCATCTTTTGGGGGGGGGCTGAGGAATCTCTTATTGACCATTTCATGATTGGGGGAAAATCATTACTCCTATTGACTTTGTTTTTCTTGCCTCTGCTGAAGAATCTTGTATATATTCTGTGCATAGAATTTTTATTTATGATTGCATGTTCAGCCGCATGCACGTGCATGTTTGAACTTTAACAAGAATACTTCATGCTTCTGCAACATTGTTTCTTTAGGAACTGCTGTTTCCAGAAATGGGTGAGGCTGATACTCTGGCAAATGGATAGAAGTTTATTAGCCTATACTTTTACAAGGCTATATTTGGGAGTGCTTTTGGCACGGCCAAAACCACTTCCTAATACCCACCCAAACGGGTTATATTTTGGAGTAACTTTATAGTGATTTTGGAAAAAGCACGTATAAAAAGTTGTTGGCCTAAATACTTGCCCAAGAAATGATTCAATACATTTTTTAGAGTGTAGAACCAAACATCAAAATGTTTTTGTTATTAAACACTTTTTATTCTAGTGCTTATGTGAGCACTCCCAAACACATCTTTACTATCTTTACTATTTCTCTCCTGGGTCTGAATCTCATTCTTTATCCTGTCACTTGTATCGTACTTGGAAAATGGAAAGAGCTAACTAGTTTTGAACTTTCGCTCTTTTCTAAATGGTTGGTAATCCTTTTGTCTGTGGTTTAATTAATAGGCCTTGGGATCCTTCAATGAGTCTAAGTCAATTCTATTTTGCTGCTAAGTTCAATCCTTGGCTCTAGCTATTTGTGCTGCATCAGTGGAGAATGCTTGCAAACAACCCCAATGACAAACAGAAAATATTCTTTGTGATTTAATGCTTTGAGAAGGTTCATGTATCCATGAATGAGTTTCTACTCTTTCCCATAAGACAATGACCTACCATTTTAGCAAATGCTTTGAAATATCACCGCTAAAACTTAGTGGAATTACTTCAACAAGGCCTCATGACCTTTGCTTTATTTAAGCATGAGTGATTTGCAAGTTGTGTACTCTGGTGCAGTAGGCCCTAACACTATAATGGTAAAGAAAAGATGAATCCACTGACTTTTATCCGCCTCCTCACCTTGCTTTTGAAGGCCAATCCTTTTGGGAGTAAAGGAAAATATCACTTCATCTTTGATTTGCTCCACATATTTGCAATGTGCAAGTCATTGTGAGCACTCCATACCATTCAGGACTCGGTGTTCAAATTGCAACCGAGCAAAATCGCCATCGATTGTCATTTCAATCCTTGGTCAAATTCAAAGCTTATCGACATTGATGACTGGTTTTACTTTTTCTGGCTATTGTTCGTTGCTAGGTGATATCCTCATTATCTGCCTCCTATTCTGCCTTTTGTTTCTAGTATTAGATCAAATCAAAGATTTTGTTCCTGAGTGCTTCCCGTTCTTGTCATTTGGGAAAATAATGACCAAAGACAGGTCTTAGATGCTTTCTAAAGAAGTGTCAATCTGGTGTTTCTATCTTGTTGAAATTGAAATGATTTGTTGCAGTGATTTCGAATCTTCAGCTAAAAGGTTAAAAACTTCTCTGTTCATTTCAATTGACATTGCCATATCTTTGTACGATGGAAATACATGATCTGCAATATTGTATGCTGCTAGATTCACTATTGTGAAGGATCAGATGTTCAATCATTTCAGGATGGCTGGCTGTGGCTATGGTAAATCCAAAAGTTTGTTGCTGCTGCCTCTGCCACTGCCACTGCTAGCTTTTCAATGAATGAATGATGCACAAGCACATGGAATTTTCAAATTTCCTTGAGAGTTATAATTTCTTTGTAGGGGCCATTGGAACTCAGCCTTCATTTCTTGACCCCTACATTAAATTATTGTACTGCTGTCTAACATATCAGTGAATTGTACGTTCTGTAATCTACTCGACAAAGATCAATCATCCGATTTGGAGTTCGAACCAACAGCGTAATAGCTTTCAAATTATTTAAGCTAATTTATGTTATTTGTCTTTGAACTTCATAGCCTTTTTGTATGTTCTATAATCTACTCGACAAAGATCAATCACCCGACCTGGAGTTCCAACCGACAGCGTAATACCTTTCAAATTATTTAAGCTAATATATGTTTTGTCTTTGAACTTAATAACCTTTTTGTCATATTTTGATGGTACATAGTTCGTTTAATTTAAGAAGCTTATTTTGCAGGATTAATGTTACTAGAGGTTTACCTATAAACTTATAAAAGTTCCACAAATTCAAAGAAAGAACTGATCAAGAAAACCAAAGGTTAAATTGTCAAGTCATTCAGAAATTTTTATGGTTTATATTTTGCTTCAATTTGGCCCTTATGATTTTAGAACTTTATTATTCGATTAAATATCTAAAAAACACCATTGTTACTGAATGTCAACATTTTTCTTATGAGACAAATTTTCTTTAGACACTATTGCCTCTTTCTACCATGTTATAAAGAAAAAGAAAAAATTGTACCATAATAGTAGGAAATATTTTGAGATATTTAAACTATATCATATTGATCAAATTAAAATTATAACCAAAATCATAGACTATTGAAGCAAGACATGAACTTGAAACTACTTGTTCTATAGTTACTGTGATATTGGTTAAATGGTACAATTGAATGAAACTAAAAGAAATGGGTTTAGAGGGCAATGTGAGAGAAAAGAAAAGAAACTGGGAGGACCAAAATTAAACACCATGTTAAAACAAAGTTGATGGACAAATGTTGTAATAACCCTTCAAATACAATTTAGTACAATTGACATAAGTTCCAAAATGTCCAATGAAATAAAGTAAAATAACATAATGTATTATTAAATGACGTGTCAAATGCTAAATGACTACCATATAGTACTAAAACTTTTTCCCATTTTTGGTGCCCTGACACAGCACAACGTGGAATTCTAGGGAGCACACCGTACTGATGTTATATGTCTCAAACACACACCTCGTGGGTCTGATTCCAGCGAGGCCAAGCTTGTCCTTGTCCTTTCACACTTCACAGGAGGGGCCTGCCAATTGGGGGGGGGGGGGGGGGGGGGGGGGGGGGGGCGCTCAGAAATCCATCCATCAACCAAAATGAAAGCAACCTTATCCATGATTCTGACCACTCACATTTCATCCTCAAAGCCCTCGAAACTTTCTCTCACATTCACAGATTAGAAGAGTTTTTCTTTTTTCGTTTTCCTCTTTGAATATAAACAAATTGAAGTTTGAGGCTCAATGAACATAACTGCTTTGACAATTATGGCAAACCAGACAAAACAGCCAGTGAAAAAAGTAATACAAAAGGATTCAGATTGACAATTGGAAAATGGTGTTAAAGATGAAAAAGGACTTGGAGGGCAGTTGCTTTTCAGCTTTCAGCTCCAATTTGTCGTTGAGAACCCTGAAAATTCTTCATCAATTCTAAGAAGTGATCTTCTTCTTCCTTGAGAATACTTTTATGGGTAAGCCACCTTTAGGCACAGGAAATGGACCGTATTGTATCCCAGATTCCTCTCCCACCACTTTCCATCTGATCCCCCAAACAAAAACAAAGCCAAGATTAGCCAAATAGCTAATTAGCTCACACAGACATTTTCACAAACACTTAAAAACATTATTAATTCAACAGTGACATTTTCACAAACACTTCGTAGGCAGATTAGGCAACCAACTAATTAACCCACCATCATAATTCAGTCAGACAATTTCACAAACACATCATAAATTCAATAGTGACATTTTCACAAACACTTTGCAGGAGTGACCCAGAAACATCATAATTCAATTGCGACATTTTCACAAACAGTTGTGCAACTGCAAAGAAACATCCTATTAATCAATTAACGTAAACCCCAGAAGAAAGAATCAAAATTCCTACCACTCTTGGCGGCTAGATCAGCAAAAGAAAAACATGAGGTGTAAAACGTTGAAACGTGGAGAAAGAAGAAATGGTTTGGTGAATGGTGATAAAGAGAAAATTATGATTGTTCTTACAGGCTGGCTGTATCGACTTCTTTTGTCGCCATGGACCGAAGCCTTGATCACAGGCCAATTCTCCGCCATTTGTAAGAGAGAGAGAAAGGGATTGGGATTTTAGGATATTTTGAGACCAAATGATTGGGGTTTTGGGCAATGGAATCTTAGGATGTAACTCATGTCATATATCCATTCTTTTCATATCGTGAATGTCCGAGCCAGCTTATACGCGGACAATCCATAACCATATATTTTGGAAATATTTCAAGTACTACTTTTACTTTGTTCCAATCACTGTTTCTCCCATTCACAACATTTAAAAATGGTGTAGGGTACATAAAATAAACACAATGATTAATGACGTGTCTAAATGTGAATAGAAAAAAAGATAAATACTATCGTAATTCTAGCAAGGACTTTAACCTTATATCTTATAAAGAAACCCTATAAAATTTTAGAAAAAATTTCTAATGCTAAACCAACACCTCTTTATATTCATAGTCTTCACACATCGTTAAGTGACATTATTTTACTTCATGAGTTTCATACTATTTTTAAATATTATTGTTACAGTAAACAATAAATAATAAGTTTCCCACTATCTTTAAATATTACTGTTACATTAAACAATGAATAAGATCATACTCCTGTAGTATTAGAAATGCTTCTAGAATTTTATTCTAAATAGGTGATTGCCAAGAAATTTAAACCTATTATCTAGAATCTATACCTTTTTCTCACTCGTTGGATGCTCACTAGGCATCTCAAAAATCTATATTGCTTGGTAAAAGAATGATTTTTTTTTTGTTATTTTTGGAGTTAGAATTCAAATCTATTATTATTTTTTAATCCAATACATCTTTTTTAAATTTTAAATTAAAAATACTTCTAAAAACTAAAAAGTATCTTATGTAGTTAATTATATAAACAAAAAATATGACCTAATAAGTTAAAGAAGTGATGTGAGACTTATACATGAAATGATTTCAGTCACAAAAAGGGACAGATATTTCTTAAATGACATATCACTACAAAAATACAAATAACAAGACAAAATAAACTTGTAATTGTTAGCCAGGCATATATGATGTCACATCATTGGACAAATTATTTCTAGATAAACTTCAATTATCAACTAAATAAAACCAAATTAAAAAACTCTAAGGATGACTTTAAAACATCTTTAATATTTAAATCATATGTAGGAGATATACATCAATCATTTTAATCCTAATTTTTTTTGGAAAGGATTTTAACCCCAGTTGAATAATGTTCCAACCACAAAAATTAATATACTATAATTCATTGTTACTCATCAAAAGCCAATGAGAGTAGGAGGTGACAAGCAACAAGAGAACGAATATTGGGAATGTAATATAAAAAAAAATGTGTTTCTTTTTACTTTATACTAAGATTTGATGCATGCATGCCACGTGTACTAATGCATGCAACAAAAAAACAGTCCTACCTTGTTTTCTCTAAGAAAATTTAAAATCTGTAATTAAACCTAGAAAAGAAAATGAATATTTTACCAATCCTGTCCGTTTAGTACAACATTATTTGGCTGCATATCGATGAATAAGAATCTTTCTACACACCAATATTAAATTTGGTTAAAATATCAAAAATATTCCTGAACTATGGGGTTGGTTTCAATTATACCCTTGAACTTTAAAAAGTTTCATTTTAACCCTTGAACTTTAAAATTTGTTTCAAAACAACCATTGGAGATTTTTTCTGTTAAATTTATGGACGAAAAATGACGTATTTGCATATGTTTTGATTTTTTTTCAACGTGTATGTTCAAATATGTTCACACAAGCAATAATATAAATGCAAAAACATCATTTTCCGTCTATGAATTTAACGAAAAAAAGCCTTTAAGAGTTGTTTTGAAACAAATTTCAAAGATCAAGGGTTAAAATAAAACTTTTCAAAGTTCAGGGGTATAATTGAAACCAACCCCATAATTCAGGAGTATTTTTGATAATTTAACCTTAAATTTTTGACAGCTAAGAGAAAGAATAGTAAAAAATAAAAATTTTAAACTTTTTTACTCTCTCCTAACTCTAAAAAATTTAATAGTGGTATGTAGGAAGATACTCACATACTAGTATGCAGTCAAATATTATTTTTTAATATAATTTCATACTTAAAGCATCTCTACTCTTTTTGTAAGAGGTCTTGCTTTAAAGAAATCGTAGACTCGAATCATCACTTAGTATTACGAATTTGGAGAGAAAAACAAAACATAAAACTAACTAAACCTCATATATATGTAATAATGGGTGAGGGGGCCCTTTTATTTGAAGGGTAAGGTGGCCTTTATGCTGACTCAGATAAGAGAGGGAGAGGGAGAGGGAGAGGGATAGGGAGAGGGGAGCCTTATAAGGGTAAGGTGCCCTTAGACGAGAGAGATCAGGAAGGACCACGCAGTTCCACAGCCTAAGGAACACTAAGGAGAGGACCACAGCCAATGGACAGATTGGAGAATCCTTTCTCTTCCTTAAAGTCAACAAACACCCAAAAAAAAAAAAAAAAAACTTAGCATTTCTGTGATCATTATTTTACTAAAGCTTACTCATTTATAATCCAAACGTGTAAAATATTATCATCTTTATTAAACTATATGATCTTAAAACTTCAATGCATCTAGAAAGAGAATGCTAATTAACAGCCAAAAAAATAGGATCAAATTTTAAGAGTTTCAGAGATTACCCATCTGACCAATAAACCTATTCTCCCTTTAGTCTAAAGTATAAATTAAACTTGTAGCTAGCTACAGAAAGAGAGTAATAAAACAGTCAAAAAATAGATTTCTAGACCCATCTGTATAAAAACATGAAATAGGGTTTTTTTTTTAGAGAGGAGAGGATTAGGAACAACAAGACCCCACATATCTCTACAATAGTATGATATTGTCTATTTTAGACATAGCCTTCATGACCCTTTTTGGTTCTACGTATCAAAAAGCCTCATACCAATGAAGATGTTATTTTCCTCATTATATACTTATGATCTTCCACTGTCAATGTAGGATTTTGGTCTGCACTCCCAACTAAAAGATATTCAGTCTAATCAAACGTAAAAGTTGAGGGGGTTTTGATCTCCCTTTTTAAACTATCACTTAAACTTCGAGTGGAATTAAATGAGAAATTACTAGAAGAGGACACTATAATATGGCTAATAGTTTTGCATTGTTAGATATATAAGAAAGAAAATGTAAAATATACTTTGAATATAAATCTATATTTAATTAATAGTTGTTAAAAGCATATGAATTTTAAATCTACATCTAACCGTTATTAAGGTAATTACACACGATAATGATGGTTTCATTCAATAATTTTTTTAATTAAAAAAAGAAGAAGATAAAATTAGGGTTGTTAAAGATAATTAAAGAGAAGGCATGTAATGAAAGTAAAAGTTGTAGGTTGGTTTAGAGAGAGAGAGAGAGAGACCTGTAAGTGGTGGTGAGGTGGTGGAGAAGAACAAGCATTTCAAGCTTAGCCATCTCACTGCCTGGACACGAGTGCACTCCATTTCCAAATGGCATGTACGTGTTTGGTCGAGGTGGCACCTTCATCATCACACAAACATTCAACAACGGCATTAAAAACAAAACAAAACAAAACAAAACAAAACACCTAAAAAAACATCGTGTTTGAGGTGCAGGTTTAAGCCGTTTGAATTCAAAACACCGTCGTATACATTAGAAGATAAGCTACTATATCTAAGTCTGTTGATTTCTCCAACAAAATCAAAAAGAAAGATTGTGTTTGACTCATATAGTTTCTAACACGACAAATTATTCAAGGAGACCGCCACAATATACTTTGACAGTTTTGCTAAATTGAATATGTACACGTTAAACTGCAAAAATACTTCGAATTTGTACTCAAAAGTCATTAGAGGATTTGACGACTTTCAAATCTATATCCAATGGTTGTAGCTGTCTCATTGAATAACTTTTCCTTAACCCGGTGTTGATTATCCAATTTAAGAGGTTTCTAACTGAATGTGAATGAAAATTAAGGCTCATATTTGTGGGATATATACCCTACAAAGGCAGGTAGGTCACGTGATCTGACAGTTAAGAAAGATTTGAAGTTTTTGTGAGACATAAAAACAAGAGTGCATCATATAAACATATAATTTTTCCTTAGACACATCGAAAACGACATGGGGGTGTTAAGATAATGGAGCCATGGATGACCTTATATTTGGATCATGACCCACTTCCATGGAAAAAGAGAAATTAAAAGACATGTAGTTGAATTTATTTATATTTATATGATTCAAAATTAAAAGTAATTAAAAAAGAAAGAAAAAAACAATAATATATATAGTTGGGGAATTAAAATTTGAGTTTTTATAAGGGCATGCACCTCGAATCTTGAAGGATCAAACTTCTCGGGGTGTGGGAAGAAATCAGGAGAGTGATGAATGGTTCTGAAGAGTGGAAGAACTTTCCATCCTCTTGGGATTAAATAACCTTCAAACTCAACCTCTTCTACTGCTTCTCTGAATGTGAATGACAGTACACTTGCTGTTCTTAGGGTTTCTTGTATCACCTGTTTTTTTTTATACAAAATATACTATACCTCAATATTCTTCCATTCTTTCTTTTCTTCTCAAATCGAACAAAACATATCATATCAACAAAAAGATTAAAAGTTCAAATCTCTATCTTCACGTGTTGTTAAACTTATAAATAAATGTTTTCAAGTTTAGGGTTAAATGTGTGTGTGACATGCCTTTTTAAATTTTTTATGAAGGACTAAAAATGTTCATTTAAAAAAAAAAATTAGTAATAACATTTTTTTCAAAAGTGTTAATAAAATATATGCCTACTTTAAAAATACTTTTTTTTTTCAAAAAGAATCCAAATGAAAAAAAAAAAATTCGCTGATTGGACAATTTCCTATGGTCTACTATGATTGTTTTCTGAAAAAGAAAAAAATTATCTTTTCTTTTCTCCTCTACCCCTTTCTCTCTTCCATTTGTCAAAAGTTTAGTGGTGACCATGACAAAAAAAAGTCAATGAAAAAGTGTTATCCTTTCAAATTCAATCTAAATAGATACCAAATTTAGGACAAATTATTCAACGAAACCACTACAATGAAGCCGTCTCTTTAAAATAGTTAAATTTAGATCTTAAAATTTATCTACCCTCTAATAACCACGGAATACAAAAGCGAAATACTTTTACAATTCATCTCTCATATGTCTAATAATGTAAAACTACCCGCTTCATTGTGACAGTTTTCTCAAATAATTTCTCCAAATTTAGATCTATCATAACCTTTAAAAGTAGAATCGTTTTTTTTTTAAGTGCACTAAGTGTAGATTTAGAGATTTAAACATCAAACTTAAAATTAAGGAGTAGATATAATCCTTAAAAATAATGTAACTGTCTTTTACATAAAACAGTACGTACCCGACTGGTCAACGGCATGCGCCTGGTATCGTCCCATGTAAGGCCACGCTTCCCTTCGAACACTTTCCGTTCAAAAATTGCCTCCTGCTCCTTCTGAATAATCACACAAATTAATTAATTTCCTTAACACTCAATTTTATTACCCAAAAAAACAAAACATTGTTTACCTTAACAGCTTCGAGAAGATGGTGATTGTCGTGTAAGTACTTGAGAATCCATGTTAAAACACTGGCTGTCGTGTCTTGAGCTGCAAAGATTACTCCTATTATATTATCAGCTATTTGTGAATCACTCAGCTTGTTTTTCTCCTCTTTTTCGCTGCCGTTGTCGCCGCCGCCGCCCAATAGCACGGCCAGCAGCCCACCGCCATGCTCCTTGCTCCGCCGTCTTTTCTCTATCAGTTTCCCCAATGTCTCACTCAGCAACTTCCTCGCCTAAAATCGAGTCAAACTAAACCCATTTAACCGTTTGTTTGATTTTCATGAGGAGGAGCAAAATTTTACATTTAAAATCTGAACTTTTTTTTTTTTTTTTTAATATAATATTATTTGTTTGATTTGAGCCAAAATGGGAAATGGGATTGAGAGAAGTTTTTTTTTTTTTAATGTTTTGTTTTTGTTTTTACCTTCATTGCTTTGCGAAAAGGGGTTCCGGGGAGATCGAGAGGCATAGAATTGTAGCCTTTTTCAAGGCATTGGTACAGATGTTTGATTCTCTCTATTTCCAAGTCTTGTTGGTCTCCAAAAGCCGAGATCATCGCCACATCAAAAGCAAACTGCAACGAACACACACACAAGTAAAAAAAAAAAAAAAAAAAAACACTTCACTGCTGATTCCCTGTGCTTAAATCATGTAAACGTGTGGCAAATTTCTGTCATATCATGCAAACTTTCCAAAAAAAAACACACTAACAACAGTTTTCTGCTCGCCAATTCGAGAATAGCTAAAATGAATAAAACTACTTAACTATTATTATCTCAAAAGTCGATAGTCTTATTTTTCATCAAAGTTAGTGAACGAAGAAAAATACTTTCCTACTAACTGGATAATAGAAATTTTCTACCATCCACCACTAACTTTTGACTAAGAGACAAAAGGCAAAGTTAGTGGTAGGCAAAAAAAGATTCCTACGGACTCGAGGAAGTATTTTTCGAAAACACATCATTAAAAAAATACTCAATTAAAAAAAGAATAAAATTTTGGAATTACCCTTTTCATTTGTTGCAAGGTGTTGATTTGGGAGTCATTCCAAGAGGGTAGAAGGTGAAGCACAATGCTCTCAATCTGAGAGACAGAGGCTTTGATAGCAGAGGGCAAAAAAGAAGCTTGGATGAGCTTCTTAAGGCGAGAATGGTAAGCCCCTTGGTGGAAGAACAAAGCTTGAGGACCTATCATTCTCTCTTTGCTTGGTGGATAAGTTGGCTTGAACAGATGAGCCTTACTCACAAGCACAACTCTTGCAGCCTCGGGACTTGAAATCATCACACATGGACACCCCAGTATATGTGTCTTGAAAACATCCCCATATCTACAAAAACAACAACAACAAAAAAATCAAAACCCGAACAAAAAGCAGGAGCAGAGCGAAGAAGGAAGAAGAGGAAGAGGACAACTGTGCCCTCTTCTGTTAGTGTCTCGTAATTCAAAAAGTATATATAAAATACTTAAGATTTGATAGTCTCGGGATTGAAAGATTATGTATACAAAAAGTCAGCAAAAATTTCTAGCTCCGGCCCTGACAGGCATAAGGGTTTTGTTTTTTTATTTTGTTTTTGTTACCTTTTTTGCCTAATGGAGAAGAAGGAATTGGGGTTTTGGGTGTAGAGTTTGAAGGTTTCGCCTATGTAAGGCCAGCCCATGGAGCCAGGGGGGAGGAGTTTGTGATTGGGGTGGCGCCATTGGAGGCAAAGGAGGAGGAGAAATAGAGCAAAGAAAAGAAGAAGAAGAAGCATTTTATTGTTGTTGAAAGGGATGAAGAGTTTTAGTTTGGAGAAGAAAAGGGTGTGGAGAAATGGGGTTTTTATAGAGGTGGAGGAAGAAGAAGAGAAGAAGAAAAAGGTGGGGAGAGTGTTTGATTTGAAGACAAATGTCACCAATTTTACATAATAACACTTTTTGCTTCTAAGCCCTTTTATAAAGAAATTTTTTTAAGCCCCATTCAGCCTTTAGGCCCCCCACCCCACTAACCTCATAAAGAAAATTTCAATTATTATCCCTATGTTTTTTTTTGTTAATGTTTTGTTGTGAAAAAAAGGAATAGTTATTTAGTTGGGTTGTATTACAAGTTTGGTCTAATTTTAATTTTTAGAATTGTATCTATATTTAGCCTTTTTAGTGATAGATTGTGTTTATTTGGTTTTTTTAATTTTTTAGAATTGTATCTATATTGATGGATTGTGTTTGTTTAGTTCCTATATCTTAAAAAGTATTTAATATAGATTTTTGAAATTTCAATTTGTGTGTCTAATTGATGTATGAACTCTCTCTCTTTTTTGAGAGCTTGTTCATTTCCTTGCCTGCCAAATACGTGCTGATACTTCTTTATCTTTTGAGCTTTTTGTTGAATCTATCATTCAAGACCCTCTTAGCTTGGTCTCTCTATTTATACATATCCAACAAAAAAAATCACTAACACGAATAGAAGGAGAAAAACAAACCCATAATCTATTTGCCACATAATACGTAAAATTAGTATATCATGTAAGTGTAAGATTAACAAAATTAATACAATATATAGACCCATTTGATTTAAAATTAGTCTATTGAAAAAAAATTAGAATATAGGAACTAAATAGACATACAACCAAGTTTAGATATATCTTTTGCGTTGTATTAATAGAAAATTTACCCTATTTGTTTCTAGTGTTGATATGTAATTTATTAATGTATGTGGTCTAAAATATATAAATCCACATGACGATGCTATAAAAGATATTTTTGACGAATGAAATATGAAATTTTAATAGGAAAAAGATATAAAAGATTTTTTATGTAAAATTTATGGACTAAAATGAGACTCTCAAATCAACAAAATAAAACAAAAAAAGTTCAAATTCTCTCTATTTGTAATATAAATTTCAAAAATAGAAAAAAATTACGAAATGAAAATAGAATGAATTTATGGGGCAAAATAGAATTGACTTCTTTGAAGAAGAAAATAGCACCACACGTTTTTTTAGAAAATTTGTACTTATTTTAATTATATATTCATAAATGTTCTAAAGTATTATTGTAATTTGATCACTTAATTGAATGTAACATGAGTATAATTTAGCGCCAAACTGACCATAGCTCAACGGTAATTGACATGTACCCTTGATTGAGAGGTCAGAGATTTAAAGATTTAATCCCCCATCTCCAAACTTTGTTGGACTAAAAAAATAAAAACATGAGCATAATTTAGCAGTTAAAGCATCCACTTTTTTTAGATCAAAATTTAAATCTTTATCTTGCTCAAAGAATTATTGATTATCTAATAAATGTACTATTTGTGTGTTATTATTATTTTTTTTGAATTCAACAACATTTAAGAGTGGAGGGATTCGAACTCATGACCTCTTGGTCATAAGTATATATTTCATGTCAATTGAGCTATGCTCTTATTGGGTGTTGGTGTGCCTTTTTACTCTTTATAACTTCGGGTGTTGGTGTGCCTTTTTACTCTTTATAACTTCCAATAAAGATAACTTTACTATTTTATATTCTCTAATGTTTAGATTGCTAAAGACTTCAGTTTTTTTAAAACTAAAATTGTTGAAGACTTTCTATTTTTAGTAAGAAGCTATTCATGATTTGATGTTTGTTTTTTTTTTCCTGCTTTTACTGATTAATGTATTCCTCTTCAAAAAAAAAAAAAAAAAAGATGAGTAGAAATATAAATATTTCTTTTTTTTTTTCGAAAGAAATTTTTTTTCTGCTTTTACTGATTAATGTATTCCTCTTCAAAAAAAAAAAAAAAAGATGAGTAGAAATATAAATATTTTTTTTTTTCGAAAGAAATTAAAATACTTCACTCTAAATGAAAGTCATATTTTTCATATTATATTTAAGTTCAATTAAAGTTTAGTCCCTGAACTTTCAGATTTGTGTCTATTTGGTCCCTAAACTTTCATAAGTGTCTAATAGGTCCCTAAACTTTCAATTTTGTGTCTAATAAGTCTCTGAACTTTCAATTTTGTGTCTAATAGGCCCCTGTCAAACTTGAAATTTTTAAAAATTAATTGATCTATTAGATATAAATTTGAATTTTATGTCTAATAGAACCCTAAAATTTCAATTTTGTGTCTATTAGACTCGTGAATTTTAAAAAATTCGAAAGTCCAAGGACTAAGTTTGTAATTTTGAAAGTTCAAGGACTAAATAGACATAAACCTCAAAGTTCAGAGACTAAATGTGTAATTTAACCTTATATTTATAATCGCAAATGAGAGACGATTATGCTCGTGAACTACAACTCCATAGTGGAGAAGTACGTGTATAAGTATTTAGCCCATATTCCAAGTTACTGTTAAAAAAATAAAATAAAATAAAAGACTATATTCAAGTTGGTGGAAAAATTTATAAATTAAGTTGCCATTTTGAATTTGATTTCAAATTTCGAAATTTAAACTAATTTAAAAAAACAATTAAGGTTAAAAAACACTTTTGGTTTCTAAAGTTTCGTGAAGTAATGATTTAGTCATTGAACTTTAATTTGTAATAATTTAGTTCTTGTATCTTTAAATTTGTAACAATTTAATCCTTGAACTTTAGCATATAACAATTTAGGTTCTATGCTTTCAAATTTGTAACAATTCAATTCTTACTATGAAAAATCTCAACAAAATTAAGTGTCGTTTTTTATTATATACTGACTTATCTTTGTAGTTTATCAATCTATCTATGTAAGAAATTTCATTAAATCTTTATAATATTTTTCTCGACATGCACTAAATCATTACAAAGTTTAAAGTACAATAATTAAATTGTTACGTATTAAAGTTTAAAGACTTAAATTGTTACAAAATTGAAAATATAGAGACTAAATTATTACAAACTAAAGTTTATGGACTAAATTGTTACTTCTGTAAAAGTTTAGGACCAAAAATATTTTTTAACCTATAATCAAAAGGGTAACGTTTTGTTAAAAAAAATTGGTAACTATTTTAATGTGATGAAAAATTCACATGTCTATATTAAAATACTAATAAAAAATTAATAAAATTTACCATAAATAGAAATGTCTATTTTTTCGTGGGGACCTACCCTTAATGGGGCAGAGAATCTCTGTTTAGGCAGAAATAGGAGAGGGAGTGGGAAAAAAAATCATTGTGAGCTAAATGAGGATGAAGAGGATAATATATTCTCGCCCTCGTCCTGCCCCTCCCCCACCTCATTCTTCATCCCAGTCTTTTTTTTTTTTTTTTTTAATTTTATTATTATTGTGATTATAAATATATAGTATTTAAATTTAAAGTTTCATTATTTAATGACAATTTGATATATATGAATCATATAGATGACTATTTGGACTATATGAGGATAATTAGATAATTTGATACCTAATATTATTTTGTTTCTATTAGAAGGTTTAAGAAATTTCACTTTAAATGAGAATTCTTTGTGGGAATTAACTATTTATATGAAATTTTTTAATGAGAAATTAACTATTTAATTGAAAATTTTCCAAAAAAATCATTTAATTTAATTGAAAATTTTCAAAAAAAAAAAAAATCTAAATGAGAAATAATTCATTGTGAAGATCCCCCACCCCAATCCCTGCAAATTTTAACGAAAAATTCTCCGAGAAAAGAGAATTAGATAGAGATAGGGACATAAATTTTGCCCCGCCCTACCCCATGAACATCCCTAACCATAACTCATCCATTATAAGTTTTGAGTTTAGTAAATCAACTATGAAATCTAAATACTACATTATAAATTAGTGTAGACATTAGGGGTGGGCAAAAACCAAACTAAGCCGAGCCGAATTGAGTTGATTGGTTCAGTCTAGTTTTTATAAAATTGTCAGTTTTCTTGATTTAATATTTTAAAAAATTGAGATTTTTGGTTCGGTTTACAGTTTTATTTTTTAAAAATTGAAAAAATCAAACTGAGTCGAACCCCTTAAATGATAACTTTAAAAAAAAAAAAAAACCTTAGTTCAACATGAATGGTTTAACTCTCCACTTAAAAACCCATGATCGAAAGCTGATACATTATTTCTTTTCATCTCTAACCCAAAAACCCAAAGCCCAAATCTTGGATTAGGGTTTAAATTTGTAACCCTATATTTTCACTTCTCAAATGCCATCAGCCCCTCCCTCACTCTCTTTCTCCCTTTCTTCCCTTTCTCATAAACTTCGACCCTCTCTCTGATGTGCGCCCCACACCCTCTCACTACCATCGCCCCTTCGCATCTTCATCTGCCAGAACATTAGATGATGCCCTTCGAAATCACCGTTGCCGATGGTGTTCATGTCTCACTCTCTACATTATCTTGTTGTCTATGTTTCTCACAAAAGCTCAGTCTCTCACTCTCAAACTCTTTATTTGTGTTGTAGTCACTGGACAAATTGAAGGCAAATTTCAGTTTTAGCCGAGCTGAACCGATTGGAACTGAAATTGATTGGTTCGATTTTTAACCGAAACTAACGAAGCTTCAATTTTTCTCGATTTAAAGCATTCCAGAACTGAGGTGTTCGGTTTGGTTATTGGTTTTAGCCAAAACTAGATCCAATCGAACCATGCACACCTGGTAGACATCGAAGGTGTTAGAAAATTCACCGGGGCTAAATTTGAGAGGTGGCTTGTTTTTATTGAGTCAAAACCATAGGACTTTCAAAGTCAATGTGTCAACATTTTTAGCCATATACGTAGTTGAATTCCCTTTCCCCCAAAATATACGCAGTTGAATTCTCTTAGCCTAGTAAAATTGGTCATATTGCAATTGGCCCAAGATCAAATAAGTCGAAGAATAATTTGACTCAAATCCAAACCAAAAGGGTTAGACTTAAAGCCAACAGAGTCCAAATCCAAATAGTTGGGCCCAAAAATCATCAAGACTCGAGCTCACAATATACCTATGAATAGCTCTATTAACAGAAGAGCTATCATTCATTTAAAAAGTTTAGAACCTAGAGACATTAAAAAAAGAGGAGAAAATTTAGAACTTAAAGCACCAAAAAGACTTCTAGAAAATCATAGGACCCCCTGAAGTTCTTGAGTACTGAAGACTTTCTGAAGACTCTTAGAAGAACAAAGACACTTTTAAGATTAGAAGACTTTGAAGATCAAAATCTTTTTGAAGATCGATTCGAAGACTTTGAAGACATTTGAAGCACACAAGAGACTTCAAGACTTAAATCAATTCATTAAGAAGATCAACAAGCCAAAGGCAAATCCAATAGGATTAACAAGCCAAGGGCCAATCCAAGAAGATCAACAAGCTAAGGGTCAATCTAAGAAAATCAACAAGTCTGCACGAGAAAAAAATCAGATGATCATATATTGGAGATTGTACTTCACTCATACAAAATTAATACAAATTCAAGTTCACTTCCACGAACCAAATTTCTTCAAAAATCTCGTGTGAATAGAAAATTTATTAGAAAAAGTAAAAATTGCAACACTTATATACATTTAAGGTAAAAATGACAACACTTATTAAAGTTTAAGGTGCAATTTGATGAAGCTCAAAATTTAAGGTAAAAATTGATATACCTTATCATATATATTTAGAGATAAAATTGATTTTTTGTTCTTTTTAAATGGTTTATTATTATTTTTTTAGCCTCTTGAAATTCAATGGAAAAAAAAAAACGTTTTCTTCAAGGTGAAATTACTTTTTGTTTATAAGCACCACTCGAAGAAGAACTCCTTCTATACGCACTCCTGAGTTCAGGAGGGGTACATGAATGAATCGAGACCACATCCGAATGAGAGGGATCCTGAGGCTATGCAAGGCATGGTTAAGAAAGGTTTACAAGAATTGATAGCTACTACCTATACCAACAATGTGCACCTTCCTTTTCGGTGGCTCAATCATAAGAACTCCAAAGTTAAGTCTGCTTGGCTTGGATCAATCCTATGTTTTGTGACCTCCTAGGAATTTTCCTAGGAAGCATGTGAGTGAGGACAAAACATGCTGAAAGGACTCATATATGTTGGTTTGTGGGGACAGTCTTCACTCTCGCAAGCAGCTTAAGACAAGTAAGTAGTGTGGTCAGGTCGTGGGGGATGCAGGGGAATGCCATGCCCGTTAGGTGCCTAATCCAGATTCCAAATCCTGGTTCGAATCTACAAGGCATGGTTAAAAAATGCTTAAAAGAATTGATAGCTACTACCTATACCAACAAGGTGCACCTTCCTTTTCGGTGGCTTAATCATAGGAACTCCAAAGTTAAGTGTGCTTGACTTGGAGCAATCCTATGTTGGGTGACCTCCTAGGAATTTTCTTAGGAAGTATGTGAGTGAGGACAAAGCATGCTGAAAGGACTCGTGTTAGTTTGTGGGGACAATCTTCACTCTTGCAAGTAACTCAAGACAAGTAGGTAGCGTGGTCAGGCCGTGAGGAATGCCGAGGTCGTTAGGTGCCGAATCCTGGGCACTTTGGGTGCTTTTCCTTGTACTTTTTTAAAAGTCATTCCAAACTCATTTTAAATATTTAAAATATTTAAAATAATTTTTAATAATTTATCTTGTATAAAATCAGAATTATTTGAAATGAAGGTGAGTCTTTTCTAATGTTGGCTTGAACGAAAAAGAAAATAAAATTTTTACTAATATAGTGTTAGAGTTCTTATATTAGTATAATTGTATTTTTGTAAATATAATAGTTGAGTTGTCCTTTATTGTCTTTTCACTTTCTCCTAATTAGGTTAACCTTGTACACTTGTATATATATATCTCTTTAGTGAATGGAATGGAATATATACTCATTCTCTCAAACCTTTAGCATTCACATGGTATCAGAGCCCTAGGGTTCTCTAGGAAAATTTTTGTCCTTAGGGATTTGTGACCATTAGGGTTTGAGGTTTAGAAGTTTGTGACCATTAGGGTTTGAGGTTTAGAACACCTTCTTTGAGGGTTTTGGTCTTGCTGTGAGCTTTGTGCATCAACTCAACTAGGTCTGTCGCCGGAATCTGTCGCCGGAATTCGCAGCCGCCGCCACCAACGAGGTCTGTCCACGGCCTAATTTTTCGTCACCGCCCGGTTTTTTGGAAAGCCCAGTCGCCGATCAGCCGATCCGGAAATTTTGGTCGAAAACTAACCGGCGCGTGAACCACACGCGCCGCCGGAATTTTTTGCCGCCCGTTTCACGCGCCGGCTCGTGGAGGCGAGTGAGCTGCCGGATTTTTCTCCGTTTTGCGTGGGTCAGTTTGCCGTGGTCTCCTCTTTCGTGTTCTGTGTTGGTTTAGTTCATTGGGTGTTCGGTTTATAGTGTTTTGAGCCATATCTTGCTTGAAACCTTTAGGGTTTACTGTGATTTAGATCTCACATCTTGTTTATCTGTTTTTTTTAAACTTATGGCTGAAAAGAAAGGTATAGTGATGTCGGAGATGATTCCTATGGTGTTAAAGGTTACGGAACATAAGCTTAATGGATCTAACTTCTATGCATGGCGAACAAATATTCGTCATTATCTTCGGAGTCTTGATATGGATGATCACGTCACCGCCGATTCCCCACCGACTGATGATACTAGGAAGAATTGGTTACGAGATGATTCTAGACTTATTCTCCAGATAAAGAACTCCATTGAGAGCGAGATCGTTGGGTTGGTTAATCATTGTGAATCTGTCAAGGAACTCTTAGAGTATTTGGAATTTCTTTACTCTGGGAAAGGGAACATCAGTAAAGTGTTCGATGTGTGTAAGAATCTCTTTCAACCGGATCAAGGTGACAAATCTCTAACGAGTTATTTTATGGAGTGCAAAACTAAGTATGGAGAATTTAATGCTCTGTTGCCCGTGAGTACTGATGTGAAAGTTCAGACTGCCCAACGTGAACAATTATTCATTATGAGTTTTTTGGTTGGTCTTGCCTCTAAATATGATATGGCCAAAGATCAAGTTCTGTCTAGCTCAGAAATCTCTTCGCTGGAAGATGCTTATACTAGAATACTTCGTACTGAAAAGTCGCAAGCGATCTTGCCATTTGAGTCTAATAGCGCCTTGGTTGGTCAGGCAGGTGAGTATAAAGGAAATAGAGGGGTTGGACCCAACACGTTCAGAGGAAATCCGAACACTCAGAGAGCAAATTCAGGAGATATTGTTTGCCACTATTGTCATAAGCCTGGACATATGAAACGTGATTGCAGAAAATTGCTGAATAAGGGCCAGAGGTTCCCATCTGCGCATGTTGCCTCTACTCCTGATAACAGTGACAAGTCTATTTCGATTTCTGCTGAGGAGTTTGCTAAATTTCGACAGTATCAAGAGTCATTAAAAGCGTCATCTTCTACTCCCATTACTGCCATTGCCGACACAGGTAACACATCTACATGTCTCCTTTCCTCCTCTTCAAAATGGGTCATAGACTCTGGCGCTTCTGATCACATGACAGGTAATCCCAATTTATTCTCTAACATTCGTTCGTCTACATCTTCCCCTAATGTTACTATAGCCGACGACACCACCTCTCCTGTTTTAGGATCAGGCACTGTCAATCTTACCTCCTCAATTTCGTTGTCTTATGTTTTAAGTTTGCCACAGTTCTCTTTTAACTTAATTTCGGTTAGTAAACTCACTCGCGATCTTAATTGTTGTGTCTTATTCTTTCCTGGTTATTGCTTATTTCAGGATCTTTTGACGAAGAGGACTATTGGTAAAGGGCGTGAATCTGGAGGTCTCTACATTTTTGAACCACAAGTATCCACAGCTGTTACATGCTCTAAAGTGTCCTCTCTCTTTGAAGAACATTGTCGTTTGGGTCATCCATCTCTTTCTGTCTTGAAGAGTCTTTGTCCTCAGTTTAATCATTTGTCTTCTTTAGATTGCGAGTCCTGTCAGTTTGCTAAATTTCATCGTCTGAGTTTGTATCCCAGAGTCAATAAACGAGCTAGTGCTCCATTTGATTTAGTTCATTCTGATGTTTGGGGTCCGTGTCCTGTTGAGTCTAAGAGGGGGTTTCGGTATTTCGTTACATTTGTCGACCATTTTTCTCGTGTAACTTGGTTATATTTAATGAAAGATCGTTCTGAGTTGCTTTCTCATTTTCGTAACTTTCATGCTGAAATTCGAACTCAATTTAGCGGTTCTCTTAAAGTTCTAAGAAGTGATAATGCTAAAGAATACTTCTCCCATGCTCTTAGTTCCTATTTAAGTGAACATGGAATTCTCCATCAATCCTCGTGTGTTTATACTCCATCTCAAAATGGGGTTGCAGAACGCAAAAATCGACATCTCCTTGAAACAGCGAGAGCCTTAATGTTTCAGATGAATGTCCCAAAATACTTTTGGGCTGATGCTGTATCGACGGCTTGTTTCTTAATAAATCGCATGCCCTCTTCAGTTTTAAAGGGTGCGATACCTTATAGTATTTTGTGCCCCAAACTTCCTTCATTTCCTCTTACACCCAAAATCTTTGGTTGTACTTGCTTTGTTCGGGATGTTCGCCCTCAACTCACCAAACTAGACCCAAAGTCCTTAAAATGCATATTCCTTGGTTATTCTCGTGTCCAAAAAGGGTATCGGTGTTATTGTCCTAGTCTCGATCGTTACTTTGTCTCTCCTGATGTCACATTCTTTGAAGACTCTTCTTTCTTTTCTCCTTCTTCGAGTCAGAGTAAGGGGGAGCATAAAGAGAACGATGATGATTTTCTTGTTTACACAATTCTCTCCTCCTGTGAGTCCTCTCGAACTTCATCTCCAGTTGTTCCTGTTTCTTCTCACCCACCTATCACTCAGGTTTATTCTCGACGACCACCGCCTTCAGTTTCATGCCCTGAACCAGAGGCTTCTTCATCAGTGGATCCAGGCACAAGCGATGATCTTCCTATTGCTCTTCATAAAGGTAAGCGCCAGTGCACATATCCTCTATCCTCTTTTGTTTCTTATAACCATTTGTCATCTTCTACCTGTTCTTTCATTGCATCCCTACAGTCTTTGTCTGTTCCTAAGACTGTTCATGAAGCTTTGTCTCAACCTGGTTGGCGTGCTGCAATGGTAGAGGAGATGACTGCTTTAGATGGCAATTGTACTTGGGATTTAGTTTCTCTTCCTGCAGGAAAGAAGCCTATTGGTTGTAAGTGGGTCTTTGCGGTTAAAGTCAATCCAGATGGGTCTGTAGCTCGGTTGAAAGCTCGCCTTGTTGCTAAAGGCTACGCCCAAACTTATGGGGTTGACTATTCTGACACTTTTTCTCCTGTTGCTAAAATGGCTTCTGTCAGATTATTTATTTCGTTAGCATCCATTCATCACTGGCCGTTGCATCAGCTTGATATTAAAAACGCCTTTCTTCACGGTGATCTTGAGGAAGAGGTGTATATGGAGCAACCTCCAGGATTTGTTGCTCAGGGGAGAATGGAAAGGTATGTCGCCTTCGTAAATCCTTGTATGGATTAAAACAGAGTCCACGGGCATGGTTTGGAAAATTCACTCAGGTGATTGAAGGCTTTGGAATGAGTAAGAGCGAGTTCGATCATTCTGTCTTTTATAAGCGATCTGAGAGTGGGGTCATCTTGTTGGTTGTGTATGTCGATGATATTGTTATTACAGGTGATGACGCATTGGGCATCCAATCTCTTAAGACCTTTCTCCATAGTCAATTCCACACAAAAGATTTGGGAATGCTGAAATATTTTCTAGGAATTGAGGTAATGAGAAGCAAGAAGGGAATCATGTTATCACAGAGAAAATATGTAATTGACTCGTTGACTGAAACAGGGAAATTAGGAGCTAAGCCATGTAGTACCCCGATGATGCCTAATTTACAGCTCACAAAAGAGGGAGAATTACTGAAAGATCCTGAACGATATAGGAGGTTAGTGGGAAAACTCAATTATCTTACAGTAACTCGACCAGACATAGCTTATTCAGTGAGTATTGTGAGCCAATATATGTCTTCTCCTACTGTTGATCATTGGGATGCAGTTGAACAAATTTTGTGTTATTTAAAGGCAGCTCTTGGGCGTGGTTTATTATATAAGAGTCATGGGCATATTAACATTGAATGTTTCTCAGATGCTGATTGGGCAGGATCTAAGGAAGATAGAAGATCAACTTCAGGATATTGTGTATTCGTAGGTGGAAATTTGGTTTCTTGGAAGAGTAAGAAACAAAATGTGGTATCACGGTCAAGTGCTGAATCAGAATATAGAGCAATGGCACAATCTGTATGTGAACTAGTCTGGATACGTCAACTTCTTATTGAATTAGGATTTGATATTACAACACCAACAAAATTATGGTGTGATAATCAAGCAGCTCTGCACATAGCATCTAATCCAGTATTTCATGAGCGAACTAAACACATTGAGGTTGACTGCCATTTTGTACGTGAGAAGATACAACAAGGTTTGGTATCGACAGGATTCGTGAAGACTGGAGAGCAATTAGGAGATATCTTCACCAAGGCATTGAATGGAGCACGAATAGATTACCTCTCTAACAAGTTGGGCATGATGAATATATATGCTCCAACTTGAGGGGGAGTGTTAGAGTTCTTATATTAGTATAATTGTATTTTTGTAAATATAATAGTTGAGTTGTCCTTTATTGTCTTTTCACTTTCTCCTAATTAGGTTAACCTTGTACACTTGTATATATATATCTCTTTAGTGAATGGAATGGAATATATACTCATTCTCTCAAACCTTTAGCATTCACATATAGTCTTTCCAATCATAATTTATAATTAAATTAAGAAATGTTATAGAATCCTATGAAACCCCTACTACTTTAGTATGAAATTATGTAAAATTAAAACCAATATTTTATGTTATTTTAAAAGTTTACAAATAAGAGAATTTATCTGAAAATCATAAGAATTTAACCTCTTCATCAACATCCCATAGAAACATTCAATTCCCGCCCCTCATTTAATTTATAATAGTCTAAAAGAGCATGTATTTTAATTTTTATTTTAAGGAAATTTTAATTTTAATATTAATTTTTATTTCTAAACTTTGAAATTTTAATTACAAATTATGATAAAATTAAAAAAAAAAAAGAAATTTAATAATAGTTGGATAAAGGATTGAAATGGATAGTTTAGAATTTTGGATACCACCCATTGAAAAAGATAAATTAGAATATAAAAATTGAGGCTTACAAAATTCAATGAAAATCATAAAACTTCAAAGATGAGACCATATTTAAAATATTTAGAGAGAGAGAAAAAAAGACCATTTCTTAATTAAAAAAAAAAAAATTGACATGTTTTATAACATAAGAGAATTCTATGCTAACCAGAGTATAAATAAATAGTTAAAGAATTAGTGACCTCTTTTATAGATTTAAAGTTATAATCCTACCCCACGTTTACAATCCAATGTTCTCACAGAAAAGAAAAATATATGAATACTTTTTATGGTTGAATTAACAATAGATATTATATTAAAAAAAATTAATCCAACAACCAAGAGATTAGGCTAAAGTAGAGTTTTCAACACATAAATCATAACCATCCTTTTATCTATGCTTTTAAATTTTTTACAATTCTAAAAGTACTTTTGAATTTTTATTATTTCAATCATCCATTTATAATAATAAGGAAAATATATAGTTAAAAAATCAAATGGAAATCTAGTGTATACTTTTAGGACAAAATTGGAATGTCAATCTGAACATAGTTTAATTTAGTGGATAAGACATTTATTATCATGTAAATGGTTGATTGTTTGATCTTCCACCTCTACGATTGTTGGAGAAAAAGAGAACAAAATTGCAACTTCAAATATAGTTTAAAGCTAAGGCGAGTTGAAATATAATTTTAAATGGAAACTTTTAAAAGTACATATACATGAAAGAAAACGAAATGACAACCCTCGAAGGAAAAGGATTTGGTGGATTTGGATATGTTACGACCCTATTTGATAATAATTTTATTTTTAGTTTTCTGTTTTTGAAAATTGTGTTTGTTTTCTTACCATTTTCTTAAAAAAAAGCACTTGAGTTCTTCGCCAAATTTCAAAAACAAAATCATGTTTATAAAAAATATTTTTTTTAGTTTTCAAAAAACTTATAGGTAGAAGTAGTGTTTATAAGCTTAATTTTCAAAAATCAAAAATTAAAAATTAAGACCCAATTTAATTACTCATTGTTTTTTTTGTTTTTAGGTTTTGTTTTAAAAGTAGTGTTTATAAGTTTAAGTTTCAAAAATAAAAAATTAAAAACCAAATAGTAATAAAAAATGCCTAAATGGTTAAAGAATCGGCCTACATTAAACAATTCAACAAAATTTTAGAAATAACGAAGAGGGAGAAACATGATCACTTGGTTCACTTTAGAAGGATTTTTACCAGGGGCTTGATTTTTTAGATTGTTTATTTTATTTTAATCCGTAATTAAATTATACATTTAGTTCATACGAACTTTTAAGTTCTCAATGACATGAATGAATATTTTAGATTTTAAATACTATTTAAGTCTTTATACTTCCAGTTCAGTTCATTTTGATTTTGTTGTACTTTTAAAATATCTATTTTAGTTTCATATACTTTCAATTTTTATTCATTTTAATTTTTATACTTTCAATACGTCTCTTTTAAACTATATACTTTTAAAAAGCAACTATTTTAGTCTCTGTCTACAAAATTCTAACACAAATTTTATACAATGAAATTTTTTTAATACAAAGTTACAGCTACATTTCAAAAAACTTATTGAGTGTATGGTGTCCTGTTGAAATTGTGATTCAAAAAATGAGATACAAAAGAAAATAAAAGGATGAAAACAATCACTTTTTAAAATTAAAACAGACATTTCAAACAAGAACTAAAATAGATAAAAGCTAAAATTAATATTTTAAAAGTAAAGAGACCAAAATGAACTAAAGTTAAAAGTAAATGAATCAAAACACATAATTAAACACATATTTATTTTGAATATAATAAGCTTTTATTAGTATTGTTAGTTAAATAATAACGTGAATAAAATTAATTCGAGCAACAAGTGGCAACCAATTATAATTCTTAAATGAAAGTGTAGCTTATTAAAAAAAAAAATTGACATGACATGATAATGAAAGAAAAAAAAAGATTCAGAATATTCTCTCCTCCTCGGCCTTTGACAAATACCACAGTTAGCAGTTTGATCCTTGATGATGCTTGGAATGAGGATTACATAAATGAGATTTTCATTCCTCAGGATGCAGATGTAATCGAGAGCATTCCCTTGCAAACTTCAAGCTGTTCGAACTAGAGATCAAATTTTCCCGCGGGCTAGGACTTGCCTCTAGCGGGACGGTAAATCTCCATTTAGGGGGAATGAAGGAGGGAATGAAAAAGATTTTTTTCTCGTTAACTAAATTGGGACGGGGAATACATTCTCCGTTCCCGTCCTTGTGTCGTTCTCCGACCCCGCCCCGATTTCTTCTTTTTTTTTTTTAATATATATATTTATATATATAATAAATCATAAAACCAAACTTTTATTCGATATTATTTTATTTTTTTAAGGAAATCAAATTTATTTTCTTAAATAGAAATTTCTTATTAAGAATTACCAATTTAAATAGAAGTTAAAAAAATAGATTTTATTTGATCAAAATTTAAAAAATAAAAATTATAAACAAGGAATTATTTCTCGCGGGGAACTTGATCCCCCAAATTTCCCTCAGGGATTCTCCGTCCCGTTCCCTGCAAAATTAAATGGGGAATTTCGCGGGGACATGGAATGAAATGGGGGGCGGGGACAGGGACGAGGAAGCCATTCCTCCGTCCCGCCCCGCCCCGTGGACATCTCTAGTATGAATTATTTCTTTCGGCATTTTGATAAGCGAGGTTACTACTATGTCAAAAGTGGCTATAAAGTAGCCCAATTGACAACTGGAATCTCTTTCATCAAGCCAAGAGCAACATAAATATGGAAGACCCTCTGGAAAATGGAAATCCCGCCAAAGACGAAGATTTTCTTGTGGAAGGCATGTCTGTCTACCCTACCTACTTGAAAAAAATCTTTTCCACCGTCATATCCTTTCAAGCAACAAATGCATGAAGTGCCACCGTAGCCCAGAGAGCGAATTACATGCCATTTGGTATTGTAAGGGAAGTAAAATTTCTTGGTCTTTATGGAATTCGTATAAAAAACTTAGCAATATGGTGTATCTTGACATTTGTTCTCTTTTTTGTAAGGCTATCCAGGTTCTGAATGAGGAGGAGCTGCGAGTTTTCACTCTCATCCTGCTGGCAAATTAGAGCAAAAGAAACAAGATAGTGTTCGGAGCTGGAACTCATCCTGGGAAACACGCAGTCCAATGGGCTTACTGTTGAGATTTATGCCATAAAGCCTCGTAATTAATGATTTATTTAATAATTTATAATAATTTTGATTATTTTATTTGTAATATAATATTATCCATTATATGAAAAATCTAAGGTTATTAGTGTAATCTTGAACAGTATGTGGTTGACATACAAGAGGATCATGTTCAAGAAATAACCTAAAGGGTCATAGTATATAGATAAAGTTGGGTGTATTATCCTGGTAACACTGTTGATACGACTCACTTTGTAATAGTTACAAATGATTTGATCCAAATCATTCATGTGAAGACATGTGAGTGAGGGGTATCTTATACAATGAGTTTGTATAAGAGTGAACCACAAAATATTTAATCTCTTTTTATAAATCCGTTAATTAAGAAGATTAATTTTTCATCATGATGATTATATGCTACTCGATCTTAATCCTGAGTGAGTTATTAACTCCTACCTGTGAGAGCTTGTCCTTTTATTTACATGGGTGAGAGTGACTTTTATAGCCGATTCAATGTGCCTACCATTTTGGAAACTTGACCAATGTGAACATATTTCCAAAATTTATAGAGAGAAGATTAATAGAGACTAATTTTTTTTTTTTTATATAGAAAAGTTAACAATAAACTAAAAGTAGGGACCAATTCTAAGCTTTATTGAAAAGGGACTAAATTTGTTCATTTGAAAGTAGAGAGGACTAAAAATGGAATGAAACCCAAAATATATTGACCAAAATGATATTTTAACCAAAAAAAAAAAAAAAATCGTTCAACTAAAAAAAAAGCATAAAAAACGACCAAGCTAAAATCAATCTCAAATTAAATTAAAAAAAAAGGGGTAAAAACACGTTGAATTATTCGTAGAAAGGCTGAAACACGGGTAGAAAAAAAATTGGCTTCAATTCGTGCATAGTCAAGCTTAAACTGAGGTGTTGACAATTATAAGAAGGGGCTTGGTCCACTAAGCCATCACGCAATATTACTATTATGTTCAGGGGCGGAGCTAGTATAGGCCCAGGGGGGGCGAGCCCCCCCTCAACTTTAAATGTTTATGTATTAGTGGTAACAAAGTTCGTTTCATGTTCAAACTTGGGTATTTGGTTATTGAGTGGCATTTGGATTCAAGCCCCCCCTAAAAGACACTGGTTCGAGTCTTACTGGAGGCGGTTTTGATAAATATTTTTTGTTATTCATAAAGCAGCTCCCCCAAGTACATCTATACAGGTGGTTATGTATGTATTCAATAAAAAGAAAAAAAAATTATTCATTTAAAAATATATACAAAGACTCTTTCAAAAAAAAAAAAAAAAAAATTAGACTTTTATATTTTATAAATTTGAATTATAAACCATATATAATAATATATATTTATTTTTAATTTCCTTTTCAAATTTAATTTTTTATATCAAATATAAATGAAAATGGATAAGAATAATCTTAAAATTTTTTAAGAAGTTATAATTATTATAATAGAATGAAAAAAATGGTTAAAATATCATTTTGGTCTCTGTACTTTGGGTTTCATTCTATTTTAGTCAATATAGTTTCAAATGTTCAATTTTAGTCACTGTATTTTCAATAAAGTTTAAAATTGGTCATTACAGTTAGTTTGAAGTTATTTTTTATATCAAATATAAATGAAAATGGATAAGAATAATCTTAAAATTTTTTAAGAAGTTATAATTATTATAATAGAATGAAAAAAATGGTTAAAATATCATTTTGGTCTCTGTACTTTGGGTTTCATTCTATTTTAGTCAATGTAGTTTCAAATGTTCAATTTTAGTCACTGTATTTTCAATAAAGTTTAAAATTGGTCATTACAGTTAGTTTGAAGTTATTTTTTTTTTTTCAAAATTGGTTAAATAATGTGAACATATTTTCAAAAATTTATAGAATGATGGCCAATAGAGACTAATTTTTTTTAAGAATGTTAACAATAGGAACCAATTTTAAGCTTTATTGAAATTATAATGACTAAAATTGGACATTTGAAAGTATAGAGACTAAAATAAAATGAAACTCAAAGTATAGGGACTAAAATAACATTTTAACCAAAAACATTTACTAATTATTTCAAGTTTCATTATTTTTTTTATATTTATATTAAAAAATAAATTAAACTTCTTAACAAACATCATAATATATAAATAGATATCAACATATATTAATGCATTCAAAATTCTCTTTATAGAATGACTTCTCTAAAGTTTTGGTTTTGCCTCCGGTGGTAGATGCACCATGTATGGCCCTCGGAGCACCCTCTTCATTTTCAAAAATTTAAAATATACCTATTTAAAACATACCTCCTATATTTTATTTAATGCTTATGCTGAAAAAAAAATTATTTGATAAAATAGATAGTGTTTTTTTTAGATAATAAAATAGATAATGTTAGTCGTATAAGTTATAAGATACATTGAAAAAATATCATTTGATATGATAGATAATGAAACTATTATGCAACGATTTCATAATTTAATACTTTACAATGGTCTTCTATGAGATTTCATAGTATGAAAACTCATAGAAGACCATTGTAAAATATTAAATTAATAGTTAAGTTTCATTTATGAATTTTTTGGATCATTTGTAAATTGCACGTTTGGGATTTCTATATAAGGAGCCCATAGGCAACAAAAAAACTTTACAAAAGTAAAAGTAAACTTTAATAAAGTAAAGTTAACTTTAATAAAGCTACTTTAGAAAAAGCAAGGAAAATTACAAACTTTACAAAAGCTGAAATGAAAGCTGATAACATATGTCTGCACTTCGTCGTCGTCCGTTTTTATCTTCTTTTGTCGTGGTGATGATGTCACCCAGCGTTTCTCTTGAATGGCCTGGACTGATTGATTTACAACTAGTATTTTTTCTTCTAAATATCTCGAGATTCTGGCGATAACCTCTGAGGGTGCGTTCCCGGGACTTACTTCGGCTTCCCCCGCCATTGCTGCCCTAAGCACCTTACCATCTTCTCTTGATATTTAGTTGATTAAATTAATTGTATCAATCTTTCCTTGTTCAAGGATTTGTCCTTCGCTCACTGCGCGGCCTGTGAGTCGGTTAATTCTCACGTTCTTGAGTGTCGCTATCTCCATCATCCTCCCCTTTCAATCGGAGACTAGAATAGTCGACGATGAACTTAATATATTGCAGACTGATTTTTAATTTAATTTTAAAAATTATTATTAATTTACATATTAATACATACCCTTCAACTCGGTTGAGAATCCAGGTATGGATCTAGGATATCGAAATTTAAATACGGGTCGTATTCAAATTCGATGTTATTGACAGAAGATTGAGATATGATTTCATCTATATCATCATCTTCTCTTTGAACTGGTACTTGCTCAGTGGGATTCTGAGAAGCTGTTTGAATTACAGTCCTTAGTTCGGAAGCAGATGATGCTCCTGCTAAAGATGCAATGGTTGAGTTTCGTTGTAGAAGGAATTGTTCTTCTTCTACACGAGAATGATGAGGATTAGCCTTTAAGAATTGGCTTATCCTTTCTTCTGAAAGATGAGAAATATCGAATTTTTCCCACCATTTGATCTTTAAAACCTTGTTAAGGGTTTTAAATTTTCCCTTTGGAGCTAACTGGTAATTCCAGCAGAAGATCCAAGGTAATTGAAAATTCAAAGAGAATCTAAACGTCATCGCTAGCGGTGACGAATGGACACTAGTTGAAAAAAGATGGAATGATCTTTGTATTTCTACAGGAAATATTTCTTGTGAAATACCAAAATTAAACCACCATCTTTGAAACCAATTAGGAAAGTTAAATTTGTAAGATTTCTTACAAAAAGTAACAAACCATGAATGGTTATATGGTTCATACCAAAATATATTGTACCATGCCATGATATAGTCATGATAACAATATGTTTGTGGTCTGAAACTTCTTGAGAATCGTTTGGGAACCGACATCCCCTGAGACCAGTGAGATGGCGTAAGAACCCTTAAAATTCTCAATTTTGAAAAAATTATTCTTGACGGATCATTTCTGTCCGGCACATGAACTATTTCAATTGATTTAGTATCAACTAAAATAAATTCATAGAATAATCTTGTTTTTGAGGTATCCTCAGGCATAAAGAGAAAGCCAGAAGGATAGATTTGAGCACATACTTCATTAGGAGTAGGACCATCGAATTCAGGTTCGATGATGATTTCTTCTAACGAAGTTTTTGTATGATAACCTGTTATCTGAGGTCTTGCCTGAAAGACAGCAGGTCGTAGAGTCCTAGCATAGGATTGTGGTCCTGATGCTGGCCTGATTGTATTTAGAGAAGAGGGAGCCTGAATAGGTCTTTCTCCTTCTCTAATTGATAAATTCCTCTGTGAGGAACCTTGACGTCGCCTGGAAATCGTCGTATAGTCGAGATCCATAGCGTAATGGTCTGCATTCATTGGAGTGATTGCAGCCGTTTGTGCGATGGGGCGTTTACCCCTTTGAGAACTAGTTCCAGAAGAACTAGCAATTGAAGGAACTACTCCTGGGTTGGAGCTATTTGAGGAGGTTGGCCCTGGAGGCCTGGCCGGCGGTCTTGGTCGACCGTGATGCATTGAAGAGAGAGAGCTTTAGAGATTCCTTGAGAGAGATGTTCTCTCGAGAGGTAATCTACTAAGCTATTCTCGCTGCCTTTTATAGGCACGATTGAGAAATCAAAGCAAGATAGGATTGCTTGCCATCTTGCGAAGATTTGCTTTGAGACAAGATTTTTAATATCTTTTTCAAAGATATATTTACTTGCTTTTGAATCAGTTCTGACAAGAAAATCCTTGTTGATAAGATCTCCTTGGAACTTTTGAACACAAAGTACTATTGCTAGTACTTCTTTTTTGATAGTGGAATAGTTCTTTTGAGCACTATTCCATATTCCGGAATGGTAACGGATCAGTACTTCTTTTCCGTTAATTTCCTGTTTGAGGATACCGCCGTAACCGAGATCTGAGGCATCGGTTTCAACGATAATGTTGGCTGACTCATCCACTAGCGATAAGCACGGGATGGCTTTTGATAAAGCCTTGATGGATTTGACAGCACTGGTGTGCTCGTCTTTCCATGGCTTTGGATTTTTCTTAAGTCTGTCGTATAGCGGCAGACAAATGATACGGAGATCTTTAATAAAGTCTCCGATATAATTGACACAGCCAAGAAATCTCTGTAGCTGAGTCTTATCTTGAATAACATCGGGAAACTTATCCACGAAGTCTAATGACCGTTGGATAGGTTTGATGATTCCTTGATCGATTTCGTATCCTAAGAAACGAATCTTTGTTTGAAATAATGTTATCTTGGGTAGAGATACCACAAGACCATTTTTCTTGATTACATAGATAAAACATTTTAAATGTTTAAAATGTTCTTCTATTGTTTGAGAATATACAAGAACGTCATCAATATAAACTATTGTGAAGTCTTGATATTGATTGAAAATGTCATTCATGATCTTTTGAAACTCCGAAGGAGCATTCTTTAGACCAAATGGCATTACATTCCATTCGTATTGACCGAATGGTACATTGAACGCGGTTTTGTACCGATCTTTGATATTGATTTGAATCTGCCAGAAGCCAGATTTCATATCAAATTTTGAAAAGATTTTTGCAGAAGCTATTCGCTTAAGCAAATCTTGCCGATTAGGTATTGGATACCTAATCCATTTGAGGACCTTGTTTAAAGGTTTGTAGTTAATAACCAATCTAGGAATGCCACGTTCCTTTTCAGCTTGATTATTAACGTAGAAAGCCGCACATGACCATGGGCTTTTTGATGGGCTTATCAGGCCCTTTTTGAGAAGATCGTCAATCTCGTTTTTACAAGTTTTGACGAGCTCTTTTGACATTTGTATGGGCCTTGCCCTAGTAGGGATTTGGGCCTCATCAAAATTATCTACATAGGGAAGATCCACTATGTGATATTTTCTGTCCCAAAAGGCACTTGGGATATTTGAACATATTTCAGTCTGAATTCTTTTCAGAATTAGCTGAATATTATTTTGAACAGAAGGTTTAGTGATTTCTTCAGAAATCCTTCTGCATTTGATATCATCTTGAAGGAATTCGATCTGTTTTTCCTTCCTAGAGATTCTATTGAGGTATTCCTCAATATTTGAAATATATTTAGGAGTAATGCTGTCGCAGAACTCGAAAATAATTGTTTTTCCCAGTTTATGAGAAGTAATACCTTCTTCAGAAACTTGGAATGGATAGAGTTGAGTGAGGAAAGGTGTTCCAAGAATCACTTCCTCATTCAATTCTTTCATACAAAGAAATGTATTTACAAAACACACATCTTTGTTGCATATGTGGACTCCTGATAGCTTGTAATTAACTATCAGTTCCTGATTGCCCGCTCCTCTAAGAGTCTGGTAAGACAACTCAAAATACCTGGAAGGAATGATTCCTTCATTTAGGACATTTTGATCTGCTCCTGAATCTATGAGGGCTATTACCGTAATCTTGTAATCACGGATTTTTAAAGTGATTTTTGAATACCACTTCTGATTGAAAACTTTGTTAATGTAATTGATATTATCATTAACAAGTATTTGAGAAGATGTTCCTGTTTCAGCAGGGATCATCATATTTGATCTTTCTTGAACAACAAGCATTTTGTTTTCAAGAGAGGTGAGCCGTTGCTTTGTATCAGCAACTTCTCTTTTGAGGGTTTTGATTTCCAATTGCAAGTCTTGAATTCTGACCGGCATTGGATTATCATCCCTTTTGAGCCTATCAAGTACTTCCTAAAAGTTGAAGTAGATAGGTTTTCTTTCTTCTTCATCAGATGTCCCCTTAAGTTCTTCTTTGAGCTTAACGAGCATCTGTTTTTGAATAAGAGGATCAGGAATTGCTTCGATAGATTCGAAGAGGGTTTCCTGAATTTTTGTAAGAACGTTGATGCATCCTCCGCAGGGAATAACATCATCGTCCGCTTCACTTGAAGAAGAGGGATCGAAATAATCGGTTCCTTCTTCTATTTGATTAATCATATCATTATCAGAGGATTCTGAAGAAGAATCTCCCTTGATAGATAGATCTTCAAAGATACTCAGTAGAGATTGCTTGACATCGTCATCGATCTCTAACTTGTTTATCTTTTTCTTGAGATCTGGACATCTATTAGAATAATGCCCAAGTTTTTGACAGTTGTAGCACTTAACAGTGCTTCTTTCAACGGCGGCCTGTCTTTTCTTAGCCTTCCGTTTGTTGTAGTATTTCTTCTTTCGAGGAATATACTCATTTGATGATCGTTTGCTTTTAGAAAAAAGCTTTTTATTCGATCTTTTCTTTGAAGGAGGTTTATTTTCAACTCCATATTGTTTGCAAAAAGACCCCAGTTCCTTTCGGTAATCTGCGTCTGTTGCAACTCTTTTGTTGTGCTGCTGCTCCTGGCAGAGTTCTAAACAAACTGCCTGGATAGCGCTATGAATATCCCCGTAAGTTAGGGATGCCCAATTGATTTCTACTCCTCCATGTTTTGCTGTCATGGTAGAATAGAATTTTTGACTTACATATTTGGGTAATCCGGAAACAAATTTTCGTTTCCAAACATTATCCCCACATGTAGTAAGATTATAAAGACGTGCCATATAGGTGTCTTTATACCATTTGAAATCGCTCATCTTGTGGCATTTCATCCCCAAGAGAGCTTCCATTGATTGATCACTGTATAGGTCTGTTCGACCTATAAAGTGTTTCATACAAGTGTAAACAAAAGTGTCTACACAATTGGGAGACGTGTCTACATACCTTTCTTCTAGACCGTCGGCATTGATTCTAGTCTTAGTGGTTTCTAAGACTGATTCACTGATTGACTTCCTGTTATCTTCAGTTAATTGATTGTACCACCAACTTCTTAGATTACCTGTTAATCCAGAAAGTAGGCAGATTAAAATGTCAGGCTGAGTAAGCTTCTTGGCGGAGTAAGCAGTACTAGCCACGAACATTTCTTGGAATATAGTGACCATTTGCCCTTCAGAGCAACCGTCAATGTTCCAAGTCACTAGAGAAGCCCCGTCATAAGTACGAGAGTCCGGTTTGAGATCATCCCATCCGAGATCGGGTGGTGATGGCTTTTTGTAGTGATTCTTCATTTCAGTAGTGTTGATAGGAAGAATCTTAGTAGTTGATCCAGAGGGGTCAACCCTTTTGATCATATTCAAGTTTTCGTCTTTTTTAGAAAGTCCGAAAGCCTGAATTGTCTTTTTAGAACTTTCTGCCTTATCACCAGCAGTAGGTTCTTCATTTGATAACTTCTTATTGATTTTTCCAAGAAGTTCTTCAATACCGGTTTCGCCAAACTTTAAAGCAGGTTGCCTTGGGTTTGGTTGAACCGTTGGACGAAGAGGATCGATTTTCGGAAAACCGATATGCTCCTTTGAAACCATCTTAACCGTTTGGTCAGAGGTTTTTATTTCTTCAACTGACTTTGATAAAGTCGTAAGGACTTTATTAGAGTAGTTGAGTTGTTGTTGGATGTTCTTGATTTCTCTAACACCAACAGCTTTTGTTTTCTCTTCATCAATCGATTTGTAAGGAGAAGAGATTATCTTTGAAGAGGGAACTAAAGGATGAGAGAAATTAGCTTCTTCTTCCGGAGGATAGTCAGAAGTTATTTCTTTTCCAGTAGTTGTTAGCCAAATAGTTGGCCTTTTGATAACATTAACCTGACGATTTATCAAGCTAATGAAATCCTGTTTAGTAAGAAGATCGTTGAAATTTGTCCTCTTACCTTTTTTGTGGTCTTCGAAAGCCATGGTGAGATATTCATCATACCTTTCGTCAATTGATTTCTCAGTAGTGAGAGTGTTGATCTGGTCATAAATATGTCCAGATTTTCTTTCCATTTCAGTCTGAGTAGGAGATATGGATCCTTCAGACCTTTCTTGTTGAATGTCTGGAATTGGATAGTCATAATCCACTCGAAGGGATTTAGATCTTCCAACAGACCTTTGATTAGTAGTGGGTCGTCCAGATGAACTGGTACTAGGCCGACTACTTAAATATTCTTGAATTAGCGGTGGTTTAGGGTTGTCCGGGGGACCGAATTGGACTTCCACATGACCATCTGCAAATTCAGATATTTGAGCATTAGAACTTTGTCTATCCTGAGGAATAGTAGCATTCTCTATTCTCCAGATTGGATTAGACGTTAGTTCTTGCCAATTGAGACGCTTAGGAACAGTCATAGAGGTTTTCTCTAGATTGACTTCCATAAGCATGGTGTAGTTTCTGGGAGAAACTGCCAAAGCCATTGGTGATAGATTGGTTTCCATCACCTTGTAATACAGCCTGTAGATGATTGCATAGGGGTAACAACCATCTTTCATGCGTAATCCTTGACCTCTAATATCCAGACTGAGTACATCTAGGATATTACGATCTTGAAGAGAGACGGTGAATCCTGGTTTACAAGAAAAGTAAACCGGACCGTTCTCAAGATTTGATTGAACTATCCCCAGAATCGAATCTGTGAAGTTCAAGAAACGTTTGTCTCTTAAGGCGACATAGATTGGAGAATCTAAGCCTGTCCTATAGAGAGGTTTGATTGCAACTTGAACACATCCGATATGCAAGTATTTAAAATACTGTCGGTATGCGTCTAGTGCTTCAGTTTCAAAGAGACGAAATTCAGTGAAATCGTTCTCTATTGAAATATTTGATTCCGAAATGTGTATAACATCTCGTTCTTTGTGTCTGAATATTGGAACTTTGTATATAGTTCCAACTTCGAGCTTTGGTACGGACCAATTATGAAGTTTTTCTTCAATTTGGCCTATTTGATTCTCTGTATGCGTTATTTTCGCCAGAGCTTTTTCAATATCCTTTACAGGATCATTTGAAGACGTAGTAGTGTCTACTACGACGGGAGTGTAGAAGAGTTTCTTCTTTAACTTTGAAAGCATGGAGAAAAGAGATGGAGAAAACGAACTTAAGATGCATAATAACAATAATCTATAAACTTTAATTGATTCTTAATTTTGCTCTTAATTACTTACTTTAATTTATTAGTCAGTTGTCTCTCTAATTTAGAAGCTTTAAAGAAAGAAATTATTCTTTTCAAGATAACTTGATAAAGGCGTGGTTAACCTTCAAGTTTGAACAAGAATGATTTTAATCTTGTAAACTCTCTAACTTAGATCGATTGATATAAACTAAAATATCAAGAGAAGATGGTAAGGTGCTTAGGGCAGCAATGGCGGGGGAAGCCGAAGTAAGTCCCGGGAACGCACCCTCAGAGGTTATCGCCAGAATCTCGAGATATTTAGAAGAAAAAATACTAGTTGTAAATCAATCAGTCCAGGCCATTCAAGAGAAACGCTGGGTGACATCATCACCACGACAAAAGAAGATAAAAACGGACGACGACGAAGTGCAGACATATGTTATCAGCTTTCATTTCAGCTTTTGTAAAGTTTGTAATTTTCCTTGCTTTTTCTAAAGTAGCTTTATTAAAGTTAACTTTACTTTATTAAAGTTTACTTTTACTTTTGTAAAGTTTTTTTGTTTTATTGAGAAATTTGAGTTTCCAACGAGATAAGGTCAAACAGGGGTCTGTCCTGTCGGCCACTCTTGGATATTCCTGTAATTGTTGCACGTTTGGGATTTCTATATAAGGAGCCCATAGGCAACTCTCAAATGGTATCAGAGCCATGAGCTCAACAATTCTCTCTCTCTTCTCTCTCTCTATGGAGTAAACACTTCAAGGGCTTAAGATAAGTAATAACTTCTCTCTATAACTCTTTCTTTGGTTCTTATCAATGCTCTTAATTACTTACTTTAATTTATTAGTCAGTTGTCTCTCTAATTTAGAAGCTTTAAAGAAAGAAATTATTCTTTTCAAGATAACTTGATAAAGGCGTGGTTAACCTTCAAGTTTGAACAAGAATGATTTTAATCTTGTAAACTCTCTAACTTAGATCGATTGATATAAACTAATAAATATTGTGACTAATTAAGCCAAAATTAAGAATCAATTAAAGTTTATAGATTATTGTTATTATGCATCTTAAGTTCGTTTTCTCCATCTCTTTTCTCCATGCTTTCAAAGTTAAAGAAGAAACTCTTCTACACTCCCGTCGTAGTAGACACTACTACATCTTCAAATGATCCTGTAAAGGATATTGAAAAAGCTCTGGCGAAAATAACGCATACAGAGAATCAAATAGGCCAAATTGAAGAAAAACTTCATAATTGGTCCGTACCAAAGCTCGAAGTTGGAACTATATACAAAGTTCCAATATTCAGACACAAAGAACGAGATGTTATACACATTTCGGAATCAAATATTTCAATAGAGAACGATTTCACTGAATTTCGTCTCTTTGAAACTGAAGCACTAGACGCATACCGACAGTATTTTAAATACTTGCATATCGGATGTGTTCAAGTTGCAATCAAACCTCTCTATAGGACAGGCTTAGATTCTCCAATCTATGTCGCCTTAAGAGACAAACGTTTCTTGAACTTCACAGATTCGATTCTGGGGATAGTTCAATCAAATCTTGAGAACGGTCCGGTTTACTTTTCTTGTAAACCAGGATTCACCGTCTCTCTTCAAGATCGTAATATCCTAGATGTACTCAGTCTGGATATTAGAGGTCAAGGATTACGCATGAAAGATGGTTGTTACCCCTATGCAATCATCTACAGGCTGTATTACAAGGTGATGGAAACCAATCTATCACCAATGGCTTTGGCAGTTTCTCCCAGAAACTACACCATGCTTATGGAAGTCAATCTAGAGAAAACCTCTATGACTGTTCCTAAGCGTCTCAATTGGCAAGAACTAACGTCTAATCCAATCTGGAGAATAGAGAATGCTACTATTCCTCAGGATAGACAAAGTTCTAATGCTCAAATATCTGAATTTGCAGATGGTCATGTGGAAGTCCAATTCGGTCCCCCGGACAACCCTAAACCACCGCTAATTCAAGAATATTTAAGTAGTCGGCCTAGTACCAGTTCATCTGGACGACCCACTACTAATCAAAGGTCTGTTGGAAGATCTAAATCCCTTCGAGTGGATTATGACTATCCAATTCCAGACATTCAACAAGAAAGGTCTGAAGGATCCATATCTCCTACTCAGACTGAAATGGAAAGAAAATCTGGACATATTTATGACCAGATCAACACTCTCACTACTGAGAAATCAATTGACGAAAGGTATGATGAATATCTCACCATGGCTTTCGAAGACCACAAAAAAGGTAAGAGGACAAATTTCAACGATCTTCTTACTAAACAGGATTTCATTAGCTTGATAAATCGTCAGGTTAATGTTATCAAAAGGCCAACTATTTGGCTAACAACTACTGGAAAAGAAATAACTTCTGACTATCCTCCGGAAGAAGAAGCTAATTTCTCTCATCCTTTAGTTCCCTCTTCAAAGATAATCTCTTCTCCTTACAAATCGATTGATGAAGAGAAAACAAAAGCTGTTGGTGTTAGAGAAATCAAGAACATCCAACAACAACTCAACTACTCTAATAAAGTCCTTACGACTTTATCAAAGTCAGTTGAAGAAATAAAAACCTCTGACCAAACGGTTAAGATGGTTTCAAAGGAGCATATCGGTTTTCCGAAAATCGATCCTCTTCGTCCAACGGTTCAACCAAACCCAAGGCAACCTGCTTTAAAGTTTGGCGAAACCGGTATTGAAGAACTTCTTGGAAAAATCAATAAGAAGTTATCAAATGAAGAACCTACTGCTGGTGATAAGGCAGAAAGTTCTAAAAAGACAATTCAGGCTTTCGGACTTTCTAAAAAAGACGAAAACTTGAATATGATCAAAAGGGTTGACCCCTCTGGATCAACTACTAAGATTCTTCCTATCAACACTACTGAAATGAAGAATCACTACAAAAAGCCATCACCACCCGATCTCGGATGGGATGATCTCAAACCGGACTCTCGTACTTATGACGGGGCTTCTCTAGTGACTTGGAACATTGACGGTTGCTCTGAAGGGCAAATGGTCACTATATTCCAAGAAATGTTCGTGGCTAGTACTGCTTACTCCGCCAAGAAGCTTACTCAGCCTGACATTTTAATCTGCCTACTTTCTGGATTAACAGGTAATCTAAGAAGTTGGTGGTACAATCAATTAACTGAAGATAACAGGAAGTCAATCAGTGAATCAGTCTTAGAAACCACTAAGACTAGAATCAATGCCGACGGTCTAGAAGAAAGGTATGTAGACACGTCTCCCAATTGTGTAGACACTTTTGTTTACACTTGTATGAAACACTTTATAGGTCGAACAGACCTATACAGTGATCAATCAATGGAAGCTCTCTTGGGGATGAAATGCCACAAGATGAGCGATTTCAAATGGTATAAAGACACCTATATGGCACGTCTTTATAATCTTACTACATGTGGGGATAATGTTTGGAAACGAAAATTTGTTTCCGGATTACCCAAATATGTAAGTCAAAAATTCTATTCTACCATGACAGCAAAACATGGAGGAGTAGAAATCAATTGGGCATCCCTAACTTACGGGGATATTCATAGCGCTATCCAGGCAGTTTGTTTAGAACTCTGCCAGGAGCAGCAGCACAACAAAAGAGTTGCAACAGACGCAGATTACCGAAAGGAACTGGGGTCTTTTTGCAAACAATATGGAGTTGAAAATAAACCTCCTTCAAAGAAAAGATCGAATAAAAAGCTTTTTTCTAAAAGCAAACGATCATCAAATGAGTATATTCCTCGAAAGAAGAAATACTACAACAAACGGAAGGCTAAGAAAAGACAGGCCGCCGTTGAAAGAAGCACTGTTAAGTGCTACAACTGTCAAAAACTTGGGCATTATTCTAATAGATGTCCAGATCTCAAGAAAAAGATAAACAAGTTAGAGATCGATGACGATGTCAAGCAATCTCTACTGAGTATCTTTGAAGATCTATCTATCAAGGGAGATTCTTCTTCAGAATCCTCTGATAATGATATGATTAATCAAATAGAAGAAGGAACCGATTATTTCGATCCCTCTTCTTCAAGTGAAGCGGACGATGATGTTATTCCCTGCGGAGGATGCATCAACGTTCTTACAAAAATTCAGGAAACCCTCTTCGAATCTATCGAAGCAATTCCTGATCCTCTTATTCAAAAACAGATGCTCGTTAAGCTCAAAGAAGAACTTAAGGGGACATCTGATGAAGAAGAAAGAAAACCTATCTACTTCAACTTTTAGGAAGTACTTGATAGGCTCAAAAGGGATGATAATCCAATGCCGGTCAGAATTCAAGACTTGCAATTGGAAATCAAAACCCTCAAAAGAGAAGTTGCTGATACAAAGCAACGGCTCACCTCTCTTGAAAACAAAATGCTTGTTGTTCAAGAAAGATCAAATATGATGATCCCTGCTGAAACAGGAACATCTTCTCAAATACTTGTTAATGATAATATCAATTACATTAACAAAGTTTTCAATCAGAAGTGGTATTCAAAAATCACTTTAAAAATCCGTGATTACAAGATTACGGTAATAGCCCTCATAGATTCAGGAGCAGATCAAAATGTCCTAAATGAAGGAATCATTCCTTCCAGGTATTTTGAGTTGTCTTACCAGACTCTTAGAGGAGCGGGCAATCAGGAACTGATAGTTAATTACAAGCTATCAGGAGTCCACATATGCAACAAAGATGTGTGTTTTGTAAATACATTTCTTTGTATGAAAGAATTGAATGAGGAAGTGATTCTTGGAACACCTTTCCTCACTCAACTCTATCCATTCCAAGTTTCTGAAGAAGGTATTACTTCTCATAAACTGGGAAAAACAATTATTTTCGAGTTCTGCGACAGCATTACTCCTAAATATATTTCAAATATTGAGGAATACCTCAATAGAATCTCTAGGAAGGAAAAACAGATCGAATTCCTTCAAGATGATATCAAATGCAGAAGGATTTCTGAAGAAATCACTAAACCTTCTGTTCAAAATAATATTCAGCTAATTCTGAAAAGAATTCAGACTGAAATATGTTCAAATATCCCAAGTGCCTTTTGGGACAGAAAATATCACATAGTGGATCTTCCCTATGTAGATAATTTTGATGAGGCCCAAATCCCTACTAGGGCAAGGCCCATACAAATGTCAAAAGAGCTCGTCAAAACTTGTAAAAACGAGATTGACGATCTTCTCAAAAAGGGCCTGATAAGCCCATCAAAAAGCCCATGGTCATGTGCGGCTTTCTACGTTAATAATCAAGCTGAAAAGGAACGTGGCATTCCTAGATTGGTTATTAACTACAAACCTTTAAACAAGGTCCTCAAATGGATTAGGTATCCAATACCTAATCGGCAAGATTTGCTTAAGCGAATAGCTTCTGCAAAAATCTTTTCAAAATTTGATATGAAATCTGGCTTCTGGCAGATTCAAATCAATATCAAAGATCGGTACAAAACCGCGTTCAATGTACCATTCGGTCAATACGAATGGAATGTAATGCCATTTGGTCTAAAGAATGCTCCTTCGGAGTTTCAAAAGATCATGAATGACATTTTCAATCAATATCAAGACTTCACAATAGTTTATATTGATGACGTTCTTGTATATTCTCAAACAATAGAAGAACATTTTAAACATTTAAAATGTTTTATCTATGTAATCAAGAAAAATGGTCTTGTGGTATCTCTACCCAAGATAACATTATTTCAAACAAAGATTCGTTTCTTAGGATACGAAATCGATCAAGGAATCATCAAACCTATCCAACGGTCATTAGACTTCGTGGATAAGTTTCCCGATGTTATTCAAGATAAGACTCAGCTACAGAGATTTCTTGGCTGTGTCAATTATATCGGAGACTTTATTAAAGATCTCCGTATCATTTGTCTGCCGCTATACGACAGACTTAAGAAAAATCCAAAGCCATGGAAAGACGAGCACACCAGTGCTGTCAAATCCATCAAGGCTTTATCAAAAGCCATCCCGTGCTTATCGCTAGTGGATGAGTCAGCCAACATTATCGTTGAAACCGATGCCTCAGATCTCGGTTACGGCGGTATCCTCAAACAGGAAATTAACGGAAAAGAAGTACTGATCCGTTACCATTCCGGAATATGGAATAGTGCTCAAAAGAACTATTCCACTATCAAAAAAGAAGTACTAGCAATAGTACTTTGTGTTCAAAAGTTCCAAGGAGATCTTATCAACAAGGATTTTCTTGTCAGAACTGATTCAAAAGCAAGTAAATATATCTTTGAAAAAGATATTAAAAATCTTGTCTCAAAGCAAATCTTCGCAAGATGGCAAGCAATCCTATCTTGCTTTGATTTCTCAATCGTGCCTATAAAAGGCAGCGAGAATAGCTTAGTAGATTACCTCTCGAGAGAACATCTCTCTCAAGGAATCTCTAAAGCTCTCTCTCTTCAATGCATCACGGTCGACCAAGACCGCCGGCCAGGCCTCCAGGGCCAACCTCCTCAAATAGCTCCAACCCAGGAGTAGTTCCTTCAATTGCTAGTTCTTCTGGAACTAGTTCTCAAAGGGGTAAACGCCCCATCGCACAAACGGCTGCAATCACTCCAATGAATGCAGACCATTACGCTATGGATCTCGACTATACGACGATTTCCAGGCGACGTCAAGGTTCCTCACAGAGGAATTTATCAATTAGAGAAGGAGAAAGACCTATTCAGGCTCCCTCTTCTCTAAATACAATCAGGCCAGCATCAGGACCACAATCCTATGCTAGGACTCTACGACCTGCTGTCTTTCAGGCAAGACCTCAGATAACAGGTTATCATACAAAAACTTCGTTAGAAGAAATCATCATCGAACCTGAATTCGATGGTCCTACTCCTAATGAAGTATGTGCTCAAATCTATCCTTCTGGCTTTCTCTTTATGCCTGAGGATACCTCAAAAACAAGATTATTCTATGAATTTATTTTAGTTGATACTAAATCAATTGAAATAGTTCATGTGCCGGACAGAAATGATCCGTCAAGAATAATTTTTTCAAAATTGAGAATTTTAAGGGTTCTTACGCCATCTCACTGGTCTCAGGGGATGTCGGTTCCCAAACGATTCTCAAGAAGTTTCAGACCACAAACATATTGTTATCATGACTATATCATGGCATGGTACAATATATTTTGGTATGAACCATATAACCATTCATGGTTTGTTACTTTTTGTAAGAAATCTTACAAATTTAACTTTCCTAATTGGTTTCAAAGATGGTGGTTTAATTTTGGTATTTCACAAGAAATATTTCCTGTAGAAATACAAAGATCATTCCATCTTTTTTCAACTAGTGTCCATTCGTCACCGCTAGCGATGACGTTTAGATTCTCTTTGAATTTTCAATTACCTTGGATCTTCTGCTGGAATTACCAGTTAGCTCCAAAGGGAAAATTTAAAACCCTTAACAAGGTTTTAAAGATCAAATGGTGGGAAAAATTCGATATTTCTCATCTTTCAGAAGAAAGGATAAGCCAATTCTTAAAGGCTAATCCTCATCATTCTCGTGTAGAAGAAGAACAATTCCTTCTACAACGAAACTCAACCATTGCATCTTTAGCAGGAGCATCATCTGCTTCCGAACTAAGGACTGTAATTCAAACAGCTTCTCAGAATCCCACTGAGCAAGTACCAGTTCAAAGAGAAGATGATGATATAGATGAAATCATATCTCAATCTTCTGTCAATAACATCGAATTTGAATACGACCCGTATTTAAATTTCGATATCCTAGATCCATACCTGGATTCTCAACCGAGTTGAAGGGTATGTATTAATATGTAAATTAATAATAATTTTTAAAATTAAATTAAAAATCAGTCTGCAATATATTAAGTTCATCGTCGACTATTCTAGTCTCCGATTGAAAGGGGAGGATGATGGAGATAGCGACACTCAAGAACGTGAGAATTAACCGACTCACAGGCCGCGCAGTGAGCGAAGGACAAATCCTTGAACAAGGAAAGATTGATACAATTAATTTAATCAACTAAATATCAAGAGAAGATGGTAAGGTGCTTAGGGCAGCAATGGCGGGGGAAGCCGAAGTAAGTCCCGGGAACGCACCCTCAGAGGTTATCGCCAGAATCTCGAGATATTTAGAAGAAAAAATACTAGTTGTAAATCAATCAGTCCAGGCCATTCAAGAGAAACGCTGGGTGACATCATCACCACGACAAAAGAAGATAAAAACGGACGACGACGAAGTGCAGACATATGTTATCAGCTTTCATTTCAGCTTTTGTAAAGTTTGTAATTTTCCTTGCTTTTTCTAAAGTAGCTTTATTAAAGTTAACTTTACTTTATTAAAGTTTACTTTTACTTTTGTAAAGTTTTTTTGTTTTATTGAGAAATTTGAGTTTCCAACGAGATAAGGTCAAACAGGGGTCTGTCCTGTCGGCCACTCTTGGATATTCCTGTAATTGTTGCACGTTTTTGGTCATTACAGTTAGTTTGAAGTTATTTTTTTTTTTTCAAAATTGGTTAAATAATGTGAACATATTTTCAAAAATTTATAGAATGATGGCCAATAGAGACTAATTTTTTTTAAGAATGTTAACAATAGGAACCAATTTTAAGCTTTATTGAAATTATAATGACTAAAATTGGACATTTGAAAGTATAGAGACTAAAATAAAATGAAACTCAAAGTATAGGGACTAAAATAACATTTTAACCAAAAACATTTACTAATTATTTCAAGTTTCATTATTTTTTTTATATTTATATTAAAAAATAAATTAAACTTCTTAACAAACATCATAATATATAAATAGATATCAACATATATTAATGCATTCAAAATTCTCTTTATAGAATGACTTCTCTAAAGTTTTGGTTTTGCCTCCGGTGGTAGATGCACCATGTATGGCCCTCGGAGCACCCTCTTCATTTTCAAAAATTTAAAATATACCTATTTAAAACATACCTCCTATATTTTATTTAATGCTTATGCTGAAAAAAAAATTATTTGATAAAATAGATAGTGTTTTTTTTAGATAATAAAATAGATAATGTTAGTCGTATAAGTTATAAGATACATTGAAAAAATATCATTTGATATGATAGATAATGAAACTATTATGCAACGATTTCATAATTTAATACTTTACAATGGTCTTCTATGAGATAGTATGAAAACTCATAGAAGACCATTGTAAAATATTAAATTAATAGTTAAGTTTCATTTATGAATTTTTTGGATCATTTGTAAATTATTTTTATGAAATTTTGAATGAAGCCTCCCCTAAACAAAAATCCTGGATCCGCCACTGATTATGTTGCAACATAATATACTAATTTACAAAGATTGGAAAGTTTAGGGGGCTTGAGCCCCCTGGGCCCAATGTAGATCCGTCGATGACATCAGCTTTCGTTAGCTACATTAACAAAAAATTTGATGGAGGGACCAAAATGCTACTAAACTAAAATTTCAATGGTTAAAATATTGAGTTTGAAAACTTAGGAACCTAAATGCTATCAAACTCAAACCTCAAGGACTAAAAATATATTTTTTTTCCTTTAATAAATGAATAACATGACTTTTTTTTAAAAAGAATATATAACATGACTTCATTTGATTATGTGCGCTTAAACACATGTATTGAAGCTATTTTGGTTGGTAGAGGTAGAGTATTGAATGTGACAGAAGTTGATGATAAAATAACACTAAGAATGAATAAATTGTTTTTTTTTAGTTCAAGAATTACCATAATTTGAAAATTTTAGGGATAAATTTAAAACTACTCTGGTTCATTATCAGCTACGTTAGCATCATTTAATAATGATGATGTGCGTATACCTCCACATTTGTTATACTAAAATAATAATAATGATGATGTGAGATTCAATAATATTAAAAAATTAGTTAAATTACAAGTACAATATCTAAACTTTGAGGTTTGTATCTATTTAGTCTCTGAACTTTCAAAAGTGTCTAATACACTCCTAAACTTTCAATTTTAATTTTGTGTCTAGTTGGTTTGTGAAGTTTAAAAAATTTGAAAGTTCAAGGACCAAATTTATAATTTTTAAAGTTTAGAGACCAAATAGACACAAACTTCAAACTTTAGAAACTCAATTTGTAATTTAACCTAAAAAATTATTTGTAAACAGCAAATGGAATTAAATATTAGTAAAGAACTAAAAAATTTTACATAAAAATGCCATTAAAATCTTTTAATGGCATATACAGTACAAGTGCGAAATACGTCACAGCTGGCATCAGTACCATACACTTGTACGCAACACGTGCGCACGTGTTCAGAATTCTGTCCTAGGGTTCGAATTTGTTGAGGCCGAGAACTCACAACACCTCATTACTCTAACCCTCATAGAATTACGTCTTAATGGAGTGGAACGCTGAGATTCTTCCACGCTACGTTTATCTTTGGGGTGGTCGGTGTCTACGTGGAAGAAAATGATTGGGTGTAGACGGCGATGATTATGGAGAAATTGATGGTGGTGGCTATCTTTGCAGCGTCATTGTTCATTGCGATCCTAACATATTACTATAAGGAGCTGTTTGACGCGCATGTTTGAAATCTTAAACCTGAGAATGTTAAACCTGAGGGGTTAAGTTAGGAGTTTAGGTAGCTTGGATTTTAAGAATGCTGTGTTTGGAGTGCAGGTTAAAAAAGTCTGGGTTTAGAAAGTCTGTGTTTTGAATGCAGGTTTAAGGAGCCTAGGTTTGGAATGTAGATTTTAAAATATTAAATTTATGAAATGTTTGATTGTATTTAATTAATGGTTAAATTTTAAATTATTTTAAATTTTCATTCTAATTATTTATTTATTTTTATTTTAATATAGTTAAGTTAAAAATTAATTAATTTTTTATAGTTCAAATATAACTAAATTCAAAATTAAAATTATTTCTTATATTTTTGTTATTTTAAATTGACTAATTTAATATATAAAAATGATTAAACTAAAAAAAATACATTGGGTAGATTTTTTTTAATTGACTATGTTAAAAATATATGACTAAGTTGAAATTAAATACCATACATTTACTTTTTTTTCTTTGAATACGACTCATTGGTAAGTAAAATACTTTTTAATATGGATAATTTAAAATTTAAAATTATTTATTTTACTAATTTAATTTAATAAGTTTGTAATTCAAATTCATCTCAATTTTAATTACTTTTCCAAAAAAATTTAAACCAATATTTGTTTCCATCAATTTTGAAATTGAGATTGGACTAAAATTATATATATATGTGCGTGTGTGTACAAAATTGATGATTGGACTAAAATTATATATATTGCATAATTTGAGATTTTAATTTTACTAACTAATAAGAAAATGAATTATCTAATTTGTTATTCATTTTGTTTTTAGATAACTAAATTAAAATAATATTTTATTTAGAGTTACAGTTCTAATGTAAATTAGTTTATTTTTTATATTTTGTCTCGTTGAGTTCAACTCAACAAATGAAAAAAAAGATTAATTTTATTATTATTTGCAACAAGTAGAAAAAGAATAAAATAAGTACTTTTTACTAGTTATCAATTATAAATTATCTATTTTACTAAGTTTTGAGCAAAATATCATATACTTTTGTTATTTTAACTAATTTAAAATTAAATACTATTTTTTTATTTTAATATTACCTGCTGCTGTAGCTTTGGTGCAGTTCACTTGGGTATTATAGAATTTTTTAAAAAAAAAAACAAAAAAAATAACTTTTTTTTCTTATGGTGCCCAAGTGGGCTGCACCACAGCAGGGAAGCTTTTCTCATTACTATAATAATCAATTTCTTTGTTTTTTTCTTAAAAAAAAAATCAATTTATACCCCTATACTTTTGGATTATATCAATAGAAACTTTAAATTAATAATTGTATCAATTTAAAAATTAAACTTTCATAAGTGTATCAATTTATATTTTCTGTCAATTTAAAAAAAACGTTAATTTACACGCATGCAACTTCGGTTAAATTAAAAATTTGGTCTTTATGGTTTAGAGAAAGTTAAAATTTAATCCTTATGATCTCAAAAGTTAGAATTTCATCCTTTTAATTTGATAAAACATCACAAATAGTCCTTATGGTTTGATAAAACTTTCATAAATAGTCTAGACTATTTATGAAAGTTTTATCAAACCATAGAGACTAATTATAACATTTAAAACTATAGGGACTAAATTCTAACTTTCTCAAAACCATAGGGACAAAATTTGTAATTTAATCGCAAACTTATAATTATATCAATAAAACTTGTAAACTGTCATAAGTGAATCAATCTAGACCCTCCATTTCAAATAATTGACAATTTTCAAATGGAATGCCTAAATTAATTCACTTATGATTGTTTAGAGGTTTAATCAAGAGAATTATAAGTTTTCACACATGTAAACTAACGTTTTTTAAACGAAATCTAACAGAGAGTGTAAATTGATACAATTATTAGTTTGACATGTATCATCGATCAAGAAGTCAGAAGTTTGAATCTCCTTATCCCTAAATGTTGTTGAACTCAAAAAAAAAAAAATTCTAAAATTTAAAAAATGATTTTAAATGAACTCCAAATTCATTTGACTATTAAGGTGGCTAATTGAAACAATGAGGTGACGCTTGTTGATTGAACTTGTAGATTGGAATAATATATGAGTTGGACATCTTTTCCCTCGTTCTTTCTTTTCTCTCTTTCTTCCTTATTTCTTTTCCTCCTTTGACAAACTTTGCCAGCACCGCTATCCCCATTCAACTTTTAGAGGAGGATATGATGATCTACGATGACAAGGGAAGATAGGACGGCGGCGCCACAGTAAAGTGTTCGAGACACAAAACTCAACGTTTAGAGACCAAAAGTATCTATCAATTTTTTTAAAAATTATTATCAAACTATTAAATTATACTACATTTATTATTATTATTTTGGTTAAATATACAAAGTGGTCGCTAATATTTTAGACCATTTTTAATTTGATCCTTAATCTTCTAAAATTTTTTATTTCATCCTTATTGCATAAAAATTCTCAATTATATTAGTATGTAAAAGCTATGTTAAACCTTGTTGATAAAAAGGTTGGTATATCATTAGATTATTTATTCTTGACATGCATGCAATTTGAAAGAAATAATTTTTTTTAATGGATAAATTTAGTTTCGAGTAACATGTTCGCATTTCTAATGGTATTAATAAAGTAATAAATGAATGATACATCAACTTTTTGTTAACGAATTATTTGGTATGTAGGCAAAGATTCGTTTTCTTTCCATGCCTCTGAGCTTTGTTGTTTACTTTTTTTGCTTGACATTAGCGTTATCGTGACAGATAAAGAAAGTATATCTTTTGAAAATATTAAAGATTTATAGGCAAAAGAAGTAAGGTAGAGAATGATATTTAAATGCAAAGACGAAGTGATATTGGCTTTTGATACAAGAAAAGAAAGGAGGGGTTTTTCCTTTAAAATGTGGGCTTTGAGTGTTGACACGTGCCAAGTTCTTTATAAAAGGAAGATTACGTACGTGCTTTCACCAATGCATAACTTATACTTTGCCAGCAAATGTTCTTGCTCTACTTTCACAAGGGGAAAAAGTGACAAGAAAATGAGAAATTATTGTAGGAGGCGGCCACTACAATGTTGTCGATAGTTTTGTACCATTGAATGTATGAGAGAAAAACTGTAAAAGTGTCTCTACTTTGTATCAAATGATTATTAGAAAGCATGAAGATTTTCAAATTTACATCCAACGGTTATTAAGAGATAACCACAATGTGGTGGCCTCATTGAATAATTCTTTCAGATAAAAAAGAATATATTTTGTTCCAATTTTGACTTTTAAATTTTGAAAACATCTATTTTAATTGTTTTTAATTTTTTAAAATGGATCAAATTTTCATTTTTGAACCTTTAAAACACTAATTTTAGTCTCTATCCTTTAAAAAAATATCGTTTTGGTTTAAGATGTTAATTTGACATCAATTATTTAAACAGAAATGAACAAAGAGGTTTCAAATATGTGTATTAATGAATTAAAAAAAGTGTATTAATATGCCAACACTAGCATAGCTCAACTGAGATAAAACATGTACTATCAATCAAGATGTCAGAAGTTCGAATCTCCCACCTCACATATTGTAAAAAAAAAGTGTATTAATACAAACATGTGTATGAAAGGCACACGTGTTGGATGAGTGGGTTATCATCTAATGACATAATATTAATAAAGACCAAAATGATAATTGACATATTAAAAAGACAAATTATTATTATTTTTTAATTTTAGGAACAATTTAAAAGTTCAAAGACCAAAAAAAAATAATTTTTTGTTTTTTGAGTTCAACCAAAGTGGAGGTGGATGATTCAAACCCTTGACCTCATAGTCGAGAGTACATAAAACAATGCTCAGTTTAGCTCAAAAAAAAAAAAAATTCAAATATTCACATCACCCATTAACCACTTCCACCAATTTATGCATCTTCAATATTTACCCACATTAGCCATTAATATACATGTTTACAACCATGCCGTCTTTCTATTAAACACTTGAGGTCAGGGTTGAATAATGTTAAAGACTAAAATAATATACATTTTTTTTTATAAACTATATTTTTTTTTTTTTAAAGTTGAGATGCCAAAATAAATATTTTAATTTATTTAAAAAAAATTAAAGACTAAATAAACCTTCAAAAAAAATTTGTGAAACAATTAGACTCTATATATACACTTACAAATATAACTATTTTACATCATGATCGAGCCACATAAGAGGTGATTATGTTTGATTCGTTGGATCAATTTCAGTTTGGGATGCAAATATAGTCCCACATAAGTGTGAGAAAGGAGATTTTCTGCGTGTATAAGGTAAGAAACAATGTTCCTTATAGAATCTTTTAATTAAAATAAAAAATAAAAAAACCTAGACTTAAGTCTAAAATAGACAATATCATACTATTATGTAAATATGAAGAATTATACATCTTAATCTAAAATTTTGTTTTGAGTTCAATAATTGTGGAGGTGGAAGAGAAAACCATCGACATTAAGGATGATACAGTATGTATCTTATCTATTACCCTATGCTTGAAATTGACACACATTATTCTAATGAAAATTTTAACACTAAAGTTTTAGGTCCCATTTTCTTAATGATTTTGTTCTTATAGGGTTTTCTTTTATTTAAAAATTAGGCTAGTTGAATAATTATATATTTACTTAAAATTTCAGTCACCAAAAATCATTTTTTATATACAATATACAACAAAAAACATCTCAATATATAAAGCATACATTTTAAAAATTAGGCTATATATCAAAAATTAGGTTGAAAGAGATGATATTTTTGTGGGTCATATACACTAAGTATAGCCTCTCATTTTCTTATAGTGGTTGCTTGAGTGAGTATCCAAATTGGTCATGACAAGTTATACAGATGGAGATGTGTTTTTTGTGGAACTTTTATGGAGCATGTATTATAATAATAATGCAAAGAAGGAGAAAGAATACATAAGCATTTATATAATAAATAATTTGATCTTTATGTGCTAAAGCTTGGCCAAAGGACATGTGTAAAGAGAAATGAAAAAGGCATATATCATCAAAGTGTAGCTAGTGTTAGAAGTCATTGAAATTGCTCAATGTGGAAGTCATTTATGGGAGGAAAGAGGAAAGATACCATACCACTCAACTTTTCTTTCTAAAATTCTTAACTATACCTTTCACATCTTTGAAATATTGATGATTGATTAGTTTATGATTGAAAAATTAAATCTCTATCAAAGTTTTCCTTTTTGCAAGTTTTGATCATTTTTTTAATCAGTATTCACTACAACAATTTTTAGATTTTCCGACGAAATTTTTTCCGATGCAAGCATTTTCGTCGGGAAAAACATATTTATGAAAAGAAAAAAAATTAGATTTAAGTTCTATTATGGTTTTTGAACTTTTATATGTATCTTGTTTTATATCTTAAGATATTGATTATTGATCCTCAATTTGAGACAAAAACATTTATTAAGGAACTAGTTTAAAATCTTATTCTAGGTTTTGAATCTTCATATTTATCTTGTTTTCTATCTTAAAATATTGATAGTTTGAACACTCAATATAGGATTGCTTCAAGTCCAACATACTTATATAACTTTAGAGTTCTTATGATTGACCTACTAAAAAAAGGTGCACCTAATAGGTAGTAATTATCAATTTTTTGAAACCTTACTTAACCATGTCTTAGCCTCAAGACCCCTCTTATTTGGATGCATTGTCGGTTCATGTACCTTTATATTTACGTGTCACAAAAATTTAATTTTTTTGCCAATTCGATCAATTTTTTTTAATTAAGTCATACATAAATTAGGTTTAAACCTCATTTTTGGATTTTGGACTTTTGTATTTTATATTGTTTTGGTTTTTAAAATTTTAAATGTTTTGTTTTAGTCTTCCAACCCTGTTGATGCTTTGTTTTAAATCTCTAAACTTTGCTAAAAACTATTTTAGTTCTTATCGTAAATTTTTACAAAAAGATTGAATTTGTTTTGGAACTTGACATTTTTCTACTAAATGTGTCTTAAAACATATACTGTTGAGATAAATGAACAAAACCATGCCTATATATAAAGCTTTAATAAACAAAAGTAATTAATGATGATAATTTTTTTTTTTTTTTTATAGAAAGTTCAAGAACTAAAACAAAATCTTTAAATATGAATAGAAACTAATATGATAAAAGTTCGAAAGCCATAGATTTGAATCGAGAAATTATTGACTAAAATAGATGCCTAAAAGAGTTAATTAGCTTTGATTGAAAAATTAAAATATAAGGTCAACTTAGTTTTATGGGATATAATTTTTTTTGAAAGGTTAGTGTATAATTAATAATGCTCTCTCAAAAAAAGGGAAAAAAATAATAATGCTTGTTCAACAAGATTTCAAGAGAAATTTTAATTTGTGGAATAAAACTTTGAATTTGTATTGATTTATGTAGTATAGTGGAGTACAACTTCTAATGTATGGTCCTTTAATTCTTTCTCTCGTATGTATACTTGACTCGAGGGCTGGAACGTTTCTTCTCGAGGTTGAATCGTCAACTTTGAACTTGTGAAAAGTCTTCATCTTCAAGCTTGTTGAAGTTTTTCAGCTTGTAACTTGTTGAAGGTCTTTAGCTTTTAGCTTGTAGAAGGTCTTCAGCTTGTCAAAAGAATTTCAATTAATTTTAGTCTTCAAGAAGATTTAAGTTCGTTTCAGTCTTCAAGTCTTCATGAAGCTTTTAATCTTTGAAGTCTTCAAGAAGATTTAATTTCAATCTTCAGTCTTTAAGACATTTTAATTTCAATCTTCAGTCTTCAAAACATTTTAATTTCAACCTTCAATCTTCAAGAAAAGTTAATTTCGTTCTTCAATCTTCAGGAAACTTCAAACTTCTATCTGAGTCTTCTCTGAATGTTTGATCTCTTACAATCTTCTTCTTCTCTGAATGTTTGACCTTTCCCCCCTCCAAATGAAGGTGACTCCTCTATTTATAGAGTTTCTATGTAGGCTTGGGCCTTGATTGTATTTGAGCCCAACTATTTGGACTGGACTTTGTTTGTTTTGGGTCCGACCCTTTGGATTTTGGACCAAATTATCATTTAAACTTGGACCCAAAATTCCATATGACCTAGTTTAATAAGCTGAGGTTTGCTTGATCAAATAGCTATGGTGAAGACACGTGTCACATTATTTGGGTTTTTTTTTGTCAATATTTGTCATCAAATTTAATTTGGAATACATATCAATTTATAATTGGTCCCAAATTTAATAATATGTAATTTTGTCATTAATTTATAAATAATGACGTGACGATTTGTACTTGGTCGAAATTTCTCATTCAACCATGCTCATTGAATTTTTGCATTTTTTTTTAAAGTCACGATGATACATAATTTGTCTCCTTAAATTTATATTATTTCTTACCGGTAAACTAAAATGTAATTTGACATTTTCCAAATCACAAGTCCACAAACTAACCCACCAATTACATAAACCCGGATTTATGTAATTACAATTCAAGCAATGTCTATATAAATTGAGTCTTCCCAATTTGATTCATATTATATATATATATATCCAAACTAATTAAAATTGCAAGTCAAATATCTCATTAAAGACGAAACAAATTATAAAAATCATAAAAATCACATATTCACTATTGAGATCATTATAACTATCAATTCAAACTTTTAATTTGAGCCATTAAATTCTACTGTCCTTCATAACTTTGTTATTAGTTAGGTTTAATTAAAATAATTTTATAAGACTTAGAACTACATATAATTTGAATAACAATCAACAACCACATTTTTTTTTTTGAGTTCAATAATTATGGAGATGAGAATCGATTACTTTATGGTTAAAACTTTGGTACTTTATAGTTGGAGGGATAATTTGGGTAAGGCCCGGCCCAACAACAAGAAATGAGAGGGAAAAATAAATAGCAATTTAATTTCTTTGAAATTTGGCAGTCTAGATTTTGCCGCGCAATTTCTTCCAGAGTGACAGCAAAAATCCATGTGGGACGGTGAGAACGCGCCACGTAAATCCACGTAGATCACGGCCTCACCAGATTCTGACACGTGGATGTCATAGAACACCTAACACAAAATTAAAACTCATCCGCGTCTTTTTAACAAAATTATCCTTGTAGTTTTGTGATAATTTAATTTCAACGCAACCAACAAATTTCTCTCCCCTTTTGCTAGAAAACTTCTCAGATTCAGAAGTCTCCGATGGACGGCTTCCGTGCTCCGGAGCGACGGGAGTTTCGGATTCTTACGGCAACGGCGCCACCGCCGCCGCCGAGGAAGAAGCCGGTTGCAGCGGGGAAGAAGCGCGAGGCTCCTGAGAATGGATATTTTCAAGTACTGCCGGACGATCTTAAACGATTCTTTTCCGTCGTTCCGACCGTGATCGGTGATCGGAGCGGTTGTTAGCGGCTTCGCCTGAATCGTTATTTACGTGGAATGCTTATTTATTTATTTTTTTTGACAAAGAGACTTCAATACACCAACCACCCAGCCCCACTTTCCTCATTACCCACAAGGGCTCGAGAAAGGGAAAAACCAGAAGCACAACCGCCCTCTTCTTCCTCCATATATGTCGAATCGGAGGGGCCCAAAAAACTACATGCAACAACAGCAAACTCATCATAGACACTCCTAGCAATATTGTGAGCGGCAGAATTACAAGTACGGGGGCAATAGGAGAACGAAACCAAGCCCACAGATCGCACCGCGAGATCCACCTCCTCCACAAGGTTAGCAATTTCCGTATAATCGAAGGAAATTTTGTTCAACAAATCAATGGCCTCTTTGGAATCAGATTCAACGATGATCCAGGGGAGCGGCCCAACCACCTGAGAACGTAAGCCTTTTATCCCTTAAATCACTGCCTTTATTTCCAAAGCTTTGATGCTCCAAATATGATGAATATGCTGAGCTCCTTTACAGATCAAAGACCCTCCAGAATTACGCACAATCCACTCCACGCCTCCTTTGTTCAACTTCTCGTTCCACGTAGCATCACAGTTCAGTTTCCACTGGTTCGATGTCGGGGGGTCCAACTCGCTTGATTCGAAAGGTTCTCCAATCTGAAGGTACTAGAACTTCTTGACTCCTCTGGATTTTCCTTAGTACTATATATGTCAATTTGCCTGTACAGCCATTGCCTATCTACCATCTCAGCTTGATTGAGAACTCTGTTTCGATAGTTCCATGTACTCCATAGTATTACTACCGTCACATTTAGCTCGGCTTCATTTAAATGATCGACTAGCCAATCCCAAAAATCACTTGGTCTCCAATCTTCCCTGCACATATCAAACAGACTTTGTAAAATAGGGAGATAGTTAATCCACACCTCTCGCAAGAATTTGCATGTCCACATCACGTGGGAGATAGATTCAGCCTTCTTCCTGCAAAGTAAACATAAAGTATTAGTGTCTATTCCTTTTTTGTAAATGTTTACGTCGAATACTTATTAACCCACTTTCTTCTTGGCATACATTATTTTATTTTATTTTATAGTTTTGCGCTATCATATCATGAATGTAGAAAAACATATATTTAAGGCCCCGTTTTATAATCATTTGGTTTTTAAAAATTAAGTCTATAAATACTATTCTCACTTATAGTTTTACTTGTTTTGCCATCTACTTTTTACCTATGTTTTCAAAAACCAAGCCATGTTTTGAAAACTAAAAAAAATAGTTTTCAAAAATTTATTTTTATTTTTAGAATTTAGCTAATAATTCAAATGATTTCTTAAGGGAGATGAAAATCATGGTAGAGAAATTGGGAGAAAACAAGCTTAATTTTCAAGAACTAAAAATAAAAAACTAAATGGTTATCAAACGGGGCCTAAATTACGTATTTTGAAGTCTTTAAAATTTTGTCTTTATTATATAGTTCGTCTTCAAAAGATTAGACTAGATGCTTAATGGATGCCTTAATCTTGTGCTCAGTATCTTCTTTCTTCTTCTTCTTTTTTATTTTTTTTATTTTTTTTTATTTTATTTAACATGTGAGGTTAGGAAATTCGAACGTATGAACCTTTATCAAGTCGGTCGAAGGTTTTTAACCAGGTTGATGGGAGGTTCCATTGGGTTGGAATGGACATAGACACACTAAACTCAGTTGTGTTACACAACTTTAACACTTTGATTGGGAATAACTTAATCTGAGGTATCATCTTTTCCTTCTAAAGAGGTTTTTCTTTACCCGGGTAAAAATGCGGATTTTTTAATTTGCCACTCTCTCTTTGCTTTTCATTTTATATATAATTTTATTTTGAATATAGTTAATTAATAGTTAATTAATTAACTAACTATTTGATATCAATTTATCAAAATCAATATATTTAATCATTTAATTTAATAAATCAATGATAATTTGTTTATTCTTTTTACAAGGAAAAGTTTATTAAAGGAATGTAATTATTTAATTGTTGAATTATTAATTAATTAGTTAACAATATTTTAAATATGTTTAATTAGTTAATTAAGATTAGTTAAATTAAGATAGTAAAAAAATTATTTTTTAATAATTATAACTAATTAATTATTAATTATTTATAATCAATTAATTATTTTTGGATATTAATTTTGATGAGTTCATTTATTATTAATCTATCATAATTTTAAACTTTTTTTTAATATTTCTTGTTAATAATTTTAAACCTTTTTTTTTTTTTTTTAATATTTCTTGTTAAATGTTTTTGGTTAAGATCTCATATTTTGTAGTTCATTTATTATTAACATATCATAATTTTAAATAATTTTTTAATGTTTTTTTTTATTAATGTATCATATTTTGTTATCTAATTTTTTAATGTTTTTTTTATTAACGTATCATATTTTGTTCTCACTTTCTTATCTTCTTTTTTTTATATGGTTTATTTAAATATATTTCTTTATATATTTAATTAAAATTAATTGATTCAAGTTAAATTATAAGGTTGTCAGAATTAATTTCATAAAATAAATACAAACATAATTTGTTCTTATAAAATTCTGATAACATTCTCATGCACAACTAAATACAATAATAATCTTTTATTTCCAACAATTTTTATTTTCAGGCATATTATTTTCCAAACATCTTTTATTTTTAGGTATGTATGAAAATTTAAACCAAATGATCCCTTAAGGCTTTCATTCTATGGTGGTCTTCATAATTCGAGAAATTATTCGAGGGGCCATCACATTATAGCAGACAATTTCGCACTATTCGTTGTAGAGAGAGAAAGTACAAAAGTATTTTAATTTTGTATTTCGTGGTTATTAGGGCAGTTTTGCACTCTTCGATGTAAGATATAACAAAGACTTAATGAGTTCTATTTTGAGTTTAGGATAGATGCTACCCTCATTACACTACAAGACTTTGCCCTTTTTTCGATTTTTTTCTGACGCTATTTAAATGGTAGGAAAAAATAGGAAACGTCGACGGTTTTTAAAACTGTATGCAAATGGTACAAGAAACGTTGATGGTTTTGAAAATGGTCGGCAAAATATAAAAATCTTCATGGTTTTATAAACAACTGTAGTGATATCTTGAAAGAAACGCCGACAGGATTGAAAACCGTCGACGTTTGGCAACGAATTGTCGATGGTTTAAGGAACCATCGGCAATTGGAAGATAAAATGTCAACGGTTTATCGAACCGTCGATAATAGGAGGAAAAAAGCTCGACTGTTCATCGAACTATCGGTAATGGGACAAAAAAATCGACGGTTTGATGAATCGTTGGTTGTAAGGGCCATAAATTGCCGTTGGTTCTTATGACGAATCATCGACGGTTCTGTCGAACTGTCGAAAAAACGTCTGAACTACCAACGGTGATCATTTGTAAAGGGGGCTCTTCTTTTTCGAAGAGCCTCCATTCTTCCATTTTTTTTCATTTTCCCCCTTTTCTCTCCTTCCTTTCCCCCATTTTTTCTCCTCCCTTTCCCTCCCACCTACCGCCACCCCCACCACACCCGCTGTCGCCCATCCACCACGTTGGCCGCTGCCGCCCATTCTCCCTTTCCCTCTCATCTCTCTCCCTTTCTCTCTCCTACATTCTTTTCCCATCTTTGCCCACCTCCCACTCCACCGCCCAGTGCCCAACCGCCACCCACCTCCCACATCGCCGCCCACCTCCGAGTCGCAGCCCTCGCCGCTGCAACCCATCGCTCGCCGCCGCCCCCCTTTCCTTCATTTTCTCCCCTTTCCCTATCCTCTCTCTTTTTCTCTCCCATTCTTCTCCCTCACCATCCCACCACTTCCCACCTCCCATGTCGTCAACTACCTACTACCGTCGGCGACTTTGCGGATCATTTGTAAAGGGGGCTCTTCTTTTTCGAAGAGCCCTCATTCTTCCCCCCTTTTTTTTTCATTTTCCCCCATTTTCTCTCCTCTTTTTCCCTCCCACCTTCCGCCGCCCCCACCACGCCGGCTATCGACCATCCACCACTCTGGTCGCTGCCGCCCATTCTCCTTTTCCCTCTCATCTCTTTCTCATTTTCTCTCTTCTACATTCTTCTCCATCTTTGCCCACCTCCCACACCACCTCCCACATTGCTGCCCACTGCCCAGCAGTAGCCCTCGCCGCCGCAACCCACCGCCCGCAGTCTCCCCCCTCTCCTCCATTTTCTTCCCTTTTCCTATCCTCTCTTTTTTTCTCTCCCATTCTTCTCCCTCACCATCCCACCACTTCCCACCTCCCACGTCGTCAACTACCTACTGCCGTTGGCGACTCCCCCTCCTCCTCTTGAAGTTTGGTAATTTTTTTTTCTTAATCTATTGAGTTATATAGTTAAATTGAAGATTATTTGGTAAATCTATTTAAGTTTGTTGTATTTTGATTTATGTAACCTTAGATTTGTGAGTCCAAACATTTTCGAATACAAACAACAAAGTGTCTAACTTCTTTGGTTAAGAAATGTATATATAGAAACCCATTTCGAACTCGATAAAACTATGTTAGATCACTTTCTAATGTTTGAAAAGTATTTTTTTTTTGCAGTTTTTGAATTCATTCGAACACTTTTGAACTCATTCGAACACTTTTAATCAAAGATTAAGTATGTTTTAATGAATTTTAGGTGATAAATCTCTGTTTAGGAGTTTTCGAACTGAGTTAAAATAATTTAGATTGATAACTAACCTTTGAATTCTTTTGTTTTAGGATTTGGGTTCGTTTTAGGGTGTTCAAATAAAAATTTAAGGTAGATTTGAGTTGTATTCGATGGTGAAGGAAGAATTTAAGGTGAGAATAACTCTTCTTTTCTCTATTTTGAGTTTGTAGTTTATAGTTTGTTGTGAAGTAGTTTATATATATGTATTTGATTTATTTGTACTTAAAATTTAATTTTAGTTAATTTGTAATGTTGATTATTCTTATTCCTAGGTATGAAGTTGAAAATATTTATTGTTTATAGGGCCCGTTTGGTAGTGTTCTCGTTTTTTGTTTATATTTTTAATAAAGAAAAACAGAACTACATTTAGTAATTAATATAATTGGATTGAAGATTATTTTGAAAATTTATTTAAGTTTATTGTGTTTTGAGATTTGTGTAACCTTAGATTTGTGAGTTCGAACATTTCGAACACAAATCAACAATTTTTCTAGCTTCTTTGGTTAAGAAAGTATGTAGAAATTCACTTTTAAACCTCTTAGAACTCGAATAAAGTGTGTTAGATCATTCTCTAAGGTTTGAAAAGTCTTTTTTTGTAGTGTCAAACTTAATCAAACACTTTTGAACTCATTCAAATACTTTTCAGCAAAGATTGTGTATGTTTCTAGTTTCTTTGGTTAAGAAAGTATGTAGAAATCCACTTTTAAACTTTTTCGAACTCGAACAAAGTATGCTAGATCATTCTCTAAGGTTTGGAAAGTTTTTATTTAGGCTTTAGCGAACACATTTACAATGGTTTATATACTTTTAAAGGTTCCATCCCAAATTTTATAGGCTTCTCATGAAGGGAGTGTCATATGTATGATCACTAACTCTTTACATGTCTTTTTTTGCATCATTGAAATTGACATTGGAATGGGCCTGGATTATATTCTTACTAGTATTTGCCACTTTGCTCTCTGAATTTGACCACGTGGATTTCAATGTTATATTGATATTATTTGCATCTTGGATGTTTATCTTCATTGTGAACAATGGAGAAAAAATTTACAAATAAATTTTGATTTTGATAAGTAGACATTCAAAAGAGAATTTTAATAGGTAACTACTTGATAGGTATATGTTGTTTTTTTTAATACATTATACAATAGTTCACAGTATAACATAAATCAATAACTAACCTATATATTGATGGATTACCATGGTGGGTCATAATAAATCATTGATGTACCTATATATTATTAACTCATGTTTACTTTGAGCTTCATTTCTCTATATTTGTAGTTGTATTTTTAGTTGCTAGTTTTTAATACCTTATTAAACTATATGAGTTTGTTTGTTTTGGTATTTAGCTTATTAAGATTGAAACTTTAGATTATTAAAATTGCTAGTTTTTAATACCTTATTAAACTATATGTGGTTTTTTGTTTTTGGTTTTTGAAAATTAAGTATATAAATACTACTTCCACTAATGGGTTTTCATGTTTTCTTATCTACTTTTTACATATGTTTTAAAAAACCAAGCCAAGTTTGAAAACTAAAAAAAGTAGTTTTCAAAAACTTGTGTTTGTTTTTGGAATTTGGCTAGAAACTCAAATGTTTCCTTAAGAAAGATGGAATCTAGTGTAGAGAAGATGAAAACAAAAAATCAAATGGTTATCAAACGAAGCCTAAGATATTCAATTTAATCTAACTTATTAAGATAATGTGAAAACTTAAGAATCCAAATTTAACTTAGCTTAATTAGCTTATCAATGGTTAAGACATATACTTCTCTTCTTGAGATTGAAGGTTCATATCCTCACTCCTAACATATTAACTAATACTTAAACATAATTGAAAAGACACCTACTACCATAAATGATATGTTTATACTCAAACTACTTCATCTCAATTTTGAAATAATTGAATGTCTAGAATTTAATTTTAAAATAATTGAATGCTTAGATGAACTTGTCTTTAACACAAAGTTGTTGAGAAATTAACTTGAAAGAAATTTGATTTGTCAAGACATCACAAGCCTTTGTGATAAGTCCATACTTTTTAACGACCCAAAAAAATTGTAGATCCAAAAAAACATTTTTTAGATCCAACAAAATGTAAACATTATTCGAAATGGTTATGAAACGAAGCCTAAAATATTCAATTTAATATGTAACTCAACTTTCTAGTAAAAAATTATATATCTCAACTTGCTAGCTAACAAATGTATATACCTTACTGGTTTGGGACAAAGTTTAATCTAACTTCTTGTCTAAATCATACAGGATTTTACTTTTCTCACAAAGTAGGGGTGAATTTGGAAAGTGTATAATTAAGAATAAAGATGAACATATATTGGATTAAACTTAAAGACAAGTTGTCAACTGAGTATATAGAAGGAGAAACCCAATTTTTAGGAATGGCAAAGTTCAATGTTAATGATTCATGGAAAACAAGATACCCATGTAAAAATTGTATAAATGCAATATGACAATCTTTAGATGGAGTAGAGCGACATCTATTCACGTATGGAATATCCCCCTCTTATAGTCAATGGATATATCATGGAGAACCAATTACCAACTTACCTAGGTTTCAAAGGTATACAGTTGAGTCAGTACACAATGATAGATCAAGTACTATAGACTCGAATGATCTCAATGATGAGAATGAGATTCTCAACCTTTTAAATGATCTTCAAGTATTAATTGTCGAAGCAGTTGTAGATAAACACAATAATTTTGCGAATGAGATGCCCCCTAATGCCCATGGAAACGATACATCAACTTCATTCGAGGATTTAATGACCAAAGCTTGTAATCCATTGTACTCTGGTTGTACACGATTCTCATCATTAAACTTTTTGGTGAGGTTGATGATGTTGGGTTTTGTGTCCTAAACTGAATGTATATTTTATTTTGCAATAAAGTTGTTATTGAATAAAGTGAATTGTGTATTCCATAACCCAAATCCAAAGAACTAAGAACCCTTGACTATAAGATGTATACTTGAACTTTATGTATGACATCAAAGTGGATCAAGTTCAAGTAATAGCCAGAACGGTCTATAGTATAAGGATAGGGCTGGGTACCTTATCCTAGGGACACTATGGACGGGGCCCACTTTGTATAGTACTAACGATGTGATCCTGAATCGTTCATGTAGAGACATGAAAGTGGGGACGTCCTATGCAATGAGTTTGCATAAGACTGGACCGCTAAATAGTCACTTAGACTTTTTAACTCCGTTTATTGTTTTAATTGACTATTTTCATACGATGACCTAGGTAACTCGATCTTAATCCTGAGTGTGCTATGAACTCATGTTTATTCGGGATTATCCTTAGATTTGCATGGGTGAGAGTGGCCCGAGATCGCCTACTCAATAAGCCTCCCATTTTGGGGATAAGACCGGGTAGATAGTTGGGAACATAATCATGCGAGATGGAATTCACTCCTACCCGCTTTAGGGTTTAGTAAAGAGGTTGTTCCCTTAAGTGCTGACTCCGGGTCTTGAACAATGAGCCCACCCTCTCATTGGCCCGAGAGGGATTCTGTTTGTTGGTTGGACCACAAACCAATTGTTCATTAGAGGATCAGTGGGACTTAAGGAACAAGAAGTAATTATAGGGGTAATACGGTTTATTTGACCCAGCTGTAATTACGAACGACCTGTGAAGGATTGACTTACTAATCATTGTTATATTGAGTGGACAGAAATATATCTATAGTGAGGAGAGTGCAGCCACTGGGTTTTAGTGGAGTGTCCCGGTGGTTAACGAATGTTGATTAGCTAGGCTAAAGAGTTTGGCCGGTTAATCTCGTATCGTTGGATCTCATGATCTGTAGGTCCATTAGGTTCCCCTTACTAGCTCGGACTAAGCCTTGTAACAATTTGAGAGAAAAGAATTTGAATTGTTCAAATTCGGTTTTGGGAGAAAACGTTAATTTTATGCAATATACTTAACATGTCATAGCTTAATTATGAATTAAACTATGATAAAGAAGAGGTGGACATATTTAAATTTGATTTAAATATTGGTTCGGTTTAAAACATGAATAGGGATTCATGTTCGAACGTTCGATTTGAAAAATCGGGATTGGTCCAATTATTTAATTTGATATTAAATTAAATAATTATTTAAAATTAATTAAATTGTTTAATTAATTAAAAATTGATTTTAATTTAAAATTAATTTTATATTAATTTTGAATTAAAATTAAAAGAGAATTCAAATTCATTTAGGAATGAATTTTGGACCAAATTCATAAATTGATGAACAAGCTACTTGCTTTTTCAAATTCATCAAAATTGCCCACCTCCTACTTGAATTATCCTCATCATCTATGTGTTGTCAAGTTTAGCAAGCTTGATGAAGCTTGTTAATAGCTTTAATTAGCAAAAAAACACCATGGGTAAGTGGAATTTTGCAGAAAATTAAGAATTTTTTCGGTTTTAGACCTTTGCTCTCTCTCTCAAAAATTCTCTCAATTAAGGATCTCACAATCCGTTCCAAGGCCTGATGATAGTAGGGAAGACTCTAGAAGAGGTCCACAACTGGTTTGTGTTCAAATAAAGCCCAAGGATTGCTTCAATTTTGAGCTTCAAAGGTAGTGTTCTTCCTTCTATGTTTTTTCCAGTTTTGAGCATGTTTTTAGTTTGGTAAAATTGATCAAATTAGATTGCTTAAGATCCAAAATTGCTTCCGCTTTCTTAATATTAACATTGAAATGGTGACGTCAACCTTCTTCTTCATTAAAAAGAAAACGCGCGCAGGAAACTGAAGCTGGAAAAAAAAAACAGAAAACTTCTTCTATTTTTGAAATTTTGAGACCTTTCGTGCTTCTCTCTTCAAATTGAAGGTCTTCCCGGGCTCCGATCGACTCGAAACTTTTACAGACTCTTTTTCACACATTAAAGCTCAAACACTCTTGATAAATTACAAAACGGACAACAAATTGAAGCTCAATTTTTATGCCAAAATCGAAAGTACCACTTTAGACGCCCAGAAAATTCGATTTCAAAATCATACCCACCAAGCTCAAATTGAATCAAATTGAGTGCTCAAAATTTCTCTGATACCAATTGAAAGAGTTAATATTAAGAAAGATGAAGCAATTTTGGATCTTAAGCACTCTAATTTGATCAATTTTACCAAACTAAAAACATGCTTAAAGCTGGAAAAAACAGAGAAGGAAGAACACTACCTTTGAAGCTCAAAATTGAAGCAATCCGTAGGCTTTATTTGAAAACAAACCAGTTGTGGACCTCCTCTAGTGTCTTCCCTACTATCCTCAGGCCTTGGAACGGATTGTGGGATCCTTAATTGAGAGAATTTGGAAGAAGAATGGGTAAAGGTCTAAAGCCGATAAAATGTAAAACTTTCTGCAAAATCCCACTTACCCATGGTGTTTCTTTGCTAATTAAAGCTATTAACAAGCTTCATCAAGCTTGCTAAACTTGACAACACATAGATGATGAGGATAATTCAAGTAGGAGGTGGCCAATTTTGATGAATTTGAAAAAGCAAGAAGCTTGTTCATCAATAAATGAATTTGGTCCAAAACCCATTCCTAAATGAATTTGAATTTCCTCTTTAATTTTAATTCATAATATAAAATTAATTTTAAATTAAAATCAATTTTTAATTAATTAAACAATTTAATTAATTTTAAATAATTATTTAATTTAATATCAAATATCAAATTATATAATTGGACCAATCCCGATTTCTCAAATCGTACGTTCGAACATGAATCCTTATTCATGTTTTAAATCGAACCAATATTTAAATCAAATTTAAATATGTCCACCTCTTCTTTATCATAGTTTAATTCATAATTAAGCTATGAAACGTTAAGTATATCGCATATAATTAACGTTTCCTCTCAAAATCGAATTTGAACAATTCAAATTATTTTCTCTCAAATTGTTACAAGGCTTAGTCCGAGCTAGTAAGGGGAACCTAATGGACCTATAGATCATGAGCTCCAACGATACGAGATTAACCGGCCAAACTCTTTAGCCTAGCTAATCAACATTCGTTAACCACCGGGACACTCCACTAAAGCCCAGTGGCTACACTCTCCTCACTATAGATATATTTCTGTCCACTCAATATAATCATGATTAGTAAGTCGATCCTTCACAGGTCGTTCGTAATTACGGCTGGGTCAAATAAACCGTATTACCCCTGTAATTACTTCTTGTTCCTTAAGTCCCACTAATCCTCTAATGAACAATTGGTTTGTGGTCCAACAAACAAACAAAATTCCTCTCAGGCCAATGAGAGGGTGGGCCCATTGTTCAAGACTCGGAGTCAGCACTTAAGGGAACAACCTCTTTACTAAACCTTAAAGAGGGTAGGAGTGAATTCCATCTCGCATGATTATGTTTCCAACTATCTACCCGGTCTTATCCCCAAAATGGGAGGCTTATTGAGTCGGCGATCTCGGGCCACTCTCACCCATGCAAATCTAAGGATAATTTCGAATAAACAGGAGTTCATAGCACACTCAGGATTAAGATCGAGTTACCTAGGTCATCGTATGAAAATAGTCAGTTAAAACAGTAAACGGAGTTAAAAAGTCTAAGTGACTATTTCGCGGTCCAGTCTTATGCAAACTCATTGCATAGGACGCCCCAACTTTCATGTCTCTACATGAACGATTCAAGATCACATCGTTAGTACTATACAAAGTGGGTCGCGTCCATAGAGTCCCCAGGATAAGGTACCCAGCCCTATCCCTATACTATAGACCGTTCTGGCTATTACTTGAACTTGATCCACTTTGATGTCATACATAAAGTTCAAGTATACATCTTATAGTCAAAGGTTCTTAGTTCATTGGATTTGGGTTATGGAATACACAATTCACTTTATTCAATAACAACTTTATTGCAAAATAGAAAATACATTCAGTTTACAAAATCACGAGTTTTAGGACACAAAACCCAACAAACTCCCACTTGGACTAAAACGTTAGTGGAGTCAAACATGCTAAGGTAAAAAAAACTACCCTATTGTCAACCCGTAGTCCTCGACTCTCTAGGTGTCTCTCAAACACTTTAGCCGTGAGGAGCTTTGTAAACGGATCAACAATGTTGTGCTCCGAAGGGATCTGTGTGACTATCACGTCTCCTCATTGCACAATCTCCCTGATGAGATGATATTTGCGCTCTATATGCTTTCGGCGCATATGGCTTCTAGGTTCTTTAGAATTTTCCACTGCACCACTATTATCACAATAAAGGGTGATAGGCAAATTCATATTTAGAACAACTTCCAAATCAGTAAAGAATTTCCTAAGCCATACAGCCTTCTTCGCTGCTTCGCAAGCTGCGACATACTCAGCCTCCATGGTGGAGTCAGCAATACAACTTTGCTTTATACTCCTCCATACTATTGCTCCTCCGTTAAGAGTGAACATTGATCCCGATGTGGATTTCCTCGAATCTACATCTGTCTGAAAATTAGAATCAGTGTATCCTGCAAGGATCAGATCCTTCGCACCATACACAAACATATAATCCCTTGTTCTCCTAAGATACTTGAGGATGTTTTTAATGGCAGTCCAATGATCATATCCTGGATTGGACTGATACCTGCAGACAATTTCCACTGCATAGCATATGTCGGGTCAGGTACATAGCATGACATACATCAGATTACCGACAGCTACATAGGGAATGCATCTCATATCTTCAATTTCTTGAGATGTCTTAGGACACTGTTCATTCGACAAATGAATTCCATGCCTGAAAGGTAATGAACCCTTCTTGGAATTATGCATTTTATATCTAACCAACATTTTGTCAATATAAGGTGTTTGAGATAGTGCTAGCGTTTTGTTCTTGCGATTCCGAACAATTTGGATTCCAAAGACAAACTGAGCCTCTCCCAAATCTTTCATTTGGAATTGGGTTGCTAGCCATTGCTTTACGTCAGTCAGGAATTGTACATCATTCCCAATGAGTAGGATATTGTCTACGTATAAGACTAAGCAAGCTACAGTAGTATTGACTATCTTTTTGTAAACACAAGGTTCGTCAATATTCTGTTCAAAGCCATAAGATTTAATCGCAGTATTAAATATTATATTCCAAGATCTAGATGCTTGCTTTAATCCATAGATGGATCGTTTAAGCTTGCAAATCTTTTGCTCTTGACCTGAATTATGAACCCCTTTGGTTGAACCATATAGATACTCTCTTCAAGATTACCATTCAGAAAGGCTGTCTTGACATCCATTTGCCAAATTTCATAATCATAAACTGTGGCAATGGATAAGAGTATTCTAATCGACTTAAGCATGGCAACAGGGGAGAAGGTTTCTTCATAGTCCACCCCTTCCCGCTAGGTATAACCCTTTGCCACAAGTCGAGCCTTAAAGGTTTGCACCTTACCAGCTTGGTCTCGTTTCCTCTTGTAGATCCACTTGCAACCGATAGGTTTTTCACCATCTGGTTTGTCTACAATTTCCCAGACTAAATTGAAGTACATTAACTCCATTTCGAGGTCTATGTCTTTAATCCACTGGTCCTTATCTATGTCATTCATCGCCTATTTATAGGTCAATGGATCCTCAATGCCATCATCAGGTATGACGACCTGGGTTTCAGTCAAACCCATGTAACAGTCGGGTTGTCTAACATCCCTCCCACTACGTCGAGGCATTCTCAACTCTTGAGAAGGACCAGCTTGATCAATAACTTTTGTTGATTTATCTGTAGCTTCCCCAGAAAATTCGCTCAATACAATTCTACTTCGAGGCCGATGATCTCTCATGTGGTCTTCCTCTAGGAACGTGGCATTTGTCGATACAAGCACCTTGTCCTCTAGAGGATCGTCAAACATACCACCTTTCGTTTCCTTGGGGTATCCTACGAATAGGCATAATTTTGAACGTCGTTCCAATTTCTTTGGATTGGGCACTAGCACATGTGCCGGGCACCCCCAAATCCTGAAGTGACGTAAACTTCTTTTACGCCCTCTCCATAACTCATAAGGTGTTTCTGAAACACTCTTAGAGGGAACCATGTTCAAAATATATGCTGCAGCCTCTACTGCATATCCCCAAAACGAACTAGGCAGTTGAGCATAACTCATCATAGACCGAACCATGTCTAACAGAGTTATGTTTCTCCTCTCAGATACACCATTCTGCTGAGGTGTACCGGGCGCTAAGAGTTGGGATACAATTCTATGTTCTATCATATAGTCCTGGAATCTCAAATCCATATACTCTCCACCTCGATCTGATCGAAGTGTTTTAATCGTCTTACCTAATATGTTCTCAACCTCTGCCTTATACTCCTTGAACTTTTCAAGGGCTTCAGACTTATGATGTATTAGGTAAAGATAGTCGTACCTTGAATAATCATCAATGAATCCGATGAAGTATTCATACCCTCATTGTGCCTTGATATTCATAGGACCACAAAGATCCGAATGCACGAGTTCTAAAGGTTCTTTGGCCCTATAACCTTTTTCAGAAAAAGATCATTTGGTCATTTTTCCCTCAAGACATGACTCACATGGTGGTAAGGAGTTGTCTTCTAACTGACTTAGGAGACCACTCTTAACCAATCTCCTAATCCTATTGAGATTAATATGGCCTAGTCTTAAGTGCCAAAGATAGGTACTTGGAGAAAGTTTCTGCCTTTTATTTTGAGTATCAGCTGTTTTAAACATCTCGGTGTTCAAAATAGCTTTTACCTCTATTGGTCTTAACACATATAGGTTGTTTTCAAGTTTAGCAGAACATATTCGTACACCTCTTTTGCAAATGATCACTTCATTATAATCAAAAGATACTTTATACATATGTTCAAGCAAATAAGAGATAGATACAAGATTTCTTTTGATTCCAGGAACCAAAAGTACATTTTCTAGTAAAATGAATCAATCTCTAAACAACAACTTCACCGCTCCCACTGCTCTGGCTGAGACAACCTCTCCTGTTCCAACCCTGAGAGCTATCTCACCATCTGCAAGCTGCCTCCAGGAACTAGTTTCCTAAGAAGAAGAACACACATGGTTAGTGGCTCCTGAATCTAATATCCAGACGAAATCATCATGTTCCACTAAACATGTTTCAACAACAAGTAAATCATATTTACCTTGTCTTGCCTTCTCAATTTTCTTTTATGCAAGGTACTTTGGGCAATTCCTCTTCCAGTGCCCATCTTCACCACAGTGGAAACATTTTCCTTTATCTGTGGCTTTAGCCTTGTGTTTACTCATGGCATGAGCATTTCCCATCCCTTTATCCTTCTTCTTCTTTTGAATACCTTTATTCTTAGTAAAAGAAGGACCAGACTTAGTCCAAGAGGACGATCCTTTTTAGGGACTTCTTCGAAGTGACAATATTTGCATCCTTCTCTTTTCCCTTTGTTTTCATCAGGGACTCGAAAGTCTGTAGCTCGTTCAGGAGAGTAGTCAGATTATACTCTATTTTTTTCATTACCGCATTGGTGCGGAACTGTAGGAAGCTCTTCGAAAGAGATTTCATCATAAAGCTAACCTGACTTTTCTCATCAATGACAGCTCCGTTTACCTCTGCCACGTTGAAGTGGACCATCATGTTAAGGACATGCTCCCTAACAAAGTTCCCTCCTTCATACGGGAGTTGTAAACGTACTTGAGAGCATCATAATGGATCGATGAGGACGGTTGTCCAAACATCACTTGCAATGATCCCATGATCTCCTTAGCGGTGATCATACTCTTATGTTTCTTAGATAGCACATCAAATATGCTGGCTAAGATATAGACTCGGGCTTTATCATTAGCCCTAGTCCATTTGTCAAATGCATCCCGAACAATTTGGTTTGCAAACGAGCCGGGAGGGGGAGGACATTCCTCTATTAAGACAAACCTTAGATCATCGATAACTAGAATCGTATTCAAGTTCGATTTCCAGGTCGCGTAGTTATCGCCGTTTAACTTATCGGAGGCTAGTAACTGAATTAAAGAGCTCGACATGTTGAAAAATAGAACATATTCTATTAGAGAATTGCTTCTAACCCATTACATGCATCCAATTAAGAATTTTAGCAAAAGTAATAATGTACCCATAAACTCATTATTATTTTTGCAACGATACTTCAGTGAGTCAGAGCAACCGCTACCGAGGGGCAGTCAATCACTCCTTCACTGAACCAAGACATTCTTGACTAAATGCTAATACCGGAATAACTCTTATTCCTATAGCATTCTAGTTATCGCTACTTTGGTCAAAAATTCACTAACACATAGTAATTCTTGTAAGTGTGACCCGCCATTTTCAGACCTCAGAGGTCGGTCCAACAATGCTACCAAATGGAAAAGACAATGTTGGGAATGGACCTAGGAGACCCTATCCATTTCTGGAGTTTGTGTTGTTCCGATTCCTATGTTACGACCCTCCGAATGGATGGTGCTACTACGGGCAACCTGCAGGCGGAACATAGGAATCTCACGGTCCAATCTAATGGAGGAGACCGTAGGATGTGTTGACACACTTCTTTCTCCCACTTACTATAAATACTTTCTCCATTCACCTTGCTCTTGATTTATGCAAACACCATCCGAATGGGGATGCCCTATTGACATCACGAGGCCAAGCATAAATCTCACGGTGTGAACTTTGCGGAGAGCATAAGAGGAAATTGATATATCATATATACCTTTTTACTCCCACTAAGTATTTTAGACGGTTTTGGTATAAATTTACTTACGCATATTTCGGCTAAGACAATATAACCTAAGTCTAGGTAAAAACCGTTTTTAGCTATGATGTCTAGGTGATAAACGCTTTAAAACCTTCCATCTCACGCGTGCATGCTCATAAAATTGGGTTAACATAACTCAAGAACCAAATCGATCCCCAGGTATGAGGTGTTCCGTAAACCTTCAGCTTAAATACCCCCAGCCTTAGACATGATTTCACCGGGTGAGTTCTCTTGTAACCTTAGTTTTACAAGATATGGACCTATTTTAACTATTAAAACAAATCGAGGCCTAATTCCTAATCACATTGGAATTTGTTAACCCTAAGTGAGCATGCCTTTATGTTTGTTATAGATTTTTAGTGTCTATCTCATTTTATAACACTTATAAAAAGAGACAACCTATAACATGCTTCTAACAATAAATATAACAATTATATTCTACTAAGGCAGCTAAATGTTGTATGTTTAATTTTTAATTAATATAACACTTATATTAATTTATAATTAAAAACATATAACATTTGTTTCATAAATTAATATAACTCTTATATTAATTTTCATGAAACCCCAAACATGCATACTATATATTATAACACTTATAACATACTTTCAATGTATGGAGCATGCTTCCTATGGTGGGATTTTAAAATCTATATGGCATACTTTATGCACATACAAACAAGGATTGAATTAAAACATACATTCACAATGCATAATTAATTAAACACACTAAAGTGGACCGGTTTTGGCATAAAAATTGAGCTTCAATTTGTAGTTCGTTTTGTAATTGCTCAAGCGTGTTTGAGCATTAATGTGAGAAGAAGAGTTTGTAAAAGTTTCGAGTCAATCGGAGTCCGGGAAGGCCTTCACTTTGAAGAAAGAAGCACGAAAGGTCACAAAATTTTGAAAACAGAGGCTGTTTTTTCCTTCTTCAAATTTCCTGTGCGTGCAACATTTTTAATGAAGAAGAAGGATGACGTCACCGGTTCATTTGATGACGTCAGCAATTCTGTTCAACCTTTTGGCGGTCCGGTTCAATGGTTTTCGGTCCGGTTCAGGCTGTGTTCAGACCGGTTCTTCACTCTCTAGCCTCTTGGGGTTCGGTTCAGCTTATGTTCTGTCCGGTTCATGTAAGTTTGGCTCAATTTTCCTTTTTGAAGCTCGGTTCAGTCGGTTTTCAGCCGGTTCAATTTTTTTCAAGCTGGTTCGGGGCGGTTCGAATGGTTCGCAAGCGGCTCGGCCTAATTTCTAGATTATTATTGTAATAATTTAGTTGTTTGCTTGTTTCTGATGCCAAAATCGGTCCACTTTAGTGTGTTTAATTAATTATGCATTGTGAATGTATGTTTTAATTAAATCCTTGTTTGTATGTGCATAAAGTATGCCATATAGATTTTAAAATCCCACCATAGGAAGCATGCTCCATGCATTGAAAGTATGTTATAAGTGTTATAATATATAGTATGCATGTTTGGGGTTTCATGAAAATTAATATAAGAGTTATATTAATTTATGAAACAAATGTTATATGTTTTTAATTATAAATTAATATAAGTGTTATATTAATTAAAAATTAAACATACAACATTTAGCTGCCTTAGTAGAATATAATTGTTATATTCATTGTTAGAAGCATGTTATAGGTTGTCTCTTTTTATAAGTGTTATAAAATGAGATAGACACTAAAAATCTATAACAAACATAAAGGCATGCTCACTTAGGGTTAACAAATTCCAATGTGATTAGGAATTAGGCCTCGATTTGTTTTAATAGTTAAAATAGGTCCATATCTTGTAAAACTAAGGTTACAAGAGAACTCACCCGGTGAAATCATGTCTAAGGCTGGGGGTATTTAAGCTGAAGGTTTACGGAACACCTCATACCTGGGGATCGATTTGGTTCTTGAGTTATGTTAACCCAATTTTATGAGCATGCACGCGTGAGATGGAAGGTTTTAAAGCGTTTATCACCTAGACATCATAGCTAAAAACGGTTTTTACCTAGACTTAGGTTATATTGTCTTAGCCGAAATATGCGTAAGTAAATTTATACCAAAACCGTCTAAAATACTTAGTGGGAGTAAAAAGGTATATATGATATATCAATTTCCTCTTATGCTCTCCGCAAAGTTCACACCGTGAGATTTATGCTTAGCCTCGTGATGTCAATAGGGCATCCCCATTCGGATGGTGTTTGCATAAATCAAGAGCAAGGTGAATGGAGAAAGTATTTATAGTAAGTGGGAGAAGGAAGTGTGTCAACACATCCTACGGTCTCCTCCATTAGATTGGACCGTGAGATTCCTATGTTCCGCCTGCAGGTTGCCCGTAGTAGCACCATCCATTCGGAGGGTCGTAACATAGGAATCGGAACAACACAAACTCCAGAAATGGATAGGGTATCCTAGGTCCATTCCCAACATTGTCTTTTCCATTTGGTAGCATTGTTGGACCGACCTCTGAGGTCTGAAAATGGCGGGTCACACTTACAAGAATTACTATGTGTTAGTGAATTTTTGACCAAAGTAGCGATAACTAGAATGCTATAGGAATAAGAGTTATTCCGGTATTAGCATTTAGTCAAGAATGTCTTGGTTCAGTGAAGGAGTGATTGACTGCCCCTCGGTAGCGGTTGCTCTGACTCACTGAAGTATCGTTGCAAAAACAATAATGAGTTTATGGGTACATTATTACTTTTGCTAAAATTCTTAATTGGATGCATGTAATGGGTTAGAAGCAATTCTCTAATAGAATATGTTCTATTTTTCAACATGTCGAGCTCTTTAATTCAGTTACTAGCCTCCGATAAGTTAAACGACGATAACTACGCGACCTGGAAATCGAACTTGAATACGATTCTAGTTATCGATGATCTAAGGTTTGTCTTAATAGAGGAATGTCCTCCCCCTCCCGACTCGTCTGCAAACCGAATTGTTCGGGATGCATTTGACAAATGGACTAGGGCTAATGATAAAGCCCGAGTCTATATCTTAGCCAGCATATCTGATGTGCTATCTAAGAAACATGAGAGCATGATCACCGCTAAGGAGATCATGGGATCATTACAGGCGATGTTCGGACAACCGTCCTCATCGATCCGTCATGATGCTCTCAAGTACGTTTACAACTCCAATATGAAGGAGGGAACTTCTGTTAGGGAGCATGTCCTTAACATGATGGTCCACTTCAATGTGGTAGAGGTAAACGGAGCTGTCATTGATGAGAAAAGTCAGGTTAGCTTTATAATGGAATCTCTTCCGAAGAGCTTCCTACAGTTCCGCACCAATGCAGTGATGAACAAAATAGAGTATAATCTGACTACTCTCCTCAACGATCTACAGACTTTCGAGTCCCTGATGAAAACAAAGAGAATAAGGCAAATATTGTCACTTCGAAGAAGTTCCTAAGAGGATCGTCCTCTGGGACTAAATCTGGTCCTTCTTTTTCTAAGAATAAAGGTATTCAAAATAAGAAGAAGGATAAGGGAAGGGAAATGCTCCTGCCATGAGTAAATGCAAGGCTAAAGCCACAGATAAAGGAAAATGTTTCCACTGTGGTGAAGATGGGCACTGGAAAAGGAATTACCCAAAGTACCTTGCAGAAAAGAAAGCTGAGAAGGCAAGACAAGGTAAATATGATTTACTTGTTGAAATATGTTTAGTGGAACATGATGATTCCGCCTGGATATTAGATTCAGGAGCCACTAACCATGTCTGTTCTTCTTTTCAGGAAACTAATTCCTGGAGGCAGCTTGCAGATGGTGAGATAACTCTCAGGGTTGGAACAGCCAGAGCAGTGGGAGCAGTGAAGTTGTTGTTTAGAGATAGATTCATTTTACTAGAAAATGTACTTTTCGTTCCTGGAATCAAAAGAAATCTTGTATCTATCTCTTGTTTTCTTGAACATATGTATAAAGTATCTTTTAATTATAATGAAGTGTTCATTTGCAAAATTCTGCTAAACTTGAAAACAACCTATATGTGTTAAGACCGACAGAGGTAAAAGCTATTTTGAACACCGAGATGTTTAAAATAGCTGATACTCAAAATAAAAGGCAGAAACTTTCTCCAAGTACCTGTATTTGGCACTTAAGACTAGGCCATATTAATCTCAATAGGATTGGGAGATTGGTTAAGAGTGGTCTCCTAAGTCAGTTAGAAGACAACTCCTTACCACCATGTGAGTCATGTTTTGAGGGAAAAATGACCAAACGACCTTTTTCTGAAAAAGGTAATAGGGTCAAAGAACCCTTAGAACTCGTGCATTCGGATCTTTGTGGTCCTATGAATATCAAGGCATGAGGAGGGTATGAATACTTCATCGGATTCAATGATGATTATTCAAGGTACGACTATCTTTACCTAATACATCATAAATCTAAAGCCCTTGAAAAGTTCAAGGAGTATAAGGCAGAGGTTGAGAACATATTAGGTAAGACGATTAAAACACTTCGATCAGATCGAGGTGGAGAGTATATGGATTTGAGATTCCAGGACTATATGATAGAACATGGAATTGTATCCCAACTCTTAGCGCCCGGTACACCTCAGCAGAATGGTGTATCTGAGAGGAGAAACATAACTCTGTTAGACATGGTTCGGTCTATGATGAGTTATGCTCAACTGCCTAGTTCGTTTTGGGGATATGCAGTAGAGGCTACAGCATATATTTTGAACATGGTTCCCTCTAAGAGTGTTTCAGAAACACCTTATGAGTTATGGAGAGGGCGTAAAGGAAGTTTACGTCACTTCAGGATTTGGGGGTGCCCAACACATGTGCTAGTGCCCAATCCAAAGAAATTGGAAGGACGTTCAAAATTATGCCTATTCGTAGGATACCCCAAGGAAACGAAAGGTGGTATGTTTTACGATCCTCTAGAGGAATAGGTGCTTGTATCGACAAACGCCACGTTCCTAGAGGAAGACCACATGAGAGATCATCGGCCTCGAAGTAGAATTGTATTGAGCGAACTTTCTGGGGAAGCTACAGATAAATCAACAAAAGTTGTTGATCAAGCTGGTCATTCTCAAGAGTTGAGAATGCCTCGACGTAGTAGGAGGGATGTTAGACAACCCCGACCGTTACATGGTTTGATTGAAACCCAGGTCGTCATACCTGATGATGGCATTGAGGATTCATTGACCTATAAACAGGCGATGAATGACATAGATAAGGACCAGTGGATTAAGCCATGGACCTCGAAATGGAGTCAATGTACTTCAATTCAGTCTGGGAAATTGTAGACCAACCAGATGGTGAAAGACCTATCGGTTGCAAGTGGATCTACAAGAGGAAACGAGATCAAGCTGGTAAGGTGCAAACCTTTAAGGCTCGACTTGTGGCAAAGGGTTATACCTAGCGGGAAGGGGTGGACTATGAAGAAACCTTCTCTCATGTTGCCATGCTTAAGTCGATTAGAATACTCTTATCCATTGCCACATTTTATGATTATGAAATTTGGCAAATGGATGTCAAGACATCCTTTCTGAATGGTAATCTTGAAGAGAGTATCTATATGGTTCAACCAAAGGGGTTCATAATTCAGGGTCAAGAGCAAAAGGTTTGCAAGCTTAAACGATCAATCTATGGATTAAAGCAAGCATCTAGATCCTGGAATATAAGATTTAATACTACGATTAAATCTTATGGCTTTGAACAGAATATTGACAAACCTTGTGTTTACAAGAAGATAGTCAATACTATTGTAGCTTTCTTAGTTTTATGCGTAGACGATATCCTACTCATTGGGAATGATGTACAATTCCTGACTGACGTAAAACAATGGCTAGCGACCCAATTCCAAATGAAAGATTTGGGAGAGGCTCAGTTTGTCCTTGGAATCCAAATTGTTCGGAATCGCAAGAACAAAACGCTAGCACTATCTCAGGCACCTTATATTGACAAAATGTTGGTTAGATATAAAATGCAGAATTCCAAGAAGGGTTCATTACCTTTCAGGCATGGAATTCATTTGTCGAAGGAACAGTGTCCTAAGACATCTCAAGAAATTGAGGATATGAGACGCATTACCTATGCATCAGCTGTCGATAGTCTGATGTATGTCATACTATGTACTCTACTCGACATATGCTATGTAGTGGGAATTGTCAGCATGTATCAGTCTAATACAGGATATGATCATTGGACTGCCGTTAAAAACATCCTCAAGTATCTTAGGAGAACGAGGGACTATATGCTTGTGTATGGTGCGAAGGATCTGATCCTTGCAGGATACACTGATTCTGATTTTCAGACCGATGTAGATTCGAGGAAATCCACATCGGGATCAGTGTTCACTCTTAACAGAGGAGCAATAGTATGGAGGAGTATTAAGCAAAGTTGTATTGCTGACTCCACCATGGAGGCTGAGTATGTCGCAGCTTGCGAAGCAGCAAAGGAGACTGTATGGGTTAGGAAATTCTTTACTGATTTGGAAGTTGTTCCAAAAATGAATTTGCCTATCACCCTTTATTGTGATAATAGTGGTGCAGTGACAAATTTTAAAGAACCTAGAAGCCATAAACACAGAAAGCATATAGGGCGCAAATATCATCTCATCAGGGAGATTGTTCAACGAGGAGACGTGATCGTCACACAGATCCTTTCGGAGCACAACATTGCTGATCCGTTTACAAAGCCCCTCAAGGCTAAAGTGTTTGAGGGACACCTAGAGAGTCTAAGACTACGGCTTGTATAGTAGGGTAGTTTTTTTACCTCAGCATGTTTGACTCCACTGACGTTTTAGTCCAAGTGGGAGTTTGTTGGGTTTTGTGTCCTAAAACTCGTGGTTTTGTAACCTGAATGTATATTCTATTTTGCAATAAAGTTGTTATTGAATAAAGTGAATTGTGTATTCCATAACCCAAATCCAATGAACTAAGAACCCTTGACTATAAGATGTATACTTGAACTTTATGTATGACATCAAAGTGGATCAAGTTCAAGTAATAGCCAGAACGGTCTATAGTATAGGGATAGGGCTGGGTACCTTATCCTGGGGACACTATGGACGCGACCCACTTTGTATAGTACTATCGATGTGATGCTGAATCGTTCATGTGGAGACATGAAAGTGGGGGCGTCCTATGCAATGAGTTTGCATAAGACTGGACCGCAAAATAGTCACTTAGACTTTTTAACTCTGTTTATTGTTTTAACTGACTATTTTCATACGATGACCTAGGTAACTCGATCTTAATCCTGAGTGTGCTATAAACTCCTGTTTATTCGGGATTATCCTTAGATTTGCATGGGTGAGAGTGGCCCGAGATTGTCGACTCAATAAGCCTCCCATTTTGGGGATAAGATCGGGTAGATAGTTGGGAACATAGTCATGCGAGATGGAATTCACTCCTACCCGCTTTAGAGTTTAGTAGAGAGGTTGTTCCCTTAAGTGCCGACTCCGGGTCTTGAACAATGGGCCCACCCTCTCATTGGCCTGAGAGGGATTCGGTTTGTTGGTTGAACCACAAACCAATTGTTCATTAGAGGATCAGTGGGACTTAAGGAACAAGAAGTAATTACAGGGGTAAAACGGTTTATTTGACCCAGCTGTAATTACGAACGACCTGTGAAGGATCAACTTACTAATCATGGTTATATTGAGTGGACAGAAATATATCTACAGTGAGGAGAGTGCAGCCACTAGGCTTTAGTGGAGTGTCTCGGTGGTTAACAAATGTTGATTAGCTAGGCTAAAGAGTTTGGTCGGTTAATCTCGTATCGTTGGAACTCATGATCTGTAGGTCCTTTAGGTTCCCCTTACTAGCTCGGACAAAGCCTTGTAACAATTTGAGAGAAAAGAATTTGAATTGTTCAAATTCGGTTTTGGGAGAAAACGTTAATTATATGCGATATACTTAACGTTTCATAGCTTAATTATGAATTAAACTATGATAAAGAAGAGGTGGACATATTTAAATTTGATTTAAATATTGGTTCAGTTTAAAACATGAATAGGGATTCATGTTTGAACGTTCGATTTGAGAAATCGGGATTGGTCCAATTATTTAATTTGATATTTGATATTACATTAAATAATTATTTAAAATTAATTAAATTGTTTAATTAATTAAAAATTGATTTTAATTTAAAATTAATTTTATATTAATTTTGAATTAAAATTAAAAGAGAATTCAAATTCATTTAGGAATGAATTTTGGACCAAATTCATAAATCCATGAACAAGCTACTTGCTTTTTCAAATTCATCAAAATTGTCTATCCTCATCATCTATGTGTTGTCAAGTTTAGCAAGCTTGATGAAGCTTGTTAATAACTTTAATTAGCAAAGAAACACCATGGGTAAGTGGAATTTTGCAGAAAATTAAGAATTTTTTCGGTTTTAGACCTTTGCTCTCTCTCTCAAAAATTCTCTCAATTAAGGATCCCACAATCCGTTCCAAGGCCTGAGGATAGTAGGGAAGACTAGAGGAGGTCCACAACTGGTTTGTGTTCAAATAAAGCCCACAGATTGCTTCAATTTTGAGCTTTAAAGGTAGTGTTCTTCCTTCTCTGTTTTTTTTCCAGTTTTGAGCATGTTTTTAGTTTGGTAAAATTGATCAAATTAGAGTGCTTAAGATCCAAAATCGCTTCCGCTTTGTTAATATTAACTCTTTTAGATGCATATTAAGGTTCTTAACAATTAGAGTAATAAATCATTCAATATGTTGCTACAATTGTTAAATGACGCATTTCTAATCGATTCCTAATCATTTTATCAATTTGTATATGTAAGAAATCTCATTAAATGTTAACAATATTTTTTTTATGATAGGGACTAAATTATTGCAAATTTTAAAGTATAGGAAGTATATTGTTACAAACTAAAACTCAAAGACTAAATTATTACAAAAACAAAAGTACAGAGACTAAATCGTTACAAACAAAAGTTCAAGGACTAAATTGTTACTTCCATAGAAGTTCAAAGACTAAAAGTGTTTTTTAGCCTAAATCATATTACTTTTTAAATAGGCTAAATTATAGAAAATGCCCCTAAACTATATATTTTGTTTCAATAATACCCCTAAACTTTAAAAAGTTTCAAAAATACCTTCAATCTTCCAAAAACCTTCAAAAATACTCTTACCGTTAAGTTTTGGATGGAAAACGTTAAAGTTTCATTTCAATAATACCCCTGAACTTTAAAAAAAAGTTTAAGAAATACCACTGACCTTTTAAAAACGTTTAAAAATACCCTTATTGTTAAGTTTTGGATGGAAAACATTAAAGTTTCATTATTACCCTTGACATTTAATTATGCTCGTAAGAGATAGTTTTTACCTTTGTCTTCCTGACTTGTGGTTATTTGCATGTCAACCTTGGTGGTTTAATTAATTGAATCGTTGGTCTGATTGGTGAAATCAACTCTCTAAGATCTCTCTCTCCTGATTGTTCTCGATTTTATAATTTTATGTATTTATTTTGTTTTGATTTTATTTATCTTTCTATTTCTAAATAAAATTAGGTGATTGTATTCGTGGTAATTAAGTGAACTCTTGTGGACAATACTCTAACATTCTTACACTATATAAAAACTCCCATAAACTTTGCGATATTGCATTGAATAATTTTAAGTGGCTCAATTCCAATCAAAAGGGCACAAGCATGTTTGGATCCCTTCCTTTTATTATTGACATTTCTTTTCTTGTCTACAAAAACCATCCCAAATTTTATTTTACATTGGTTACCACAATTGCATTTTGAAAACATTTTTGCTATTTCTTGGATTTTGTTGTATTCGTTCCCTGTGGGATCGATACTTTGGAGTACTTTCAATTTTATTACTTGCATCAACAGTGTACACTTGCATTAGACTGGAGCTTCTTTTAAAACCAAAAGTCTTTTATCTAAGCCCACACGTTTCAGTCGATCAAGTTTTTGCAAAAACTTGATCATGTAAAACTTGTGGGTTAGGAGAAATTTCAGTCCGGTGAGTACACACCGTCAATACAAGTAATAAATAGGAGTATTCCTGAGTATTGTCTCCTAAGAGAGCGGGTTAACAGAAAACTGTTGTTGGAATAGAAATTTTGGCCAATCAGAAATTGCCACGTCATTACTCGACATTGATGACGAAATTATATTTAATTAGGGATAATTAAATTAGCAAAGATCCCTAAATTAAATTATGGCAAATCCCAATATGCAATTGGGTTATATGAAATTTGGGCCAATTTTAGACTAAGCCCAAATAGGAGGCCCTAATCCAGCAAAGTCTCCAAAGTCAATAAGTCCCAACCCACAAGGCTAGGCCCAAGTTTAATCGGGCTCAGTCTAAGGACCAGGCTCAAAGTCTACCAGGTCCAGTCCAGTAGTCAAGCTTAAGCCCATCTGGGGGCCCTAGGGAACTCTATAAATAGAGAGCCCCCTCCTCCATTTTGGAGGTTCAAAAGTTGAAACTCTCTAGAGAACTTAGAGAGAATTCATAAACAAAGACCAGAAGACTCTCTAAACTCTTGAAGATCAAACACTCTCTGAACCAAAGCCTTGAAGACTAGAAAATTTTGAAGTTCGAGAACAAGCTGCAAAGCCCTCGAGACAAGTTTACATTCGAGAACAAGCTGTGAAGCCCTCGAAACAAATCTACATTCGAGAACAAGCTGCAAAAGCCCTCGAGACATAAATCTACATTCGAGAACAAGCTGCAAAAGCCCTCGAAACAAATCTACATTCGAGAACAAGCTGCAAAAGCCCTCGAGATAGATTCACATTCGAGAATAAGTTGCAAGGCCCTCGAGACAAATCTACACTCGAGAACAAGCTGCGAAGACCTCGAGATAAATCTACATTCGAGAATAAGCTGCAAAGCCCTCGAGACAGATGTACATTTGAGAGAAAGAATCAAAGGAACAAATTAGAGATTGTACTCCACTACATTCAAATTAATACAAATTAAATTCATTTACACGTGTCTCATTTCCCTTTCTCTGTTGAAATCTCGTGTAAACAACTGTAGTAACAAAAAGTATTTGAGACTTGTAACTTAGGTAACTAAATTGCAAAATAAGATTGTGGTTGTATGAAAAGTAAAGAAAAATAGAATGCTAAGTGGTAAAATTCGCGAGAATAAAAATGGGGCTCAAGAATGGTCATTGCCTTTAAGACATGAATTGTCACTTAAATTGCAATTGTAATCCTTGCTTGCACAAACAATTGTAAACCAAATTGTAACTCCTATTCAACCTTGTAATCCAGTTTTTAGGAGTCTAAGTGAATAACTTATATTTCTATAGCTACTCAAACTTAGATAAAATGATGTGTGCAATTCCAATGGTTTTAGAGCCTTTGCCCTATGTCTAGGGTTAAGATTGGCTTATGTTTAAGCTATTTTTTCCATTGTTTGTGTAAAATCCACTCTCCTCTAACCCTTTTGGTATTAGATTCAAGCCCTAATATGCATCGCTAGTTGATCATTCTAGAGTTACAATTTCAATCAACTCAACACAAGCAAGCAATTAATGTTTTAGCTTGGTCATCTTTACAATTTAAGCTCAATTCACTCCTTAGGGTATTCACATTCTTAAACCCCTAAAAAGGACTTAGCTCATATTAAAAGTAAAATAAATAAATAAAGAGAAAAACTTAGCATTCATGTTGGCAAGAATGGTATTTAAAAGCAGTAGTATGGAAATAACATGGAGTTGAAAATTTAAGAATTTATTTCAAATCTTCCCACGAAAGAACTGCACGAAGACTACAACCGAAACTTAGAAGAGAAGTTACAAGCTTTACTAACCCAACAGACTAAAAACAAGAAGGACATGAATAACAAGAAAAGCTTCTGTCAATGAATTCCTCCAACAAGTCTAATTTAAAAACAACTCTAAACGATAACAATACTGACTTTGAGAAAACGAATTACAACAACAATGTAAATGGGCAAAATAAAACTAAGTAATAGTTGAATCAAAATTCAAAAACAAAGTTTGCTGGAAACTTACACATGGAACACGAACTATTCCATTTTTCTCTCTTCTTCCTCAATTGATTAAAACCTCACCTTGTTCAAGGGGACTTTAATCTCTACAATCAGGAACTTTCGTTTAGATTAGATCGAGGAGTAAGGTCGAAAATGATGAATAAAGAGAAGAAAAGAAAGAGAGGAAAAACTAAAAAAAAAAAAAAAAAAAAAAAAAAAAAAAAAAAAGCAGATAGAAATTCTGAAATTTTAATTTGTGGTTGAACGTGAATCCAAAGTTGGTCTTTTTGTGTGTTTCTCTTCCTTTTTATAGACTATGGTGGCTATGATTTTTTTTTCTCCTTCCATTGGCCAAAGAATCTCCATGGATTGTGCTAAAATCAAGGTAAATTTGTGGGTTTCCTTCTTTAAAAGATGCATCATATTTTTTAGATTCTTTCCATAATTGACAGCCTCACTATTGACAAATTCGATTGCAGCTGCAATCCTTCACAACATCAATTTCCTGCATCAAAACAAAGTTTTTAGCCATTTTTTCCTTCTTTCCACTTATTTTCTTCATTTGGTTCATCCCTAACATGTTTTCCAACTATCACTAAATATTGATAAGATTTCCTAAGCCCATACATGTAATTTCATGAAATTTTAAGCATAACTTGAGTCTAACGGGGATAAATAATCCTCAATAATGAGAATTATCAAACACCAACGTAGAGAAAGTCATTGTGCACTAGCCTAGCTAGCTAGCGTTTTTCAGCTAGTTATTATGTTAGTTGTAACACACCTTAAATTTCCAAGTTTAATGTACATTAACGATTGCTAAAGGGAAACTCAAAAGTTTAAAGCAAACACAAAGTCACAAATGAACTTCAAATTAGAGTCTAAATCTTGATGCAATGAAAAACAAACAAACTTGGAGATGGAAGCAGTAGGTGGGTCATCGAGAATTTATTTTTCATTCCCACAATTTGACATCAAATTCAAGCGTCTAGGCAGTTGAATTTTAAATGAATTCAAGATGAGAATTGATCTCAAAAAGCAAGACGACGACGATTATACTTCAACTTTGAAGAATTGAACAAATTCCTACATGAATCCGTCCATTTAGGTTTCCAAATCCATCCCAACAACAATTTAGCCTTTTTTTTTGGGGGGGGGGGGGGGGGGGGGGGGGGAGGGGTCTTTGTAGAGTTGTAAAGATTGTTATGGATTTTGAGATTTTGGAGCTTATTATTCGGTCAAATTGTTACTACGACCTTTCAAATGCTAATAATATGTTCATTCTCATTAATTTTCATGGAGGAAGAATTTGTAGAGAGGGGAAGAACAAGAAACATTTTCCAGTCATAATATTTTTGAAATTTTTTAAAAGGTCAAGAGTTATATTCAAACGAAACTTTAACGTTTTTCATCCAAAATTTAACGGCAAGAGAATTTTTTAACGCTTTTTGAAAGATCAAGGGTATTTTTGAAACTTTTTAAAGTTTAGGAGTATTATTGAAACAAAGCTCATAGTTTAGGGGTATTTTCTATAATTTAGCCTTTTAATAATGATAGGTAAGATATTAAGATTAATTTATATTTTAATATATTTTGTTGTAAATTTACAAACGTTTTGTTGTGTAATATTATATTCTTTTTTTTTCTTTCTATTTTATGATTTTTCTTCTTTTCTAATATTATATTATGATAAGATGTTTTGTGTTTGATTAGCATGAAAGACTCATAACTAGACCAACGTATGTCAATCATTATGAATCTTTTTGTCACACATTCATTTCACATGGATTTAGTGAATGAGTTATTCAAAGACACATATTTGTTCCCAAAGTTAGATATTTTGGCTCAAATATGTCAATATGGTCCAAAATAAGAGACTTGGCTTCACTCTTCTTCATGTATTGATGATCCATTTTTCTTGTATCATCTTAAGGGTCGACGTGACCTATATTGAAAATGATTTCAAATTGGTATCGGAATTTTATGTTCTCACCTTAATCTCAAAAATTTCAAGGTTGTTAAAGTATTGATATAAAATTAAATTTATTGTAACCCATCAGTTTAAGCTTTTGGGTTCAATGAAGATTTAACGTAATATTAGAGCAGGAAGTCTTGTGTTTGAATCTTTATGAAGTCATTTCTTCCCCCAATTAATATTGATAACCATTTGTTAGAACCTTGTACAAATTTATGAGCCTACAAGTGACGAAGAATGCTAAAGTATTGATTTAAGGTTAACGTACAAAGTCCATGAGCTTAAGCTACACTTTTGGGTCCAATGGTAATTTAACAAAGGCAGCCAATTGAAATGTAGGACGAAATGGAATAAAGTACAAATTATGACAACTCAACTAAAAAAAATAAAACTTGCTTCTCCTTAAAGAAAAGTTGACATAAATCCTACTTGTATAGAGATTCAATTACATTTAAGCATTTCTCTTCTAAATGAAACATTTTACCATTTGAGATACATATTTCTTCATACAATAATAAAGAGTTTTCTTTATATTTTTTTCATCATTTGATTTGAACATCAAAATTACTTCAAGATCTTCGAATATTATAATATTTTTTCGTGAACTTTGGCTTCTTTTGTAAAGGTACACGATTTAAAATCTAGATTAAGTACATGATTTGCAATCACATTTTCTATATTTATCTAAATTTAAATATAAATTTGTTATCGTAAATTTAAAAATAAGCTATTTTAAATGTAATATTATATTATATAATATTTTGTTATTCTATGTTTTTCTTCTTTTTCTTTATACTATATCATTCATATGGTATGGATTAGCTCTGCCTTTTTTGTTTGGCATGGACCTTCATGATTGAACCAAAACCAAAATATTGGTCTATCATGATTCTATTACATGACCACATTCATTTCATATGGATTAAACTAGTGAGTTATTCAAATATATATCTTTGTTTAGTTTTGTTTAGTTATGACTAATGAGAAACATTTCTCGTATATTATAATATGTTTCTGCTTGTCACAAAGCCACTTCAACTTAGCTTAGCATATATGTGTGAGTGCTCTGGCTTGTTATAGATAACCTTCTCAAAATCAAAGAATATGCTAGAGAGTCTATCTTATCATAATTCTTTTTCATAGTCATAATTTTTTTTTATTTGAACATTCACTCTAAGGTCTTTTTTTTTTTATTTCAACAATTACAGGGGTGAATGATCGAACCATCAACTTTTAGAATAGTAATTAGAGCCTTTATCCATTGAGAGCTATGCTCAAATTAGCCACTCTAAGGTCTTGCATTTATATTTCTAGGTAAGAAGTTTAATGGTATATCCAAGGTAGTAGGATATGATCATAATATAATATAAGGAGTGTGCCCTCTACTATTCCAATATATATAATTTTGTGACAATTGAGTAATTATTTTTACAAGTGAAACATGAAAATTAAAAGAAAAATTGGTATAAAAGTCTCTGTCATCTTTGTAAGGCTACAAGATTTAAATTCAAGACTAAGCCAATTATAAACTAGAATATCTTGATTAATTTTGTGGCTAAATTTTATTTGGATATCTTAATGTTAATGCTCGAATATCTCTTACATGATTTGGAATCACATTTACTGTCACATTCATATAAATCTAATTTCAAGTTTATATCTATTACAACATTAATTATTATTATTTATACGACAACAATATTATCTTATGGGGTCTTAACAGGTAGTTTCTCAAAAAATAAAATAAAAGAACGGCTGATTTACAAATCTGTATTTTTGAAAGGAATTCATACATTGATCATGGGGTGCCCAAAAGCTGCGGATATTGTCTTATTAGTCAAAAAACTCATGCCAAGTATTGTCTTCTTGTCCTCAAAACACTTTAAAAATTATTGTCAAAGAAATACTTTCTTAAAGGTCTTGTTAGGTTAATAAAATAACTTATTCAATTTAACTTTATAAAATTTACCATTTGAAAATAGAAAATAACATTAAAACATATCGTCCAGAACCAATTCACAAGGTATGTGTTTAGATAGCTCTCAAAGTCCTGATAATTAGCACTCAATCTTCTAGTTAAAATACAATGTCAATGAAAATAGTAACTTTTCATGGTTAATCTTGCAGCATTCTCAATTCTTTTGGCTTCAAAGTGTATTCTTTTTTCTTCGTATTTCACTATAGCAAGTAGAAAACCAATACCTTGTGTTATGGGTGAAATTTGGATTGAATTAAATAAGACAAAAGTAAAAAGGATAAGAGCCCTTCAAATCCAATTTCTAGATAAAAGGAGAAACTTTTTATATCATTATCTAAAAAAGAATATGGAAAACAAAATGTCTTATAAATATGTCATTATGACTCCAAGAAAAACAGTTCAACTTAGCCCTCGTTCTCTAAACTCTAGCTTGCTACATTTTTTTTTCTCTGACTTAAGCATTGGAGCTGGTGTAGCAAGCGCTACACCGATGTCTAGTTTTTTCTCTTTTGCAGGTCACTTATTTCTCCTAAATTACAAATTAACCGAAGTTGTCACGTGAAGGTCAAGTGAGATTTCTCTTGGTCAGATTTTGACAACAACACCTTGTCTTCCAAAGTAATTTTAAGACATTTCCTTTCCAACGTATACATGAACATGAAAAATGGAAAGTAGTCACTCATTTATGTATAACAACGACAAAGTGCATGAACTTGACTCTTTAACATGCTTCTATGTACACATAATGTATCTTCAAGCCCACATTCACTCAGCTTGTCCAAAATTCATGACCCAACCTCAACTTTTGGACTTGTGATATGTGGTTTTCTTTAGTTCTCTCCCTTTTTTTAGTAACTACGTATGCAGTTTTGATTTAAAGAAAGAACAAATGTTTATAAATTTAAAAGGTAGCATTGAAATCACAATCAAAGCTAGAAAATAAACAAATAGATAGAATATTAATGGGAGTACAAAACTAGCAGGGAAAACAAAATCCCACCCCTCCATTTTCTATCCCTTCCAAATATTAACCTCACATGATTGCATGTGGGACACCCAAATTCCCACTTTCTGAGTCCCACATGATTAATAATGTAATAAATTTCAAACAAAATAATAATAATAATAAACTCCACAGAGAGAGGGAGGGAGCTGTTGCAATTTGGGTTTTAACTGTAAAACCACAACACACCATGTGATCATTACTTTGACCCATCAACTACCTTTGTTTGACCATTCAATCAAATTCTAGTTTAATGTCTCTCCTAATGCTTAATATTCTTCAAACCCACTCAACTCAAGCATCATAAACACCCTATTTGTTTAAATTTCTTTAAAAATGGTGTTTCTTTCTTTCGTCTTCTGTCTGTTAAATTGCTTGCCTTTTTTGGGATATGGACTTCACTATGAACAATGAAAGGCACAGCGATTACAAAAACTAAAAAGGGAATTTTGTTGAGTGGATTTTGATGAAGGACGTGTTTGGAATGGGTGAGAACTACTTTTGTCGTGCATGTTTTTAGTGATTTTGGACACGACAGAACTAAAATCACTCTTAAACATGTTCGAAGAGTCGGGAAAGAGGAGGAATATGGTGCAAGTGTAACAAAGGGACAAAGGGAAAGAAAAGGTTGAGTCATAGATCCCTTCTCTTCTAATAAGAACAAAAATAGGCAAATAATTGCATGTTTCCCCCCTTTTTGAAAATGTGGAGGAAAATGGAAAAAAGAAAAGGGCACAAAGCCCTTATTCTGCAGATACTCACCATTTCAAAGAAAAGAAAAAGGGGAAAACAAAAAAAGAGTTTGTGTTGTTTTGTTTGGAAAAGCATTTGATCCATTTGTAGAATTTAAGCTGAGTAAGAAGACACATACCTTCCACGTCATAAACAGCTAGCAAACTGTCTCCTTTCCACTGCTCCCATTTCCTTCCACTTCCCCAGATTGAATGGATGCCTCTGTTTGTCTCTCTCTCTTTGTTCACTCTCTAAAAACACACACAAAACGGAGAAGAATGTGAAGAGAGAGAGAGAGAATCATATATAATACAGCAGCAGCACCATTCAGCACAGTACACAAAGAAGTGAGTCCAATGCAAAGAAAACGATAGATCTTCACATTCACAGTACAAAAAGCTTCAAATCACCAAATTTTACAGAGAGAAAGGGAAAGAGAGCATCATTTTTTACACACGCCCATGTCTGCAAAATCAAATATTAACCCCCAAATGGGCACAAACTCCGCCTCCAAGACCCACAAATAAAAAGCCCACAATGGCTTAATTGGGAGTAGAAGATGATCACTGATCAGTCTCTACCACCCACAAGCCTCATCATCATCATTTCATCACTCACTCACTCTCATTTCCCATCAATTCACAGCTCCTCTCAAATCTCAATCATATGTTATTTAAGTATATCATAATACCCCACTAGAATCCCACTTTTCTGCTCTCTTTCTCGCATTTCAATCCAACTATCACTCTCACAGGCATTTTCACAAACACCTTGCCTGCATTCCCATCTGACCTCACATTAAATGGACGAGAAATGGAATCTATCAAAGAAGGAAGGTTCAGGAAGTAGTTACCATTCTTCCACAAATGCCAAGTCGTCGTTCACGAGGAGTGGCTCGACCTCCAAATCGCCATTGCTGCGATGTTCTTCACAGAAAAGCTTCCCAGCTTCCAATTCCAAGACCCCCCACGATCTCCCTCGAAGTTACTCACAGAAGAGCTCTTCTTCAATTGGGCGAAAGTACAGCAGCTTGGCTAAGGAACAGAAGGCCCGATTCTACATCATGAGACGCTGCGTTGCGATGCTCGTTTGTTGGCACAAGCATGGCGATTCGTAAGAAAGGGTACGAACACAAATTGAAGAAAGATCCATCCCCCATTTTCAGTTGCTTCCGAGATTTGATTTCTTTCCCTTCTTCTTGTGAATTGGATCTTGAGATCCCTTGAGAAATTGATGTAAATTTTTCTGCAACCCCATCGAGAAGAAGATGGGACTCTGTTTTCTTCGATTCAATTAGATTCAAATTGTAATTACATTGATGAGTTTGATGAACTAAACGCAATGCCACATCGATTAGAGCAGATCGGTCCTCTCCTTCTGAATTTCTTATGAGATTTTTGTTTTCTTTTTCTTAATCTATTATTTATATTGTTATAAATCTCCTCTCTTTTTTTCCCTCTCTATTTTGGTTCAATTAGTAGAATTAGATTGATTTGATGTTTCCATTAAGGTCTCATACATGATACATGTCAGTCTTTAAGAGAATTAATATAATTTATCTTAAATATATATATTTTTTAGACGTAAACCTTTGATTTTGTTTCTAATTTGATATTTAAATTATTTTTATAAAAAAAAATTAGCCTTTTCAGTTTGAATAATAATTTTTGAATTTATATGGTTAAAATCTTTCCTGTGAAATAATGATGTGACTGGTAAAATATTGATGTGAAAAAAAATTAGATGATGCTTGATTTGATAGGAAGAGGAGGTAAAAATTAAAGAAAAATAATGTAAATTATTCCAAATATCTTTTAAAATTTGAAGTTAGATTCAATTATTCTTAGATGGTTTAAAAAGTTTAACTTCTACCCTCAACCTTAACAGAGGAGGCACGGGGTGGGTGGTTCGAGATTGGAATGGGACTCCTATCATCGGCTGGATGTCCTTTGTGGATTGCAAGTGATCGGTGAAGGTGCTCAAAGCAAAAGTCATTGTAGACGATCTCAAGCAGATTGCTTCTCTTTGGAAAGGGTCGTAACCCTCCCCTTGTGGTGGAGTCAGACTCCCTCGAAGTCACTAGCCTCCTAAACCGTTCTAGTTTAGATCTCTCTGAAGTTAGTCTTTTTATTAATGAAGCTCTTAGCTTATCACAGGCTATGAACAGTTGCATCTTTTGTAAAATTCTTAGAGAGGAGAACAAAACTGCCCATAATCTAGATGCTTTAGCTTCTTCTTACGATAATTCTTTGGTTTGGAAAGAGTGTTTTCCAGCGGATGTTTTATCCCTCATTCTTGGAGGGGTTGCTTGTAGTTTGGTGTTGGGTTTCTTTATGAAGTCTCTGTTTCAAATTTTAAAAAAAAAACCCTTAAAATTGATTGAAATATGTCATTAAACAATTTTACCATTGAAACAAGTGACAATAGTTGATGTGGTTGTAGAGTTGTTATTGAAGCAATGACCAACGTGGGTTTTTTAATATGAATGATAAACATGAGAAGTATTGTTAACCACTAGACAATCACTTTTCAAGTCACATTTGTCGTTTATCTTTTAATCCACCATCACCCACATATAGTTGCTCAGTGGTTATTAATATATTTTCCACGTTTGCCATCTATTTTTAAAATTTATATTTGTCACTTCTTCATTTACAACTCAATAACCACATGAATTTCTAAACTGGATCAATTTTAAAGGTCAAGAGTAGAAGTGAAAACTTTCTAAACTGTAGGAGGCTGTGAACAGTTGCATCTTTTGTAAAATTCCTAGAGAGGAGAACAAAGCTGGCCATAATCTAGCTGCTTTGGCTTCTTCTTATGGTAATTCTTTGGTCTGGACAGAGTGTTTTCCAGCAGATATTTTATCCCTCATTCTTGAGAGGGGTTGCTTGTAAGTGTTGGGTTTCTTTATGAAGTCTCTGTTTAAAAATAAAAAAAAAACCTTTAAAATTGATTGAAATATGTCCTTAAACAATTTTACCATTGAAACAAGTGACAATAGTTGATGTGGTTGTAGAGTTGTTATTGAAGCAATGACCAACATGGGTTTTTTAATATGAATGATAAACGTGAGAAGTATTGTTAACCACTAGACAATCACTTTTCAAGTCACATTTGTCGTTTATCTTTTAATCCACCATCACCCACATATAGTTGCTTAGTGGTTATTAATATATTTGCCACGTTTGCCATCTATTTTTAAAATCCATATTTTCCACTTCTTCATTTACAACTCAATAGCCACATGAATTTCTAAACTGGATCAATTTTAAAGGTCAAGAGTAGAAGTGAAAACTTTTTAAACTGTAGGAGTATAACTAAAGCTAACCGACTCTTATAATAATTTAAGCCAATATATATGATATATAAATGGTTCCGAGGGATATGTTTAAATGAAATAAGAAAAATTCATTTTCTTAGTGTGAGTTTTACTTGCAAAATCGAACTCATGTTTGGAGGAGGAATTGTCAAACTTGAGGTTGTTTATTGGAGAAACCAATAAGTTTGAGCAGTAATCCACCCTTCAAGCTCCTACACATATATTTTTTTTAAATCTAACTTTCTAAACCCATACCTAGACATAGTTTTTCTCTTTTTAAATTTTTTGTTTAAGCAGTCAAGTGTCATTTGCTTATTTGTGATGTGAGTTCTCTAGAGTTTTTTTTAGAGAAACAAACCTTTTAATGAGAGAATATATATATCCAATCAATAGGAAGTAAAAAAGACTAGATATATGTTTTATTCCTCAATGTTTGAGTATTTTTTCAATTTAGTCTCTATTGTTTAAAGTTTCAACATAGTCTCTTATGTATTAACATTTTTTAATTCAGTCCCTCACAATTGGTAATTTTTAAATTGGCTGATGATAGATTTACATGACATGATACTTAGTGAATTGACATAAATTTAGAGAAGAAAAAAGATAATCTAAGTGAGGATAGTTTCTAATTCTTTTGTATTTCAAAGAAATTGGTAGAAATATTGAGTTTTCTTCACTTAGATGATTAGTTCAAAATAAAATATAACCAAAAACTCAATAGTATAAACTATAAATATTTTAGGAGCTGTTTGGGACAATGAGTTGCAAGGAGGAGCTGTTTGGGACAATGAGTTGCAAGGAGTAAGAGTTGTAAGCAGTATGAGTTAGTAAGTCTGGGGAGTCAGGAAATTTATGTTTTTGGGTGCAGAGTTGTTTAGTCTGAAGTTAAGAAGTCTGTGTTTGAGTTGCAAGGAGTAAGAGTTCTAGAGTTTGTGTTTGGGTGTAGATTTGTTAAACTTGGAGTTTTGAATTTATTTTAGCTTTTTTTGTACAGTTTTTTCTACAATTTCTCAAAATTTTATTATTAAGAAAATTTTCCCATGAATTTTAAGATTGGGATTTTTTGTTTTTATTAATTTGTGTATATTTGACAATTTTAAAAAAAAATTGAACAAAATACCCCACATTCTTTTTTTAATATCTCTCACATTAATTATTCATTTGTCTTGGATAGTTTTCAAATAAAAGAAAGTCTTACAATACTTTTTTAAATATTACATGTGATTCGAAAAGATTTCAATCCATTAATTTAAAATGATTCAAATAAACTTCAAGATTTTTACGTTTTTATTCTCTCAATTCTAGAAATAATATAGATTTGTTTCCATCAATCCTAAAATTGAGATTTTAAATTATATTATTTTATGAATATTTTACAATTTTGTTAGAGACTTGTTTTCGTCAATTTTAAAATTTTAATTTAAGATTTATTTTTCAAGCTTAATAAAATAATTTTTTTTTGCATAATTTAGATTTTATTTTTCTAACTAATCAATATAATGAATTATCTAAAGTTTGATTAATTTAAAAATAATATATTCTTTGAAGTTTTAAAATAACTAAGTTAAAAATAAAATATCAAATATTTATGCTATTTTAAAATAATTAAGTTCAAAATGAATATACATTTTTAACACCATTCAAAATGAATATCGTACATACTTTTGTTCAAAATACTATATATATATATGTTATTTATTATAATAATTTTATATATTAAGTTTGGAATGAGAAATCGTTTATCTTTTTACTTTGAAAATGAGAAGTCGTTTATCTTTTTACTTTGAATATGATTAAATACTAAAATAATAGTATCATATCTAAAACATTCTTATATGATTTATATTTAAAAAATAAAATTATACAATAAAAAGAAAAATATTTTTGTTAAAAATTTTATTAAAATTATAGGATAAAAAAAAATAACTATTATTATTTATATTTAATTAGTAATTAGTAATAATGATGAGAAACTTTATATAAGAAATAAAGAAAAATTTTCAAATTAAGAAATTAAAAAAATATGTGAAAAAAAAATAGAGAAAAGATAGGAGAGAAGAGAGGAGTAGGAGTGAGGTGAGGTGAATAAAAAAAAACAATAGGAAAGTTGTGGGGCCCACAATAGAGAGTTGGAGAAGGAGTGTGGGGTTCAATAAGAGTTAAATTATCGTTGGGCCAAACAAGAGGTTTAGAGGAGTTATTAACTCCTCCCAACTCCACTCCCCCAACTCCTTTGAATCTATAATTTTTTTTTTGGGTTCAATAATTGTAGAATAAGGGATCGAACCATCGATTTTTGAGATTGGTAATAGGTTTATCCATAGAATTATGTTTGGATTGACAAATCTATAATTATTTTTAATGAATGGTAAATTTGTGACAATTTCTAAAAAAAATTAGTGATACTAAAATTTCATTATTTAAGATTTTTTTTTTTTTGTCTTCAATTGCTTGACCATAAAAAATTCAACCTATATATGTGAATAATAAATTTCGTCAATCACAAATTGTTACGTCATTAATTTAAATTAATGATTAAAATATATATTTATAAATTTGAGATGACTACAAATTTACACGTATATTCAAATTAAATTAAAAGACATGAAAAATTGATAGATCAAATAATACCGTTTGTCTATCATCTATTGGATGACGTAAGCTAGTTTAATAAAATTATGTCACGTGACGATTAAACCTAAAGCTAATTTAGCCCAAACTCACTAAAAGAGATTGGGCCAAACTTAAATAATTCAACCCTATTGAAAAAGGATTGAATTTTCTCAAAAAAAAAAAATGTAAAAAAAGAAAGAAAGAAAGAAAGAAAATGATTGAGTTAAGTCTTGATAGTAGAGATGTCCATTTAACCTGTCCCGAACGAGGTGGGGAATCCCCGATTACAAGGGGAATGGGGGAGGAAATGGAGAGAGTTTTCTCCCTGTTGGCTAAACGGGGATGGGGACGGGAAATATATTCTCCGTCCCCGACCCCGACCCTACCCCGATTCCCTGCCCCACCCCAATTAGTTAGTGTATATATATATATATATATATATATATATAAATTATTGGCTATAAATAGAAAATTTAAAAAAATATGGTAGGAATTAGTTAAAGACTATTTTTTTTATTAAAAAAAAAATAAAAACTATGTTGTAATATTGAAATTTGAATTTTTAGAAATTAAGTTGTTTCAACATTATAATATTTTTACTTAAGGTATATTATGGTTTTTATTATGAGATTTTATAACATTTTCTTTAAATAGAAATTATATTGGAAATTATTCATTTAGAAGTCGTTGGAAAGAATTACCATTATTGTTGATAATAAATTTTAAAAAAAAGAACATAGAAAAATTTCCCACGGAGAACTTGATCCTCGCAAATTCCCCACTGGAAATCCCTGCTCCAATCCCCGCAAAAATAAATGGGGAATTTTACGGGGATGGAGATTGAAATAGGTGGCTTCCCTGTCCCTGCGTCGCCCTGTAGACATCTCTACTTGATAGTAACTAAAACGTGCTATTTAATTACCTTATTTCATGCTAGTTTTGTTACTCTCACATGTTTATTTGTCCATTTTGTAGGGATCGAGCAATTTAGAGCTATTCCAAGCATTTTGGAAGAATCGGGATCAAAAGAAACTAATTGGACTTAATTTGAGCAGTCGAGTTAAGGAAAGATGAAGTCCAAGACATTTGACCCGAGAGGATAGCGTTGAGACCCCATTTTGGGCATCAAGACACTGTTGCAACAACCTCTCAAGCCTTTGGATCCATGCAAGTAGCGTCAAGACGCTACCTTGAAGCATCTCGATGCTACGAAAATTTCCCAACAACTTCATGCTCGACGCTATGGGAATTGCCCAACAATGCCATGCTCGACGCTGCAGATATGCTATGCTCAACGTTGGTAGTGTCTCGACGCTCTAAACATGCCCGCCCAAGGAAATATGTTCGAAACGTCTCAACGTTGAAGGAAGCGTCTCGCGCTATAGGATGTTTTTCGATTTTTTCCTTATTTGCGATGGCAGTGTCTTGATATTGTTTATGGCTTCTTGACACTGCCACAATTCCTACAAATTCTTCTCATTCTCTAGGGCAACCGATGACTTAATTACCTTAGGCTTTTGTTCTTAGACATATTTAGAGAGTTTTCTTTGTATTTTTCCATTCAATTCTTGTAACAATTGAACCATGGCAGATTTTAACTATATCATAACGATGAATGGCTAGAGTTCGTGTTTCTGATTCAAGGGTTAGTTCGAGTCCAATTGTAAGACTTTGAGGCTTCGGGCCTAGTGTAATTTCGTTTATTTATTCAGGTATTCTTTTATTCTTACGAGCATGTTGTATTAATTGAATTGACGCCTCAAATGTATTGCTTACTTGTTTGTTTCTTATGCATGAGTTTATGATCCGTAATTGTGATAGATCAATGAATCAAATAGTATAAGAGTTGGCTTGTGTGCATATTTTATGGCTTTTCCATGACTACATAGCTTGCTCGATAGACTCTAGAATAAAATAAGCAAAATTGATTAGGTGTAGCTATCTCGCCTATTAAATCTTGTCTGAGTCTTCCAATCGTGTTTACTGTTGTTATTGAGTTGATATGGAATGCTATCGTGTTCAGTTAATTAGGCCCCATTTGATAACCATTTAGTTTTTGGTTTTTGGTTTTTGAAAATTAAGCCTATAAATACTACTATCATCCATGGATTTACTTGTTTTGTTATCTACCTTTTACCTATATTTTCAAAAATCAAGCCATGTTTTGAAAACTAAAAAAAGTAGTTTTTAAAAACTTGTTTTTGTTTTTAGAATTTGGCTAAGAATTCAAATCCTTCCTTAAGGGAGATGAAAACCATTGTAGAGAAATTGAGAGAAAACAAGCTTAATTTTTGAAAACCAAAAACCAAAAATCAAATGGTTATCAAACGGGGCCTTAGATAACAAGATTGGTTGTAATGCTTTGTTAGAATCATTGAATTAGGGCAATAAAACTTACCACGACTTTTTCGAATAAGTAGACTCAGTGCTTGGATAATAATTGATTTACTTTGGAAGCTCGGGATCATAATTACAATTGGATGAGATTGTATCTACTTTGGTAAGATTGATTTTTCTTTTGTCTTATTTGCCTTCTATTTTATTTTTACTCACAAAAACCCAAAGTCCTTCCTTTTTACTCTTTTTGTGTAAATTTAACTTTGAAAAATTGATTACAAAACTCAAGTTCATACAAGGTCTATCAAAAGTCTATAAATAGAGGAGACTCCCTTCATTTTGAGCATTCAGTCAGAATCTAGGAGAGTCAAAAGCTAGAAAATATAGAACAAGATTCAAAATTAAGAAGATTAAAAACTTAGAAGACTCCAAAAAATCGATCGTCTATTCACAAGCCATAAGTTGAAAATTCAATCTCCCTCAATTTAAGAACAAACTTTGCAAGCTATCGAATCAAAGTCTACATTCAAGAGAAAGTATTAGAGGATTATACATTAGCGATTGTAACACTTATACAAATTCAATAAAATCAAGTTTATTTCCACAATTTTGAATTTATTTGGAAATCTTGTATGAACAATATATTTTGGATAAAACTCTTTTTATCTTTAATTGTACGTGCTCAAAACTCAACCTTGTTTCCCTTAGGGGTACTTGCATATGTGATAAAATAAGCTTAATTAATTGTAAATATAGCAACAACATTGCTAGTTTGCAAATATAGCATAGAAAAAAAAACACATCCAAACCCCCTTATGAATAAAAAGACTAAAATAGCCTTAAAACTGATGATAGTTTCCTTTTTCTATGATGTCTCAACCCTACACGTCTATCCATCTATATAACGGTGACGTTTATTAGTTTATTATGAGCCATCATTGACCCTGCTAAAGTGGGCCTTCCATGGCTAAGTCTATTGGGCTTTGGCCATTTTTCTTAGGGCTTTCCACATGAATAACCTACTAAATAGGCTCATTTTACATAGTTGACTTAAACCCACTATTTTTTACAAATTTAGCCAATGGGCCTTAATTTTTTACATAGAAGTTAATATCCAATTGTTATTAAGCTCTCTTCCCTTGTATGAAAGTTATTAAAAAAAGAAAAAAAAATGAAAATACAGATATGGAATATCTTACGATTTTAGGTTTATTTTTTCTTCCATTTATATCTTATGTTCTCATGATTTTGTTCTATGATTTTAGTATTTGACTCACACAGAAACGTAACCTCCATCCATCCATTTATTTATTTTTTCTTTTTTTCGAATTTGTCTATTAAAGTAACTTTTTTAATATATATACTTCCATTTTAAAAATCATATATAACTCCATGCATACCTCATATATACCATGTACACCGATTTTTGGTTTGCTCATTGTATATAATAGTTTTTTTCTTATTTTATATATAGTCGCAAACACAACAATAAGAGTGATAATATTAGATTTATATATTCCAACATATATACTATGTTTATATCAACAATTTCATCGTTATTGAGATAAGTATCTCAACCCACCTATAACGAATTTCATCATATACACTCGGTATATTTAGTTATTTGCAAATATATACTTGGTATATTTGTCACCGTCATCATATATTCCACCTATTACGAATTTTGTCATATACACTCGGTAGACATATGTTGGGTATATATACATATTTTTTTTCAAAAAAGAAAAACAAAATTGTATACAAAATATATAACTAATATTATTAAATATACTCAAACATTGTATTTAACAACTATACAACCATAAAGAACTCTATTGTTTTCTAAGAGATTTGGTTTATCTGTATATTTCATATCACTATTACATTGATTAAAAAGTGCTTATTTTCACTAATTTAGTTGTGAATGTTCGGTATGTATTGAAGTATGTTTGACAATATGTTATGTAATATGTTGTATAGTCACACTTGTATATTAGTATGTATACATGATATATGATGGTTTTGGGCTAAAGTTAATAAAAAAAAAAAACTACATTCACTAATGACCATTGGTATATTAAATAGAATAGGGGGTATTTATATACATTCTCGTACAAGGCTAAATGTTCATTAGTTGTTGAACTATATTTTAATCATTTATCTGAATATAATAGATATTTATAAACATTATCCTACAGTATTAAGTGTGTGTGTGTGTGTATATGTATGTATGTATATATATATATATATATATAGGTAATGGCTAAAGTAAAATTCACTGGGAACAGTGAAAATAGATGGAAAAGTCAAAGAATATTGGATAGTTCTAGCAAGAAAGCATAAAAAAGGGAAACGAAAATGACATTGTCACAATTGATTCTGAGGTATATAATATGTAATAAATTAGTTAATATATGTAATCATGGTATATAAAGCAATATATAATACAACATACCATAGTTATGGATATAATATATAGCATGATATATATTATATTATTAAATATACTATATATTGAAAATACTATAGGATGTTTGAAGTTTATTACGGTATATGAATATATGGGTCAAAACAAATATATATATGATAATTACATGGTATATTTACATGCCAATATACATTGTATATTCTCTTAACAAAGGAGAAAGTGCAAATATAGGTTTCTGTAGTGAATAAAACATACAAAATTATTCGAACAATGACAATGAAATTCATACCCATTATTCTGTATAATTGACAGCTGAAAAAAAAATACTGAATTTTTGGTGATTGACCAAGGGATTATTTGAATAATAGGAAACTTACTGGCCGGACATTCACAGAAGATGACCAACGGCAAGATTGAAATTCAATGGGCGTCGGAAACAATGGAACCATAAGGAAAAAGGGAAAAATGGCTTCTGAAAAATGGGTGAAGATGATGATAGAGATGAGAAAGTAAAACACAAAAACCATGGTAAATTTCGTGTCATTAATTGCTAAAATCATGGGATTTGATGAAAAATATTATATAAATAATAATTTTGTGTCATTAATTGCTAAAATTGTGAGAGTTGATGGAAAATATTATATAAAAAATAATGATCTTTATTATTAATATACGCATTAATTAAAGAAAGAAAAATAAGAAATAAAAGCATAATGAATCGAATTTGCACATTAAATCTAGATTTGAAAATTTTTAAATCTTTGTATATTTATGAAAATACGTATATTTAAACTAATTATTTATGTAAAAATTCCTATTTCTTATCTTAAATAAATATTCGGAAAATTGTGATAGATGGCTTTATTTAAACATCCCAATTGAAAAATGTACAAAATTTTTAGACATATTAAATATTTCTTAATCTTTTAGGCAATTTTTAATTAGGCTTTAATCTTTTAAAATTCTAAAATTTATCTTTAATACATTAAAAATTTTCAGTTAGATCCTTTGTGAAAAAATTGTTAACATTTTTAACAAAATATTGATGCATCACTAAGGTCCATTTGATAACCATTTGGTTTTTGAAATTTGTGTTTGTTTTCTCAAAATTTCTCTATAATGATTTTCATATTCTCTACAATGGTTTTCATCTTTCTTAAGTAACATTTGAATTTCTAGCCAAATTCTAAAAATAAATACAATATTTTGAAAACTATTTTTTTTTAGTTTTCAAAACTTGGCTTGATTTTTTAAAACATATGTAAAAAGTAGACAAGAAAACATGAAAATCCATAAGTGTAAGTAGTATTTATGACTTAATTTTCAAAAAAACAAAAACTAAATAGTTATCAAACGGGTATAAATAATTAAAAAGTGTATTTAGGTTCACTCTTTTTCCTTTGGATTTGTTTTCTTTCAAGGGCGAGGCAAGTTGAAGGAATGATGGTCTTAATAAATATTCATCTCGAGTCGTGGATCTTATCCATTTTGGACTTATTTAATTTAGACTAAATATAACAATTATTTCCTAATCTTTTAAGTAATTCTAGTTTTTAATCTTTTAAAATTCTCATTTTTACTATAATTTATTAAAAAAATAAAAAATTATCAATTAGGCCATTTCGTACAAAAATTGTTAACAAAAAAATTGATGTATCACTAACTAATTGTTTTATTAATATATTTGGACAAATAAACATACCACTTAGATACTAATTGACACATGAAATCCAATTCACCATCAACAAAATATATTTTGTTCCAGTACCATGCCACATGTTCAAACACGCAATGAAATAATAACTTAACAACATATGAACCTTTTATTAACAAATTTTAACAATTTTTTTTATGGAAGTATCTAATTGAGAATTTTTTTTTATACGGGTAAATTTGAAAATTTTAATAGATTATAAACCAAATTTAGAATTACCTAAAAGATTAAGGACCATTTTGATTTAATATATTTAATTTAAACTTTGACAAATCGAATTCTATAACACAAGTACATAATATGCAAATCCAAATATCAAAAGCAAACAAAGAGATAACTTTGCTTTGCATTTGACATTTTAAATTATTTATTACAAATGGGGTGGACCAATAGCCTCCAAATACATGTTAGTTTAGTTAATTAGGCAATCACAACTGATGTTTCCAATGCAATCTTCCCAGAAAGCCTTCTGTTTTTCATCTTTTCATCCACTTCCCATAGCTCTGGCAGAGCTTCCCTTATATTGTGAATGCTTTCCAATGCATAATCCACACCATTTCCTCTGTTTGATGATCCAACCTGCAATACCCATTTCTTCATTTTTTAGATTTCTGTTTGGATTCCAAGAAAATCTCCAAAATTTTCCTTTCCTTTCCTTTCCTTTCCATTATTCTTCAAAACATAAATGAATTCATTAATATGAACTCACCAGCACTGTGTGAAGGCCACTGGATTTCCCAGTCTTTATGTTGCGGATGCTGTCATCAAAGAAGAGCTGCAATTCCAACATTCAATTCTCTATTTTCTTAGCAATCAAACACCATATCATCCATTGAAAAGATGCAGAGAAAATTTCTTACTGTTCTTTTGGGGTCAATGTTGGCTATCTTGAGTGCTGATTCAAATGCATGTGGAGAAGGTTTGCAGAGAACTGGAGTGACGGGGAGCAATGGAGGAGCGTCGTCAATGCCGCAGTTGCTACGTAAATCGCTCGGCGTCGAGCTTTTGGAATCGGATTCAGAACCATCATCAGAAGCACTGTCTAAATCAGAGGAGTTGAGAGTCTCAAAGCATATGATACTTTCAAAGCAACCCTCCAATCCAAGCCTGCTCAGAACTTTGGCGACATGAACTTCATCCGCGTTCGAGAAGATCTGTTTCACCAAATGAAACGAGCAAATGTGTAAATTTAATCTTTTCAATATATTCTCAACAATTCTTTTCGCATATGAGCTTAATTATTTCTACAAGACCTGTAAAAGAAATAACATTATAGGATTTTGAATTGGAAGTTCTTGCTCAGATAACATGTTAACTCGATGTGATCTCAATTGCAATCGATGTGAAAGAGAAGTTTTGGTTTTGTTGTATAGAGAGACTTACAACTTTGCGAATGGGCAAACTAAGCAAGAGATTTCTAAGAACAGGATCGCGTTTGAGGTTGTGATATGGCAATCTGCCATGAACAAAGCTGCAAAAGAAGAATTAGAGGTTAATTTGGTGAGAGATTCAGTTACAATTTCATCCAAAACAAGAAGAGAAAGAGAAGAAGAAGAAGAAAAAAAAAGCGGCAGCACCTGTGATAGTGATCATTGTCAAACTCATAACCAATAGCCTACACAAAAAGACACAAAAAGTTTGAAACTTTCAAACAAATTTCAAATGGGTTTTGTGTTAATTTGCAGAAAATCAAAGCTCAAAGATTGTACCTTAAGACCAGCCATGGATGTACCATAATTTCTGTACAAAAACTGATTCATTTCTGGAACTTTATCTTTCTCTATCCCAAGTTCTTGAACCATGTACTCTGTCAAAAAAACAAGAATAAAAGAAAATGAGAACTCAAACTCAAAGAGAATGAGCAAAATAAAGGAAAGAAGTTGGATAAATTTTCCAAATCTGATTGAAAAGTGAAAGTGTACCTTCAATGTTTATGGTGCATTGTTTAGACAAACCAGAACTGAGAGGGTAAAGGGTGTCATCTACATCTGCCAAATTGAAAAATATAAATGTGAGTTTGATTTTGAGGGTCTAAATTGTTCTCATGTCTTGTTTGATAGCAATTTCGTTTTTTGTTTTTTGTTTTTAAAAATATGTTTGTTTACTCACAATTTCTTTGGCGTGTTTTTTTTATCTTTTTTAATCACACATTTGAAATCTAACCTAAATTTTAAAAGCAAAAACAAAAACAAGTTTAAAAATTACAGTCTTGTATGATAACAATTTTATTGTTAGTTTTCTATTTTTAGAAACTGTGCTTGTTTCCACTATTTTTTAAATATGGTTTTCATCTTTTTTTAAAGAAGCATTAGAATTTTTAGCCAAATTCCAAAAACAAAAATAAACTTTTAAAAACTATGGCCCCGTTTGATAACCATTTCATCTTTAGTTTTTGGCTTTTGAAAATTATGCTTGTTTTCAAATAATTTTTCTACCATGGTTTTCATATTCTTTATAATGGTACCCATCTTTCTTAAGGAAACATTTGACTTTCTAGCTGAATTCCAAAAACAAAAACAAGTTTTTGAAAACTACTTTTTTTAGTTTTCAAAACTTGGCTTGGTTTTTGAAAATATATGTAAAAAGTAGATAACAAAACATGAAAACTCATAGGTGGAAGTAGTATTTATAGGCTTAATTTTCAAAAACCAAAAACCAAAAATCAAATGGTTATCAAACGAGACCTACATTTTTTAGTTTTCAAAATTTGACTTGAATTTTAAAAAGTAAATAATAAAACAAAAAAACTCATAGGTGGAAGTAGTATTTGTAGGCTTAAATTTCAAAAATAAAAAACTAAAAACTAAATGGTCATCAAACATGGCCTAAAGTTTTTAGTTAAAATTTGACTCAAATTTTGAGAACATCTTTTAAAAGTAGATAATGAAATTAGGTGAAAGTAATGTTTATAAGCTTAATTTTCAAAAACTAAAAAATTGAAAACCAAACGGTTATTGAAACAGGCCTGAACCATTTTAATTAAGCTGAAAATTCCAAAATAAGAGGGCTTACCAAATAAAAGACATTCATATTTTGGGGTTTGAGGCTGCTGTTGCTGGTTTTTGCATTCCATTTCAGCCCTCAAACCTTTAAACACTACCACAGAGAGAAAACAAGCAAAGAGCTGAGAAAGAGAGGGAAAAAAAAAACAGAAAAAGAGGGAGCTGATGGGAATAAGAATTATGAAGGAGAACAAAGGAAGAGAAAGAAAATGGTGAATATAAATAGGGAATGTTTTGAGTATGAAAACAAGAAAACTACCAAGAAAAATAAAAAAGACATAAAAGCCTCCTTTTGGTTGAGTCAGAATTCTACAAAGAAAAACAAACCCAACAGAGACCAGAGAAAAGAGAATGTTGAACTAAGAAGAAGAGCTTGAAAGAATGGAAATGGAAAAGTAAAAAAGAGCCATTGATCAAAGATTTGCTTTTTTGACTTGAACAAAATATGGGAAGAATGAAATGAAGCTGAAATATTTATCATTTCTTGGGAGGGAAATAATTGACTCCCATGAGATTTCAAGCACTAAAAAGAGACAAAACTCCTTTCCAACAAAAACATGTGCCTCATAATGTTAGGTTATTAAAACAACAGACATGTCAATATTTAGCCATGTGTCCTTCAAGAATGGATACTCCCCAAACATCATCTATGAATTATTATTTTGCCCACCATTATTATTATTACTATTTTCAAGTTTAAATTATAATTTTTTACGCTTTTTTTTCTTTTTTCTAAGTTCATCCGCACGTGGGGATGAAAATTCAAACTTTTAACTTTTTGGTCAAAAGTATAATATCTTAACTAGTTGAGTTTATAAAATTTAAGAAAAGAAAAATAGAGAAAATGCAAAAATGACTAGATAATTCATTCAATAGAAATTTGCATTTTAGATACAAACCTAATAGTTTATTTATAGATCTACCCAATAATTCGAAATAATAATTCATAGGAAACTAATCTAATTCAAAAAACCTAATAAAAAATAAATATAATTCAAATAATATAATCTAAACTATATCTAATTAGAATAACATAATCTAAGAGAGATATACTGAAGTTGACAAAAATCATCTTAGTTTATAGAATGCATTTAATGAAAATCATATGCAACACTTCTATACATCTAAAAATGTTCATGACAACAAGATTAAGAATAGATAAATGTATACATGAAGAAAAGAAGTTCTCATTTTATAGTCACAAATATTATTTCCTTAACTTTTTGCCATTTTGAAAAACACTAGATCTATTTTTAGTTAGTTTTTAAATATAAAATTATATGCTCAAATTTCTTTTTATTTAGAAATACTTTTTAAATATTAGTTAAACTTAAAAATAATTTTTAAAAAATTGTGACTGAGTAAACAAACTTAATTTTTTTTCAAACAAAAAAGCAAAATCATTATCAAAACATTTAATATTTATTCATTGTAAATCCAATGAGTTTTTCATGTGAATTAAAATATTGATAGAACAAGAAAGAGAAACAATTTTTTTTTTTTTTTTTTGAGTATAAACAAATTTGTTTATAAAAGAAAAGATGAGTCAAACAAATTATGCTCATATTATATATTATTTAAGAATATGAAAGGGAAGGGAGATAGGATCCGTTCACATTTTGACACGTTATGTCATGACGATAATTGTACCACCTCTTCTATTATTTTAATCAAATATGACTAAGTCTTCCTTTAGAGGCGGTTTGGTTCAAGATTTCTTATATGTCTGAGAATAATAGATGTTTAAGAATAAGATTGCTGAGAATCATTGATTGCTGTGTTTGGTTGTACGCCTGAAAATGCTAATTTTTATGATAATAAATGATATTTTTATCTTTTTAAGAGATTAATTTTATAAATTTTATATAATTATCATGCATTAATTAATGAAATCTTCAAAAAATAGATGTAAATTAATTGATCATAATAGATATATAATTTTAATTAAATAAATAATTGTAAAAAGTTATAATTTGTATACTAAATTATTTCAATTAATTAAATAGATTAAATAGATTACTAATTTATTAAAGTTTCAATAAATACACAATTACATTAATTTAGTTTATTTTTATAAAGGAAAAAAATTAATTTTACCCGTAAACATGTCACCATGTATCAATTTTCACTCTAAACTTTTAATTTTTACCCATAAACTAATGAATAACTTTACCAAAGCTCACAAATTTTAACAAAATGTAGTTCTAACATTTTTTTTTAAAATCTAATCAATTTTGTACCTTTGAATGCATATGAAAATACTTTTTTTTAACTAATTTTCAAAAGAAAACTTATTGGATGATAGAAATTCCAAAAAAAAATTAAGTTTAAGGTTAAGATTGCAATACTTATCTAAGTTTGAGTACAATTGGATGAAATTAAAAGTTTATGGTAGAAATTGATACAAGTTGACAAACTTAGGTGTAAAAATTGATTTTTTTTTTTTATAAATGAGAATTCATTGTGTATATTTTTAATCAATCAAAATTAGTTATAATTAATTTATTACAATTAAATAATTAATTAGGTTAATTCAATACATTATTATAAAATAATTTTAATATAATTGGGTTGATTATAAAAACTAATCTAAATTAATTAATTTTAATAGAATAAATAAATATATTCAAAAGAAAGATGAATATTAACAAAAATAAGAGAGAGAAAGAGGAGGGCATAAAGAAAACCCATGCTTTTGCAAGGGTATCAAATACCCTTACTCATGGGTATACAAAACCCATGGGAATAACCCATTCCCATGGCCATGCCTCCAAACCTTGTACCAAACAAGGGTATCCAAAGCCTTTGCCTATTCCCATTCTCAAAACCATTGTACCAAATGGCCCCTTAAATCTTAGGTTAAAATATCATTTTGGTTCTTGTACTTTGAATTTTGTTCTATTTTAGTATTTGTACTTTTAAATATCTAATTTTAATTCCTAGACTTTCAAAAGCTTCAAATTGGTCCCTATGATAAGTTTGAAGTTAATTTTGATCAAAATTGATTAAATAATAATAATAATTTTAATACAAGAAAAGACACAATGTGAACATACTTCCAAAATTAACAATAAACTAATAGTAGAGATCAATTTTGAGCTTTATTGAAAGTACAATGATTAAAATTGGACATTTGAAAGTACATGAATCAAAATAAAACAAAATCCAAAGTACAGGGACCAAAATGATATTTTAACCTAAATCTTATTAATCTATTAATATGTGCATGACTTATAAAAATTATTTTTATTTTATTTTATTTTATGTTTTAAGAAAACTTTCAAATTAAAAAAAAAAAAAAAAAGCTTTCATTTGCTACTATGAAATTAGCTACATCAAAAATTTAACGAGTTAAATAAGTAATGAAATAATAATGCTTTTGTTATTCTAGATGTTGTATTTTGTAGATTTATGACTAGGTTTGGACATTTTTGTGGTCCGTAAAAACTACTTTCGTGGGTGCTAATTTCTATGGATGTGTTTACACTTCTTTTTAAGAGAATTTTAAGCATTTGTTTTTGCTTGGTGTTAGGCATTTTAGTTGATTTGGCGTAATGTTAAAGATATAGAAAGACATACTAATTAACATGTCACATCAACATTTAGTTATTGATAATTACAGAAGTTAGATATCAGTTTGACCATAATTCAATGGATAAACCTATTACCTTCCTTGAGATTGAAACTTTAATCCTCTACCTCTGTATCGTTGTAGTAAGAAAAAAACGCAAAAACTAAAGTGAAACATAAATTCAAAGTTAAAAGAGAAATATTATTAAAAATGCAAACCTAACCCTATATTGATTAGAATTGAGAAAAAAAAATAATGGATATAAAAGTAAGGACAACATCTCATTGATATGAGAATGTACATATATATTATTGCATAGAGTTGAAAATAAAAAATCATACAAACTTAGGTATAAAGTGGCCTATATTATATCATTATAGGATAGGGAGAGACATGTTGTTGTAACATAAAATGAAATCTTTTTAGAGTTAAAGGATTAAATACACACAATACCAAAGTTCTAAATTTATTTGAATCAAGAGATACTTTTAAAAATTAATTGATAAAATATATGAGAAATAAATTTAATAAAACAGGTTTAAAAATAATAATAAAACATGAATGAAAGTACATGAAAAGAAGAATACTAGTTTTATTTTCCTGAGAAATGTATTTTTAAAAATTCTGCACAAATAAGCTTTCAACATAAAAAAAAAAACTTGTTTTTTGTTTTTAAAACTTGAAAGCAGTTTCCAAACATGATTTCCAACAATATCCATAATCAAAATTATAATGTTGAAATTACTTTTAAGATTAAGCAAAGTTTGAATTTAATTTTTTTACCTTTAATAAAAATACAAGTTTATATATTTACTTATAAACAAGTAGTATAGACATTATGTACATACCACAAATAATAATAATAATAAGGGATATATAAGACTCCGTTTGATAACTATTTGATTTTTGGTTTTTGAAAATTAAGCTTATAAATAATACTTTCATCTATAGGTCTCTTTATTTTGTTATCTATTTTTTACTTATGTTTTTAAAATTCAAGCTAAGTTTTAAAATCTAAAAATAGTAGTTTTTAAAAATTTGTTCTTGTTTTTAGAATTTATCTAAGAATTCAAATATTTTCTTTAAAAAGATAAAAATTATTGTATGTACAATGGTGAGAAAACAAGCACCATTTTTTTAAATAAAAACAAAAAACTAAAACTAAATGGATATAATCAAACACGACCTAAGGAGATACAATTAAAATCTTTAATCAAAGTGATGAGATTGCGGAAAAAAGATTCTCCATCATCTCCTCTTTTAATATATTAAAGATTATTAATAGAAGATACGAATTTTCAACACATCATATTATTTATTTTTTTAAAAGGATGATATTATTATTATTATTATTATATATAATATATTCAGTTAAAAAAATTATATGTAATATATAAAAGTTGGTGTTTTAATTGCATAAATAGCACTGTTATAATTTTTTTTACAAATATATTATTCAAAACTAACAATAAAAATACCGAAAGAGGATGTCAAATTTTTGTTTGAATAATGAAGTAGCACCCTGAAGCAAACCTGGACTGCATAAAATTTCAAAAGCTGATTTCAAGAAAAACAATTGGAAAACAGAAAAATCAAGAGAGAAAGAGAGTAAGAAACCATCTTTTTAATGAAAAAGGTTAAAAGTTTTTATTCTAAAAATACATAATATAAATTATTGGTCTAAAGATAATTTTAGAGTAAAATCTATCACTTCAAAACATATGCTTCAAAAAATAGGTATATTATAGGGTTGATCATTGAACTTTTAAGACTCTGTTGCCATATTTCAAAAAAAATTTAATAGAATCCAAAATTTTCTATTTTCTGTCTAATGATTCCATGCTATAAATTCTATTTACGCCACTAAATGCTTGACTTGCTCAAAAATCAATCCACCACTTAATTTTGAAATAATATAATAAGCATGTCACATAAACGTTAAACTCAATGATAAAGACTTATTAGACACAAAATTAAAAGTTCAAAAAATCTTATTAAAAACTTTTTGAAGTACAGAATATATAGACACAATCCAAAACGTTCAAAAATCTATTAGAAAATTTTAAAAGTACATGGCCAAATAGACATAACTTTAAAAATTGTAATTTAGCCTTGCCTAAAAAAAACGAAGTTGTAATTTAGCCTAAAAAGTTTCATATAATCCTTATTCTTTGATTAAAATTTGTCAAACGTCTCTAGCTCTACCAACAATGAGAATTTAATGGAAATCTAACATAAAATTTATATCTAATGCTATGGATGTTAAGTTATAATGTGATATTTTAGTGTAATTACACGAAAACTTGACAAGTCATATATATTAAGAATATCACATTACAAATACATAAAAATTTAAACTTCCAACTTTTTAGAGTATATATATGCCTTAACTATTGAATTATGGTTAGGTTATGAATTATGATCAAGTTAACGACAAGAGATATTGGCTAAAACACATAAGAATTTGAGCTGGGTTTTAGGATATCACTTTGATGGAATAGTATACATGGGCTAGGGGCACATAATCTTCTTTGAAGTGTAACTACAAAATTTGTCACATTGGGTTATTTTATTACTCCTCACTAACTAACCTTCGATGTACTTTAATCAGAAAATATGAATAATAATTAAATTTTAAAAGCATAGAGACTAAATTGAAACTAAAGGTAAGAGGATAGAGAATAAAAATGTATATCAAAATAATATTAGGTATTATCTATCCACTCCAAATTTATATATTAAATGTTGGAAATGTAAACAAAGTCACACATTGGTTAGATAAAGTAAAAATCATAGGTATATATAGAGAGTCGTTGTTCCTAACAAGTAGTATTAGAGTTATTCCCTTGACTTAGCCATGTGGGTAGAATCCTTCAGTGCTGAACAAAAAAATCAATGTCTCTAGAAACGAGCAAGACTCAATGATACTGTATTCGAGGAGAGGATTATTTGGAAATGCAAACCAAGTCCAAAATTAGTTAAATAAAGGAAAGATTATGAGTATATAAGTGGGGGAGTTTTGGTATGAGGCCCGTTTTGGATGCAAAGCCTGACAATATTTTACCATTGTAGAGATATGTAGGGGTTTCGTTGTCCCTAAAACGACAATCGTAAGAAATATATTTTAACCAACATATTATATATATATATATATATATATATATATATATATATTTTAACTACCCCAACTTCCTACTTGAACACTTGTATCAATCATTTTGTCTTGAAGGATATTTCTCTGTTGTAAGTTAAGTTTTTTGTATTTAAAAAACAAACCCATATTTCACTTTCATTATAAAAGATATACATAATGATTTTTCCTATGATGTTATTTTGTAATTATTGATTGATGTTGAAAGGGCATCCAAGGCCCTAAAATGTGGTGTTTAAACCCTATATATCCCTTTCCTGTCCATTGTCACAACCTAAATTACAATCATACATTTTAAAAAAATTAAAAAATGTGTGAATCAGCTGATGATTAATTTGCTTAGTCAAAAATAAGATGGTGATGTTTTATTTGGTTAATAAACAAGTAAAGGGTGGGTGGCAGTTGGGCTCCATTTTCTAGATTTTAGACCAAACCAAGAGATGGAATTTTCTTCCAATGACTTTTCCTCTCAAATTCAATCAATTTTTATGACCAAATTTCCCTATAAATTCACCCATTTCCTCTCTTCTTTCATCCATCTTTCATTTTTCTATCATCTAAAAAAATTTGCAGCCAGGTCCTTAATTCTTTGCCTCTTTCTCTTTTTTCTCCATCTCTTTGGTGGTTTTGAAGGTTTTTAAGAACTGAAATGGAATGCAAAAACCAGCAGCCTCAATCACCAAAATATGAGTGTCTTCTCTTTGGTTAGCCCTCTTGTTTTGGGAATTTCAGATTCAAAAAGCTCAAAATTAAGAAACTAAAAACTAAACTTAGACATGTTCTGATTTGCAGATGTTGATGATACCCTTTACTCTCTTAGTTTTGGTTTGTCAAAACAATGCACCAAAAACATTGAAGGTACTTTATTAATCTTTTTTTTGTTTTAATTTTCTATGGCTCCTTTTGTTTTGGCTTTGAGTTCTCATTTTCTTTTATTCTTGTTTTTTTGACAGAGTACATGGTTCAAGAACTTGGGATAGAGAAAGATGGAGTTGCAGAGATGAATCAGTTTTTGTACAGGAATTATGGGACATCCATGGCTGGTCTTAAGGTACAATCTTTGAGCTTTGATTTTCTGCAAATTAACACAAAACCCATTTGAAATTTGTTTGAAAGTTTCAAATTTTTTGTGTTTTCTTGTGTAGGCCATTGGTTATGAGTTTGACAATGATCACTATCACAGGTGCTGCCTCTTTTTTTTTTTTCTTCTTCTTCTCTTTCTCTTCTTGTTTTGGATGAAATTGTAACTGAATCTCTCACCAAATTAACCTCTAATTCTTCTTTTGCAGCTTTGTTCATGGCAGATTGCCATATCACAACCTCAAACGCGATCCTGTTCTTAGAAATCTCTTGCTTAGTTTGCCCATTCGCAGAGTTGTAAGTCTCTCTATACAACAAAACCGAAACTTCTCTTTCACATCGATTGCAATTGAGATCACATCGAGTTTAACATATTATCAGAGCAAGAACTTCCAATTCAAAATCCTATAATGTTATTTCTTTTACGGGTCTTGTAGACATAATTAAGCTCATATGCGAAAAGAATTGTTGAGAATATATTGAAAAGAATAAATTTACACATTTGCTCGTTTCATTTGGTGAAACAGATCTTCTCGAACGCGGATGAAGTTCATGTTGCCAAAGTTCTGAGCAGGCTTGGATTGGAGGGTTGCTTTGAAAGTATCATATGCTTTGAGACTCTCAACTCCTCTGATTTAGACAGTGCTTCTGATGATGGTTCTGAATCCGATTCCAAAAGCTCGACGCCGAGCAATTTACGTAGCAACTGCGGCATTGACGACGCTCCTCCATTGCTCCCCGTCACTCCAGTTCTCTGCAAACCTTCTCCACATGCATTTGAATCAGCACTCAAGATAGCCAACATTGACCCCAAAAGAACAGTAAGAAATTTTCTCTGCATCTTTTCAATGGATGATATGGTGTTTGATTCCTAAGAAAATAGAGAATTGAATGTTGGAATTGCAGCTCTTCTTTGATGACAGCATCCGCAACATAAAGACTGGGAAATCCATTGGCCTTCACACAGTGCTGGTGAGTTCATATTAATGAATTCATTTATGTTTTGAAGAATCATGGAAAGGAAAGGAAAGAAAAATTTTGGAGATTTTCTTGGAATCCAAACAGAAATCTAAAAAATGAAGAAATGGGTATTGCAGGTTGGATCATCAAACAGAGGAAATGGTGTGGATTATGCATTGGAAAGCATTCACAATATAAGGGAAGCTCTGCCAGAGCTATGGGAAGTGGATGAAAAGATGAAAAACAGAAGGCTTTCTGGGAAGATTGCATTGGAAACATCGGTTGTGATTGCCTAATTAACTAAACTAACATGTATTTTATTAGCCTAAGAATGAGGTTTGGAGGCTATTGGTCCACCCCATTTGTAATAAATAATTTAAAATGTCAAATGCAAAGCAAAGTTATCTCTTTGTTTGCTTTTGATATTTGGGTATGCAAATATGATTGTGAGTTCATTAGAATGCAAATGAAAGCAATGGACTAGCTTTTTATATAATATTATTGTATAATAGTATGGTTAATTATATGCCATGTAGTTTTACTTTTAAATTCTACAAAAAAAAAAAAAAAAAAAAAAAAAAAAAAAAAAAAAAACCTAATAATTGTAATAGAGAAATTGTCTTTGCTTAAAGGAATTTTCCTCTAATATGTGTGGGACAACTTAAATAGTCATCTATCTATCTACTCTCTAAAATATATTGAAAGATTATTTTTATTTAAGTCAACTCTTTTTTTTGGAGCATGCTTATTACTCAACCATATATATATTAAATTGTGTATAAATATTGCTAATTACTCTTTGTTACACCCTTAATTCCCTATGGCTAATTACTCTACTCTACTCATATTCTTGAGATAACTAAGGCTCACCATTTTTGCTTAGCATCTCAAATCATCAACAATTTCCGATGATTATATCACCAAGACTCGTTAATCGCCACTTTTTGTTTGGCACTCAAGGTTGCAATCTATACAACTAAGTTTGGGGCATATAACTCTGTATGTTAGGATAATAAGTATTTTCATATCTCTATAGTGGTACACGATATTGACCACACTTTGGAGCTCAATCTTGCATGATTTTTATTTTTAGACTTTACCCCAAAGGTTCTTTACCAATGAGAAGTTGTCCGTTACATATATATTAAGGAAACTTCTCGATTCTAATTGCTGTGGGAATGTATGTTTGCATTCTCATATATAAGACACATATTACTTTTTAGAAGATGCAGATCAAAGATTTCCTAAAAAATAAAAAACTAAACACGTGATTAAAAGGAAGCTAGAAGATATGCGAGATGAAGACTGGAAGCATTTTAATTAAGAGAAAAGTATTAGAGGTTGTGCACTTAAATTTGTTAATTGGAACATTGTAATATAACATGACAAAGGAGATAACCTCATAGGTCTAATGAAAGCTTTGTTAAATATGTATGGAAATCTTCATTCCTAACAATATACTCTACCTACAAACTTGAACGTAACTCAACTAATTAAGGTATCATAATCTCAATCAAAAAGTTAAAGCTGGTTCAAATCTGTATTTTCACATGGTGTTGAACTCAAAAAATTAAAAAGAAAAAAAAAATGATGAAGTCTACCTCAGCTAGAAAACTCTTTAATTTAAAATAGTCTGAGGTGTGTTTGGTTGAATACTTAAATAAATTAAAATTTTAATACCTAATTGTTGTTGAATTTTTTTAGTACAATTATTGAGTTAGAGTTCAAGGAAGAGTTAAATGCTATTCTTTTTTAGATAATTCCATGACAATGAAGAAAGTCATATCCAACTGGGATAGATGTACAAGGGTTGAAACACATATTTGAGGTACAACTCTATTAAAAGTCTAAAGGACACAAATATAACACTCCTATCTTAAGATCAACATTGAATATAGGGCATGTCTAGAAGTGATGTTGGAGTTGTGATTTTAGCATGACAAAAGCACTTTTGCCATCACAAAAATCACTTGAAAATATATTTTTTTAAACTGAAAATTGCATTAACTGAAACTGATCCAACCAACAAAGTTACTCCATCTCGAGGATGAAAGATAAAACAAACGCTGGAAAGACATCTTTCCAAACCAAAGAAAGCTCAGAAGAAGTTGCCAAAGCCACCAATTCATGAGCAGCTTTGTTCTCCTCTCTCGAAATTTTACAAAATTACAAACATTAACTAGAGAAGCAAGGTGAAGAGCTTCTTCGATAAGAGAACATATTTCAGACAAATCTGAGACAACTCCATTCAACAACCCAACCACTTCCATTGAATCTGAATCCACCTTAACAGGAGGCCCTCGGCCTTGGGTGAGAAACTGAAGACTTTTCAACCCAACCACCACCGCAGCGGCTTCAAGAATTTTTATCAGCCATTTAGAAGAAAGAGCTTTGTACTCACCAATAATAGGAATGCCGACATCGCCCCTGACCACCCACCCAACTTCGCCGCAATTTGACAACTCTGACCTAGACGCATCAATGTTCAGCTTCCAACAGCCCAAACTTGAGGGTTTCCAGCGGCTTACTTTCGATAGTGAAGGCAAGGCATTAACCGAAGAGGCAAAGGAAATGGTACCCGTCTTCGAAGGTAGAAATGATACGCCCCCCACCTAAACCGAGAGGTCCTTGCAAAAATCTGCCTCCATAGCCTTCTTGAAAGAGAGAATGAGGGAGTTAGCACTGAAGTGCTTTTTGCCAAAATGGGAAGAATTCTTAGCGTTTCAAATATTCCATAAGAGAGTCACCACACCTCCCAACTCCTCCAACTGTGCCTGCTTCCTAATGTAATCCCAGTAATCCATGGGCGACCTCCTACCCCTGCCCCCATCAAAGAGACTAACGTAAGAGGGATAAAAATAACGCCAAAACTTTCGAATTACCTTACACTCTCACAGAAGATGACAAGTAGTCTCCTAGGATAACTTACAAAAAGAAAATTTTAAATCAGTAAAAACTCCCTTCTTAGACAAGTTGAAGGCTGTGGAGATAATGTCATGAATCATCTTTCAAATCGCTATTTTGGCCTTTGGCAAGTCATCAACTTTCCACAGGGCACTCCACATCTTTTTGGACTCAGGGGTGTCGGATTGAGAAGCCAAAGGAGCTGAAAGAGAGGCACAACCCAAATGGTAAGCACTTTTAACTGAAAATTTCCTTTTGTTGTCCAAACTGCAGATAAACTCATCTTCTCCCCTACTCCTTCTACTTCCCAATGGAATGTTGAGAATGTCCATCGCATCATTAGAAAGGAAGATCTCTTTCACCATATTCACATCCCACCCTCCCTCAACATTAGGAAGATCGGCCACCCTCAATAATTAGGGAGATAGCTCGACCTAAAGTTACCCGCTTTAGGCACCCAGGGATCTTCTCTTAAAAAGATTCACTTGCCCCATTCTCAATCCTCCAACGATAACCTTTCATGAAAAGATCCCTACCCCATAGAATGTTGCGCCAAGTGAGAGATGAATTCGACCCTAACTCGGCCTTCAGGAAATCTCTATTCTTGAAGTATCGGCCTCTAAGAACTCTAGTAAGGAGGCTTTAGGGAGTTTTTTACTAAGTTCCAACACTGTTTACCTAGAAAGGCTTGATTAAAGATTTTGAAGTCCCTAAACCCTAACCCACCTTCCAGCTTGCTTTGACATAGTCGTTTTTAAATCTTCATGTGGATCTTCTTCTTATAATCCAAGGAACCCCACCAAAACCTACCACACATAGCACCCAGCTCCTCATCCTAAAGCCTAAAGCAGCTCATAGTATAACCTAGAATCGCTTAAGCAAACACTTTTAGGAGGACCTCTTTTCCACCAATCGAGAACAACTTGTCCTTCAATCTTTGGATGACCTTCCACACTTTTCTTTTCACCTCTTTGAAGACTTGATTCTTGTTGCGCACATTTTGGGAAGGGAGCCCCAAATAGAGCCCAAAAGTCTTCACATGCTTAGCACCAATCTCTCTACTAATGCCTATCAGCCTGTTATAAACCACATTACCACTGGCCATGAAAGCTAACTTATCCTTGCTAATCAATTGTCTCGAAGATTTTGCGTAATTCTTGAGCACTCCTCTAATCGCCTGGCACTCTTGGGGCGAGTCCCTAAAAAAGAAAACACTATCATCAACAAAGAACAAACGAGAAACAACGGGGCAAAATTTAGAAATCTTAAAATCAGACATAGAAGACAGAGAGACTTCCCTATTTATGCGCTTCAAAAGACCTTCAGCACAGAGCAAGAAGAGATAAGGTGAGAGGGAATATTCTTTCCTATGACCCCTCGAGGACCTGAACTTCTCATAAGGGGCTCCATTGAAGAGAACAACAAAGAACACCGATTCCACGCACTTCATGATTAACGATATCTAGCTCTAGTTAAAGCCTAACGCTTTCATTATTTCCCTAAGGTAGAGCCACTCTACCCTGTTGTAGTCTTTGCTAATATCGGTTTTCAAAGCCACCCAACCCAACTTCCTTTTTTTCCTACTCTGAAGAGAGTGGAAACATTCAAACCCTATTAGGGCATTATTCGTGATATTATGATCCGGAACAAAAGCTGATTGAGTGGGAGAAATCGTCACATCCAAAACCTTCTTTAGTCTGTTGCTTAACGTCTTAGAAATAAGCTTATAGATCATGTTGCATAAGCTAATGGGTATAAAATCTGACATCTGCTTAGGATTCTTGACCTTCGGAATGAGGGAGATAAAAGTATTGTTAAACTGCTAAATGTCCCCCAATTATTTAGAACATTCAGACATATCTCCACTAAATCATCCCCATCTATATTCCATAAATTTTGGTAAAACAATGCATGAACCCCATCTGGGCTGAAGGGCTTTGGTCAGGTGCATATCCTTCAAAGCACACTCCACTTCCTATCTGGAAAAAGGTTTACACAAATATGCATTCTGGACTTTAGAGATTTTCTTTTTCACGTTCTCAGCAATTCTCACAATGCCTTCAAGGTTGGGATTCCATGATTTAGACATATTTTTAAAGCAGCCAGTAGAAATGAGCTCAAGGTCATCAGGATGGTCTTTCCAAACACCCCAATCATCAAACAAGCCTGACACAAAATTGATCTTTTTTCGAAAGGGCACTTTCTAATGAAACCACTTCGTGTTACGATCACCCCGTTTAAGCCAGTCTTTGCGGGATCTGGTCTTCCAATATCTCTCTTCTTCTGCAAGCAGAATTTCTAACTCTTTATCCAACGTAATCCATTTCGATCTGCAATCACTTAGGGCCTGTTTGGTCGTGGGTTTGAAATGGAATGGGTTTGGGTTTGCAACCCAAACCCATGTTTGGGCACATGTTTTCACAACACAAGGGTTGGAAAAACCAACCCCACCGTTTTACACGGTGTAATCATGGTACACGCCCCCGTTTTCCAATCTCTCTCTCACCGATGCACCGAATCCTCATTCTCTCTTCTTCCTTTTCTTTCCCTCTTTCCCATGGTCGTAACCCTAATCCCATCTCTTTCTTCTTCCCTTTCTCTTCCTCTTTCCCATGGCCATAGCCTTAATCCCATCTTCTTTTTTTCCTCCATTCTCTTCCCTTTGTTGCCGAACGTTTCACGGACTTTTCCCTTGTTTGCTATAAGCCTAACTGTGGGTTTGGTCAAATCGTCTTCTTCCTCAGATCGAACTCTTTTTCGTTATGTTCTCTCTATATCTACCTCTTTTCGTAGATCTACATCCTTTGATCTGATTTGCCATGTCTTTACCTTCCATTATTCATGGGTTTAACACCCCAATTTCTTTCCTTCACAGAATCTTTACCCTCTCTGTCCCGAAAACAAAAATCCAACTCCCTTGCCGCTCCAAACGCCCCAAAAAAATCTCTCTTGTTGCCTTATAGACTAGTTTTCCATTGGGTACCTCGACAGAAGATTGAGATTGATTATAGGGTCCGCCCATGCAACAACATCCATGGTAGCTTCTTCCTCTTTTTCAATCGCAATACTTCATCAGTCAAAAATTCATCATAAGGCCTGGTAGGAGAGAGATTCTTGGGTGCATCAAAGCTTGGTGGATGCTTAGTCATTCTTCATCCAACAGGTTTGATTCTCTCCTTTTCTAGGCCGATGATGAGTATCCTTAAAATTTTTTGCTTTTTCATTCCATTATATTGATGTCTAAGGCCTCTGTAGTTTACTTCAAATTGATTGTTTCTTAGTTTTTGTTGATTAACATTCTGCCTTCTGTGATGAGTATGCTCACTGTGTGTGTTCTAATGAATAAACCAGACTGCTATGATTAAGTCTACTACCATTACTATTGCGATGATGAAATTAAATTCATATATGTGTCTTTACATAACCAAGACGTGTGTTCTGATTCAAAACCTAAGGCCTCTTCCTTTTTTGATTCTCTCTTTTTCTAGGCAAATGATGAGTATCCTTAAAATTTTTTGCTTTTTCATTCCATGATATTGATGTTTGAGGCCTATGTAGTTTACTTCATATTGATTGTTTCTTAATTTTTGTTGATTAACATTCAGCCTTCTGTGATGAGTATGCTCAATGTGTGTGTTCTAATGAGTAAACCAGACTGCTACATTTTTGTGTTCTAATGATTAAGTCTACTGCCATTACTATTACGATGATGAAATTAAACTCATATATGTGTCTTTACATAACCAAGATGTGTGTTCTGATTCAAAACCTAAGGCCTCCTTTTTTATTGCAGCTTTATTTTTGTTCAATTCGTTGGTCTAAAAAATCTCAAAATTTGTTGTGTTTAGTGTTAATTTTGTTCAATTCATATACAAAATAGTGTTTTGTTTTCATGATGAAATTCACATTCAACTTGTTATTTGTTTTGGTTTGAAAATGGAAATGCATTACTGCTTTGATATATTCGATTATACTTTTAGTTTTGAAATCACCTACTTTATAAATGGTTTGTACTCAACTAATAAATTAGGTTGTCAGCCCAACCCCTTCCTACCTATACTCAACAACTGCCATTAATGGTGTTTAATTCCTGTTTTTTTTTATGTGCTTCGTGGATGTGAGACAAAGGTGATGTGAGATTAATTTCAGTCAAACTTTAATTCACTCTTTTTAAAAGTGAATGTACTTATTACTTACTGCATTTAAGTGGTGGTTGGGTGATTAGTCCATCCATTTATTACTCTATCTCCTCTTTTACCTACCATTAATGAATTTTTCCTTCTATAAATATTTCAATTGCTCTAACTAAACACACTACCTCTTCCATCTACTATTCTTGAAGTGGCTGGCTGCTGGTAAGTTCCACTCTTCTTCTCACTCAGTCCATATCTTTTCATTCATACTATGCATTATATTGTTATAAATATTGACTAGTGTTATGGGTGAACTAATTTCATTATTCTTTCTATGTCACTATTTTGATCTTCCATGCTCACAACTTTAAAGTAGCACAAAGTGGGGGATTGGCCAAAAGTGTGAAAGGTACAATATTAGCATATCATCGTCAACTCGGTGATTTACAAGCTCTCCAAAGCACACCTAGTAAAGTTTTTTTTTTGTTTGTTTTACACATGTTTGTGTAATCTAGAATCTCTGCATACTAATTTTTGTTGAGTTTTTTTTTATAATTATCTTCATTATAGTCCACATGTATGTTCTGTTTTTGTAATTTGAGCACTTTGAACATGTAGTATTATTTTTGTTTTTTTTTTTTTACTTTGACCATTTGTTTGTCTACCACCCTCTATTCCACTCCAATTACAAAAGATTAATTTCTATTATGTTTTTTTAAACACTTTGTTACTTCAATACGTGGCATTTAGTGCGACCCAAGCACGGTAGGGAAAAACTACATTTTCAAAAAACAAAAATAAAGAAAAAAAAACACTGCAATCAATTTTTGTGAGTAAGTGGAGTATAGTGGCATTGATTTAGGCATTAAGGATGAAATTGATTAAGTTAGAAAAATAGGTTTTGGTTTTTCCTAGTTAATTATCGATTTTGTAAATAAGTAAAGAAAGTTTCTTCACACTTGGCATAGTCTGATTTCCCAAATAAAATTAATCTTAACATATGTGCTTATAGAAAAAATTTCCATAAATCTTTATTTTTTGCTCCTAGATAAAGTTGTATTTGTTTTTAATATAATAGCTTGCAAGAATTAGGAATTGTTTAGCCCAATAACTTGGGAAAAAAAAGATAGGTGGATGCTAAACTTATTTTCTAGAAGTTAACAAATAGAAAAAAGTTTCATATTTTTTAATTTTTTTAAAAAAATATAATACCTTTTTTTAGCACAATAACTTGGAGATAAAAAAGGTAGGTGTATGCTAAATTTATTTCGTATAGTAAGTTAACATATGGAATAAAAGTTACATATTTTGCAAAAAAATTTAAACATAATAACTTGTAAAAGCTAAACATTTTTTATCTCATGAATTTGGGGAAAAAAAGGATATAGCACAATTAGAAATTGTAAAATAAGCTATAAATTATAAAGGAACGATTGTAAATTGTTTTAGCCCAAATTCCTTCTTTTTTTTTTTTCAAAGGAATAGATTAAACCTTCTTTATTAAACTTTTTGATAATTCATTTTTGTCTTTCCCTTTACCTTTTTCAATTATAAATGATCTATTTTCAATTTTCAAAAGTTTATCAAATTTTGGAATTGTGTCCCTTTGATCTTATTTTCATTTTTTATTTTACTTTACCATTGACAACATCATTCTTACATTGCACCTATTAATTATTTGTTGCTACGGATAATTTTCAATGTTATGTTATCATGACTGGAGTGAATGATATAACATATAGTTATACAAACTACACATAGTATAATTCAAATTGAACTATAGTTGTAACAATTGCTCCACATAAAAAAAAAATTATAAAGTTAAGCAAATGGAGTGGGAAAAAAAAACAGTGTAGTTTTTTTTTAAAATAATAAACAATTTGAAAAATTATTAAAAAAAAAACAGACTAAACAAACCCAGCCCAACCCAACCATGCACCCCAAACACAAGTTTCAGCAAACCAGCTCAACACAACCCTGCACCCCAAACACAGGAATTAGAAACGCCAAGATTTCTGATTCCAGCCAAGAAACCCCAAGGTTCCAGAACCCCAGGCTTTTTGATTCCAGCGCCAAACGGGCCTTAGAGGGTTATCTATAATTGCATTCAATTCATTCTCTTTTATAGTGATTGCCCTTTTTAAAGAGACATTGAGTCTCTCCTTATCCCAAGTCTTTAGCTCCTTCAAACAAATTGAAATCTTTCTCTGAAAATCTCCAACATTTGTAGAAGGGTTGGATTTCCAACAAAGCTCGATGATATGCCTACAGTCCACCATACTACTCCATCTCTCCTCGAATTGATCAACCATTTATGCTTGGACTTTGACCTCAAGAGTTTATTAAAAGCTGAATCCCATTTAGCCATAATAAGCCTATGGTCCGACCTATTGAATAATAGGTGATTGACCGAAAACGAAGGTTGGATGTTGATCATGTCGGTGTTAACAAAGAAGCAATTTGATCTTTCCCAGATCAAATTTCCTTTCCTATTCCTGTTAGTCCAAGTAGAGGAATTCCCCCTGAACCCAATATCCATGAGGTTGCAATCGTCTATGGCTTGCTTGAAACCCAATATCTGACTCTCTCTCCTCATACTTCCCTCTTCCTGTTCGAAGTGATGCAAAAGCTCGTTAAAATCCCCCCAACAAGCCACGACCAATTCTCCATCTCCCCGAGACGCTTCAGAAGTTTCCATGAGTTAACTCTCCCATCAGAATTTGGGCTGCCATAAAACCCAAATGAAACGCTAGCAACCCTACTCACTAGTCACAATAGAGTCAATGTGCCCAACCAAGTAAGACCGAATATCAACCTTGACTTTATCACTCCAAATGAAGAGAAACCCACCACTGCGCCCTTTACTCTAAACCTAATACAGCCTTCCATTGCAAGCTCACACTTAACCGAATCTTCAAGCCCCCCCTGCAACTTTGTTTTAGAAATAAAAATGACTTGGGGATTTATCTTCTCGACTAAAAGTCGAAGGCGACAGCTTGCCTGAGGATTCTCTAGCCGCCGAACATTCCAGCAAAGAGTTTTCATGGCGTTAGCGAGGTTGACCACCAACCTTCACCAATAGAAGAAAAGAGCCAACTTCTCTTGGGCAAATCCTCTTTTGAGAAGAAATAAAACCAAGGGAATCCAAAACATGTTTCTACCTTGCCATGGTACTTTCACTACTCCCAAACTTTTGCTTTTCAATCTAAGCCATTTGCTTCCACGACTTCAAAGACTTAGCCTTCGACGAATGTTTTGAAACTTTTGATGAAACTTTTGATGAATGCACCATCACCTGAGATTTCGACAAATGAGGCATTTCCGATTTGGAGATTTTAGGCTCTTCCTTATTATTCTGACTAACAATCAGTTCACTATCTCTGTTCAGACCAACTTCTTTGGCCCTATTAGCTTCATCCCGAAAATCAAGCCCAACCAACTAATTCTCTTGCCTAAATTCCATCGTCGAAGACAAGCCCACTTTAACATTGTTTTCGTGTCCTTCAAACCTAATAGTAGCATGATCAAACTGAGAATCAACAGTCAAAAAAATTTGGTACGAAAGGACTGATTCACCCTTACCCTTTTCCACCTCAACCCTCGGACTCTAGGGTCCAGTAGCCAAATCACATGCCCCCATCCACCACATGTTTACCTTGATCTTCAAACCTCACTGAAGGATTGCTCCTTTTACCTTCTCTAGTAATACTTTGAATTTTCAACTGCCCTAGGAGCGCCTTCAAGGAGATCCTCTCCTCCACATGCCCAATCTGAACCTCCCTCGTCCTGCCCTTTCTGAAATCAGGCAGAGACAATTGTCTCCCCTATTCTCCCTTAGGCCTGGACCTGACCCGTCTCCTCCTCCCTTCCTTTAACCTCTATGTCTCATCCAAGGACCAAACATTAAATCTTCTTCCAAAGTTTCCTTGTGGTCCTCACAATCTTTCAGACTATGTCCGAACAATCCACAACCATAACAAAAATCCTCTAATTTTTCATACGAGACAGTGATCCATTTTCCATCAGCCTTACCTTCACGGTTAATCGTAGAGGCTTGAAAATATCAACTTGAGTTTTGCCCCTAAGAGTTTCGCTCCATTTTTTCCCCACCCTCTCCACATCTAGTCTCTCATAGGTCCCAACCATATTTCTCAATACTTCTGCCATATATCAGGTATGACCTGCAAATGGGAGGTTATGGAAGTGAACCCAGAAAGAAAAAAGCAGAGAGACAGCTATTTCCCCTCGATTCCTCGAAAACGAGCATTCTTCTATCAAAGAACCAAGGACCATTGTCCACTATCTTTCACTTGTCTTTCTCCACTCTAAAGTAACAAAAAAATAGGTTCTGACCCACCCGTTCAATCTCCACTTTGTCTTTCATGTCCATATTCTAGGCATTAGCATCGAGAATACGTCCACTTTGATCAATTTTTGGGTGAGAATTTTGCAACAACTGCATTTTGAAGCTTCTTCCCAACCTCGTCGATATCGTCATCAGGGATATCTGTTGTTGTGCGCTCTTCTTCCGACAGATTTAGCTTTGCCATATGGTGATTGAAACTCTCCCCATCCATTCTAAACAAACCGAACAAGGGTGGACCCTCCCCACTGACCACACACATGCCCTAAACAACACAAATGGTTGCCATTTTGACCATCCCTTTCTCTTTCACTATAGAGAGAGAAAAGACAGCCTTCTATTATTTTACAAAATGGTTTCTCCTAACTATACTTGGAAAAATTAGATGACTGGTGATTTTGAAAAAAAAAATTGAAGTGATTTTAGAAAATGCTTAATTTTTTCATTATGTCTTTTTGTCTCTGCCTTACCTTTTTCTCTTCCTAAATTTTTTCTCTCTAAAATTCTCTCTTGAATATTTTTTCTCTCTAAAATTTTTATCTTGCTCCGTCTCTAATTTTCCCTTTTTCTCTTACTTTATTCTCTCTCTAAAAGTTTGTCTTCACTTCTAACTATTTTTCTCTCTCTAAAATTATTGGCGCTCACTAATTTTTTTTTTTACTTTTAAATTCTACAAAAAAAAAATCTAATACCAAAGAGAAATTATCTTTGCTTAAATGATTTTTTTTAGTTCAATAATTACAGAAGTGGGGGATCAAACTATCAACTTTTGAGATGGTAATTGATGTCTTATCCATTGAGCTATGTATGAAGATTTTCCCTCTAATTGATGTGGGACTATATTCACATTCTTAACCATACTCCCCCCAAACAAAAATTACCCATAAGTCATTATCTATCCAATCTAAGGATTATTGAAGGCTTGTTGAAGCATACTGATTACTTAACCATAAATCACATAATGGAAAACTATTGTTGGTCACTCTTTGTTACACCTAGAGATGTCCACAGGGCAGGGCGGGGCGGGGCCGGGGATGGCTTCCCCGTCCCCCTCTCCGCCCCCCATTTCATTTTCCGTTCTCGCGAAATTTCCCATTTAATTTTGCGGGGATCGAGGTAGGGATTCCCCGCGGAGAATTATTCTCCGTTTATACTTTTTATTTATTTTTTAAATTTTTATTAAATAAAATATTTTTTTAGAAAATTTCTATTTAAATTATTAATCCCTAATGGTAAATTTCTATTTAAAGAGAATTTTTAAAAATTTTCTTTAGAAAAATAAAATAATACATTATAAAATATTAAATTTAGTATTTATTATATATATAAATATACATATTAAAAAAATAAAGTAATCGGGACGGGGGCGGGAAACGGAGCGGGGACAAGGAATACATTCCCCATTCCCGTCCCCGTTTAGCTAACGGGAAAAAAATTCCCCCCCACCCCCTCCCCATTCCCCATCTAAACGGGGATTCCCCACCCTGTTAGGGGCGGGTCCCCACAGGGAAAATGAACATCTCTAGTTACACCCTTAACTGTCATCCCATCAAACAAAGATATTGATGGAGTTAATATTAAGAATGCAGAAGCAATTTTGGATCTTAAGCACTCTAATTTGATCAATTTTATCAAACAAAAAACATGCTCAAAACTGGAAAAACAGAGAATAAGAACACAAACCTTTGTAGCTCAAAATTCTCTTAATCTGTGGGCTTTCTTTGAACACTAACCAGTTGTGTACCTCCTCTAGAGTATTCCCTACTATCCTCAGGCCTTGGAACAGATTGTGGGATCTTTGATTGAGAGAATTTGGGAGAAGAATGAGTAAAGGTCTTAAACAAATAGCTAGAGAATTTTCTTCAAAAATCTCTTTTTTTACTAATCCTTTTTTTTCCATTGTGTTTCTTCTCTATTTATAGAAAACCACAAGCTTAGTGAAGAAGCCAATTGAAAGAAGATAAGCTTCAAACAAGAAGCTTAGTGAAGAAGCCAATTGAAAGAAGATAAGCTTCAAACAAGAAGCTTAGTCATGAAGTTACGAATTTGGTCCATATTTCATTTCCAAATGAATTTGAATTATTTTTTAATTTTAATTCAAAATTAATATAAAATTAATTTTAAATTAAAATCAATTTATAATTAATTAAAAATTTTAATTAATTTTAAATAAATATTTAATTTAATATCAAATATCAAATTAAATAATTGGACCAATCCCAATTTCTCAAAACGAACGTTCGAACATGAATCCCTATTCATGTTTTAAACCGAACCAATATTTAAATCATATTTAAATATTTCCAACTCTTCTTAATCATAGTGTTGGAATAGAAATTTCGACAAATCCAAAATTGCCACGTCATTACCCAACATTAATGACGAAATTATATTTAATTAGGGATTAATTAAATTTGCAAAGATTCCTATATAAAATTATGACAGGTTTGAATACACTATTGGGTTCTTTGAAATTTGGAAGACAAAAGCCCAAATTGAAGGCCCAGTCCAGATGAAATTATATTTAATTAGGGATTAATTAAATTTGCAAAGATTCCTATATTAAATTATGGCAGGTTCGAATACACTATTGGGTTCTTTGAAATTTGGAAGACAAAAGCCCAAATTGAAGGCCCAGTCCAGATGCAAGACCCAAAAGCAACTAAGCCCAGTCCAAAGAAGCTGGCCCAAAGTCAACTAGGCCCAGTCCAAATGGCTGGGCCCAAAAGTCAACCAGGCTCAGTCCAAAAGGGCTAGCCCAAAGTCAATCAAGCCCAATCCAAGTGGTTGGCCCAAAATCAACTGGGCCCAGTCCAATAAGCCCAAGCCCACCTGAGGCCCATGAAGAACTCTATAAATAGAGAGCTTCCTCCTTCATTTCAGGGGTTCAGAACTGAAGAAGCTTAGAGAGAATTCAGAAACAAAGCTCAGAAGAATCTAGAAGCTCCTGAAGATCAAATATAGGGATGTCCATTTAACCCGCGGGGACCCGCCCCGAACGGGGCGGGGAATCCCCGAATACAGGGGAATGGGGGAGGGAGCGGGGAAGTTTTTTTCCCCGTTGGCTAAACAGGGACGGGGACGGAGAATATATTCCCCGCCCCGCCCCGCCCCGATTCCCCGATTAATATATATATATATATATATATATATATATATATATATATATATATATATATATATATATATATATATATATATATATTATTACCTATAAATATAATTTTTTTTTTAAAAAAAAAACTATAGTAGGTAGGAATTAGTTTAAGACTATTTCGTTATAAAAAAAAATTAAAGTCTATGTTGTAATATTGAAATTTGAATTTTTAGAAATTAAGTTGTTTCAACATTATAGTATTTTTACTTATGGTATATTATTGTTTTTATTAGGAAATTTTATAACATTTACTTTAAATAGAATTATATTGAAAATTATTCATTTAGAAATAATTTTTATTATGATTGAGAATAAATTTAAAAAAAAAAGATAAAAAAAAAAAAAGGAACAGGGAAAAATTCCCCGCGGGGAACCCGATCCCCGCCAATTCCCCGCGGGGAATCCCCGCCCCGATCCCCGCAAAATTAAACGGGGAATTTCGCGGGGACGGGGAATGAAATGGGGGGCGGGGATGGGGACGGGGAATCCATTACCCGGCCCCGCCCCGCCCCGTGGACATCTCTAATCAAATACCATCTGAACGAAGAACACTTCTTGATGATCAAGAACGATCCAAGAAGATCAACAAGCCGAAGATTTTCAACAAGCTACAAGCTGAAGACCTTCAACAAGCTACAAGCTGAAGACCTTCCACAAGCTCAAAGCTGAAGACTTTTCCACAAGTTCAAAGTTGACGATTCAACCTCGAGAACAAGCGTTCCAGCCCTTGAGTCAAGTATACAACGAGAGAAATAATCAGAGGATCATACATTAGAGATTGTACTCACTATACTGAAATCAATACAAACACAAGTTCATTACACGTATTAAATTTCCTTGTTGAAATCTCGTGTGAACACATAGTTTAATTCATAATTAAGCTATGAAACGTTAAGTATATCGCATATAATTAACTTTTTCTCCCAAATTCGAATTTGAACAATTCAAATTCTTTTCTCTCAAATTGTTACAAGGCTTAGTCCGAGCTAGTAAGGAGAACCTAATGGACCTACAGATCATGAGCTCCAACGATACGAGATTAACCGGCCAAACTCTTTAGCCTAGCTAATCAACATTCGTTAACCACCGGGACACTCCACTAAAGCCCAGTGGCTGCACTCTCCTCACTGTAGATATATTTTTGTCCACTCGATATAACCATGATTAGTAAGTCGATCCTTCACAGGTTGTTCGTAATTACAGCTGGGTCAAATAAACCGTTTTACCCCTGTAATTACTTCTTGTTCCTTAAGTCCCACAGATCCTCTAATGAACAATTTGGTTTGTGGTCCAACCAACAAACCATATCCCTCTAGGGCCAACGAGAGGGTGGGCCCATTGTTCAAGACCCGGAGTCAGTACTTGTATATTATTAAGGAAATCTCTCAATTCTAGTTGATGTGGAAATATTTGTTCGCATTCTCAATAAGACGCGGTATCCTTTTTAGAGAAGATATAAATTGAAGATTTTCTATACCTAGCAAAAATTTAAACATGCATGTGATTGAAAGGAAGTCAAATGATATGAGGGGCAAAGATGGGAAGCATTTTAATTAATAGTCAAATGATATTAAGGAGATAACCATATAGGTCTAATCAAAGCTTTGTTAAATATGTATGGAGATCTACTATGCCAACAATATAATAAAGTGTCAATCTGAGTATAGGTCAGTAGATAAGACACCAATTACTATTCCAATTGTCAGTGGTTCGATCTCTCACTCCCACAATTGTTGAAATTTTAAAAAAAAATTATACTATAATGAAGTCTACCTTGCTACAAAACTCTTTAATTTAAATTGGTTGGAGGTGTGTTTGGTTGAACACTTGAATGAATTTAATACCTAAATTAACAAGCTAATGGCTCATTCAAGGAAGAGTTGAATGTTAATTGCATGACAATGTAGAAAGTCATATCCAACTTGATAGATACAAAAGAGTTCAAATTCACATATATTTGAGGCACAACATAGTTAGAATTAGTATGAAGGACACTATTACACTTCTATCTTAGAATCAACATTGAATGTAGAATTAATTACACACATATAGCACATATAGAACATGTCTAGGACATGTCTAGAAGTGATTTTGGTATGGCAAACGCACTTTTGCAATCACCAAAAATCACTTGGAAAAAGTAGATGACAGGTAATTTTAAGAAAAAGTATTTGAAGTAATTTTAGAAAAGACTTAATTTTTCCTCTATAGTGTTTGCCTCTCTAGCTTTGTTCTCTTCCTAAATTTTTCTCTAATTTTTGTTTTCTCTAAAAACTCTTCTCTCTTTTAACTTCTTCATTATATGTTAAACTAGTTGTTTGTAGCAAAATTTGTTCATGTCATCTATAATATATATTAAAAAGCTACAAACTTTTAAAAAAAAATTTAGACTATTTTACCCCTTTGTTAAACTTAAATTTATAAAGTATGTCACCCACAATTAATTACTAATAATTATTAATTTTGTAGTACTCAATAATTATTAAATTATATAGTTAATTTAACTCACAAAGTACATTTAGAAGTTAGAATATGAAAAGTTTTATCTTTGTTTACAAAACTACAAACTTTTAATAAATTTAATTTAATTCAAACTCAAAAAAACAAAAAAATAATAATAATTTAATTCAAAAATATTGAAATCTTAAAAGTTTTACAATTTTAATATTAAATAAATTTAAATTATAAAATCTATAATCTATAATATTGGACTTAATTGTCACCTTCCTTATTAAATTGGGTTTGAATTAAGAAAGAATTATTAAAGATTTTTTTTTCCCACACCACACGCTACCCACCCATGTAAACACTATTGTCTTTTTTTTAGTTGTTTTATTATTAATTAACCTTTAATTAAAATATAAGTATTTAAAAGATAAGAGTTTTTTTTTTAAAAAAAAAAAACTTAGAGATAAGAGTTAGAATATGAAAAGTTGTGTACTTTATTTTTATAAATTAATTCTAAAAATTAATGAGTTTAACTTTAATAATGTTTAATGATGAAATTCAATAGTTTGGTAAGTTACTGAAGGCTAATAGTTTCTTTTTTCATTTATTATCTTTCTTTAAAATTATTTTCTTAGTTATTATCATTTAATTAAAGTATAAAATCCAGCAATTGTCATAGTCCTTATTAAATTGTATTTAAATTAATGAAAGAATTATTAAAGAATTTTGTCACACCACACACCCACCACCCACGTAAACACTATGTCCTTTATTTATTTATTTCTAATTGGTTTATTATTAATTGTCATTTAATTAACATATAAATATTTGAGAGATAAGAGTTAGAATATAAACGGTTTTGTCTGTTTATTTTTATAAATTAGTTTTTAAAATTTATGAGTTTAAGTTTAATTATATTTAATGATGAAATTCAATAGTTTTGTAATTATTTATCTTGTATAACTATATAAAGAGCTTTCTTCAATATTTTTTCACAAACATTTGAGTTTTGCTTCTCTTTAGGTTTGTTTCTTTCTTCTTTTTCTTCTTTTAAAGGTTTATTTTTCTTCATTTCTTCATTGTCTTGCAATATATTATTTTTTCTTATAATTTTTCTTTCGATTGCTTAATCTAACATTCATCTTACCTTGTCTTTTGATGCAATGTTGATACCTTACAATTTAAAGAAGACTTGAGGATATGCAAAAAAAGAGAGTTATAGATGATATACTACCAATTGAACTCGAGTGTAAATATATTTTGATTTCACGGGTATTCTCTCTTATATATGTATTTTTGTTTTAGTGCTTACTTTATAATAATTATTATTATTATGAAAATTTATATAGAATATGAACTTTTTAAATTTAGTTTGCAGTACATAGATTATATTTCTTAGTTTTCTTCTTAAAACCACAAAAATAAGAAACTATACTATTATCTTTTTTTAAATAAACGTTATACTTTTTGTGTTAAGTATTGAATAAAATTAACTATATATATATATATATATGAACAATTTAAAAAAAATGAGTTTTCGATTTAGTATAACTTTTCACAAGCTAACAAATAATACTAACTAAATTAATTTTTACCATTTTTTTTTATCAAACTTCTCACACCCCAACCCCACATAGAGTGGAAGAGTAAATTTTGAGTAATAATGAATGGTTAGTTATTTAATTAGTTTTTATTTGAATAGCGTGACAAGTTAGAATTTGAATAGTTACAATATGAAAAGTTAGAATATAAAGAGCTTGAATTTATTAAAAGTTTTGTCCCTTCATTTCTAGAAATTAATTTTAAAAGTTATGAGTTATTTTTAATTAATAATTAACAATGAAATTTCATAAGACTTGGAATTTCTAAAGTTTTGTTACTTTTTTGTTTTTCTTTATCCTACAACATATAAAGAGCGATTTTTAACTATTTTTCTAAAGAACTTGAGTCCTCACACATTACATAAAGAATTAATAGTACACCTTTTTTTTTTTAGATTAAGAATTAGCAACACACCCACTAGGTTATTAATATTTTAAAAAATCTTAATATTACAAAACCTTTCCAATTATATTTATTTATTAATTCAGTTTTAAAAAAGAGTTAGATTAAAAAAATTTCTCACACCCCACGTGTAATGTAACAATTATGTTAATAACTATTTCAACTATTTAAATAAGCTTAAACAAATCTAAGTTATTCTATAATTAAATTAAGTAGTTAATGTTGATTAAAAAAACATATTTTATTTGAATAATTGATTAAAAAATTATTGTACCTTCTCCGATCTTTTAAATACATAACTTTCATTTCTATAGTCAAAATGATCATGTTTGTGAATTCTGAGTGTTGGGTCGTGGAATATGATTCAATAGCACCGTTCACGTCCTTCAAGGCGTGGATGAAGATCTATTGGAGGCAAAACCTTTTTTTTTTCTTTTAAATCCTATCGTTGACAAAAGATGTTGCCTCAATTTCCTTTACATACATAAGGGACAAACAAGTAACTATAAGGATTATGGTGGACACTTTGGTAAAAAAAAGCTCTGACGGAATGGTGCTCTACTATTTAGGTCCCTGATTTCCCTTTGTGGCTTACCAATATGATTGTCGAGGACATGAATAATGTTGTTTAGTGTTTATTAGTTTGTACTAAAAACAAACATTGCATGAATTTATTTAATTTCTCATTTATCATAACTAATATTGTTATTATCTTTCTTTTAAGAGTTCATGGATTATTATAATTCTTTAATTTAATGCTTACAAAAAAAATTATTATTTGATACTCACTTTTTCTAACCATAATAATAAGAAATAATACTAAATTCGTTGTTTTTTTTTTAATTTAAAAAAAATGAAAGTAACATGTTTTAAATATAAAGTTTTGTTATAATATAGCAAAATTCACCATGAATGCAAAAAAAATTTTATATCATTTTATAGAATACGTTAAAATTAAGTTATGTCCTTACACAATTACGTACATTATCTTCAAAATATATTGTTCATGAAATCTATTTTTATTCAATTTATAAAAACATATATTTCAATTTATTTAAATTAATTTTTGTTATTTACCAAAATGAATATAACTTAGTAGTAATTGGCATGCACCATTGACCAAGAGATCAGAGGTTCAAATCCCCTCACCTCCAAATGTTATTGAACTCAATTTTTTTTTAAATTTATATCCATGCTTAAATTCTATATATTTCATTATTAATTACATTATATTTTTCCATATGTTGAATGTCTATGAATATTTAAAATTTAAAAGATTATAAAATAAAAAAGTAAATATAACGTGCATCGCACGTGGTACAATTCTAGTTATATAAAGTGAGAAAATTGCTTTGAGTACTTTTTTTTAATCATTACTTTCAAGAGAAAATTGTAAAAAACACTCTTGAATTATACAGGATATGATATTACAATCACACACCTAAATTTTCAATTTGATTTATTAGCTCCCTAAAGTTATAAAATTGTTGCTTTAAACCCTTGAACTATAAGATACTTACAATCAAACCCAATTTTTTTACATCAAAATTTTGTCTTCTTAAACTAAGATAGTTGCTCAACATGAATCCGGGAACCAATTTTTTTAGTGGTTGATGGTATAGTTTTCAAATTTTATAGAGTTAAAAGAAAAATGGCTTAAATTGTAACCATATTCAATATATAATTCGAGAGTTTGTACATTTTACAATATTTAAAAGCTTAATTATAAAATTTTGTAAGTTTAAGGAGGGTGATTAATTAATTTGTCGAAGTTTGAAGGTGAGATCGTAGGAGCGATTTTTGCAAAAATTTTCTTACTTTTGATACACGAGTTTCTGGTTTTCTGTTTAGGGTTATTTGTTGTGCTGTTTTGGGATTTCTAGTGGGCAGATTGGGGCTTCGCCATGGAGGAGGAAATTTGTGTTCACCAACTTAAAAAAAAATGAAGTTACTGAAAGAGAATAAGTTTTGGAAAATGGCCTTGGTTACGTTCTTTTACAAGACTTGGTTGATTTTTGAAGAACCAAGGAGATCTTCTGTTAAATGTCGAACAACATATCTATTATGAGTAAGAAAATACCTCTAATCCACATGGTTGAAGGTCAAATGGCCTTTGTTGGTAAGCCAGTCAAAAAGTGAACTAGCAACCCCAGCTTGGCCAAAGAGCACGAGCTCGAAATATTTGGCCATCAAAATTTGAATTTAATTTCAAATGGAACCTTGAGTTTTGAAATTAGTTTCTATTTCTAAATGGTCCGTGAATAGTTATCGTTAGTTGACCTAATAGAATGATGGCATAGTAGTTAGCATGTACTAACTCGACTTTGATCATATGTACTCTTCAAATGAGATGAATTTTATTTTCTATTTTTTATCCTTAAAGACCAATTAGAAATCAATTTCAAACTTTAGGTACTAATTAGAAATAAAATTCAAATTTCAAAGATAAAACACGTCTTTTTTGAAACATTAAGGACCAAATAAAAACTAAATTTAAATCTCTAAGAACAAAAAATGTTAATTTTAAAACCTCGAGAGCAAATAGAAACTAAATTGAAACTAAAAAACTAGAGGTATATTTTACTCCTTTTTTCTCTCTCTCTTCTCTACTTGGTGTTTGGGAAAATGAGAAAACACACTGAATAGAGACAGAGAAAAGTTTGAAGAGAGAAAAAACTAATATTTTTGGCCAATTTTAACTCTAAATTAACTTGAAACTAGCGATAGGGATTGTTTTTAGATTACTCTCAAAAGGTAGGGACTAAAATGAATCACAAAATAGTATTTAAACTCTTTATTTAAAAAGTTCAAATTTCAAAATAGTCCCATATCATAGACGTTACTGATTACCAAAGGAAAGCGTCCGCCGTCAGCGGCGCCGACCACCACCGCCGAACCCTGCGTTCAGTGCGGCGGAGAGATCTCCATCGGCGAGCTGGACGGTAACATTAGAAATTTTAAATTTCAATGAGGAAAAAAGAAAATGCAAATTGCTGCTCTGTAATTAAAGAGGCTTCGAACTTGGGTGACACTCCATCCCTCGACGACTGTTCATGAAAAGGCGTGAAGAGAACTGAGAAACGTGTCTACACCTTAAACGCCCACGATTCTTCATTACATCGCTCCCATTTTTCAGTCCCAACAACTTTTTCTGCATTTTAATTTAATTGATTCGTCTTCTTCTGGCGAATTTATTTCCTGGCGGTTCGAGTTTGATTCTGGTGAGTGTCGGTTTCTATTGTGATCGTTCTTTGTTTAGCACCATTTCGAGAATGCTTTACTGGGTCTCTGTATTATCTTTGGATTTTGTCGTTTTTCAGTGTTTTTGGGGCCAATCCATGTTTTGTTCTTAGCATTTTCTTGTTTGCTGTAATGGGTTCTGAGTTGGGTTGTATCTAAATCACTCTATTGATGAAATGCGATTTGCTTGTGGTGCTGTTTGAGGAATTTCTTTAGTTTGAGATCTGTTTGATCTGTGCTTTTGGGCATTGCAGATTGAAGTATTTTAGTTTTGTGAGTTGTTGAAGTGTCTCTGGAAATGGAGAATGGTGATCAGGTCAAGCAGTTTTCTGATGCAAAATATGAATGTCTTCTGTTTGGTATTACATTTTGGGCTTTTTCTTTTCTGTTTCAGTTTAAAAGTTGAAGTGAAAAGTTTTTTATAACAAAGAATTATGTGTTTACTTTCAGATCTAGATGACACCCTTTATCCTTTAAATTCTGGTTTGGCAAAGGAAATCACCAAGAACATTCAAGGTTAGTTGGAATTTCTATTCCCCTTTCCCCTCTTGGGTTCAGGATTTTGTGGTGGCTGATTGTGTTGAACAACAAGCCTCTTCATATTTCTGCGATATTGTTCATTTTGAATCTAAGCTTATATGGTTTTACTTTTTTATTCTACCAAAAGGCCTTATATCAATTGAACTGTTTCTAACAAATGTGAGACTATATTTGCGTTTTAATAGATAATGGAAAGAGTTCGAGTATAGTTTCTTTTGCGTTTAATGGATTGGATGAATTTTGATACTTTTTCTTGTAGAATATATGATTGAAAAGTTAGGAATGGAGGAGAAAGTGCCTGAGTTGTGCATTTCCTTATACAAGATTTATGGGACAACAATGGCTGGTCTTAGAGTAAGTTAAACATCATAGCCTTTTACATGATCTTTCTTCAAAACAAGCATTGCAGCCAATTATTGGATTCTGTGTCATCGTCGTTTTTCCTGATTGCAGGCTATTGGTTATGACTTCGACTACGATGATTTCCATAGGTAACAAACTTTTGATCTTCATTAGTGTGTATGTTTGAGAATTGTGAGCTATATTCATCATTTTCTTCCTGTTCTGCAGTTTTGTTCATGGTAGGTTGCCCTATGATATGCTCAAGCCTGACCCTGTATTGAGGAACCTTCTTCATAGCTTACCAATTCAGAAACTTGTAAGTAGTTTGTCCGACATTAGTTACACAATTCGGTGTCTTGTCAAGTTTCAACAGGTGATTTGATTTACCCTTTTTTCGGGTTTGTGTCTGATTTGTGAGTACAGGTATTTACAAATGGTGATATGGCCCATGCAAACAGGGCACTGAAGAGACTTGGATTAGAGGACTGCTTTGAAGGGATTTTATGCTTTGAGACTTTGAATCCTAATAATGGAACAGTTGTTGATAAGGCAGAGTCTGGAATTTTTGACATCAATCAATATATGAGCAATCCAAACTCTGATCTCAATCTACCGAAGACACCAGTCGTCTGCAAACCATTTGAAGAGGCATTTAAGCAAGTTTTCGAGATAGCCAATATCGACCCACAAAAAACCGTAAGTTGAAGATAGATTCTAATGAATCTAAGAAACAGTTTCCAAGTTATGCATGATTATAATTTATATTTATGTTCAAATCTCTATTTAACTTTCCCAGCTGCTATCTGACCATCAAGAACATTGCTTGATCATATCTAGTAATTTGGCCTCTTATACAACATTCTTCCTATTGTCTTTCCTACAGTTGTTCTTCGACGATAGCATTCGAAATCTGCAAACCGGGAAGTCTGTGGGCCTTCACACCGTGCTGGTAAGCAACGATACCACGTCCCCGGGGGGCACAGATTTCCTCTTCTTCAAAGCTTGCTTAACTGATTAACATTCTGACCTTATTATGAATGCAGGTTGGTAATTCACAACGAATCAAGGGGGTGGATCATGCGTTCGACAGCATCCATAATATTAAGGAAGGATTGCCAGAGCTCTGGGAAGCCATGGAGAAGCTTGAAAGCATTGCGTACTCCGGAAAGGTAGCTATTGAGACTTCAGTTAGAGCTTAGTTAGTATTTACGATCTTAATTTTCACATGGATGGAGCAAAACTGGTTAATAAAGCGTATTTCCTAAAAATTGTCTCCTTTTGTGGATTTCTCTTGGTATTTATTAACAAGGATTATAGTTGAGTTGTTGCCTCCTTGTTTCTAAACTTTTATATGGAATTTTTAAGTTTAAATTAGTAGATACTAATGTTATTTCTAAAATATAATAGAAATCAAACTAATTTGGAAATTATGGTAGTTTTACTTTTACTAATTGTTCAAATAAGAAATCATCCATCATAGTTCACTTAGTCGCGTATCTACTTGTCCCTTCAAGATACGAGTTCATGTTTTTAATGTTTTTTCTTCAGATGAACAGAAGTTATTTTTGAAAAAAAAAAAGTAAAGATAGTAGACTCCACTCTTGAACAAATGTACACCCACGAATTAAACATAGATCCATTCACCAAATCATTGATAAAGCAATTCGACTTGGCAAGAAAAATAATTTTCAATAACTTGTTGATCCCTATCCCTCTCTTTTCCAGATTTCCAAATTTATAGTTTTTGAATTTCTTGGCTTAGTGTGAGATTGAAATATACCTACCTAACCTAGTGAAAAACTCGGTTGTTCAAGCCCCGTTTGATAACCATTTGGTTTTTGGTTTTTGGTTTTTGAAAATTAAGAATTGTTTTCTCCTAATTTCTCTACGATGGTTTTCATCTCCCTTGAGGGAGTATTTTAATTCTTAGCCAAATTCTAAAAACAAAAACAAGTTTTTGAAAACTATTTTTTTTAGTTTTCAAAACATGGCTTGGTTTTTGAAAACATAGGTAAAATGTAGATAACGAAACAAGTAAATTCATGGATGAGAGTAATATTTATAGACTTAATTTTCAAAAACCAAATGGTTATCAAACGGGACCTCAATTGACAACTTTTGTTTTTTGATTTTTTGGTTTTTTTGCCTTTTTGAAAAGTTTGGTTGTTTGGTAACCCATTTATAAGTAGATTTTATAAGAAAATAAAAACTAGTTTTCTAAAATCTTGATTATCTTTTTCATTTTGATAATATCTTTTCTCTAACATGTCTCTCTAGTTTGTTTGTTTCCAAAGCAAAAGTGAATATAGTTCAGCGGTAATTGACATGTACTTTTTTTTCTTAAGGTTGAAAGTTCAAATCTCCATACCCTCATTTGTTGTACTCGAAAAAAAATTATCCAAAAGTTTCATCTCACTATAACTTTTATTTCTATTTCCCATTATGTTTCTCTTCTTTTTCTTTAAAATTTTTATTTTTCTCTTTATTTTCCTCTCTAAAATTTATTTCTCTTTAATTGTTTTTCCACTTTTCTTAAATTACTTTTTGAGCATAAATCAATTTATATCCCTAAACTTTTGGAATTATATCAATAAAAATCCTAAACTAGTAATTGTATCAATTTAAACTCTGAACTTTCATAAGTGTATCAGTTTACACTCTCTGTTAGATTTTGTTTGAAAAACGTTTGTTTACACGTGTGCAAAGTTATAATTATATCAATTAAACTTATGAATTTTCATAAGTGAACAAATAGTAGACTCTCCGTTTCAATTAACGAACGATTTTCAAATGGAGGGTCTAGATTTTATAAGAAGTCTACATACGTATGAGAACTGATGAATGGACGATTTTCAAATTGAGGATCTAAATTGATTTAGTTATGAAAGTTCAAAAGTTTAATTTATACAAGTATAAGTTTGCACACGTCTAAACTAACATTTTTCAAACGAAATTTAAGGGAGGGTGTAAATTGATATACGTATGAAAGTTTAGAATTTAAATTAATACAATTATTCGTTTAGAGTTTTTATTGATACAACCCCCAAATTTTAGGGGTATAAACTGGTTTTTGCACTTCTTTTTTTTTTCCTTTAACATACTTCTTTCTCATCTTTGGTTCTCTAAATCTTTTCCTCTTAACTTTTCTTCCTCTCTAAATTTGTTCCCTTTTTCTCTAACTTTTCTCTCTCTATAACATTTTTTTCTCTTTTTCTAACATACATACCTCTTGTTCTCTAATTTTGTTTTGTATACATTTATCCCTAATTGTTCTCTATTCCTCTTTCATCCTCCTCAAAATAAAATTTTCTCTCTCTAACATATTTCTATATCGTTTTTAACTTCTCTTTTTCTCTCTAACATTGTTTAGAAAAAAAAAAGTAAAAAAAAAAAACATTATCAAACCTGTTTCGTTTTTTTAGTTTTTCAGCCAAGAAATCTAAAAATTGTTATAAAATATTAATGGTTTTATTTTTTAAAAAAATAGAAACACAACTGTAAATAAATTTTTTTTTAAAAAAAGGAAAAAAAGTTCGAATACGGCTGTTCTCATTAAAAAGTCAAATTTCTTTACTAATAATTTTGTGAACTAAAATTTAAAAAAAAAACAAAAATGAGGGAAAATATTATTTTTTATCCCTATATGTTTAACTCGGTGGGTCAATTTCCCCCTTAACCAACCAATAAATCATATCAAACTCAACTAAAATTCTGAAACCAAATTATGAAAAATACTCCAAATTAGCCACAAATTAAGTAGATACAAAAATGCTCAAATTCAATGGACTAAAATCATCCAACACAATTAAAAGAACCTATACCTGTCCAACTATAAGATCGCTATGGCCTAAGTCACAAATTTTTTTAAAAAATAATAGAAACCTAACTAATTGAGACTATTAATGTACACTTGCGCTAGTGTTTTAAGTGACAACTTTTAGTGTATTTAGCGCATGTTTTATCTATATTGTTACTATTATTTGCCCAAGATTTCTAAATTTACTCTCACACAATCCCAACACCCACCCAATATAATAAAAATCCCTTAGACATGTGAGCAGATGAACCAGAACCCAAACTTGAACAAATGCCTTTCTAGTATAGTGCAATGTGGCAATATTTTATAACAAATGTCTTTCTAGTACATTACAAAGGCATTTGTTGTAAAAAATTTCAAGCGTCAATATTAAAGAAAACGTGCAACGTGGCAATATTTTAAACCATTGTTTGTCACCGATACTTTTCAAGTAAATGCATCTCTTTGAAAGACACATCCCTATTGAACGTGTCTTTTAGACAAAAAAACAAATGCTTTCTTTTCTTAATTTTTTTTTTTCAAACCAACTTGTTTTGCTTAATGCTTTAAAAAATTTCCTAACTAAAGAGTAAGATTTACACTTAAAAAGAAATTGAAAATTTAAATATACTAAACATTGGAGCACTATACAATGGCATCAAAGAAGAAATTGAAAATTGATTCATTTTTCTTTTTTTTTTTTATTCAACAACATGTGGGTGGGAGGATTCGAACCTCTGACATCTTAGTCGAGAGTACATGCTAATTACTGTTGAGTTATACTCACTTTGGCTTGTTGATTAGTTTCTTTTTGGAAGGAAGTGAACCTCACTCCAATATTAAAACTACATTAAAAATATGTTACTGTACTCATTATTAAAAATTTTAGGATAAATGTAAACAATGGTCTCGGTTTGATGAGATTTCATGAGAAATTTAATTCGTGGAATAAAACTAGAATTTGTGTTGATTTATGTAGTATAGTAGAGTACAATCTCTAATATATGGTCCTTTGATTCTTTCTCTCATATGTATACTTGACTCGATTGCTGGAACGTTTGTTCTCTATGTTGAATCGTCAACTTTGAACTTGTGGAAAGCCTTCAGTTTTGAGCTTGTTGAAGGTCTTCAGCTTGTAACTTCTTGAAGGTCTTCGGCTTGTAGCTTGTTGAAAGTCTTCGACTTGTAGCTTGTTGAAGGTCTTCGACTTGTAGCTTGTTGAAAGTCTTCAACTTTTAGCTTGTTGAAGGTCTTTAGCTTGTAGTTTCTTGAAGGTGAAGTTCAATCTTTAGGAATAGTTAATTTCATCTTCAGTCTTCGGGTCTTCAGGAAAATTTAATTTCAGTATTCAAGATGGTTTAATTTCATTCTTCAGTCTTCAATATGATTTAATTTTAGTCTTCAGTCTTCATGAAACTTTTAATTTTTGAAGTTTTTCAGTACTTCCAGACGCTTTAGTTTCAGTTTTCAATCTTCAGGAAGAGTTAATTCCATTCTTCAATCTTCAGGAAGATTTAAACTCTGTCTTTAGATTTTCAAACTTCAATCTTCAAGAAGATTTAAACTTTGTCTTCAGGTCTTTAAACTTCAATCTTCAATAAGATTTAAACTTTGTCTTTAGATCTTCAAACTTCAATCTTCTGCTTGAGCCTTCTCTGAATGTTTGACCTTCTCCCCATCTGAGTCTGAATCTGAATTCTGATTCTTGGAGCTTCTAAAAAACACACTAAAAAAGAAAATATATGTTCTCAAATAGTTTTTAAATTTAAAAATCACATAAAATAGTTCATTGGTCTCCAATCCTATAAACAGTTTAAAATATTCAGTTTTAAAAGATCAGGAATCAGAGAATCAATGGTCTTCCACTAGAGATGTCCATTTAACTTGCAGGGACCTACCTCGAACAGGACGAAGAATCTTCAATTACACGGGGAATGGGGGAGGGAGTGGGGAGAGTTTTCTCCTCGTTGGCTAAACGTATTCCTCGTCCCCGTCCCCAACCCCGACCCTACCCCAATTCCTCGCCCCGCTATGATTAGTTAGTGTATATATATATTATTAGCTTTAAATAGAAATTTTTTAAAAAAAAGTATAATAGGAATTAGTTGAAGACCATTTTTTTATTAAAAAAAATTAAAAACTATATTGTAATATTGAAATATGAATTTTTAGAAATTAAGTTGTTTTAACATTATAATATTTTTACTTAAGGTATATTATTGTTTTTATTAAGAAATTTTATAACATTTTCTTTAAATAGAAATTATATTGAAAATTATTCATTTAGAAGTCGTTGAAAATAATTGCTATTATTGTTGAGAATAAATTTAAAAAAATAAAAATAAAAAAGGAAAAAAATTCTCCGCGAAAAACCTAATCCCCACGAATTCTCCACGAGAAATTCCCACCTCGATCCCTGCAAAAATAAATGGGAAATTAAGCGGGGATGGAGATTGAAATAAGTGGCGGGGACGGGGAAGCCTTCCCTGTCCCCTGTCTACATCTCTATCTTCCACAAACTGAAAATTCTCCATTAGAAACTCCAATTAGAACCAAACACTTCAAAAGCAACTTCCATTTCTGGGAAAATAACAGAAGAAGCTTCAGATTCAAGTAAAACTCACAGAACTATCAGATTTCAGTTTCACTTTTCACTGCTATAAAAAAGGAGACATGTTGAGTAAAAAAAGCAAGTAGAAGTCAGCTTTGTAAGAAACAGATCTCTTGTTTTATATGTGATTTTCATGGGAGCAAATATTGACTTCATTATATACAAAAATTCCAACAATCAAGCTACATAACCAGCAGACACAAGAGTTCAAAATGGATGATCGAAATGGATAAATATTATAGACTACTAAGTCTTCTATGGCCATTGTAGGCCAGGCAGATGGATTCCTGTAATCCCTCCTGGCATCTTAGGCGACCACCCAACACGACAACCCGTCGATGATCCGTCCCTTCCACCCTTGCAACATCCACGCCCCGTCCTGATCGATCACGAAGTCCTGATGGTATTCTGTGTTCACTATCTTCTCCACACTCTTCAGCAGTTCTTGGTCTAATGGTACTTGCTTGAACCCGGCCCTCGTGTTCCTTACTTGCCACTGCTTGTACGTCTCTGGCCTTTCGACTCTCTCGAGCCCCTCGCACGCTATGACATTCATGATGTCTCTTCCCAGGATTTCCCTCTCGCACAGATGCCTCTGTGGATTATCTCGAGGCACCGTCGCCTCATACATGTCGAACAATGCTGAGTAGTAAAAGAGTGCTTCCTTGAACCTTGTGTTAAAGAATGGAGTATTGAATGAGCCATTGGTGACTTCATGAATGAAGAGATCTGGGTTGATTTTCCTGATCAACTTCAGAACCCTGTCTCTCGGGCTGTTGGCGATCACAGTTTCGTCAGGTACGTTCTTCATACGGAACATACAAGTCACAATAGTCAGTTCATCTCTATCAACATTGAGATCCTCATATTTAACAGTTTCCCATTTCTGTGCCAAGACCTTGTGTTTAAATGGCACATTGAATCTCTTGCAATAATGTGCGAGGCGACGTCCAGTCTGCTCAACCCGCTCAGCGGGGCGGAATCCAGGTTGGGGAAGTTCGATCCCCGTGATCCGAAGCTTGGGAGGTCCACCAGGTCTGCGCGAGAGCCGCTGAATCAAACAGGGCCATTGGAGACCATACAAAATACCAAAATCAACAATATGCAGCCTTGTTACTTTCTCAGCTAGCTTCAGAATCGTTCTGTTGGCATAGAAATACGACATCCGCCGAAACGGGCATGCCTTGATGAACATCTGATAAGCTTTCAAGATATCAGCAGCAGAGGTTTCATTGCTTGCAAAGGGCATATACAGAGGCGTCCCGGCCGCAAGCCGAGTCTCGAGGCCCTTTGCAAAGTAATAAGCTAATCTCTTATTTCCATCCCCAGATGAATTAGAATGCTGCCTGATCTGATTGAGCAGCTCATTCGCAGTCCTTCGATCATAATTTGAAACAGCCTGAGCACATTGAGTCAACAATGTCCACAAATCCACAACTTCCACACTAGTCTCTTGCTTCCTAGAACGAGTCTTCTTCCCTTTCCTCCTCCTTCTCGACTTCTTATTCGCTTCGTTCTCCGATGATTCGTCTGAACCACACGACGGGGACTGCCGACTCTCGCCCCGACACAGCAAAACTTCATCAAACAACTCAGACAAGGAACTATCATCAGCAAAAGTAGCAGACTGTTTAGTACTTCTCAACTCCTCATCACTATCCTCCCTCTGATGATTCTTCTTCTCTCTAAACAACCCATTTTCAAGGCTGGATCTACCATCTCTCTCAGCAACAGCCCAAGAAAAATCAACAGCCCTAAAAGGAACAGATGCAGATAAATCATTATCCAAGTCAATGGTTCCAAATTTTCCATTAACAGGAAGAAATTTGCTAGCCTCCTCAGCTCCTTGCCTAAAATGGCCAATATATTGCGTCCCAAGAAATGAATCTTGACCCAAAAGAAGGTTTTCAAAAGGGGCAAAAACAGAGGAATTTCCATTAAAAGATTCAGATTGATCTTCAGCCTTACCAAAACCCAAATCACAGCTAAAATTGTGAGCAGAATCGCCAAGCCCGATTGGGGAAGGGGGATACTTCTTACCAAGAACATCATAAAAAGATTTCTCAGCAGCTTGAAGAGCCAAACAGTCAAGAAGCATACAGGGCTTTGTTTTCAGATCCTCTTCTTCGTCCATCAGCATCTCCGTGATGTACTTGAGCATCGTATTTGAGGTGTCATGGCTGTCCGGCGAGTCGCCCTCGGAGCTCGACGGCGACAGCGACGGCGACGACGACGAATTATTACTGAGTTGCTGTTGATGTTGCTGTTGTAGCTTGGCCAGAATCTGAAGGGGATCGGCGATTTCGCGGTTGACTTTGAACAACCCATTTGAGAGATGGGGAAGGAAGTGAAGATTATTCCATGAATTGGGAAAATCGTCGAGGAGATTGTCCATAAAATTGAAAGGGTTGGATCAGTGAGATGAGAAACGAAATACCCAGAAAAGATTAGGAACAAATCTGGAGGGGAATCGTTGGAAAATTGGAAATATGAACACGAAGTTGGATTTGGAGGGTATTTAAGAGTCAGACGGCCAAGTGTCGGGCCATTTCTGACGGCGACGATGGTTCTGGGAAGGCGTTGGCTTTGGCCATACAAATTTTAAAAAAAATATATTTCTTTTTATGAATTTAAATTTGTTTTTTTTTTTTCTTAAAACCAAAAGAAAAAGAAAATTGGGAAATCGAATTGAGATTGGTCAGACGGGAAAAAAACAGAACACTCAAAAAGAAATAAATTTAATAATCGAAAACACGATTTGGGGAGATGAACCGGGCTTGGGGATGATTTGTTTTTTTTTTTTAAATAATTGTTTCTTGATGCCCAAGTTGTGTTGACCACCTGAAAAAAAAAATAAAGAAAAATAAATAAATAGAAAAAGTCGTCAAATTAAGAATCTTTTTTTCTGGATTCTCAAATTTGGGTTTGGGAAAAAAGTTTGACTTATGAAATAAAAGTCAGAATTGGTTTCTTTGTGAAGTAAGATCATTTCTTCGAAAAATTATTCAAAATAAATGTTATTGCTTTTTTTTTTTTCATTGTTTGATTGTTAATTGGAAAGATAGTGTTGGCACATGATGGACGGAAATTAATGGTTGAATTATTATCTTATTGGTTGCACGTCGTCATGTTTTAATATTTTTTTGTCTTTAGGTTTTTTTTTTTTTCAAATTAATAATGATGGATAAAAGTCCTACTAAATTATTACTATGTTTCATAAAACATTGAAATTTCATGTTTTGTTCATTTGTTGTGTGATTTTGACCAATTTGTGTGAATGGATTGTGTACACATTAGGATGGTTGTGGAGCAATTTCGTAGGGATGGTAATAGAGCGAGGACGGGATCGTTGTGTCTATAATTCTGTCTCTAAGGGGTTACGGGTGGATTTGGAGATTTTCCACGAGAAATTTTTTTTGTTATTTTTAGGTTGAATGACTTATCTAGCTTTAATATGTTTGGTAGCTACTAGCTACGACTACCTAGTAGGTCAAACTCTCACCTAGTTGGGCTACAATTCACTTGGTGGCTTCTAGTCTCACTCTCACAAAGTGGTACAAATGAGTAGGTTAACTAGATAAAATAAGAACATGTGGGCAGATAAAAAAGATTAGATATAGAGGGCAAATTTAATACAATTTAAACTAGAATCTTGAGCTTGTATGCGTTTATTTAATGCAGCTAGTTTACTATTTTATATTTCCTATTGTCTCATCGTACAAAATTATCGTTGGTTAGTTCAATCAATATATGATTTTAACATTTAAGTAACGATGTTAATGTCAGAAATTTGTTAAAAAAATTAAAATTGAAATTCATATATATAATTTGAACTTTCTAAACTATAGGGACTAAATAGATGCAATTATCAATCCAAACATATTTTTAGATGATGTTTAGTCTCAATGAGTTATACTTCATATTATTTAGAATATTGTATGACACATGTTGGGTAGAGATCCAAATCTTAACATTTTAGAGAAAGTAGAGATGCCTTGACTGAGTTATACTCATATTTGTTATTAAAACAACTCAAAAGCTCTAAAAATGTATAGATTTAATTTTCAACATCAATTATATGCACTATAGATAAGAGCGATGACAGAGGATACATGTTCTCTGCCCATTTAGCCCTTTTTCCTTTTTCATTTCATTTATCATAATTGTTTTTTTATTTTTCTATTACTCTTTAAATATTATTTGTTTAAAGAGTGATAGAAAAATAAATATTAAAAAAAATTATATTTCCATTTTAATCTTTTTTTTAACTTTCCTATTTTATGCTTTTATGTTTTAAAACTGAAAGATTTCTGTTAAGACTAAAAAATATTATTTTAATAAATGTAACAATACATTTTAATCTTTTTCTTATTCTTTTAGTGGCTTTGTCTTTAAAATTTGTTAGGCCGCTTGACAATCAATTTTGAGAACTACTTTTTTTAGTTTTCAAAACACTTACTTAGTTTTTGAAAACATAGGTAAAAAATAGATATCAAAACAAAGAAATTCATAGGTAATAGAAGTAGTATTTATAGGCTTAATTTTCAAAAACCAAAAACCAAAAACTAAGGCCCCGTTTGATAACCATTTGGTTTTTGGTTTTTGGTTTTTGAAAATTAAGTCTATAAATACTATTTTTCACTTATGAAATTTATGCTTTGTTATCTACATTTTACCTATTTTTTAAAAACCAAGTCAAGTTTTGAAAACTAAAAAAAAAAAGGTTTTGAAAACTTGTTTTTGTTTTTAGAATTCGGGTAAGAACTCAAATGTTTCCTTAAGAAAGATGAAATTCATTGTAGAGAAATTTAGAGAAAACAAGCTTAATTTTCAAAAACCAAAAACTAAAATTAAATGGTTATCAAATGGGGCCTAAATGATTATCAAACGGGGCGTTAGTTATTCTAATTTTTCAAGAAATTTATCTACAATTATGACAATTTGGATGAATTGATACATTTTTTCAGGTTGATTTTTCAATCTCAAATAGTCGTTCAAAGAGAAGAAATATGTGTTTTTTCCTTCACTAATTGATTCTACGTTTTTCTAATGATATTTCATACCAATTTTAACTATTTAAATTCTTTTATTACATATTTTAATTTAAATTGTTCTACTCAACAAATATAATAAATGTTAATTAATTACGTTTAAATTTATTAAATTAATTTTTGTCGAAAAATTATTCATAATATTTTAAATTACTTTTTAAATTATTTTATTTTTACTTATAATACTGTCAATTTTTTTACTCGAAAATATTAATTTAAAAATAATAATAATAATTAAAAATAAAAAAAGGAAGAAGAAGAAGTTGATATATCTTTACTTAATTTTCATATCTACATGCAACCAATAGACATTGTTGGAAAAAGGTTCGATATCTTCTATGCTTTTATGGATATGTTTGAATTAATGTGGATCCCACTCCCACACGTTTTTACTATATGGTCATAGCTTTATCTTTTCACATAATTTTGATAAAACGGATCTATATCAATCAGCAAAAAGTATGTTCTAGATATTTTGAATAGATCCTCTAACATATCATACGAATGCATGAATATTACTTTTTTTTTTTTAATTCAACAATAAGTGAAGTAGATGGATTCGAACTTTTGACTTCTTGGTTGAGAACATTTTTTTTTTTTTACTTTAATTGATTTTTTTGTGACCTTTCAAAAGTAAATGTGAATTTTACAGTATTTCAGATGGTTTTGAAAATTGCAATTCATTAATTATAATATAATTTTTATTTTAATTATAATTTAAATTGAGCTATTAATGACTAATAATTAATGTTGAGGGCAAAATAGCCATATATTAAAAAAATGAATGACAAAATAAATATGTAAAGATTCTCCCTTCATGTAATCCTTTTATATATAGTATAGAATTTTATTTTAAAAAAATCAAAATAATCAAGGGGGAGGGATTGGAATAAAGATAAATCTTTTTATATATAGTATATAATTTTATTAAAAAAATCAAAATATTCAAGGGGGAGGGATTGGAATAAAGATAAATCTTTTGAGGTTAAAATTTCATATAGTCCTATAATATATATATATATATATATATTCAAGGGGGAGGGATTGGAATTAAAGATAAATCCTTTGAGGTTAAAAAATAATACATTTTTTCCTTGCATGTAGCTTCACGGCTGTAACAATTTAGTCTCTAAACCTTAAAACCTAACAATTAAGTCCCTGTACATTAGATTCTTCTTTTTTATAAAAAAATTCTTATAGTTTATAATTTGTAATGATTTAGTCTCTAAACCTTAGCATGTAATGATTTAGTTTCTACCATTCAAAATTTGTAGCAATTTATCCCTACGGTAAAAAATTCAAGTGCATTTTTAAACTAGATCGGAGACTAAATTGTTACTTATAAACTAAAAATCAATTCTTTAACTCATCTGAATTTTTTACGGTAGGGACCAAATCGTTACAACTTTTAAATTACAATAACTAAATCCTTATGTTCTAAAGTTTATGAGCTAAATCGATTCATATTTTAAAATATAGGGTCTAAATTGTTACATATAAAAATTTGAAGACTAAATTATAACCTAAATTATAGAAAACAAAAGTGTTTTAGAATCATCTTTCAAATTAATTGATTTGTAATATTATTTATGTTAAATTATAAGTTTAGTCCCTAAAACTTTAGATTTGTGTCTAATAGATCCATCAACTTTTAATTTTATGTCTAATAAGTCCCCCAAACTTAAAAAGTGTCTAATAGATCTCTAATTTTTTAATTTTATCTCTAATAAGTTCATGAACTTTCAGTTTTCGTGTATAATAGATCATTAATTTATTTGACATTTTTTTAAAAATGTCAGACCTATTAAATACAAAATTAAAATTTTAAAAACTTAGGAAAAACAAACTTTTAGTTTCTAAGATTTGGATTTGGTAACATTTAGGTCTATGTGTTCTCAAACTCAACATTTTAACCTTTGAGATTTGAGTTTAGTAACATTTTGGTCCATTCGTCTAATTTTTTTGTTACTGTAGCCAACGGAAACTGACGTGACATTTTTAAAATTTTTTCTTTTCATTTCTATCTCTCTTTTTTCTCATTCTTCCCTCTTCTTCACTAGTTCACCTCCACCACAACCAGTCTGCAGCCAGCTGCAATTTTTTTTCTCTCCTCTTCTTCCTCTTTCTCTCCTTCTTCTTCCTCCTCTTCATCTTCCTTTTTCTTCATTCTTTCTCATTTACAAAACAACAACTAGACATGCCAAAACCAAGTTGCAATGAGATTAAATCCCCCTAATTCCCTCGTAAACCAAATGAAAAGGAGAAAGATGAAAGAAATTACCGAAGGAGAATCCTCTCCTTCGTTCTAGTTGTTTCTCCTTTATAAACAAAAATGAATGAAGAAAAAAGAAGATGAAGAGGAGAAAGAAGAATAAGAGAAAGAGGAAGGAGAAGGAAAGAAAACGAAAAAAAAAAATTACAATGCGGGTTGTGGTGGAGGTGAAGAAGAGGGACGAGGGAGAAAGAAGAGAGATAAAAATAAAAAGAAATTAAAAATATATTTTTATTTTAAAAAATTAATAAAAAAATTAATTAAAAAAATGTCCATGTTAACTTTTGTTAACTACAATAACGAAAAATTGGATGAGGACCAAAATGCTACAAACTCAAATTTCATGGGTTAAAATGTTGGTGTGAAAACTCAATGACCTAAATGCTATCAAACCCAAATTTCAATGACTAAAAGTATATTTTTCCAAAAATTTATTACACTTTAAAGTTTATGAATATATTATATACAAATTAAATATTTATAAATTTATTAGACATTTTTTTTAATGTTTAAAGACTTATTAAACATAGAGATAAAATTTCAAAAATCAAAAGTTTCTTTTTTTTTTTAGTTCAACAATTACGGAGTAGGGAGGATTGAACAATCGACCTTTAGAATGATAAATTAATGTCTTATTCATTTAACCAGGTTCGGATTAGCAAAAATAAAAAATAAAAAATTAATGTATTATTTAGTTGAGGGGTGCAGCTGAGGGAAGTCAAAAGAACCTTTTGACAGACGACAACAAGATTATTTTTTCTTTGTTTTTTTCTTTGGATTTGGTTTGAAAAAGGGACCACACACTGTTGAGGCTAGATTTGAGAATCTGCATAAGAATATACGATCATAGTATTAAAATTCCGTTGACATGTCGACATTTTCATCAACATTTTTATATGTCTATGAGTTCGACATCGATATAAGGGAGAATCAACATTTTCATTATACCGTACAAAATTGATGAAATATTAAAAAAAATAGCAAGAAAATGTAATTTAATGTGAATATAATATTGTAACAAGTATTTTAATTCATTTAAAAAAATATAAAATATTTATTTATTAATTAATTTTTTTTTGAATTTTTTATTTATAATTTTTTTTTAGAAATGTCCATCAACGTCGACATTTTATCGATATTTTCATAAAATTGAGACTTTGACATTTTCGTCGACATCGACATTTTAAACCTTGTATATGACACGTCGGTTTAATATTCAAGATTATTAATTAAAAATTGGTTCAATAATTAATTTTCGTTACACTGACTTTTTGCCGACATGCGTGCATTTAGCTCCATAGGAATTAGGAAAGATTAAGACAAATATATATTAATGAGAAATTAGTATGACCTTTTGGCTTCCAATTGCTAACCCTATCTTTATAATATTGTATTGTCTAAAAAAATAGCTAATTAAGTGATTCAAACACCCATAGATTATAGATTCATATTTTTTTCATTAGTAATTTAAAAAAAAATTGGAAGAGTAAATAAATATATTTAAGAATGATATTGGATTGGACTAGAGTAGGTTAGGAATGCATTTTTCATCTCTAATTTTGGAAAGAAATTTTAATCTTCATATTTATCTCCTTTTTTTTTAATTCTAAGAAATTGATGGGGGTTTGGGGATTTTTTTTTTGTTTGATAACTTTTTTTTTTCTATTAAAATGATGTTTTTGTGCTTTTTAATTGAAAATAATTAAATGTGTAGAGGAATATACAATTCAAAGTTAACAATTAGAGAAAATTAAATATTTATTTTTTTTAGTGTCGCAGAAATCATATATTTATTAACTTTTATTAGGGTATGAATTAAAAAGTTAAAAATCATTAAAAATCTTTTATTTTTTTTATTTTGATGGGGTCAGGCTGCTATCCCACTTTGGCATTAATTTGAATTTTTTTTGAAGAAATATTTTTTTTTTTCAATTAAAGCAAGGAGTTCCTACTTCATTCAAACATAGGTCTTTTAACATAGAAAATTAATGTCTAACGACAATGAATTCAATGATGATATCATCATTTGTTTTTTTAGTTCAACAACGTGATGATCAAATATTTAACCTCAGAAAAAGAAAGTTGTGTATTAATCGTTGAGTTATGTTCATATTGACAATGGTCGATATCATCTCTTATTCTAATCATGAGATAAGGATTCACATAATTATTGCATACCAATGCTATATAAAAGTGTCTGTGGATTGGGTTGGATTTAATTTTATGACATTTTGGATCCAACCTAATCGTTCAAGTTGTAGATTCTTATAATCCAAACAATCTTTGTTAAATTATGAACCTAACCCAAACCAACTCAACACAAATATTATCCTACTGTAAAAATCTAATTTGATTGTGTGATAAATATAACTCACTAAAGACACCATGGTTGAAAACATAAAGTTAAATTTGAAATTAGTGTAAACTAAATTTGATATAATAATAAAAATATTCAATTAATAAATACCAAATAATTATATAAATTACCTAAGAATTAGTATAGCCATATTATTGATATAATACATAATTTTAATTTTGTAAAACAAACATAGTTATCTAAATATTGTCGATACATCCTTATAATTTTTTTTCTATTAAACTAACATGGTTATTTTAAGGAAGTTTGGACATTAATATTTCTATACATCTAGAATCTTAGGCAGAGCATATCCATATACTCTAAATTCAGAGGCGGCTTAATGCATTATTGATGGCGAAGTCCAAGTTACTTGCATCTCAAGTCAGTGTGTGTATTTTTTTCCAACAAATACAATAATATATCTTTGGTTTAAAATAAAAGAAGAATTAAAAAAAAAAAAGATAATGATATTACAAAATATATTTTTTCGATAACAAATCATGATAACATATATTTGGACATGTTTTGTCAATTCGAACATAACTTAGTGAATAAAGTACCAATTATCATCTCAAAAGTCAATAGTTCGATCCTTTACCTCTGCAATGGTTGAACTAAAAAAAAATTTGGACATGTTTTTATCTATCAAGTTAAATTACAAGTTTACTTCCTAAACTTTTAAGTTTGTGTCTAAAGATCATTCCTGAACTTTAAACAGTGTCTAATAAGTCTCTAAACTTTCTATTTCATGTCTAATAGATCTCCGAACTTTCTATTTCGTGTCTAATAGATATCTGACATATTTGAAAATTAACTGATCTCTAGATATATAAAATTGAATTTTCTTTATAATAGGACCCTAAATATTCAATTTTGTATTTAGGTATGTGAATTAATAAATATCAAATAATTCAACAATCTATTAGACACAAAATTGAAATTTCAAAGATTTATTGGATACAAAATTGAAAATTCAGAAATCTATTATACACTTTTCAAAGTTCGACCTAATAAACACAAATCTGAAAGTTCAAGAACTGAGGGCCCGTTTGATAACCATTTGGTTTTTAGATTTTGGTTTTTGAAAATTAAGCCTATAAATACTACTTCCACCTATGGGTTTTCTTGTTTTGTTATCTACTTTTTACATATGTTTTCAAAAATCAAGTCAAGTTTTGAAAACTAAAAAAAAAAAGTTTTCAAAAACATGTTTTTGTTTTTGGAATTTGGATAAGAATTCAAATGTTTTTCTTAAGAAAGAGAAAACACATAGTAGAAAAATGATAAGAAAAGAAGCACAATTTTCAAAAACCAAAAACAAAAAATTAAGGCCCTGTTTGATAACCATTTGATTTTTGGTTTTTGGTTTTTGAAAATTAAGCTTTGTTTTCTCTCAATTTCTCTACAATGGTTTTCATCTCCCTTAAGAAAGCATTTGAATTCTTAGCTAAATTCTAAAAACAAAAACTACTTTTTGAAAACTACTTTTTTTAGTTTTCAAAACATGGCTTGGTTTTTGAAAACATAGGTAAAAGGTAGATAACAAAATAAGTAAATTCATGGATGAGAGTAGTATTTATAGGCTTAATTTTCAAAAACTAAAAACAAAAAACCAAATGGTTATCAAACGGGGCCATAGGCCCCGTTTGATAACCATTTGGTTTTTGGTTTTTGAAAATTAAGCTTGTTTTCTCTCAATTTCTCTATAATGGTTTTCATCTCCATTAATGAAACATTTGAATTCTTAGCCAAATTCTAAAAACAAAAACAAGTTTTTAGAAACTACTTTTTTTAGTTTTCAAAACATGGCTTGGTTTTTGAAAACATAGGTAAAAAGTAGATGACAAAACAAGTAAAACCATAGGTGGAAGTAGTATTTATAGGCTTAATTTTCAAAAACCAAAAGCCAAATGGTTATCAAACGGGCCTAAGGCATCGTTTGATAACCATTTGAGGCCCGTTTGATAATCATTTGGTTTTTGGTTTTTGATTTTTGAAAATTAAGCTTGTTTTCTCCCAATTTCTCTACAATGGTTTTTATTTCCCTTAAGGAAGTATTTGAATTCTTAGCCAAATTCTAAAAACAAAAACAAATTTTTAAAAACTACTTTTTTTAGTTTTCAAAACATGACTTGGTTTTTGAAAACATAGGCAAAAAGTATATGACAAAACAAGTAAAACCATAGGTGAGAGTAGTATTTATAGGCTTAATTTTTAAAAACCAAAAACCAAAAACCAAAAACCAAATGGTTATCAAACGGGGCTTTGGTTTTTGGTTTTTAGTTTTTGGTTTTTGGTTTTTGAAAATTAAGCTTGTTTTCTCCCAATTTCTCTACAATGGTTTTCATTTCCCTCAAGGAAGCATTTGAATTTAGCCAAATTCTAAAAACAAAAACTACTTTTTGAAAACTACTTTTTTTAGTTTTCAAAACATGGCTTGGTTTTTGAAAACATAGGTAAAAAATAGATGAAAAAACAAGTAAAACCATAGGTGAGAGTAATATTTATAAGCTTAATTTTTCAAAACTAAAAACCAAAAACCAAATGGTTATCAAACGGGATCTAGATCCCGTTTGATAACCATTTAGTTTTTGAAAATTGTACTTGTTTTTTCACAATTTCTCTATAATAGTTTTCATCTTCCTTAAAGAAACTTTTGAGTTCTTAGCCAAATTTCAAAAACAAAAACAATTTTTTGAAAACTACTTTTTTTAGTTTTCAAAACTTGGAATAGTTTTTGAAAACATATGTAAAAAAATAGATAACAAAACAAGGAAACCTATAGGTGAAAGTAGTATTTATATGTTTAATTTTCAAAAACCAAAAACCAAATGGTTTTCAAAAACCATTTGGTTTTTTAGAATTAAGCATATAAATACTACTTCCGCCTATAGGTTTCCTTGTTTTGTTATCTATAACGCCTCATTTGATAACTATTTGATTTTTTATTTTTGATTTTTGAAAATTATGCTGGTTTTCTCATCATTTCTCTACAATGAGTTTCTTCTTTCTTATGAAAACATTAGAATTTTTAGCCAAATTCTAAAAACAAAAACAAAATTTTGAAAACTATTTTTTTTTTCAGTTTTCAAAACTTTGCAAGGTTTTTAAAAACATACGTAAAAAGTAGATAACAAAACAAAAAAAAAAAAATCATAGGTAGAAATAGTATTTATAGGCTTATAAATTTTCAAAAACTAAAACCCAAAAATCAAATGATTATCAACGGAGTTTAAATGGTTCTCGAACGGGAAATAAATTTTCATCTTTTACTATGTTGTTGCCAAATTTTGGTTAGGAGAATTCTCACCTAACCTCCACGTGACAATGATGGTGAATTTATAATTTGGGGGAAGAACATAGCCTGCAAGACAAGAAAAACCTAGACACCAGTGTGGTGTAGGGCACATAGGTTCTGATGCTTAAGTCAGAGAGAGTTTTTATAGAGAATTAGGAGTTTTGAGAGAGTTTAGATGACTGGAATAAGTTTGAGAATTAGCTTACATTCTCTCTTTTTTTGAGAGAGCTTAAATACCTTCATTTTAGGGTTTTTTCGTGGGTTTCCATCTTCTAATAGGAACGAAAAGACTGAATGAGGTTGAATTAGAGCTACACAGTCCATAAGGGACCAAGGCAAGACCCAAGGGAGGGTCTTGCCATGTGGTCAGCCTCGGCTTCCACGGGTTTGGGTTGAAGCCCAAACCCGTTTCTTTTTCCTTTCGCGTCCTGGGCTGGTTCCTTGTTGGTTTTGGTCTGTTTTGACGTCATATTGGGCTAATTTCCCTATTTTTCTCTTTATTGTAACCTTTTATCTAGCTTGTTCTTATTACTCCAATTTTATCCATAATATACTGCAATCAAAACTTGACGTCTTTTAATATAATATTGTATTTTGAACTATACATAAAAAAATTGGATATCAAATTTAAAAAAAAAAAAAAAAAGATGTAAAATTTTATTAAATAAAATATAAAATTTCAATGGCAAAGATTAAAAAGTATTTTTAAATCAAGTTGAACGGTAAAAATAGGAGTGCTCAAAAGTATGATATAATTTTAAAAACTTTAAAAAGCGTACGAATTAAAATAAAATTATTTAAAAAGTAGATTTATGATTTAGCAAAAGAAAATAAACGGTGTATATAAAAAGTAATTGAATTGTTAATTCAAAAAAAATAATAATAATTGAATTGCGCGTGAGGTTTGTTGGTGACACAATGACTTTTCTGACAAACCAGTAGGCTCCACGTGACAATGAAATCAGCACCAAGCCTGGTCCTCACCCGCAGTTTCCTCGTTGACAGTGACTCTAGAAAATTCGTCAAAAGACAAAATGTCAATTTTTTGACTCTTAACATATGACTGATTTTTAATTTTAAAATTTCAATTTCATTCATTTGAACTTCGAGTTTGAATGAATACTGCAATTTAAATTATATATTTAAATAAGTTATGTAATTACATCCTCGTCAAGTTTTCATTTTTTTTTCAAAATTTATGACTAATTATGAGCGTTCTTGTAATTAGATGAAAATATTTTTATAAGTATTTGTTCTTCTAAGTGTATTTGATGTTTTTAATTAGTTGGATTTGAAAATCTTATTCCTAACTTTGAGTGTTTTTTTTTATTTGCTTGATTTTGCAACCAGATTGGAGTATTTTTATGTTTGAGTTTGGTGACATTTCTTTGATAGGATTTTGAGTGTTTTTTTTTTTGAATTTTTTGTTTGATTTATTTGTTGGTTCATGAGTGATTTTCTAATTTACTTTTGATGAAGTATTAATTACAATATTGATTCAAGTTCAATGTTTGAATTAATGAAATCAAGAGTTTAAAGTTAAGAAAAAATGGGAACTTTTTCCAATTATTAATCATAGTCATCACAATGTAATTGTCTCTTTAGTTTTTAGTACATATTTCATGCATGTTCAAAATATATATTATACTGTTAATAATTTTTATCTAATTGATTTAATGATATAAAAATAGATGGTTACATTATTAGTCACATTCAATAATCTCTCTTGACGTTGACCTATTTTAACACAATTTTTAGGAAATTGCAAGCACAACTTTTTTTTTTTTTTTTTTTTAAAGAAATGTCACTCTTTGTTCTTGAATCAAAATTTAGGAATTGTTATAATTTAATCTTTAAACATTTGATTGTAATGATCGAGTTGAAAGTCGTTAGAATTAAAATATCATTATATATTTATATTTACCATCTTATCTCAAACAATTTTTATCATTCAAATAAGATTTCGACTCGGATACAACTAAGACTTTTCATTTGAGCAATTGAGAAAGGTTTCTAATATATGACAATGATGGAAAACCACCATAATTTTTTTTTTTTCCTCTATTGCTAAATCTTTGTGTGATCAAATGCCAACTTTATAAACAATATTCATTTTCCATTAGCAGCCATTATCGTTATTGTCAACCGCAAAATAGGTGTTGGGTAGGACTTCAATTAATTAATTAATTAGGTATAATTTGATCATTATTTTATTTTTTTTATTTTTTTTTGTTTTTAGAAATAAGATTTTTTTAATAATAACATGCAGAGTAAAGATTTGAATATTTGCCCTTTTGATTGAAGATATAAAATGTATTAACTAGTTGAGTTATGATTAATGTATTAAATTTTCGTCGACATGAGACATTTCTATCAACATTTTTAGTGGTGAATCTAGAAATTTATGTCAGGGGGTTTGATATATTTTGATATTAGTACTGATTCAAAATTTTATGTCATGACTTTTTTTTTTTTTTTAAAAAAAGAATTTTATGTCGGAGTCTTGATATATTTTGATATTAGATTATCCAATAGAAAATATGATTGATATATTTTTTTATATAAGTATATAAAAAAATGAAAGTTGAAATAATAATTAAATTTTTTTTATAATAATTATAGTTTTTTTATAGAATTATTTATTAAAAAGAATTTACTAACATTTAAAAATATTTTTTTATTATTTTGAATTTTGTAAATTGTAAATACTTTATAGGTAGATTTTTTTTTCAAAAGGAGATGTGACTTACTATTTAAATATACAAGAAATAAAGGTTTAAATTGTTTATTTTAGATTAAAAGAACAATTTTCTATATATTTTTAAATCAATGAAAATAATACTCTTTTATAAATATAATGTTAAAATACCATTTTGGTCATTGTACTTTAGGTTTCATTCCATTTTAGTCCATGCTTTCAAATTTCGAATTTTAGTAATTGTACTTTCAATAAAGCTTAAAAGTGGTCCATACTATCAGTTTCAAGTTAATGCTTATCAAAATTTATTAAAGAATAATAATAGATTTCATGTACTAAAAGGCACAATGTGTACATATTTAAAAAATTTATAAAATGAAAATTAATAGAGAGACTAAATTTTTTTGGAAATTCGAATCGATGGTAGCAAACAGCTGCTCCATGACCAAACTTACCACATAGTTGACAAGTAGGTTTGGCCTTGAGAATTTCCATTGTGGCCATTTCTAGAGATGTCCATTTAACTCACGGGGACCCGTCTCGAATGAGGCGGGGAATCCCCGATTACATGGGAAACGGGGGAGGGAGTGGGGAGAGTTTTCTCCCCGTTGGCTAAATGGAGACGGGGACGGGGAATATATTCCACATCCCCACCCCGACCCCGACCCCGACCCCGACCCCGCCCCAATTAGTTAGTATATATATATACTAATTATTACCTATAAATAAAAAAGTTTAAAAAAAAAACTATAGTAAGAATTAGTTGAAGACTATTTTTTTTATTAAAAAAAATTAAATATTATGTTGTAATATTGAAATTTGAATTTTTAGAAATTAAGTTGTTTCAACATTATAATATTTTTACTTATGGTATATTATTGTTTTTATTAGAAAATTTTATAACATTTTCTTTAAATAGAAATTATATTGAAAATTATTCATTCAGAAAGAATTTCTATTGTGGTTGAGAATAAATTAAAAAAAAAGATTAAAAAAAAAACAAGGAAAAATTCCTTGTGGGGAACCCAAACCCCACGAATTCCCCGCAGGGAATCCTTGACTTGATTCCCGTGAAATTAAATGAAAAATTTCGCATGAACGGAGAATGAAATTGGGGGCGGGGCCGGGACGGGGAACCCATTCTCTGGCCCCGGCCCTGCCCCATGGACATCTTTAGTCATTTCTATAAAATTGAGGTTTCAACATCGACATTTTAAATCCAAGTTATGCTTAGGGTAGGTCAAAATAGGTTTATTTAACTTATTTAGTTTTCAAGTTTTAAATTAATTTGAAAAACATTTTGAAATTTAAAAAAAAAATAAAAAGGTTTTAATTTCAAAATCTCACTTATTTGGACGCGCTTTTCTCTGTTTAGTGTATTTTCTTTCCAACTTATCTCTCTTTCCCTAGATTTTCTCTTTCAAAAAAATTCTCTCACTTTACTATCTCTAAAATTTTTCTCTCCTTCCAACTTTTATTTTGCAAATATTCCTCTTAATCAAACTTTTGTTTTTTCTAACTTATCTTCCTCTTTCCAATGCAATATATCTTCCTAAACTTTCTCTCTCTACAAATTTTCTTTGTTCCTCTAACATAATTCTCTCACTTAGATGGTTGTATCATTTAATCATTTGAAATTTTTATTTTGATTTCTAATCAATAATATCTTTACTATATATTGTTGAACTTAAAAAAAAAAAAGATATTAATAACTTTTTATAGGTTGAGGGTTCAAATCTCTATGACATAATAATAATGTTACATTCTCAAATAATAGATAAATAAAAATTTAAAATTAAATTTATATTTTTGACAACACCCATATTCTATCGATCTAAATTTTATTTAATAATAAGATACATATTTCTTTTTTTAACAGTTAAAGGTCAGATCTCAGTCATCAACATAAGCATAGCTCAACTGACACAATACACGTACTTTCAATCAAGAGATCAAATGTTTGAATCCCCTACTCTCACATATATTTTAAAAAAAAAAAAAAATTAGCCAGCTCACAATAATTAACTAAAAAAAACATTCTAGAAGCCTCCTAAAAATCGGCGCACAACCTCCATGGTTCAATCAAGGAGTTTAAATATTCATTTATGACGTGAGTTGGATATTCATTTATGACGTGGTATCGTTGAATTATGTTTTCAATTACACGTATGGGTTAATTAAAATAAAATTGAAAGGCATCTTTCCTTAAAAAATTGGATCATTTCAAATTAAAATTATATCAAATGGTATAATTGAATTATTTGATTATAATATACAAATATACTTGTCTTAGTATTTTAAACCCAACAAAATATTTAATTATAAGAAGATAAAATACAGAAACTATTATTTTATTATTATTATTATAATTTTTTAGTTCTACAAATATTTAGTTGAACTATGCTTACATTGACAATTAGTATATTGAATTTGGTCAAACATTTTTACATTCAAATTCCTCTCTCCTTATTTTTAGTATAATATATTTAAAAACATTAAAAAAAAGTATCGGCTAAATAAACTTACGAGTACTATCTAGTGATTTTTGTTATTTGTGAATTTTAAAAAAAAAAGATATCCTAAAAAACAAAAAATGCTTGCTTTAAGATTTGTGAGGATGAGATTCATTTTAATGGTACAAATGGTGTGATTCTCTTATATTGCATAGAAAAATAGGTTTAATTTTTTTGAGTACACAGAGAAAAAACGAGTTTGAAAATGACAAATGATGCTTCAATACTAAATATGATGTGATGGCAAAATGTGATATTTGACAAATCTTTATGCAAAATACAAAATTTTGAGTAGAAATTTCAAACTGGAAATAGATTTGAAGTCATTGAAAAAAGAAATTAATATGTTAAAAAAATAGGAGTAATTAATACTCATGATCCAAATAAATAAATCAACACTTTTTATAGCAACCTTATCTTTTTCTTTATATCTGGAAAGTCAAGAGGAATTTGTTCATTGAACAGGAAATTTTTTAGGATAAATTTAAGATTCTGGTGGATTTTTTCATATTTTTTTAATAAACTTTTTTGGAACTGTATTTGTAATAATATAATAATCTACCAATAATGTGGAAAGTGAAAGAGCATATTGTGTGTTGCAATAGTGGCACTTATTGCCTGTTACTATCAAAAGAAGCAATTCTTTTCTTTTCTTTTTCTTATGAATTAAAAAAAAATGTTAAATTATAATTTTAGTCTCCAAACTTTTAGGTTTGTATCTATTTGATTCTTGAGCTTTAAAAAGTGTCTAATAAGTCTTTAACTTTTAGATTTGTGTCTATTTGGTCTATAAACTTTAAAAAGTGTATAATAGGTCTTTAAACTTTCAATTTTGTGTCCAATAGATGCTTGATTTTTCAATTTTATGTCTCATAGTCATAGGTCCTTAATCTATTAGGCATTTTTTAAAATTCACAGACCTACTAGACATAAAATTAAAAGTTTAAGATTCTATTAAACATAAAATTTAATTTTATATCTAATTGATAGTCGGTGGCAGTTTGTTGGTGGTTGGCGGTGGTCGGAACCAGCGGGTGGTGGTAGAGGAAGAAGAGGGAAGAGGGAGAAGATAAAAAGAAAAATTAAAAAGAAATATATTTTAATTTAATAAATTCTTATTTTAAAAAATAAAAATATATATTTTTTAATAAAAAAATGTCAAGTTAGCTTCCATCAACTACAATAATGAAAAATTGGATCGAGGGACTAAAATGCTAGTAAACTCAAATTTCAGTTTAAAAATTCAGGAACCTAAATGCTATCAAATCTAAATTTTAGAGATTATAAGTGTATTTTTTTTTTAAAAAAAAAATCTAGTCAAACAAGATCTGACTTATTTTTTCTATTGTTTAAGTAAATAAATAAAAGTTCAATACAAGTAGATTTCTAATTTTTTTCCAAAAATCACAATAAAAAAAAATTCTATAAGATATAGCCTATAAATCTCTAAAATAATTATTAAAGGAGGTCACTTGTAAGTTTAACCCGATGAAAAAAAAAGTGAAATTAATTAATTACCCATTTCACATGTTGAATTAAGAAATTGACCTGTTTAATATCTTCGAAAACTAATCCCAACCTTTTCCTAAAAAACTTATATATTTTTTATAATTTATTAATTGTCTTTTTCTTCTTTTTCAATATCCAATCAACATTCAGAAGCTGAGTGGCAAACCCCAATGAATAGCCTATAATATGTCTTAACTGTGCAGGTAATTCTTTTTTTTTTTTTTTTTTTTTTTTTTTTTTTTGCAATGAGGTTTATTTGGTTGTCAGTTTGTCAATGGTCAGTTTCACACAATTTAGAGTCAAACTTGGTGGGTGGAGGGAACATACACAAAGCAAGTGCCAATTATTTTTACTTTTTTAAATCCAATTATTAAGAATAATTATTTGCTTAATTATTTTTAATAATTGAAAGTATGATGGCCAATTTCAGTATGTTTTGATAAGTTATATCTATTCGAATAGGTTAAAAATGTCAATCACCATGATTGCATTTGATAGAGTAATTAACAATCTTTGAGAGAAATGTACTATGCAATTTATCTGACTTTTTAATTAAATATGCCCAATTTTTTAAATTTAATTGGTTTTGGAATCCAAACCTAAAACGGTGTTTGGGCTACTGTATTCAAAATCCATGGTTTTTGAAACACACATCGATGGTTTTGAATAGTATAACTTGATGATTTTTCCTTCCAACATGCAGTTTTGCTCCATTTTCTCATGGAGTAATAGCAAAAATTGCAATATTTAAATGCGTATTTTGATAAAAGGTCATAGAATATCTGTTTTGAAAAAATGGCCAAACGATTTTTTTGAATTTGTAAATGACATAAATACCCCTTAACAAAATTTGTATTCTAGATACTAAAATTATCCTATAATTACATTCAATCTAAAATTCAAATGAAAACAAACCGTTCTTTCACAATTCCTTAAATCGGTCAACAAAAAATCAAAATTACATAATAATTGAAAATCAATCTAAATTGAAAATCACATCACTTACCTCAAAAGATTAGAAAAATGCCCATAACAAAATATCTGACCAAAATACATTATATCCAATCTAAAATTCAAGTCAAAACAAAACAAATTCTCCACAAACATAATAATTAAAAATCTATCTAAGTTGAAAATCACATAACACTTACCTTAAAAGATTTAGAACAATGTTGCTAACAAACTATCTAATCAAAATACATTATATCAAATCTAAAATTCAAATAAAAACAAATCAAATTCTCCCAAATACCTTAAAACAAAAAATGCCAACAAAAATTTAAAAAATATATATATAACAATTAAAATTCTATCTAATTGAAGGATAATTTGATACATATTCTTAAATTTTGTAAATACTAAATTATTTGAATACGAAATTTCACCCTACAAAGTTGTAAATGAATTCATAGAAACGTATAATACATAAACACAAAGTAAAAGTAAACACCAAATAAAAGATAAGGAAGTCAATAGAAGATATTGAGAATAAATTGGGATGAATAGATTAATAGAGAGATTTGTCGTGAAAAATATAAAAAAAATTATCAAAAAAAAACATACATAATATTGGAAATATGGATGAATTTAGAAGAATCTGACTTGGAATCTCCAATTCGCTTGAGAAAGCCGTAATCTCCTATGATGAAGTAGCGATTTGTTTCTGAGGTCCTGATGCTTTCTAAATTAAACCCAAAATGAGCAAAAACCCAACTCCAATTCCATTGCTAGAATTTTGCTATCTCACAAGTTATAACAAAACCATCATATTGATTTAGAAGAATTATCATTTTGATTCCCAAATCCGAAAAGAATCAATGAATCATAATGAAAGGAAAAAGATTGTACTATACAATACTCAAAGCCACAAACAACGAAGGACGCAAATCAAAACAATTCCCTTTTCTCATTTTTATACTAATTGAAAGGTCAATTCAAAAGTTCTTAAAAAAATTGATTCAACTTACACAATGAATCTTACAACTAACAAGAGATCCACTAGAAAATAAGGAAAGTGAAAAAAAAAAAAAAAGAAAACAAAGTAGTAAAGGGAAAAAAGAAAAAGAAAAACTGCATAACCTCGGTTCAGAACACTACACTCCAAATATAGCTTTCTAATTTCTAGGCTTTCAAACACTTTATGATTGCCAGGCTTTCAAACACTGCATCCCAAACACTGTTTTATGATTGCCAGGCTTTCAAACTCTCCAGAACAAAATTCTTTAGAATTTCGAATCCAAAAGTTCTGATTTCGAAACAGTGACCCAAACGCCCCCTAAATACTTTTTAAAAATGTCAACTGAGTATCGTTTTGCAAAAAAAAAAAATTGAATAAATAAAATTATGAGATAAGTATGAATTTTATTAATATTTGTGAGATTATAATCCATAATTATAAGAAATGGATATTTACTTCTTTCCCTTAGTTACGAATTTTGATTCGAGGGTTGATTAAGTCATTTTCAAATTAAAGAGATTGAATATTTGAATCTCTCAATTCCTATTGTACTAAAAAAAAATTGAAGAAAAAGTTTTGGAGTTTTTTTAGTACAATAAATGTAGATAGGATTTTGAACCTCCGATTTTAAGTGAAAGAGTAATAAGAGTTATGCTAATGTTGACAAAATTTTTGAATGTTTTGAACACTAAATTTATTCAAAACTCATGAGATATGATTTTATCCTCAAATCCTTGTTGCATGCTCGAGGTTTAAAAACACAATCAAGTTGCTTTATTAAAGTCTTTATGAAAATTTTGAAGTCTCTAAAATTTTTTCAACCTTTCAAGAGTCTTATTTGCTTTAGACTAAATATATGTTCAAGTCTTTAAAATTTGTTCCTTTTTTATTAAAAAAATAGACTCTATTGTTTAAAAAGTTTCAATTTAGTCCCTATGTTGTAATCTTTTTTAATTATATTATTTCCTTTGGTAAAAAGTTAGTTGATAAACTTACATGACATGATACTTAGTTAAGTTGATTGAAATTTAGGGAACAAATTAAGTCACGGATTGATTACCTAAGAAAAGAAAGTTTCTAATTCATTTTCCAAGTTTCAAAGATGTTGGTAGATTTTCTTTTCTCTTAGGTAGCTTAATTTATCCTCTAAATTTCTATAAAGAAGTGAGTATCATGTCATATAAACTTATGATAAATAAATATTAACATTGAATCAACAAATTGAAAAAATGGTATAATTGAAAATATTAAAACTTAAGAATCTAAATAAAACTTTTTAAAGAATGTGAACTAAATTTTAAAATTAAAAAAAAAAAAAAGAAATATTAGGGATTAAAACATACACCCTAGTTTTTGCTCTATGAGTCTTCCAAAAAATGTCTCTTGAAGCCAATCAAAGTATATCTCAGTAGATATGACACATGCAACCTTGAAATTGAAGGTCCAATCTCCCACATCTTTATTGAGCTAAAAATGATCAATTTTTTTTTGAACTATTGACTTTTGAAATGGTAATTAATGTCTTATCTACCGAACTATGTTTGAATTGAAAAAAACAATCACTTGAATGGTAAATTATCTCTTTTATTTATATTTTTTTTCTGTGGCCCTCAACCTCAAGTAAGGGTACGACTTATTAGCTTTGGGTCCGATTGTCACATGGTGTGTAATTTCTAGTTGGCCATAAGGACAACGTGTGGTACTATGTGGTAATATTTAGCTTATTAATTCCCTGCCTGTTAATTAATTTAAAGCTACTTTTGATTTTTAATTACCTGTAATTTTGTCATTGGCATTAAAATTATTATAATTGACTAAAATTTCCCTCTACAAGTGCTTATTTTGTAAAGTTTCTTCGTGAGCATATTTGTGGGGTTTTGTTTTTTTTTTTTTTTTTGGGTAAGAAAAAGGGTAATCAAAAGATATGACATTTATCCATGATTTTGAGTACACTTACGTGTCAAATTAATCAAAATTTTAATTTCCATTTACTTTTTTTTTTCTTCTCTGGTTCATCTTTATCTTTTCATCTCACTCTAATAATTATCTTCACTTTTTGTTTTTATTTTTGTTTTTATCTTTGTTTTTTTTTTTTTTCATAAACCATCAGTTCAATCCTGTCTCCGACTCTCCCCTGCCCTACATTGATAAGCACACAACAAAAACAGTTTTTTTCAGCTATTCTAAAAACACTTTTACTCCTATATTTAATGTATTTAACTATAATTTTATCCATCAAAGTCCTAAATTTAAAATGAGTGTTACATTTAATATATGTTCAAACCTATATTAGAAAATTATCTATGAATATATAAATAAATCATATAAAATCCTACTAATAAAACACCTAAATTCATATCATTGAAAATACTCAAGTCTAGGCACCAAATCAAGAAAACAATGCTCAAACTTTGCAACAAAATGTTCAAATTCAATTAATTAATAATACTTGTAAAATTAGTCAAGAATGACCATAATTGGTCATAAATCCCTCCCCCACCCCAAAAAAAAGTGCTTAATTGCATCAATTCTCTAAATGTAGATTCCAACTTGATTAAATTAAAGTGTAAAGTTAAAATTGACTGATGCACCAAATTTGACTTTCCCCCCTTTTTTAACAATTGGACTCTAAAAAAATTGTTTTGACTACAAAATAATTACTTTCATTTTTTTGGCTTTGCTTTGTTTTTTCCCTTTGTATTCTTGTTTGTTGCATTCTTTATTATTATTATTCTACCCAATATTACATATCTTAGATGCAAGAATTCAAGTAAACTCAATGTTGGTTTTCTATTATTAGTAGTGAGTGGTCATATTTTCTTTGTAATGCCTATTTTTAATAATTGCGATTACTTTCTCCTATAAGACAAACCACTCTTTAAACATATTAGATTTGACAATAATGCTCTTTTCTTTTGGTGCTACTATTTGTTTACAGTATCCACATTCAACACACATTAATCCTACCTACTTTCTACCTTGTGATCGGATGTTCAAATCTTCACCTTAAATTTGTTGCACTAAAGAAAAATCATTGACCCTATATATATATATATATATATATATATATATATATATATATATATCATAATGACACTCTCAATATATTGGAGAGAAACTAAAATTAAGTTTAGAGAAGATAAAAGAAAAGGTCGACAAAATAGAAAATACACTCTAGGTTATTTTATTTTCTTCTAAACAATAAAATGAATGTGGTGATATACTTTATGTAAATTTTTTTCTCAAACCTATCAAGATATAAGTCCACAATCCTACCTACAATACTATTTAAGTTACTTTTCTTAAATTAGATCTTTCAACATGTTACCTACCTACTTTGAGAAAAAAATCTAATAGCTTTGGAGTTACTATGCATGCAAGGTCAAATGTTAGCAAAAGAACAGGCATAATTAAAATATAAGTTTTTTTATTATTTATATTTATAATGTATACATAGGATTTCAAACTTTAGGGCATCCAAATACACATACCCCAAATAACCCCTTTCCGTCTTCAATCAAGGTTTGCAAAAGTTTCAAATTTTCAAATGGAATAGGTTTCTTTTCTTCCCATTATTCAATGAGGCAGCCACATCATGTAGATTCAAAAATATGCATGCCCTTTAATAAGGGAAAATATAAAGTCGATGTATTTTTTTAGTTTTTCTCTCATACATTCAATAATATAAAATTGTCAACTACATTATGACGGTCTTGTTGAATAATTTCTCAATCCTTCTGAAAATGGCAACCGTGTGGGAAAATTAAAGTTAAATATTTTAGTGAAAATTAGTTTACTAGATTCTTTATTATTTTAATGATTAATTTTATATAAATATTGAATAACTCTTACTAATTTATGAACATAAACGCTAATTAATATAATACCAAACTCTAGTTTCTAATACAATTTATCACGTAATAACAAAATATATAGAAATTGATTAGAACTTTATAAGGTTGAATTCTGAAAAATAAAGTTGGATATCCAATATTTTCCATCCATGTGGACAAGTAGCTAACTATTTAACTAAGCCTCTATCTTATTGCCAAACTTGGAGTTTCCAATATCATACCTTAAATTTGAAATAGAAAGAATTCAAAGGTTGTAGAACTTAGGCTTAGTCATTATATATATATATATATGTATATATATATGTACTTATTACTTTTTGTTTCTATTCTTTTTATTCTTATTGGACTTGAGTTAATCCACACACTTTAAGAAGTTGGGAGAAATTTTCATTATTTTTTATTGGTTAAATTATCAAAAATACCTCTGAACTATGAAGTTGGTTTCAATTATACACCCAAACTTTGAAAAGTTTCATTTTAATCCTTGAATTTTGATATTTGTTTCAAAAATACCCTTGAAGACTTTTTTTCATTAAATTCATGATCAGAAAATGATGGTTTTGCATTTGTATTGTTGCTTATGTGAACATATTTGAACATATATGTTGAAAAAAAAAAATCAAAGCAGATGGAAATATGTCATTTTTCTTCCATAAATTTAACAGAAAAAATCTTCAAGGGTTGTTTTGAAACTAACTTCAAAGTTCAAGGGTTAAAATGAAACTTTTCAAAGTTTAGGGGTATAATTGAAACCAACTCCATAGTTCAGAGATATTTTTGATAATTTAACCTTTTTTCTTTGTTAGATATCCAAACAGTAGGACTAAAACATACATTTTGCCTCAATACTTAATATAAGGAGTTACAATTTCTATAAACATTCAAAAAAAAAAAAATTTGAAGAACTATTTTCTTTGTTTTTATTTGTACAATGTAAGACATCAAAGCATCTTAAGATCACAAGAGTGTATATATAAAAATAAGGCAACAATTTTCAAAGGAATAATGCATTGGATCAATCTCCAAATTATTAATACGATTTATTAGTTGAAGTGCCCCTTAATCATTGGGTAGTACCACTAGGCATTGTCCAAACACATGCCTCATAAAAATGCTTTATTCTAACACAACCAAAAATCTTAGAAATGGTTAAAATAAAAGATACTTTGTCAGTTTCAAGGTCACCATAATTTAGATTTGAACACATGTTATTGTCCTTATTTTGTCTGTTTCTGTTTTTATTATTTATATTTCAACTTTAAATAGAATATCCAACTTTCATTTTTTTTTTTTTTTGTCCATTTGCATGATTGAGGCCAACTTTAATCATTGAGATACTCTTAACACTTTCATTTTTTGAAGTAATTTTCTTTTCATTCAATTGAATCAATAGTCACAGGTACACCTTAGCTTTGCAGCAAGGTATGAGTAGTTGAAGGACTGATCTACCCTGCAAGAAAGAAGCTCACACCAGTGTGGTGATATGTCCAATACGCTCTAATGCGTACGTCTGTGTTTAGATCATAGTAGTAACGAGCTAAACTAGAGTAGTGTTGCATACCTCAATATTAGGATGAGTCCCTTCTATTTATACTTTTCCTCACTAACTTATTCTCAAGTACAAGGAGTCAAGCAAAAAGTAGGGAGAGAAGGGACACGTGCCTCGGTTTGGTTAGTACTCAGCTCGGTAGGTCGTACCTCTGTGCGTGAGCTCGGTGTTCCTCTTCGGCTCGGCCCTAAATACCTCTCTGGGGATTCTTCTTTCATCTGGCCCAAGCAGACCTCAAGTGGGCCTAGGAGAAAATGGGCCCACGCATAACACCAATGTTAATTTTGTTTACATAAAAAGGAATTAGAATGGAAATAAGAAAGAATCAAGGTCAAATTTTATAAAATTAATATATACTTTATAAAAGATTTTTTTTTTTACAAATTTTAAAGATTATTTCATTTTACTAATAAATAATTATTTCATTTTAATTTCTAAATTTTCAAAATGTCTACTTTAGTCTTTGAACTTTCAATACACTTAAAGTTGGCTTTAATAGAAAAAAATATGCATCATTCTTGTAATCTCCGCTTTCACCATTTATACTTGAACACATAATTAATTGATACATCATTTGCTACTAATATGATGGTACAACAATTAATAGAAAAATTTTCTTACTACTGTAGTATTAGAAATTTGAAACTACATCTAGTATTTTTTCTAAAGTTCATAGATTTAAACCATGCATTTTGAAAATTCAAATATAAAGTAGAAATAATTGAAAAAAACTTAAAGCTTACTAAATTGATATGGAGTAAGGTTTAAGTTTATCAACATCTCGAATGAAAATCGTATTGATAAGATTAAAGCTTAATAGTTACCCTCCATTATGGAATCAAGAAAATTCAAGAAATGATTTTAAACCTTGTAATTTGAAATTCGAGAAATGATTTTAAATTTTTTATCTTGTTTAAGATGAGAAAGATTTGAAATGAATATATATATAATTGCGTGTTTGAGTGATAACTAGAAAAAAAAAAAAAAACAATAAGTTTACTGATATAGACTTGTAATTTACCTTTAAATTCTATAAAATCCTACCAAATCCAACCGTTTTAGTTAAGAAATTCTTTTACGTAAAAATACGATTTGAAATCACTCCTTTCTCTTGTGATTAAGAAATAACTTGTGGTTAAGAAACAACTTGAAATCTCTCACAATAATGAGTATCCAAATTAAAGCATCTATTTATTTTCTTGAAATCGAAAGTTCAAATCCTCACCCTCAAATTTGTTAAACGAAAAAGAAGATTAAAGCAAATTAGAATCCCATAAAAAGAAACTCAATCAAGCTTATAGAGCTGAAAAACTGAAAAATGTTTCTCATCTTTTCATGAGATATCTCATTTACACGAGAGAAATGATGATCATTCCCTAAAACAAGATCGAATAAGCTTATGAAATCCAATCAAAAGACATCAAATGTAAAAAAAAAAAAAAAAAAAAAAAAGAGACTTGAAAATTGAAACGAATTCCGTTAGCAAACTCTTATTCCAACAATGATTTATACAAGTTGCCCAGAACAGCCTCTCCCTGCAGGAAGGAAAAGAACCAATCTTTGGACAGACCCACCAAATATTACACCAAAATATATAATACTCCATTGCTTCATAATCACCCTTTCCTTATCATTAATTTTTACAACACCTTTCTTTTTAACCCAACCCCGCCCCCCCAAAAAAAGAAAAAAGAATAGTCACAAAGACCTTTCAAAACAGTAATATATTTATATATATATATGTTATATATAACCAACCAACCCATTACCCCTAACTTTGCTGGTTTTTGTTCAAAGGAGAAGACACGTCTCTGGCTGGCGCTTCAGCTGGTACTTAGCTTGCTGCTTCGACCAGTAAGCGTGCGCAGTCAAGACTCGGTCCAAAAGCTCCTGTGGCACGGGTTCTCCCCTTCTTTGCTGTGGGGATATTCTTGCCGTGTGCACCAGTGTTTTCCATTTGTCCTGAATCCACAGCCAAATCACTCTATTTTTTAACCCATCCATTCATTTTCTTTTTATACTTTTGATTCATATATAAACAAGTTCAGAAGATTAAACATGGAAGAACCAACCAACATGTGGGGGTATCAATACACAGCCGGGTGACTTCAACTATGTACTTTGCTAATCTTACAGATTTAGCACTATGTATTTGTTCTTGTAAGTCGACCCAAGTTGTGCACTTTCTTTCTCATACCAAAACACACATACAACTTCTAGCAATTTCATATATGGGATGACACGAACTATATGGGAAGAAACTGAGTCAAACTCGATTATTTAGAAACGAATAAGAGGTTCTGTACCTTCAGATCCACATAAGTTCTATGCTTTGCATTGTCAAATGCACGGAGTTTAACATCTCGCCACCTACAGAATAATAAATATCAGCCACATTGCCAGGAGGGGTCATTCTGCGAAAGGCTGGCAAAATTTTTGTTATACTGCTCATAACACTACTGCTAATACAGCAGATATTAGAAACTTCCAAGTAAATGTTTTTCACCGTTGATCACTTCTATTCTACTTCAGAGATGCACGTGCAAATCTAATGGCTACAATTGTTCCTTGCGTCTTACTTTATTCTATTTTATCCTTGAAGAGATTCCTTAGAACTCAAGGACAGTTGTACAACCTATAGAACAGATCCTCTCTAAGTAAGGTCGTTCCTTGAAGAGCTTTCTTCCTTATTAATAAAAAATATATACCTTCCTGTACCAAGTTTCTCAACGGCTTGAACCAATGCCTCCACTTCAGCGACAGAGAAGGGTCTACGAATTCGCCTCTGTGCAACCTCAGACCGCTTAGATTTTCGATGCATGGGAACCACAGAAAATGCCTCCACTGTCATTGCTGGTACAGCGACCAGTGCTTTAGAGTCCATTGTGCTCTTGTGATTTGACGTATCGGTAGGAGAGGGTGCCGAATCATGATCACTCTCAATGAAATTGCCTAAAGAGTCTCCATGAGGCTCAGGCAACACATTGCTACTGCCAGGATTATCTGCAGAGGCATCCGGTGAATACCTGAAAATCACAGCATTCAATCACTTTCCACAAAATAATGAGAATGATGATCATGACCCATTAATGATTATTTTTTTTTATGAAATTTGTGAGTGTCTAGGACCGGCTTACGCACACTTCAACTATAACTATTCTCATAGGATAATTGTCTGACTCTACTATATTTTAGGCACCAAAAAATTCGTAGGATATTAAATCCTAAGTAGATAGCCACCATGACTTGAACTTCTTCCCTTTAAGACTATTTGCATTAGCTCTCATTGACCACTAGGCCAACTCATGGGAGTTTGGTGGCCCTGATCAAATAAACAAGAAAGAAACGGTGGAGTAGAAATGGTATGGTGACCTCCATTTTTTTTTATTTTTTATATCGATGAGTGTCCGGGCCAACTTGCGTGCATCTCAACTAATCTCACTAGACAACCGTTTGACCCTACTACATTTGGTTGACAAAGAAATACGTAGGATATTAAAAACATCAATTTTCTTGAAAACCAGAAACAAAGAAACAACCTTAATGAATGACATTGATAAGCTTCAACTTGCTATCAGCTTTATAATATGATAACAACTAAAAACACATCTAACGGAACATCGCCGTGTTCCGTTTACCTGGTTAGAGGTTCGGGGGCATCACATGGAAGAATACAAGGAGAATCTTCTTGGCACAACGCAAGAGGAGTTAGTGAAGGATTAGGCTCAAGGGAAAATCCCAACGAATCAAGCTGGTTGTCATGAGAAATTCCAGTCTGAAATAAAGTTTTATTGTCATCTCTAACCTTCTTCCCCTGAAGAAGAACACCGACACGTAATCCACCACCAAGTATAGCAGTCACTGCTTCCATAACGGTCCTCTACAGAACAGTTAAGCAAGATCAGAAATCATGATACCCAAAAATCACAGATGCATCTATATCTCCGTTAACTTAAGAACTTTAAATGAGGAAAAATTGGACATATAACATCTTTGTAACATTTCCCCCTTCGGGGTTTGCAAGATGACTGTGGATTACGACTTACATCATACTGTGTCACAACCAATTTACAGTTGACAAATGCGAAGTCTTGAAGTAAATTCAACAAATAATCCATCCATCGTTTTCATACCTTCAATGAACCAACAGTTGCAGTCTCTGCAATTTCAATAAAGAGCTCTGGCACCCTAAAAGATTTTATCCTAATTTTCACTGTGAAAAAAGATAAAAACCTTCATGTACAATCCACGTGCCAGTGGCAGAAATAATAAGCCAAGACAATTCAGTGCAGTAAATCCATCAGAAGTTCTCATACCATGAGAATCTTTGGATTGGAAGGGTTTGTGATGACCATGACCTGATGCAGAACACGATCTCCCTGTGCATGAGGACAACATTCAGCAAAAAGCCTTAAGAAAGCAATAAATCTCAAGCACAAAAAGCTTTCAGTTGCTATTTTGAAAGCAGTGAAGGCACCATTCTAAAGAACGAACCTGAGCTATCTGTCTTGGCAACCTTCCCAATTGAATTGGAAATGCCCTCTGAATTAATTCCACCGTCAGAATTTGACACTGAGCTACTGCAGTCAAAGAATTTCCTCTTTTTAAAAGGAATATTCATTTGAGATTTCTGGCGTCTGCAACTGTCATGAGAGCTCTTACTGCGAAACATAGATTTCCAAATGCCATCTAGAACCAAGAAAACAACCTATTTGAAACTGAACCGAACCTTGTACTTTAGCATAAAAACACCCCAAATAGTACCATAAAGCAGGTCACTTACCAGTTTTAGAAAGTGATTCATCCCTGTATCTTGGAACTACTTTCCAAGACTTAGAAGCTGATACTTTCCTTATTCTTCGGTCTCTACTACTAGGTACTGTCCTAAAGGACTTTATTGAGGAGACTGGATGAGTACACCCAGAAGAGTTTTCGTCATCATCTCTATCAACTACTTTTACATTATTCTGAGTTGCAAAAGAGGCGTTCTGAACAATCTGTTTGTCATGTGTCATCTTGCCAGAACTAACTGAATTTCCCGACACATGAGCTTTCTGGTCCAAGATAACGGGATCCTCTCTCTTGCATGAGTCATCCTGATCCTGAGTTCCAGTAAGCACCTCTTCAGTTTTATGCAACTCATATTTTACTATAACTTTATTTTTACCATCCAATTCAAAGTCATCAGACTCCTTGCTACTGGGGGAGCCTACATGTACTTCACTAGCTAAATTTCCCATTTCATTCTTGCTCTTGGTGAAATTTGTTACTTCGGAAGCTAATTGCGGTGAATTTTCATCATGCTGTGGAAGACAATCCTTCGAATCACATTTTTTATCATGACCTGATAAAACGAGCTCTGAGACAGAGCCCTGGTCACAGCTGCCTCGATCAGAAGGTTCTACTTTGAGCAAACTGTCTGCATCCAATTCTTTGTTCACAACTGCATACCTATCTTTTTCGGTTGATGTATCAGTAGTAGTCGTCGTAGGACCATCTGTCCCATGCAACAACTTGTCAGCAACAGTGGCCAACAAATCAAATGCACGCATTTGCCTACCTTCAGTGCCCTTTTTACATATACTTCTCTTCTGAAATAATAAGAAAATCATTCAAATTCATCATAATCGAAGGAAGCAGAAGACAGAGATCTCTAAGTAATTTGGAACGAAGGCCAAGAATGATAGAGGACATGTACCCTGGCTGATCTGGTAGCTCGAGGCATTGTTGGCACTTGGTAGCCATGGAACCCATAATCTAACTTCTTCTGAAGCACCATATTTTAGAAGTCATAGCACAAATATGAACAGTACACAGAGATCAAGCACATGTGAACACACTTCAACGTTGTGACTATTGCCCACAAGGTCACAGCACAGATTAATTCCTGGAAAGGAAAAGAGATGAATCAGATTATTTTCCTGTGTGTATTGGGTTAGAACATCAAACCACATACTCTAACATTAAAAGAAGAAGCCCCAGAGGAGCCAAAGGATCCGATACCAAACTCAAACTAGATCTGTTTCCACAAGCTAATAGAAACTGAGAAATTAAATTGAAAAGAGGAATTATGTTTCAATGTTCAACAACCAGTGAAACAAAAGTTCTGAAGCATTTCCAGGCCTCAACATCACAATTCCAAGGCTTCTATTCAATCCAACCAAACCGAACATTAAGGAATTCTCTATAACAAACTTGAGACCGTCAATTGACACTAATCAAGGCCAAAAAAAAAAAAAAACACATTCCGCACACAAGCACAAGCACATAGGGAGCATTGACCCAGAACTTGGAATTTCAACAGAGGTTGATGATCTAACTAAAACCCAAATTTTAACAAACCTCAGTGATGATGGGATGAAGCAGTATAAACCGCGAGAAGCTCCAGAAAGGGGAAACCCCCATGCAATACAGTATTACTCAAGCATCAGAAATAAGGTGACATGCAGTCATAATAAATTATAAACCCAACCCAGAAAAAATTTCAGATAGTAATTAAGAAAGATACCTTGTTAACCGAAAAAACTAAAAAGTAAAAACTAATAAATTAATAACAAACCGCAACAAAACCCTTGAGTGGATGATCGAAGACGAAGAAACATAAATTCATGAGAAATAGATGGTTCCCCACATCTATGCAGGAATCTGCAAACAGCTGAAACTTGATCGAAATTCAAGAACTCGAAACAGAAAAATGGGAAGATTCTCGATCATCCACGAATTTCTAAAGAGAATTGGTGCAGAATCTGAGATCGAATCTCTCAAGGCACAAATAGAATACCCAGAAACAAGCAGAAGGGAAGAACAGAAAAGGAATCCGCTAAGAACTCCAAAACAACTAAAGCAAAATCAAAAGAGACAATAATAATCATATGAAACGAACGAGAGCAAAAACCCATTCGACTGATCAGATAATAGAAGGAACAGAAACCGAAAATTGCCAACAAACGACAATTCTGAAGCAAAATTGGACGTTAAATCTTCCAATTCCCTGTCCCCAATCCCAAGGTTTTTGTCTAGAAACCAAATGCACTGTTCTGAAAAACCCCCATTACAAACGATGAAAGAAAGAAGAATTATCGAAACAGAAATGGGTAAAAACCAAACAAAAATTGTTGGTGGCTCACCTGAGCAAAACGATTTGCTTCCAAATTTCACCGGAAAGTGAAATTCCGGCGAAATTCCCCCACTTGCAAGCCAAAAAGAGATCTGTAAATCCAACAAGAAATCGAAGAAACAAACAAGGATTGGCTTTGTTTCACCACATTCTCTCGTTTTCTATCCCATAGTTTTTCAATTTAATCCTAAAAGTTCCAAACGCCAAACCAAAATCAAGTTATATAAAAAATTTCTTCTCTCTGTAAAAATATGATTTTTTTTTTTCTTTTTTTTTTAAATTCCGATCGCCAAAACCCTCTGAAAACCACCAAAAGACATTTGCTTAAACCCCAGCTATCTTATACCATTGACCATCTTCACCGGACCTATCGGTAAGTGCCCATCAGTTTACCGGCTATAACCGGTGACTAAAACCACCTAAAGACCGGTTCTTGTCTACCAGATGAACCCACCATATTGTAAAGCGCCTTCAGATTTTGACACGTGGCGTTGCGTTAAATCTTGTGGCTGCCTGCGGTCCGCACGATCGAGAAAAACGTTGAGTCACAAAAAGGATCACTTATTATTATTTATTATTTTTTGGTTTAACTTTCACTCTTTTTCTTTTTTTTTTTTTCTTTTTCTTTTTTTTTTTCAGTTTTTGATTATTTAGATAATAATAAAAGTTAGGGCCAGGGGACGTCAATTTTGAATGGGGTTTCCACCAAATAGGGCATTTTAGGTAACTAGCTAAATTTCCAAAATTCTACGGCTGATGTAAATATTTGTGTTTTTCTTTCCCAATTTATATAATTATTATAAAATCATTTTCAATTTCAAATTATATTTTCTTTTCAAATTTAAATAAATACTATATAATATGTAGCTTTATTTTATTGTGAAAAGAAAATGCTAATTTCATTAAATAACCACTTTCATCAGTTGGGTCAATTTAATAGATAATTTTTTTTTACATCTAATTAATTTGGTGGTAAAAGTATGATACCTTTAATAATCTTCAATAATTAAAGCATAAACACCGAAACTAAAAATGATTTTATCAATTGAAAACATAAAAATGTGAATTTGTACTTTAATTTATATTAATTTAAAAATCTAGGCTCAATTTCTAATCTATAAAATATTAGAATCTAGGTTGGACCACACTTAAAAAAGTAAAGAGAAGAAGAATTATCTTAAAATTCATATTGAATACTAAAAATACATATTTAAAAACTGTTTCTTCCTCAAACTTTATCTCCTAAATTTTTTTAGAATTAAGAGTTGTACGTAAAAAAATTAAAACATACAAATTTACTTTGTCAAGAAATGACCTCTCTTTAATGAAATTATTTAATCTATAAAATTGATATGAAATATGATAGAAGTTATAGCTCCTAAGAAATTTATGACATAATCTTAAATGCATATACATATAAACATAAAAATATAATCTCGCTTATTTAATTTATAGATATGTTATTTATCTTAATGTAATTAGATTTTTTTTTTTTTGAAGTGGTCAACCATAGGATCTAATTTTAATATTTAATAAAAGAATCATATTCCAAATCAAAATAATAAAAATGTAAGGACTAACAAATCAGTATTAGTTTCAAAAAAAAAAAAAAAAAACAAATCAGTATTGAGAACAAAATAATAATAATAATAATTTTCTCTACGTAACAGATACAGACAAGAGTTATAGATCACGTGTCTAGCTGAGATTAAGATCGGACGGTGGGTATTCTCCAAGATCAAGAAAATCGAACGGCTAAGAGATGAGTCCGGTGGGGCTAATTTGGTAATTTAGTGCAACGTGAGGTGTAATTTTATTATATTGGGGCAGTTATCCTTATCCCGATAAGCATGTTCCGAAGTTATTTATTATCTTGTTGGCGCGTGGGATTCACCCGCAGATAATCGCGTGGGATATGGGCACTAAATCCTATGTGGCAAAAGTCCCGTCTTCTATTGGATGCTTTTTGTTTGATATTATCCTATAAATTTCTCAAATTACAAATTTAAATATATATTTTAAATTACCAATTTAGTCTTTTTGATTTAGATTTAGTTTTAATTGGATTACTATATTTTAAAATTTTCAATTTGATTTTTGTAATTTGGTCAACTCATATTTTCTGTTTTATGTGAAATAATTTTTTGATTTTTATTTAGTTAATTGTGCAGGTTGACTATAATAAATTTTGGATCTAAATAAGGAAAATAATAAGTTTACAGGTAGATAAAAATAGTTTAGAACCATTCAAAAAAAATTTAACCAACCATGAAAATCCAAATTAAAATTAAATAAAAATAAGCTTAGTCCCTAAACTTGTAAGCTTGTGATTAATAGATCTTTGAACTTTAAAAATTATTTGATATATCTCTAAATTTTGAATTTTTTTATCTAATGGATCTCTAAGCTTTAAAAGTGTTTAATAAATCTCTAAACATATTCAACTGTTTTTAAAAAGCAAAAATTTAACCAAATCTATTTGACATAAAAGTTGAATTTTGCGTAGAATATGACTCTAAACTTTTTTTTTTTTTTTTGTCTATTGAGTTTATGAATTTTAAGGATTTTTTTAATAAGTCAGGACTTATTAGACATAAAAATAAAATTTTAAGTATCTATTAAACACAAAATTAAAAATTTAAAGATCTATTAAATACAAAAATAAAAGTTAAGGATTAAATTTGTAATTTAAGGATCAAATTGGTAATTTAATCCCATTGAAGGCCGGTTTTTTTTCCTGGTTTTGAGTTAGATTTTGGTAATGATATAAAAAACCCAAGTTTGTTTATGCATATTTACTTTTTAAAACTCAAGTAATTATTATCTCAGGATAAAAATATTACATGAACCATAAGATTTTCTTATTCATCTAAGAGATGAGACTTCTTTACTTCAAACTTTTTTCATTTGAAAATGAAGAAGAGTGAGAACAGAGAAGAAAGAAGAGAGAAACGTACTCATTAATATGTGTAAATCGATTTTAATTATTTGAAATTATTATTAATTAATTATCTAATATAAATATTTTAATTAATTAAATCTAATAAGTTAAATTATTTCTTACATAAACAAAACCTATAAAAAAATATAACATTTAACTCTCAGATATTAATTATTTTGTATATTCAAATACACACATTTATTATTCAAACATTTAAATTTTAGGTTTTTAACTCTCAAATATTTAGACTTCATAACCATTTGATTTTTGGTTTTTGAAAACTAAGCTTATAAATATTACTCTCACTTATGAATTTTCTTGTTATCTACTTTTTATATATGTATTGAAAACAAAAAAAAAAAAAATTCAAAAATTTATTATTTTTTTTGAAATTTGGTAAAAAATTTAAATGTTTTCTTAAAAAAAGATAAAACTTAAGGTTAAGAAATTGTGGAAAAATAAACACAACTTTTAAAAAACAAAAAAAAAAAAATTGAACGGTTATCAAAAAACATTGGAAAAAAAAAGTGGGGGAGGTGACGGCGCGAGGCGAATATTCGAAGAAGACCACCTAGAGATAACGGCGTTTAAGGTTCGAACGGATAACCCGGAGGGCCCCACGAAGAGATCGACAGTTAAAAAGATGTTTATTTATTTTTTTATATAAATTTTAGAAGAAAAAGAAAAAGTAGCGTTGCGGCGTCGTTTCAAAGACAAGTGTCGTAGATGAGCGACGAAAACATCGGGGAGCCATGAAAATCGAGAAAATCGCTCGCAAAGCTTTTTGTGAATTTAAAATTAAAAAAAAAAAAAAAACACATCGATCACGTGGAAAAAAAAGCCAAAACATTTGGGTGGGGTTTTATCGCGACACGTGGCGGTAACCCGATGACTTTTGTTTCACTTGTGTCACCGTTTCTTAGGAAAAACTCTAGTATTATTGTAGTATGGAACATTGATTGTTTGTCACGTCAGCATCTATTTGAAAATTATGTGGGAACCACCAGCATTTAAAAACCATTTATGAACCCAATAACACAGTGTGAATAAAGGGAGTATGGTATTCCCGTAGTACTAGAAATTTTCCCCCATTTCTTTAGCCCGTCCGAAATCTTACGTAGATGTTTCCCAAGATTTCTTAAGATCTCCACCGTCCCTTATCACCGTCGAGATAAAAGTTAATCCACGGTTGTGGAACTGCCAAGTGTGTCATGTCCCATGAATGCATATTTGAATACCATGACACGGAAATTAACATTTTTTACATTATATAAATTAATATTTGGAGTATTTAAATTTTAGGTTTGAATGTCATGAGTTAAAATATCATGTCTCATTCTATTTTAATCATCTGATATTGGTTTTGAAAATTTTAAAAGTTTGATTCTAAAATAATGTTTGGACATATTTGGGACTGATTTAAAAAAAATTAAAATCACTTTTGTCATATTTAAAATTACTTCGAAACATGCCTTTAATCATTTTAAAATCAACTCAATATTTGATTTTACACTTTTTAAAGGCAATTTTCATACCATAAAATATGGGTTTGCATAATTAAAAGCATGTTTTCGGAGTGATTTTGAATACGACAAAAGTGATTTTAACAATTTCAAAATCACTCCCAAACCATTTTATTTAGTGTTTGATAAAGCTGATTATTAATTAATTTTAATTAAAAAAAATACATTTTCAATTACGTTAATTTGGAAAATCTAATTAGCTTTTTAAATTAGCTTTCTTAAAAAACTTGTGGATTTGCTAACTAACCATTTAGGGCATGTTTGGTACGCAATATGAATTGTATTTTATATTTTCAGATTAAGTGAATATGTGTTTGTTAATATTATGGTGAGTTTTCATTTCTAATATGATAGGTGAGCTTTTGACATTGTATTTTCACTTCAACATTGATTCTTGCTTATTTGAGTATCCAAAACTTTCATTTTCAAAACTTTTGTTTAAAAAAAAAACCACAAAAGTGCCTAATTTACCTATGGTGAGCATTTAAACAGAACATGTGTTCCACACACTACAGCTTAACTACTGAAGAAGAATAGTAATTAGATTAAGGTCAACAAGACCAAGGTAATGATGATGACGATGATAATGGAGGTGATGGTAATGGTGGTGGTGGAGGCAGTCAAGTTGTGAAAAATGTTGGAGGAGGTGAACAACATGAAAGACCTAGCCCCTTCACCTAAGAGTCTCAATTCACTCATGCCACACAAGACTCTGATTATGGCCATAGAGTTGGTGGTCCAGGAATTGGAGCAATAGGAAAACCTTTCATTTGTAGAAGATCCACAAATTACGATGTTCAATTTGATGAACAATCTCTTGTTTCAAGTATGAAGAGGATGAGTTTGGACACCGAGTATGGACATAAACAATATGACTATAATAATAGTAACTATGGTTATAGTAGTAGTAACTATGGTTATCGCAATACTAACTATGACTATAGCTATAGTAACTATAATCATTTAAGTGGTTACAATACTTATGGTTATGGTCAAGGACAATATACACTAATCTATACACGAGATCCACAACTTTTACCTGAAGATGACCTAGACTCAGGTTTAGAACCTCTGTATTAGCTTCATTCTTCAGAGCATCCTCATTTAGATCATACATGGTTTGACAAAAGGTATCTTCCTATTGGCGTCATTGGAGTTAATCATGATACTCATGTGTGACATATATCAAATTATGTCAGAAATTTTGAAAATACCTTGAGTTGGGAGCAATATTACTACTATCAAATCAACTATATTGATGCTAGTTTCATACCTGCAAGGTCATCATCTTATTACTAAATCATGTGCTTGTATGACAAGAATTTTCTATCAATGAAGTATTTAAGTCCATTCATTTTACGATCTTCATTATTATCTATTATTGTATTACTATTCATATTTTACTTATGATTAGTGATGTATATGCCTAAAGTAGTAGTTTATTTCTTAAATAAGCTTATTTTAAAGTTTCACAAAAAAAAATCATAATATTGTTATAAGTTTTCGTGATATCCATGATTTTTTTTTGGAATATCCGTCGATATATCCGTAAAATCGAATTATTGATATTGGTACCGATATCTATATTTGCATCATTGGACGTGATATTCCAAAACTATATAAAATAGGGGTGTCCAAAAACTAGTTCGAACAGAAAAATCGAACCAAATCAACTGGTTCAGTCCGATTTTCTAGCTAATTTCAGTTTTCTCGGTTTATTTCTTTAAAAAACAGAGAATTTCATTTTGGTTCTCGATTTATTCCTGTAAGAAATTGGTTGAAAGTTCAAGTTTCTTTTCTTAGATAATTTTTTTAATTCTCTAAATTTCTACTGATTCACTAAGTATTATATCATGTAAGTTTATCCTCAAATATAATTATAACAATCACCAACAATGATGGACTAAACTATATATTTAGGCTTTAATTTTTAAAATTTTCACAACAATGAGAGACTAGAACATATATTCAGCCTTTAGTTTTTAAAATTTTAATATCTACCCACGCAACACCTCAACCAATTTATATGGCCCTCATCACATCGTTAATACGTATATTCAACGTCATATAATCCATCTATTTAATAATTGACACACAATAATGATAAGGAATGTTATTTTTAGAAAATCGTAAAATTAAAATAGATATTTTCAATGTTTTAGATACCAAAGTGGAATAAATTAGAAGTTCAAAAATTTGAATATATTATTTTTTAGTATTAAATAAATGTGCTGACTGTACATTAATATTCGCTTGAATAATTATGAAATTTAAATTAGAGCCATGGTAGGGAGACGATTTTGAATGTGGTTTTATTATTATTATTATTTGTTATTTTTAAGTTAAATTAGAAGTACAATATGAGTTGGATAGGTAGGCCGGAAGGACGATGAATCCAAAGTGGGAATGTTGGAAATTTTAAATGCCAACTCATTTTTCTCTACACATTTGGAATTTTTTGAAGCAAGAGCTTGGATCAAGAGACAAGAATTTGATCCATTACAATTATTGGGATGATAAACCTTTACCATTCAAAACAATTTTTATTTAAATCATTGACCCGATTTAATTTAAGATTAAATTACGAGTTTAGTCTATAAACTTTTGAGATTTATTTCCATTTAGTTTCTGAACTTTTGAAAGTGTCTACTAGATTCTTAAATTTTCAATTTTATGTCTAATTAGTTCATGAACTTTCAATTTTGTATCTGATAGGTCATTGACAAATTTAAAATTTTTAAAAATTAATTGATCTATTAAATATAAATTTGAATTTTATGTCTAATGGAGCACTGCAATTTAGTAGATTCGTAAATTTAAAAAAAAAATTGAAAGTTCAAGGACTAAATTTTTAATTTTGAAAGTTCATGAACCAAATTGACAAAAACTTCAAAGTTCAAGGACTAAACTTGTAATTTAACCTTAATTTTAAATATAAATATTTGAATTAGGATAGTTCATGGGAAAAGTCCATAGGAAAAACGTTCTAGTTTAGTATTAATTTTGTTTTTAATTTTTAATTTTTGGTTAAATATATATTTTAGTCCCTGACGATTGAGTATTTTATTTTTAATTTAATCGCTCGCTATTTTGAGAGAATAGGTCACCTGTGAGAGGAAAAGTTAACACTTCTACGTGGTTTATTTCCTTTGAATCTTGAGAGAATATAGGTCACTTGTGAGAGGAAAAATGTCACATGTTATGTAAGTTTATCAATGTCGAAAATGTTAAAACGTAAGTGATTTGATTGAAATTTTTTTTAAAACAATATAGAATAAATTGAAATAACACTCCAACGTTAGGGATTAAAACATATATTTAGTATTTATATTTTAAAGGTTAAATTACATACTCAAATTGTTTACTTTAATTTCTATACTTTTGATAATATTTTAATAATTAGTCTATGTCGGTAGTTGAGTTAACAGACGAATGATGTAACATTATGTTGATGCTAACTGGGTGTCTTGTAGATGCTAATGTCAATATGAGATTTACATAGACTATTTAATAATATTATTAAAAGTACGAAGATCAAATTGAAAGAAAAATATGCAGGGATCGAAATTAAATGATAAAACTAAAAGAAAAGTGAATATGATTGTTTAATTTATATAATGTTATAGCCAACCTAAGCATAGCTTAACTAGTTAAGGTATATACCCTCAACCTAGAGGTTAGAGATTCGAATTCTCTGCTCTAGATGTTGTTGAATTAAAAAAAAACGTTATAATAATGTTATATGTTTTTGTATCATACATTTTCATTATTTTTTGAACTAGATATTTATGAAAATTAGCCAACTTGAACAAAATTCAATGGTTAAGGCATAATTAACCTTCTAAAGGTTTGAATCTCGACTCACATTAATTTTCTAATTGTATGTCTAAACAAGTAATTCACAGGCTTTTTATTTCATATGTACTAAATTTTTTGTGATATAATTTATTTCATACTCATGCATGTAACTTTATATCAATCCATCCACTATCCTCACTATTATATTGATTGATATATGTTTACAAAATCATCTGGCGATTTTGAAGTATTAATTAACATATATTATTTATTATATATTTTTTTAGAAAGAACATGTTGCACTAATTTTAATGCTTTACAATTCATGTTTAGATCATACATCACCCTCAATCTTGATAATTCGGTTTGATTTAGACATCCACTAAATTTAAAGCTAGTTGGTTGTGTTCCAAAAATAAATTTAGAAATATAAGATTTTAGAAAATAAAATTTAGTAGGGTTATTCAAATCAAATCAAATTATTAATGTTGAGGGTAATTTATTATTAAATTAAACCAACTTAAAAACATTGAGAATATATAATATTTTTCCTTAAAAAACCATGTTGGAGATAATTAAAAAATCATTTACTTGTCAATCAATGATATAATGGAGATAGTTTACTTAAATTTAATATGAGAAAGAACTCAGTAAATTTTATTCATGATGTATAAATATAATAATTAATAAATAAAATACATGCTTCTTTTTTTTTTTTTTTTGAAAAGAATACATGTTAAATTAGTCCCTATACCTTTTCTCTTTCCAATTTTTGTTTTTGTGCCTTTAATTTAATCTCATTTGTGTATTTTTAATAATATTCACCATGTCAATAGTTACCTAATGCCAATATTCACCATGTCAATAGTTACAAATTAAATTACTAATGATAATGATTAATTATAATTAATATCAAAGTATAATGACTACATTAAAAGTTGAAATAGTTTAAAGTATATAAGCACCAATATAATGTTTACAAAAGTACAAAAGATAATGTATGTAATTTAACTTTATTTAAAACAAAATTTATTTATGAATCAAAAAGTATCTGTCAATCCGTGCATAGCTTATTGGATAAGGCACTAATTACCATTTTAAAAGTTGATAGTTTGATCTTTTACTTTTGCAATTGTTGAACTAAAAAAAATAAAAAATAAAAAGTATTTTTAAAATCCTAATAAAATTTGAAAACATAAACGCAAAATTTTATTTGACAATAAATTGGTTTTTAACTTTATATTTTTAATATTTATAATGGTTCATAAATAGTTTTCATTTTAAAATTTTCACTTTTGAAACATTTTTTAGATTTTGCTCAAAAGTCAATAGTAATTTATATGTGCATGTGTGTATAAACATTTTAATTTATTTAGTATTTTATAAATAACTTTAAAAAATAGGTTAATGAAAAAAATTATTACAAAAAGAAAAGCATAATTCTTGAGTTTTTTTTTTTTTTTTTGTACGGATGACCTCTTTTTAGTGGGTTTAACGATAGATGACCGGGTATCTAAATTTCTTGATCTAGGTTGTTTGACAGGCGTTTTCGCCTCTCAGTATGGGTCACTTTCGCCTCGTTATTTTTTTTCGATGATTTCTTATGCACTTCCATTTAAACTCTAATCTAACGGTACTCTCAGTTTAAAACCTTTTTTATAATAATATTTTAGCTAATATTTCAAAAGTGTTAGTAAGATATTGAAATGTACTTTTCAGTCTCTAAATTTACATAGGGTTTATAATTTAAACTTACAAATAAGTATATAAATTTATTTAAAAGAGACAAGAAGATTGTACTAACGAAGAAATAGAAGATGAAACTTTTAACCTTGAAGATTGTATAATAGGTGCTCTTATTTATTTATTCTATTGAGTTCAAGGTGCTCTTATTTAATGAACTATATACTTGAATTAGCCAAATTACGGCATTACAATTTGTAAAAATATAAACAATCCTCCAATGCTTTCAAAGATTATTATAAGTATCTCAACAATTAATATTTCTCTTTATTTTCATTAAATTCAATATCATATTTTACATAATTGTCATATGTGGCTCATGCTATTATATGTCACATATACCAATTTTGTTAAGAATTTAGAGCAAGGGTTTACGTATTGGTACATAATGAGATTAAAAACAAAAACATATTAGTGCTTATAACAAACTAATTTAATTAATAGAGGATATTCTATCCATATTTTCTATTGGTGCGTAGTTTATAATTCTTTCTTCTTAAAGACATAAAACAAAAACAACATCAAATCAGTCACTTTATTTATTTTAATTGATGATTTTAATTTTTATCCGCCTTAATTTTTGTATATTCAAATTCTCTTTATTTTAATCGATCTGTTTTCAAAATGTCTATCTTAGCTTCTGTGCTTTTAAAAAATGACCATTTTAATTCATGTTTACAAAATTCCAACACAAAGTTTATACGCAATGAAAATTCTTTAATACAAAACTATAACAATATTTTAAGAAATTTATTGAATATATGGTTGTGTTAAATTTTTATTAAAAAAATAGATTACAAGAAAATAAATAAAGAGACCCAAAATTCACTTTTTATCTTTTTTAATAGTACACTAATTAAAATGGACATTTTCAAAGTATAAGAACTAAAATAGAAAAAAACTTAAATGAAAAGACTAAAATTAACGTGACAAAAATAAACTAAGACTGAAAGTATAGGACCAAAATGCGATTTACACCTTTTTTTTTTTTTTTAATTAACCTAGAGAGACTTAGAAAAGCTTGACTTTGAGGTTGATGGGAGAGTGAGAAATTGATCAAAATTAAAATTGAAGTTATGAACCTTTTGATTTCTTGACTTAGAAGCATACACAATCAGATCTCATCTTAACTTGAAAAAGAAAAAAAGGATCAAGAAGAGTAAATTTTGGCTTGAGTGTACAACTATGTTAGAGAACCTCTTTTTGCTTCTTGGCTGAGTGATCTAACTTTCTCACTTTTTATATCAAACCTTTTCTTTTAGCAAGAAGTCCAAATTTTCTAGGGTTTTGGGTAGGTGAATCACTTCTAACCACTTTTAATTTCATTGAATTTAAACCCTACACTTTAATAAGTGCCGTAATTTTAGTATCCTTAATCTATTAACTTTTTCATTTTCTTTAAGATTTGTGATTGACTATAATCGTTCTTATGGTTGGATGAAACTATTTTTGCGGATATTGGTTCTTTTTCCAATTGCATTGAATGCTTTTAATTAGTTGAATTTAGATATTTGTAGTTTGAATATTATTTATATATTTGATTTTTGTCTAGGTTTGATCATCTTCTTGATTAGGGTTGGGGCATTTTCTATAACACAAATTTCAATATTTTATTAGATGAATTTTGTATGATTTATGGGTTGGTTCATGAGAAGTTTTCTAATCTAATCTTGAAGATGTACTAATTGCAACACTTATATTAGTTCATAGTTTAATTTGATGATTAAAAGTTTAGGTTAAAACTGACTTATTAGATTAAGTATATAGAAGTGAAAATTGATTTTTTTTTTCCAAATGATGATGTAATCATGTAACATCAAAGTATTTTATTATGAGTTAGAAATGCACTTAAGTCCGAATTTAATGAAATTAAAATTGAATACATACTCACTTCATTTATGACATTATGACTTGACTCATAATAACTTGCCTATAGAATATGGACTCATAAAAAATGCGATGTGTTAACAATTAAAAATCTTATAATTAAAATGTCATTTTAGTCCATTTGTATTTTGGATCTCATTTCATTTTAGTCTCTATACTTTTAATAAGTCTTAAAATTAGTCCATATCGTTAGTTTATAATAAATTTTTCCTATAAAAAATTAATTTCTACTAGTCCTTTAAATTTTGAAAATATATTCATATTGTATTTTTTTTGCATGAAAATTATTATTATTGTTTAACCAATTTCGATAAAAATTAACTTCAAACTAACAATAAGGACTAATTTTAAGATTTATTGAAAATACATAGACTAAAATTGGACATTTGAAAATACATTGACTAAAATGGAATAAGATCCAAAGTACAAGGGCCAAAATGATATTTTAATGAAGAAAAATACTATTTCCAAATTCACATATATATCCTCATCATTTTAATGTTTTAAGCGATAGTAAAAATTTAGTTGAAAAAAATTTCATACATAAAACATGAAATTGAAACTTGTAGAATAGTGGAGATAAAATTGAAAATAGTACAGAGAAAATTATACATTTAACCTAATTCTTTTGTTTGTGTAGTTTACTAATTAAAAAAAAAAACATAGTATAGATTGAAATGAGAATTGGAGTAATTTCTAAGGGCATTTTTTAGAGTTATTTTAGAATAGTCAAAATAACTTTTATCAAGTTCAAAACCACTTCTGTTTTAAAATTAATTCATTTAAAATCACTTTCGATATGAAAATAACTTTTAAACATGTAGAATCAAATGTTAAAATAATTATATGAAAATCACTTTTAATAAGTCTCTTAGGGCATGTTTGGGAGTGATTTTGGAATGCCAAAATCACTTTTGAGATGCCCAAAATCAATTCTCCTTCAAAATTGTGATGTTTGGCAATGATAAGAAAGTGATTTTGGAAACATCCAAAATCACTTTAAGTGATTCCCAGTCAATCACTTGGGAGATGATTCTCAAGTGATTTTGTCTTTAAAATGACTATTATTTCATATTTTAAAACAATCTTACTTTTTATGATGGGTAAAAACCGTAATCTTTTATAAAAATTCATTAATTTCCATAAAAAATCATGTATTCTCAAAACTGTCACCATTGAGGTCATCCATCATTATTTAAAATATGCCAATTTTTTTCTCTCTAAAATTTTTATAATGTCTATCTCTTACTCTATTCTCTTTTTAATATTCTTATTCATTTTCTCACTTTTTTTTCTCTCCAATGGTTTTAACTCTCTCTAACTTTTTTTATCTCTAAATTTTTTCGTTCATCTCTCTATAATTTTTGTATCTCTTTAACTTTTTTCTTTCTTATCTTTGACCTTTTGCTATAACTTTTTGCTCTTGAGATTTTTTTGTCCCTGACTTTGAACTTTTTTTTTTATTTTCATTAAATTTTTTCTCCCTAAAATTTTTATCATTCTCTTCAAATTTTTTTGTATATCTCTCTAAATTTATTTCTCTATCTTTCGATTTTTTCGCTCTCTATTAAATTTTTCTCTCTAAATTTTTTGTTTATCGCTCTAAAATTTCTATCCCTCCATGTCTTCAACAAGTTTTTCTCTTTGAAACTTTAATTTTCTCTAGCTTTATTTTTTTCCTTAATTTTTTAGTTATCTCGGTATAACTTTTTTCTACCGCCTTCTATTTTTTTTTTTTAATTTTCAAATGTAATGCTCTTTTTAGTAATTTGATGATTCTAAAATCACCTTTGAAAATAAACATTAATTGTTTTAAAAATAATTTTAATTAAATTTAAATCACTTTTAAAAGAGTAGAACCAAATATTAAAATGATTTATAACTAAAACTTTTACAAAATTAATTATAATTAAATCACTTAGCTTAAAATACTTATTTTAAAGTCACTCTAAAAAATGCCCTTAATCATTGAAAGTCACTTTTAATTGTATGAAAATCACTATTAAAAGTGTAGAACCAAGCATTAAAATGATTATATGAAAATCACTTTTCATAAATCAATTATAAACAAATCAATTGTGCTATAATCACTATTTCTAAAATCATTCCCAAACATGCCCTTATAAATAAATTATTTTAGCTAAAATCACTATTTCTAAAATTACTCACAAACATGTCTTAAGTTGATTGGAATGATTGTTGGACGATATTTCTAGAGAAATTTAATTTGTGGAATAAAACTTTGAATTTGTATTGATTTATGTAGTATAGTGGAGTACAATATCTAATATATGGTCCTATGATTTTTTCTCTCGTATGTATACTTGACTTGAGGGTTGGAATGCTTGTTCTCGAAGTTGAATCGTCAACTTTGAACTTGTGGAAAGTTTTTAGCTTTGAGCTTGTTGAAGGTGTCTAGTTTGTAGCTTATTGCAGGTCTTCAACTTTTAGCTTATTGTAGGTCTTTAGCTTTTAACTTATAGATGGTCTTCGGGTTGTAGCTTTTTGAAGCTTTTTAGCTTTAGCTTATTGAAGTTCTTCGGCTTGTTGCTTATTAAAACTCTCCTAAAATTCTATATGACCCAGTTTAACTGGCTGAGGCTTGCTTGATCAAATGGCTATGGTGAAGACACGTGACACATTATCTTATAAATTGTGAGGTCACTCTTCATCTTTCAGATGTGGGATCCTCAATATGCCCCCTCAATATGGTGTCTCTTTGAGTTCACCATTCTTGAATCGGATCCCAATTTTAATTTTTTTTTACTGAATACCCGTTTGGGTTTTATTGGACCGAATACCTGTTTGCAGTTAAGATGGTGTCTTTTTGGGTCTTATAAATTGTGAGGTCACTTTTCATCTTTCAGATGTGAGATCCTCAATATGCCCCCTCAAGATAATGCCTCTTTTGGGGTTCACCATTCTTGAATCTAATTGGACCCGTTTGGGTTTAAGATGATGCCTCTTTGGGTTCATCATTTTTTAATCGGATCTCAATTTTAATTTTTTGAACTGAATACCCGTTTGGGTTTTTATATTTTATTTTTTTTATTATTTATTGGACCGAATACTCGTTTGGGTTTTATGGGCTCTGATGCAATATTAAGATTACCTGGGGTTCCATCTCAAAACCAATTGGCAATGAGAGGAGTAGTCCATGTATCTTATAAATTGTGAGGTCTCTCTTCATTTTTTCAATGTGGGATCCTCAACAAAGTTTAATTTAGAACACATATCAATTTATAATTGGTCACAAATTTAATAATATGTAATTTTGTCATTAATTTGGAATAATAACGTGCCGACTCGTGATTGGCTAAAATTTTTCATTCAACAATAATAATAAAGATCCATGCTATAATATAAGATTGAAGATGCCTTTTTATTAGGCTCGAAAGTATGAAGTTTTTATTATGATATATAGTCTTTTTTTTCTCATTTAATTAGAATTATCTTATCGATATTTGTATTTGTCTTAATTAGAACTTATCAGTAATTATATTATAATTAGAAAACTTCAATATAAATGAATAAAAGATTGGGTTTTTGGCTTTATATTTGTTTTAGTAGCATTATTCAATTTAAATGATCTCAACTTTTAATGGCGCATTAATTTTTATTAACTTTTAAAAATGGCATAACAATTTGTAGTTAGATTAATAAAAATTCATTCTTCTTAATTAATGAGATATTAGTATAGAATTATTTTCACATCTCTCTTTGTAATAGAAAATTTATCCTATATCCCATTTGAAAGAGGTGATAAATTTTTTTAATGTGCAATCATTGCTATATTATTCTTGCATGTGTGAAATTTAGGTTTCCCGACCTTATTATATCCTAACAAATCACTATAAGGTCTTTAAACTTTAGATGCCAGTTGATATTTTGTAAATAATGATGGAAGATCTTAATAGTGGCGATTTTGAGAAACTTACCTTTTTTTGATAGAAAGTTACGGAATTGGACAAATCAAAATTTTCATTTTTAAGAGATGTAGGTGGAAGAAAATTTGCATGGTAAGAAATTGGGAAATTTTCAAAATTTTACCTCTAAACTTGTCAAGTTGTATCAATTTTGATCTTAAACTTTCAACTTTATCAAATTGGATCATAAACTTAAATAATTGTTGCAATTTTTACCCTCTAGTCAATTTCCACTGATTCACCTACCAATTTAACAAAAAATAATGCAAAAACGTCCATAAACTCACTAATTTCAAGAAAATCAAGTTTTACAATAGACTAAGTTTGATCAATGCACAAATTAACCATACCAAAATTCACAAATTTTATAAAAAATTTAGCTCTAATATCGTTTTTTCTCTAAAATCTTATCAATTTTATAATTCATTAAAAGTATATGAGAATAGAGTTTTGAGCAAAAACTCATTAAAGGGTTGAAATTGCAATACTCTTTTAAGTTTAAGGTTAAGATTTCAACATCTATCTAAGTTTGAGGTGTAATTTGATGAAATTGAAAATTTGAAGTAAAAATTGATACAACTTAACAAGTTTAAGAATAAAACTTGTAGTCAAGTATTAGTAATTGTTCACTTTACTCTTCAAAGAATGTTGCCCACAGTGTGGCTTGGCAACTAAACAACTAAAATTTTATGTCCAAAAAAAAAAAAAAAAAAAACTAAACAACTAAAACAGGATCGATGACACTTCTATCAAATATTTATGTAAAATCTATTGCCAACATTAATAAGATATACAACTAGACTTTTTAATTTGAAAATTTTTAACTTTCTTGAAAGAGAATTTGAAATTTGCAAGTGTTTGAGGTGCAGCTTTTAACTCTAGCATAGTGTCTACTGAAAAACATAAGGAGAGAGATAGAAAATAAAGAGGCCTAGAGTTTTATTCAATATAGAATTGCATAAATAAATATAAGTCTATTGACCTATTTATACTAATAAAAAGTAAATCCCATAACATAATTTAAATACTAGACAAATCTAAAACATACCTAATTCAAGATATAATCTAATAATCTAATATTTCATCGCAAACTCACAATACTATATTGTGTGACTTGTGAGTTGACTAAATAATGCGATGTTGATGTTAATATTGATGTTGATGCGAGTTTCAATAACAAATAGCAATGTGAATTCCAATAATTAATGCAAATACCAAAGCGAATGAAAATTTCAACGCCAATGTAAACTCCCATCTATTCAACTTACAATATAGACAATGGGAAAGGTACATGATAGGAGGGGAAATGACTACTTGCTTTTGCCAAAATCTAGCCAGGAGGAATCTCACCTGACTTTTACGTGACAGCAACTATAAATTTGTAATTTAGTGGAAAGAGGTGACTTGAAAAAAAAAAAAGCTAAGCACTGGTGTGGAAATGATTAAGTCAAAGAGGAAGAAAAGTGTAGTAAGCTAGAGTTTAGAGAATGAGGGTTAAGTTTAAACTCCCTTTCTTTGAGTCATGGCATATTTATAGGACATTTGTTTTCCATATTCATTTTTAGATAAGAATATAAAAGGGGCATTTGGAACACCGTTTCAGAATCAGAACCCTTGGAATCGAAACCCTATAGGGTTTGTTCTGGAGGTGTTTGACACCTTGAAAATCAAAAAACAGTGTTTGGGGTGCAATATTCTAAAGCTTGGGAATCAGAAAACAGTGTTTGGAGTGCACTGTTCAAAACCATGGGGTTGTGTTTCAAACCCATCGAACTTTTAACACAGTGGCCCAAACAACGTTTTAGGTTTGGATTCCAAAACTATCCAAACCCAACACAGTGTTCCAAATGCCCCCAAAAGGTTTCCTCTTCTATTTAGGAATTGGATTTGAAAAGGTTTTGGACCTGCAAGGTTCTCTTGGGCCTGGGCTCTTATCCATTTTACTTTAATCTTATTTAATTAAGTTCAAATTTCGCCCATAACAACTACAAAAATGAATGCAAATACGCTACTACAAATGCTCATGGAGGGGGTATATGATGGATTATTACTTTCTAAAATAAAAATACACTTTTGGTCTTTGAAGTTTAGTGTCTATTTGGTCTCTAAGGTTTCAAAATTGACACTTTAATCTTTAAGGTTTAGAAAATGGTTCTAAATGATCTTTAAGCTCATCTGACTGTTAGTAGATTAACAGAAAAACGACGTGGCAATTATTTGCTCATTGAATTTACTAATTTGACAAATTATGTTAAATTTATATTAGTTTTTTGATTAGATTATCTGAGTTGGCATCCATTTTCTCTTTCTTTTGTCTCAGCTTTCTTTTTCACCATTCCTCTACTCCTCTAGCTAACTTTCATTGGCGTCGCCGTCCCATCACATTCCTCATTGTCATCAATCATCATTGCTAATTTGTTGCTACCATCCTTCTTCACTATAGTCGATCATTGTATTCTCTCCTCCTTCAGAATGAGATCCTTCGTTCCAAATTTGAGTTTTCTAAAACGAAGGACACACCAATGGAACCCTCCAATACATTCAACTTCCATATCTAAAACATCTGGAAGTTGAATGTATTGGAAGGTTCCATTGGTGTGCATCCAATAGGAATTTATCCTAGAAATTCACCAATTATGAATTTGGCACTTTTAACCATTCAACCATGGATGCTTAACGGGAATCCTCGTATATAGTAGATAGCAAAATTTCAATTGAAATGAAATCTTTAGGATAAATCAATGTAATTTAGGAGGACTCAAAGAAAAGACATCAATTCAAGTCCTACGTTTTCAAATTGAGAGAGATCAATAATTTATCACTATTTCTTAGATTCTTCACAAACTCAATTCAATTTAGTAAGATCTTTCCTTTCACATTTTTTTTTCATTGATCGATGGTACACGCAAGCGCACGTGATCGAAATAATATAAAATGGTATGTGAGTACCAAGTATCGAATCCCAAGGGAACGGCGTAACAAAAATATCGTAAAGCAAGTGTAAGAAAAATTGCAACTTAAAAACTAAAATAGCAAAATAAGGTTGAGTTGGTGTGTTAAGAAAAATTGCAGAATCAAAAAATGACAATATTGGAATAAAGAAAAATTTCAGAATTGAATTGTAGAATCTAATTGCAGAATGGAGAAATGACAATATTGGAATAACAAACTAAATAGACTTAATAATTTAAATTGCAAAAGAAATTTGAGATAAAGATGGGGCTCAAGAATTTCATTGCCTAAGTTGTAATTGCAAGCCAAAATTGCAATTCCAACCTACTCCACACTCAATTGTAAACCAAACTTGCTTATCCTATTTACCTTGAATTTAGGTTTTATGAGGCTAAGTGAGTGATTTATATGTCATAGTCCCTCTATCTTAGATCATTTGGCTCAACAATTTTATGGATTTTGGAGTCCTTAATCCCTATGTCTAGGGTAAGGATTGACTTACGTCTAAGCTCTTTTTCTCCATCACTTGTGTGAAATCCGCTTATCACTAACTCTATCGGTATTAGATCTAAACTTGAGTTGCTACCCTAGTTGATCAATCTAGGATCTCAACGAAAATTTATTCAACACAAGAAAATAATTGAGATGTAGGCTTGGTTTTTATTGAAATTTTGGCTACATTTACTTCTTAGGGAATTCACATCCTTGAACCCCCTAAGAAGTTTTAGCTCATATTAAAGATAAAAATCTTACAACTAATTTTTGAAGAAAAATTCATATTGGAAAATTGAGTAAATTGCTAATTAATACAAATTTCTATCCTAAGTGTTATTGGAACAATTATGTCAATGAACCTTTACAATTCTGGGCAAATACTCTCAAGAATTTCTAGAACTCTCAATTTTAAAATAAACACAAAGAATCAAGGGCTTAAATAAGAATTTTCAGTCTTATTCCTTTTGCCCTTGATTCTGATGGGTCTAAAAACATTCCAACAAAATTTGAACTTGAATAAAAATAGAGGACGTAATCAACTAAAAACAAAATTCATTCAATAATTGTTCAATACAACTTACTCCATTTCAATCGACTCAATCCTCCCACCAATTTTAGGAGATAATTAGTCTTAACAATCCAAGTGCCATTTGAATCGGATTGGACAACTGGCATAATTGCATAAATTTTTCAGATTATGACAGAACTATGAGGAGTAAACAAAAATAGCAGCCTATTGAACTCATGAAAAACAAAACTTTAAATGAACAAAAACGTAACACAAACCAAGAAATCGAATAAACATCAAGTTGTACTGTTAACACTGTCGATCTTACAAGAGAAATTCGAAGAAAAATGAAATACAGAAGCTGGAACTCCTCGGCAAAACAGAAACTTCAGAATTTGCAGAAAACACAGAGTGTAAAACCAAAAATGGAACCACCAGCCAAATTCTCCAAAAATCGAGTATTTTTCCGTCTCTTCTTCCTCCATCTTTTGTAGATCTTCCTAGGGTTGAAATTGACCAAAAATCGAGCTCCAATTCCCCCAATTCGTGTGGTAAATTAAGCTTTCCATATATGAGTTTCTTTGCCCCAGATTTCCTTCTTTCCTTAATTTCTTCTGCTGTCAACAAATTGTAGAATCTGGAATTTGCTATTTGATTTTGCAATTTTCATGTTTCATGCAAGCAAGATTAATTTATTTAGAATTCTATCCTAAATACCATCATACTTATTTTTTTTTCTTAATTTAGAGCAATATTTAACTAAATTCAATTGGTCTTAAGTTAAAACAAGAATGTTTTAAGCAATTGGAAGTTAAATAATCCTTAATTCTAAGGCTTATAAAAAACGTTTTATAAAACTCTTAGACTCGAATTTAGAGTATCCTACTTTCACCAATTCATAGAGTTTCAACAAGCAACAATCGATATTTCATGATCAAGAGTGTAGTACTATTTGTAATAGCGGTCCTAAGCAGTGACCACAACATCTCATTTAGTTCTGATTTTAAAATCCAAAGCTGGAGGAATGGAGGAAACCAAGAGCTGGCTCTCACCAAAGTTTAAACACAAAAATCCATGAAATCAAACAGAAAGGAATCAAGAGCTGGCTTCACCACTTCTTGATTGAAGGCTTTTCAACAGCTTTTAACCTTTATAATCATTCAACACATTGGGGTGGTTCATCTCTTAAGTTTAATTACCACTTTACCTTTCTCTTTTGTTTTTTGTTTTTTATTTTTATTTTTGTATTGACTTATTTATTAACAAATCATACTATTATATATGGACTATATATTATTTATAAATTGGATAGTTTAAGTTTGGGTATTAAAAAAAAAATAACGAAGGGTTCATTTTACTATTTTAAATATTTTTATTGCTTAAACATGCATCTAGTTATTTTAAATTATTTTCTTGCATATGAAATTGCAAAAGCTAGATTTAATATCGAATTTTACTATTTTAATTTTTTTTCCTTATTTAAATCTTTATTTTGTTATTAATTTTTGAATTCTATATTTTGTTACAAGCAATTTTATTTTCGAAAAACCAAAGCAAGCCCACACAAGAATTTTTCGTGCAATGGCAGTGATAATTCAACGTTGAAGCATTAGCAAAGCGTGGTAGCATGGAGTGTTTGTTTAGATTTTATTTTATTTTCCAAGTCTTTTACTCTATCACTCTCTTAATCTCATTAGTGTTTCGTATATTTAAGATTTAAACATGAAAAAAAAAAACGTTACCATATTTCATAAATTAATACTAAATTGTAGTGATTTAACTATAATGATGAAAATAGGTATAATATTTCAATTATGCATAATGTTGTGTTGACATTTAGTTTTAAAATTATAAGATAATTTTGTAACATGTTATATAATTTAAATTAAAAATTATATATTGTTTATTTTCAATTCTTTGATAGGGTATGAAACAATGCTCATATTAAAGTTTTGCCTATTAAAATGAGAGTCAAAAGTCAATCTAAGTAGAACTACAAGAAATAATTTTCATTTCACATAGAAAAAGAAAATTAAAAATTGAATTTTTGAATTTGTAATAATTAGATTTATCTCCTAGAAAATCTCACACTTTCAAACTCCAAACTTCATACAAATGAAACCAAAATGCACATGAATTGAATTCCAAGGATGGAAAGCATTTAATAAGAAAGAACCATCAATATGCTCAAGTTGGGGCATTTCAATTAGGGATATAGGAATCTTGAGGTTGTATTTCCTTTTTTTTTTTTTTTTTTTTAAATTATTGAGGTGACAAAGATTAGGTTCCCATTCCCATCAACCCATGTAATAAAGATGGAATGGAAGTAACTTTAACGCAAGCTAGAATATGTGTGAATAATCATATGCCAATAACAAATCCTCTCTCAACCTTTTTCATTGTTAGAGAATAATCATTATCATCATTTTAATCATCTTAAAAAAAAAAAAAAAAACACAAGTGAGTGTTTTGAGGAAAAATTCTAGTACTATAGTAGTGAGAATGTATTACCTCTATTCATTGTCAGTCATATCAGTAGCATTTAAGAATAGTGTGAGACCTATAGAATAAAATAATATATCATTCACAAACGTGTCAAATTGTGAATGAGAGAAATATGTACTACAGTAGTATTAGAAATTTTTTTAAGTGTTTGGACAAACGGTAAAGCTTAAGATAAGTTTGGAATCCTAAGTCGAACTCATGTTTGAGGGTGAGGGTTTGACAAGTGGACTCTTCGTCGTTCCAAAACTATGCAAATACGGCTTAAATTGTAATTAGTATTTAAACCTTACGAGTGATGCCACCTTACCTAAACCTAATTAACCTCCTCTTCTCCCTCTTTCTTCCTCTCCTCCATCTTTTTCTCTCTCCATTTTTTTTCATCCCTTTTTCAATTATTAATTAACATTAATAATTAAAATAACAATATTTATAAAAACTATAAAATTTTTCTAAACAAAAATATTAGGCCCGTTTGATAACCATTTAATTTTTGGATTTTGGTTTTTAGTTTTTGAAAATTAAGCGTATAAATACTACTTCTACTTATGGTTTCTGAAATGTTTAATCATTTGGCATTATTTTTGGTTTGTCTAAATATCTTTTATTCTCTCTTTATTTTTAATCCATTGATATTATTTTTGTTTCCTTTTAAAATGCTCTAATTAATATCTTTTAATTATGAGCACCATATTAATGGAAAAATCTTCTCATTGACTATTGTATTTATTTTATATTCCAACCTTTTGAATATCTTCTCTTTTATGGTAGAATGACCAAATAAATGGTAAGGTGATTTTATCATATATGGTTATTGATATTTTTAAAAATGTGATTGAATATATCTTTCCTTATATTAATAGTTGCCTTGTTATTTGATTGACTAATGAGATCTTTCCCATATTTGATTGAGTGATTATTGTTTTAAATTTGAATTTTGCTAAAGTTGATTGAGAGCAAAAAAAAAAAACCTTGTAACAATTCTAGTTAACTCTTGAAGAGTTATCTTTTTGTGGTTTTTGTGTTACATATTGAATTCTAGAGAATGTGCTTCAATTGGAGATTACAAGCTACTTGAATGGTTGTTGAATACACTACACATTTCACAAGGGGAGATTGTGAACGTGGATTATCAAAGGGAGCAAGATTGCGGCATAAAATTCAAGAAGGGAGTTCTTTTAATTTTATGCATAAGACAATTTGTATTGTGTACTAATCCTTTGATAATCTAATCTCTGGTTGTGGCCTCGTGGAGTAGGTTGGGAAACCGAACCACGTTAAAAATGTCGTGTGTTCATTTATTTTTATATTTTCGCATGTCTTTAACAACCATACATGTTTAGCTATTTCATGAATCGCTCATGCAATTAAAATAAATAAATATAAAATCGACATTATTATTCCAACGAGAAAAATTAAACAAAATGATAATTAGGTCCTTTCAGTTTCCTTGTTTTGTTATCTACTTTTATATATGTTTTCAAAAACCAAGCAAAGTTCAGAAAATTAAAACATGTAGGCCCTGTTTGATAACGATTCGGTTTTTATTTTTAGTTTTTGAAAATTAAGCCTATAAATACTACTTCCACACCTATGGTTTCCTTGATTTGTTATCTACTTTTCACATATGTTTTCAAAAACCAAGCCAAAATTTGAAAACTAAAAAAATAATTTGCAAAAACTTATTATTATTATTATTTTTTTGAAATTTGGCTAAGAATTCAAATGTTTTATCAAAGAAAGACGAAATCCATTGTAAAGAAATGATGAAAAAACAAGCACAATTTTTAAAAAGCAAATGACTATCAAATGGGGTCTTAGCCTTTTATTTTATAATTATATTTTAAAAATACAAATATATTTTAGATGTGGTATTATTACTAAAATTAATAATGTAATATGAACTCAACAAAATAATATTATAGTATAAATTATATTGCACAAATTTTTTTTAATTAAAAATATTTTATTTCTATAAAATAATAAATTTTAGGTTTATATTATTTTGAATATTAAATTTTATTTTTTATGGCATTTATGTTATACTAAAAGCTTTTATGTTTATTTCGCATGTAATATGTATTTTTAACTTTTAACATATATATTTTAAAATTCTAAAAGTTTCTATGATAATGATTTTATGTTTTGGTTTACTATTATTATCATTATTTCTTTTTTTGGAAATCTTGACCACCTAGTAAAATAAATATATAGGTCTTATAACTAAATTTTTATTTTAAAATTTTGATTAAGATTTCGAAAGCATTTATAACTTATTGTGATTCATTTTGATTTATTTATTTTTTGAGTACCTTTATTTTATAATTTTATAACATTGAATATAATTTTAATAAAAAATAATGGAAGTATTCACCATTTAAGTATAAGCTATTATTATGAAGTGTAAGTTTTGAATTTCAAAATTATAATAAATGACAAATGTACCTAAATATAGTTCTCAATTATATCTCGCAATCAATTGAAAATTAGGGTTAAAGCATGAATAGAGAAGAGAATGAGAAAAATAAAAAAAACTCAAGACAATTGAACCTAGGGACCATTATTGTTTAGTATTTTTTTTTTCTTTGAGGATGAAAATTATTTTTCTTTGTCAGTTAATCATTTTCTTTGTTATTTTTCTAGCTCCCATAGACCCACATTTTCAATCTATCCCACTCTTCTACAATTTTTCTCTCATAAACATATTTCTCTCTTGAGCTTTCTCTTTTGACTCTACTCTCTTTTGACCTTTCTAATTTTTGGCTTTTCATAATAATTGAGATTATTGATTTATACTAGTGCTTAACTTTTCTAACAACTTGTGGTTCCCTCACCATTTGGACTAAAACTCTAACTCCTAAATACAGTTTCTCTTTCTAATTCACACTACTTCGAAAGTGATTAAAACCCTTCGATTTCTTTATAGCTTATTGCCACATGCAACCTCCCTGTTTACACAATTCATCATCACATCATATTTTTACCCTTTATTTCATGGAGAAGCTAACATAATGGTAGTTTTCAAACGCTAAAAGTTAAATTGAAACTTTTGAAACAATAAGAAGCATAATCGAATTCTACCCCACAATTTAGGCGCATAACTAAAACTGTTTCCATGTTTACTACTATTTTTACAACTCACCACTACATCACATGTCCATTGCATTTTAAAATTTTGATAGAATGATTGTTTTGAAACAATTTTAAATTTTTGGGAATAAAATGAAACTTTTAAAAAGTTCATGGGTATAATTGAAGCCTACTATAAAGTTTAGGATTATTTTGTGTTGTTGCCAAATTTTGGACATGAGAAATATCACCTGACCTCCACGTGACAACGACGGTGAATTTGTATTCTTGGGGGAAGAACGCGGCCTGCAAGACAAGAAAAACCTGGACACCGGTGTGGTGTAGACCACACAGGCTCCGATGCTTAAGTCAGAGAGAGTTTTGAGAGTTGTAGGAGAGTGTTGTAAGCTGGAATGAACCTACCTCGCTCTCCCTCTGAGGGAGAGCTTAAATAGCTTCCTTCCTAGGGTTTTTTCGTGGGTTTCCGTCTTCGAATGGGGAAAGGAAAAGTCCAATTGGGTTGAACCGAGAGCACACGAGCCATAAGGGACCGAGGCAAGGCCCAAAAGTGGGCCTTGCCAAACTGGTCGGCCTCGGCCGGGCCGACCACGGGCTTGGGCTTCGGCCCAAGCCCATTTCTTCTCCCACTCATTCTGGGCCAGTCCACTGTCGGTTTCGGTCCATTTTGACTTCGTATTGGGCCTTTTTCCTTGTTTGGCCCTTCGTTGCAGCCCTTTGGTCAGCCCATTCTTGTTAATCCAATTTTACCCATAACATTTTGTATAATTTAACCAATATTTTATAAGGAAAATTAATAAAATTTGACAAATGTTACTCTATAAAATAATACAAGTAATGTTTTAGCATATTAAAATACAATAGAAGTTTATACGTATAAAAAATAATTTTCTTTCTTTCTTTCTTTCTTTTTTTATTTAGCCATATTTTATTGTCCAGGTTTATATTTACAAATTTATATTAGATTTAAAGAAATTTGGTAAAAGATCAATATATTTTTTTAAATCAATACTAAAAAAATAAATAATAAAAAGTCAAAACTTAAACAAATTTAGATTCCAACCATTGATTTATACAATTAAATAAGGACTTAAATTCAATCTTAATTCACAAGTGAATTTAATAATAATTTTACATCAAAATAAGAATTAAAAAAAATGATAAACATAAAAATAATTTTACATCTATCTATAATATATTAAAAAGCAAGAGTTTTTGAAAAATATTTTTAGACCATAGTATCCTTTTAAATTTTAGTTAATTATATTAATCAAATCATCCACTCCAATTTGATCATTTTATTCAAAATGAATACCTAATTCAATTTCAAATGAATGAATTTGAATCAATAATCTTAATTTGATAAGCAATTGGATTCAAAATCAAATCAAAATTATATTATATTAAAAAATCTATATCTATATCTATACTATTTTAAAAAGCCAAGATAGTTGAAAAATATTTGAATTAAATGAAATTAGGATTTGAATCTAAATTCTCTTTATGAATTGGGCTAATTCCAATTTAGTTGCATCTCCAAGATAAACTTCTCCTCCAATTTTCTGTTTCAGGTATCTCATTTTATCCTTTTTTTATTTGATTTGATTTCGTTAATTTGTTTGTATCTCCTAAATACGCTTTTAATTCTAATTTGTTTCAATCTCTAGAATACACTTCTCCTCCAATTTCCTGTTTCAGGTAGAGATGTCCACAGGGCGAGGCAGGGCCGGGGAATGGATTCCCCGTCCCCGTCCCAGCCCCCATTTCATTCCCCGTCCCTGCGAAATTCCCCGTTTAATTTTGCGGGGATCGGGGAGGGGATTCCCAGAGGGGAATTCGCGGGGATCGGGTTCCCCGCGGGGAATTTTTCCCTGTTCTTTTTTTTTTTTTTTTATCTTTTTTATTTTTTAAATTTATTCTCAACCATAATAAAAATTATTTCTAAATGAATAATTTTCAATATAATTCTATTTAAAGTAAATGTTATAAAATTTCCTAATAAAAACAATAATATACCATAAGTAAAAATACTATAATGTCGAAACAACTTAATTTCTAAAAATTCAAATTTCAATATTACAACATAGACTTTAATTTTTTTTTTTATAACGAAATAGTCTTAAACTAATTCCTACTATAGTTTTTTTTTAAAAAAAATTCTATTTATAGGTAATAATATATATATATATATATATATATATTATTAATCGGGGAATCGGGGCGGGGCGGGGTGGGGAATATATTCCCCATCCCCGTCCCCGTTTAGCCAACGGGGAAAAAAACTTTCCCGCTCCCTCCCCCATTCCCCGTGTAATCGGGGATTCCCTCCCCGTTCTGGGCGGGTCCCCGCGGGTTAAATGGACATCCCTAGTTTCATGTATCTCAATTTTTTTTTATTTCGTTAATTTATTTGTGTCTCCATAATACACTTCTAATTATAATTTGTTTGCATCTTCATAATACACCTCTCCTCCAATTCTGCTATTCCATTCTTATAAAAATTGTATGATTACACTTTTAATTCTCTTGCTTTTATCGTTTAAGATTTACTTCTAACTTATACCTTTGGTTTTTAGAAAATTTACACACACAAAAAGCCCTTCAATGTTTAATTTAAATAAAAATTTATCTCTTAATATCTTTTTTTTTTTAAAGTTATCTCTTAACATATATTTATTCTTTTCCATTATAATTATAACTACATGAGAACTACAAAGTAATTACATAAATGTAAATTAAATGTAGGAATTTGTTCCCGCTATAAATCTATAATCTATAGTATATATAAAATCCACAATAGGGAGAAACTTTTTATACCAATTTTGCCCTTTCGTTATAGGCATTTTCACTGTTACTTTGGTGGCTTTTTTGTCCTTCAAATTCAAAATTCTCATAATTATTTGCTGATTGTGGGAATTAAATGCTAGACAATCAATTTAATTTTGGAAACAATTTCCCTAATTATTTGCTGATTAAGGGAAACAAACGTGGGTTGTTTTGAATTTAATTGAGAATAAAAGTGATTGTTGGCATTTAATGTAGAATACAAATTGTAATTTAGAATATAAATGATGGGTTGGTTTAGAATTTCTAAAGTCATTTAAATTCCTAAATTCATTATGGAAATTAAAATGACTTTTAAAACATTTATGATCATGTTGATTCAATTTCCTATGAACGTTCGTAAATTCCCATATTTAAACATGAAAGGGACAATAAACTTAGCAACTTCTTCTAGAATTTGAAAATCTACGAATCTTCAAAATTTCAAAAATGTTTGCACTTGGGTCATATTGTTTCATTAGAGAGTTGAAGCCTTTCAACAAAACATGGAGAATAAAAGTGACGGTTCTTCGAAAAGGAAACAAATTATTAAAACTCATTTTGCTACTTTTATCTATGAATTTAAATTTATAAAGTCATTTATTTATTTTTATTCGTGTTTCTACACTTTTGTACTTGTAAGGGATTAAAATACAAGTTGTCATGTTCCATGAAGTAATTGAAAAAATAGAAAATAATATGAAAAAAATTAAATCTTATTTCATTCATAATGGAAACGTAAAATCGGTGAATAACAAATACCCAAATGTTAATCATGAGATTGAAATCAACTTATCTTCATCATTAGAGGTTGAAGAAATTGAAGAAACTCTTGGTTTAGATATGTTGACGTTCAATTTTATTGAATTTTCAACCATTACATCATTGGTTGACAAGGAAAATTTAATATGTGCGTAAATTTATTATTTAAATTTGTTCTTTAAATGATTTGTCTATTTTTTTCCAACTTCATAATTTCTTTAATTTATTTCCATTATATGGATAGATTTCACAGGAATTGTTTTTTCCCAGAAATCAAAATGAAGAATTCAAATAACAAGAACATAAAAAAAAAGATATATTTTTCTCATTGATAAGATGTAATCTAAATAAATATTACATTGATAAGAAGTTCACATTATGCTAGGTATATTAAATTTAAAATTAATATTAAATTATGTTTTTTCGTATTTAATTATGCAATCACAAGCAACATACCAACATATTGTACAAAAGGGAAAATCTACTTGATTATTCAAGAAGAATGCAAGAAGCTAAAGTAGTTAGCATGAAAAATATAATTGAAGGAATGGATTAATGTTACATACTGTTCGTTTACAACATCTATTATCAATATATCTAACAAAGAAAAACCATGGTTTGAAAAATGCAAAATATGCAGTCAAAGAGTGTATCCAAATGATAGTGATGTGACAACTTATTGTTGCAATTGCAACAAAGATGAAACATTCATTAGAAAATGCATGCTCAAAATCTTAGTTTCTGATGGAGAAATGGATGCACAGATAACTTACAGGTAAATCTCAGTAGGATGCGATGTTTCTGAATATGCTACAAAAATCTTACAGGTAAATATATATTCAAACTACATTTATATTGCTATTATATTAAGATAGTGTATAGATATGTTAATATTTTTATCTATCTATTCAATTGAATATGCAGATGAAGAAGGAACATTCAAAGATCCATTGAAATTTGACGCTAATGGAAGGTAAGAAATACAAATTCCTCATTCGATTAGACAAAAGAAATGAAGCATATAGAGCAAGAGAATATTTCATTGTCCAGGAAATGAATGAAGTCCAAGAGGGAGATTGTAATGTACAACATGAAGAAGTTGTACATATTAAGAAGAAAATTAAAGTAGAGAAATAATCTTTCTTACAAGCAAAACAATTGTTTATCATTGTCTATCTTATTATTCAAAGTTGTTATTCAATTACACAGTATCTTTAACCCATGCAATTGTTTTACCCTTTATGACTACAATTTTTTTTTGCTTTAGAATATATTTTATATTTAGTTTCTCCTTCAAAATGCAAAAAATAATACTCTCCTTTATAAAGAAATTGTGAATAGAAATTTAAAAAAAAAAAAAAAAAACTTACATATCAATAATTTTTCAAATATTAACTATTTAAAGTGCAAAATACTTAATAATGATCCAATACATTAAATTTTTAGAGTAAATCTATTGCAATTTCAAATGAAATCTTCCAAGAACATCATTCATGTATCCACAAAAATTTATTTACGTTTTATAACCAAACAACCATGAATTTGTACCAATCATATCAAATTCTCAATTAACTAGAACAATTTTCATGGTTTTTTTCATCCTCATTACATTTTAGACTCTAATTCTTTATCATTCCATTATAGTTTTAAAAATACATTTTCTTTATTTAACAACCTAAATTTCAATATTCAAAAATTTTGAAAAGCATACATAAAATAAGTAGAGTTCAATAAAGTAAAATATAATTGGATTGTTAAAAAAAAAAACATTTTTCACAGTATTGGAAAAAAAATAAAGCATAAAAACATGGAAAATAAATAAGAGAAAATATGTATTGTTAAAATTCACAAATAGAAATATGAATAAAGACAAAGGAACCCTAAAAAAAATATAAAATGATTGATAATTAAAAATAAGAAGAACACCAAATCATACTCTGTCCTTTAAATCAAAACATAAATAAATAAAATAAAATAAAACAAAACAAAAATAAAAAATCATGCACAATTAATGAATTACACTCATAAAACTTTCATGCACTGTTACAATACAAAATTGTGATTATTGAAAAATATATTATTACTCATAAATGACCATTATAAAAAACGTATGAAGGAGAAAATATAAATACTATCATAATAAATTCATATTTTGTTTCTATATCATTCATCGTCTAAAACATCCATTTTATAAGTATAATTAATAAAACCATTACATATTACCTTCAAAGAACTTCTTCCATCGAAAAAGCATCTTCTTCTTCGGTTCCAAATTATCTAGCGTGTACAAGTTCAAGTTCAGCTTATTAGAGGTAAATCAAATTATTTAATTTATAATTTCTATTACTTTGAAATTTTTTACAATCATGATTGAATTGTTTTTTCTTTGTTATTTTACCAAAATAAAAATAACACGATATAATCATAGAGTACAATAACCCAAGGTAGATTTATGTGGCGAGAAAAATGATAGCGAATACCAAAACATAAATGAATATAAAATGGAAAGATTCTAAACAAAACTTTCTTGAAAATCAAATAAATTTTACCTCATTTCAATCTCAGATATGGTAGATTGAAACACTTTAGACTACAACTTTGTTAGCAAAAAAATGATCATCTAGGGTTACAAAGACTCTCCAATGACAAACAACTCATACGTGTACAACCCTAGAACTATAACGTCATTGTCTTTCTCTATCTTATGTGCCCACTTATAAAAAGAACTAGGAATATATTGCAATTAGGATTAAGGGTGAAATGTGTTTGATATGGAAATTTTACAAAATTAGTATTCCTTAATTACTGTATATTTTAATTATGTGAGCCAATTGATTTTTTGAAAATTTAACTCCTTAGATATGGTAACAAAATTAAATATAGGTTTCCAATTTTGAAAGAATAAATTAGCCCTTTTAAGGTAAATTTCTAAGAAATTTTAAATTAAAAATTATAAGTTTTCAAAAAATTAGCAAACAACATATTTTATATTGATAATTGATAATGGATTAATTTAATGCTAACATTCAACATGTTTTGTTTTCTTTTTTCTTTTTTTTTTTTTTAAATCAACACTTCTTTTGAACTCTATATAAAATAGACTAATCCACCTATACATCTCCACCTTAAGTTGTTTTTTTTTTAAAAAAAAAAAAAATTAAGATCTACATAAATTTCATATTTATAAGACTTTGAAATGAAAATTTTACAAAATTAATTTTCCTTTAATGCCTTAAATAATGTTCTTTCCTATTATAAGCTTAATTAATAATGTGAGCAATTATTTTACTCATTAAAAAAATATTTTTTTTTTCTTTTTTGATATGCCAACAAATTGAATTTATTTTGATATGACAATACAAATTTTATTTTGGATTTTGAATTTTGAATTTTTTTGGTATGGCAACACAAATTTTAATTTGGATTTTAACTTTTTAGATATAGCAACAAAATGTATGATAGGTCTAAAAACATTTCTTCTCCGAATTTAAAAGAATTTCATATTTAGTTTTATTTTTTGAACAATTTAATATTTAGTATACTATGAATTTTCACAATTAGTAGATTATGAAATAACACTAATATCTCGAATTCCTTTTTTTGTGATTAACCATTTACGTGATTAGGTAATCTTTTACTTAATATTTTTGTGATTATTTCTATGTTGGATTCTCATATTTATGCCATACCTTTTTTTATTAAGGCCCCTATGGATAATTTCCTTTCAACCTCACATTTAGAACCACCGTACAACAACAAGTGCATGTTCATTCGAGTGTAGGTAAATTGATATTATTAAACTTTTAATCTTTATACCATGTTCTCACAAATTTTACAATCATAATTTATATTTTATTTCTTCATATCATAGACAGAAATAAAAATAACATTATAATGTTAGATTTTCTTCACAAAGCTCAACTTTAATCCACAACTCCTCTTCAATTGATATTGAATATATCATTTTTTTAGCGATATTTAGAAAGGTATGAAATAGAAAGTTTACAGAATTAATCTTCCTTTATTTCCGAAGATAACAAATATAATATTATTTTCTATTTTACACTTAATTAAGAATGTGAACAAAGAATATGAACAATACTTTTACATTTTTACAAAAATACCAAATTTATTTTGGTTTAGTTAAAAAAAAACTTATTTTGGATTTTTAATTTTTATTTTGCAAACACAATCATGATTTATTTTGTATTTTTGATAATATAGACGCAACAAAATAATAATAGCATTATAATGTTAGATTTTATTCATACAAAGCTCACTTGTTTTGAAAAAAAACTACAAAGCTCACATTTAATCCACGAGTCCTATTGATCCATGAGCCAAAGTGGCAAGTTTATTAAATAACGCTAATCAATGGAATGAAGTATCCATAAATAATTTATTCCATGAGGATGATGCTTTACAAATTCTTAGTTTGCCGAGACCTATCCTTCAAACTGAAGACAAACTAATTTGGCATTATGAAAAATATGGTTTGTATACAGTAAGGTCGGGTTATCACCTTGCTTGGTTGCTTTTAAACTTGCCTTCCAGCTCTAATGGAGAAAAATCTAGCTCCTGCTAGAAAGTCCTATGGAATTGCAACATTCCTCATAAGATAAAACTCTTTATATGGAGGTTTTTCCACGACTTTATCCCTACGACAGTAAACTTGAGAAGAAGAGGTATGAATATTGATCCAATCTGCCCCAAATGCAAAAAAAGGCCTGAAACTTCTTATCATGCTTTATGGGATTGTCGGTATGCAAAGAAGAAATGGAAGGAGACTCCATTCTATACTAGCGATTGGCCAATAAGTATCAATATTGGCGTAGATTTGATCTACTGGTTTAAGGAAAATCTCCCTAGACATAGTTTAGAAGAATTTCTGACTATGTGTTGGTGTGTGTGGAATGATAGAAATAGAGTTGTTGTAAAAGGAAAGGAGGAGGAGGTTTTAACTCACAATGACTAGAGATATACTATATTGCCTACTTAGAGGAATTTCGAGAGTCTTCACGGCAAATTTCCTCCTGCAGCAAAAGATCCCAGGGTGAAATCCAGCAGACGGTTAAGGAAGTGAAATGGAAGCCCCCAAAGTTTCCTAATTATAAAATCAATTCAGATGCGGCAATTGATTTCAAATCCCTTAAAAGTGCCTATGGTGTAGTAATTCGAAATGAAAAAGGGGAAGTGATGGTTACCTTCCTGGGGTGGTTCATGTCGAGGTTATTAAAGCCATAGCAGTGAGGGATGCTATAGCGTTAGCAACGGAGATTGGTTTCACTCGGGTTGAGGTGGAGTCGGATTGTGCTACTGTTATTCAACTTCTGCAAAGTAAAAAGGAGAATCACTTAGAAGTAGGGATAATTATAGACGAGATTCTTACCTTGGCCAAGAAATTTCACTTTTGTTCCTTCGGTTGGTGTGACCGTCGAGCAAATTTTTGGCTCAAGAAGTGGCGAAGCTGGGTCTCCAAATCAATGGAGAAGAACGATGGATGGAAGCCGTACCTAATTCTTTACTGAGGAGTTATCTTCTAGAGAGTAGTTCTATCAGTCCAACTTATGGGCTAATTTAATTGTTTTGCTTTATTTTATCCAAAAAAAAAAAAAATCCACGAGTCCTATTCAATTGATATCATATATATTATTTTTTGTTAATCATGTTTAAAAATGTTTAAAATGGAAACTTTACGAAAATTATATTTAATAATTTAGGCATAACAAAACTAATTTCTTTCCTATTTTACACCTAATGAATAATGCAAACAATTATTTATTTTAAAAAAATAAAAAAATAATATTGCTTTTTAAATATGGCAACAAAAATTTAGGCATAACAAAAATAATTTCTTTCCTATTTTACACCTGATGAATAATGCAATCAATCATTTATTTTTTTTTTTTAAAAAAAATTTATATTGCCTTTTAAATATGGCAACAAAAATTTGTTTTGGTTTAAAAAAAACTATCTACATTTGATAGAATGGTATATGTACGTTATTATAGATTTTCGAGTAACTAAATTAGTAAATAATACTCAGATCTCTTTTGTTTTTTAAGTTCACAACCTCTCTTTTGTTCAAAATATTATTTTTTCTTCATGTGAGCAAACTTGTAAATATAAAATGACAATATTGTAGATAGGGTTTATTACGCCAAATTAAAAAAAATATTTTTTTGTAGCCTTTGTAGATTTTCTATTTAGCTAATATTTTATTTCTATATTTAAAAAAATAGTTTTAACAAAAGTTATGATTCATTGATCAGTTCAACACCATGTTTTAACAAAAATTATGATTTAGTGTTTCAATTGTTCGAGATGAAAATTTTACAAAATGAGTCTTCCTTAATTGTTGGATATTTAAACACAACAAAAAATTAAAAAATTCACATCTTGTACACTCATTTAATAAAATGAACAATGATAATTCGAACCAATAATAATATGAACAATAGTCCTTGTATAAAAAATAAACAATAATATGAACAATTTTTTTAGATATGGTAACAAAATTTAATTATTTAGTTTATTATGTATTTCAAATATAATGATATTTAGCATAATAGAGAATGCTTATTATTGTAGTGCAACTTTGATGCCAGCTAAAGGTTTCAATGAACAACACAAAAGGGGAAACTTCTTTTGCAAAAGGTAGATGGTTAATATTTTACAATTTATTTTCTAATTATATTAATTGTATTATGAATTACATGATTATTTCGTTTCATGTGTATTAAGCAAAATTATTTTAAAATTTCATTAAAATTAATTTTACTATGTTTTTGAATTTATTTTGGTGGTTCGATTTTTTGAGGTATTATTAATTAAATTAATATTAACTTAATCACTTTCAAATTTTTGGTTTTGATTTTTTAAAGAACTGCCTTTTCAAATGTTTAAAATTTTGGTAGGATTAATTTATAATTTTTAAAATTATAAATTTTAACATATGTAATGCATTATTGCAATTAAAACCATTCATATTATCATTTGCAATTAATTAATACTTATATAGTATTTGTTTATTTTACATTATTTAACTATTTTTTTCTGTTCATCAAATAAACAAATTAAAATATAAAATTTAACTATTTATGCATAAGCTCTACGACAATCTTATTATGCTATATTCATGAGAATCAATAAATGAAATAAGACTTCATCTATTTAGTAGCGTATTTTAGTCATTTGTATTCATAGGAAAACAAAAAAATGACTAAAAATGAGAGGAAGAGAAAAAAGTATGCAAAATTATCGATTGAAGATAAAATAGTTAAAATTCAAAGATCTTCTCATGCAAACAAGATAGCACGAGAGAGAAATGAAGTTTTGAACGAGGACAATACGTTTTCCCTAGAAGAACTACATGAAACTACGATGAGTGGTATGCTTACTCAAATCACTTTACTCATTATTATTCATTTTAAATTCAAAATACATGAATTGACAAAAAAAAATTTCATATTTGATAACAGATCAAATTTCAAATGATGAAGATGTTGTCATTCATGGACTCAAATCAATGCCTCTATGTGCATTTTGCAATGCAAAACGATTTGAATATGAGACACCAACATTTGTTGCTATAATGGAGAAGTCAAATTTTCTTATAGCGAATATCCTGATGAATTGCTTAATTTGTTTACATCTCAACTTGAAGAATGAATCAAGTTTAGAAAGAATATAAGAGCATACAATAGTATTTTCTCTTTCACTTCTTTTGGGGTTAATTTGGACAAAAACTTAGCTTCATCAAGAAAAAGAGTTTACACATTTAGAGCCTAAGAACAGATATATCGTGATCTTCCATCACTTCTACCAAAGGACCGTCCAAGATACATCCAATTATATTTTTATGATACCAATAATGAAGTTCAAAATAGAATGAAGATACTACAAGATGGAGGTCTTGACGAATCAATTACATAAAAGTTAATGATTATCCTACAAAATAACCCACATACTAAAATATTTAGATCCTTGAAGGACAGTGGTGAAGGGAATAATCGAATTAAACACAGAGCGGAAACATTGGAACTAAAATATTTAGATCCTTGAAGGACATTGGTGAAGGGAATAATCGAATTAAACACACAGCGGAAACATTGGAATCAACTTTGATTTTATTTAGAATTAAACAATAAAAATTAAGGTTAAACAAAACATACCTTGAAAATAATATTATGGAGAATATTCTGGAGGGTCTTTTTCTCCTTGTGTTCCAACTCTAATGAGGTTGAATTCCAAGACTTTCACAAAGTCTTTCTTGCTATGATTCGAACAAAGGATCAAAAATGTTTATGGGAACCTTCTAGAAAATAGAATGAAAGAATAAGAGGGAGAATTCTCTAGAGTTTCTTTCTCTTATTTGAAGTGCATACAAATGGCTCACCCCTAGGGCCCTATTTATAGTGGCCTAGGGAAAATAATTAAATAATATATTTTAATATCTAAGAGATTAAAATATATTTATCTAACCAATTTGAATCATATTCAAACCTTTCCAAATTCTCCTACGACATCTATTTCCTTATTTGAATCTAATTCAAATTTAATAAATATATTCTCTTTAATGTATCTTAATACATTAATAACTTCTTTAATATTTAATGCATCATAGACAATAAATATATTTTTCCTCATTTAATATATCAAATATATTAAATCTGAATTCGAACATTTTAAAATTTCTCTCAACAAAATTGATCCATATTTGTTTATATGAGTTAGCAAGGGGACCTAATGGACCTACATATTATAAGCTCCAATGATACAAAATCAATTAATTAAACTCTTTAATTAATTAATTTTCATTCATTAACTATAGGTCACTTTACTATAGACTTAGAGTTGCACTCTTATGCACTATAAGACAAGTTGTGTCCATGGATATAATTACTACATGCAAGTCGATCTTTCATAAGTTATTCGTAATTACAGTGGGTGAAAAGTCTGTTTTACCCCTGTAATTACATATTGCATCTTAAGTACCACTGATTCTCTAATGAACAATTTGTTTATGATCAAACCATAAACTAAGTCCCTCTTGGGCCAGTGAGAGGGTGGGACCCCATTGTTCAAGTCCCGAAATCAGCACTTAAGGAAACTACTCATCTACTTACCTATAAGAGAATGAGTGAATTCCATCTTGTGAGATTATGTTCCAACTCTCTATTTGGTCAAATCCCTAAAATGGTAGGCATATTGAATCGACTACAAAAGCCACTCTCACCCATGCAAATTAAAGGACAAGCCCTCACAGGCAAGAGTTCATAACTCACTCAGGATTAAGATCGAGTCGCATATGATCATCCTAATGAAATATTAATCTTCTCAATTAACAAATTTATACACAGTGATTAAATATTTCGTGGTCTAGTCTTATACAAACTCATTGTATAAGATACCCTCACTCACATGTCTCCACACGAACGATTTGGATCAAATCATTTGTAACTATTATAAAGTGGCGTATCAATAGTGTTACCAAGATAAGGCACCCAAAGATACCATCACTCACATGTCTCCACATGAACGATTTGGATCAAATCGTTTGTAACTATTATAAAGTGGGTCGTATCAATAGTGTTACCAAGATAAGGCACCCAACCTTATCCATATACTATGACCCTTTAAGTCATTTCTTGAACATGATCATCTTATATGTCAACCACATACTGATCAAGATTACACTAATAACCTTAGATTTTTCATATAATGGATAATATTATATTGCAAATAAAATAATTAAAAATATTATTAATTATTAAATAAATTATTAATTACGAGGCTTTAGGGCATAAATCCCAACAATTGGGTCATTTGAAGACATTCAAATACATATTGCAAGTAATGTGAAGGTTGATCAACGAGTCTATAACACGCCCACTACATATCAAGTTGTTGCAATATGGATTGAAGGAAACAAAGAAAATGTGCCCTTTGAGAGAGACATTGTAGTCCACACACATTCTGGAAATCGACATAGAATAAAACATTATTTTAGTTGTTATGACTCACTACAATATCCATTGTTATTTCCAAGAGGAGAATCTTGATGGCACCAAGATATAAATAGATGCACTGGTCGAAATGAAACTCTCCGATCATATTTCATAAATGATAATCAAGAGACTCCAACCCTTAGAATACCAAAAGAAATCATTCAAAGAGAATGTCAAGGTATCATACTAAATTTCAATATTTTTGTAACGTACTAAATTTTCATATTTTTCTTTCTCAAGAAGAAAAATTCTTTACATATTTTAATATTATAACATAACTGATTGATAGGTATATCAATGAACGACAGAAAAGAATTTCCTACAGAGAGTATTATTGTTTCAAGTTTCAAATAAGGCAAGTGCCACAAATTATTCTTTTGGCCGAAAAATTGTTACAACAATATGCAGTTGATGTACATAAAACTTGAAACTACAAGGCTGGATTTCTTTAGAACACAACAATCTCACATAAGATCTGAGTTGTATCAATGGTTGGTAGCTATTGTTAATGCAAGAGAAACAAAAGGTGATAAAATAGGAAAGATAATAGTATTACCTGGTTCTTTTGTTGGAGATCCAAGAGATATGCGACGAAGATACTTAGATGCAATGGCCTTAGTACAACGATTTGGAAAACCTGATCTATTTATTACAATGACATGGAATTCATATTGGAAAGAAATTCTGGATGAGCTTCTACCGAGACAACATCCACCAGATAGACTAAATCTCACTTCTCGAGTTTTTAGAGCAAAAGTCAAGCATCTTAAAGATCAACTTTTCAAAAAACACATTTTTGGAAAGGTTGCAACATATGTTTATGTCATACAATTTCAAAAGAGAGGATTACCACATGCTCATATTTTAATTATTTTTCAAAGTGGCTATAAGATAACAAATGTTGATCGGTATGATAACTACGTTTCTGCTAAATTCCAAACAAAGATGAAAAACCTCTTCTCCATGAGTTAGTAATCAGTCACATGCTTCATGGACCATGCGGGGAATTGAAAAAAAAGTAGTCCATGTATGGTTAATGGAAAATGTCGATTCCACTATCCAAGACCTTATAGTTTAAAAACAATGCAAGGAAAAGATGCATATCCTATATATCGAAGAAGAAATGATGGAACACAAGTAAGTGTATAATTAAATGTATTAGATTTTTTTTTTTTATTATATTCAATTTTTAAAATAATTTGATATATTTATACTTCTTTTATTTTATTTACAGATCAATATTAGGAATATAATCTTAGATAATGCTTGGGTTGCTCCTTATAATCCATATATTCTTGCAAGATATATGTAACGCCCCAAGATTTAAAACTAACTCAGAGAGCGCTACTATACGTATAACCTATATGCTCCGAAAATTTTGGCAGCATAACGACGTAACTATGACTTTACCAAAATTTTTCTTGCACCGTCAAACAAGAAAACCACACTCCCTTAAATCAAAGTAACTACACATATCCACTACGCTTCCTAGCCACAGTTCAGAATACCCAAACTTCTAGAATAAGCAGATTTTCAACAACTCGAACATTCTTAATTCAATTAAACCAACAAGAACAAGAGTAGACTTTTAGCATCAAAACTTCTATTCCATATCCTAAGTCCTACCAAAGGAATATGTTCACAACCTTATAAAACAAGAAAATAAACTATAAATAATAGAAAGTGATGCCTATATCTAACATCTATTCAAAAACAACTAGAGCCCTATCCATGCAATCCAAGAAAAACTTCTAATAAAAGACATGTAAACTAATAGTGTCCTCTCAGCATGTCTCCTCGTCGGCATCACCAATTTCGTAGAGCTCTTCATCACCCACAAAATCTTCTGGTTGGGGGGAGGGAGGAGTCAGTACAAAGTACTCAGTAAGTAGCTCACATCTAGAGAGCCACCAAACATCAAACAACAAACAACATGCTATTCATATGCACCCAAACATGCTTATTCAAAGTAATATTACTAGCATCATACTTTGCATACATAAACAAGTAAATTATGCATAAAACTCGCTTACCAAACGAATCCTCTCACCATGCTATGCAACTAACACGTGAATTCTCGTATCATGACATGCAACTAACACTTGAGTTCTCGCACCATGCCATGTTCGCTCGGTTCTACTCAACAATCATGTTTAGCCCAAACCAAAGCTCTCCAAGACTGACCCTTCGAGAAGTACCAACCCCTGATCACCGTTACCAAGACCTCAATACCTCTCTACGGAGCTCAATGTTCGACCCTTGATCAATGTTACCAAGGCCTCCCTTAACCATTTGTACTCAAGGTTCACTGATGACTTAGCAATGCATTGACCATTTTCCAAACGCCCAACACATTCTTTTTAGACTTATCACACTGACCCTTGACTATTTGTACCCATGGTCTCGATGCTCCTCTTATTCCAATGGTGACAATACCACCCTTCCACTATTTGTACTCGAGGTGCACTGGTACTCACCCTACAATTCTTAGCAAGCTCATAAGGTTCGCTAAACTCCTCACAATCTCACCAAATGCATGTTACCTAAGCATGCTACTAGACCATGTCTCATGCCCATACAAAACATGCTTATATATATGTTTCAAACTCAATAAATCATCATGCTAACTTCACACAATTTTCACAAGTCAACAACCAAGCATGCTCATCAAAAGACATAAAAGCATAGAGTAAATATAGCATGCATAAATCAAAAAAGAGAACATAGAGCATGCATCACACAATCAAACAAACTCAAAAAGTAAAAACTACTTACTTAAAGCGCTCCAAAAAATATTCCAAGGGTTTCTAAACTAAGAGAATAAGTTTCAGAGGCTATATTTAGTTCGAAAATCCTTTAAACAACTACCACAAGCTCAAGGAAAAGTTAACTTACTTGGATACAATCTTAAGATCTAAAACAAGCACCCATAATTCACCCAAACTACAAACGGAAGTATCAAATGATGAGCAACTAATTGGACAACACCTAACACTTGATTTAAAAAGGTCTAAACTAGGACTTACCACTTAAACTTGCCAAAATGGACTCAAATACTTGCTGCAAGGTGTTCGAAGGGACTTCGAAATGGTTCGAAACTACAAGTAGAAATTATTCAAGGGTTACAGATTCATCCAAAGTGCTTTAATCAAGTTCGAGTAAGTTTAAAATGCGCCCAACACCCTACTAGTTCTAGTTCAAGAGTGTTCAAATAAGACCGAATTGGTTTGAAACTGAAACTAGAAGGCTCTCACGCGTTAGAACCTAACCTATAACACCTAAAGTGATTTGTGAAAGGTCTAAAACGCATTAAAACTTACAGAAAGAGCCCTCACACTTGATGTTTTCTATTCGAAGAATCGATCATAAACTGCAAATTAAAGGTTTCTACATGTTAGAACTAAAGCTGCAGTACTTAGATTGATTTGCGAAAGGGATGAAACATGATAAAAACTTACCGATCAGTAACAAGGGGACCAAAATGCTTGCTGGAAAACGTGTTTCAGCACTAAATGACTAGAATGTAGGCTGGTCGACGTGCAAACGAGCCTAAAAGCGCAAGATAGAAGTGTTTAAGGTATGGGTAATCCAAATCTAACGTTGATTGGGCATGGGTATATGTCAAATCTTGACAAAAGGAGAGAAAACGCATGGGTCTCGCGTTTGTGTGGTCGTTGGCAGTCGAAGAGGTTGCCGGCGTCGTGGTGCTTGTCATATGTCGTCGACGGAGAGAGGGAACAGGTGGTGTTGGCATGGTCGAAAAAGAAGAAGAAGAAGATAGGTTAGGTTAGTGGCTTACATGTGAAAAAGGAGGAAGAAGAAGAGAAAATTTTATGGCTTTTTGCTCTCCTTTAATCCAATTTCTCTCAAATACTCAATTTTAAAACTCCAAAATAAACTCACATAAATAAGAAGGAAAAGATTTAGGATTTTCAAGATTTCCATCTTTTTTTTTTCCATCCTAAAACTCAAATTTAACTCCTAAATCTTAAGCAAATATAAGAAAGATCTTTGGGTTTTCAAACTTAAATCTAAAATCCAACATATATATTAAGTTTTCAAATTATTGAATTTGGAACTTTAAAATAAACTTCATCTAATAACTCAAAAAGAACTTAATTATCTCGATTCAGTCACTTAATTACAAATTTCAAAATAACTCCAAATGCCGAAATTAGTTGTACCTGAAAACGCGGGGCATTACAATATAACTGTCACCTTAATGTTGAAATTTTTTCTGCAATTAAGGAGGTCAAATATCTATACAAATATATATATAAAGGTCATGACAGAGCAACAATTTCAATAAGAAAGGATGACGATGAAAAATTTGTCAATGAGATACAAGACTTTCAGGATGCAAGATGGGTTTTAGCACCATAAGCATTGTGAAGAATTTTTTACTTTTGGCTCAATGAAATGTATCCTTTAATTATAAATCTACAACTACATCTTCCAAATCAACATTTGGTTTCATATTGGAAGAATCAAAACTTAAAACGGCTTATTGGATTTGAATGTGCTTCAAAAACAATGGACACAATATTTCAAAATGTGTCAAACACATGAAATGCTAGAAAATTGCTTTACAAAGATTTTTCAAAATACTATGTATGAGATAGAGTGCAAAAGAAGCGTAAAAAAAGATATGTTATATCTAGAATCAATGGAGTAAATCCAATTGAAGGAGAAAGGTATTACCTCAGACTTTTACTAAATCATGTTGTAGGTCCAACATCTTTTCAACATTTTCTAACAGTTGAAGGAAGACAATGTCTTACATTTAAAGAATCGGCACAAAAAAGAGGATTGCTTGAATCTGATCAAAGTTTGAGAGAGTGTTTAGATGAAGTTGCAATTATTCAAATGCCACATGCATTTCGAAGGCTTTTTTCTACTTTATTGGTATATTGCGAGCCAACAAAAGTTCGAACATTATGGAATCTTTACTGAGAGCATATGGCAGAAGATTATAAGGTAAACAACAATTTCAAAACTACAAAACATATTCAATTAGTCCTTAAACGCTTGAATTCCTTTTTAGAGTCAATGGGAAAACATGTTGTACGATTTGATCTACCTCATATTGATGAAGAAATTTATGATCATGAAAACACTTCCAGCAAGGAGATCATGGATGAAAAATCTATTACAATTGATGAAGAAGATATCCAAGCATCATTAAAGTTGAACAACGAATAGAAAATTGCTTATGATATGATCATTGAAACATTTAATAAAGATAGATGTGCAACCTTCTTTATAGATGGCTAATAACTCTTAAATTAAGAGTTATATGCTAGTATTTCCGGGCTAAATTGTAGATTTTTATCTCATTATATTTTAGAAAACTCCAAGCTTTGATGTATTTTGCTCTATGATTAATTTTGATATAGTAATATTATTGTTAGAGCAAAAAATTGTCTTAATTAAGGTGCTTTATGCGATTAATTCAGGTTTGATTAAGGAGAAGTCCAAAACTCAAGAGCAGCAGTTTTACAACTGTTTGCTGGAGCAAACTTTGCGATTCAGGCCTATACGAATTTCGCACGTGGGAGCTATTATTCATTAAATGAGTTGGCATCTGTCAGTCCAGTCAGCGTGTTTTCAACCATCCAGAGCCCGCCACGTCTCAGGACCTGTCTAATCAGCCCTTGTTTTCATAAAGAATGAATATATATATGTGGGCAGCCGTTTTCTTGGGGAGAAGAAGCTGAAAATCCCGAAAATAACAGAGAGGGAGAGAAGGAGGCGGAGAGCTCCGATTCCCGAGAAGCCATCAACGGAAGTTTACCCAAAACGGATGGTTTCTCCAGGGGATCAACGCCGATGCTGAGTCAAATATTTTGGGGCAGCTTTCCGATTTCTTCTGCTATGTTTTCTGCTTTCATTTAGTAGTTTTCTGCATTGTTTATTATGTCTACATTTCGATTTCTTTTCTATTGTTGTTTTTCCTGTAGTATGAACTAATCACCATAAGGTGAGGATTAGAGGATGATTGTTTTTAGTTAATGTTATAGATGAGTATATTTCATTTCCATCGATTTGGTTTTTAAGAGGTTGTATTTATTAGTTTGTATCCGCTTGGCCAGCCGATATGAGCAGTGTTCCTTTGATTTCTGGGAAGAATAGGAGGGGCTAAAAACTTGAAAACCACATTAGCCCCTTGTTAGGGTTAGTAGCTAACTAAGTGGGTAGGTTACGGATAATCACTCACCTAACGCACATAAAGTACAGTGGGTTTAATGTGCTGAAGTAATAGAAATGAAACAGCATATATTCGATGATTCGGGAGAATACCGTGAAATCTGTAGTGAATCGAATGGAATGAATATGTACTCAATTCGTAACTTAATTAAAGCATGATTTACCTCTAATCCGAGCCTTCCATTTAACTAAAAGTACAAGTTAGTCACTCTCTGTTTTCTGAAATTTTTACTCTGTTTTTCCTGCTTTCGCATTAATTTTGTTCCAGCAATTGTGATTTCTTTTATTTCATTTCCCTTGATGAATTTGAATGGTTACAAACTGAGTTACTAAGAATTAATTTAGTAAATAGAAGAATTAATAGTCCCTGTGGATTCGATAATTTACTTATCGCTTGCTACAAAGTATGTGTACACTTGCGCATAGACAACATAATATTGCATAATTATTCACATCACTCTAGCAAGTCATCAATGGCCCTGGAGGAACTAGAAATTTTTTTTTGTATCAAGCACTTTTAGCTACGGTAAGGTCAAAAGGAATGATAGCTTTGGCAATTAAAACATCTGGAGTAGCAGCGTCAATTTTGCCAGGATGTAGAACGTCACATTCTAGATTCAATATTCCCTTGGAAGCAAATGAAACAACAATGTGCAACATATCAAAACAAAGTGCAAGGGCTAAATTAATTCAAAAGGAAAAACTAATAATTTGGGATGAAGCTCCAATGGAAAAAAAATATATACAATTGGATCAGTTAATAGAACATTAAGAGACATAATAGGTTGTCTTCATCATTTGGAGGAAAAGTAATTGTCTTCGGAGGAGATTTCCGCCAGGTGCTTCTAGTGCTTCCTAAAGGAACAAGACAACAAACAGTTGTAGTTAGTTTGAGAAAATCATATCTCTGGGATAAAATGCACAAAATTCAACTAAAAAAGAATATGAGAGCATTTGATGATACAAAATTTGTAGATTTTATTTTGCGAGTTGGGGATGGAAAGGAACCTACTATTAGAGATGATATCATTAACTTGCCCAAAGAAATTGTAGTTACAAATTCTGGAGATGGTTCCAAAGGGGAATTCATAAGCAAAATCTATCCAGATCTAGAACTTCACTCTGGATCAGTAAACTACATAACAGATAGGGCTATTTTGGCAACAACAAATGACTATGTAGACAATTTAAATGAAGAACTGATAAAGCTTTTCCCAAGAGAAAGTAGAACTTTCACTAGCTTTGATCAGGAAATGGATGACTCCAATGCTTATTATCAGGAAGAGTTCTTGAATTCCCTACTACCAAATGGAATACCACCGCATAAACTTATATTGAAGGTGAATTGTCCCATTATGTTGTTGAGAAATTTAGATCCTTCCAACGGATTATGCAATGGGACAAGATTGGTGTGTCAATCATTTGGCAAAAATATTATACATTTTGAAATAGCAATGGGAGATCACGCGGAAAAACAAGTTTTTCTCCCACGAATACCATTAAGCCCGCCAAATGATGATGGATATCCATTTAAGTTCAAGAGGAAACAAATTCCCTATCAAGCTATGCTTTGCAATGACAATTAACAAAGCACAAGGACAAACAATTCTTAATGTTGGAATATATCTTCCTGAATATGTGTTTTCTCATGGACAACTCTATGTTGCACTGTCAAGAGGAATTTCAATGAAGACAACAAAAGTTTGGATCAAACCAATAGGTAATAATAATTTACCTTCGAATTGTACCAAAAATATTTTTTATAAAGAAATTCTTCTTTGATATGTGTCAATCTTACAATTTTATTCTTTTTCTATCTAAATATTTTTAATTCTTTCAATACACATCTAATCTATTACAATTTCTCAAATTCATATTCTCTCAAAATTAACTTAACACAACATAGATAGATATATACAATATTTAATATAAATTAAAACTACAAAATTCCACGTGCAACGCATATGTTTTTTTACTAGTATGTATAAATAGTGCTATGAGAGGAGAATTTTAAAATTCCCTCTTTGCCCTTAAACCTTTCAAAATTTTATATTTTGTCCTCATATCTCTTCATAAATTTGCTCTTTGCCCTTAAAACTTTCAAAACTTCCTATTTTGTCATCATATCACTTCATTGTGTTTTGCACCCTCTTCCTATCTTTTTTTTCTCCTTTTTCTCCATGAAATTCTACATTCCCTTTTTGCCCTTAAATTTCTCAATAATTTCTATTTTGTCCTCATATCTCTTCACAATGTTTTGTACCTCTTCATTTTTTTTTCTTTCAATAAGACAACATCTCTTCACAAATAACATTTTTTCTTTCACCTCTTCGATTTTTTTTCTTTCAATAAGACACATCTCTTCACAATAATGTTTTTTTTTTTCACACATCAATTCATCAAATAAATAGAAATGTAAAAAGTTTTCCTTTAGCCCAAACTTCATTCTTCAAAATGTCAAATGATTGAAAGATTTTTTCTTTCATAAGAGACCTCAGAGCCTTCCAAAAAGAATGAAAATTAAAAGTCTTTGTTCTTCGTAAGGGAAACATTGAATTATGTCAGAATGAAACCTTGAGGATTCATAAATTTATTTTAAGAGGTACTGTTATCTATTTGTTTTTCTTATGCCATCAATTGTTAGATTTTATGATCTTTTAACTTTTTTGTCAATAGAAAAATATTATGTATCTAAACAATTCTGTTGTGTTTTTTTAAGAAGATATAATTATTTGCTAATAAATTATTTGAAGAGACATGTAAATATAATTCAAAAAAAAATTGGCGTTTTCTCCCCCAAAATTACAGGTTAGTAGATACTTTATTAATGTTTTTAATAATGTAGATTTTATGAAAATTCACCTTTTTTTAACATAAACAAGATTCTGTATCTAACAATTTTTTTTTGTTTTATTTTTTCCTTTCAAAGTGGGAAAATTTTTATTTAAAATATAATTTAAAACTGATGTAAATTAATTCAAACACATTGATCTTTATCCAAAATTTTTAGAATTTATTAGTTATGAGAGAAAATTTGAAAAGCATGTAGATATAATTTTTTTTAAAAATATTTGAAGTTCATTCCTTCCAAAATTATAGGATTTTTAACGTAAATGGAGACATACAATTGCTATGTAACCAACTACTTTTATTTATTTTCTTTTTTTTGGATTTAAAAAGAAAGGAAAGAATAATGTTATCTAATTGACTATTCATCTTTATTATAATTTAAATTTAAATTCAAATTCAAACATATTTTAACAAAAAAATTTCCATTAGTCACGTGTTTCCAAATAATACATTGATTCTTCTCCTTCCAATTGCATTTCAATTATACTTATTTGGCATCCATTCCCACGATTTTGAACGACATTGAAGAAGAGTAAAAGAGTTCACTTTCTTGCTTAAACTTTTCTCAATTCGTTTCATTCAATCATTTGCCTAGATATTGATCATCTTTAATTTGTTGTGCCAATTTCTTTCCAACAACAAAGAACTGATTAGTAATGATTGTTATTTAAATGTGCTTTTGTGCATATCTCCTTGAATTGCACTACTTTTTTTTCTTTTTTCTTTTTTTTTTTTTTGCACTTTGATTTCGAAGCATCCCATCGTTGGATTCTTTCTTCTCCCTTTGTTTATTGTTTTACTTTGAGTCTTTGCCAACACTGGCCATTTAATTTTAGATCATGATCTAAAGCATCTAATTTGTTCTTGATTTGATCAGTTCAAATGATTATTTTCTTTTATTTGTTTTCATGACATAAATTAAACAGAGGACAATGAGATAAATTTTACCATTTTTAAAAAATAAATGGTACACGGTACGTTAATAAAACCATTTTGAACTTTCTTTTAAGTTAATTACTAAAATTTATGGCATCAAGATCTCATTTATGTGTGGTTCCTTCCCTTTTTCTAAGGGGAGAATAAGTAAAACGTAGATATTTTGAAGATGAATTTTGTCACTCTATAATTCTAGATTTTTAGCAGTGTTTAAGGAAAAACTTTAGCACAATCTATTTACTTCACAATTTTAAAATATAGCACAATATTTTTTTTATGCAAAATAAGATCTACATAGAAAAATATTTAATAATAACTAGATTGAAAAAATAAAAATAAATATTTTAAAATTTTAAAATATAGATTCATCGAAATCTTTGAAACAAAATCTTTGAATCCCTAATTTGTTAGAGTAATTGTGAGGATTTGATTTTAAAAATTTGAGTAGTGTACATTTTTTTGTGGCTAATCAACAAACTTGATTATATAATATTCAGATAATTTTTTAGTTTTTTACATTTTTTTCCCACAATATCCTCATAATTCCATATATATATATATATATATATATCGGTAGTTGCAATTAGGGGTAGATTCATAATCAATGACATACAGGGCCAGAAAATGCTTTATTATTGGAAAATAAATATTTACAATAAAAAGAAGTACAACAATTCATTAAAATTATCCTTCTTAGAATTAAAATGTTTTTTTAATAATTAAATTATAATTTAACTTTAAATAAAATAAATGATTAAATAATTTATAAATAACATTTTGATTTACTAATACGTATATAAATCCTTGATAAGTTTAAGGTTAAATTATAAGTTTGGTCATGTAAATATGGTTGTATTTAATAAGTCCATGGATTTTAAAAAATTTAATACATCCTGAACTTTTAATTTTATGTAAATTTGTTCCATGTATTTTTTTAAAAAAATAATATATTTCCAAACTTTACGTGGCAAGTTGATTTCATACAAGTTTAAGCATTTGTGGTGTAAGTATTAAACATATGGAGTTTAGAGATGTAGACATATTAGATGCAAAACTAAAAGTCCAAAGAACTATGTAAAACTTTTTAAAATACAAGAATTAAATTTCAATTCTAAAAGTAAACTTATATTGTTATACTAAAACATAAAATTAAATTAGAAAAATATAACGAAATAAGATAAATGGAAAATTAATATAACTACTACTAATTAATATATATCATAATAATAATAATAAAAGTAAAAAATATTATAAGTATGCTACAAAAATTATTATCAATTTTATATTTATTTTTAATAGAATTGTTAGTAACGTTAAAAAAACTAAATTTTTGGAGAGGAAAATTTGGGGATAGGGCAGTTTATACTATAGTCCACCTTTGGTTTAATCACGTGCATCGCATGTGTTATATATAAAAGCTGCTATTGAGGAGAATCTTTAGTTTCCCATTTTACACTCATCTTTTTTAATATATGCCTATCTTGGCCTCGGAGTTTTAACTCATGAAAATTTATATTAAATTACTTGGGAGGAGACAAAGAGTGCAACGATTTCTTTTTGTTTTTTTTCTTTTCTCTTTTCTCCTTCCTTTCCATATGTGTTTTAAAAAAAATGCACATATGAAAAAATAGGGTGGGAGGGTAGAGTTATTTCTTTATTTCTTTATTTATGTTTTTTTATGATGGAAGAAAAGTGTTTTACAAGGTACAATTATTTATATAAAAGATATATTTCTAAAATAATTATTTTAATTTTATTTCTAAACTTACAAATAAGATTTTTTTTTTTATATTGATTTAAAGTCCATTAAAATTCAATAGGTTGCAACTTAAAAATCTTCAACAAATAAATACATTCAGAGTAAGTAATTATGTGTGATTTCTAATACGCTACTAATTTATTACAGTTTTATCAGTTTTCATATGCATTCTAAATTAACCACACATATATAATTGCTATTTTCAAAAATCTATTATATATATTTAAAAATTATTTTTCTCATAAATTGTATTTGTATCTACATTCATACTAAGTAGTTAAATTCTTTACTTTTCACCATCAACTTTTAAATACTTAGGGTCATTAAAATGAAGTTTGAATAATATTTAACTTTTGCATAAATAATTTTTTAAAAATAAATAACTAATTTGATTATTTTACTGTAAACTAAAACTTCGAGATTCCACATGATTCGCATGTGTTATTTTACTAGTTAAGTTAAATTACACTTCCTAATTTTCTAAGGTATCTCATCTTTCTCTTTTTTTTTTCTTTTTTTAGATTTCATTAACAGCACCGGCCCTCCACGGTTTTTTTTTCTTTTTTGTTTTTTTCTTCTTCTTTTTACAATATATATATATTAAAATTATGTTTAAAAATATAATATAATATAAAAATTATATTATAATAAAATTAGTGAGGTTATATATAAATAGAAAAAACAGAACTAATATAAGAATGTATAAACCTAATCTTAATTAGTTTTAAATTCATTTTACTTAATAATGTTTTACTGAAATTATTACACGTGCAACGTGGTAAAAAACTATATAAAAGATTGAGATATGACTTGAATCAATCAATTTGGCATTAAAAAAACAAAATTTTCTTTGCTTAACTATGAGTTTCCTTACAAATGCATGAAATTATTTATAGGGAAGAAAAAAATGTCAAATATAATGGACTATTCATTTTTTTCTCGAAATTTGAAAAGATTAAAAGAAAAACTTAAAGACTTTACAATGTGAAGAGTGCATCAATTAAATGAAGAAATAATATAATAAAGAAAAGCCTTTACAATTGGTCCTAATGTTTTATAGAGAGTGCATCAGTTGATCAATCAATTGAAAGTCTTTTCAATTGGCCTTGTTGGTTCAAAGGTGTATCAATTAATTGAAATTAATGATGATTAAAGACGCCGTACATATATCTATATCTATACTATATTAATTGAAATTAATGATTATTTTTTTAAAATATTTTAAGACCAAAATACCCCTTTAAATTTTAGTTAATTACATCAATCAAATCATCATACTCCAATTGATAATTTGACTCAAAATGAATATCCAATTTAATTTCGAATTCAAACAACGAGTTAATTTGATTCAAAATGAATTTGAATCAAAATTCTTATTTTGATAAGCAATTTGATTCAAAATCAAATCAAATTAGAATTTGAATCCAAATTTTGGTCTCTATGCATTGCACATCTCCTCCTATTTTTTTCAAGTCTAAAGCCCATTTCATCCAAATTTTCATCAAGTGTCTCTCTTTCTTATTTTATTTTATTTTATTTTAATTTCGTTAGCCCCATGTTTTTTTCTCTTCATTTTATACCAGAAACAAAAATAAATAAATAATAATTAACTTTTTTTAATATATATATATATATATATATATATATATATATATATATATATATATATATATATGTATGTATGTATGTGTATTTTTTTACCTTAATTGATATATATGATTTTCCTACATGTTCACATTGATACATTAATTTATAGATCCAAAATCATCTTATTTATTTGTTGAAAATTTAATGGAAAAACTCGTGCTTTTTTCAAAACCATCACTATGCTTTTTTGAGACGTGCATGAGAGAGTGATTGAAACAATCGGTAGAAAAACCTTCAAAATGAGGGACCAATTAATAGAAACACATGATAAAAAGTGTACACTTAGAACACTTGCCATAGTTTTTTTAAATGCTTTTAAAAAATTATCATTAATATATATTTTAAAACTTTGAATAACACGTGTAATGCATGTGGTGTTAAACTAGTACTATCTAAATGGGACTTGAGGGGAGAAATTTTTTATTTCTCCTTTTTCCCTTTCTTAATTTAAAGACTTCCGATTTTGCTCTTCTTAATTTAAAGATCTTCCTTTTTGTCCTCAATTTGAATAAAGGTTCTAAAATCTCTATGCATGTGATCTTGAATAAAAGTTTTAAAATCTCTACAATCTCCAATCTTCCAACTAACTAATGTATATTTGAATTATTTGAATAATTTGAATAATAAAATGATAAATTAAACATATTTGAATGATAAAATGAATAAAAGTTCTAAAATCTGATTGCATGTGATCTTAAAGATTTTTTAATGAGTATTTAAAAAGTTAATAACAAAAGCTAAAATAATGTTTTTCGAGAATATGAAATTATTATGAAAGATTTAAAAAAAAATGAACTAATATTTAAAGATTTTTTAATGAATATGTAAAAAGTTAAGAACAAAAACTTAAAAAAAAATTTGAACAATTGTTTTTTGAGAATACAAAATTAAACTAATATTGAAGTACTTTTTTAAAAAAAATAAAGACAAGATTTTTTTGAATATGTTAACAAAATATTAGATTATGATCTATTGTGATTAATATACATAAATTAAATTTCATACATCAATCTATATATAGTACATTCTACAACTGAATTTTTTCATTTCTTCTAAAGTGATTCCAAAAATCATGTGGGGGAGAAATCAAATTTTTGTCCTTTTCATTTGATGGCTATGGCTATATAAGCCTAATATTTCTTTTCAATAAACCAGATCATGTGTATCCAATTTTTCAATTCTCAAAGTTCAATCAATTTATTATTGAAGATACTTCATTAAGGTGATGTTAGAGGTCGACAAGTGAATGGGCTCCTTCTTCATTTGTTTTTGCAATGGCACATAAAGACAGAGAGTGATGTAATTTACTTCTTTTTATGTGTTTTTGTAGTTTTTTTATTTTTTATTTTTTATTTTTTACAAATGGCAGAAAAATAGGGTGATTTAATGTAATTTACGGCTTACGTGCTTTTGTAGTTTTTTTTTCCAAATGGCAAGGAGAGTGAGTTAATGTAATCTACTGCTTTTGTAGTTTTCTTTTTCTCTTTTTAGCCTTACAGTAGAAGGAGAAGCAGACGCGACATACAACAAGGTGTGAGTAATTGTATTATTTTCTTCTTTATTTTTATTTGTTTTTTTTTTTTTGAATAAATTGGAGTTTACTAGACTAGGATTTAGAAAGGTCTGATCACAGTTTTGCATTTTTTTCTATTTATGTAATGTATTATATTTAAATATAATTATTAATAGTTATTAAAAATGTAATGTCATTGCAATTTTCAATATAATTAATAACAATTAACATTGAACTAAAAAAAATAATTAATATTCAGATTCTAAAAGTTATTTTATTTGATGGGAGATTAAATTCTCTATCTTGCAATTTTATGATAAAAAAATAAACTCAATTGTTCACACGTGATTTCAACAAAGAGAAATAAATGAGACACGTGTAAATAAACTTTGGATTTGCATTAATATTGTAGGGTGTACAATCTCTAAGTATAATCCTCTGATTCTTTCACTTGTACGAATCTGGAAGAGTTTTTGGTCTTCACAGGGTGTTCTGGATTGGTCTTGAAGAATCTTCGGTCTTCAAAGGGGATTCAGCACCTAAAGACTAGATTAAAGTGTTCAGTACCTAAGGATTTCAAGGAGCATTCAGCACTTAAGGACTCTGGCCTTCTTTGCTCTCAATTCTCTCTGAATTCTCTGAAGAATAATATTTCTGAATCCCCTAAATGAATGAGAGCTCTTCTCATGTGGATTTGGGCCTTAATGGCCTTTGGGCCCAACTATGGACTTGGGTTTTGGTTGGTTTTGGACTTAACCATTTGGATTTAAGTTTTATTTAACTTTGACCCAAATTCCATATAATCCAATTTTAACCAAATTAAATTTAATTATTTAGTCAAATTGTCATAATGAAGACATGTGGCATTTTAATTAATTTTTTTTTCAGAACTTGCCAATTTTTATCTTCAAATTAAATTTGGGACACATATCAATTTATAATTTGTCCCAAATTTAATTATTTGTAGTTTCGTCATTAATTTGAAATAATGACGTGGCAATTGGAAATTGGCCGAAATTTCTTAGTCAATACTTCTTAATTTATTATTATTAAAGTTTGAAATAAAAAATAAGATTTGTTTAAATTAATTCATTAATAGATATTCTCGATTCAATGAACTTTTGGAAACAAAAATAAATTGACCAATAGATCTCCTCAAAACTTCTTTCTTAAATTTGAAGAGTTTTAAAATTGAGGACCACATATCTAATTAATGATTCTCTTGAATTCGAAAAGATCATTGCAAAAAAGATTTTTCTAGTTACTAGATAATTAATGCGATTTTTTATAAAAAGAAGAAAAATAATATTTTAGTTTAAATTAAAGTTTGAAATTAAACTTTTGTAAAAATAAATAAATTTATTAATAGATCTTCTTGATTTGGTGAACTTTTGTAAACAAAAATAAATTAATTAATAGATCTCATTGAAATTTCTTTCATAGATTCAAAGAGTTCAAAAATTGAGAACCAATATCTAACTAATGATTCCCTTGAATTCGAAAAGTTTATTGCAAAAAGATTTTTTCAATTACTAGATAATACGAAATTTTAAAAAAATAGAAAAAAATAATATTTTTGTTTAAATTAAAGTTTGAAATTAAATGGGTAATCAAATTATGCAAATCAAAATAAAAAATAATATTTTTCTTTGAATTAAAGTTTGAAACTAGGTGAGTAATCAAATGATACTAATCAAAGTAAAAATAATAATATTAAAGTGTAATTTTTCATTTTCCTTATGTATAAAACCCAATTTTTATATGTTCATTGCATTTTCAACATTATGAAACACATGCAACACACGTCATATCCAACTAGTCTTAATAATTGATTCAAAACCATCGTTTAATGAATTAATATATTGGTATTTATTTTGAAGTGGATGAAATCAAAAAATTATTTAAAAATTGAGAATCGCATTTAGCAGTTAATGTAATTTCCTTTTTCTAAAAAAATAATAATAAATGTAAATAAAATGACTTTTTCAACATTTGTAGAATCGCTTTTAAATACAATGCAGCCAAACGAACTTAGGATTAAAATGACTTTTTTTTTTTTAAAATGTAAATAAAGACACAAGTGTTTAATTAAAAACTACTTTTATTAAAAATGTTTTAAGAAAAAATATACTCTTTTTTCCTTTTTTTTATAAGGACATTAAAGTCAACTTACCCTTAATCACTTAGGCATCACACTCAACCCTACAATGTCGTAAAGTTATAAAGATATTTTGAAAAAGTTGTTCAATATTTAATGTCCTAAGTTGATAATGGCCATAATTTAAATTCAAATATTTGTAAGCATCTCTATTTGCTATTTTGGCTTTTGGCAAACCCATAGTCCATCTACTTTTTGGAACACGCTTGTTCCGAGTTTGAAATTACCATTTTTTGTAGTTCAACTATCGTTGAAGTAAGAGATCGAACCATTAATCTTTAGGATAATAATAAATATATTATGACTCTTATTCACTTAACTATACTCGAATTAGTGTTTGAGATTGCTTAAAAAAACATTTTTTTCTTAAGTGCTTCTTCAAAAACACTTTAAAATACTATCATGTATTTAAAAAAAAAAATCCAAATTACTTTGGATTATGTAACTAAACACTAAAAGTTTTAAAACATACTTATAATTCGCTAAAAGTTCTCTCATTCTAAAAGTCACATTGGACTCATCTTCAAATTAGCCTAAATTAAGTCTAATCTCCTCCAATATTGTTTCTAAGACATCTATGGGAGTTTAAAATTTTTGTCAACCTGTCAACATTTCCACATATTCATAAATTCAACATTGTCATTGGTGAATCAACATTTCTATTATATCATTAGAAAATCGACAAAATATATAACTAAAATATCAACAAAATACCACTAATGTGACCCTAATAAGAATAATAAGAAATCTAAATCTAAACTTATTTAAAATTGGTGAAATGCTTATTTATTAATTTAAATATTTTTTATGAATTTTTTATATTTATAATTTTTTTCAAAATTATCCACCAATAACATCGACATTAACATCGACATTTTCATAAAAATTGAGACCTCGACATTTAAAACCAACTTGGTGTGGTTGAACTGGAACTACCTTTAAAAGTTTGGTGGTGTTGCTTTCATCTTTTTCCCTTGAAAGTGACTTACAATTGGAAGGAATCCTGTGGCTAAGGAGATGGAATTGCATTTCAATTTTTTTTTTTGTTGGACCAGCAAACATAAAAAAGATATTGATTCTATCACATGTAATCAAGCATTCTAAAGTCAAACCACATAAATTATGAATTATACCACCAAGAACAAAACATTGGTAGAAAGTTGTAGGACTGAGCAAAACAACTGGCAAAGATTGATGACAAAGTTACAAAATGTAAAAGCTCTATGTATATAAACAAACAACAGACAACTATAATATCAAATGCTGAAAAATATTACCAACTATCTGAAGAAGCCAAGCAAATAAAAACATAGAGAGCCTTAATCTGTTGACAAGTTCCCGTATTGCCAGGGGTTGAATTCAATTGATTTAACGTCAACCTCGTCGTTGCAGCTTGAACCAGAACTATTGATCTCAGCCCGATGTTTGGCGTATAAACCATTATATTGGTAAATTTCTAGGTCGCCCCATGGAGTCGATGTAACCTCTTCAGTTAAATCAAACCATCTGGGCACATAACTCTGCCCTTTTGCCTCTCGAGTTCTCTTTTCAGCTCTTTGCCTCTCTTCCAAACTGGCCACAGAAAAAATGTACGAAATCCTAATTGAGAATTTGAATTGATTGCAGCTTAAAGAAAGGATTGGAAGGGTTGAGGAATGAACCTGCTCTTTTCCGACCCTGCTTTGGATAGATCACCCTTCTCTAAAGCGTATCTATCAGGACGCAACCGTGAGTCCGATGCCAACAACTTCTTAGGGGCAGTATCGAAACTATTGATCTTATGTGCAAAGTGTGTATATTGAAATTTGTCATTCTCGGGTGCATTAGCCACATGCCAAACCTAGAGAATGGAAGCAATAAAAAGACACAACGCGAAAGATGTAATCAAATTTCAACAAAGGATTAAGACTTAGCCAACAGAATCAAACACAAGCGGATCAACACATCTTTTTTCTGCAAAACATAAAACCAGGGTTGAGACAAGAAATATTACCTCTTTCAGTTCTGTGTTTGGAAGAGGCTCCCCTTCCATATCACAAGGTTGGTAACTCATTGATTGATTCCATTTCCCTGTCATCAAAATTTTGGGTTCCTCTGCCGAATTATAAACATAACCATCCACTTCATAACGCCCGGCACTGCAACAAAAAATAACACTTGACAGTAAGATGGAAAGTGGCATCAATTACTATGATGACAGTGAAAACTGAATGTTTCTGAAGCAAAAAAACTTGACTTCAAGCACTGAGAAGTCCCTTAACTCTCAGTCCCTTTCAAGAAAATTGCTAGAATTTTAACTAAGAGAATGTCGAAGGCCGGACGGAGTAATCACTTCAAATCAGGAATCCCTCTTAGATCTTTGTATACATCATGAAAACAGAAGGAACTAAATTATGGATAATTGACGACAATGACCCAATTTTAAAGGGGTCATGGTCTTTTTAACTACCCACTTCAAGAAAAGAAGAATATAATATATATTCATCTCAAGAAAAGAAGAATATAAGACTTATTCTCACATGAAAATTACAATCTACCCCTTCCATTTGGAAATGTAGTAATCAAATCTCTCTCTTGAAGATAATATATTTTTTTAGTTCAACAACATGTGAGGTGGGAGAATTCAAATCTCTGACCTCTCGGTCGAGGGTGGGGTGGGGGATTTCGAACATTTGACCTCCTGGTCAAGGGTATATGACTTAATCAATTGTGCTCATGTTAGCTCTAGAAGATAATCATTTGAAGTCTTAATTTGAAGAAATTCTTCTTATTTCTACAAAAGGTCAAAAAAAAAAAAAGTATAAAACACATTTTTTATGTGTTTTTCTTTTCTTTAAAGTATGAAGTACTTTAAGATGCTTGAAATTATGATTTCATTTAAAGGAAAGTCAATTGTTTCTTTCAGACCAAGATGACACCAAAAACATCTTGGTAGAAATTTAAGATATTTGCGTTCGGATTTTCTATGGAGATCTAAGACCGAGATGATTATTTTTTATCAAGATGACATCAACTTGCAACTTAGATGAATATTTTTAGATTGAAATAGGCATGGTGCAAAATTTCAAATTCTTTTCAACTTATTCCCACTTAGAACTTTGTCATTTAAAAATATGCAACTAAAATATTTTTAAAAAATCATTATAATTAGTACCTTTCCCTGGATACCAAGATGTACTAAGATGGTAACAGGTAGTTATGATGATTTTTTTTATTTAATTTTATAAATATATATATATTTTTTATTTAATTTCTTCCTTTCAAATTAAAAATATTTAATGTGTGAATTGAGTTAGGAAAAAAAAATTTAAAGACTTCACATAATGACTATCTTGATCTTAAATACCCATCTTGGTCTCCATCTCAATTACGAGATGGTTATTTCAGTCTCCACCTCAGTATTCATCTAGGTAGCAAGATTGTCATCTTGATGAAAACCATCTTGGTATATCATCTAAACCAAAATTCAGACCCAAATACTTCAGATTTCTGCCAATATGATCTAGATCTCATCTCAGTTAAAATAAATTGATTTTAAATGAGATCATATTTTCAAGCCTCTCAAAGTACATAAATTTATACTTAAAAGAACATAGACAATGCATTTCATTTACCTTTGTAGAATTATTTAAAACAAAATTTTTAACAGTTATCTTCCTGATGGGAGAGATTTGAAGAAAGAAAGGTTAGAGACACTGTATCTAGTAAACTTTGGATGAGAGGGTAAGATTATATTGTGAGAGGATTTTGAGACTCAGAGAAAGGACAGAGAGAGGTCAGTAACTTTTTAACTTTTAAGGTCAAAAGGTCATTTTAAGGATGAGGTCAAAAATCTTTAACATATTTCAAATGAGTCATTTTAATGAAATACCCCAAGATTATGCATATGACAGAAAAATGGATAAGAAAACTCCAATAACAGCAATCAGATCTCACAGAATTCAACACAAATTAATTATTTTTTCAATTATAATGCCATCTAACTATAAAGATCACCATTAGTACGGAATTTGTAATGACGAGAGTGATAGGAAAAAGATTCTTACCCAAACCATCCGCATGGTTGAAAATATAGTACAACTTTATCACCCGTTGCTAAATTTGTCATTATCATCTCTCCGGGTGAATCGACCCATGTCCTTCCAAATATCAAGTTGTTAACTTTAGTGGGCGGCGGTACCAAATCTAATACTACACCATCTCTTTTAAGAGTCACCCGTGTTCTGCAAAGGCCAAAACCATATCATCACCTAATCTAGCATTATCAAACATCGGGGCCATATTAAAATAAACAAAGCAATCACTGATAGCAATTAGACTTCAAGAGCCTACATATGGGATAAATTGAAAAGAACATCAAAATTTCCAAGTAAATATTGGCTTGGCAGTGATTGCCCATGTAAGTGGCTGATATCTAACTTTGGGCATATGTACCTCAACAAATTTTACGGATAACCATTTAATCCTATAACAATTTGTGTCAAGAAACAAATAAAATATTCAAATATTTTAAGCAGGTGAATCGAAGTTTGAACCTTGACCTTAAGGACATCTAAGTTTATAAGTTATAATTTGCTCCCTTGACACCTAGGAGTGAGTTCAATAAGGAATGAACTGAGGGATAGAAAGAGAGTGAAAAGTAGAACTTTACCTTCCAACAGGATAGACATCCAACGAGTTCCCTAAAAACTTAGTTTTCAACTTTGAAGTCACATCATAACAAAAATGCTCATTTTCAGAGTGCCCAGCACTCATTGGGGGATGATGACTCACCTGAAAACATTGTTTGGCATAAAATTATATATAAAAAATGGCATCGAATTAAAAGTTAAACAGGGAAAAAAATCTCAATTAACAAGAATGACTGGAATGTAAGCAGTTGCATGCAACTTTCTAACTCATGATGAACTTGAAAGAAAGGTATTGACCAAGTGCGTCCTTTTTTCTTCTTCTTTTTTTTTTTTTTTGGGGGGGGGGGGGGGGACAAAAGTAGACATATTTTGGAGCAGCAAAATCTTTGAAATTCACCTGCTCCGAAAGAAATGTGATCCCATTATGATTAGTCAATTCATAGGTCTCTCCCAGGATAGGATTAAAAGGCTTCCAGGTCCTTTGATAAGCATAATACACTGATATAGCCCATGATGCTGCAATAAATGAGAAAAAATAATTCATAATCAGAAAGCAAAAATGCATCCATGAAATAATGATCTAGACCTACACAGGCCTTTAAGCCATTTTAATATTTTGATACTTACATGCATACACCAACCGCATGTAAGGATCCTCACATTCATCCGCCAGATTCAACAAGTGGGAGTATTCCATTAACTGTGATAAATATTCCACTATTAATACCATGATACAAATGAAAAAGTTTGAACAAGAAAATAAAAATAATACCAAAAGAAAAACAAACCTCAGCCACTTTCTGAATCATTGTCATTGGTTCAAAAATGATTACAGGAAGAGTGACCATTGATGTGATATCTGAACCAATATACTTGTGCATCATCTTCCAGTAACTTTCACGATCCTTTATTACCCAAAAAATAAAAACACTTTTTAATAATTTTATGGAAATATACTAGGGGAAGAAGAGTAGAAGGCAAAACTCCTAGCTTCCAAAAGTGAGGAAAGAGCCTTCCACACACACGGTAGAGTAAATAAGAAACATTCCTGTTTTACCATTGTTTTCTTTTCACATTAAAAAGGTTTTATGAGCAGGGGGGTTTGCAGGAGCCCAAGCTTAAATTCACAGAGAAAGATCAGCCCTTCGCTGAAATGTATTTTACCCTATTTTGTACTCTTGCCTACCCTTCTGCCATATTAATCTTTAGAAAGAACACTATGGTAAAGATACATCGTTAAGTTCCCCACTAAGCATTAATTAATGTAAGATGAAAAAAAGAGATGATTAGGTACAAAGCAAGCAAAGATAAGAGATAAAAGTATAAAAGAGAAAAACCTCTTGTTTCCATCTTCCTCTCTGAGCTTCCTCTTCTGCATCTTCTTTGCCTCCCTCAGGATTTATAACTTCTACCCCTTCATAACCAAGAAACCTGAGAGCATAGAGAGGCGAGGTAATCATGAGTCAAACTCTCTCCCATTGATACAAACTTTGTATTAATGCAATTAGCAACACATGGACCAGAAAAATATAACTTGAGAAAAGTATAATCTAGCAAAGTAAAACAACCAAAGCACGCTGATAAAAACACAGAAAACAACGTTAACAATACAACTAGGTTTGAGAGGGATGACATTTATCTATCGTGCAATTAATAATAATCGTTGCAAAACTTCAAGTTCAGCTGACAAAAATAAGAGAAAAATAAAACAAGCCTTCCAATGAAAACCATCCAAGCAAATAAACCTTCTTATCACCAGACGGAAATTTTAAGCACTCAAATCCACACATACGAAGTTATCTTATGAAACAAAAATAGATGATAAACACTTCTAGAGCTTGGAAGCCACTAGCCAAATAACAAACCATACAAAACGAAAAAAATGCAGTAACCACAAAGCAATTCAGCCTTGAAATGATAATATTGGGAAATTAGACATGTCACCCAGTTTCAATAGCACTGGAAAACATTTCTCCTAGTTATAAGATCAATTTTCAATTGAAACCATACAGTGTCATGTGTTGAAGTGACGTAGGTATCCACATCCTACTTTGTCATCACGAAACTAAAACTCACAGTATGCAGATATGTAGCATTAAAAGCTTTATCGATCCTTCAAAATCTCAAATCAAGGATACGTACCGAGATCAGATTCCTTCAAAAGGAGAAGAAAAGGAGGAACTTCTACAGACAAGTACTAGTTCAAAACAACGAATCACAACACCGATGAGATAATTGTACAAAAAGGAAAACATAACACTTTCTATACAAATTCCCGGTTGTTCACAAAACAAACACCCTACATCCTACACCAATGATAATAGTGATAAATTAAAAACATATCAGTACGACAGAGCAAACATTGGAGCTAATAATTCAAACAAAAAGAGCAATAGAGGCGAAAACAAAAACGATTACAGTTTCAAAAACCAAAAAAATTCAGATACCAATCCGAAAACAAGGAAGTGAGGAAGACAAACAGATTATATCAGAAGTATGAAAATCGAAGTACCCATTGACAGATCGGTGCATGGCGTTGCTAAGCTTGGAAATTCCAGAAGTCACGGCAGCAAAGAAGCCGCCCTTACTCTCATTCTTCTCAGGGGTACCCATTGTTTTTCCCACTTCAAATAAACAAACACACTACTTCTGCAAATCAGAAACGCCTGCAAGCAAAACAATCAAATCCCAATAGGCGGGGTGTATAAGGAAAATTGGAAAAAGGGATTTGGGGTTTGATGATCGTGAAGAAGAAGCGGGGTTCAGAGAGGGAAATTGAGATCGGAGAAGGGTGGGAAGAGATAGATCTCCGATTGAGAGAACAGAGAGAAGAAAAGGGGAAAAGGGAATTCAAATGGCGGTATTAAGGCTTTTGCAAATGCAAATTAGCGAATTGACGTCCAGAATTGGAGTCAATTTGAGGGGAAATTACCGGAAAGTGGCTGCTGCCTTCTCTGTCTTCTCCTTCAACTGGTTGGCTCGGCTGGCCCTCCAATGCCGTCCACGCGTATTTCAGCAGCGTTCCTTTTATTACACTTTTGCCCGACCCTCTAAATTCCAACCTTTATGCTTACCACTAAGATGTCTTTTATGTACATAAAAGTTAGACATTGAGAATTCAAACTTTTGATTCATAAAAAAAAATTATTAGTTTTGTTGATTAGATTTTACATAGATTCATATTTTAAAAATGTATGAGATACTAATTTCAATATAACTTAAATTGATAGATAAAATACCTATTTTGGCACAATACTCAATGATAAATTAGATATGAGAGTGATAACTAGAAATTGCAATGAAGTAGTAATAATCGTAGTATAGAGTTTCCTACATGTCTAAAACAATTATCTAGTCGAACTAACAGAGGCACTAGCTCTTTGCAATGGCATTTTTTTGGCTCAATAGATGGGTTTCATGCCTCTCAGGGAGAAAACGAACTCCTCAATCCTTTGGAATCTGTTGGAGGGAGAGAACATGGTGAAGAACAAACTTTACATTCTAGTGTACAATATAAAGGAGAAGCGCAAAAGAACATGGTAATTGGATTCACCCTCACCTCTCAAAAATGTAATTGCACTACAAATGCATTAGTAGTCCATGCTAGAAAGACCCATCAAATTGGTCTTTAGATGAGGAACGCTCCTACTGGGCGGCACGAGTTTGTGTAGCAGATGCAGCCTCAACTATCTTTTTCAGTTTTTCTTTTGTTTGTGTTCTCTTTTATCACTTGTATAAAAGGGAGAAAAAAGAATAAAACTATATGTTAATTCTTAAAAAAAAAAAGAATTCACTTCCATATTTGTTGAACTAAAAAAAGATCATAGAACTGCTCGAACCTTACAACAAATGGCATGACAAAAGTGATTTTTGGTCATTCCGAAGTCAGTTCCAAACATGCCACTTAGTGTCTTGGTAGGATTTTAATATTCTACATAGGTGACGAACATAGGATTCAAATTCATTCTCTCAAAGTTAGTTTACCCTTCTTACATATCCTAATACCAATAGGGCCAATCCATAGTAGTTACATAAACCTAAGGTTAAAAAAAGTGCGGAGTCGTGCATTACTTTTTTTTTGACAATATTACTTTAATGACTATTATTAACGAAAACTATATGTTAGTCCATAAAGAGTTTTCAATTATAGACAATCATACTTTGCTCAAAATTTGAAGGCTCTACGAAAGATATAAATTTTCCTTTCACATGCATGGCAAATGATAACACTATAAGTGAAAAAAATAATTAAAACAAAAGACAAATTGCACTGTATTTATACATGTTCATCCAGCGATGGCTACAATTTTTTTTCCAAAAAACTTTGCACGTTCAATTAGAAGATTACAACAAACGAAGAATTAGAGAGTCGTGCTTACAATCTCAAAAATACATCTCCCCTTCGCACACACAAAAAACCAATAAATAAATAAAAGTTTCCTTTTTCTATTTTATCTCAAACAAAACCATTAACCCTAAAAATCAGTCATTGCCATCATTGTAGTGCTACCTCACAGTTTGACCACAAAACTAAACCCTTAAAAAGAATGAATACAATATTGTGCAAACATCCTTTGTGCCACAACATGTGCATCATTGAGAAGAGTTTTAGCCTGGCATTTGGATTCCATCCCCTAGCATCCAATGCCCACTCACATTGCACAACTTTTGAATTAATTCCAACTTTTTCCACCTCGAATGTGGTGCCATGGAGTCAATGACATAAAATATTGTTGCTAATTATGCTTCCAACCAAACCTATTTTGATGATTGGGTTTCACAAATTAAACCATCACTTATAGATAAGATTTAGTCATTTTTTGAGAGTTCAATACTCGACATGGATTAAATCATTCACTCTTTTAGACCCTTACTTGAGTTGGGTTGGGTTGGCCCACTGACTTGAGTTGGGTTTAAAACCCAACTTCCCGTTTTGCCCATCAACAAATCAACTCCCCACAAAACAACTCAACCATACCGTTTTGAGTAATTAACTCCCCACCATTTTGAGTAACTTCACGTTGTTTCCATTCCACGAGGTGTTGCTCGTTAACTCTCCACAACTCAACTCAACTCTGCCCAACTCAACTCAACTCTGCGCGTCAAACGCCCCCTTAATTTCAGTATTTGCCTCCCATGTATCAGTAGTTCTTACAATATTGCTTCCAATGTTTAAGTCTTTACCTACAAATCTAATCAATTCACTAACACCTATAAAACACAATAATAGTCATGTACTTGCTTAAGACAATGGCCTCCTACATAGGCTTATCTTTTAGTCACGATACACTCTACAACTCCCACTCACATTTAAAAATAGAAAAAAGAAATGTTCAAAATGCTAATCTTATTTTGATTCCTATACTTTCAAAATATTTATTTTAGTCTTTGTATTTTTAACTTAGTTTATGTTGGTTGTTGTACATTCAAAATGTTCATTTTAGTTCATGTACTTTTAAAAAGTGACTATTTTGGGGTCCTTCTGTTTTTACTTTTATCTGTGCTCTTTTACCATAATTTCAACACAACACTACAATCAATAAATTTATTGAAATATTGTCATAATCTTGTATTAAAGAATTTTTGTTATGTACAGAATTTATGTATGAATTTTGCAAACAAAGACCAAAACAATTTATTTTTAAAAGTACAAGGACAAAATAGACGTCTTAAAAATAAAAATAAAAATATAAAAAGTACAAGTACCAAAATAGAATTCAAACTTAAAGTTTAATATAGATGATTGGAATTCTTCTTTTTAAATATAGTAAGTAATTAACTCTACATTTATTTAACCAAAACGAACATAGCTCAATTGACATAAAGCATGTACCATCGACTAAGAAGTTAGAGGTTCAAATCGCCCACTTCACATATATTGTTATACTAAAAAAAAAACTCTACATTTATTTTTATAAACAAATTAAAATAATTTAAATTTAAAACATAAAATATAAAAATAAAATCAAACAAGAAAAAGCTTCTAGATGTCTACTTTCATCTTATTAATCTCTATAAAATCCTACCTACTCTCATCTTATTAATCTCTATAAAATCCTGCCTATTAATTTCTAATTATTCTTCTTAATGAATTGTAGGCAAGAAATTTTAAATTACTAACCACCTCTCTTATTTTAATTTTACTATCTTTATTTAGAATTAAAAAGTAGAAACCGATTAAAATCAGATTTTGTACCCACCACATGAACTTTTTTTTTTTTTTTTTTTTTGAGATGGTCCACCACATGAACTTTTGTAGGTCTACCAATGCAATAAAAAATAGGTTAAATTATAGTCTTAAAAAAATATTCTACTATATAATGTTTCTACCTAAAAAGAATTGTTTTTCATATTTAAAAAACAAAAAAGTTTTTAGAAATCAAGTTCTAAAAAATATTTAAAACTGTTATCAACTCGAGGCACATTGGACTCTGTCACTGCAAGAAAAATTGGCACACTTAATAGTTGTATCTATTCAGTATTTGATAGTTGTGTTTATTTAATTCTTAAATTTTTAAAGACTTCAATTATATTTCTCAATTTTCGATTTCGATTCTAATAAATTTATAGCTACCATTCTTACTTAAGTATTGACATGACATTTTGGTTAGACTATCTCTTGATACTTTAATTTAGCTAGCATACACGTCAAAACTATAACTAGCAATATTAGCGAAGGGACTTCCTTAAATGCTATAACTTTACTCTTTCTTTTATTCTTCACCCCAAAAAAAAAAAAAAGCTTATTAGAATAAAAATAAAAATTCATAACACGGTTTCAAGAACTAAAACTCACATTTTAAAGTTTAAATACTAAATCTGTAATTCAATCTTATACATATTAAGCAAAGTAGTAATTTAGTTAAATTAAGGTTAAATTACATCGTTAATCTCTAAACTTTAAATTTGTATTTATTAAGTCCTTGAAGCTAATAGATATGTAAATATTAAAAATGGAAATTCAAAATTTTATTAGAGACTAAATAGGATTTAAAATTAAAAGTCACATTTTAAAATTTAAGAGCCTATTAAACAAAACTCGAAATTTAAGATAAAACTTGAAAAAAAATAAATAAATAATAAAGAAGAGTAAAATATACTTTTGGTTCTTGATATTTGAACTTCATTTCTATTTGGTCTCTGAGGTTTTTAAAAATAACACTTTTGATCCTTGAGATTTAAATTTCGTTTTTATTTGATCCTTGAGATTTCAAAAATGGAATGTTCGGTCCCCAAAGTTCGAATTTGATTTCTACTTAGTCCATGAAGTTTGAAATTAGTTTCTAAATGGTCCTTAGTACAGTTGACGTTAATTGACCTAATAAAATGATGACTTGGTGCTAACTAGACTTTGATGATACTTATTTTTTAATTGAGTTGAAATTTTTTTATACTCAATGACCAATTCAAAACCAATTTCAAACTTCAGAAACTAATTAGAAATCAATTTCAAATTTTATGGACCAATTAAAAATCAAATTCAAATTTCGAAGACCAAATATGTCAATTTTGAAATCTCAATAACCAAAAGCGTTAGTTTTGAAAACTTAGGGGGTGTTTGACCCACTATTTTTGAGTTTGTATAGTTTTGGAATCCAAACCCAAAACGGTGTTTGGGCCACTGTGTTCAAAACCCATGGTTTTTGAAACACCACTTGATGGTTTTTAAATGTACAACCTGATTTTGAACAGTGCAACCTAATGGTTTTCCCTTCCAACACGCGGTTTTGCTCAATTTTCTCATGGGTAACAACAAAAATTACCATATTGAATGCACATTTTGAAAAAAGGCCATAGAATATATTTTTTTGAAAAAAATGGCCAAACGATATTTTCAAATTTTTAAATGACACAAATAAAATTTGTATCCTAGATACTAAAATTATCCTATAATTACATTTAATCAAAAATTCAAATAAAAACAAATCAATTCTTCACAAATCCTTAAATCAAGAAATTGTTGGTCAATAAAAAATCAAAATTACATAATAATTAAAAATCAATCTAAATTGAAAATCAATCACATTTACCTCAAAAGGTTAAAAAAATTTCTATAATAAAATATCTTACTGAAATACATTATATTCAACCTAAATTCAAATCAAAACAAATCAAATTCTCCCAAATACCTTAAAACAAGAAACGCCAACAAAATTTTTTTAAAAAATTACAATTAAAATTATATCTAATTGAAGGATAATTTGATACATATTCTTAAATTTCGTAAATACCAAATTATTTCAATACGAAATTTCACCCTACAAAGTTCTAAATAAATTCATAGAAACTTATAATACATAAACACAAAGTAAAAGTAAACACCAGATCAAAGATAAGAAAGTCAATTGAAGATGCTGAGAATAAATTGAGATGAATATAAATTGATATGAATAGATTAATAATGAGATTTGTCATGAATAATATATAAAATTATTGAAAAAGACATACATAATATTGGAAATATAGATGGATTTGGAAGAATCTGGCTCAGAACCTCTAATTCGCTTGAGGACAAGCCGTAATCGCCTAAGATGAAGTAGCGATTTGTTTCTGAGGACCTAATGCTTTCTAAATCAAACCCAAACGATGAGCAAAAACCCAACTCCAATTTCATTGTTAGAATTTTATGTTGTTCAATGCTTGAAGCCCAAGCAACGAAAGACTCAAATCAAATCAATTTTCATTTTCTCATTCTTATACTAATTGAAAGGTCCATTCAAAATTCTATTAAAAAAAAAATGATTCAACCTACACGAGGGGTCCTACAACTAACAAGATATCCACTAAAACATAAGGAAAGGAAAAAAAAAAAAAGAACAAAGTAGCAAAGGAAAAAAACAAAAACTACACAACCCTAGGTTCAGAACACTGCACTCCAAATCCAAGTTTCTAATTTCCAAACTTTCAAACATTGCACCTCAAACATTGTTTTCTGATTCACAGGCTTCAGAACACTGCACTCCAAATACTGTTTTTGATTTTCAGGCTTTCAAATCCAAGAACAAACCTCCAAGAATTTTGAATTCAAATGTTTTGATTCTAAAACAGTGGGCCAAACATTCCTTTAGAGACTAAACATGAACTAAGTTCCAATTCCAAATACAAAAAATGTAGGGTCTGTGTGGTAAGTAATCTGGATTCTGTTGTATGTTTTTAGATTCACTAAATTAAGTGAATATGCATTTGGGAGCCGTGTTTTCGAAAATTGTTTTCCAAATTCAGTGATCTAAATGGTGGAAATTCTGAAAACAACATTTTTATGTTTTCATTGTATCCAAATTTTGAATTTGAAAATTTAAAATGAAAAATTACATTAGAAAAGATAAATTTTTTAATAAATATAGTATTTCATGTTATAAATTCAATTTATTTTTGTTAAATTAAAATATGTATAATATAATGTATTATAAATTATATGATATTGTAAAATAATAATTATACAAAACCTATAACAAAAATTATGTTCATAAATTAATTAATAATAGATTATATTCAATTTAATATTTAGTTTTGCAACTACAACTAGTTAATAATCTATAATTATATTATAGAATTTATTTCAAAAAAAAAAAGTATATTATAGAATAAATTGAAATCAAATTTCTAAATTTGCTACCAAATACAACTTTATTTTTATTAAATCACTTATTTTTTAAATTCCATTTCCAGATTGTCAATCAAACCGCGTATTTAACCAACACCCGGTACGATCCGAATGAGCAGTGCATGGATTTTGTTGAATAAACAAAGGCTGCCATGCCCTCGAAGCAGCAAAAGTTCTTCACGTTGTAGAGAGATAAATTAGAGAGAGATTTTGCTGACCAAGAAATTTTCATAAAACTACAATTTCCCACTTCAGATTGAAATCGATTTCATCAAATTTTTATAAAAACAAATCGAAAGAGATCTACAGAAAGCCGTCTCCTGAATTTGTTTATTCCATTCCCCCACTTTCATGCCGTTCTTGTTTTTCCAAAACCCTAGCATCTTCTGATCTTCCCTCTAGATTTCAGTCCACACTCCACTGGGTATCTCGAATTTTCCCCCAAATTTTCGATTTCCGATCAGTCGGGATGAAGGACGGGAAGTCGATTAAGGTCAATTCTCAGTTGCAGCACCAGAATGGTCACTTGCCGCCGTTCAAATTGGCCAAATTGTTCGATCCAGAGGCTTCATGGGATAAGGTTTTCTTAAACTTTGCTTTCTTCTGAATTCTATACTTCCTCACTTTAAGCGCAATGGAAATTCTAATAATTCTCTGTTTTCTGGGATGTTTCGTTTCTCTTTTTTTCGCTATGGACGAGAAGGAACTGAAGTCGTTATTGGTTCAAGTTCTTGCTTGTTCTGCTGTTGTGTTGTGAATTTTAGTTTCTAACTATGGAGTTTATGCATTACCCATAAATTTTAACGAATTGAGATTGTTTAACCATTATCGAGTATCCTGTTTTAGCAATTTTTATGATTGAATACCATTGATGAAGGAAGGGGAAAAGAAGCCATGAATGAGAACGTTTTATACCTGGTATCTGAAATCAATTGGATGGGAAAATTCTTATTAAAGCTAGCTTGCATCTCTTCTACAACACATTGAACTGTTTCTCAACGCAGGATCAACTAGGAGATGTCTTGCATTGGATGAGACAATCAATTGCGCTTGTATGTGGGCTGCTTTGGGGCTCGGTACCTCTGGTTGGCGGAATTTGGTTCATCTTGTAAGTTGCCATTTCCATACCTTTCTTAAGCATATATGTGTTTAGGATCGCTTTTGGGCAAATTGTTTCTGGATGAAACTATCTCTTATTGACACTTTTGGAAAGCTTAACAATTAAGTCATTCCAAGCATTTTAAATTATTTTCCAATGGTTTTTTAAGAACTGAACATCATGAAAATTTTGAAGATGGTTTAGTTAATCAAAAACACTTTTAGCATAGTAAAAGAACTGCCCAAACACACTATTAGTCCTTTGGTTATTTTTTTTTTCTTTTACCTTCATTAGTAATTCACACATCCTTTCAACGTCTTGATCTTTTTCAATTAGTCGGTTAGTTCTTTAAAATGAATCTTTAGTTACAAATATGAGCATAACTCAATTGGTTGAGACATATAGCCTTGATCAAGAGGGTTAGAGGTTTGAATCTCTCAACTCCACATATTGTTGAACTCAAAAAATGAATCTCCAGTCCAATATGTTAGCATCCATAAATGCATGGCTCCGTGCCTTCCTCTTAAGAGATACGATTCAACAGCAAAATGTAAAATTTGACTGTCTTGTAGTAGTATCATTATCTGAAATATCATAATTTACATATTCATCATGCATTTTTTGTCTCTACTAAACATTTCTTTTCTTGCACTTGGAAACTTTAGTCAATGTTATGAATTTGGTCTCATTTTCAGATTCGTGGTGATATCAACCGCGATGGTATACGGATACTATGCAATGATTTTGAAAGTAGACGAGGAAGAATTCGGGGGTCATGGAGTTCTCCTCCAGGAAGGGCTTTTTGCTTCCATAACTCTGTTTCTGGTAATCTTATGGCATCTTTTAACTCTCCCTTTCTGCTTTCTGATAAATTATAATCTGCATCTTCTGCTGGTGTAAGTTGCTGAGTCTTTTGTTAGTTCAAGTGCTCATTTTCCTTTTCTTCTCTGTTGTTCAGCTTATGTGGACTCTTGTTTACAGCTTGGGACATTTCTGATGATGGTTTTGTCATCGTTCTCAATATCGAGCGAAGCAATGGAAGGGATGTTGGCCGCCATTGTTGCTTGCTTTTTGATTAGTGATTGTGCAGTAACTTGCTGTTAAGGAGTAAAACGCTCTTAGACGTGTCCACGATTTAGAAGTGGATTAATTTCAGTAGAATTACAACTAACCAAATTTTAGTTGTTATTATTGATTCTGTTATATCCAATTCAATCTTCTTAAAAGAATAAATTCTTCAAACAAATGCAGTCCAGTGCATGTTTTCTTTTACCCTCTATTTTCTGCTACATTATGTTCACGTTTAAGAATATGGTTCGTCATTCAAATAAGTTTATTGATTTAGTTATTTTTGTGTGTCTGCACCCATCCCAAGGCTTAAACTTTCGAGACATCAAGAATTTTCATTGTTAAACTCACGAAAAGATTACTCTTCTTGAGGACTATTTAGTAATTTTTTCTCCTAGTTTTAAGTTAAGTCCATTAGATTTATATACTTTTAGGGCTCATTTAGATTGCAAATATAAAATATCTGAGAGTTAAAAATCTAGAAATTAAAAACCCAATTAATTATAACCCAAGTAATCATGGTTCATGGGTTATTTTTATCCATGAGTAATAATTACTTGGGTTTTAAAAAGTAAAGATCAATAAAACAAACATTGGTTTTTTATACCATTGCCAAAATCTATCTCAAAACCAGTGAAATAAACGGGGCCTTAAAAGTTTCATTATCGTCCTGCTTTTTAGCTAACATCTCCATTCGAATATGTTGGTGGAATATGAACATGGCACTATTTATAGATGTGGCACATGTCTAGGAGTTGGCATTACGTTAAAAGGGAGAATCAAATCAGATCTGAGAGTTGGATTTTAGGGATGAACAGTAAGGACGAAATAAGTAATTTAGCTTTAATTTTCAAAATGTTTTCTGTCATGTAAAGTTCAGGTCTCTAATTTTTAAATAGAGGAATTTTATTGTTGCTTTGCTTTTACTCAATATGAACTTTTGATAGATTCTCCAACTTCAAAATTTCTTCACTCGTAATTCTTAGACAAAAGATTAGGATTAAAATATTCGCCAACATGTTGATATATCCGTAAATTAGAGAGTTTGACATATTCGTAAATTAGAGAGTTTGACATCAATATTAAGAATCAACTATATTTTATAAATATCAATGAAACATTAAAAAAAAAATATGAAAAAAAAATCACCAATATGAATGTAAATGCTAATAATAAGAATTATGCCTTATTTTAGAGGTGTAAAATACTTGTTGAAATAATTTGTTAGTATTGATATTTTAACGATTTTAGATAATATGATTGCCCTAAAATTAAAGATGATTAGAAATTTGGATGTCTAATCACATGGAAGTCCAAGAATTGAAAATTATAAATAAATATTAAAAAAAAAAAAAAAACTACATTATTTTACAACATCTTTCCATTGAAATTTTAAATGGGTGCTTTTGAACGGAAAAATAAACTATAACTATAGAAAGTAATAAAATCACCTCTTGTTCCAATAATGGACCATTGTTAATTAATTCTTTAATTAATTTAAGTTAAATTGCTGTTTTCATCTATAAGTCAACTTAAATTTATATTTTTTTGTAATTTTTTTTCATATCAATTAAATTTTTATCAAATTGACATCTTTTTATATAATAATTACTCTCTAGTTAAATCAACCTAAGAACTTCAATCACAACTCTTCGGTGGCCAAACTTGAACATAACTCAATTAATTAAGACATTAATTAAGGCTTGAACATAACTTGTCTTAATTAAGGCATGAATCATGTCTCTGGAGGTACACATGCTGTTAAACGAATTAAAAAAAAAAAAAAAATCTTCAGGGTAGAAAAAGGCTTCAATTACTAAAGTAAAATACTTCCTTTTCTTACAGTACATAAGCTTCTGCATTATACATGTATATATTTGTTCTCTTATAAGTTAGTTGAATTTTTTCTTAAACTTTTTAGTCTCCAATTTCCAAGCTAAACTTGAATTGACTTATGTTAATAATAGAACATGAAATAAATTGTGGATCAAAACTCACCTTACCTGCAGTTAGAATATGCCGCTTGGCCAAAGTAACATAATTTTGCTTACCTTCAAAGTCACTCTACTTTAAAAGTTATTCTTTGAACTACATTATTCCTAAAGTTAACCCTTCATAATGGTGCAAGGGTCATATTTCACATATTGTAATTAGAAGGGCACTCTAAACAAGCAAAAACTAGATGAGAATATTATAACTTTTCTAGAATTTTCCAATGGTTTATTACCAACTGATATCAGTTCTTGGGCTGGGGAAGCAAGAGAGATTACAAATAGAATATGCAAACCCCATGGGATGAAGATGATGAAAGGTTATCAACTACTGGCAGTAGCTAACTTAATTTGTAATCACCAAACTGGCTCTGTCTGAAATGGGACAACTACAAGACCTAACTGCATAATATTACAATGTTACATTGCAAGTAGATGAAGACTGGAAAAGAATCATGTCACTGTATATAGATATAGACAAGTTGCTCTTACATCTGGGAGTTGAAATCCTACAGCTATCTTTGGTGCCTGCTTTTACCCCTTACAAAGTAGATACGCCCATAAACCCATTGTCGACCTAGTCTTGAACTCGAAGATTTCTGCAAAATACCAACCTCAGATTAAGCATCTTTCTCTTCAGAAGAGATTTTTTCTTTTTTTACTTGGAAGCAAAAGTAAACCAGAAGCAGATTGGACTATTAGTTTTATAGCCACTGAGTGTTAATTGCAGAGCGTTTGAATCATGTATATGACTAGAAATTTCAGGGATGAAACTCCCTTCCCCTGTCTTAAGGAGAAAGGGGATACTACTATTAAGAAAATTGCTCAATGGAGAAATATCCATTTCTTAGTGGTGAGTGAATTGGAATGATCATTTTCGCCTTGTATTTTTTCAATTAATGCTTCAGCGTGATATGAAACAAAAGCAAAATTACCTCAAACTTGATCCGGAATTCCAACAAGCATTCACAAACATGACAGTCTGATCTATGAGGCGAGCCATTGGCACGATCTGATCTCACAAATGCAAACACCTAAAAGAGAAATTAATTTCAACAGGTAACATCAAGTCGAGCGGAATGGTTTTTTTCGATACAACGATCAGATTGCAAGTAAAAATAGAATCTTCAACCAAAAATTATAGTAATAAGGGGAAAATGCATGAAGGAACGACTCATAAGCCATTCAAGATAATAGTGATTGCAAATCTTATTTATAGATTAACATACTTCTTCTCCACAATTTGGGCAAGCTCCTTTCAGGGCCACCAAATCATTTCTCCATAAGCCCTGAAGTACTCCCACTGCAGCAATAGCCAAAAGCCAGTAAATAGTCTGAAATAAGCTAGCATAACCTTGAATATGGGAGCCATAAATGCATAACAATTAGTACTATACTATATTTAATATCCCTAACGAGGAAAATTAGATTTCTATTAAGATTTCCTTCGGTATATATAATGAGTTGCGAAATCAAGAAGCAACAATTTTACCAGAAGCTGTAGCAATTGGGTAGCCAATCAGAGACCCAAATGCCATGAAGAGGATAGCATTTATAGCTGAAAGAAACTCAAATGCAGATCCTTGGCTGTTATAGGAAAGTCCTAAACTGAGTGGATCCTTGAAAACTAAGTCAGCCGTGTAGATTATGGGAACAAGACATGCTGAACAGCCAAGTGCCAGGAACACCAACCATATGCCTGCTAATGCAAGAACCTGTGATAGATCTTCCTGCCCTACATCCATGTCATTGAATATTCAAAGGAAGCAAGCAAGAAAAGATATAAGAGAGCAATTTTTTTTTTAATGATAAACCAAGCTTTCATTAAGAGAAATGAAATAATACATAATAAAAGCCAACAGGCAAACAAAAAAACCGCCCAAACCAAAGTAGCCAACCAACTAGCTATGCAAAAAGTGGCTCCAATCCATAAGAATAAGATCTAATAGGTAATTACAAAAATCCTTGGAGACCAATGCCTAGATAGAGGCGTTAAGCCTAGCTAATGACCAAAATTTACTAGAGGGAAAATGAGGGCAAATTTACTAGAGGATAAAAAAATTTCATATTACTGGCAAGTGGCAAATCAATCAAATATTCATACCCAAACAGAAACATATTTTTATCAAAACAGTAGGCAATTGATTCAAGTCAGCTCAACAAAAGACTTCAGTTGTATTTCTAAGGCTAAAATACAAATTTAGTCCCTAAACTTTTGTTAAGAGAGCTCATTAGGACTAACCTCTGTTGTTATATGTAACCATAGTTAAGTCTCTGTTTTAACTGTGGTTGTAATGTAAGTTATTCTGTTTTGATTCTCTATATAAAGAGAATTATAGTTTTTGATCAGTGATATGAGAATGCAAGAGGAATCGTTTAATGATCATTTCTCTTTCTCTTTTTCACTCTCTTTCTTGTGTTGGTTAGAAATTTGTTATGGTATCAGAGCCTCAAGTCTAACGACCTAGAAGCATCGATTCCGCTTTGTTTCTCTGGATCAAGAAAGTTTACAGTAGTTTTCGTTCCTATGGATCCTTCGAATCATGAGACGATTTCATCTGAAGTTCTTCATTCTTCTTCAATTCCTAAAATTGTGAATCCTGGCAGCAAAATCACAATGGTGAAATTGGATGAAGAGAATTTTTTGTTTTGGAAATTGCAAGTTCAAACAGCTTTATGTGGCTACGGTTTGGAGAATTTTCTTGATGAATCCGTTCAAATTCCTCCCAAGTTTCTCGATACGGAAACCTCGTCGTCTTTCGCTAGGGTTTTGAATCCATTCTATCAGTACTAGTTGAGGCAAGATAATCTGATAACTTCATGGCTGCTTGGTTCTATGACCTCTGATTTACTGTCCGAGACTCTTGATTGTGCTACTTCTCGAGACGTATGGCAAGCTTTAAATGCACGATTTTCCTCTCGAAATCTTGCTCGCATATGCAACTCAAATCGCAGTTGGAGAATTTGAAGAAAGGGAATCTCCCTTTGAAGGATTATTTTCAAAAGGTCAAGAGTCTTGTCGATTCACTGACAGCGGCCGGTAAAGTCATATCTCAAGCTGATCACATTTTACATATTCTTGCTGGTTTAGGATCAGAATTTGACTCTACCGTCTCTGTAATTTCGGCGTCTGATGTACCACCGTCAATTTAGAGAGTTTACTCTCTGTTATTATCGCAAGAAAGTAGAAATGAGAGGAATAATACTGTAAATCCAGACGGTTCTTTACCGAATGTTAACTATATTGGTCAAAACACATCGAAGTCCTCTTCTATGCCTTTTTCAACTAGTTCTGAGTCACAACGCCGAGGTAAATCCCAAAGCAATCAAGGTGGACCGTCAAATGGAAATCGCAGACAGTGGAATCATAATTCCAAACCGCAGTGCCAGCTTTGTAGAAGATATGGGCATACAGCTTTGTGATGCTATTATCGATTTGAACGATGGTACCAAGGACCAAGATCCACTCCATCTGGTCAATATACTTCTCAAAATTCTCAGTTCAAGTCTCAATATACTTCTGGTCCACCATCTCAGTTCTCGGCTGCATACACATTGCATCATGAGTTAAATAAGGAGAACCAGTGGTATCCAGATTTTGGTGCCTCAAACCATGTTACGCCTGATTTTGGTAATCTTTCGGTTGCTTCTGATTATGCAGGAGATAATAAGGTCTTTGTTGGCAATGGTGCAGGTTTGGAAGTTTCTCATATTGGCTCATCTTATCTTAAATCATCTTCTCATCCTTCTTCCTTCTTTCATTTAAAAAATCTTCTTCATGTTCCTTCAATTACTAAAAACCTTATTAGTGTGAGTCAGTTTGCTAGAGATAACAATGTCTTTTTTGAATTTCATCCTTCTCTTTGTTTTGTGAAGGATCTGTCAACTGGGACCATTCTTCTCCAAGGAAAGCTCCATGACGGTTTATATCAATTCTCGTTGGAGAAAGCTCATCTCCCAGACTCTGTTTCTGATAGCTGTTCTTCCCCGGTCATCTCTTCTCATACCTATAATACTTCCTTTTTGAATTCTTCTGTTGTGCATTCAGAACCTGTTGTCTCTCCTGTTTCTTTGCATTCCAATGTGTCTTTGCATTGCAATGTGTCTGTTGTTGATTTGTGGCACAATAGGTTAGGCCATCCTGCATTTCCTCTTGTTAAAACTGTTCTTGACTCTTGCAATATCGATGTGTCTATAAATAAATTGAAACCTTTGTGTCATGCTTGTGCTGTTGGTAAATGTCATAATCTTCCCTTTTATAATTCTACTACTATATATTCTTCTCCTCTTGAACTTGTGGTTGCTGATGTGTGGGGCCCTGCTTAGAAAACATCTCGTAATGGTTTTCGATTCTATATTAGCTTTGTGGATGCGTATTCCCGTCATACGTGGATTTACTTTCTTGAGTCCAAGTCCGAAGCCTTTCAAGCCTTCATTCTGTTTAAAATTCATGTTGAAAAATTATTTGGTCGATCTATCCTCCGTCTTCAATCGGATAATGGGGGTGAGTTTCGTGTTTTTACTCCTTATCTTAAGTCTCACGGTATTGAACATAGATTGTCCTGTCCACACACATCTCAGCAGAATGGGTTAGTAGAAAGAAAACATAGGAAAATTGTTGATATGGGTCTTACCTTACTTTCTCATGCCTCTCTGTCTTTGGAGTTTTGGGATGATGCTTTCTCCACAACAATTTTTCTCATAAACCGTCTTCCTACTAATGCTCATCATCATATTTCACCCTTGGAGAAGCTTTTTGGAACTAAACCCAATTATACTTTCTTAAAAGTTTTCAGTTGTCTGTGTTATCCCTCTCTTAGACCATATAATCAACATAAGATTGATCCTCGATCAACTCCTTGCATTTTTCTTGGGTATAGTACAATGCACAAAGGGTATAAATGTCTTGCATCTTCTGGCAGACTTTATATTTCCAGACATGTGTTGTTTGATGAGAATAATTTCCCAGCTCTCCATCCTCATTTTTTGTCCTCTTTCTCCTCTCCAAAGTCAAAGACTGTTACATCTTATCTTCCTGTCCGTTCTCATTTGTCATTTTCCTCATTTTCTGCTCAACAGCTTTCACCTCTTGTCCCATCACCGAGCAGTGTTTCTCCTCCTTTACAAGTAATTGCTTCTCCCGAGGCTATTTCTCATCCACATGCTTTACAATCAGATAATTCTTCCGTTAGCTTATCTACTCCAGCATCGGTATCTTCTCCTATTCCTTTGCAGTTTGCCCGTTCTACTTCTTCGTCTTCTTCTACAGGTTCGGATGCCTCTGTATCCTTACCTTCGGTTGCTGAGCCAGTAAGTTCTTCTTCTCCTGCATCTGCTTCCATTGTTCCCTCGATTATCAATCAACATCCAATGGTGACTCGGGCTAAGGCTAGTATTGTTAAGCCGAAAGTATTCTTGACTGAGTATATTGATTCAGAACCTCCTTCGCTTAAAGAGGCTCTCAAAAGTCCTCATTGGGTTCAGGCTATGAAGGAGGAATATGATGCTCTTGTCTCAAATAATACGTGGACTCTTGTATCCTCTCCACCGGGTAAGAAAGTTATTGGGTGTAAGTGGGTGTATAAAATAAAGAGGAATTCTGATGGTTCAGTAGCTCGTTATAAAGCACGACTGGTTGCGAATGGTTACCATCAAGAAGCTGACATTGATTACACTGAGACTACTTTGTTAGAGACTTGGTGTTGCAGAAGAAACTTGTTATTCTTCATCTACATGCTTCTGCTCAGATTGCTGACATTTTAACTAAGCCACTTTCTGCCAGTCGATTTCTTCCGCTTAAGTCCAAGCTCAATGTAGTTTCTTTAACTCACATTGGCTTTGGTGGGGGGGGGGGGGGGGGGGAGCTCATTAGGACTAACCTCTGTTGTTATATGTAACCATAGTTAAGTCTCTGTTTTAACTGTGGTTGTAATGTAAGTTATTCTGTTTTGATTCTCTATATAAAGAGAATTATAGTTTTTGATCAGTGATATGAGAATGCAAGAGGAATCGTTTAATGATCATTTCTCTTTCTCTTTTTCACTCTCTTTCTTGTGTTGGTTAGAAATTTGTTAACTTTAATGTCTATGTCTATCTAGTTACTAAACTTCAAAAACCTTTCAATTACATTTCTAAACTTTGAATTGTGATTCTATATAGTCTCTGATAACACATTTACTAAATGATAACATCATATATCTATTAGACAAAAATTGACTAAAAAAGGGTATGTTGCTCGCGTTCACTTTCCTCTACAATCAATCAATTCATCATTTAATTAACAATAGACACTGCATCGGATTAGTTTAAAGACTAAAATAAGCAAAGCTATCAAAGTTGAAACGTTAAATATTAACTTAACCAATTGTAAGTTACTTTCCTGCATTTCGCTCTTTTTCCGAAATTAAACAGGTGATCCATAAGAACCAAGTTGCCGTGGCAGTAGCAGAAGGAGGAAAGAAAGAAAGAAATGAGAAGGAGAATCACCTCAGCATCCGAATACGTCGATTGTCGCCTAAGACTGCAACGAGGATATTTGACCACAGATTTTGAACCATACCACCTCAATTTCAACTGATTCAATCAAATTCAAAAATAAGAACAGAGTAACAAAATCAACGAGAAACTTTTCCCCTTCCCCAGCTTACCTCGACTCTGTCGAACATATCATCAACGATCAACGGTTGACCACTGTAATACGCATCCCTAGCCTAGTAAAATCACAATCAGATAAGTCAAACAAGGAGACGAGGCATTGAGATTAAAGAAACTGAAAGGAAAGGCATAATCCCGAACCTGAAGGTAAAGAGCTTCAAGGGTTTCTTTACTGGCGGTCTCGATGGGGCCGACGAATATGCAAGAGGGGCCTTGAGCGAGTTCGTCGGAAGTGGAAAGGGCGTTATTTGCACTCTTGGCGGAGAATCGAACGAGATGAAAGGGGGCGCCGGAGCGGATTGTTCTGGCGAGTTCGGAAACGGTGGATTTGATGAGATGGCGAGAGAAGGAGGTGCATGTGCCGGCCATGGACGTTGGTCGTGAACATGAGGCGGAGATATTAGCAGTTGCAGGTGATTTGAAGGAATGGAGGGGACGGAGAATTTTATGGTGTAAAATGGCTTTCTGGTTCTCCAGAATCTGTCTTCTTCTTGATTGGGATTTTCCAGTTCTTCACTCCACTCTGTGGGCTAATGGCTATGGTTTCGTTGTCACTTGTCACTTGTAAATTTCTAATGTCGACATGTCGTCTTAGTCATTAGCAAGCTTCGAAACGATATCAATCCTGTATATTGGGCCTTGTTTCGCCCATGGATTGAACCCTACAGTTGTGAGAATTCGAACTTCTAACATTTTGATCGAGTCTGTAGTACCATAACCTAGTTGATGCTCACCACCTTCTAAAACTTGGATCGGAGGTATAGTTAAATCATAACTTTTAGTTTCTTTTATACTTCATTGGTATAAAATTATTATAATGTGTTTTCTATTAATTTTTTTAGTGATTATGAATGACCAGAAATATTTTTTCTAAAAAAAAAAAATCTAGTGTTTGATAGGAAAAAAAAACTGCCCTAATTAATTGATAATCATTTTCTCAATAATCAATTCGTGTTACAAAAAAACTAATCACTTGCAAGTGATTAAGGCTATGTTTGAGATTGTTGTACCTTTTAAAATAACGGTTGACAATTGTGCATTTAAGAAAATCAACTGTCATATGAAGCAAATTAGTGTTTAGTAAATTTCAATTTTAAATATAGAAAAACATATCGCATCGTTTGATAAATTCGAACGAAATTGTTATAGTTTAACTATATAATAATCAAAGTAGACATATTATTTTAATTATTTTTATATTGATATTTAATATCAAATTTATTATAAGATAATTATTTAAAATATATATAATTTAAATTGCAAGTAACTTTGTTTAATCTAAATTATTTGATAAAAGTCTAAAAAAAACAATTATTATAAAAAATTGAATAAATCCAAATTTTGTTGATATAGGAGAATAGACGTAAAAAAATATATAGAAGGATAGATGTGGAATTTTTAAAATATAGAAAATTTTTAAGAAAGCTAAATTCAAAAGCTATGAAGAGTAAATTGAAAAATGATTTTAATTTACCAAACAACTTAGACGGTTAAGATTCTTCCCTAATCGATTTTTGCTCCAGCAAACGTAACCTCAATTTGGCCTAATTCTATTATGAGTTAAATAAAATCATAAACAAAATGGCTAATCTTTTTCCATTTTTTTGATGGGTTAAACAAGATCATAACAGATTATGACGTATTTGGCAGAGATTTGGTAGTGATTTCGGCTTAATTTGAGACTGACAACTATACTTTCAGAAAATTGAATGGTTTTTTCTTTTGAACATTAAAATTAAAAAAAAAAAAATCTAGTATATCTTTTGTGCTGGACAAATCTGGTAACAAAAATATGGTAGTGTTCAATGCTCAGAAACAAAATTTAACAAATCATCTAATGTACAAAGAAAATGAATTTAATGGCTTATATTTTTTAATATATATTTTTGAAATTCTTTTAATATTATTGAAACTACTAAAACCCAAGAAATTTTGTTAATGCATATCTATACATATATCTGCACTTTTTCTTTCTTTTTTTTTTTTTTTTTTTTTAATATCAAGTACATATATCTGCACATTATAGGCATGGATTATACTACCATCTATAAGATTTCAACACAAAAAATGTTGAAAATAGGAGAATACTCTAATACATACTTGATATCATCCCAAAAAATAAACTAAACAAAATAACAATATTTAACCCTAGAGATACTAGATCAAATTGTTCTACCGTTACAAACAGCTTCTAAAATATTAGAAAAGATGTTGAGTAGAGACTTCACGAACTTGATGCATCAGTGATGTGTTAACTCCAGGTTCCTAATAATAAATAATCATAATAGTAATGGTTAAATTTACTTAGAAAAGAACAAGATTATAAAACAGAAAAAGTCATACCTGCCTTGAAACTTGTGTGTGGTCCTGCTCAAAGGTTGCCTTGCATGAGACCATTTCGTCGTAAAATCGAAACTACCTTGGTCATTTGCGCCTCTAGTATTGAAAGTCTAGTATCTACATTTTGATCCATATGAGCCTCATTACGAATATTACGATGCGAGATAGATCTGAACACTTGGGTGGAGGTAGGTTGTAATCTCATGCTACAAACACGTCCAGGATTCTTGTATATACAGTATGGCGAATCACCATTTGTATGTGCAGCAGTCGCACTATTGGCCTGCATGAAACCATTTTGTTCCAAAATCGAAAGCATATTGGCCATTTTTGACTCTAATAGAGAAAGTCTAGCATCTACATTTTGGTAATCTTCCATATTGGCCTCATTATGAATCTCAATCTCAGTAAATCGAGGTGGTGTAGACTTGAACACTATAGTGGAGGTGGGTCCTAAACTCATGCCACGAACACGTCCTTTACCCATAGAACCAATTGTCTAGGAGAGGAAGTAACCTAAAAATGATATTGGCAAAAGAAAAATACATGTCGCGATTAGCATTTAATCCCATATACCTCTTAAATAATTGAAATATAAGCATTGTGTTCATTAGCTTTACATGGAGAAGCTTTACCCAAAAAAGAAAATAAACACTGTGCATGGAGAAGCTCAATGAAATCAATGCCACTTTATTAGTAACAAAGATTCCACAAGCAGTCTGTCTATTCTTCCAAGAGTCTAAAGGAAAAGTTCTGTACTAGTAAAACCAAAATTTGGCACTGCTTTCATGTTTTTGTAGGAGTTAGGTTAATGTCTTGATTTTCCTAAAGGTATTTCAAACTGTCTTGTACAATGTCTATATTGTATCCAAAAAAAAAAACTTCTATCACTGATCTCTCTCAAGGAAATAAAGGTGGACCATAGATTAATTAATAACATATTAGGTAGGGTGTATTTGATAAAATTTTTGTTTTCAATGTTTTGTTTACAAAGAAAAGCTCCTTTACTAACAATCTTTCTTGTTTTGTTTTACACCTTTTGATTCTTAACTAAATTTGAAAAGGAAAATAGTTTTCATGTTCTGGTATTGAAAAGGGGGGGAAAGCCAAAAAAGAAACAAACAAACTACACAATTACAAATTTAAAAAAAGAAAAGAAAAAAAAAAGAGTTTCATTTCAAAAGAATAAAATCACCACAAAATTCCTTAGTAATTTTTTTGGATAACCAGGAGTCGGAGCTTTGCTCCCCTATATCCGGGGGTACCCGCGCCCACCCCAAGGCACAGACCTAGGAGACATCAAGGGTTTTTATTTATTAAGCTCACCCAAGGGCTCGAACCTAAGACCTCTAAGCTGATATGACCAAGAGACCCCAAACCCTTACCAACGAGGCCAGCCCTTGGGGGTTCAAAATTCCTAAGTAATTGGAGACTGAAAAGGAGGTATTGAACCTAACCAAGACCCAAACTTCCTCCCCAAAGCTCTCTTCATCGTTAGAAAACCCTCTTATTTCTCTCCAGCCAAATATTCCACAAGGTAACAAAGAAAGTAGCCTGCCAAAGAGTCATCCCTATAACTCGGAAGGGTTGAACTCATTCCATCTACGCCATTTACTATTTACATTGACTCTAATTGACCACTAGACCAACTCATGGTGGTTTCTCTTACATGGTTATTAACTACAAAACACGAACACGAGCATAGCTCAATTTGTTAAAGCACCAATGAACTCTTAAAAGAAAAGCAAAAGGCATAACTTCCCAAAGTTCTCATACCTACCCAATTGTTGATAACTTCTCCTAACTTACCAACTCTCTGCTAATGAAAAATATGCCCTCCTAATATCCAAATAATATCTCAAATATTACTTAGTAATATTCCTAACAGTATTTACTTTTCATCCTTCCAAATGTCATCCCAAAGGCCCAAACCCACAATAATTGTCCCCATACTAGTAGCTTTTCATCATCATTCCATATAATATTTCAATGCTATTATTAATATGTTATAGATTTGTGTCTTTTAAACTTCCTGCGCTGTTAGAAGACCACAATCTTATGCTAGACTATTTCAAGACAGCCCTATGTAGCTGTTAGGTAATTAAAGAAAGAGAAAAAAAGCTTGGTTGCCAAGAAGTATTAATGCAGATTGATTGTATTCTATTGTTGGATTACATCATGAAGGGCAATGACTGTCAAATGCATAGCACAACGTTTGACAATTAACGTAAGTGCTAGCACCAAAATAGTCCTTGCCACTCCCAATGCCTGCCTTTAATATGTTCCAATAATAATTGAAAATGAAACAGGATCCATTTACAATGTTAGAGAGCAGCAATTTTGTACCATAGCAGCAGAACATATATTCAATAATCATTCACTAGAATGTTCCTTGGTTTGGAGGTTTACCAAGAGAAGATGAACATTGACAGGTCCTAACACTGCCTATTTGAACCATACATATTTGTTACTTAAACTAATCAGTCATATTGGAAAAAACCCAGATGTTAATCTTTCTCCGCTGAACTTCATGAGAATAAACTAGTAACCTTTTTTTGAGTACAATAGAGGTTGGGGGATTCAATCCACATGCCTCTTGGTTGTTAACACATTTGATATGTTAGTTGTGCTATGCTTACTTTGGTGAATAAACTAGTACGCTTTGGTGAAAACAATTCAACATGCATAATTTTTTCTTCAGCAAACAGAAACATTCATGCAAGGATCAACAAAGTCACCAAAAAGAAAATCAGGCTCAATACACCAATCTCTTTTTTCAGGCCTTTATTTCTCTGTAAAGACCCCATTAAAGATCTCTTTAACATTTTTCTCCCCAACGCCAGCAGAGAAAAACACCCAAAAGCCAGTTAAAATCAAATTCTTAACAAAATGGACGAAATAACACCGGGAGACCTCCATTAAAAGAAAAGTGTAAAGTTGTAAAAGAAAATACATGCCCTATCTCGATAAAAGTGACGATGTGGGGTGGGTTTTGCAGATTCCGAGCGATGGAGTTCACAAGAGCAGAGCCGATGAAGAGTCGAAGGATAAGACGAGCAAAACAAAAAAGAAACAGACGAAGATAAACCTAAGAGAAGAGAGAACATACCTGAGATGGACGTCGTTGCAGAGAGGATTTGAGAGGAAGTTACGGAGGGTTCGAGGCACTGAGGGTTTGGCGAGCGGGAGAATGAAAAAGGCGGTTATTTTTACCTTTTTTTTCTTTTTCTTTTTCTTAAGAAATCGCAGAACTTGAAAAAATTACTCCTAAAATATCTGAACGTTACATTTACACCCAAAACTTAATTGAAAAGGAGGCTAAATTTTATATTTATATATATATATATTCCTACAAGTCTCATTTAAAATCTACTTTTTAACTTTACAAAATTTTAAAAATATCTTTAACCTTTCAAAAAGATTAAACCATTGAAAATTCAAAAGAAAGTTACCTATTATGTAAACATGGCTGGTGTGACTTAGAGTTTTGAATTCTTCTTCTTTCTTCTTCTTTTTCTCCATTAACACTGGGGCATCAGTTTTAGGCCAAACAGAGAACTGAACCGATCCAAGCGGTTTTAGCAAAAGAGAAACCGAACCAATGTCCAATAAAGGGAAAACCCATTGGTTCGATTGTCCATCGGTTCAGTTCTCGATTTTTTTGTCTTTTTTTTTTTTTACAATTTTTTTGCTATTTTACTTCCTAGTTCGAGCCCCTATTTTAGTGTTTTTTGCCCTAAAATTTCTCAACACCTCAATAAGAATTCATAGAGCTAACAATATCATTTTGTTACTTTAAAATTAATTGAAAGAAAACGGATGAAACGACGCAAGAATGAGGTGAGATTCGATTTATGGCTTTTTTGAGGTATATATACCTTGGTTCGATTCGGTTCGGTTTGATTTTTTAATGGTTTTTCCAAACGAAAACCGAACCGAATCAATATTTTTCAGTTTTTCCAAAACAAAAATCGAGATGTCCAATTTTCTTCTAAAAAAAAAAAAGATCGGTTTGGTTCAGTTTGGTTTGATCGATTTTCGGTTAAAACTATCACCCCTAATTAATACCATGCTTTCCCCTTCCTCTACTTCTCCCTCTTCCTCCATGCTCTTCTTCTTCTCATTCTCATTTCCACTCAGATTTCTCGTTTTTCCTCCATTAACTCCATGCTTCCCCCTTCCTCTCTATGCTCTTCCTTTGGTTCTCCTTTCTCTACTTCACTCCTTCAATGGCAGATCCTTATGCTCTCAATAAGTCCGATTCGAAGTTGATTTATGATGTGATTTCAACTCACGGACTCTCTAAGGAGTTTTGAAGAAAAGAAAAAAAGAAATTAAGGAAAAGAAGAGAAAAAAAGAGAAGAAAAGAAAGCAAAAAACGTGGGAGAGAAAGGAAGCAGGGGAAGGAGTGTTGAAGGAGAAGAATTGAGGGTATGAATCGTGGTCAATAGCCTTTATTTGAGATTTGGTGAAGATCTTTGTTTTGGTAAGTTAATTTGTGAAGAAACTTCTTGGAATCTTGAAACTTTAATAGTAAGCTTTTATGGAGTTTTCATCTTTAATCTTGAGGAGACAAAGATATGCAAGGTCACTTAGGAGTAGATAAAAGTTTATTGAGTTGATTCCTAGAAAATTAGAGGTTCAAAATTAAGGTTTGAGTGTTTAAAATTTTAGAAAAGTTCATGGATTTAGATTAGATTTTGATGGAGATTAGAGTAGTCATACGGTTGAAGCTATGAAGGAAAAATTAAAGGAAAAACATAAAGAAAGGAAAAAGGGAGAAGAAAGCACATCTTAAATTGATAAATAGAGTTTCTATAATTTTTCTACACCTCAAACCATCCACATTTTTGTTTTTTCCATGTTGTACAAATTGGTATTAACATTTAACGGTTTAGTTTTCTGTTTGGTCTACTAATAGTGACATTTTTTTAAATTTTTTTTGAAAGGTCAAAGGTATTTTTGAAATTTTTTAAAATTTAAGGGTATTTTTGAAACGAAACCCATAGTTCAGAGATATTTTTTATAATTTAGTCTTAAAATAAATAAATAAATAGAAAGAAAATAAATCTTCAAACTTAAAAAATTCAATTGGCCTCTTTCTTTACAATTGTAATGATTAAGAAAAATTAAGGGAAAAATTTTTATTTTTACCTTTTCTTTTGTTGGAACGACCTTATTTTTACCTTCAAAATTGGCAAGATGTATCTTTTTAATTTCATCAAATTGGGTCTCTGACGTAAATAAGTAATATTTACTTTAAATTTAACTTGAACAAGAAATTTTTGGGCAAAATTTGAGTACAATATTTCATGTGTTCAAAGAATATTTCAGAAGTTTTCTTGTCTTTCGTCAACATAAGTATAGTTCAACTGTTTAAGACATATACTCTCGATCAAGAGGTTAAAGGTTCAAATCCTCCAACCTCATATGTTGAACTAAAAAAAAAAGGTTTTCTTACCTTTCTTTTAAATGGCTCAAATAGTGAATGACATTAATGTGAACCATCCAAGAGAAATGGCTTAGGCAATTCGAGCAAAACCAACATTTTTTAAACACATACACAAAGAATCTCTCTCACACACAAAGTAGCACCCAGAGGAGGTAAGGCTATGGTTGTCTCGGATGGAAAAATAGATGACAAACTCTGTACCCAAGCTTTGAATCACTTGAAAAGTTCAATGATTATCCTAAACTAGAATGATTCAAGAGATTAAGATTAATTCTCATCATCAACAAGTAATCATAGTTTAGGTTATAGATGAGTATAAGTTGAATTGTGTGTGTGTGGTCAATCAAAGAAACTTTAATTTGCCAAAGAAATATTAAAGTTAACTTGATAATTGTCACCAAAAAATGTCAATCCGAGCATAGTTTAGTGGATAAAGCACCAATGACAATTACCATCCCAAAGGTCAATGGTTTGGATTTTCCACCCCACAATTGTTGAACTAAACAAAAAAAATTTACTAGCAAATAAAGACTAATAAAAAGGGTTTGAACTAGAATGAAAATAACGGGCTTATGTTCTTACAAGGAATAAATGCCCAAAAGTACATAAAATCTATCCATATATATATATATATTAGAACATATGTGACATATTTTTAACATATATATATTAATGTAAGGTGATTACTTTTAATTTCATAACATAAACATAATCTTAATTTCAATATAACTAATAGAATAAATCAAATCTAAATTATCATTTTTAGGTGCTAGTTTGAAATTTAAAATTATATAAATAATAATATAAGTTTGAAAATAATAATCCACTATCTCATCTTTTAATATAATAAAGCTAAGGATAAATTATAAATTGATTAACCAGATTTTTAAAATTACATTAATGACACTATCAAAATTATCAATGAAAAAATTATATAATAAATTTTGTCGCTGGCTCCCTCCCCTTTCTTTGTGAATATGGTAATGAAAATCCTCCTCTTCTATGCTCATGTCGGCATATGAATCTTCCTAATCTTCAAAGTCATCATCTACAACAAGTTCATCCTTGACAAGAAGATGCACAATTGGCCATTCCCCATCTCCATGGCCTTTCGCAACTCCTTCGCCTTCTTGATCATCCATGTCTTTAAGCTCGTCGAGCTCACTTCCATGTCGTCCCACAATCTCTACCTCTCCATTGGTGCCCTCTATGACATCTTCCTCTAGCTCTCCAATTTTGCTTACATTTACCTCTCTATTTACTTTATCCATATGGAGTAGACGAAAACGTCATTAGGCCTAATCCCATTGCGTCTACTCCATTGGCAATCAAAATTGAGGGGGAAAGGGAAGGAGCCAACTACAAAATCACCAAAAGAGAAGTGAAGGGAAAGGGTAAGGGGGAGGCGCATTTTCTTTCTACAAGTCAACTTTTCACGTAGCTTTTTATTTGAAGTTTAACTATTCTCTTAAAACGAGGAAGCTTTAAACCTATTTTTATTTAAAATTTAAGGATTAAAGCAAATTTTGAAAAGTCAAGGACCAAAACCACAATGATGAAAATTTAAGGACTAAAAGGATAGTTCTTCGTTAACTACATTGACTATCAACGGTAAACTAACAATCGGCTTAAAAATTAGAGAAATGGTAGACACGAACCAACTTTTGCTTGATATTGATATGCAAAATTTTGCAAATTCTCAAATATAATTTATTTGATAGCCACATTTGGCCGTTATTAAGCTTCAATTAATCACAATTGTTACCTTACAGTTCCTAAGATGATGGAATTTGGTATATTTTCACCCTTAATAGCATATATCTTGATTTTCAAATATTCAATGTTGAAATACTAACCTAAAAACATCGTCTATTTTGTTAAATATGAAAGATAAATAAATTAGTATTTAAAATAAGCTAGAAGAGTACCCCTGAACAAAAAAAGCTACATAAGAAAGAAGACACACACAACTCAATAAAATTAATAGTCGAGCAACACTTGCAAGTTGAGAAATCAAATAGTTGATATTTGAAACGATAATAGGTGTCTTATCTACTAAACTATACTCAGATTGACTATTTTACCCTTAATATGATGGCTAAACTCATAACAACAGTGATAGTTTCATTTGCAACATTATCGTGTAGTCACTTGTCTGTCTAATAATTTCTATATCTTCCAAAGTTCGTTCACAATTATAATTTGAACCACATACAATTATTTAAAAAAAAAAAAACCAAACCTCTTATCATCATTAAGCAATATCTTGTCACCATATGCAATAAAAAACAACTTATTTGGTAAAAAGGAATTATAAGAGTGGGACAGTTTTTGGGGGAAAAAAGTTTGTCAAAAGGGCAGTCATAAGGAAAAAAAAATCATTCCTATGGATAATCAACTCCTCGTAAACATATATTTTCTCTCCCTCATGTGAGTTTATATAAACTTTGTGAGTATTCTTTTTTTTTAGTACAACAAATGTGGGAGAATGGAAATTCAAATCTCCGACCTCAAATGGAGTATATAAACTTCATACGTTGAAGAACAAAGATACAGGAAACTCTGAGGTTTGAGAGATGAGAATGAAAAGTTTTGTGTTACTTCCATAATCTGAGCTTGGCACAGACTAGTTGTTGTATGAAGACAGGACTAATGTAGCGTATACACCTTGCTCATAAAACAAATAATGACAGAAGAGCTCTATCAACTCTTCACATTTCTCTGTGTGAACTTTATATGTTACCTACATCAACTGCAGAGCTGAGAACATATCTTTTGAACCTCGGAGGAGCTACTGTTGGCTAACAAATACGAGCCGCTTCTCCCATTGCTTAGGCATGTCACGTTCAGCTGATTCCCCAACTGACTCGACTGCACGAGAATGTTACAAAGTTTAGAAATGTCAAGCTTCTTTTCTTTTCTTGGGGGGGGGATGTTTTCTTAGAACAACAGAAGTTATTCTTCTGATAGTGATTTTAAATACACAATAACATTGACCTTTACGAGTCACCCATCATAGTTTTGAAAAACAGTTCTGAAAACAAAAGTGGAAAATTATTTTGAAAACAGTCTCCCAAACAGGCTTGTTGAGAAATAGGATTTTGACATTTCATCTACAAAAGATCTTCTCAAACTGTATGGACTATGGAAAAATGAGATGACATTATAGGACGTTTGATCCCTAACTCCTTTTCAATAAAGCTCAAACAGCCCGACCCACCCGTTTTTTAAAAAAGAGATTCATATTCAATCTAATGTATAGATGACTCGGCCCGATCAGATGTTGACTTTAGGTCAGACATGAGACTTTAGGCTACAGAACGTTTGGTGAAGGAGTGTAAAGTTCATGGTAAACTAGGATTTGAACTGATTTGAGGCAAGAGAAGTACAGTCAGTTACCTCGCAAGAGAATTTCTGCGAATTGCAGCTCCATTTTGACGTAGGAACGCAGCTCAAATAATGGCACCACGAACAGTGATCATTCAAATTTTCCCCTCTAAAGAGAAGGACCAAACCAACTGCAAACCTGTCGATTCCGAAATGTCAGTTAAGTAAAGTCGATGGTGGGCAACTAATGCTAGCAGAATTGGAGGATTCAATATGAACGCAGGGAACAACTTGAAGAAAACAAATGTACAAATTCAGCAGTTCAAATAGGAACTTCAAATTATATGAAATACAAAATAAGCATTTACCCAGCAATCAGTAACACCAGAGAAACAATCCATAGCACATACTGATATGGCTTATATTTAGATTTTGAAGTTGAATTATGTCCACGAGGTGCATTTCGATGGCTAACCCACCCAAACTGAGGAAGTACCAAAAACACGAACCCGAGAAGAAAACCTGAGATAAATCCTCCAATATGAGCAAAATTATCAACGTGAGGGAGCACTCCCAGGGCCAAATTGATTACGATGATGAAGAGGAGAGTCAACAAGGCTGCAAGCTTCATCACAGATTTTGAGTCAGTTACCAGGCAATGCATAGACTGTCAAGTGACTTTTCTATTTCGAACTTCCTTTACCTTATTTGCATATATTGTCCAATTTGTAAGGAGCTCTGACAACATGCCTCCTAGAAGACCAAAAAGAGCACCTGAAGCACCTACTGAGATACCCGACTGAATAAACAGAGCCGACATCAAACTTCCACCAAACCCCGATACAATGTACAGCATCCCAATTCGAACTATAGGTAAGAAAAAGAGAATACAGAAAAAATTATCACTGTTCTACAGTAAGAATATGAAGCTGTCATCAGGAAATGAAAAAAGGATAGCTCTACTTTCTTTATCCTTTTACTGGTTCCACTTGTTATGAAGATAAAAAAATAATTCATGATCAATTCACAAAATGCAGTAAAATGGTCACATTGATGCTTGATGTTAAATCACCAATCAACCCAAAAGCTTAAGCTGATGGGTTATGGTAAATTTAATATATCAACATTCTAACACTCCCTCTCACTTGTGGGCTTGAAAATTTGTAGAAGGCCCAACAAGTGGAAATCAATGTTAATTGGGGAGGAAACGACTTCACAGGGGTTCGAACACAGGACCTCCTGCCTGATACCATGTTAAATCACCAATCAACCCAAAAGCTTAAGCTGATGGGTTATGGTAAATTTAATATATCAACACTCTAACACTTGATTTAAATATGCTTGCTAAATAGAAAAAACAAATTCCATAAGAAGTCAATCAAAAGAATACTACATAGAGGCTGATTGACGGTCATCATCACAAGAGTTATAAAAACTAAATATATCAATGGTTTCTTTGTTTAGTAAAAACACTCATGAATTCTTACTCTTAAGTTCTACAAAAACAAAACATGAGACTTTTGAAATAACTACTTTTAGTTTTCAAATTTTGGCTAGGATTCCAAATACGTTATTTTCTTCTTTTTAAATTAGATTAGAAAACAAAGAAAAATGGTAATTAACAAGCACGGCTTTTAAAAACAGAAAACAAGAACAAAAGCTTTGTCGTGAATGGGCCCTAAGTAAGTTGGACACTATAATTTTCAAGAAGGCATTGAATTTTGAAGACCAATTTCGAACTAATAGTGTGCATACCAAAACCGAATTCTTGCTCGAGCCGAATTCCAATGAAAACAAGACTCAGCATATTAGCAAGTATATGGAACACCCCTGCATGTAGCCATATACAAGAGATCAATCTCCATGGCTGGTGCCCATAAACCACTTTATCAACTTCCAGAGCACCCATCTTTTCTAATCTGAAATTTGGAGATTAAATTAAGTGAGAAAGAAAACTAAATACAATATCTTCTTCTACAATGTACACACTTTTTCTTCTTGCAATTATCACTCACATAGCAGATGAATTCACCCACATAATCCTAAACTAATCCACCAGAAATCTCAACAAAATTTCACCTGGCACTCTCAAAGGAAACCTTTCTGTTGGGTAAATCTCATAAGTGCAGCTTGTTACACCAACCCAAAATTTCATCACACCAACTTTTTCTGATACACACATCATTTTGACAACAAAGAAAGACTTCAATGAAGCCATGATCATCTCCAAATAACATTCAAACAACACAAAAACATTATCATAACACAATGCTTGTCAGATAATTTGAACACAACAAGTAATTTCAGATTCAGAGAGCATGAACACAATCAAATGCAACATTGGAGAGAATCCACACTCATTGTCATCACTCATCCTCCATCAATAAAACAGTAGATTAATTATTAAAAAAAAAAAAACCAACAAAAACCCAATGGCAGAAATAGAAACTCACGTTGAAGAAGAAGGGCCAAGAAGGGGATTCTCTTTAAGGGGCTGAAACGAGAACCTGCCCAAAAACCTACCGACGCAAGAGGCAGAGTTCTTAGGGCAATCGTTAACGTACATAGAAATCGAAAACAGAACAGAATTGGCAACCACAAACACCGGCACCAGCCACGCAACCCACTTCTTAAACGGCCGGAACTGGCCAAATCCGGCAGGAGAACTCCCCGGCGGCCGTGATCTGGCGGCCGCCGCTGAAGGCTGTTGCTCCGCCGGTTGAACTTCCGGGTCCCCATGACGAGAATGGACCTTGATTTCAACGCCGGCGGCTGGTTTATCCCTCGCCATGTACAAAGATTGGATTAGAAACAGAAGATGGCTAATCAAATTCTAGAGGCGGAGGAATCCCATTTGGGGCGAATTGCAGAATGGATAGAACCAATGGGAATTGAAATTAAGGGGAAGAGATTGATGGGATTGGTGCTTTGAGTTTAATGTTGGGTAGATTTGGAGGGAATAGGTAGCCGAAGGCGTCAAAATCAACCTCTTTTTGTGAACATTTTTGGGCCAAAATCAACATTTAGATTTAGCTTTCACTCCAATGCAAGAAAAAAAAAAACAAAACAAAAAAAACTTTCTGGTGGATCTCATCTTTCGACTTTAACAAAACTTTAGTTTTTGTACTTTGTCAAGCATTTTAGAAGTGAATCCGACCTAGTTTAGTAGAAAATATACCTATTACATTCTTTAAATTCGATCCCAACACTATATTTGTTGTAACTCAAAATATCAATTTTTAGTCAAAATGAGCATAAGTCAACTGACATTAAATATGTACTATCGACTTCGCGGTTAGATATTGGATTCTCCCACCCCACATATTCTTGAAAAAAAAATCAATTTTTACTCTAAATTCGACAAAGTGTATCAATTATTACCTAAACTTTCAATTTCATCAATTTGTCACTGAACTTTGATAAATGTTACAATCCTTATTTTAAACTTGAATAAGTGTTGTAATTTTTACTTTTTGATAAACTTTAATTTGTGAGCAAAATTTCTATATGCATTTAATGAATATAAAATATATGTCTCATAGGAAATTAATGAAGTTGCAAAGAAAAACGACACTACTTTTTGTTGAAATTTGTGAAATTTGAAAGATGTATTCAATCGTCGGTCTTGTACATTAATTAAACTTAATTTTGTGCAAGATTTTTTTCTTTTTGAAGTTAGTGTTATAGAGATTTTTACTTTACTTTTTTGTTAAATTTAGTGGATGAATTTAGCCAAAATTAAACATAGGGTAAAAATTGTAAAATATGTTTATGTTTAGGATTCAATTTGATGAAATTGAAAGTTTAGAATGAAAATTTAAACAATTTATCAAAGTTTAAAAATAAAAATTGATTTTTTTTTCAAAATTTATTTTAGCCATCAATAGGAATTAAATTTCGTTTTTTTTTTAGTTTCATTTTAGTTTATCAACCTTCAAATTTTCCGCTTTCGTTAAAAAGTAACCATTTCGTTACCGTTATTCTGCCCTCAATAGTTTGATAAATCATAAATGTAAAATGTTGTTTCCTTAAATTTATACTTCAATACTATGAACGAGCGTCTGGTCAATGTGTTAATCTGAATAAGTCAGCTATGTGTTTTGGTTCGAACGTTTCGGGGGAGTGTATTGGCTTTTTACAACATATATTATCGATGAAGATTATTGAAAATCTAGGTCCATATTTGGGCCTCCCTTCTTCTTTCACTAGGCGGAAGGGATCTGATTTTCTTTTTTTAAAAGATAGAATATGGAGGAAGCTTCAGGGGTGGAAGGGTAATCTTTTTTCAGGAGGAGCAAAGGAGATCCTATTGAAGAGTGTCGTTCAGGCTATTCCTACGTATGCTATGAGCTGTTTCAAGCTACCCAAGAATTTTTGTTCTCAAATCACAAGGCTTATGGCTAATTTTTGGTGGGGCTCCACAGACGAGAAGAGGAAAATCCACTGGATGAGTTGGGATAAGTTATGCAAGCCTAAGGAGATTGGAGGTTTGAATTTCAGGGATATCCGAGGATTTAATCAAGCCTTACTAGCAAAGCAAGCATGGAGAATTTTTAATAATCCTGATTTGGTGGTGTCAAAAGTTCTTAAGGGTAAGTATTTTCCAAATATGAAGGTGATAGATATAACTCATATCCCTGTTTCTTCATCTTACTTTTGGAAGAGCTTTATGTGGGGAATGGAACTTCTAAAAAAAGGATTGCGCTTACAAGTAGGAAATGGACACTCAATTCGAATTTTCATAGATCCGTCGATTCCAAGACCATGGTCTTTCAAAGCACTAACCAGGGTAACTGGTTTGGAAGACTTATTGGTTTCTGATTTCATAACGCCTTCTAAGCAATGGGATATTCCAAAACTTGAGCACTTCCTTTGTCCAGCGGATGTCAGCGCCATTTGTAATCAAACCCTATCACTCATGGGGATACCAGACAGATGGATTTGGCATTTTGACAAACAAGGCTATTATCAGGTTAAAAGTGGTTACAAAACCTTTATGTTATTAAATGATTTGCAGGTGTCGTTAAGTACTAATGGTTACAAGGGATGGTGGAAAGCGTTATGGAAAGCAAACATCCCATCTAAGATAAAGACTTTTGTGTGGAGATCTTTTCATAATTGCATTCCAACTGGAGTTAACTTGTGTTCTAGAGGACTGGATTTTTCTGTACGGTGCCCTGTGTGTGTTGAAGAGGCAGAGACTACGAATCATGCTTTATTCACATGTCTCAGGGCAAACGAAATATGGGACATTTTATTACCAGGCAAACAGGTAGGATTGCTAGGTTATGATAACATCAAGGATCGATGGATGCATTCTCTTAGTTCCCTGAGCTCTTATCAGTTTGAGATTTTGTGTGTGGGCGCATGGGCTGTTTGGAATGATCGAAACAACGTGGTCTTTAATAAGCCAGTACAGTCTTCAGGGAGTCGTTGTGAATGGATTTTAAACTACTTGCAGGATTTTTATAAATCTAACTACGTCATTCGTAAGGAAAATTCGCCTCAAAACAATCACTCTTTTCAACAAGAAGATGGTGATTGGGTTAATGTGTTTGTTGATGCAGCTTGTAATGAACAGGACTGTGTCACTGGTTTGGGTGTTGCAATAAGGTATTTAGATGGACATCTTGTGGCTGCCATGGAAAATTGCAATAACATGTATGTTTCCCCCATTTGTTCTGAGGCTTGTGCCATGCTAGATGGTTTACGCCTTTCTCAAAGGTTAGGTTTTTCCCGCGTCAAAGTCCATTCAGATTCTTTAGCTGTGATCTCAATGCTTAATGGATGGTGGAACACGACTATTGAGGTTCGAAATATTATCTATGATATAAAGATGGTTCAAAAAGATTTTCTTCAGACCAAGTTTCTGCATGTTCGTCGCGAGAACAACTTTCTGGCTGATGGTTTAGCTCGATCGGGGTTAAATGGTCGTCCTATGTTGTGGACAAGTGACTTTCCAGTTTGGATAAATAATTTATCTATTTCTTCTCAAGATGTAACTCTTAAGAATCTTTGTGCTTAATATTATATTATTCCCTTTTTCAAAAAAAAAAAGAAGGTGCTTGTTGAGGTTATTATTTATTATTTTTTTTAACAATTGTTGAGGTGAGTTATTAATATGCTATTATATTGTGGTCAAATGCTTAATTACCAATGGATCATGAGAGTTAGAAAATATGTAAATGTGCCAATGTTAATAACTTAATTGTATAATTTTTTGTAGTACAATAAATATGGAGTATGGAAATTTAAATCTCTGACTTCAAGGGAATGAGTACATGTCAATTACCGTTGAGCTATATTTACTTTGACGTTAATTGTCAAATATCAAGCACGTCCATTAAATTATGTAACTTTAATATATGTCCATGTCACCATGTTAGAACTGAAAACATATATTTAAAGTCAAGTCATCTATTTATTAAACAATTAAAGATAGAATAATGACAAGAGTCGAAATAGTTATTTTTTTAAAGTTGATGATGGAAGAGCGGGACTAAGTTTAAAACCTATTATTCTAACATATAAAATATTGGTTAAATTATAAAAATATCCTTGAATTTTGTCATTTGTTTTAGAAATACCCCTATTTTTTTTAAAAGTTGCAATATTACCATTGACCTATCATAAATGTTTTAAAACTACACTTGGAGTAAAAAATCTATTAAAATGTTGGACGAAAAGTCGACATGACAAAATGTTGTTCCTTTGAACTTAATTCAGGCAAGCGTCCCATTCACTTCCACGTCGTTTTAGATCACTGTCACGTTGATTTTTTTCTCCAATATTCTAACAAATTTCTATTGCAAGGGTAGTTTTGAAACGTTTATGAAAGATCAATGGTACTATTGTAACTTTTGGAAGAATAGGAGTATTTTTTACGACAAAGTTCAGCACTACTTTTTATAATTTAGCCTCAAATATTTAGTACAAACCTCCCAACATATATTTACTTCATTTATTTAATGAGTAGTAGATGTTCACATAAATAAATACTTTTGAGTCATATATAGTTCAAGTGTTAGATTTAAAATGTACTCAAATTTATATTAAATAATTGATTAAAATTAATAATGTGGATTAAAGCAAGTGTTTACAGAAAGTTTATAAATTAAAATAAAATATCTAAAAATTTAAAGATCAAAATGTAATATTAAATATAAAATTTGAAGAACTAAAACAAAACATTTAAAAGTTTGAAAGCATATAAACAAAATAAGAGTGTAAAAGTTTAGGGACCAAAATATTAAATCTTAATTATCATCATCTTTGTCTCTTTCAATTCCTTTTCATTTAATCAAGTTTAATTTGAAATCCAATATGATTTTTTATTGCAAATTAGGTATAAGAAGTCATTTAATTTATAATCCAAGATATAGGCTTTAAAAACAAGTTAGTATCCAATTCTTGCCTTTCTTTTCAATAAAAAGCCAATGGATCTCTTTTTCAAATTCCTTCATTTTAATTTGATTTAATTTATTTTTTTATTTTTATTTTTATTTTTATTTTTTTGAAACTGAAGGTATAAAACACAACAACCAACCAAACTACAAACCACACTCATTCTCAAAAACGAGAGGAAGAATGCCAAAGCTGCTAATTCATGGACAACTTTGTTCCCCTCCCTAGAATATTCATTTTCCTTGACAACTTAAGTAAGGTTTTTTTTTAATATGAGCAAAATAAATTGAAAGTTTAATGTAATTGTTTTATATTAGCTAGCTTTGTAAAATTAACCTCTCATGCCATGACGGGTAAAAGTCAGTTTGTCAGGACTTTGTTTATTTATTTATTGACATCCATTAATATTCTAACAAATTTATCTGCACATCAACTAATTTCACAGGACAACTATTTTAAAAAATATAAAATCAATCAACTCCTCTTTATCAAATAGCATTTTGTATACTTTACTATTTGAAAGCATAGAGACATCTGATAATTTTTTGTGTCTATTTATTTCCTGAACTTTAAAAAGTATCTAGTAAGTTCATAAACTTTAAAAAGTATCTAATATAGGTCTCTGAACTTTCAATTTTAATATAGACACAAAATTCAATTTATGTTTAATAGATTTGTTAATTTAAAAAATATATTGAATATGTCAATGGCCTATTAGACACAAAACTAAAAGTTCAGAGACCTATATGACATTGTTAAAGCTCATAGATCTATTAGACACAATTGAAAGTTCAAAGTCCCTATTAAATACAAAATTAAAAATTCGTGGACTTACATTAGACACAAACACAAAAATTTAGGAACTAAACTTATAATTTAGCCTAAATTTTCAGGGAAAAAAAGGAAAAAAAAAAAAGAAAAACTTATTTGACATGTAATTACCCTAACAATTTAATAAGAGAATTGAGTGGTTGGTTTCAGAAAGTACTTTCTTTTGCCTCAATCTTTTTATATCCTATTCCAACTACTATAGCAATGCTGTTGGAATATGCCTTACTTAAAAGACCAAAAAAAAAAACATTTAGAAGAGATGCTTTCTTTTGTTGGATTGTTGTGAGATTAAAAAGCAACCAACCCTTTTGAAGCAATATGCAAATTGAGGTCTTTGATTAGCTAAATTCAATTAAACTTATTGTTTAAGTTAAAATAGAGATACTCCTTTCAGATAGGAAAAACAAAACCTATGACATTTTTTAAGAAAAAAATATGATTGTTCTCATCATTTGTATGCTTTCTGTTGGTATTAGAATGATCACAAACACATATCAATAAATTATTGAATCTCATCATGTTTTAGATATTATTGTTATTTTCTATATTTGATTCAAGTTCAATTTTAGAATGCGATGTTATTTCATCATGGGAGGAGATTCTTGAACGAGAAAAAGGTTCCAATGACTTCGAAAGAATTGAATGAGAAACCTATGAAAAGAAAATTTCATATACAATTTGGTCGAATGACAGTAAGGGTGTCTTATTTGTCAATTTTTTAACTATTACCCTCAAAAAACAAACTCTACCTTTTAGAGTATGTTTAATCTCAAGATTTGAAATCATTGCTTATATACATGGTATTGGCCATAAATTTAAGAACTTTTTGTAGTTTTAGTAAGAAGGGGAAAGGTTAAGGATTTACATGACATGAGATATCACATTGTTTGAGGAATCTTACATGTCATTGGAGTAAAGAATCCTCAACGAGGACATTTAATATGTTGTATGAATAGCCTAACAACGAAAGTTTTGTAAGATAAAATTGGAACAGGCTGCCATGAGACAAACAAAAGATATTTTTTTCTAAAGAAATTCGATTCGAAATAAAATTTTTTTTTATAGATTGCATATCCTCCCAAAAAAAATATATATTTTTAGATTAAATAATACAAAATGCTTATAAAGTTTATGGTAGGTTTCAATTATATCCCAATTGTTTTAGATTTCGTTTGAGTTTTAAGATTGTTTAAAACTTATAAAATAATTATCCGTGAATTTTGGTAAACTCAATGATTCTGAAAAGAATTTTCTTTTTCCTGATTTGATTGAAATTAACCCAATTTGTCCAAGAACCTTGTGGTTTGTATGAAAGAAAAAAAAAATTGAATTGTCCAAGAATTTCGAGTAGGGCACACGGCTGCACCCAAGTATTTTCCTTTCGAGTATGTTCTTTTGCTTATAAATCGGAACCATCTTCAAAAGTAGAAAAGACATCGGAATTTAAAAAAAAAAAAAAAAAAGTTTCACATCTCTCTCATTTTCATCCCATTGTATAATTAGTATTCTCAAGGGATCTTCGATTCTTTGGAATATAGCAGGTCCTGGACCATGGTTAAGTACACATGGTCTAGTCCATTTGTGGTCAATATGAATACACATATTTAATTAGTGGCAGATTCAGAAATTTATACCACGGGCACAAGTTCATATTAGGTTAAGTTACAAGTTTAGTCTTTGAACTTTTAGATTTTTGTCTATATAGTTTCAGATCTTTAAAAGATATCTAATGAGTTCTTGAATTTTTAATTTTGTGTTTAATAAAGCTTTGAAGTTTCAATTTTGTATCTAGTAGATCCCGGACATATTCAACATTTTAAAAAAAATTAAATGTTTTATTATACATAAAATTTAATTTTGTGTCTAATAAGTCCACAACCTATTCATATAAAAAATTAAATTTTAATTTTAAAAATAAATTAGATAATTAAAGGGAAAAAGAATTAATTTCTACCCCTCAATTTTTACTTTAACTTTCAATTTCATCAAATTAGATTTATAGACTTTAATAAATGTTGACCTTAAACTTCAATAAATGTTGCAATTTTTATTTTCTAACATGATTCTTTTATTTGAAGTACTATTTTTTTTTTGTGTGTGTGAGTTCAATTATTATAAAATATAGAGCTATTACAAAACTAATAGGACTTCGAAGAAATATGACACTAGAGCTTAATTTTTATTGAATTTATGAGTTTTGAGAGATTTATTCGATTTTCAATTTTGTGTATTGATGAAACTTAATTTTATGCTAGACTTATCTTTCACCTAAATTGGTGAGTTTTAGTAGATTTTTACATTGTTTATTGTTTGTTTGCTAAAATCAATAGTTAATATAGTGAAATTTGAATAGAAGGTAAAAAGTACAACACTTATCAAGTTTAGGGTTTAATTGGATGAAATTGAAAGTTTAAGATGAAAATTGGTATTTGTCAAATTTAAAAATCATTTTTTCCCAAAATAAATATATATGTATAAAGTAAAATAAAAAAAGTAATAGGTATAATAATTTAAAAAATATGATGTTTTATATACTTATTTTTAATAAAAATCATAATGTTTTATAATTAATTATTCATTAAACTAAACTTTTTTTTTCAAAATTTTGGAGGGTCATGGCCCCTAGTCCCTCAAGCCGTATGCCCATTTTTGTGAATTTCATAGTGTCCTTAAAGCATATTTGCCCCTCATTAGTGTGTAAGATTCAATCGGTATGTCCTTGCATATAACAATTGAGCAAGTAGCAAAAAATCAAAAATCAAAAACCAAAATCCAAAAATCAAATGATTATCAAATGACCTTAGATTTGGAGAAGTAAGGTTGAGATTTGAGAAATGAAGGACTAACTTTGAGAAGAGAGAATTGGAATTTAGACATGAAAGATGTACAAAATGAGTTTTAATCATATTTTCAAGAGTGTCTCATAGATTACTTACTTTTTTAGTCCTATAGTAAACCTTTTATTTACCATGTAATTATTCTATTTTTATTCCCACTTTTATATAGGTTAAAAAGTTGTAACTCTTACACTTAGTAAGTAATTGAAAGTTTATTCCTACTTTTATATAGTCTAATGCAATTTTTCTATTCCTAAAAGGTGCAACTCTTTATATTTACAATCTAATTCTTATTTTTATTCCTACTTTTTATATAGATTATAAAGTTGTAATTCTTACCTTTTATTTACTAAGTAATTGAAAATTTATTGATAGATAACTCTCCTAGTACAATTTTTTTATTCCCTACACATTTTATATGGTGAAACTCTTTATTTATAATTTAATTATTTGATGTTTATTGGGTTTTGCAATGCAACTCTTTATATACGGGTAACTTCTTTTATTTACTGACCAAAGTAAGTTTAGCTCAGCGGTAATTGACATGTACCCTCAACCAAAAGATCAGAAGTTTGAATCCGTCCACTCTCAAATGTTGTTGAACTCAAAAGAAAAAAAAAACTTTTATTTACTTGATAACTTCTTTGTTTCTATAGGTTATATGGTGAACGAATATTTTTCACCTGCTTTCCAATGAAAATCGAAACTTATTATTTTTGTTTCTTCCTATTTCTATGGGTTTATACTTATTTACTAAATTTGGATTGTATTATGCAACACATCTAAGTTTTTGTTCCTACCTCTTATATGTCAGGTAACTCAAACTCTACTTTTAATCTACCATTAACTTTTCTATTGCAAGATTTATATTAGAATGAAACTCTTAATTTAATATTTACAGATATTTGATTTTTATTGCTACTTTCCATCATCATTTGGCGTGTACAACACTTTATCTTTTAATATATTACATTTTCAATGTTTTTATAATTTAAATCTTAAAACATTTGAAGTTGTTTTTATATTTTTCATGATTCTGTTAGTTTTTTTTTTTTTTTTTTTTTTTTTAAAGTTTTGATTCGGTTAGTTTAGAAATCTTAGGAAGATTAGCTTTTTTAAATATTTCCACATTTTTTACTTTCTAAACATTTAGTTTGTTAGGGGTGTTTTGGGATATACAAAATATCTAATTATCTAGATTTCACTTATGATATTTTTATAATTTATGAAATTTTTGTCTATTTATCAATTTTGCCTATTAATTTTAGCCATTTTTCTAGTTTTCCCAAAAATATTTTCTAAAATGGGGACAAATCTCCTTTTGAATTCAGCACTGGGCCATTTTCGTTTCGGGCCTCCAGACCCATAATCTCTCCTTTTGTGAGCCCAAAACTTCATTCTCAATTTTCCCCATCAAATAACGCTTTAAACTTGATAAGCCAAGGGGAGTAAACCATTTTTCTTTATTAAATTGAACTTTAAACTTAGACAAATGCTGTAACTTCTTGGAGAATTATTAAAAAATATTTTTTCAAACATTTAGCGTACTACAAATATGATAAATTTTGCCTTCAGTTAGACTGTCCTAATTATAAGTTTTATAATGATATTAAATGTTAGGGACAAATGACCTTCCACATATTTCCACATTAGTATGATATTGTCTACTTTGGACATAAACTCTCATGAATTTATTTTTTATTTCACCCAAAAGGTCTTATACCAATGGAGATAATGTCTCTCACTTATAAACTCATGATCTTCCTCTTATCTAGTGGATATGAGACTTTGGTCGCACTTCCAACAATCATTCCCTCAGACAAAGTACCATCGAGCCTCTTCTCAAATAGTCACTATTCGTCTAGCTCTTATCCTGACCAACTCCTTTACCAGAGTATACTGCCAATCCAATAGAGCTCAGCCAATGGATCTCCACCATTACTATGCCTTCAAGGCTCGTCTCTTTTGTTTGGAAATCGAGGATTCTACTGACCACAACTCAAGGGCATGACTTTGATACCACTTGTTAGGGACAACGATCTTTTACATATCTCCACATTGGTATGATATTGTTCACTTTGGGCATAAGCCCTCATGTTTGTGCTTTTGGTTTCACCCAAAAAGCCTCATAAAAAATGAAAATGTTGTCCTTCACTTATATACCAATAATCTTCCCCTTATCTAGTTGATGTGGGACTTTGGTTGCACTCCCAACATTAAAACTTTATGCGCTAAATTTTAGTGGAGTGTTTCAAACAATGACGAGGAGACCTACCAGAGAAGTCGGGTGAGGATCGATGCGCATTAGCAAGAATAGAGGAGGGATGAGCTTTAGGGACTTGAGCATTTTCAATCAAGTAAAACTAACAAGTAAAGTAAAGTTGCTTAAAAATCTGAATCGTTTGTTGACAAGGTTATGAGAGGGAAATATTACAAAAATGACAAACTTCTCCAAGCTAAACTAAGACACAAACTATCTTATCCTTGGAAGAAACATAATTTGAGGTAAATAACATTTTGAAAGAGACTATTGATGAATGGTCGACAGTGATCTAAGCAAGAATGTGACGTTGGATCTTTGGCTACCTAGAGAAGGAAACTATAGACCTATTAATAGCCCATGAGTCTATTAAAGATTTCAAGGTGGCCAAACTTATCGATGGAGATGGCACATGAATCGTTGAGCTAATCAAACAAAGTTTCTTGGAGAGGAAGAGCCAAAAGCTATATTAGACAATGGTGCATGAAATGCTTGCTTAGCTACCAAACAAAGTTTCTTGGAGGAAGAGGTGAAAAGCTATTTCAAGCAATGCTCTAAATGAACTCTTGAGTAAATGATGAAGTTAATTTGGAGCCTTAACAAAAAGTATCATCTTCAAGGTCAAAAGTGCTTATCATTTAGAAATGAATATTATAAACAAAGTAGAGTCAGAGTTGCAGCGAAATGGATAGGACTTCACAAAAAGAACATACTAAGACTACATTTTTGTTAAAATTGGCGAGTTCTATAGATTTATTATATGGTCCATCTTATGTATTGATTTGCTAAAACTATCTTGATCTTATGTATTGATTGGTTTGAGTTTGATTTTCATTAATATTAGTAGGTTTTGAGAAATTTCTAAATTTCTATATCAATTATTGTTGAATTTAGTTATTGAGAAGATTGCAAGAACTTAATTGAAAGTAAAAAAAAAAAAAAAAAAAGTGTAATATTTACCAGTCTAAAGTTCAATTTAGTGATTGCTCCACGTCTTTGTGGGTCTCTTTCTTTTTCTCTTGGAGGAGTGTTTCTCTCTAATTTGGGTATCATATTGCATATAGCTTACGTGGCACTTCCCTACTTTCAATAAAATTCCATTCATATTAATAATTATATAATAGATTTGTATGTTTAAAGAAAATTCTTGAAAAAATAAACTAAACCATCATAAACAAATGTAGGAAACAAGCATAAATTTCAAAAATAAAAAATTAAATAGTTATCAAATGGGGCATTAACTTTTTCTTTCATTTTTAAAATGAAAATATTATATAAAAAATAATTATACGCAAAGTAGTTCTACAATACAAAATTATCCCATTTATGTCAAGAATTTAAAGGAATAAAATACGATATAAGAATCCAACCAAAAGAGAGAAAAAGTATATTCATTCTTTCAACTCTACAAAGATGTCAATTGCACAAAACTAGCTAATCAAACATAGATCAATTAGTTAAGACACTAATAACTTCTTTTATAGGTCAAATATTTGAATCTATACTTTCATATTTATAATATTATATTTAAAAAAACTAAAAAAGAATGAAAAAACGACGCGAAGTGAGAATGAGAATAATCCCTAAAATGCACTCAAGTCTTCATAAAAAGGGGTATATATGAAGACCTAATATTACTTTGGAACTTTTTTTTATTTGATTAAAATCTAAAAGTAAATTAAAGTAAACTTTGTCTTCCATATGGGCTTCTACCAAAAAAGAAAAAACAAAACTTGTACTTGTGTGTCTTCTTTTAAATCTTATAAGATTAATCAAACTATGTCAAACAAATATAGACACCGATAATACGAGAACCAAGAATATTTTTAATACTACCTTTAGATTTTTCAAAAATTTCTATCCATTTTTAGCATTTGCACATATGTGTAAACCATTCCCATGAATATCTATCAAAAAAAGATTTCCAAGTCATGATAGACACACATTAGGTAGTACTTCCCATAATGTCTTTCAATTAAAGTAGTAGAAGATTCTCCTCTTTTTGATATCTCTTTATCAAAGTTACATGGAGTGGCAAATTCATTGAAGACCATGGGAAAATTGGTCAAGAACAACAAGCCAAACTTTGGGCCACCAAAAAGGAGATCTAAAAAGAAGCTATTTTTTGATGGTTAGTTGCCCTTTAAGTTGCCCTTATTTTTTTTCACTTTCTTTTTTTGCCCTTTAAAATATAGGGGTGTTGGGGGGTTTCTTACCCTTCATTTAGTTCAAAACAATGCTCTCTCCTTTTCCACTTACTTTTATAGAGTTGGCTACAATTTGTGGTCCCTTGTTACTCTCTATAATGGAAGGTAGTTAAATTGGTTGTTTTGTTTGGTTGTTTTTCCTTCTCTTTTTTCATGGCTTTAATTAATATCAAAGCGCTATAAATAATGCAAAAGAGATTAAAATAAAAGGGGGAAAAAAGAACCATTTGTTTTACCATAGATTGATTAAATATGTGTACACCACTCGACACATACATTTGAAATTAAATATTGTAGTTAAACTATCAATTTTGTCTCTATAATTTGAGTTTAGTTTCAATTTGATTCCTATAGTTTTAAAGCTTTATAATCTAATTTATGTGAGTTGTGGTTAATTTTAGTGGCTTCTGGAGTTTTAAAAGTTTCAATTTAATCCTTATAGTTTTGTCAAAGCTCGTAAATCATTCCTATCGCTACCATATCGATACATGACACGTTCTCTCAATATGTGGCAACGAGGTGTAGTATCGATTTAAGCCAATTGTATTAGTTTGTTGTATTAGGGTTTAGGTTGAGTTAAATATAAGAGAAAATGAACATGTTTTCAAGAAGGAAAAAAATTATTTATCTCACCAACAAAACAGGAAAGAAAATTTACTTATTGTGTTACGATATGATAATTCTTTTATGTTCTAGAGTTGCAGGAACAAGGAATAAAACAATCGATCTTAAGGATGATAGTAGGTACCTTATTCCTATATTATATGCTCAAATTTGGTGTGTTACATGTAAATAATTAAATCATATTTAGTGAGATCAATTTTATGATTCATTTATGCCAAAGTGAGCATTAGCTCAATGATAATTGGCATGTACTTTCGATTAAGAGGTCAAAAGTTCAAATTCTCCTACCTTCAAATATTGTTCAACTAAAAAAAATAATAATTTATGATTCATTTATTGTCTTAAGTAGGGGAGGAGGGAAGATTTTAATTTTGTGGCTCATATTTATTTTATCTTTAAAAGGGGGGAGAGAAACTTTGGTAAGTGAAATTAATTTTTTTTCTCCAACCAACTTTTGGATAAAGATCCATCAAGGTTATTAATGATAGCTAGCTGGTTCAGTAAGTGTTGGCAAACTAATTACATAAACTCATTGATGTCAAAAATTGATTATTATTTTGATTGTACAACTTTTCCTCATTTTTCAAGCAATCGGTACTCTCCAACATGATAAAGATCTTGCATTAATTACTTTTCTTTTCATTTTATTATTTTTCAAATCAAATTACAAAGAAGCAAATAGGTTTATAGTTTTGAATTCAATTTCGCTCTTTTTTTTTTAAACTTTAAAAATTACTCTGTTTTGGTTGCTGAATATTCAAAATATTTATTTTAATTACTTTCATTTTAATTTTTCCATCAATTAGTAACAAATAGATAAAATGACTCAGGCCAATATGAACATAGCTCAACGGTTAAGACATTCATTTCCTTGAGGTTAAGAGATCAAATTTTTACCTTCACATTTGTTGTACTAAAAAAAGATGATATGACTTCGAATATATGTATTAATGTACTATTGACAAAGGTATGTATTGGAAGCATATAATCTAGTTAAGTATTGAATGGTTGGATATTAGTTGGTAGAACAACAGCAAGCACCAAAAATAGTTATTTTTTAAAATTGAAAAAATAACCATTTTGAAAATTTAAGAACCAAAAGGTTTTTCTAAAAAGATTTTAATTTATAGAATAAATCTAAATGGTGCTTGATGGGAGAAACTTTTGATTTTTCCTTTTGCCCCTCCTTAATTTATAGACTTCCCATTTTGTCTTTCTTAATTTAAAGATTTTTCCTTCAGCCGGCCTCAATTTAAATAAAAAATTCTAAAATCTCTATGCATGTGATCTCTAATTTAAATAAAAGTTCTAAATCTCTACGATCTCCAATCTTCTAACTAACTAATGCATATTAGAATAATTTGAATAATAAAATGATAAATTAAACACATTTGAATAATAAATGATAAAAATCTAATATTAAACATATTTGAATAATAAAATGATAAAATAATACTAATGTCCAATCTTCCAACTAACTAATGCATATTTGAATAATTTGAATAATAAAATGATACAATAATACTTATTTATTTATTATATATTAAATAATATTTACTGCATATTTAAAAAGATTTTTTTTAATATAAATAAAGTAATACTTAAAGATTTTTTAACGAGTATATAAAGATTAATAACAAAAAATAAAATAATATTTTTAAACCTATGTGTTTTATAGAATATGAAATTATTATGAAATATTTAAAAAAAAACTAATATTTTTTTTAAAAAATTAATGCACATTTAAAAAGTTAAGAAAAAAGCTTTTAAAAAATTGAATAATTTTTTTTCGAGACTGTGAAAGTAAAATAATTCTGAAATACTTTTAAAAAAAAATAAAGATATGATTTTTTGAATGAGTATATTAACAAAATATTAGATTATGATATATTGTGATTAATATACGTGAATTAAATGTCATATATCATCAGTCTATATATAATATATCCCACAACTGAATTCTTCCATATCTTCTAAAGTGATTCCAAAAACCATGTAGGGGAGACATTTTGATTTCTCTCCTTTTCATTTGATGGTTATGGCTATATAAGTCTAATCTTTCTTTTCAATAAACCAGATCATTCGTATTCAATTTTTCAATTTATTATTGAAGAGACTTTGTTATGATGATGTTAGAGGTCAACAAGCGAATGACCCCCTCTATTTTTTTTACAAGTGATAGATAAAGAGAGGGAGTGATATAATGTAATTTAGTACTTTTTACATATTTTTGTAGTTTTTTTGTTGCAAATGGCAGAGAAAGAGGGTAATTTAATGTAATTTGCGGCTTACATGCTTTTATAGTTTTTTTTTCTTTGGCAAATAGTAAGGAGAGTGATTTAATGTAATTTACTGTTTTTGTAGTTTTCTTTTTCTTTTTTCAAATTTGTAAATACACACAAATTCAACTATTGATATTTGGCATATTGAAGAGGGTAGAGAAGAAAACGATTGCAACTCTGGTCCCTTAAGGTAGAAGGAGAAGCAGAAAATGGAAGACAATATGATTTAATTGTATTATTTCTTCTAATTTCTTTTTATTTCTTTTTGTTTCTTTTTTCTTTTTTCTTTTTTTTTTTTTTGTTTTGGATAAATTGGAGTTTACTGGGCTAGGATTTAGGGAGGTCCGATCACAATTTTACATTTTTTCCTATTTATGTAATTTATTATATTTAAATATAATTACTAATAGTTATTAAAAATATAATATCATTGGAATTTCCAATATTATGGTGAAAGTTATTTTATTCGATGGAAGATTGAATTTCTATCTTGCAATTTTATGATAAAAAAATAAACTCAATACTTATTATTAAAGTTTAAAGTAAAAAATAATATTTTTTAAAATTAATTTATTAATAGATCTTTTCGATTCATTGAACTTTTGTAAACAAAAATAAATTGACCTATAAATCTCCTCGAAATTTGTTTCATAGATTAGAAGAGTTCTAAAATTGGGAACCGCGTATCTAATTAATGATTCCCTTGAAATATAAAAATCATTGCAAAAAAGATTTTTTCAATTACTTGAGAATTAATACGATTTTTAAAAAAAAAAAAGAAAATAATAATATTTTGGTTTAAATTAAAGTTTGAAATTAATTTGGTAATCAAATGATGCAAATCAAATAAAAAATAATATTTTGGTTTAAATTAAAGTTTGAAATTAAACTTTTATAAATAAAAATAAATTTATTAACAGATCTTCTCGATTTAGTGAACTTTTGTAAATAAAAATAAATTAACCAATAGAACTCTTCCAAACTTCTTTCATAGATTAAAGAGTTCTAAAATTGAGAACCACTATCTAATTAATGATTTCCTTGAATTCCAAAAGTTCATTACGAAAAAGATTTTTTCAATTACTAGATAATAAAAAATTTAAAAAGAATAGGAAAATAATAATATTTTGGTTTAAATTAAAGTTTCAAATTAAGTGGGTAATCAAATGATTCAAATCAAAATAAAAAATAATATTTTATTTATATTAAAGTCTTAAAATAAGTGGGTAATCAAATGATGTTACTCAAAATATAAAATAATATTAGAGTGTAATTCTTCATTTTTTATATGTATAAGCACCTACATTCAACTTTTATATGTACATTTGCATCTTCAACATTATAAAACGCGTGCATCGCACGTAGTATCCAACTAATAGAATAAAATGGGGCAACGAGAGGAGAATTTGCCTTCAACTTTTTAATAAATCTTTTACTTTAATTATTAATTAAAATGAAATTTATATTATAATTACTCAAGTGCAATTTTAAGAAAAATCTAAAAAAGTGCAAAAGTCTTATGAATATCTGAAGTTTCACAAAAATGAAAAGACTATAAATAATACCATAAGGCCCGTTTGGATTGTAAATTTAAAATATCTAGGAGTTAAAAATTTAGGAGCTAAAAATCCAAGTAATTATTACCCATGGATAAAAATAACTTATGCATGTATTTGGATATGAATGATAATTAATATTTGAGAGTTTAATTATTATTTTTCTCTCTCTTCTCTCTTCTCTCTTCTCTCTTCTCTCTTCTCCATTTTCCAAGGAAAAAAGTCCCAAGTAAAAAGAACTCATCTCTTACATGGATAATAAAATCTCATGGTTCATGGGTTATTTTTATTCATGGGTAATAATTACTTGAGTTTAAAAAAGTAAAGATCAATGAAACAAACATTGATTTTTTATACCATTGCCAAACTCATCTCAAAACCAGTGAAACAAACGGGGCCTAAAGGATTTGAAACTATTTCACTTTTAGTGTAATTATTGATGATTAAGTTTAAATTATAATTAGAATAAAAATTATATCATAATTAAAATGCAATTTTCAAAGCCATTTTAAAAAGTGTGAAGGTCACATAGATATTTGAAATATCACAAAAATTATAATTAGAATAAAAAATTTATTACAATTCAAAACAATTTGATAAGGTATAAAGGACAAACGTATTTGAAAGGTCATAAATATAAAATGTTAAACTATACAAAATAATCATCAACTTTATGGTAAGTTTCAATAATGTCCTAGATTTTCAAAAGTTTCATTTTACCCTTAAATATTAAATTCATTTTAAAAATAATCCTTCCATTAACTTTTCTGTTAAAATGAAGACAGAACAATGACATTGCAGTGATTTATAAAATAGTAGTACACGTGGCGTAGGTGACATGTTTTAATTATGCCTCTAAACATTAGACTAGGTTACAGTTATGTTTTTATCATTTCAATAGTTTCCATTTAACCCTTACACATTTGAAATTGTTTTAAAAAACAATCATTACATTAGCTTCCCCATTAAACTAACGACAAAAATATAATGTGGTGATTAGTTGAAAAATAAATGTTATACATGAGCATACTTTGTTGGTGAGATAAGGGTTTCAATCATATTCAAAATGGTCTTGTGAGGGGAAACAAATTTAGGATATACAATTTTAGTTGAAATGGCGGGAGGAACCACACACATTTCTAGAAAAGTCATGCACTGATCAAAATCAACAACCTCTTTAACTATAACAAATCAAAAATAGGAAATGTCGAAGGAGAGTGGAGTCAAGAGAGAAAACTTTGTGAGAGAAATATGTTTATGAGAGAAAAATTTTAGAAGAGTAGGATTGATTGATTGTTCAAAAAAGATAGTTTTCATTCTTAAATGTAAGAAATCTATCAAAAAACAATGGTCTCTAGGTTCAATTGCTTTGGATTTCTTTGTTTGTCTCTTCTTCTTCTCCATTCATGCTCCTACATTAATTTTCGTCAATTGATCATAAGATATAGGAGCATCTATCCTTTGTGGTTTACTTATCCCTACAAATTTTGTTTCCCCCAAAATTTTTTGATCATGAGAGGAGGAAAATAGTATTTTAACCTAATCCTAAAAAATTTTCTCTTGCCCCCCAAATTATATAACGTTATTTTAAATGTGACTAAGACTCCTTGATTTTTTTTTTTATAGTTCACCATTGCATCATATTTCCATCTTCAATTTAAGTATTGAAGTTAATGAAATGGTTGTTTTGAAACAGTTTCAACAGTTAAAGGTTAAAATGAAAATTTGAAATGATATGAGTATAATTGAAACATATATTCTAACATGGGTATAATTGAAAACTGTCATTTTTACCACATGTACCACTGTTCACACGAGATTTCAACGAAGAGAAATGAGACACGTGGAATGAAATTAATTTGTATTGATTTGAATGTAGTGGAGTACAATATCTAATTTGTTTCTCTGATTCTTTCTCCCAAATGTACATCTGTATCGAGGGCTTTGCAGCTTGCTCTCGAATGTGGATTTATTTTGAGGGCTTCATAGCTTGTTCTCAAATGTGGACTTGTTTCGAGGGTTTTGCGGCTTGTTCTCGAATGTGGATTTGTCTCGAGGGCTTTGCAGCTTGTTCTCAATCTTCAAAGTCTTTTGGTCTTAAAGGCTCTAGTTCATAGAGTGTTTGATATTCAAGAGTTTAAGAAGTCTTCTGATCTTTATTTTTTGAATTCTTTCTAAGTCTTATCTCTTAAATTTTCAACTTCTGAACCATTCAAATGAAGGATAACTCCTCTATTTATAGAGCTCCCATGGGCATGCAGGCTTGAGTTTTTATGGATTTTGGGCCCAACCACTTGAACTTGAGCTTGACTTTGGGTTTGGACTTTGTTGGCTTAAGACCTAGCCTTTTGGGCTTGAATCTATTGACTTTGACCCAAATTCCATGTGACCCAATTTAACCAAACTAAATTTAATTATTTGATTAAATGATCATAATGAGAACATGTGGCCTTATAATTTATAATCGTCTTCAAATTAAATTCAAGATATGTGTCAATTTATAAGTGGTCTAAAATTTAACTATTTGTAACTTTTTCATTAATTTGGAATAATGACGTGGTGACTTGTGATTGGCCGAAATTTCTCATTCAACAACCACTATTTTACAAGTCACTTTTCTATTTTCATTGTAATGGAAATGTTGATAGAATGATAGTTTTGAAACAAGTTTAAAGTTCAAGGGTAACAAACAATGAAAGTTTTGAAAGTTTAAGGACATATAACTTAAACCTACCTTAAAATTAAGAAACATTACTTCGTATAATTTAACCAATATGAAATGACTACAAAGTCAATGTTTCTTTAGTTCAACATGTAAAATAGTTTTTTTTTTAGTTCAAGGACTAAAAACATACATTATAAAAGTTCAGTAATCAAAATAGTGTTATGTTTTAAAATTTAGAGATTAAAATAGATAAGTTAAAAAATCATAAACTAAAATGAAGTAAAGATAACTAAACTGTAAACCTTAACCTCAAAAGAGTTTTGGACGTAGATTAATTTATCATTTTTTTTGAGTTCAACAACATATTGGAGTAGTGATAATTCTCAGTTATGAGGATTATTTAACCCTAAAACTAAGTTGTTCTTACCATTTTTGCATATTTTATCGAATAACGAGCAAGCTAAAAATAGCATTTATAAGATAAATTCATGCAAGCTTGTTGGAGTATGGAAAAATAAGAATTAAGTTGAAAAGATAAAGGAAAGTTAGCTAAAATCATTGTTTTTGTGCAGATTTGAAGAAATGAAGAAAATGCAAACGAAATGCAATTGCATTTCCTTAAGAAGGCAAGGTGGTGAACAAGAGAGAAAATGCAATTGCAATGCAATTGCATTTTCTAGACTTATCAAACAGTGCGGAATTTACGAAAATTCACCAAACTTCATGGGATTTGCTCGATTTATGGAGAAATTCCAGCCTAATCTCACGCCCCAAGTCTACCCAAGAGTTAAGGAGCCCCAAGATGGAAAGAAAAAGGCCTCAGAATATCCATAAAAGGGGAGGAAGAACGAAGAAAAAGGATCATTTTTTGACTCTGTTTTTCTGGGTCTGCATTTTCTAACAGCATTTCTTATTTTCGTTTTTCTGTCTTTCTTCCAGCAGTTTATGCTTTGTTTTGCACTTTAATTCCCGAGTTTGATCCCTCCTCAACGAAAGATCGAGGAGGTGAAGATCCAACTGCCCTTGAAGGAGTATTTGGTTTGATCAAAATAAGGAATTTCCGTTAGCATTGTTACTCTGTTTTGTAGTTTTATTCTGTTCAATTCCTCTGTTTTTCTGCTTGATTTTACTTTTATATTTGGTCTCTGTTTACTCCAATTTTTGTAAGTTATAGAAGTTGAATTAATCAATGAATTATGGGTTTTGTTCTCTGTTGTTTTTCTGTCAATGTGAGGAATTTATAACTCCAAGTTCTGAAATTCTCAATTAGTTTCATCACTGCCTTGAAGATTCATTGAAATTATTTAAAGGTTAATGAAGATGTTGTTTTGAATTCTAATGTTGAATATAAATTGATTTCATTTGGGTTATTGAATTAGATTCATAAATTATTACTAAATTTTAGTTGTTTAGTTCCATCATTGCAACAGTTAATTTCTAAAATTTAGGAAATTTAAGATGAGATTTTTAGTAATCAAAAATTCGGTTTTCATTACCTCCATAATGAGCTAATTTCCCTCTAGGGATTCAAGTTAGTGAATGCCCTAGAGGAGGGATGTAAAGCTTAAAGCATATTCAATCTAGTTGATATTCGAGACTTTGTTTGTTTTTGTTTAATTAACGTGGGTAAACCTAGTCGGCTAACTAGTGATTGCTTGTTGAGCTTGAACTTAATACCGGAAGGATTAAGAGAAAGCGGATGTCACAAAAGCAATGGAGGAAAATGTTTAGAAATAAGTCTTGAACATCGACCCTAGATATAAGACGAGACTCCAAAACCGCTAGAATTGTGTGCGAATTTATCTAAGTTCGATTAGCCATAGAAATATAGGTTTAATCACTTAGTCTCCTAAAGATTTTGAAGCAAAATCGAATAGGAGTTGAATTCGGTTTACTTAGTTCTCATGTATTAACTATGATTGCAATTGCATTTTAAGTAGCATTTCTTTCCAAAGGGGCATAAGCAACTTGGATCCCGTTCTTTTTAATTATTGACTTTTTGTTATTTTCTTTAGCAAAAACAATCATTCAGGCACTTTTACTCCTTTGGTTACCGCGATTGTATTTTGCAAACAAATTTGTGTCATCTTAGTAGATTTTGTTAAAACTCGTTCCCTTGGGTACGATACTGTGGAGTACTTCTAGTTTTCTTTATTACTTCGATCACGTGCACTTGCGTGTAGCAAATCCGATCAAGTAGGGAGATTCAAACCTTTAATCTCGTAATCGATGATATATGCCTAAACTAGTTGAATTATGGTTAAGTTGACAATTTTACGATTTGTATTATATTTTAGTTTATTGCCTCTTTCTTTATTTTTTATCAATAAATTAATTCCATACTTGAAAGACTATATAATCTTTAAAGCTTCTAATGTTAAATGAACTAAAAGAAGAGTCTCCAATGTTTTTTTTTTGGAAAAAAAAAAGTTTCTAATGTTAAGAAAAATCTTATGAATAATTCAATTTATTTGCAAACTTTCTAATTAGCTAAGGTTGGATTACACTCAATTATTATTTTTTACTTTGTACGTACTTTTTTTTATTGTGTACTGCGACATTTAAGCATGATTTTAAATTAGTTAAATTACAAGTTTAGTCTCTAACTTTTAAGTTTGTATCTATTTGGTCTTTAAACTTTAAAATGTGTCTAATATAATAGGTTCATAAATTTTCAATTTTGTGTCTAATAAGGCTCTGAACTTTTAAAAATATTTAATAATTCCTTAAACTTTCAATTATGTGTCTGATAAGTCCCTGACACATTCAAAACAAAAATTTTAAAAAAATGAACTAATCTATAGATTTATGGGACTCTAAACTTTGAATCTTCTGTCTAGTAGGTCCATAAAATTTTAAAAAATGATTAATAGGTCAAGTACCTATGACTATTAGACACCAAATTGAAAATTATTCAAAGACCTATTAGACACAAAATTGAATGTTCATGGAATTATTAGACATTTTTTAAAGTTTAAGGACCTATTAGATACAAAATTGAAGGTTTAGGGACCTATTAGACATTTTTTAAAGTTTAAGAACTAAATAGACACAAATCTTAAAGTTCAGGGACTAACTTATAATTTAACCTTTTAAATTTTTGTCGACATGTCAACATTTTTATATAGCATGATTTAGGAACCTATTTGGGACTTATGCATTCTGGTGAGAAAGAGGTCTGAGGACCTTGTGTAGAAAAAATAGTTGGGTGAATATCAAGTGCCTCAGTCAAGTGATCGAGGGGTGGTATGCCACTAGTGGATATAAAAGTAGCATTGATGGCCTTGTCTTAAGATAGTTAGGGTCGGTGCACTGAGTCTAGAAGGGCAAGTATTTGAGATTCCTGAGAACGTTGATGGTCTTTGATGAAAAATTAGTTGGGACCGACGGAGAGCGTCGGTGGCCCTAGATACAATCAGTTGGGGCCAACGAAGATATAAATAGTTAGGGCCGACAAAGAATGCCGGTGGCCCTGAATAAAATCAATGGGGATCAACGTGTCTCGAAATTAGTCTTTGGAAGCTCTGTGAGAACTAAATTATGAGTATTGAGTGAGCTCGTGGAGTTTGAATGTGCAAGGAAGGAGTTAGAATTCATGTGTTGTGTGAGTTGTATGTTTACTTTACTTGCTATGTAAGTTGAGCATGAGACTTGTGTTATTAATGTTGATAAGCATGTTTGAGTGCGTGTGAATAGCATGATGTTTGTTTGGTTGATGTTTGATGGCTCACTAGGTGTGAGCTACTTACTGAGTACTTTTGTACTGACTTCCTCTCCCCCCCCCCCCCCCCCCTCCCAAAAAAAAAAAACCAATAGTTTTGTAGGTGCTTGAGAAGGAACTTGTTGGTGAAGAGGAGGTATGACGATGAAGGAGACCATTTAGCTAGTTTTTAATCTTTTAGACTAATTTTTTGTCTTCATTATAGTTTATGTTTAGTTTGAGGACTACGCTTGTGTGGTAGTTTACTGCCTTTATTGTCTAAGTTTAAAAGGTTGTTAGATTGCTAGCTATTGTTTCTTTAAATAGTTATGTTATTCATTATTGGTTAAACTTGTTAGGTTGCTTTATCTTTTATGGTTTGTGTTGTTGGAGTTTAGTGAAGAAGTCTAGTCATGTTTATGTTTGAAATGTTGATTGGTTCTAACTCTTTAGTTAGTAACGTTCTCTAAATTTAGACTAAATTTTAGGAGCGTTACATATTATTATATCATATCATGTCAAATCATTATTTACTAATCAAATCAATATGTCATGTCAACATTTAAGTAATAATATTCACAACATAAACTTATTATAATAAAAATCAAGAGTTTATAAACTAAAATTTTAATTTAAGTTATATATATATATATATAATAAGATTCCATCCAATAATTGTAAACAATTATTATATGTAAAGTTGTGGCCTTCAACTTTTCTCCAGGCAGTCACCCATTGCGTTGACAATTTTTACCCCCCTTGCCTCGGTTGTCAAACTGCCTAAACAAAAGCTGCCACACCCCAGCCCCGATCTCCCTCTCTTTATTTCAAAATAGTTGTTAAACTTAACTTTCTCCCTTGAAATTTTCAGTCATTAGAACACATTTTTTCGTTTTAAAATTTTAGTTCTCAGCTAAATATTAGCATTCATGATCATTCAAAGATATATACTTTATTCACGTGCTAAAGTAGTCTTGCTAAATTCTCTTCAGACATCTGACTAATTGTAGAGTCACTTCAACAAATAACACATCGATTTTAGTCCAACCTTTCAAACGTTTTTTTTAAGTCATTAGTAGAGTCTACAAATTTAGGTCCCGTTTGATAACCATTTAGTTTTTGATTTTTTATTTTTAAAAATTAAATCTATAAATACTACTTCCACATATGAGTTCCATTATTTTGCTATCATGTTTTAAAAAACCATGTCTATTTTTGAAAACTAAAAGAACTTGTTTTCAAAAATTAGTTTTTGTTTTTAGAATTTGCAGATTTGCTAGTAGTGAAACAGATATGTCATGCTTTATGAGTCCAGTGAAGATTGACGTGGAGAAATATGATTGAAGAATGAACTTCGACTTGTGGCAAGTGCAAGTCAAAGATGTGCTGATACAATCTAGGTTACACAAAACTTTGAAGGGAAAATCGAGTGGTGGTGCTTCTGAAAAGTTAAGCAGTGATGGTGGTCTAATGGAGTCTAGTGGTGGTTCCAGCAGAGGTTCCAAGAAGTCCAGCATGAGTGATGACGAATGTGATGAATTGGATTTGAGAGCTATAAGTGCAATCAGACTATATTTGGCTAAGAATATTCTTGCAAATGTGAATGGAATTTCAACAGCCAAAAAGCTTTGGGAGAAGCTAGAAGCGATGTATCAGGCAAATAGCAACTCAAATTGGTTGTACTAAAGGAGCAATTTCACATGATGTGAATGGAGGAAGGTACAAAAATCTCAGATCATCTGAGTATTCTTAATGGCATCGTCTCTAAGTTGGAGGTGATCGAAGTGAATACAGAGGATGAGGATAAGACTTTTAGACTCATCTTGTCACTTCTGCATTTGTATGAACACAGAAAGCCAATCTTGATGTACAGGAATAAGACTTTAAATTTTGTTAAGGCTACTAGTAAACTTCCATTAAAGGAAAGAATGATGAAGAGTGGCGGACATACTTCATAGGAAGATTCAGCACTAGTAGCTAGCAATTGGAAGAAAAAGAAAGAATTCATGTAAAAGAAAGGTTGCTGGGAATGCAAACAATCTAGACACATGACAAAGAATTTTCCTAATAGAGCAAGTTCGTCAAATGGCTCTGGGTCAAATGCTGACGTGGTCTTTCTCGTCAAGGGAGATTATGATTTCCTCTAGAGAAAGACATAATTTATCCTCATGGTATGTCCGCTTTGCCATGATAGAGGATGTAATGTTAGCAGTTCCATAGGTTTGCACATGGGCATTGGATTAGTAGTTATGCAAGTCGTGTGTGGTGGAAGTTATGTCAATGGCTGAAGAACTTTAATTTCAGGTGAGTTAAGTAGGTGGAAGTTGTACCATAAATTTCAATAGGGTTTATCGACATGTGACGAAGAAGAAAAGTCTTGGAATGTGACATTCCAAGTGGTCCACTTTTATGCTGGAGTAGGTTATAGTTCTTTGAACTAAGGAATTATGATTTTTGGTGAAGACAATGATGCAGCAAGAGTTGTGGATTCTTCAAATATCTTGTCAAGATGGAATTTGTAGGGTTTTTGGCAAAATATTAGAAGAGAGCAATCCCACATCGAAAGGTGCAATGAAGTGATGAGCTCCAAGTAGTATAAAAAGAGCCTATGGCTTTAGTTTCAAATCATTTCTGCTAGAAATACTTTAAGCTTGGTATACCAACTCTTGTTAAATTCCTTCTTTGTATTCTCTTGTTTGAGAGTGGGAAAAAGGATGTGAGTGGTATAAAACTTTAGGAGAGTGTTTTTGTAATTGGGGTTGGGGAGAGAATTCTGTGTAATTATAATAATTTTTCACATTTCTTTTTGTCTGTAGTTTTTTCTCCAGTTTTGGAGTTTTTCCACTAAATTTTTGTGTCTCTTATTTTTTATTATTATTTTTTTTTTAACTTCTCAAAATTTTTTTTTTTTTTTTTTGCTTATTCTTATAGTAGTAGTGAAAAGTTTTTTTTTTTTCCCAACAAGGGGTTCCTCCAAAGTCATAAATCTAATCTTTAGTTTGGTGTGATTATTAGCTAGGCAACCAATATTGATGAATTGTGTAGTAATATCAACTATTTAGAAATGATTTTCATTAGCTTATTTTTAATGCTGAAAAAAATGTACAATCATAAAGAGTAGTAGTAGTATACATATTTATTTTAAAAAATATAAAATTGTTATCCAACAAACGTCTATTTAGATAAACCATCTTCAAGCATATTAAGAACCAAAAAAAAAAAAAATCTTAAATTTAAGTCTTCGATTTATCTATATTCTCTACTCAATTAAATCAGTCTATCATTGGCAAAAAAAAGTTAGGTTCAAATCATAATCATTATAGACTAAGATTTGAAAAATATAATTCAAATAGTTGGACTCAAATTCTAAGAGAAGTACCGATATTGTGAACTTATAGCTCTTTATAGCACTTAGAATGTGTTTACATACCCATAATAAAAATGACCTCCAATGGAAATAAAATCAAATGTAATGAGAATGAGATTCCTTTAAGGTTGTTTACTTGGAATTGGCTGGAATTGTAATCAGAATTTCATTGGTATGGTTGTTTATTAACATTTGGAATTGAAATGAAATATGTATGATTACTAGAATGCCTTTTTATATTTTTAATTAATTAAAATGTAGTAGGAACTAAAGAATGTATACTACAATAATGAAAATGCCCTTTTATATTGAGTACCCCTTTTAGGTGTAAAGGAATTACAAGATAGGATTACGGATTTGAGAGTGGGGCCCATAGTCGATTTCTATTGCAAAATGTGGTAAACGCAATCAATTATAATCATATGGGGCCCATAATTTCGGATTCACATTAATTGATTACGATTTCAAGGGACGTAAACATGACCTTAATGAAAAGTTTTTCATTCATTTAAAAGTCATCTTTAAAAAAAAGTTGGCAATAAAAAATTTACATGCATCTTTCGTAGGCCAAATTAATGACCCAAATATCTTGACAAAATTAGAGGGTTGATTGAGGGAGAAGCGTATTGTTTGAATTGAAGGATCACATGGAAATTAAAAGAGAGGCATTTGAAAGTTCATAGAATATTATTGAATGCAACAAATAACGTTTAGGCATAGACCCTTTTCATACCAAGTTGGAAACTTGGACATCCCATGTGGTTCCCTTGTTTCTTCTACGTAATCGGGGGTCTTGGCTGGGTGGTCAAAGATTGGACCAACCGTCCTATCATGGGTGGGATCGGATCAAGTTCGTTAATTGAAATTGGTTAATGAAGGTTTTAAAAGTTTAGGTCGTTGTTGAGGGGCTTAAGCATATTGCTCTCCATTGGAAGGAAAGAAATCTTCCAATTGAGGTGGAGTCAGACTCTCTTGAAGTGGTTAATCTCTTAAATCGAGTTGACTCGAACTTATTGGAAGTGGGCATTCTCATTGAAGAAGCTCTTCATTTTGCATTGTCTGTTAATAGTTGTAATTTTTGTAAAATTCCTAAAAAGGAGAATAAAGTTATCCATAACTTAGTAGCTTTGGCATCCTCTTCAGGAAATTCTTTGGTCTAGAAAGATTTCTTTTCAGCGGATGTTTTATCCCTCACTCTTGAGAGGGTCTAATTGTGGTTTGGTGCTGGTTGTTTATTTGAGGTTCTGTTCAAAAAAAAAAAAAAAAAAACTTCTTTCTTTTTCCTTTTTTTTTAAAAAAATTTATATTGTTTTTTCTTTTCAAGAATCAATGTGGAAAGTGGTAAAGTGGGGTGTGGATGAGGGTTATGAGCACTAGACACGAGTTTGGTTCTTTTAAAAAGACAATTGTACTTAATTGTTAAACTTGTACTAAGATAGGATTAAACTATATAAATCTAAAATTAATAAATATTATAATAAATTCAAAGATCAAATCTATCCCAACAACTGTAAAAGTATATGTTTTTATAAATTAGGTAGACACTTCATTATTAGAATAACAAGTCTTTTCATATAACTATAATACTATATACTATTTTATTTACTTTGGACTTGAGCTAGTATAGTTTTATTTTTGAACTTTATCAAATAAGTCTCGTGCCAATAGAAATATTGTCTTTACTTCTTATACAATCATAATCGATGTAAGATTGTATTTGCATTTCAAATATTGATAGGAAGTTTAACGTTTAATGAGAAGAGATTTTGTACTAGTTGTCACCTTCAAGACGTCCTTTATGGCAAGCTTAAGCACATTATGCCAACTCAAAGTCCACAAAGAACTAGGTGAGCTACTTTATATAGGCCAGTCCACTACTTGAATGAAAATTGCATAATATTACCCTACTTTATCTATATGAGTGTTAAATTTTTTACATCATTCATTAATGAATCAAGAACCATAAATATTTTTTTTCCATTTTAATTTTCGAATGCAGAATGCATTCTCTATTCCTAACTTCGACCCCAAACCAAATCCCCTATCATTCTGAGAGAAATCTTTGCAAAGACAAGAAATATAAATAGGCAAGTTTTTCATATGTACATAAAATCCTGCTCTGATATAACCAATTTAATGAAAAATTTTGTAAGGATAAAGAGAACTAATATTTTAGAGAGTGGGACCAGGAAGCTTTTTCCATACGCGCTCCTAACACTCCTAGTTATTTACCTAATCCTAACTTTAATTCAAGCAACTTATTATCTACTGAAAAATTTTAAACTCGGTAGGTAGATATTATTAAAGAGACCTTATCTTAGTTATTTCAATGAACTTAACCATAGCTTTTATTTCACAATCTTCAATTATTCAATTCTCTTTCATCCAATTTTTCTCAAAGTTAATTTATAAGAAAAAAGTACCAAAAAGTAGGTTTGTCTTAAAGCAAAGTTTCATTAGTTGACTCATCTTGTGCATTTTGGCTATGGTTCTTTTATAAGGAGAGAAAAAAAGAACATTATTTCTGGCCAAAAACGACACTTGAAAAGGCAGTTCCATATGCAAAACGCAACTCCATTTTGCGTATAAATAAAGTTGAAGATGCCCCAACATATTCATTCTAAATTATAAAATGACAAATCCTAGTGGGTTGAGTTGTTCAAATACTTGGATATGTGAGCATTGACTTTCATTGCATTAATAAAAATTTTACTTGAAAATTTGTAGAGGGAGAGAGAGAGAGAAAGGGATTCTTTATGTAGTCATTAATGCCCATATAAGAAAGTCCAAAGGGAAAGATTGACCAACAAACACACCTTTTCATGTTTCAAAATTGTGATTAATGTATCATCATACTTACTTTTAAGGGAAAAAGAAATTTATTTAGATACCAATGCCAAAATAATTCAAAGGGTTAAAAGGTACAAATTTGTTTTCATTGTCCATTTAGTCTTTCATTTTTAAAAAGTCTTGAAATATTGACTTAACATGCTAATAATTTTTTTTTATTGCTAACATGAGCATAGCTCAACTGGTTATCACATATATCATCGATTAAAAAGTTAGAGGTTCGAGTTCCTCACCCTAAATGTTGTATTGAACTAAAAAAAATAGTTTATTTAATTTGAGTTGTTGGTCACATCTCAATAACTCGATCAAATTTTTTTTCTAATCACGTTTATGTAATGTTCATGATATTAATAATAGGAAGATTCATAATTCATAATTTATGATTGTGAATATTTATTATTTTTTTTAAGTTGATTGATCTAATTGATATAATATTCAAACTTTAGAAACTAAATTTATAATTTAATTTTAACTTTTTTTTCTTAAGTTCTCCCATTAAAAGGTTAGTGAAAATAGATTTATATAAGTATTTTTAAAGGTTATCTTTTCTTGTGTTTTTTAGTTTGTCTTTTGCATTTGGTTTTTTCCTTCTATAATAATTAGGGTACCGGAATCTAATAATTTTATCAGCTTTTATATGATAATTTTGAAACCAATTGTAATAAGGAAAAGCAAAGAATTGTCTTTAACTAAGTTTTGGAACAAGTCATTTTTAATTTAAAGTGAGCGCATCAATTTTAAAACTATACTATATGTGTGATTTAGAATACTATATTATATGTGTGATTTAGAATAGGTGTGAGATTCAAATCTATAAGTTCAGAATGCTCTTTAACTCATTCCCTAAAATTAAATTATCAAAATAAATTTATATTTTAAACTATCATAATATAGTATGTTTAATCATGAGAGGAAGGTCATAATTTTTTTTATAAGTCATGATGTTCCCTCAAATAATTGAAATAAATGTTGCAAGTCAAACTATCAAAACTATTCTGTGTTTTTGCTTAAAAACAGTTCAGAATTTTTACTAGCAATTAAACAAAATTCAGAAGTTTTACTAAACAACACAATAGAATCATGTATTAAGTTATGCAATGCTATGTACAAACTTAATTTTATTTAGTAAAAAACAATTTTTACCCCTCAATTAGTTAAGTCAAATTTAACTCTAAAATTTTTATTTTAATTTGAACTTGAATAAGTAAGACAAATATTATTATCTTTTATTAATGGTAGTTTAGCTCTTTTCTTCTTGAAGATTTAAAAATTTGTGACTAAATGTCGACGTACTTACAGTTAAATGAGTCAATTTATGGTGATATCGATTTTTTATATCATATGCTGAGCATCTTTCTTATTATAGTTGAGCATGTTTGAGTTTGAGTATTTTCTTTTATAATTGGATGAATTTTAAGATAAAATATATCCTACGCATCATATCTTTAATTAAGATAAAGTCTAAACTTTAAATTTAAATTTAAAATATTAATGTCATGCCTGGAAATTTCTAAGGTTGAAGGTTTTGATTCTCACCCACCCATTAAGAAAAATTGTTAGGGAATAGCTTCATCCTCTACACTTAGCTTCAATTAATTTTGATCTCTATTTTGAGGAGCATTCGTGCTATTGGACTCAAATTCTCCCCGTGAAGAAATTAAAATAAGTGTGCTTAATTAGTTAGACAATTTGAAACGATAGGAACCCACTATATAATCTCATAGCAAACAAAATTCTAATTCCAATAATGAAATACAACTTAATACATTACTATTTTATTCACTAATCTCATAGACATATACTTGGATATTTTATATTAAAGAAAGGATTGTGAAGCTTTGTTGGACTTCCTTTGAGCACATAAACAAACACAAGTAACAAATCTTGTTTGTTTTCAAGCTGTTAGAGCTTTATATCCTAGTAACTTTTTTTCTTCCAAAAAGGATATTCCCTCTTTAACTAAGCTAACTAGTATATTAATTTTAGGCTAAATTATAAATTTAATAAATAAATAAATAAACTTTGCCCTTGTAAAATACTTTTATTTTTTTAAAAGTTACAATATGACTTTTGACATTTCATAAATAGGTCAAAACTACCATTGGAATAGTTATAATGTTAAACGAAAAGTCGATGTGTATGAATGTCGTTTTTTCAAACTTCTTCTAGACAAGTATCCTAGTTACCGCCATATCATTTCAAGTTATCGATTTCTTATCTAAAATTTTAATGTATTTCTACTCTAAGGGTAATTTTGAAATATTTATGAAAGATCAAGAGTAATATTGCAACTTTTGAAAGAATATGAAAATTTTTGAAACAATGGGTAAAGTTCGAGGGTATTTTTTTTTATAATTTAGTCTTAATTTTTTTTATTTATTTTTATTAAAGTCATTCCTTAAAAATTAAAATCCAACAATACCTTAAATTTTGGATCCATGTCTTAGATCTCCGTGGGGTACACTACGGTTCATCTCATATATCATTAGGCATAATGAACATAAAATTGACAAACAGAGTACAGACACCGAAGCGCACGTGACACCTCTGCAATTGGGATTTTTTGGGAACCCAAAAATTAAAATTATGGAGAAATGATAAAACAAAATCACAGGGCCTGAGTGGATGCCACGTGGCGATCAGCGGCCATGAGGGCGCAGGGGATTGGGCCGGCCCTGCATCCAGGTAATTATTTCTCGAATTGGCATATGCCACGTGGGGGAAGTTGATTTGTCCAAATGTATTAGCTGTCTGAAACTATGCGGCGAGCACATGGGGGCTGAGTTTTGGATTGGATGTATGGATGTGACGCGCTCCCATACTTGGCAGTGTACACCACGCGCCTTTCGCTTTTACCTATTTGCCCTCCTACTTTTTCCCATTGCTGCACTGCTCATGTCCTGCCCTGCCCCTGCTTCTCTTCTCATCCACATTAAAAATAAAAAAAAAGTATCATTATTTTCTTTTGCTTTTCTGTTTTTATGAAACAATTTTTTTTTTCTTGTAAGTTTAAATCTAGGCTTCTAGCACCTATTTGCACAATTAATTTTTTGAAATAAAATATATTGGTTTTCGTTTTGTATTATAATTTATATGTTAAAATATCATTTTGGTCCATGTACTTTGGGCCTTATTTTATTTTGGTCTATGTACTTTTAAATGTCTAATTTTAGTCTCTGTACTTTCAATAAAGCTTAAAATTGATCTCTATGATAAGTTTGAAGTTGATTTTTATCAAAATTGGTTAAAAAATTATAATAATTTTAATACAATAAAAGACATAATGTAAATATATTTCAAAAAATTATAGAGAGAAAGCTAATAGAGACTATTTTTTTTTTTAAAGAAAAATTAACAATAAACTAACAGTAGGAACCAATTTTAAGCTTTATTGAAAGTACAGGGACTAAAATTGGACATTTATAAGTACATGGACTAAAATGGAATAAAGCCCAAAGTACGTGGACCAAAATGGTAATTTAACCTAATGTATAAGTAAAAAATAATAGAATAATAAAAATAAGCAATATGAAAAGGTAGTAATGTAATGTAAATTTAAAGTAATGAATAAATAGTATTAACAAATTCTAATTAAAATTGATTTCATAAAATTTTAAAGTCAACGAAGAAAGATGACCATGATTATCAAGATATAAATACAATAAATTAAATTAATTTTTTTATTTAAAAAAAAACCAAATAGTCAGAATATTTATTTGATAGCTAAAACTAGAAGGGATATTATTACATAAAAGAGAAAGTGTAAGATTTTTTTTCTCTTAAACCATCTTTTAAAGATTAAATGAATAAAACACTGAGTCATTTTTTGTTTTAAAAATTTATTGATTTACTCATCAAATAAATGAATTACATGTAGGATTAGATTTTTGTTAAATAATTCATAGAAAATTATTAAGGATTAAAAGCAAGATGAACCCTAAAAAGAAGAAAGTTGATTTTAGTAGCTTTCCATTTAGCTAGGTTTGCTAAGTAACTTTAGCTTTAAAAGGTTTAATTAAACTTTTTATAAGTTATTACCAACATTCAATCCAATTGGTTTAACTATTTTAGCACTATATTTTTATTTCATTCAAAATATTACTTTTACCTTAATAAAATTTAGATGTTCAAATCCTCACCTCTCTTATTGATCTAAAAACATTATAATAAACATAATAATAATGATGTAGTAACTATATTCTATATATCATCAAATTTCTACGTCAAAAGACTCCAAACAAGCATTAAATAACAATATAAATAGTTTCTATCAAAAAATAGAAATAATGAGTCCTAAAAAACATCTTCCGAAAATATTCACAACTCCAATGTTAACTCTTGATTATGAGGGACATTTAGGATAAGGGTATGACTCCATTTCTCACTCAATAACTTGATGTAAATATGACTCTTAAAGCCAAACCAAGCATAGCTCCATAAATAAGGCATCAAATATTATTCTAAAGATCGATAGTTTGATTTTTTTAGTACCCCACCGTTGTTGAATTTAAAAAAACTCTTAAAATATAGAATATAATAAAATAAAACTTATTTCAAATGAAAATATAAAAGATGGCTCATTAATTAAGGAAGGTTTTCACTACCACTCTTAATTATGCATTTCATTAGCCCTCAATGCTCTCATCCTATTAACCATTATTCCTTATAAAAAATTCATCTCCTAGAAAATAAATAAATATATAAATAAATAAATATATATATATATATATATATAGGAAAAGCTTCCTTTCCTTCATAATCATAACTAAACTGTTTTTTTCTTTGGGAGTTCTTCATAGCTACTTAACTTAATTGTTCAATTTATTTGGAAAAAACCACATCAATATTAGTCCAAAAGTTATACAATATTTTTGACACGTCACAAAAGATTTATATTTGATGGTATAATTAAAAAAAAATATTTAATGTGGATGACAGGACATAGTGTGGTTGTCACACTTATAACTATTTAATCTAAAAAAATAAAAATAATATGTTTAGCCTAAAATAATCCAAATGAAAATACAACTATTTTGGTTAAGCAAGTTGGAAGTTTGTTAAAAAATGAAGTAAAAACAATTAAAGCTAAGCAATTGCCGCTCTTAATTTAGTAAACTAGCATTGATTAATTGATGTTTAATTGTGTGCTTTGGCTAATTAATATGTTAACATGCTCAAAATATATAACACATGTACCCAAAGTGCAAAAGAGAGGTGAAAACTATTAGAATTAGTCATATTCTCTTGGAATAGTTGTTGTATCTTATATTTAAGGTTTTTTAACAATGTAAGTTCTTGCACACATTTAGCTGGTACTTACTTTTTAGTTGATTCTTGTATTCATCCTTGTGTTCCTTGATCCATTGACTTTGAGGCATCATCACACATATATGTCACTCTAAAAAACAGTTGTTTGCCTTCAATGACGTAGATCTTAGATACTTGTGTTAGTTCTTCTACCTATTGGATCCCATATTGCCACGAATTTTTAATGGTGATATAAGATTGAATTGCACATATCGTTCTTTAGAGAATGCTCTTCTTTCTTTCTTTTCGCTATAATTTGGTATGTGTCAACTAATGACATGTTAATTAACATTGAGGATAGATTGACTTCAAAGACGATTGATAAGGGTGATGTTTGTCATGGTCCCTACGTGCTCCTTTCATATTCTTTGTGTTTGGTTTACTTCAAGATAGGAATATTAATGAAGTTCTAATAAGTTATATTAGTAGAATTTGACTATATTGATCGAACTACACTTAAATTATTGGTGTTGAATTTGTTGATTCTCTTACGTTCCTTCAATTTTTCATCTTTCTTTTATGGTTGGTCTTAATCATTAAATTCTTACGATTTTGAAATTTTCATTTGTGTTACGTTAGTCCATTTAATCAAATTCTTCATGACACGTATGTTGTCGTTGTGATCAAACTTAACAAGTTAACATAATATATGATTGTTAGCCATGCATCAAAATGTCATATCCAAACATTTTGGAGACCACTTTCAAATAATTTCTCACAAAATTTCAATAACTTGAAGTGAAATTCCATTCTTTTTTTATCAATAAGATCATATATATTTTACTACATAAGATAGACTCTCAGAATATGTTTGATTGACGAATTTAACCAAAATTTATTATGTTTCAATTTGTGTCATCTATATTTGAAGTGGGCAAGTGAACGATTTATATAAAAATGATGGGTCATAAGTTTATATATGTATGAAAGTTAGCATGTTATATAAAAGATGAATTTTATTAATCTATACGTCTCTCTCTCTCTCTCTCGCATGTTATATAAAAGATGAATATTATTAATCTATACGTCTCTCTCTCTCTCTCTCTCTCTCTCTCTATCTATCTATCTATATATAAATCAAACATGTGATTCAAATACTCTCTTAGGGGCTGTTTGAGGCATTGAGTGAGTTATAATAGTATGGATTATAATAGTCTGTGGAATTATATAATATTGTTTAAAATGCAAAATTATTTAGTCTGAGTTATAATAGTCAGTATTTGAAGTGCAGAGTACTACGCAGACTATTATAACTTATGTTATTATAACAATAACTCACACCTCAAACCACTACTTAATGGTTATTTTCATTATTTTAATATTAACATGTTGATTGACAAAATTCTTAAATGATAAATTCACTCAAAAAGAGAAGTCGAATTCAACATTTTTTAAGACGATATCCTTTTGTTTAAAAAAACAAGAGATGAGTAAATGAATGTTTAAAAATGTAAAGTTATCAAATTGACCCTTATAGCTCGAGTTTATTTTAAATTTGGTCTTTATCATTTTTTAAAATTCTCAATTTAGTCCAAGGTGATTGGACTTTTGATGTAAAAGAAGATTGAATTGTTGTGGCACAAACATCAAAACAAACGTAGAATCTTTGCAAATTGTTGAGAAAAACGGGAATTTAGACGATCTCATTTCTCATACTGGTTTGTTTTATTCTGCATGTTTCCAAACAAAGGCATAGAATCCTATGTCAACATAGGCTTTGACTTTATGCCACGTGGCGGGCAGAGAGGAGGTGCGGGTCTATGAAGAGGGATGCACCTGCGGATGACGTGGCAGTTGATTGGGCAAGGGCACGCGCATCATAGGGATAAGAGATTTGGATTTCCTGCGGTCGAGTACGGATTTAGATAATGTTCTACTTTTCACCTCCTTCTCTCTTCACCGACGATTACGACTTCTAATGTGGGACCCCCCTTCCAGCTCATACCAAAACACACAGATCCTTTTTTTTCTTTTTTTCTTTTTTACCTAAATATATTAAAGGTTAAATTGACTTTTTTTTTTAATAGATTCTTGAAATTCTAAAAGTGGCACGCTTGGCCTCAATGTTGGACTTTGGCCTCTAAAATTTGAAATTGATTTTTAATTAATTTTAAAATCTCAAATATCAAATAGAAACTAAAATTCAAATCTCATGACAAAAAATATTAGTTATTATGAAAACTAAACATCAAATAAAAACTAAAGTTCAAATATCATGATCCAAATGTATTTTACTTTTAAATAATTTTTGATTTGATTCAAAGTTCTTGATGTATTAAACATCTCAAATCCTTCAGTAAGAAAAATATGTTAAATTTTGCATATGAATAATTGATGTGTCATTAAATTATTGTTTTATTAAGTAAATTATTTTCTTTTATTAAATGAGGTGGATCGAATTTTATTGATGGACAAGTTAGGTTGGATTTCTTGTGTTAAGTAGCATCCAAGTGGTATGTATCTTCATAGGTTTAAATGTCTTAATAAAGTAATAATTTAATAATACAAAGTTTTTTTTAAACAAATTTTAAGAATTTAGGAAACTCGAAATTTCTACTAAATTCTTAGCAATTTGGAGGAAAATTTAGAAATTTTCCTCTCTTAAAAAACCTTTTTCCTCCTCTTAATTTCCTTCGATTAGTGTTATGTCCTATAAATTTATCATCAGCTAGTTTTAATGTTTATCAACAGTGAGAGACTACCTTAGTTTGAAATTGATGTAGTTTTTGAAATAATTGTTGTCAACTGTGGTTTTAGAAAAAATCAGCTGTAAAATAGTGTTTGGTAAATTTTAATTTTAAATTAAAAAAAAAACTAGTTATGGTGTTTGATAAATTTATACTAAATTGTTGTGATTTAGTTATCATGACCAAAGTAGGCTTATTATTTCAATTATTTTCATATTGATTTTTAATTTATAATTTATTATAAGATAATTATTTAAAAAAATTTATGATTTAATTGCATATAATTGTTTAATCTAAATTATTTGATAAAAGTTTAAGAAAAATAATTGTTATAAAAAATTAAACCAATCAAAATTTCATTGATATAATAGAGAATAAATGTGAAAAAATATATAAATATGGAATGATAAATTTGAAATTTGTAAACGATTGGAGAAGATGTAGCAGATTTTTGGGAAAGTTAAATCTAAAAGCTATTATATCTATGACTTTTGCACATCTAAGTAAACTGAAAACTGATTCTTGATAGATTAATAAGGCTCCGTTTGACAATGATTTGGTTTTTGAAAATTATATTGGTTTTCCATCATTTCTCTACGATATGTTTCATCTTTTTTAAAAAAATATTTGAATTCTTGGTCATATTTCAAAAACAAAAGCAAATTTTTGAAAACTATTTTTTTTAAATTTTAAAAATTTTGCTTGGTTTTTAAAAACACACGTAGACTATTAAGATTCTCCCATAATTGCTTTTTACTCTTCCAAATGCAATTCCAAATGGGACCTTAACTTTTTAAACAATAAGGACAAAATTGAAAAATATTCAAATATTAGAGATTAAAATATTTATTTAGCCAATAATTTGTATACATTTTGAATCTTTGATTAATGCTCATGAGTTTCAACAAATGGATTTTTTTTTAATCTTTATTTAACTTAATGACTTAATTTTAACTTAAAATTTTTAATTTAATAGATTCTAATCTAAATTTCAATGGGGGAAATTAATATCCTCGATTAGTAAAGTTTCTATATTTTGAGATTTGTAATTAGTTAGGAATATTTTTTGTGTTAGACAATAATATTTTTATAAGTATTAGTTCTTTTCTTGTTAAAATGCTTTTTAGTTGGGTTTGAGAATTTTACCGTTGAACTTGTGTTTTTTTTTTTTTACACTTGCTTAATTTTATATCGTTAAGCTATTTTCATGGTTTGATTTAAGCATTTGTGTGTCTTAATTTTAATTTTGATTTTTTTTTGGGTGAAATTTTGTGTGGTTTAGTGGTTGGTTTGTTGGCAATTTTCTAATTTAGATCAGAGAGATATTAGTTTCACCGCTTATTCAAGATTAGAGTCCAACTTAATTTTACCATTTAGTCAAGTTTAGAATTCAATTTTTTTAATTTAATTTTAAAGAGATGTTAATGTCACAAAACTTCTTAAGTTTAAAGTTTAACTTAACGAGCCAAAGTTAGCATAGCTAATCAGTAATTGACATGTACTTTTTATCTTGAAATTGGAAGTTTAAATCCCCATACTTTACTTTTGTTGTACTTAAAAAAAATTAATGAAATTATCTCATTCATGTAAAGTATAAAAGTGAAAATATTTTTTTAAAATATAAATTTTTTGACTTTTCAAGTTAGAAAAATGCAAGTGGTCTATTTCATTAGACATCTTGATAATGATATACGCATATGTTCTTACTAATGTTTTGTTTGGAATCCACTTGAGCTACCAACATAAGCATAGAACTCACATAAAACTTGTACTCTTGATTAAGAAGTCAGATGTTTGAATCCCCCATCCCACATTGTTGAAAAAAAAAAAGAAGCTACTTGAGTTGACTCATTGAGCAGCGAGGAATTTTTGTGTACCTCTTAATATTGAATGTGAGCTTTCTATAATAGAAATGAAACAATTATTTATTTATTTTGAGAATATGTGGGTCATGAAAAGTTCGAACCTTTAACCTCTTAGTTGATGATAACTTATAAAATTAAGTTTATCATTTATTGAAATACATAACTCCATTTAATGAAATTAAAGTTATAACGTTGAAATTCTTTTTTGTGCAAAATTTTAGTGTTAGAATTGACTGACTTGCTCCCTTGAATATATATATATATATATATATATATATATATATATATATATATATATATATATATATATTAACTCACTTATCAAGTAAATCTTTAACCTTTCCCATCTTCTTAAGATTACAATTTGTTCTTGTAAATTATAGCTAATACTAAATAAATTATAAGTGGTGATTTAAATTAAGAGGTTAAGTGTAGTTTGACAACTTTACGTAAGGTAAGATTAGGTTTTTCTTTTTTAGTGATAGTGGAAACGTTGATAAATAAGTCACTCTTATTGTCACTCAACAAGACCGTACTTCGATTGAGTCTCAATTATCGGTAAAACATTCATACTTTATTCACTGAAAGAAAAACTTGATTTAATGCCTCTTTCCAACTCACCTACATGAATAACCAAAAAAAAAAAATCTCAAAGTTAAAATTTATTAAAATATTTGGATGACTCAAATTTAAATTGAATTTTATATAAATTAATAATGCGGTAGTTTTGAAAAAAAAATGAACACAAAAAATTTAAGAAAACTATCCAAATTAGGAGGGAAATTTTATTTTTAAAAAACCAGAAATTTCACTAAATAACATACAATTAATTAATATGTAATCTAAAAATGTTATAACTTATCGTCTTCCATTTTTTTTTTGCAACATAACACAAGTGTTGTTATTATTATTATAACTTAATTTGTGTGCAGGTAGGAAGATACATAAGATATTAAATTTTGTGGCAGATCTGAAGTATGCTATTTCTAAAAAAAATTAAAACTTCTTTCCATATTTGAAAATAAATATTTATGCATGAAAGAAAGAAAAAAAAATACAGAAACTAATTAATGGTATCGAACATTACAAAAAAAAAAAAAAAGGGCAAAAGAAATAATTGATTTGCTGGTTCCAATTATTCCCCAACCCCAACGACTGCATTGGCTTTGGCTATGGGGTAGCAGATTTGTTCAGCTGTGGGATACCACACAACTTTTATTGTGTACCTTCCTTGTGGGGCCCACTCTGATTGTCTCCTTCTTCTCCTCCGGCCCCACCTAATTCCCTTCCATCCCAGCCGTTCATCTCGCCCCCACCCTCTTCTCTATCTCTACTGACGCATAGCCCTACTCACTTTATTTCACTTTTCTTTATTTTCCATTCACTTTTTTGCCCTCCCTCCCTTTACTAAATTAAAATTAAAATAAACTATAGGGTTCAAATTGGTAATTTATTTTGATTCTTTTAAGTCTCAGCATGAAAATCTATTCTATAATGTCATTTGAGTTTTAGGCTGCATTTAAGAAATATAATTATGAGTCTGAATAAATTTGTGTTATGAGTTTTTTGGATGGAAGATTCAAATATACAATCTCTTAATCGACATATACTTTAATCAGTTGAGTTATATTTAGATTGTCAACTTATGTTATAATTTGTACGTATTAAATTGGATATTAAATTTTAAAATGAATTAATTATGTATGTAAAATAATGTAGCTCCTCACATGTCAATGATGTAATGTTACTTCAACTTTCTATATATATGAAACCACGCACTCAAAAAAATAAACCATAGAACATAGTACTAAATCGTGTTAATTTTTATGCAATGTGATGTCATTTTTTTTATTGTTTGATTGGATAGTTTATGTCAACCACTAATATGATATGTTTGTAAAAATATAGGGACTAAAATGAGATTAAAATAATCAAAACATTATTTTAAAAAATCATAAAGTAAGAGAAATAGTGTAATGACTAGGGCCCAAATACACATACACAGAATCTAGATTTGACAACCTTAGACATTTTCCTACATCTCTTATGACCTGAATTCACCACCCACTTGCGCTGCTTTCAATAGTGAAGTTTGTCTCTATACAAAGATTCATTTCGATATGTTTTGTCCTCGCTCACATGTTTCATTAAGAAAAAGATTTAAGAAAGTCATCCATCATCAAATTGCTCAAGACCAAACACGCTTAACTTTGAAATTTTTATAAATAAGCCACCATAAATAAAATACATGAAGTTGAAGGCCAAGGCATGACGTGACATGATTGACTGTGAGCTGTGCCTGGCAACTAGCGTATGAGTTCTGTCTTACTTGTCCTTTCCCCTTCGTTTCCATTTTCAATTTTTCATCAATATTTGATCCTTCTTCTTCTATCCTTCTTCAACAATCAACAGTCCCCGACTCTACAACTGTCCTTTCCCAAGTATCAACTAAAAAATTGAATTTCGAATTCGAGTGTAACAACAAGATCGAGAACCACGGTAGAAACGAAACAATCATGGAAACCGACAAAATTCTTTAGAAAATCACAAATCAGAAAATTAGGATTAAAAAAGAAAAATCGCTTGCGGACTGCAACTGTTGGGATTTATGCCATAAAGTCTCGTAATTAATGATTTATTTAATAATTAATAATAATTTTTATTATTTTATTTACAATATAATATTATACACTATATGAAAAATTCAAGGTTATTAGTGTAATCTTGAGCAGTATGTGGTTGACATACGAGAGGATCATGTTCAAGAAATAACTTAAAGGATCATAGTATATGGATAAGGTTGGGTGTCTTATCCTGATAATATTATTGATATGACCCACTTTGTAATAGTTACAAATGTTTTGATCCAAATCGTTCATGTAGAAACATGTGAGTGTGGGTATCTTATACAATGAGTTTGTATAAGATTGGACCACGAAATATTTAATATCTCTTTATAAATTCGTTAATTGAGAAGATTAATATTTCATTAGGATGATCATATGTGACTCGATCTTAATTCTGAGTGAGTTATGAAGTCCTGCTGATAATTCTCATTTATAAGGATTATTTAATCCCAAATTAAGTTGGTCTTGCTATTTTTGTATGTTTTGTTGAATAACGAGCAAGCTAAAAATAGCATTTATGAAAGTTTGTCGGAGTATTGAAAAAGAAGAAATAAGTTGAAAAGATAATGGAAAGTTGGCTAAAGTGTTGTTTTTGTGCAGATTTGAAGCAATTAAGAAAATGCAAATGAAATGCAATTGCATTTCCTTGAGAAAGCAAAGTGGTGAACAAGAAGGAAAATGCAATTGCATTTTCTGGACTTATTAATTTATTGCGAAAATCACGAAAATGCTCCAAAACCGACGGCGTTTTGCTCGATTTCTAGGAGAATCTTCAACATAATATCATGCACCAAGTTTACCCATGAAGTAAGGAGCCCCAAGATGGAAACCCTAGCCCTCAATGCTTATAAAAACGAGGAGATTGAAGCAAATTAAAAGGCAGTTGGGTTTTTCTAGTTTTTAATTTTTCGGATAACAGCTTTTAGTTCACGATTTCTATCATTTCCAGCATTTCATTCTTATAGTTTTGCTCTTTAATTCCCGAGTTTGATCCCTCCTCAACAACAAGTCGAGAAGGTAAAGATTTAAGTGTCCTTAAAGGGATTCTGATTCGATCACAGCAAGGGATTTCGTTAGTGTTGCTTTGTTTTGGTTCAATTTCATTCTGTTGTACTTTTTCAGTTTCTGCTCAATTTTTAGTTATAGAGTTAGCCTTTGTTTAATTCCATTTTCTTATATGTTGCAAATTTGAATGAATTATTGAATTTTAGTTTCAATTTCCTTCACCTCTTATAAAGGCTTGTTAACTTCTGGAATTTTTATCTCCACAAGGTTCCGAAATTTCCAGTGGTTTTATGGATGAAATTCTGATTTTAATTCAGCACTGTTATTAACATATTTGAGGGAAATCTAAGATTTTAGATTAATTGTATATTCGTGTGTCCTTAATAAAATTCAAATCGGTTTGCTTAAAATTTATTTCCCTTGTTTCATTTTACTAATTATGAATTTCATAGCAAGTAAATTTTGGGTTTTCAATTCTTCCATAATGAGCTAATTTCTCCTTAGGGATTCAAGTTAGTGAATGCCCTAGAAGAGAGATGTGAAGCTTAAAAGCATGTTCAATTTAGTTAATAATCGAGATTTTGTTTGCTTTTGTTGAATTAACGTGGGTAAACCTAGTCGGCCAACTAGTGATTGCTTGTTGAGCTTGAACTTAAAAGCGAAAGGGTTAAGGGAAAGCGGATGTCACAAAAGCAATGAAGGAATAGGCTTAGAAATAAGTCATAAACATCGACCCTAGACATAGAGCAAGACTCCAAAATTGATAGAATTGTGCGTGAATTTATCTAAGTTAGATTAGCCATAGAAATATAGGTTTAATCACTTAGCCTCCTAAAGATTTTGAAGCAAAATTGAATAGAGTTGAATCCGATTTACTTAGTTCTCGTGTATTAACTATGATTGCAATTACATTTTAAGTAGCATTTCTTTCCAAATGGGCATAAGCAACTTAGATCATGTTCTTTTTAATTATTGACTTTTTGTTATTTTCTTTAGCAAAAACAACCATTCAAGCACTTTTACTCCTTTGGTTACCACAATTGTATTTTGCAAACAAATTTGTGTCATCTTAGTAGATTTTGTTAAAACCCGATTCCTTGGGTAAGGGTGTACATGGGTCGGGTTGGGTCGGGTTAGGGGGATTTTTTGGACCAACCCGAAAATTCGGGTTGGTCAATCTCCCAACTCGATCAACCCTATTCATGAGAGCAACCCAACCCAACCCAACCCAACCCATATATTTTCGGGTTGGGTCGGGTTGGGTCATCGGGTTCCGAAATGGAGAATTTTTAAATTTAGAGAGAGGAAAAAGCATAAGCCAAGTAAATGAGAAATACCCATTTGAAAAACACATTCAATTTTGGTTTTCAGTGAACAAACAATCATATCATAAAAGATAAAACTCATGAAAAAGAAACTAATCAAACCACAATTATGAACACATATCTCAAACAAAACAAAATGGAAGATTCAACCTGTTAAGAGTAATCACAAGTAAATAAAATATATTTAAAAGGGCACCGTTGTGCAAATTTCATCACTGCTCTTAAGAAATGCAACAACTCAATCGGCCTACAAATCTGCCTCAGGGACGGCGCGTGGGTTTCAATGCTGCCGGACGCGGGGGTGTTCTTCGTCAATGTTGGCGAAGCGCTGCAGGTGATGAGCAACGACAGATTTCACCGGGTGGGAATACAAAACGACGGCGTATAAAACCAGATCGGCTGATTACAGGCTGGGTTCGGTGAGATCTGTTGGCGAAGGGCGAAATAATCGTGGCTGTTAGCGAGGTCTGTTGGCGTCGACGAACAAAGGGTGAAATACTCGACTCGTGCTTGTTAATGAAGATGGCTAACGACAAAATAGAATGATTGTCGATGAAGGGCAAACGAACTGCGGAATGGCTGGGCTGCAGCAAATGAGAGGGAGATGAGATCTGAAGAGAACGAAAGATGGAGAGAGAGAATCAAAATAGTGGCTAGAAACCATATATATATATATATATATATATATATATATATATATATAATCGGGTCGATTCGGGTTGACCCGAAATTGGTTTTCTTAAACCCACGAACCGAATCGAACCAGCATATTTTTAAAATTTCAACCCAACCTAAACCAAGAACTTGTCTAACCCAACCCAACCCTTATAATTTGGGTTGGGTTGGTCCGATTTTTCGGGTTGTCGGGTTTTTTGAACACCCCTACCCTTGGGTACGATACTCTGGAATACTTCCAGTTTTCTTTATTACTCGATCACGTGCGCTTGCGTGTAGCAAAAATCCGATCACCTGCCTGTGAGGGCTTGTCATTTTATTTGCATGGGTGAAAGTGGCCTCTGTAGCATATTCAATAAGCCTACCATTTTGGTGACTTGACAAAATAGGGAGCTGGAAATATAATCTTACAAGATGGAATTCACTCATTCCTATATAAGGTAAGTAGATGAGTAGTTCCTTAATTGCTGATTTTAAAACTTTGAACAATGAGACTCCACACTCTCACTGGCCTGAAAGGGATTTTGTTTATGGTTAGATCATAAACAAATTGTTCATTAGAGGATCAGTGATACTTAAGGTACAAGATGTAATTACAAAGGTAAAATGAACTTTTGACCCAGCTGTAATCACGAACAACTCGTAAATGATCGATTTGCATGTAATAGTTATATTCATAGACACAACTTGTCCTATAATGCATAAGAGTGCAACTCTAGGTCTATAGTGGAGTGACCTAAAGTTAATGAATGAAAATTGATTAATTAAAGAGTTTAATTAATTATTTTTGTATCATTGGAACTTATAATCTGTAGGTTCATAAGGTCCTCTGGCTAGCTTATAGTAACACTAAAAGATCAATTTAGTTTACAGAAAAATTTGAAATGTTCAAATTAATATTTAATTTGAAGTGTTCAAATTAATATTTAATATGTTAGATATATTAAATATAAAAGAAGAAAATATATTTATTGTGTTTGATACATTAAATATTAAAACAATTAATGTATATTAGATACATTAAAGAAAAAATATTTATAAAATTTGAATAAGATTAAAATAAAGAAATAAATATCGCAAGAGAATTTAAAATATTTGAATAAGATTCAAATAGATTAAATTTATGCATTTTAATATATTAGATATTAAAATATATATTATTTAATTATGACAAAAATTTGCCATAGGTCTCTATAAATAGGACTTTTGGATTGAGCTATTATAGCACACATCTCCTCAATAGAAAATTAGAGAATTCTCTCTAGATTTCTTCCTCTCCAATCCATTGTGGATTTTCTTTCAAGAGATTCCCACAAGCCTGGGTTCTGTGTTTGAGTCATAGCAAAGAAGACGTTATAGAATTCTTGGAACACAAGAAGTAAAGAACTGCCAGAATTTTATCTCCATACTTAAGTCAATGTATGTTTTTCTTAGCCTAAATTATTTTTCATTTAATTCTAAAGTAAAATCAAAGTCGATTCCAACATTTCTGCTGTGAGTTTAATTCGATTATTCCCTTTAGCAACGCCCAGACTCGACCGACCTGCTTCCCGACCCGCGCACATGACTAAGCTACGAACCACGCGCCAAACCAACCAAATCGTCGGTCTAGGAAATTTAGTCGATGCAGTTTATGTACAGAGTGGTTCGGCATCTGTTTTTCAATTTCCTTCACTTTTATTAGCAGTTCGATTCCGGTTTTGCACAGCAACCGAGCTGAACTGAGTTGCATGCACCCCTACTCTACAGCTTAAGGGTCGAGCCAAGGATCACGACCAACTACTCAAACGCGGAAGAAGCCGATATCGAGCTGAGGCACAAAATTTTTCTATCCGAGAATTTGACTAGTCGAAAAGTATGTCCTTAACACCTATGTTGGAAAGGAAACCTATAAAAATAGGGACCTATCCCTCATTAAAGGTACACAATATCACCCTAGCTCTACTCGACATTACTCTAACTAAGCACCAACTTAATAATCAGAGAGTGTTGGGCACAACACCACACCCGTTCGGCGATCTTACCTTGTAGGTTTGAGGCTACATGGAGCTGATTTGCACCAATCGATCTAACTTGGACTTGCTTGACTAGATTTAGGCATCAACAAATGTGACTAACTAAATAAAAAATTAGACTACATTACTCTTTAAAAAGTATTTAAAACCTTATTATTTTGGGCTTCGAATTAGGTCTGTAGTATATAATTTTGATTTGACCAACAAAATTTAAAAAAAAAAAAAAAAAATGATATTTTCAATATTTTCAAGTTTACAAAAAAAAAAAAAAAATTTATTTATTTATTCATTTGAGTACAACAAATGTGAGGTATGAAGATTTAAATCTCTAAACTCAAGTAAAAGAGTAAATGTCAGTTACTACTGACGACTCATATTGGTAGACTACAATACATTTTTAAAAATATTTAAAATCTTTATTATTATTTCTTACTATGAAATTAGACCGACAATACCATTTTTTAGGTTCATCTTTGCTAACTATTAGTATTTAATAATATTATTAGTTTTAAAAAAATTAATATTTTCAAATTAATTTTGGTTCATGAGAATTTTTTTTTGCATTGGTTCAAATAATAGGTTTTCTTTATAAAAGATTGAATCTTGAAAATTTTAAGTTGAAGAAAATAATTATTGTTTTAATTATTCATGAATATATATGCATTAAAAATGTCGTCTAGCCATATGCAAATGCATACATTTTATATAAGTTTCATTATATTGTTAAATATTAAAAATATCCTTAGAATGGTGAATTAAGCTTTTCTAGTGGTAATAAATAAAATATTATCAACAAAATACAAAATCATAAACTTAGATCAATTCACATGTCATGTTTTAAAAAAAGTGATATATTGTTTTTAAAGAAATATTGAAGTTTTGACATAGTTTATTTTAAGATTAAATCTCATTTTTGTTTCTAAAACTTTTTATTATTTTATTTTCATCTTTAACTATAATTTAAATGGTTATCTTTTTCTGACCAAAAGGTCAAAAGTTTGAATCCACATTCCTATTTACTGTTGATCTAAAAAATATATATGTTGTTACCTTTTTTAAAGTTCATTCCCCATCCCTATTTGTTGATCTTAAAAAAAAAAAAGGTTACATTTTTTAAAGTTCATAAACTAAAATAGACATTTTAATTAAATATTACATCACTTGTTAGGTAGAAGAATTTGGATCTATGCCTTTAGCAGAAGTATGTTTTAAGCACTAAATTATTTTGAATTAAGTATGGAGATATAAATGGTCCATTTTAATAATTTTTTATTTTATTTTTTCATAAGTTTTCTAAAATAGTTTTGAGCCATCTATAAAAAGAAAAAGTTATTCCTAATCTTTTAATTTAAGAAAGAAAACAACTCTCAATTATTTTTAAAAATGCGTAGTTAGTATTTAAAAGATTAATTATCTAAATATATTTTCATTCTAAGTAGTGAAGTAATTGTTGCTATTTCCGAAAGTACTTCTTTGACAATATTGATAAAAAGAGATAAAAAGAAAAAAAAAACATAAAAAGAAGGTTAAAATAGCATCTTGGTTCATGTACTTTAGATTTTGTTTCATTTTGGTTCATATACTTTCAAATGTTCAATTTTAGTCTATGTACTTTTCATAAAGGTCAAAATCGTTCCCTACTACTAGTTTATTGTAATTTTTTCTTTAAAAAATTAGTGTTTATTAATTTTTCTTCTATAAATTTTAGAAATAGATTCATATTGTGTTTTTTTTTGTTATAACAATTAACTTCAAACTTATCATAGAGATCAATTTTAAGTTTTATCACAATTACAAAGACTAAAATTAGATATTTGAAATTACAATAACTAAAATAAAATAAAACTTAAGTACAAGAACTCAAAATAATATTTTAACCTAAAAAGAAAAAGAAAATAGTGGTTAAAACTAAAAGGGTAAAAAGATCAAGAAGAATATTTACTGTGTGTGAGAAAGCGCGTTGACAGGTAAGAGAGAGAATGTGCGAGCTTGAGCGTATATAGCTGGATTCCATTTCATATCCATTTATCTCATATATACAAATATTATTGGAAACTAATAATTAATTAATTCACACTAGGTCTAATTTTGTTGTTTTTTAATCAAAACTCCTATTTATTTTCACTATTTTTTGTTGAATTTTTGGTTAAAAAATTTATATCCTATACTATAATGTTTTAACCATCCATCCACGATTTAAAGGGCTTGTGGAAAAATTATACTATCGAAGCGGTTTTAAATTACTTATCAATTCATTTTAACTATTCGGTATTGAAACATATACTTAACTAACCAATTATCATGTTAATGAGAAAAATATTTCAAAGGCATCTTAATTTAAGTCCAATATAAAATATCTTGATTCTATTCTAAACTAAAACTGTTATTGTAGGTGAATTTTATAACATTTCATAGAATCAAAGATATTCAAGACAATGTGGTGATCATGCACTTAAACAAGCTAAGCTCAAACAATGTGTCTGAAAAAAAAATTGTCTTTTATCTCAATAATTAAAGGAAGTTGATTGCTAATTCATGTAGGGTGTCACATGATTAATGCGTCAATGAAAGGAAGTTCAGAACAACCATAAATTATCTTTAACTCTCTATGGTAACCTCCTACTCAATTATAAGTAACGCTCATCTCTAAACGACAAATGTGTACACACATATAAAAGTACCCCTTAAAAACTCATATATTCTTTCTTTCCAAAAAAAAACTCATCTATTATATTAAGTTACTCTCTTAAACACTAACTCGGTCATTTTTAAAGTTTCATACACATATACTACCTTGACGTCTCTAAATTTTGAGAATGTTCCACTTTTTGTCTAAGGTAATTAGAATGTGACAATAGACTTTTAGTTGTCTACACTATTTTTATCACACTAAGTTTCATAATTCCTTATAAAAAGAAAATTATTGTGATATTATTTTATTGGTACTCAGAGATTTTCAACTACTTCTAACTAAACTATATCTATACATCAATTGGTTACCATACTTTTATAAGAGTAATGATTTAATCACTGAACTTTAATATGCAATATGCTTTTTGTCTTTGAAGTTTAATTAGGTTTGTAATGATTTAATTATTGAACTTCTATATATAATGATTTAATTAGTCCATGTAGTTAGAAATTTATCATGATTTAGTTCCTATCATGAAAAAAATTTGGTTCCATGGCTGCATATTTAGTCGAAGACATGTGATTGAGTCACCTCGTACCTAAACTTGAGAAACATTCTATGTACTGTTCATGTCTACTTCAACTTCCCTTGTCACTTGTGTCGTGTGGGTCTCAGTGTAATGAGTATGTCTAGAACTATACATACCCATATATTATTCCCACATTGTGGATTTCGTGGTATTACACTTCATCTCGCTTCGATTCTCAATGATCAATAATGCATTTTAAATTACATGCACTAAATCATTATCTACTAAATATATTGTTGTTGCTAAATTTTGGACAGAAGAAATTTCACCTGACTTCCACGTAACAATGATAGTGAATTCGTAATTGAGGAGAAGAACGTGGCCTGCAAGACAAGAAAAACGTGGACACCGGTGTGGTGTAGACCACACAGACTCTGATGCTGAAGTCATAAAGAGTCTTTAGAGAGAATTAGGGAGTTTCGAGAGTGTTTAGATGATTGGAATGAACTTACCTTGCTCTCCCCTCAAAATAGAGCTTAAATACCTTCTTCTCGATTTTTTGTGGGGTTTTCATCTCCCAATGGGAACGAAAGGATCGAACAAGGTTGGATTGGGAATACACGGGCCATGAGGGACTAAGGCAAGGCCCAAGGGAGGGCCTTGCCCCGTGGTCGACCTCGGCCAAGCCAAGGCTGGCCACGGGCTTGGGCTTCGACCCAAGCCCGTTTGATTTTGGTTCCTTTTAACTTTTTATTGAGTTTCTTTCTTCATTTGGCCTTTTATTGTAGCCTTTCACTCAGCCCATTCTTATTGGTCTAATTTTATCCATAACATATATCAATCCTCCACATTGATAAAAAATTTTACATAAAATATTAAATCGCTACAAATTTTAAATTACAAAGACTGAATAATTATATACTAAAATTCAGAAATTAAACCAGCATAATTTTAACTACATAAACCTAATTGTCACACGTAAGAGTACATGGATTAGATCAAATATGTTGTTTAACTTTGACCATATTATATTTTTTAATCCATTCTTACATTTGCCTCCATCTACTAAATTAAAATCTTAAATCCAATTATTTTTTCCCCCCACTTTTGTGGTGAAAAAAAAAAAAGAAAAAAAAAACCTCAAATCCTAAACTGTTTTCACACACACATACACAAAAGATTCGACATTAAATGAGGGAGATATTCGTAAATTCACAAAATACCCTTTTACTCCATAAGTACTCCCCCATCCCTTCTTCTCCAAACGCCCACTTCCACTTTCTCACTCTCAATTTCTCTCTTTGCAGTTATTGCCTTTCAGATTGAACCAAAAAAATGGGTAAAGCGGCGATTCTCCTCTGCATTGCATCTCTCATCTCCACAATGTGGCCTGCCGCTGCCAGAATCCCCGGCGTCTACTCCGGCGGCCCTTGGGAGAGCGCCCACGCCACCTTCTACGGCGGCTCCGACGCCTCCGGCACAATGGGTACGCCGGAATAGTGAAATAAAGAAATTGAAGTTTCAAGTGGGTAATGGGATCTTGATTTTGGTTTTTGGTTTTTCGTGCAGGTGGGGCTTGTGGGTATGGGAATTTGTACAGCCAAGGGTACGGGGTGAACACAGCGGCGTTGAGCACGGCGCTGTTCAACAATGGGCTGAGCTGCGGCGCCTGTTTCGAGATCAAATGTGCGAATGACCCGAGATGGTGCCATTCTGGCAGCCCGTCGATTGTGATTACGGCGACGAACTTCTGCCCGCCGAACTTTGCTCTGCCCAGTGACAATGGCGGATGGTGTAACCCTCCTCGCCCGCATTTCGATTTGGCGATGCCTATGTTTCTCAAGATCGCTGAGTACCGCGCCGGTATCGTCCCCGTCGCCTACCGCCGGTTCGCCTCTTTCCTCCTCCACCCTATCTTTTCTTTTCTTTCATTTGCTTAAATTACCATCTTACCCTCTTCTAATATTTTGTAGTTTTTTCTTTTCTGAGAACGTTGAAGGTTCAGATTTAGTCCCCACAATTTTAAATATGTTATATAATAACAATTTATTTTATGATAATTTATTCCATGTATTTTTAGATTGGTAATAATCTAGTCTTCATATTTTTATATTTGTAATAATTTAGTCTATATTTTTTAATTTGTAACGATTTAATTCATAATATACAAATTTTTATCAAAATTAAATTTCAATTTTTATTATTTAATGATTTAGATTTTGTAGTTTATAAATATATTTTGGTGCATATTAGTTTATTGATGTACCTGTGTAAGTAATTCTATTGTGGGGATTAAATTGTTACCTACTAAATTGTTTATATATCAAACTTTTAACCTTTTAAATAATATAAAATGTTAGTCTAGTTTTCAGTAATTATTTATTATTATAAGTGATGAAACTCTAACAGAGTTGTGCTAAGAAAGAAAATTGGTTAATTAAAGGTTAAATTACAAGTTAGAGGTCATTAATTTTTTTAAGTTGTGTAGATTTAGTTTGTTAAGATAAAAAGTTTTTAATAGATTTTCAATCTTTTAATTTTATATTTAATATGTTTTTTTTTAATTGCATTAGTTTATAATGGAAGGAAATTTAAGTATTTGGTGGAATAAATTAAGCATAAAAATTAAAGATCTAAGATATAGTACAATATTTTCAAGATAAAAAGACTAAATAGTGATAATTTCCAAAGTTGAAAGTTTCAATGATCAGTTGACTAAAATAAATAAATTGTAAGAATATAACCTTAAAATATAGAAAAAAAGAAATACTAAAATGAAAGTAATTTAACCTTAGTTTTTAATTATTAATATGTATGTGAAATTACGGTTTAGTGAGGGCTAATGGAACAAATTACGCAGGGTGCCATGCCGGAAGCAAGGGGGGATCCGATTCACGATCCACGGGTTCCAGTACTTCAACTTGGTTTTAGTCACCAACGTCGCAGGTGCAGGAGATATCGTGAGGGTGAGCGTGAAAGGCACGCACACCGGCTGGATGAGCATGAGCCGTAACTGGGGTCAAAACTGGCAGTCAAACGCCGTGTTGGTGGGCCAGGCCCTGTCATTTAGAGTCACAGGCAGTGACAGAAGGACTTCCACCTCCTTCAACGTGGCGCCTCCTGATTGGCAGTTCGGCCAGACCTTCCTCGGCAAGAATTTTAGGGTTTGAAAACGAATGATTTGTAGACGGACCAATCAGAATGAAGCAAGGTGTTGACGTGGCAAGAGATGATTGGACCATTTCGGGTTACTGGTTTTTGACTGGGCAGTAAATATATGATGAGGAAAAAGGCTGGGGAGGCTGAACAAAAGTGTGGCCCACAGTCCTACATTATATTATATAATTTAATGTTGTTGTTTGTTATAATTATTGTGTTAGGCAGCATTTTATGTAACAACAAAGGTGAATCAATTATGTAGTAACAATTGCAAACTGGCGAGCGTATTTTGGCTATTTTTATATAGTAGATTAATTGCTAATTTAATGCATTTTCCCCACATTATTTACCTCCATTTACTTCATTACTTTTCTGTTTTGTTTTGGAATTAATATATAGCTTGTGATCATTTATTTCTAGTGGATTGATTGATAAACTCAAGTTGATTTTTTATTTTTACAATAGGTAAGGTGGAGAATTCGAACTTATGATTTTTTGGTCGATGGTACATATTCTATCTCAATTGAACTATGCTTATGTTGGCAACTTGAATTAGATTTAGAATTTTATTAGATGATAATCTTGTTTTGGAATTTAGATTTAGGGTTTATTTTGGTATTTACTATTATTTTACATCGGTAGTTTAATAAATTAATAACATGGTTTCAAATGTATTAAAATATTGTTGTGAACATGAATTGAAAGGCAAGCTTAAGTGGTTATTAGGTGGATGAGAATTAATGACAAAATAATAGAAAAAGTTAAAATGGTTTTTTTTTTAAATAAATTGATTAAAATCCGGAGGTAAGACATAACGTTTTAAAAGTTATCAAACTAAAACAATATATTTGTTGAGAAAAAAAAACCAATATATTTGAAAGTTTAAGTTTTTTTATTTTATTTATTATTAGTATTTTGTGAAAAGAAAGTTTAAGTTTATTTAAATCTTAAACTTGTCCTCATTGAATCCTACAATTGAATAAGGAATGAAATTAGTATTTTATAAAAATTAAATTAAATAAAGATTTGTAATGAACCACATAAAGTTGAATTAATAAAGTGCTCACAATCAAATGACACAATTAAATAGATGTAAATGTTTTCAAGGTTTCCACTTGTGAAAATTTTAAGTTATTCAATCAATTAAATTAGATATAAAAGAATAATGTGTTGGTACTAAAATATATAACCACTCATTGGTTAAAACTAAACACTATTTATTGATACTAACATATTTACCCACTCATTAATTAAAGTTAACATTATTTAATATATTAACATAGTAATTCATTGATAAATCAGTTAAATTCAATTATTAGTTGTCCCTATTTTTCCATTTGTTAACAAAGGTAATTGAAAGTGAAGAAATTGGAATCCTTTTTAAGTTGTTTAACTATCTCTATGAAACATTTCTGTATTTGTTCAATAATATCCAAATTAAAAGCAGGAATTTTTTTTCAAATCCTTTGTATTTGATAGTACACAATTAAAAGCATAAACATAGTCCCTAAGATTATTACTAAATAAATATAATAATAACAACTTTGGCTGAATTAACATCTAATGTAACAAATAGTTGGACATACTAATGAACATGTCACATTAATATTCTACCAATCATATTAATAGTCGAAACAAGTGTACTAATTTTATATAGTTTTTTTTTAAAATGTTACTTTTCATGCAATGTAAATTATGGAAAATGAAAATTTAGGCATAGGGGGGGAAGGGACATAGGGTTGAAATTATTATATATGGGTAGATTGCCAAATTTCTTTTCCCTATTAATTGAATCACATGAATATCACATCAAGCCAGCAAAAGCACATGGGTGGGGAGAAAGCAATTGTTAAAAGCCCACATTTCATTGGCTACAAATTCCCTCTTCTTATTTTCTTTTGTTTCCTTTTCTTTTTCACTTCCTTTTGGGAAAAAAAATGAAGGGCCTTTTGGATTCCCAAATCCAAATCAAGCAAAATTACAAAAAGGGCTTTGGATACCTACCCAAAGTATTTTGAGCTTTGTCTTAGATGTTGAGATTGGAAATGGTTTAAAGGAAAAGGGAATTTGGAATCTATATGAATGGTTGCTCCATGTTGCTTGAATGATCTTGAATTTTAAGAATTTTTAAGTAGATTTTATAGATCTAAAATTTTAGATATCTACTTATAGAGAGACAACTAAAATGACAAAAAACTAATGGATTTAAATTATCCATTTTAAATTTGAATATTTCCACTTTCAATTATCTTTATAATAATAATAATAAACAAAATATGTTTTCATACCATGAACATCTCATATCAAATCAATTTTTTCATAGTTTATATGAAGGAATGTTATATCAATCTTTCTAATATAACCACCCATTTGTAAGATTTAAAAGTAAAAAAGTCATAATATAAAGAACAAAATCTGAATGTTGAACCCTCTTGTCTCATGAGGACAATGTCAAAAAAAAAAAAAAAAAAAAAAAAAAAAGAAATAAAGAAAAAGGATTTGGATGGATGAGTATAAACAATGGTAAAGAATGAATTATATAAAAAGGAGGGAAAAGTAAAGATTCTAAAGAATGTGAGAATCAAAGCTTGCTCCTAAAACTTTTTTGTTTTGTTTGTTTTTTTTCTTAAAATTTTAAAAAAAGAAAAATAATGGTTGATATCTATGCCAATTTATGTGTACCTACCTTAAATTAATTTCACGAGATAATCATTTGAAATTAGAACAAAGAAAAAACACTCATTATATATTTCATGTTCTAGGTATATGACTATCGAACTAAAAAAATTTGAACCTACAACTTGTTTCACTAATCATCTGACTAACTTGTGATTGTTCTTCCTTATTAATAACTAGATACATTTAGTTTGTTAAATTCAAGTTCTCTTCCTCTAACAAACAAATTGTAAATTGAGGAAAAAAGAAGTTTAGATTTTGAATCCAAAGATGAAAAAAAAAAAAAGAAAAAAACTTAGTATGCATTTACAACATGAACAAAGCTTTGATTTAAGCATATGAGAATTATTTTCATTATTATGTACTTATTTTTAAATTTTAATTATATAATCGATAACATATATAACATAATTTTTTTAGAGAAATTATAGGTGAAAAAACTGGTTGATATATTTGCAATTTTGTTACATGAAAAAATAATTTGCAAATATGACAAATTTTCCCTCATCTACAATTGATATATCAATTTTGATTAACTAATAAAGTATTAAACTAATGTATTTAATTTAAATTATATCAATAATATACTCCATATAAAATAATCATTCATAATTTTCGTATCATTGACAAAGTATATCACTGATATATTAATATAAAGTATATTGCTAATATACTATTTTTTTCTATCATTAACAAAGGATACCTCTAATATTCCTAATATAATGTATATCACTAATTTACTATTGTTATATTATTGATATAATGCAGGAAAATAAAATAATTTTTTAGTCCCTGAGGTTTAGGTCTGGTAACATCTAAGTTTCTGAATTTTCAAACTCAACATTTTAACCTTTGAGGTTTGGGTTTAGTAGCATTTTGGCCCCTATTTTCTATTACTACAACTAACGGAAACTGACATGACATTTTTTTTATAAAAAATATATACGTTTTTTTAATTTTTTAAAATAAAAAATTAATTTTAATTTCTTTCTTTGTTCCTTTTTTTTTTCTCTCTTCTTTCTCCCTCTTCCTTCCCTCTTCTTCACTTCTACCACAACCCACCGGCGCTGATTGTCGCTCGTCGTCGATCACGGCTGCCCGTTGTCGATCGGCACTACAATTTTTTTCTTCATTTTCTTTCCTTCTTCCTTTTTTTTTTCTTCTTCTTCCCATCTTCATCTTCCTTTTTCTTCATTCTTTTTGGCTTACAAAGAAGAAATCAAAACAAAGGAGAGACATTTCCATCATTTTAGATTTGGAACGGAACGAAGAAGAGGATCTCACAGTCTATGGGCCGTAACCAATCAAAGACCACTCAGGTTGTGGGTCACAAACCACAACGATTTCAAAGTCCAAAATCGAGTGGGTAACACTGCAACTTGCAGTTTTTCAAGTGGATCTTTGCCAAAATCGTCCTCGCGGATCTGAGGTATAGTCATGCTAAAGCTCATAAAAAATGAAAGGTTTAATCATTTGGCATTATTTTTTATTTATTTTTTATTCTCTCTTTATTTTTGATCCATTGATATTATTTTTGTTTTCTTTTAAAATGCTCTAATTAATATCTTTTAATTATGAGCATCATATTTATGGAAAAATCTTCTCATTGACTATTGCCTTTATTTTATATTCTAACATTTTGAATATCTTCTCTTTTATGGCTAAATGACAAATAGATGGTAAGGTGATTTTATCATATATGGTTATTGATATTTCTAAAGATGTGATTGAGTATATCTTTAGTTATATCTATAGTTGCCTTGTTATTGATTAACTAATGGGATCTTTCCCATATTTGATTGAGTGATTTTTTTGTTTTAAACTTGAATTTTGCTGAAGTTGATGAATGTGAAAAACTTGTAACATTTCTAGTTAACTCTTGAAGAGATACCTTTGTGTGGTTTTTGTGTTACATATTGAATTCTTGAGAACGTGCTTCAATTGGAGATAGCAAGCTACTTAAACGGTTGTTGAACACACAACACAATTCACAAGGGGAGCTTGTGAAACGTGGATCGTCAAAGGGAGCTAGATTGAGTCATAAAATCCAAGAAGGGAGTTCTTTTAATTTTATGTATAAGATAATTTGTATTGTGTATTAATCTAATCTCTGGGTATGGCCTCGTGGAGTAGGTTGGGAAACCGAACCACGTTAAAAATGTTGTGTGTTCATTTATTTTTATATTTTCGCATGTCTTTAACAACCATACATGTTTAGCTATTTTATGGATCGCTCATTCAATTCAAATAAATAAATATACAATAGATATTATTGTTCCAACGAGACAAAATAAATTGATGATTAGGTCCTTTCAAAAAATAAGGGGAAGAAGACATTGGAGAACAAAAAGAACTTATCGAGGAAGGCTGTCGAGCGTGAATCGTCGACCACACGCCGGAGGAAAAAGCAGATGTCGTATGGAGGAGAAAAAAGGTTACATATGAGTTGAAGTCGTCGTTGCTGTTGGGTTCTCCCGCCCGTGGGTTGCTTGTCGAGCATTGACGCCATGAGGGAGGAAGAATGTCTGTCTCGCCGCTACCCTGCCATTGCGTGGGCTCATCGTTCACTATTGCATTCGTTCCATATATGGAATGAAGGAGAAACCTTTTTCGTTTTGATTTCTCCTTTGTGAAGGAAAAAATGAAAGAAGAACAAGAAGAGAAAGAGAGAAAGAACAAGAGAAAGAGGAAAACGAAGGAAAGAAAACGAAAAAAAAATTACAGTAGTGATCAGTGGCGAGTGGCAGTGGGCAGCAAATGTACTGGCCGGCCCCGACAGGTTGTGGTAGAGGTGAACAAGAGGGAAGGAAGAGGGAGAAAGAAGAGATAAAAAAATTGTGTGAGGTCCAACAACATTTAAGTATTATTTATTATTACTCACGTTAGTATCATTTAATAATTGTGTGAGGTCCAACGACAATAAAGTATTATTTTATAAAGCAAAATTTATAGTGAATGATGGAAGAGTATGATTTTTCCGCTACTTGATGAGTTTAAGTGTAAGAAATAATCCAAGGATTACTTTTTTGATAGTTTTACAAAATAATTTTACTCATATGCTCCAAATTCCTTATGTAAATGAAAATTTATATTATATTATGCGTTTACTCTTGCTTTCTTTTCTTTTTTCCTTTCTTTTCTTTTCTTATACAATACCCTATTTACTTAACAAAAATAAGAACGAGGAGATATCTAAATAAAAATCCATAAGAGGAAAAAATTGCGAGAGGAAAAAATTGAGAAAAATAAAATCTCTAAATTTGTGTCTATTAAAAATATTTAGAATTGAGAATTAAAAAGTTAATTAATAATCTGAAATCGAAATGAAAAGAATTTTCATTATTATTATTTTATATGAAAATCAATTTAAATTATGAAGGACCGAAAGAATAAAGACAAAAAAAATCTCTAAAAAGAAAAAGAAAAAGAAAAAAGAGCAAATAAATAACAAAGTTAATGGAACCCGTCAAAATAAGGAAATGAGAACGACAATTGATCTTAGAGAGGTCTTTGATTTTTATTAAATTACAAATTTGGTCTCTAAAATTTTAAAGTTGTACCTTTTTAATTCTCAATCGCTGGCAGCACCTTCCAATCGAGCGTTGGGAAGTTGAATGTAGATGCATCTTTGTGCTATTCGAAAGGGAAGGGAGGATTTGGCTGGATTGTTTGAGACTCATGGGGATTTTCCATCTGCGTTGGGGTGCATGCATGCAAGAGGAAATGGAACATTTGATGATGGTAGGTCTTTTAATTTCCCATATGCAGATTTTTTTTTTCCTGTGTGGCTGTCCTCCGCTCTTAATGAGGACGTTAGTTGTAACTAACAGCTGGTGGTTTTAATAAATTACTTCTCTCAAAAAAAAGTTGTACCTAATAAGTCTCTAAACTTTAAAACGTATTTAATAAGTATTTAAATTTTCAATTGATATCAGATAGGTCTTTAATTTTTATTTAGAATTAAAATTTGATGATGGTAGGTCTTTTAATTTTGTTTATATATGTGATATGTGGTTTGCAAGTTAACTATTTAGGAATATTTGACATTAGAATTTAATTGTTTTTTTTTATTAAATCAATCCTGCAAAGTGTGAATTTCTTGCCTATGGTGATGTCATTCAAGTGAAGTTGTCGGTATTTGTTCAAGTGATGATGTGTGTGAATTTCTTGTTCGTTCGTTCATTCAAGTGTTTGTTCATGATGTGCATGTTGCGGCTGTTTCAAAGACAAATTTAGGGTTTCTAAATCCCAAATTGAAGGTTTAAAACTAGAAAAGATTTTGAAGATCAAGATATGTATCTTAAATTTAAATTATTTTCAATTTCTTAGGATATGCATGATAGACCTAAAATGTGTTATTTTATGTCTTTAATTCATGTTAGTTCTACTACTCTCACATGCTTATTTGTCTGTTTTATAGAGATTGAGCAATTCATAGCCGTTTGGAGCACTTTGAATGAATCGGGATCAAAAAGAGGCTATTTGGACTCAAGTCAAAAGAAGATGAAGTCCAAGCTTGTTGACTCGAGATGATAGCATCGAGACCTTACTTTGGGCATCTCGAAAATTTGCCAAAGCACACTAATGCTCGACGTTGCAAAATGTTATGCTCAACGCTAGTAACATCGAGACACTACAAAGAAGGGCAGCGTCTCGACGCTGCGCTGCCTTGAGGATTATATAAGAAATTTTTTTTCCTAGGGCAATCTGTGACTCATTTGTGTAATTCTTCCTATAGACTTTTGGGAGCTTTTCTTTCTTCTTTTCTTCTATTCTCTTGTACTCAATCAAACAATGTTGATTTCTAGCTATATCATTATGATGAGTGGCTAGACGTCACGTTTATGATTCAAGGGTCGGTTCGAGTCCAATTGTAGACTGTGAGGTTTCAGGCATAGAGTAATTATTCTTTAATTTTATCTAAGTGTTCTTTTATTCTCGTTGAATTCTTATGAGCATGTGATGATTGAATTGACCCCTCAGTTATAATTGCATGTTTATTTGTCTACTAAGCATGATTTCAGGATCTGTAAATGTCTTGTATGATTGTGATTGAGTAGCATAGAGTTGATTCGTGTGTGTGTTTTTATGGCTTTTCCATGATTACATAGCTTGCATGATAGGTTCTGGGATAAAAGAAACGAAATTGATTAGGTGCAACTATCTCGCATGTTAATCTTGTCTTGGTCTTCCCTTCGTGCTTAATTTTGTTAATTGAGTTAATATGGAATGCTATCGTGCCCAATTAATTTGATAACAAGATTGATTGTAATGCTTTGTTAAAATCAATTAGATTAGGGGAATAAAACTTATCACGACTTTTTCGAATAAATAGACTAAGCGCTTAGGTAGTTAATTGATTTATTTTGTAAGCCCGAGATTAGAATTACAACATTGGATGAGACCACCTTGAATTGAAAACTTTTGGTAAGATTAGCTTTTCCTTTGCACTTATTTATCTTTGTTTGATTTTAATTACTATCACAAATACCCCAAAACCCCCTTTGTTTTATTTTCTCGACAAATTTAATCTTGGAAGCTTAATTAATTGGTTCCCTTGAAAAATAAATCTAGTACCACCTATCCTACAAACTAGTGAGGTCAGTTTTAATTTTGGCGGGTCTCGACAACCCAACCAATGTCAAATATGTCGGTCAATTTTACTTTGTTTTAATTTAATTATATATGTTGATGTATGTTGTAAATTGTTTTATTGTTATATAAAGTATGTCATTTAGATTAAAATTTCACTATAGGTTAAGTCTACTATGCATCTTGATTGTTGATTATTTTGAATATAAGCGTTATAGTTAGAATAATAGGATTAGGATGCTTTCTAATAAGATTAGATTATTTAATTTCCTAATAAGATTAGGTCACCCATAAATAAAGATAATTTAATTCAAAATTAAAATAGTTTAAGTTTTGAATTTAATTTTTCTTTTATTTTTTTAATAGGATTAGAATAAAATATTTAAGATAATCTTTTAATTTTGTGTTAAATGGTTTAAAATTTTAGAAATTAAAAATTATCCATGAAATGAATTAGTTTTTAATATGATAAAAAAAAAATCTAATAATTCACTTAGTTCATTAATCTAATAATTAATAGTTAATTAAATATTAATAAATTTGAAATAAAAATTGACTATAACGGAACCCTCTACCTTTGGAAGATTCTATCTAGATTAGAGTATTTAAGCTGACCGAAAGAAAATACCTCTAACTGGGAACCGACTTGGGAGTTGAACTAGTCAAATTTTATTTAATTTCATTAAACATACTTATAATATGATTAGTTTTTAAATAGTTTAAAACTTGGTTATTCACATTAAAATCAATATTCCAACCAACATAAGGATTATGTAATGGTAGATTGGAACTTCCATCGTTAATTCACAAAGTGAGATTCATGTGACGCCTTATGCCAACTTTTGAACCGTTCCCCCTACGGAGTTGTGTTTGCATGGGTCAATATTAGTATGAATCTTTTAAGAAGGATAGGATTGCAGTTTTGTCCCAATACTTGACCTATCATATGGTGGTACTTGTTGGTATAACACTATGAGATTTGAAATGATGAGTTAAATTTACATAAGGCTCATTAAGGTTGTTAATGATATCCTTGACCAAATATATCTTTGACCAAATTAATGATAACTAAATACTATAGGAATAAGAGTTATTATGGGATAATACTTAGTTGAGAATGTCTCAATTTAGTGAAAGAATACTTGATCTACCCTACGGCGACACTTATTCTAAATTACTAAAGTACCATAGTATTAGAAATAATTTATAGGGTTTTTATTTTGTCAAATTGTTGACTTCTATGCTAAATTTGATTGAATAATGTGTGCATGCTTTTTTGAATGTTACTTTTTTCTTTTTCAACAAAATGTCTAGTTCTTTGATCTCTATTTTGGCTGCTGAAAAATTGACTTGTGAAAATTATATCACATGAAAAAATAACATCAACACTATCCTGGTTGTGGATGATATGAAATTCGTTTTGATTGAAGAATGTCCTCAAGAACCCCCTGCAAATGCAACACGAAATGTTCGTGACACATATAATTGTTGAATCAATGCCAATGAAAATGCCAGAGTATATATTTGGCAAGCATAACTGATGTCTTGGCCAAAAAGCTTGAGAGTATGACAACAACATATGAGATAATGAAATTACTACATGGAATGTTTGGTCAATCTTCCAATCAAATAAAGCATGATGCTCTCAAATTCATTCATAACGCACGCATGAAAGAAGGGTCATCAATGTGGGAACATGTTCTCGATATGATGGTTCACTTTAATGTGGCTGAAATGAATGTTGCTATTATGGATGAATACAATCAAGTTAGTTTTATTCAAGAAACTCTTCCCTAGAGCTTTCTATAATTTTAAAGTAATGTTGTTATGAACAAAATTACATATAATCTCATTACTCTTTTCAATGAATTGCAAATTTTTGAGTCTATGATGAAAAATAAAGAGAAAAGTGGAGAGAAAAATGTTGCAACTTCGAGTAAGTTAAAGTATAGAGGTTCGACCTCTAGAACTAAGTCTGAGGCTTCAACCTCTTGAACTAAAAAATGGAAGAGGAAACTTAGTGAAGTAGAAGAATAAAACTAAAACTGCTTCAAGAGGAAAGAAAGTCACACATTCAAACCTTGACCACCTCTCTATTATTATTGAAATTAAAAACATCTCATAGTCAACAGTCTTTGTAATTAGTTACATTTCATGGACTTGCAGGACCAATATATGACATGGATATAAATCAAAAACTAGCCCCCATTTGAAACTAATTTCGACCCATTTTACAGCACCGAAAAACTGAAAAAATTTGAGCGATTGACCTAAACATTAAAGCCTTTTTTTGCAATTTGACTTGACTTTTTAAAATAAGGTTTTCTAACCTTTTTTAAACATCTTTTAATATTTTTTTTCTCTTCCTACCTCTTGCTTTCTCTCACTTTCCCTCTCCCTCTCCGACCTCTATTATTTCTCTTCTCTCTCTACCTCCCTCTCAATTTCACAAATTTTCTTCTTCCTACCCTCACACCGCCAGCGACCCTCCTCCTGCTAACGACCTTCCCACCACTAACAACTCTCCTACTGCCGACAAGCCACGAGGGCACCTTCTATATTTAAATTTTTTTTTTAGATTTGAAAGATTTGGAAGATTCAGATCTAAAGTAGCGGGGTGGGAAATTTTTCATATCTAAAGTAGACAGGGTGGGATCCCATCGTTGTTTATCGAGGAAGAAGAAAGGAAAAGAAGAAGTCAGAGCAAGAGTGAGAGTATAAATTATTTAATTTTTTTTTTGCTAATGCCAAGAAATAGAGAGCTCGAGCGAGAATAAAAATATATTAAAAAAAATTCTTTGTTGATGCTAGTAAAAGGTTAGAAACTCTTCTTTTGAAAAATCGGGTCAAATAGGAAAATGGCACAATTTTTTAGGTCATCCATATAAAAATTCCCAAAAACTGCAGAGTTCTCCCTTTAAATTGCTTCTTAATTTTTGCATCGTTTAATAACCATTTGGTTTTTTATTGTTTAGTTTTAAAAAAATTGGACATGTTTTCTCATCACTTCTCTACTACGAGTCTCATCTTTCTTAAAAAATCATTTGAATTCTTAGCCAAATTCAAAATTCTTTTAGATATGGAAATTTTTTTAGTTTTGAAAGATTTGGAAGATTTCAGATCTAAAGTAGATAAGGAGGGAAAATATTCAGATCTGAAGTAGACAAGGTGGGATCCCATCGTTGTTATTGAAGAAGAAAACAGGAAAAGAAGAAGCCAGAGCGAGAGTAAAAATTATTTTTTTTAAAAATTGCTGACTCCAGCAAATAGAGCCCCCGAGCGAGAGCCATAGCGAGAATAAAAATATATAAAAAAAATCCTTTGTTGATGCTAGCAAAAGGTTAGAAAGTTTTTTTTTGAAAAATTGAGTCGAATAGGAAAATGGCACAATTTTTTAGGTCATCCGTACAAAAATCTCCAAAAACTAGAGAGTTCTCCCCCTTAAATTTCTTCTTAATTTTTGCCTTGTGTTGATAACCATTTTGTTTTTGATTTTTTGGTTTTTTAAAATTGGGCTTGTTTTCCTATCATCTCTACCGTGAGTTTCATCTTTCTTAAGAAAACATTTGAATTTTTAGCCAAATTCACTTTCTCTCACTTTCCCTCTCCCTCTTCGACCTCTTTTCTCTCTCTCACGTCCCTCTCAATTCCATGACTTTTCTTCTTCCCACCCTCCCATAGCCAGTAACCCTCCTCCTGCTAACAATCTTTCCACTGTTGGCAACTCTCCTACTACCAACGAGCCACCAGGGCACCTTCCATATTTAATTTTTTTTTTTAGATCTGAAAGATTTTGAAGATTTCAGATTTGAAGTAGATAGGGTGGGAACCCATCGTTGTTTATCGAGGAAGAAGAAATGATAAGAAGAAGCCAAAGCGAGAACAAGAGTATAAATTATTTAAAAAATATTTGATGACGCCAGCAAATAGAGAGCCCGAGCGAGAATAAAAATAGATATAAAAAATCCTTTGTTGATGCAAGGAAACGGTTAGAAACTCTTCTTTTGAAAAATCGGGTCAAATAGGAAAATGGCACAATTTTTTAGGTCATCCGTATAAAAATCTCTGAACACTGCAGAGTTCCTCCTTTAAAATGCTTCTTAATTTTTGCCTTCATTTGATAACCATTTGGTTTTTTAAAATTGGGTTCGTTTTCTCATCATTTCTTTACCCATAAATTTCATATTTCTTAACAAAATATTTGAATCATTAGCCAAATTCAAAAAGCAAAAACTACTTTTTGGAAAATTATTTTTTTAGACCCCATTTGATAACCATTTAGGCCTCGTTTGATAACCATTTGGTTTTTGGTTTTTGAAAATTAAGCTTGTTTTTTCTCAATTTCTCTACAATGGTTTTCATCTCCCCTAAGTAAGCATTTGAATTCTTAGCCAAATTCTAAAAACAAAAACTACTTTTTGAAAACTACTTTTTTTTTGTTTTCAAAACATGGCTTGGTTTTTGAAAACATAAGTAAAAAATAGATAACAAAACAAGTATATACATAGGTGAAAGTAATATTTATAGACTTAATTTTCAAAAACCAAAAACCAAAAATCAAATGGTTATCAAACGGGGCCTTAGTGTTTGGTTTTTGGTTTTTGAAAATTAAGCCTATAAATACTACTCTCATCCATGTATTTACTTGTTTTGTTATCTACCATTTACCTATGGTTCAAAAATCAAGTCATGTTTTGAAAACTAAAAAAAGTAGTTTTTGAAAACTTGTTTTTGTTTTTAGAATTTGGCTAAGAATGCAAATGCTCTCTTAAGGGAGATGAAAACTATTGTAGAGAAATTGAGAGAAAACAAGCTTAATTTTTGAAAACCAAATGGTGATCAAACGGGCCTTAGTTTTCAAAATTTTTCTTGATTTTTGAAAACATATGCAAAAAGTAGATGGCAAAACAAGAAAACTCATAGGTGAAAATAGTATTTATAGCCATAATTTTCAAAAACCAAATGGTTATCAAATGGGGCATTGATTATTAATATTTTAAAATTTTCAACTTTATCTTTTACTCAATTCACAATTCTTAATTAAGTCCCTATTTGATAACCATTTGATTTTTTAATTTTAGTTTTTCAAAATTAAGCTTATAAACACTATTTCTCCTATGAATTTCTTTGTTTTGTTACCAACTTTTTACCTATGTTTTCAAAAACCAAGCCAAGTTTTGAAAACTAAAAAAATATATATATTTTTTAAAAACTTGTTTTTGTTTTTGAAATTTGGGTAAGAATGCAAATGTTTTCATAAAAAAAAATGAAACCTTTTGTTGAGAAATGATGGAAGACAAGAACAATTTCAAAAATCAAATGATTATCTAATGAGATCTAAATATTCCATTAAAAATGGTTTAAATTTTGTTAACATAATTTTTTCACTGCCCTTGAATTTAAGCATTGTGAGAGTAAAAGTTTGAATCAACAATTAACCTCTAGAATGGTAAGAGATATCTCCACCCATTAAATTATGTTCAAATTACCACATAAATCTGATATATCATTAAATCATTATTTTATCAACATATTTAATTACATGCGCATGTCACTTGGACACACCATTTAAAAAAATGAATTTTTGTTGATAGAGAAGATTGATTTTTGTTGATGGAGACTAAATTTTGCAAAAATGTGTTCTTGAAACATAGCAAATATATCATTGTTGGCAAGACTTTCTAGTGTTCTTCATCAATATCATTGTAGCCAACATATGGGACATATCCAGCTCGTTTCATCTGTTGTAGAAGTGTTTTCAAAAGTAAGTAGATTTCTTTCTTCTTTGGATGCCTTTTATCTTTAACCATAAAAACATTCAACTGACCTTGAATTTCAATCCAACTGCAACCTGGTTGTTTAATCACTCCTCTCTTTCTCATCAGCTTTCTTATTCTCACAACATTCTCCCAATCTCCACGTTCAGCATACATATTCGAGAGAAGCACATATGGCCCAGAATTTTCAGGATCTACCACTAAAAGGTTCTTCACTACATATTCCCCCAATTCGATGTTTCGATGGACTTTACAAGCAGCAAGCAACGATCCCCACACAACAGCATCTGGCTTCATTGGCATTTCCTCTATTAGATTTTTTGCTTCTTCAAGGCAGCCAGCTCGACCGAGTAAATCAACCATACATGTATAATGGTCCTTCAATGGCATCAAACCATGTTGTGCACTCATCGATCGAAAGTAATGGCGGCCTTCATCAAGCAGCCCGGCATGACTACAAGCGCAAAGAACACCGATCATTGTTACGTTATCTGGTTTCTCTCCTGATTCCAACATTTTCCTGAAAACTCCAAGGGCCTTGTTGCCAAAACCATTTTGTGCATATCCAACTATCATAGCATTCCATGAGACGCAATCCCTTTCCATCATATGTTCAAATACCTTACAACCATTCTCAACTGATCCACATTTCATATACATATCTATTAGAGAATTCCCAACGAAAATATCCGACTCTTCTCCATATCGGAATTGAAATCCATGCTTTAAAACATGAGAGTGAGCCTGTCGCCCGAGCTGCAAATCAGCAAGGTTTGCACAAGCATTGAGGAGATTGCCAAATGTGTAGTGTGTAGGCCAAACAGACTCCCTTTTCAAAAGACGGAAGAGTGTAAGTGCCTCTTCATTCTCTCCATTTTGTGTACACCCTGCAATAAGCGCATTCCATGTAATTACATCTTTCACCATCATATTTGAGAACATATATCTTGCAGCTTTAACACTTGATGCTTTTGCATACCCACTTACCATTGACGTTTCAGACACCACACTCCTAATTGGCATCCGATCGAAAATGATTCTAGCCTCGTTAATCCTGTTACATTTAGCATACATATCAACCAATGCATTGCCTAAAATAAGATCATTTCTAAATTCATCACATTTCACAACTTGAGCATGAATCTGCTGACCTTCTTTGATCGCCAAGACAGTTGCACATGCACTAACAACACTTGCAAGAGTTACCTCGTCGGGTTCAACCCCACATTTGATCATCTCAACAAAAATAACAAGAGCCTCACCAACTGGACCATTCTGTTCATAACATGTAATCAAGCTGTTCCAGGAAACTCTACTTCTCACAGTCATTCCATCAAAAACACTCTGAGCACAGTTAACTCTTCCACATTTAGAGTACATATCTACTAGGGCAGAGCCCATATACATATCTGATAAATAATTTGACCTATATACTAAACTGTGGATTTGGGAACCCAATTTCAAATCTTGTAAACCTGCACAAGCACTGAGAGCACTACCGAATGAATATTCATTCATCAGAAAACCACGACCATGCATTTGAGAAAAATAATGTAAAGCTTCATCAAAGCGTTCGTGTTGTTCAAAACCCGAAATCATAGAATTCCACGAGCATTGGTCAACTTCAGGCATCTTCTCAAAGATGTGGACAGCATCATCAAGAAATCCGGACTTCGTGAATGCACAAATGATGGAGTTCCAAGAGAAAATATTTCTCTCAAGCAATCTATCAAACAACTTGCCAGCAACATCCACACATCCACATTTCCCATATACATCAATGAGCCTATTTTGGATAAAAGTTTCAAACGCAAAGGGCGATTTAATTATGCAAGCATGTACACGACTCGTGTCTCTAGCTGACTTCGAGCGAGCACACTGGTTCAAGAGCTTGGCAAAAGGCGATGAATCAAGAAATAAAAGGTCACCATTGAGATGTTTAAGCAATCCATTCCTCGCCATTCCATAATCCTTGAAGAAAATAGGCTCATGGGTGTGCTCTTATCAAATTTATGAGTGAACAAATACAACCGAACAATTACTTTCTCCCCATCAACTATCTTCCATAATTCAAACCCCTGCGTAAATTAAAGTGAACAAATATTATTCTTAGAGAATTATATAATATACTTCACAAAATACAAGTGACAAACGTACAATCAAAATTTCCACCTTTACTTGATCTAGTAAACCAAAGACAAACAACTTGGGATATAGTTATGTACTCAACATCATGATCGCAGTCTCAAAATAATGGGAAAATACCGTGCAACTTTAACTCAAAAAGATTCTATAAGCAGAGACAAATATATACATATCTTGCATATTAACCTTTTAAATATTAACTTCTTACATTTTAAATTGACATTTCATTCATTTAATCTCTTTGGGGTAATTAAATTACAAATTCAGTCTCCAAAGTCCAGTTTGATAATCATTTGGTTTTTGGTTTCTAAAACATTCATGTTTGCTCCAATGGCAGAATTGTTTAAAGCCCCTTCCCCCATAAGTAAGGGTTTGAGTCTATATAAATACTACTTCCACTTATGAATTTCCTTATTTTGTTATCTACTTTTTACATATGATTTTAAAAACCAGGCCAAGTTTTGAAAACTAATTATTTTTGTTTTTGAAATTTGACTAAGAATTCAAATGTTTTCTAAAAAAAGATGAAATCCATTATAGAGAAATGATTAGAAAACAAGCACCAAATGGTTATCAAGCAAGGCCTAAATTTTCATATTTGTGTGAATAAGTCTGAAAACTTTTAATCTTGTGTCTTAGATCATGAACTTTAAAAAGTAACTAATAAGTCTCCAAATTTTCGATTTCGTGTTTAATAAGCTTTTGAGCTTTCAATTTTGTGTCTAATAGGTCTTTTGATCTAATTGATATTTTTTAAAATTCACAAACTTATTAGACAAAAAATTAAAAGTTATACACAAAATTCAATTTTATGTTTAATATATTTGTTAATTTTAAAAAATGTTGAATATGTCAAGACTACACAAAAATAAAAGTTCAGAGATGTATTAGACAAGCATGAAAGTTCAAGGACTAAACTTACCATTAAACTTTTTTTTTTCTTTTTTAACTTATACTAATATATAACCTTTTAAGAAGTTAATTATATATCAAATAACCATTATCAATTTGTCCCCCCAAAAAAAAAACTTTTATCAATGCTTTATTTTTTAAAAAAAAAATAGAGAAAAAACAATTAACCCCGGAACTTTTTTACCATAAACTTGGCAATTTTATCAAATTGAACCTCATTATTAGACAACTATTTAAGTTTTATCTTAAACTTGAATAATCAATGCAATTTTTTACTTTTGAATAAAATTTTCTTTGAAGAATTGTAAAAATCAATATTCTCATGTATATTAAATAAATATAAAACATGTCTCGAACAAAATTGATGGAACATTTAATAAATCAAAAACACTAAATTTGTTTTTTTTTTTTTAATTTATAACTTTTGAATGATTTACTCAATAGTTGATTTTGTGTATTGATCAAACTTAATATAGTGCAAATTTTGACTTTTGTTAAAATTAATGAGCTTGGGAATATTTTTATCTTTTTTTTTTTTTGTAAAAAATAGAGGGTGAATTTTGCAAAAATCGAACAAAAAGTAAAATTTTCAATACCTATCTAAGTCTAGGATGTTGTCTTTAACTCTAAACCCTAAACACTCCAAAACTAACTCGAACACCTAAAAGAAGAGAGTCCCAATGGTTAGAGATTGATCTAAAACACTTTAATTGAGTTCGAAAGAATTTAAGGAGTGTTGAATCTTACTGAACTTCACAAAATGGGCTCAAAATCTTGCTGGTTGTTGTTCGAAGGAGTTTGAGTACGCAAAATTGAACTCCAAAGACTATGGGTAATCAAATCTGAGATCGAATAGATCGTGGGTTACAAACCAGAAGTGGTTTCAAGCCCGATTGAGAGAACTCGTTGCTGCTAGAGCAAAGGAACTGCAAGTCCGCACTACTACAAGGAGGAGTTGCACCACTGCACTCGAAACACAGTCGCCAGAATCGCACGCTACAAATGGAGGTGTTGCGACGAGAGGAGACACATTGTTCACTAATCGCTAGAGAAGAAGACTGTGTGGGTTCATCGCTCGCATCGTCGTTCACATTGGAGAAGAAGATCGCGTGGAGTTGCAGAGTTGTCCATGGTTTGCTGAAGAAAAGGGTTGTCGTGCAAAGGTCGTCGGGAGTCAAGCGCATCGAGGGTGCCCATAGCGACGAGAGGAAGCTCATGCCATTGAAGAGACCAAGATTGTGAGAGAAGCATCACTGTTGGGTTACGCCACATGTCTTTCATGGTTCGTCGGAGGAATGGAGCTCACCATTGGAGAAAGACCAGAGGGGGCTAGTGTGACTGAACAAGGGAGAGGAAAAAAGAGGGGGAGAAGTTAGGGGCTAGGGTTCTTTTGCTTATTCTTTTCGAGTAAAATATACTTTTGGTCCCTGAGATTTGAACATAATTTCTATTTAGTCCTTGAATTTTTAAAACTAACACGTTTGTCTTGAGATTTAAATTTTTTTTCTTTGGTCTTTGAAATTTCAAAAGTTATATGTTGAGTCTCCAAAACTTGAATTTGATTTCTAAATAGTCCCTAAAATTTGAAATTGGTTTCTAAATAGTCCCTAGTAAAGTTAACTTTAATTGATCTTATAGAATGATGACGTGATAGTTAGTTAACATATGCAAACTAAACTTTGATAATATGCATTTTTTTAATGAGTTGAAATTTTTTATATATATTTTTTATTTTATATACTCGGGGACCAATTAGAAACAAATTTCAAATTTCAGGAACCAATTAAAAATCAATTTCAAATTTTAGGGACTAATTAGAAATCCAATTCAAACTTTGAGGACCAAACATGTCACTTTTGAAATCTAAAGGACCAAATGGAAACTAAATTCAAATCTCAACGACCAAAAGTGTGAGTTTTAAAAACTTAGGGAGCAACTAGAAATTAAGTTCAAATCTCAAGGATCAAAAATGTATTTTACACTTTTTTTCTTTTAATTTTCTTCTGAGGTGCACTGATATTCACACTACTTTCCTTAATCACACACAAGGTCTTCAAACCTTAAAGTCTCACCAGAATGCATGAATCCTACACATCATGCTTCTAAACTATGGTTCAATCTAATAACTACAACACATTCTCAACATAAACATTGTGATTTTGATATAAACATCATATTATCATATAAGCTTAGGCAATCTCAACATTCAGCATGCTTGACATCACAACATGCTAATATCTATTCATAATACATATCCAAACACATAACAGCTCTAATAGCATATAAATCAAATTACATATCTCAAACAAGTCAACAAAGCATTTAAAACATACAACAAACAGCAAACACACACCTCAAGTAAGAACTACTTACAACTAGCGCTCCTGAAGCAATCCAAAGAGGTTCCTAAACAATGACAAGATTTAGGGGTTAAGACTAAGTTCGAAAATCTTAATCGAAGTTGAAAAGTAGTTTGGGAGAGGTTACCAACTAATTCATACCCAAATCCAACCTTAAACCTTGTTCCAACAGTCTGAATCTATTCCAAAACTACAACAAAAAAGTCGCAATAGTTAGAATCAGATTTCAAACACTTTAATCTAATTCGAAAGGAGTTTAGACAAACCATTACCTACTAATCCTTACCGAAAAGCTTGGGTCATTGCGGGAAAGCATTCGAAGGTGTTCAAATCTACAACCAGCAACTTTCCAATCGTTAGAAACTAAATTGCGGCACTTAAAAAGAATTCAAAAGGGATTAAAACGCATTGAAACTTACCGAACTACACCCAATGGGCAAACATGTGCTGGTCGGTGTTCGAAGGAGCCCAATCCTGCAGATTTGAAGCCGGCGAGTGGGTAATGCAAATTCAAGGTCGAATGGGCGTGGGTCTCAAATCAGAGTGGTTTCGAGTTCATTTGAGAGGTGTTGACGCTGCTGGAGGAAGGGAATCGCACTTCCACTGCTCGAAACGCGTGGGTTTGTTCGTGGTGGATCGATCGAACTCAGCACAGAAGAACGCATGGAGGTTGGAGTCTCGCGGCCGCCGGAATCACGTCGAGAAGCTGCTGCCCGTGGATCTGATGGGTCTTTCGCCGACGCCCGAGGTTTCCGGGATATCGCACGAGAATGGGTCACGAACCGCTGGAGGGAAGATGCGAATCTGTGGGTCGCTGCTCGCAAGATGTTCCCCGCTCGCCGGCGGCGGGATGAGTACGCTCGAAACACGCCGCTGCCTGAAGTCTAAACACACCGTCGTAGTCTCTCCGTTCGCTGGGTTGGTGCCGTCGCCGGAGGAATGGGCGGTGAAGAAGAACCGAGTGAGGGGGGCGGCTGTTGAAATCGTGAAGGAGCGGGGGAGAAGGGAAAGAAGCATCAGGGCTCTCCGAATGAGCCCACATAAACTCCAATAAATTAAAAGGGAGAAAATTCTTGAGCTTTTTCTAAATTCTAATTTTTCTCTTTTCCAACTTTTAAAAACTCAATTTAAACTCTTAAAGTCACATTTGATAAATGATTTTTTTGGCCCCGTTTGATAATCATTTGATTTTTAATTTTTAGTTTTTGGTTTTTGAAAATTAAGCCTATAAATACTACCTCTACCTATAGTTTTCAATGTTTTCTTATCTACTTTTTAAATGTGTTTTCAAAAACCAAGTCAAGTTTTGAAAATTAAAAAAATTAAGCCCCGTTTGATAACCATTTGGTTTTTGGTTTTTAGTTTTTGAAAATTGTGCTTGTTTTCTCACCATTTCTCTATAATAACTTTCATCTTCTCTACAATGGTTTTCATTGGTTTCCATGTTTCTTAAGAAAACACTTGAATTCTTAGCCAAATTCTAAAAACAAAAACAAATTTTTGAAAACTATTTTTTTTAATTTTCAAAATTTGGCTTAGTTTTTGAAAACACATCTAAAAAGTAGATAAGAAAACATGGAAAACCATAGGTGGAAGTAGTATTTATAGGCTTAATTTTCAAAAACCAAAAACCAAAAACCAAAAACCAAATGGTTATCAAACGGGATCTTAGTTTTCAAAAACTTGTTTTTGGAATTTGGAATTTGGCTAAGAATTCAAGTGTCTTCTTAAGAAAAATAGAAACTATTGTAGAGAAGATGAATGTCATTGTAGAGAAATGATGAGAAAACAAGCACAATTTTCAAAAACCAAAAACCAAAAACTAAGGCCCCGTTTGATAACCATTTGGTTTTTAGTTTTTGGTTTTTGAAAATTAAGCTTGTTTTCTCTCAAATTCTCTACAATGGTTTTCATCTCCCTTAAGGAAACATTTGAATTATTAGCTAAATTCTAAAAACAAAAACTACTTTTTGAAAACTACTTTTTTTAGTTTTCAAAAATGGCTTGGTTTTTGAAAACATAGGTAAAAGGTAGATAACAAAATAAATAAATCCAAGGGTGGGAGTAGTATTTATAGGCTTAATTTTCAAAAACTAAAAACCAAAAACCAAATGGTTATCAAACGGGGCCTTAATTTTTGGTTTTTCATACTTCTGTTTTTGGTTTTGTGTTTTTGAAAAACAAAAATCATACATTTTTAGTAACCATTTTTTTTGTTTTTTGTTTTTCAAAAGCAAAAAACAAAAAATCATGCATGTTTGATACCTATTTTTAATTTTTTTTTATTCTTAAAACCAAATACAAAAAATCAAAAGGTTATTTGATAATTGTTTTTAGTTTTTTACATTTTGTAAAAAGAAAAGCAAATCATTTTTATATTTTCTTATTCGATATACTTTAATTAATTATAATTATAAAAAAAACATTTTTCACCTTGAACTTTTATGAAAGTAATAATTTAGTCTTTGTATTATAAAATTTGTAACAATTTAGTCTCTGAAATTTAGTATGTAACAATTTAGTTCATATATACTTTAAAATTTATACCAATTTTAACCCTACTATGAAAAATTTCTAAGTGTCAAATTTTATTGTGTAATTATTTAGTCTTTGTTGTTTATTTATCGATCTACATATAAGAATCTCATTAAATCTTAATAATATTTTCCACGATATGGACTAAATTGTTACAAGTTTTAGAGTACAAAAACTAAATTGTTAAGTATAAAGTTAAGACTAAATTGTTACAAAATTAAAAGTGCAAAGACTTAATTGTTATAAACTGAAATTCAAGGACTAAATTGCTACTTCCTTAAAAGTTCAAAAAACTAAACAGTTTTTAACTTGTTTTTATATAAATATACCAGAAAGAGAATAAAATTTCAAACTAATAAATATAATTCTTTTTATTTTATAAGTTAACTTGTTTTTATATAAATATACCAGAAAGAGAATAAAAATTTGGACTAATAAATATAATTCTTTTTATTTTATAGGAATTATAGTTTTATTTATGAAAGTAATTTCTTTAAAATAATTTACTAAAATTTAAAATCATGTTTATCCTATTTGATATCAAGAAAAAAGTTTAAATTTAAAGAATAAATTAAAACAAAAATTATAATCTTATATATTTGTTATTATTCTGTATTTGTAAATTGTAATATTTATAGATAAAATTATTTAAAGGAGATGTGGCTTACCATTCAAATGTATACAAAAATAAAAAATTCATTATTTTTCTTTAAATGGAAAATATATATTTGTTTATATATGTTTAAATCAATAAAAAAATATTAACTTTTATATACTATATATAGACAGAAATTTTATACTAAAACTAAAAGCGACAATATGTGTTTAGGAAACAAAAGCAAAAATTAAAAAAAAATGTAAAATAAAAAAAAAAATTGCAAAGGGTAGAACGCACAAAGCTGGTATCGAAACCTTGGAACTAGGCAGGGGGGTTAGGCCTACATGTCGTCCGACCAAAACACATCTTTTTGTTTTTATTCACACTCAATATGTACTAATATAAATGACTTTTTAAGTTGAGGGGGGCTCCCTATTGTAGCTCCACCCCTTATTAGAATAACAATGATGTTGCTATTGTAAATATGGCACATGTAAATGCTCATTCCACATGCCCACGTAATATCCATACCAAGTGGCATTTTCTCCATAGCCAAAGTGTCTTCTATGTGTCCAACAAAGGCCATAGATTGGTGTCCATATGTACCACATCATGCTCTCCAAATTGCCTATAAATAGTGGTTTTTGGTGGATAAATAAAGATATAGATTTTTGGAAAATAAACCTCTCAATTTCATTTGCTTTTAATTTGCCATAAATCCCTATTATTTGTTTATATTATATATATATACTCCACTTATATTATTTGTTTATATTATATATATATACTCCACTTGTATTATTATTATTATTATTAGTATTATTATTATTATTATTATTATTATTATTATTATTATTATTATTATATTATTTGGTAAAGTTTTGGTGCCCGGTTTCGCCTCTCAATTTTACAACACGTTATCAGCACGAGACTCTGTCATTTTTCCCGCTAAAGGTAAGTCTTATAGGTAAGCCATTTTTACGCATTTAGTTTATGTTAAATTTCTAATATGAATATATTATTATTTTTGATAGTGTTATTATGACAAACCTTACAAAGCTAGAATTTGCGGCCCTGGATATTAATGGAAATAACTACTTGTCATGGGTCCTTGACGCTGAGATCCATTTAGATTCTATGAATCTTGGAGAAACAATTAAAGAAGGAAATGATGCATCAAATCAAGAAAAAGCAAAAGCCCTGATCTTCCTTCGCCATCATCTTCACGAGGGATTGAAAATGGAGTATCTTACAATAAAAAATCCCTACGTTCTATGGCAAGGTTTGAAAGAAAGGTACGATCATCAAAAAACAGTTATTCTTCCAAAAGCTCGTTATGATTGGATGTACCTGAGGTTGCAGGACTTTAAATCAGTAAGTGAGTATAATTCCGCACTTTTCAGAATTAGTTCAAAATTAAAATTATGCGGAGAAAAGATTACTGATGTTGATATGTTAGAGAAGACATTTTTCACTTTTCATGTCTCGAATATGCTCCTGCAGCAGCAATATCGAGAGAATGGTTTTGCAAAATATTCTGAACTTATCTCATGTCTTCTCGTTGCTGAACAAAATAACGAGTTATTGATGAAAAATCACGAATCCCGACCAACTGGAGCAACACCATTCCCTGAAGTGAATGCTGTGAATTTTAATAACCGTGGTCGAGGTAGTGGTCGTGGTCGAGGTCGGGACCGCGGTAGAGGAAGAAATACCTATTTTCGTGGTGGGCATTATAATTTTAAGAAACTCACACGAAGTGATGATCATAAAGGAAAGGCTCCACAAGATAGAAGTTCGAAAGGTGATGAACATAAATGTTTCCGGTGCGGAATGACTGGACACTGGTCACGTACCTGTCGTACGTCAAAACACCTTGTTGATCTCTATCAAGCTTCCCTGAAGGAAAAAGGAAAAGGAAAGAATGTGGAGGTAAATCTTGCCATTCAAGAAGATGATGTGTTTGACCCCTCCAATATGATGCATCTTGATGTAGCTAATTATTTTGAATCTCCTGGAGAGAGAATTGATGCAATCAAACAAGTAGAGGATGATTTGTATGAAAATATATAATTAAATACTGTTTAGTATGTTTTTGTTGTTGTTTTGTTTGTATATATATTTAAGACTCTTTGTAATCGTTTTTCTTTTCTTTTCAATGAAGAAATATGAACAATTTCAATATGTTGAGTAACTCGAAAATGAGCAATGAGGATTTATGTCTGGCAGACTGCGCAACTACGCACACGATACTCATAAATAGAAAATATTTTACTAGATTGACAATGCTGGAAGCAAAAGTCAATACTATATCAGGTTCTGCAAATCTGATTGAAGGTTTTGGAAATGCAAACTTTATTTTGCCTAGAGGAACAAGATTTACAATTAATAATGCTCTGTTCTCTAGCAAATCAAAAAGAAACTTATTAAGTTTTAAAGATATACGTGAAAATGATTATCATGTTGAAACTGATTGTAAAAATAATATAGAGTGTCTCTATATAACATCTATTGTTTCACATGAAAAACGTATATTAGAAACACTGCCTGCTTTTTCTTCTGGATTATACTATACTCATATACGAGTAATCGAAAGTTATGCAATAATGAACCCGAAGTTTATGAATCCAGAAATATTCAGTGTTTGGCATGATCGATTGGGTCATCCAGGGTCGATAATGATGAGAAAAATTATTGAGAATTCACATGGACATCCTTTAAAAAGCCAGAAGATTCTTCAATCCAATGAGTTGTCATGTGATGCTTGTTCTCAAGGGAAATTAATTATTAGACCATCACCAGCTAAAGTGGGGATTGAATCACCTGCATTTTTAGAGCGAATTCAAGGTGATATTTGTGGACCTATTAACCCACCAAGTGGTCCATTTAGATATTTTATGGTATTAATTGACGCATCCAGCAGATGGTCACATGTATGCTTATTATCAAGTCGAAATCTTGCATTTGCAAGATTACTTGCTCAAATAATTAAGTTAAAAGCACAATTTCCTGATAATACAATTAAAACCATTCGACTTGATAATGCTGGTAAATTTACATCCCAAACTTTTAAAAATTATTGTATGTCAATTGGGATAAGTGTTGAACATCCTGTAGCTCACGTTCATACACAAAATGGTCTAGCAGAATCATTTATAAAACGTCTGCAACTAATTGCAAGACCATTGCTTATGAGAGCTAAACTTCCTACATCGGTATGGGGTCATGCTATTTTGCATGCTGCATCACTGGCACGTATTAGGCCAGTAGCTTATAATAAATACTCCCCAATGCAATTAGCTTATGGCCAGCAGCCAAATATTTCCCATCTAAGAATTTTTGGATGTGCAGTATATGTACCGATTGCTCCACCACAACGTACTAAGATGGGTCCTCAAAGGAGGTTAGGAATATATGTTGGTTTTGATTCCCCATCAATTATTAAATATCTTGAACCCCTGACGGGTGATGTATTTACTGCACGATTTGCTGATTGTCATTTTAATGAGACAAATTTTCCAACATTAGGGGGAGGAATTAAGAAGTTGGAAAAAGAAATTACATGGAATGCATCGTTATTATCTCATTTAGATTCTCGTAGAGATCAATGTGAACTTGAAGTTCAAAAGATAATTCATTTGCAAAATATAGCAAATCAACTACTAGATGCATTCACAGATACTAAAAGTGTGACTAAATCATATATACTAGCTGCAAATGCTCCATCAAAAATTGATATCCTAAAGGAACAAGTTGTCAATAATGAGTCTGGAGCACGCCAGAAGCGTGGTAGACCAATAGGTTCTAAAGATAAAAATCCCCGAAAAAGAAAAGTAGTTGAGAATCAAAATGATTCAATAAAAGGTATGGATGTTCCAGAAGAAATCCAGAATACAACTACTCAAAAGAGTATTGGTGAAAATCAAACGCTTGAGGATAATAATGAAATTTCTATAAACTATGTTACAACAGGAAAGAGATGGAACCGAAATGATATCATTATTGACAACATTTTTTCTTATAATGTTGCTCACGATATTATTCATGAAAGTGACGATTTTGACCCAAAATCTATCAAAGAATGTCAACGTAGAAAGGATTGGCCGAAGTGGAAAGAAGCAATCCAAGCAGAGTTGAACTCACTTTCAAAACGTGAGGTTTTTGGACCAGTAGTCCCAACACCGGAAAACGTCAAACCTGTGGGATATAAATGGGTATTTGTAAGGAAAAGAAATGAAAAGAATGAAGTCACAAGATATAAAGCGAGACTTGTTGCACAAGGATTCTCGCAAAGGCCTGGTATTGATTATGAGGAGACATATTCTCCTGTGGTGGATGCAATAACGCTAAGATATTTGATTGGTCTGACTGTATATGAAAAGCTTGATATGCATCTAATGGATGTAGTCACGGCGTATTTATATGGATCTCTCGATAATGACATTTATATGAAAATCCCGGAAGGATTTAAATACCAGAAACATATGAATCAAGTTCTCGGGAATTTTATTCAATAAAGTTACAGAGACCATTATATGGATTAAAACAATCAGGACGAATGTGGTATAATCGCCTGAGTGAATATCTGTTGAAAGAAGGATACCAAAATAATCCAATATGTCCGTGCGTTTTTATAAAGAAATCTCAGTCAAGATTTGCTATTATAACTGTATATGTTGATGACTTAAATATAATTGGAACTCCTGAAGAGTTATCCAAGGCAATAGAATATCTTAAGAAAGAATTCGAGATGAAAGATCTTGGAAAAACAAAATTTTGCCTTGGTTTGCAAATTGCACATTTAGCAGATGGGATATTTGTTCATCAATCAACTTATACAGAGAAAATCTTAAAAAGATTCTATATGGATAAAGCACATCCATTGAACATTCCAATGGAAGTTCGTTCACTGGATATAAAGAAAGATATATTTCGACCTCGAGATGACAGTGAAGAACTACTTGGTCCTGAAGTACCATATCTTAGTGCAATTGGTGCACTTATGTATTTGGCTAATAACACAAGACCAGATATTGCATTTTCAGTAAATTTATTAGCTAGATATAGTTCATGTCCTACAAAAAGACATTGGAACGGAGTTAAGCATGTACTCCGATATCTTCGAGGGACAATTGATATGGGTTTATTTTATTCTAACAAATCAAAGTATGATCTAGTTGGTTATGCAGATTCTGGTTATCTATCTGATCCACACAAAGCTAGATCTCAGACAGGTTATCTATTCACATGTGGAGGAACTGCTATATCGTGGCGATCAGTGAAACAGACTATAACGGCCACTTCTTCAAATCATGCTGAAATCCTCGCTATTCATGAAGCAAGTCGAGAATGTGTATGGCTAAGATCGATGACACAACACATTCATGAGACATGTGGCTTGTCTTCAAGTAAACCTCTTCCAACGATGTTATACGAAGACAACACAGCATGTATAGCTCAAATCAAGGGAGGATATATCAAAGGAGATAGAACAAAGCATATCTCACCAAAGCTCTTCTATACTCATGATCTTGAAGAAAATGGCGATATCACTGTACAACAAATTTGTTCAAAAGATAACCTGGCTGACTTATTTACAAAGGCATTACCAACTGCAACATTCGATAAATTAGTATATAGCATTGGAATGCGGCGACTCAAAGACTTTAAGTGATGTCTCCATGAGGGGGAGTGAATATATTATAGTAAACTATATAAAATATGTACTCTTTTTCCTTCACTAGGGTTTTTTTTCTCCCATTGGGTTTTTCCCTAGTAAGGTTTTAACGAGGCATATTTTATAAATGGGCATTTAAGGGGGAGTATTGTAAATATGGCACATGTAAATGCCCATTCCACATGCCCACGTAATATCCATGCCAAGTGGCATTTTCTCCATAGCCAAAGTGTCTTCTATGTGTCCAACAAAGGCCATAGATTGGTGTCCATATGTACCACATCATGCTCTCCAAATTGCCTATAAATAGTGGTTTTTGGTGGATAAATAAAGATATAGATTTTTGGAAAATAAACCTCTCTAATTTCATTTGCTTTTAATTTGCCATAAATCCCTATTATTTGTTTATATTATATATATATACTCCACTTATATTATTTGTTTATATTATATATATATACTCCACTTGTATTATTATTATTATTATTATTATTATTATTATTATTATTATTATTATTGTTATTATTATATTATTTGGTAAAGTTTTGGTGCCTGGTTTCGCCTCTCAATTTTACAACAGTTGCAATATTTTGATTGCTAAATAATTTTTTTTCATTATGTGAATGTTTTAAATTTTATATATATATATATATATATATATATTTGTTTAGCAAAATTTAAGTAATATTGTCTTAATCTAATTTATTTTAATAAACTAAAATATAAATATTAAATTAAATATACTTAAATAACAAGTGATTCTTATTTATCAAAGAAATGAAAAAAAAAATAAGGGAAAAATACACTTTTAGACACTGAGGTTTGAAGTTAGTGTCTATTTGGTCCCTGAGGTTTCAAAATGTTAATTTTAGTCCCTGAGGTTTGGAAAATGATTCTAAATGGTCCTTGAGTTAATTTGATCGTTAGTTGACTAACGGAAATTTGATGTGGCAAGTTGAGATGGCAAATTTTAAATGAGGTGGATGACTTTAATTGTTTTTAGATTACATGGCTTTTTTAATTTTTAATTTTTTACTCTTTCTATTCCTTTCTCTCTCCACTTCCTTCCCCTCTTTCTCCAACCTCCTCCTCCTCTTCTCCGGCAAAGACCGCCGCCGCCAACGAACCTACAATTGGAAGGAATATCAGTATAATTGCTATAATGGATAACTAATCCAAGTTTTGCATTTTCCTCCACTTTCGTCTTAATACACACATAAATCTTTGACCAAATCCCATGAATACAAACAAATAACATCAACCCACTCAAGAAATATCACACCCAAACCCAAAGCCAAAAAGCATGTCCTCCAAACAGACCCCTACCGGCGCATTCCAAAACTGACTCCTTCCATCGCCACGAATTTCACTCAAATCAATTAACTAATCGCTCTTCCACTCTCTTGATAAAATTCCCTTTCGCTCTCTAAAATTGATCCCTTATCTTCTTCTTCCTCTCACTTCTGCAACAACAATGGGCGAAGACAACCAGAGCTTTCCCTTAGTGCACTACCAAGCTCACCACAAGTCCGACAAAGAACAACAAAAACTCATCAAATTCAAAACTCTAAAAAAGGAACGATCCAACATATGCTTCATCTATGTCTTCTTTTCCTTCTCGTATTCCTCAGCATCGGAGGAGGAGGATTTTCGATTAGTTATCCATTGGCAAAGGTGGTGGAGAAGATGCAGGATGAGTGTTTGCAGCTTTGTTGGCGGCGGCGGCGGTCTTTCCCAAAGCGGGGTTGGTCTTTGCCGGTAAAGATGAGGAGGAAGAGGTTGGAGAAGAAAGGAAGGGAGTGGAGAGAGAAAGGAATAGAAAGAGTAAAAAAAAATAATTAAAAAATTCATGTAATCTAAAAACAATATAAAATTAGTAAAGTTGTCCCCCTCATGTAAAATTTGTCACCTTAACCTGCCACATCAAATTTCTGTTAATCAACTAATGGTCAAATTAACTCAAGGACCATTTAGAATCATTGTTCAAACTTCAAGGACTAAAATGTACATTTTGAAACCTCAATGACCAAATAAACACTAACCTCAAACCTCAGGGACTAAAAGTGTATTTTGTCCAAAAAATAACAAGTGGTAAAATTTTCTAAAAAGAAAAAAAAGAATAAAGAATAAAGAAGTAGTAAAATATGGGAAGGGGAGCCGAGAGTGTCATGGTGGCATGGATTTGAAGTCCGTGAATCGTGATTCAGCACCGAGTTTTAAGAATGGAAAACCGTTTTCAAAAACATTTTTTCCCCCATTTTTTAAATTCCTTAATATTTTTTTTTAAACGTTTTTAAAAATTAAAAAACCAAAAACAGAATCTATTACCAAACAAAATGGATTTGGATTCTGTTGGGTTTTATGTCCTAAAACTCGTGGTTTTGTAAACTGAATGTATATTCTATTTTACTATAAAGATGTTATTGAGGTTTATTCAGTAAATGTGTTATTGAATAAAGTGAATTGTGTATTCTATAACCCAAATCCAATGAACAAAGAACCCTTGGCTATAGTATGTATACTTGAATTTTATGTATGACATCAAAGTGGATCAAGTTCGAGTTATAGCCAAAACGGTTTATAGTATAGGGATAGGACTGGGTACCTTATCCTGGAGACACTATGGACGCGGCCCACTTTGTATAGTACTAACGATGTGATCCTGAATCGTTCATGTGGAGACATGAAAGTGGGGGCGTCCTATGCAATGAGTTTGCATAAGACTGAACCGCGAAATAGTCACTTAGACTTTATAACTCCGTTTACTGTCTTAACTGACTATATTCATACGATGACCTAGGTAACTCGATCTTAATCCTGAGCGTGCTATGAACTCCTGTTTATTCGGGATTATCCTTAGATTTGCATGGGTGAGAGTGGCCCGAGATCGCCGACTCAATAAGCCTCCCATTTTGGGGATAAGACCGAATAGATAGTTGGGAACATAGTCATGCGAGATGGAATTCACTCCTACCTGCTTTAAGGATTAGTAGAGAGGTTGTTCTCTTAAGTGCTGACTCCAGGTCTTCAACAATGGGCCCACCCTCTCATTGGCCCGAGAGGGATTCGGTTTGTTGGTTGGTCCACAAACCAATTGTTCATTAGAGGATCAGTGGGACTTAAGGAACAAGAAGTAATTACAGGGGTAAAACGGTTTATTTGACCCAGCTGTAATTACGAACGACCTGTGAAGGATCGACTTACTAATCATGGTTATATCGAGTGGACAAAAATATATCTACAGTGATGAGAGTGCAGCCACTGGGCTTTAGTGGAGTGTCCCGGTGGTTAACGAATGTTGATTAGCTAGGCTAAAGAGTTTGGCCGGTTAAATCTCGTATCGTTGGAGCTCATGATCTGTAGGTCCATTAGGTTCCTGATGCGAGCTTGTCGAGGGCTCGTCAAATTAAAATTTATAAACCGATCCTAAGCTACTTGTAGCATTGAGTGGACCGGGTCGATCTCAGGGAACCGAATATTAATTTCTTAAGTTAAATTTGCAAATGAGAAAGCAATTAAAAAGGGGGGTTTTGAAAATTTTCTTACTTAATGAAATAAAAATAACAAAACAAAACAAACACTAAAAGGGAAAAATCAACTCTTACCAAGTTCCAGTTCAGGGGTGCGGTTATATTCAATTGCAAACATTGATCATAGGCATTCAAAATATTTAATCTTAACCATGCAAGTACTTGGTCAACTTATTAGGAAACCCCCAAAAGTAGCAAATTCCCTAAGGTCATTAACTCTAACGAATGCCAAGTTAACGCTAATTACCTAAACAAATCTTTACGAAACCGCTTCAATTTATTTAGGTAAAGGCATTACGAACTTTGGAACGACCAAGACAATCGATCAGGTAAAACAACTTTCACCTAATTAACATGCTTCTTTAATTCCTAGAATTAAACATGCAAACCATGTAATATGGAAACCCACAAAACATACACATGTGATAATCCTAATGCTACCGGTTCATTCAACATGACAATTACGGATCATGATCGTGATTAGCAATAAAGCATGTAAAGGGATTAAGGCGTCAATTTAATCAAAATACATACTTATAAAATTAACATGGGAATTAAAGAACACTTGCAATTGAAAGAAAACTAAGTTAAGGTTCAAGCCTCACAATATTGCAATTGATTACAACCAACCTTTGAACTGGAAACGTAGAATCTAGCTGAGCATCTCCATAGAAAACATCGAGTTCAAACAAGCTCGATTCGACATCAAGGTTTGATGAAAAAAAAACTCCTAATCTATCCTAAACTACTGAAAAACAGAGAAGAGAAAGCCTAAATTGGTCTCATGACGGCTGAAAATTGGAGACAAATGACCTAGAGGATGAAAAAGTCTATATAGGAATCGACGGAGCGTCTAGACGCTCCCAGCGTCACAGGGGCTCTCCGCAGCGTAGAGGGAGGCTTTAGGGAACTGCCGATAGCGTCTAGACGCTCTGGACAGCGTCTAGACGCTACCCAGCGCGCAGCACTGCTATTTTTGCTCTAACTTTTCGCTCATGTGTCCGAATGACCTCCGGTTTGATGCGTTGGAATCGTGATTCAACGTAGAATCTCTCGGAACATGCCTTATGCTCAAATCCCTACAAAATGATCAATTAATTACATTAAAACCTCTAAACTAACATGATGATCAATATATAACTATGTTAGTCCTATCAGTTCCCCTTATTAGCTTAGACTAAGCCTTGTAACAATTTGAGAGAAAAGAATTTGAATTGTTCAAATTCGAATTTTTGGGAGAAAAAGTTAATTATATGTGATATACTTAACGTTCCATAGCTTAATTATGAATTAAACTATGATAAGGAAGAGGTGGAAATATTTAAATATGATTTAAATATTGGTTCGGTTTAAAACATGAATAGGGATCCATGTTCGAACGTTAGATTTAAGAAATCGTGATTGGTCCAATTATTTAATTTGATATTTGATATTAAATTAAATAATTTTAAAATTAATTAAATTGTTTAATTAATTAAAAATTGATTTTAATTTAAAATTGATTTTATATTAATTTTGAATTAAAAATATATCAATCTTATTTGTTGGCTTCTTCTTGAATCTTAAAGAAGCTTGGCAATCACTCATGTGTTGGCTTCTTTTTTAAGCTTAAAGAAACTTGTGGCCAACTCCTCTTTCAATTACTCATGTGTTGGCTTCTTCAATAAGCTTAAAGAAGCTTGTGGTTTACTATATATAGAGAAGAAACACAATGGGTAAGTAGTTTTTTGAAGTAAAATTCTCTACCCCTTGGTTTTAGACCTTTACTTATTCTTCTCCCAAATTCTCTCAATCAAAGATCCCACAATCTGTTCCAAGGCCTGAGGATAGTAGGGAAGACTCTAGAGGAGGTCCACAACTCATTTGTGTTCAAAGAAAGCCCACGGATTAAGAGAATATTGAGCTACAAAGGTTTGTGTTCTTATTCTCTGTTTTTCCAGTTATGAGCATGTTTTTTTGTTTGATAAAATTGATCAAACTAGAGTGCTTAAGATCCAAAATTGCTTCCGCATTCTTAATATTAACTCCTTCAGATTCCTCTTTAAAATTGAAGAAATGATGTAAAATTAAATCTCTAATTCTTGCAATTCAAATTTTAATTAAAAATCTATTTTTTCAAAATTTCATAGAAATTTAATTTATCTAACTTAAGGGGCTAAACTAAAATTCTAATTTTCTAAATTAGAACTCATTAACAAAGAAGTCCAACTAATCTGGAATTAATGGACCAGATGAGATTAAAGGCATATCTTAACTCTAAAATACCCTAATTTTGAAACGCAGGGCATTACAGACTACCCACCTTTAAAAACTTTCTTCCTCGAAAGTTCGCTAACCTAGCAACTTTGGACAGTTCAGTAAACTCAAATAATCTAGGATTAATCACAACAAAGAGAAAGAAACTCCAAAGTAATAATAAATTTGGGAAAAAGATTGCTAACCTAGAAATATAGGGTACTATAGACTCCCCACCTTTAAGAACTTCTGTCTTTTGAAGTTTTTGTGTCAAACAACTCTAGGTATTCGATCTTGAGCTCCTCATCTAAATCCCAAGTTACTGGTTCTTCATGCTTGGCAGTCTTCAACACCTTTTCTTCCTGCTTAGATAGGACCATCGTCGTGCTTTCTTTTGAAACCAGATGAAGTTCTTATTTCTTGAGACTACTCCACTCTTAGAATGTCTCTATCTAAAGTCACAGCACTCAAATGTAGTTGGTCATCCGAACATTACCAATCCTTTTATCTCCTTATGTAGGCTTTTAGTAAACCTTTTTACCTTCCTTGCCTTTGTGTCAATCTGATTCGAAGTGAAATGAGACAACTCAGTAAGCCTTCTTTCATACTGTGCCACTGTCATGCTTCTTTGAGTGAGTAGCAAAAACTCTGCTTCTTTATCTTCATCTTCTATAGCATTAGAGAGTTACTGATCGTGCAGAAGTTCCTTAAACCTCACCCAGGTGAGTGGGTTGCCTATGCAATCCTCAAATGGTTGCACTAGTCTCCACTGCGTGTGTCTCACTCCTATGAATATGAAATTTAGCTACTCATAACCAAGTCTAAACAACCAAGTTTGATACTAAATTCTATAAAAGTTGACAACCAAGTTTGATACTAAATTCTATAAAAAGTTGCAAAAGGTCAAGAGAAAAGAGAAGAAATAAATGTCGTCGTGTCCATTTTCTGCTCTCAGCTCAATCTCCACAAACCCGAACCTTAAAAATCCCTTTCTTAAGCTCTCTAATGGTCTTTTGCCCTCCCCATTGGTTAACTGCCAATTTTTCTTTCTAATATTCTCCCCTTTGTGGCGCAAACAAATCCTACCTTATCTTTATATATATATATATATATATATATCGTGCGGCAACGTTTAAACGCTACAAACAGGATTGAGATGCTACGACAAATTGCAAGGATGCTTTTTTTTTTCTGTACGTTGGAACACTATAAATAGCGTCTCAACACTGTTCCATTGAATTTTTAGGCTTCAACTCCTTGTCTTTGCTTGATTTCATCCATTTGTATCCAATTAATCTCCTTTTTCATTATAATTCTTCTAAAAGCTCTATTTAGCTCCAAACGCTCAATTTATTACACAAATATACACATGAAAATAGTCATTCAAGCATCAAAACTAGCAATAATTAAGCCCTCGAAATACTTATGTGATACAACCCCCAAAGTTTAAATTGATCTTTTCCCAAAAAAAAAATTATATACATCTAGTAAATTATAAAGTATATATCTATTTCATACAAAATTGATGGGATTAAAAAAAACACTAGAGCTTGACTTTTGTTAAAATATGTGAATATTTGAAATTTTATTCAATTGTCATCTTACACTTTTTCTTTTTTTGAGCTCAACATGTGAGGGTGACAATAAATGTGGGGGCATGGAGATTCGAACCTCCAACCTCGAGAAAATGAGTACATGTGAATTACCGTTAAGCTAAACTCACTTTTGCTATGCTCTAACCCTTTTGGTCGATGATATAATTGATAGGAATGAACTCTTCATTCATAGTGAAAGCATTAGATCGTCTTTGATTTATTTAGAATTAAACATAAACATACAAAGCTAAGCAAACTTACATTGAAATATATAGAGATATTTCTAATGAGTCTTTACTTCTTTGTATTACAGCGAATCTCCTCGTGTTACAGTAAATTTCAAATCTCCACAAGATTTCCACAAAATCTTCCTTGCTATGACTCGAATACAGGACCAAAACGTGTGGGAACCTCTTGAAAGAAATCCATAGAGAAGAAAAATCATAAAGAATTTTGTATTGAGGAGATCTCTCGAATTGGCTCAACTCAAGGATCCTATTTATAGGGACTTAGGGTAGAATCTTTGTCATAAAATCAAATAATATATTTTAATATCATTATATTAAAAAATATATATTGAACATATTTGAATCTCATTCAAATATCTTACGATATATATTTACCTATTTGGATCACATTTAAATTTCATATATATTGTATCAAATAATATATTATAGTATATATATTTAACATATTTAAATCTTATTCAAATCTCATAAAATCTCTTACAACATATATTTACTTATTTGAATCTCATTCAAATTTAATATATACTGTTGATTTTATTAATATTTAATATATCAAAAACAATAAATAAACATTTTTTTTTCATTTAATATATATAATATATTAAATATTAATTTGAACATTTCAAATTTTTCTTTCAACTAAATTGATCCTTTTAGTATTACTGTGAGCTAGCAAAGTCACCTTATGGACCTATAGAATATAAGCTCAAATGATACAAAATTAATTAATTAAACTCTCGATTACTCCACTATAGACATAAAGTTGCACTCTTATACACTGTAGGACAAGTTGCGTCCAAAGATATAATCATTACATACAAGTCAATCATTCATGAGTTGTTCATAATTACAACTAGGTCAAAAGTCTATTTTACACTTATAATTGCATTTTATACCTTAAGTAACATTGATCGTCTAATGAACAATTTGTTTATGATCCAATCATAAACTAAGTCTCTCTCGGGCCAGTGAGAATGTGGGCCCCATTATTAAAGTCCCGAAATCAGCACTTTAGGGAACTATATGAAAATGAGTGAATTTCATCTTGTGAGATTATGTTCCTAACTCCCTATTTGGTCAAATCTCCAAAATGGTAGGCTTATTGAATCGACTACACAAACCACTTTCACCCATGAAAATCAAAGGACAAGCTCTCATAGGCAAAAGTTCATAACTCACTCAGGATTAAGATCGAGTCGCATATGATCATCATGTGAAATATTAATTTTCTTAATTAACAGATTTATAAAGAGAAATTAAATATTTCATGGTCCAGTTTTATATAAATAATAACAATAACAATAACTAAAAAATTACAAATGGGGTAGACGAGGAACGAGACGGGGATGGAGACGGAGAATGTATTTCATGTCCTCGCCCTTGTTCTCCCCCCCCCCCCCCCCCCCCCTCCTCCATTCCCCACCAAAACAGGGATTGTACACCCTGTTCCTATGGGGTAAACGAACATCTCTAATATTATCTCCCAACACCAAGAGGTGAATTACAAAAAAATTCTCCAATTAGAAATCAAAGAAGACAAACTATAATCTCTAAAAGGGTCTCACATTTACACCAATACAAAGTGTGAAATAAAATAAAATCCAAAAAGCTATCAAAAGTCGAGAAAACATCCGTGAAAATTCGTGCATTCCTCTCACGCCAAAGATACCGAAAGAAAACCTAGTTTATAGCCAACCAGAAGGTCTTTTTCACACCATGAAAAGGATGATCCACAAAAACTGAAGTTAGAATACTGAATATGTCATTTGGCAAAACTATAGAAAAACCAAAAGCATCGAGCATTGTATTCCAATACTGGGAAGCAAATGTGCAATGGGCAAGGAGATGACAAGGATATTCTGAGTTAGAATAACACATCACATATACCAAGAAGGAGAGCGGGTGAAATGAGGTGTTCTCCTCTGCAATCAATCAGCTGTATTAATTTCACCATGGCTAAGTTCCCATGATAGGTATCCTTCCAAATCACTTAATACAGATTGCTCGAACTAGGACTGGGTGACCAAACTAAATCATCCATGAGAGATTTAACTGTAAAAATTTTAGTTGGATCAAGAGACCATAACCAAGAGTCATTCGCTGTCCAAGAGACCATAACCGACGCTGTCCCTAAAACAACTAGCAAAAGAAAATGGGACAATGTCCAATTTCTAACATTCCTAATACAAGTTGGATATCATGACAATCAGATCATGAAATCAATCCAGAAATTTGAAAGGAAAAAAAAAAGAGCCAACACTAGTATAGTTCAGTGGTTAGGCACAGATTACATTGGTTGTACTAAAAAAGGGAAAATGAAAAAAACGATCATTCCCTTTTAATAGTTCTTCATCACCTAAATCAGAAGCTAACCTCAATTATGAAGTAGTTAAACAGAAAAACTTGCCAATATGTAATCTGTAGCGCTTACCTTCAGGTTCTCCTTCTTTTGTGCAGTTTCCATTGCTTCAGTATATGAGCTACTCCTTCCTTTAATGTCGCTTTTCTTCCCTCTTTAAAGTTCCACAGCTCCAATACTGTATATCTACCACTTGGGTTATACTCGTTCATTTCCATCAAGGCTGTGACAACCGCCTTGTAGACTTCATCTCCATACTCATTCTTCAAATTCTTTAACATCTCATCATTTTCATCAATAATTTCCTGAACAGAAATCCATCCGTGTTCACCACGATAAGAGCCAAGGTGACCACATGATGTAAATCATTAGAGAAAGATATCTGTGAGCAATGGCATATAACATTGTACAAGGCAAATCCACTACTTCCCCAGTCAACCAGAAATCCTAGAAAAATGTAAATAGAAAGAAAGGTATACAGGAAATAAATGCAAGACACATCTGATAATCTTTTCTTTTTTTTTTCTTTTTTTGTTTCTTAAAAATATGCTTAATTACTCGGTCTTTTCTTTGTTTTCCATCTGCTTCCAAAATCATAACCCGATTAAATATATATATATATATATATAGGGAGAGAGAGAGAGTTAAACCTGTCTTTTGTTTTGAAATTTGGTTAAAGATTTCAAAATTGTTTTAAAAAACTGAACATGAATGCTATAAACCATAATATTCAAAAACAGAAAACCAAAATTAAAACGGTTAACAAACACAAATATTTCATTTTCAAATTCTTTCCCATTTGATTATATGTCGACGGGTGATTAACCCCCTTAAAATCCAATATCATAACAAGCCGAAAGGAAAACAGCAGGGAATAAACATAAACATTTTATTTTTTAAGGTTAAATTATACAAAAATACCCCTAAACTTTGAGATAGGTTTCAGTGATGCTACACTTTCAAACGTTTCATTTTTACCCTTCAACTTTGAAATTGTTCCAAGAAGTATCTTTTCCGTTAAAATAAATGATGGAAATTGATGTGACATCTAATGTGTAAAATTTAGAAGGCATACGTGATATTATTTACAACTATATAGAAAATTAAGATTGTTGTTATCATTTATTTCATCTCAAAAGATATCGTTAAAATCATTTTATGCAATCAATTTTTACCCATCAATTTACATGAATGATGTCATGTATGCCTTCAGATTTTAACACATTAGCCGTCATGTCAATTTTCATTTGATTTGAATGAAAAAATTCGTTAATGGTATTTTTTGGAACAAATTTTAAAATTCATGAGTAAAAATGAAACTTTTCAAAATTTAGAAGCATAATTGAAACCTCGTAACCTATTTTTAAATGCATACCTTAGCTTGTCCTCCATCGTCCTCTATAATCCTGAAAGGATGCCAGCTAGGGTCACGAAGCTGGTCCTCCCACTGTGAGCACAACTCTACTGCTTTCTCATCTGCTTCTTCCTTGACATACTTCAACTTTGTGGCTGTGCAGAATGGTTTGCTGTCAAGATCTCCCATTCTCTTGACACCAATAAAGGCCCGGGTCGACGAACCGCCATACACCTGTGAAATGAAGGAAATAAATTACGAGGCATGAAGGCATTATTCAAAAGTCAGTATCGATATTGGCAATGTAATTTGACTTTGTTAAAGTCAATGTATTTCACTAAGCACAAACAAGAAATCTATAGGAAAATTCAAAATCTCAGGTAAATACATTAATCAATTCTTTGCGCGCATCTTGAACTTCATCATTGGTTCTGCGCTCTTTGATTATAAGGTTTTGATTGATGTTTTGAAAGTATTCAAATTCTTCTTCCTTCTCATCCAAATCTTGTTGAATCTGGTTCATTTTTTTCTTGGCATCATCATCTCCATCCTCACCCATATGTTTCATGACTTCTAACGAACCCTTCAACCTCTCAATTTCCAACTCTAATGCTTGTCTTGCATCAAGTTTCTGTTCCAGCTCTATGATTTTTTTGTGAAGCTTCTCCTTCTCTTTCTGCAATAAGAAGTAATCATAAACACCTCATTCATCACAAATTAGTTTAAATTACCACCCAAAAAAGCATATTATTTATATTTATGAGTGTTCCAGTTAGCTTATGCCTCTATTTATCTCACATAATGATCGACCAATCCTATAACATTTGATAATAAAAAAATTTATGAGATCTTAATATCCTAGGTAGGTGACCATCTAAGGGTTTGAACTCATTATCCCAAAGTTCCTATACTTTTTATACTTGCCTTAATAATCATTAGGTCAACTCAGGATAGTTTCCAAAAAAGTATATTATACATAAGTAATTATATAAAACAAATATATATTCATGCTACAAAATGAATATTCAGAAGTAAAAGTATAAGAAATCCTTCGCTAAAAAGGGGCAAAAATTACAAGAAAATTTCCGATTCTAGTTCCCATAATAGCTAAATTAAGCCCAAAATTTAAATATGAAGATTTTTTTAACAACATTAATATTTTTCGTACTGAAACCAAATAAAAAAGAACCTAAATCTTATATGGAAGACCTCCAAACCATACGAAATGAGCAAAACCAAAAGGAGGCGAGGTACGGCCAGATTCAGCATGCAAAAAAAAAAAAAATTGCATGAAAAGTAGCTACTGAGATCCTTGCACCAAATTCTTCTTCCAATTGAAGATTTTCACACCAAGAATGAAACTCAAAGGATCAGAAAATTGAGAAGGGTCTAAATCGTTGTATATAAGAAGGGTCTAAATCGTTGTATATACGTGCATACATATCTTCACAATTGCTTACCAAAGAGACCTTTGAAGAATAAGATACCAATTCCCAAATCTCCCCCTCCCCCCCAGCATGAAAATCCTCCACAAATCTCTACAACCAAAGACATGATAGAGGCAAAGAAAGACCATAAGAAATAATAAATATTATGCACACTTGTTGTTCCCCTGCTAGGCGCAAGACTTCATCTTCTGCTTTCTTTTGCTCCAAAGTGGCCCTTTCATTCTGACAAAAAAAAGCTCATATTAGAAAATTAAAATTTTTTGTTCCCCATCAAGAAGATATATTCTTTAGACTCTCAACAGGAGTACCTAGCCAACAAAGGGATCAATTACTAGAGCTATAATTTAAATACTTCAAAATGAAAAACACAATGGAGGATACACTGCGTCTTCAAGATTGGGTACTTGGTAGAAATTTATACAGCTAGAAGCATGATGTAGCGCAATATGGAAAGCTAGCAATGTCGCATTGAAGAATGTTAGATTAAAAATTATAAAATGGTAGCAGGTCTTCAAGTGTCATGCAAAATTTTAAATTTACAGTCAGTCCTTTTAAGTTCAAGTTACAGATTCTCCAACAAAATACACATCTTTGAAGGGTAAAAGCTTTAGAACTCTAGGACGCCAGAAAATGATATTAAGAAAACTTCTTAAGACGAAACAAGACAGAAGTTTAAGTACCATTTTCTTCTCCTGATATAACTTCCTTCTCTCATTATCATTTTTAGCCTCACGATGAAGCAGTTGATGTTCACGTTGCTGAAGTTCCTTCTTCTGATCTTTCAATTGTAGTTTAACTTTCTCATGGTCTGAGACAATATGTTTGAAATGATCCCGTGCATCCTGCTGCATTCTTCTAATTTCTAGAGAGGTGACATAAAGAGAAAGTAAGCTATGGAAAAATACAATGGCCAAGAAGCAAATCTTTGTGCGCATAATCACGCTATCATCTACCAAAGAAAATGCAATCTTACTTTCATTGTAAGTTTTAACCGTCTCGTCCATCTGTTCCATCATATTGTTCAAGGATGCATTCGTCTCTAGAACTTTGTGAGCGATCTCTTTAAGGTGTAGATTCTTCGTTTCCAGCGTATTAGCTAAGTTTGAGACAAGCTTTAACGCTTTACTGTTATCTTCAGCCTCTTTACCCGATACAGTTTTCAAATCCCCATTCTTCCGCAGGTAATCCCCAAATATGCATTTTGAATTGTAATCATCATCCCTTGCCACCCAACCATACAATTTCTTTCCCCGGTCCCTTGAAACATAATAGTTCTTCTTCCCATGATGGTCAACTTCAAAGCTATTTTCAAACATTATGGCATTTCTAAAACCATCCCAATCCTTGTTAAACTCAACAATTGCAAATCCAGAATGACCAAAGCGGTTCCACAAAGGATGAACCTTCAAAGGGTTAAACCCTTGTCTCATAAATTCATCGCGAAGTTTGGAACCACTTTCCCCAACATGTCGTCCAGCATGTATCTCAGTTTGTATGTTTGCTACAATAGCCATCCAAGGCCAGACAAACAACTGATCACGATCATAACAGTGCTCCTTGGGGACAGGTTGAGGTTGATCACGATCATAACGCTGCTCCTTAGGGACAGGTTGAGGTTGATCACGTTCATAAAGCTGCTCCTTGCGAACAGGTTGAGGTTGATCGCGATCATAAAGCTGCTCCTTGCAGACAGATTGAGATTGATCACGATCATAACGCTGCTCCTTGCGAACAGATTGAGGTTGATCACGATCATAACGCTGCTCCTTGCGAACAAGTTGAGGTTGATCACGATCATAACGCTGCTCCTTGCGAACAGGTTGAGGTTGATCCCGTTCATAACGCTGCTCCTTGCGGACAAGTTGAGATTGATCGTGATTATCACGCTGCTCCTTACGGACAGGTTGAGGTTGATCCTCAGGACGAAAATACTTATTCATATACCTCTCCAAAGCTGAGTGCTTTGCCCTTTCTTTTATGCTCCAGCTCTGTGAGCATCTCCCTGCACCAGAAGCATGTCGGAGAAGCTCCTTAAATTGGTACTGGTAGTCCTCCTTCCCACTCCTCCCATGGCAGAATGGACATCTGTACTTAGAACCAGAAACTTTAATTCTTATGTGACCATCTTTCAGATCTGCATAATAGAAGTCTTGATACTTCTTCAAACTATCAGTCTCAGATTCTTTTTTCGAGCCAACAGACATCTTGGACCTAGAAAAATCACATAAGGTAAGTATAGGTAACTGGTAAGCCACAATAATGGTAGTCAAATACTGGGAGTAGAAAGTTGAGGATTCAAGAAATTGCAATATTAGATTTAAAAGATAACCAAAAACGATATGGTAAAATCACGAGCAAGTAAAAAACATTAGATTCACTTCATCTAATAAAATAATAATCAATTTGAAAGTAAACTAAAGTTACCAATAAGAAAAAAAGGATTTACAACTCACAAGTCGTAAATCCAATAGTTTCTCAGCAAACAAACATCATGATGCCGATTACTAAACCAAGAACACTGCAAACAGGCAGTTTTAAAAAAAAAATTGTCACTGAGAAAGCCAATTGTTGAGACAAAATGAGAACGACTCATTCAGTAATCGGTTGAAATAATTGTTAGTTAGTGGAAGGCGTTCAATGTAAATATTTCAATATCTTCTTTAGCTAGCATGATTACTAAACCAGATATTGAGACAAAATGAAATGGCTCATTCCAATAAACGGAGAGAGCGCAATGAAAAACCAAACAGAGCGACAGGTGAAAAGGAATTAGATAATAAACCACATTCCTAGCATCCTTCTTCCATCATTCACCAATATTCCAATCAACCAAACAGAGAGGCTTCAAAGGAGCAATAAGCACTACAATGTACATTCAAATGCAAGTACTAAAACCATTCATATCGTACCGATCCTTTTACACGAAATGACAGTGAAGCTAAAGAGAAATGTCTACGGTGGCTCAGTGGAGCGTCGAAAGAGACGTAGGCAAAATGAGAGGAGAGGAAACGACCGAGAGAGAACAAGGACGGTAACAACAGAAAGTTTCCGGCGAGTCTCCGGTGGCTCAGAGGGCGGAGGCAAGCATTGAGAAGGCCATAACTGAGGGGAATTTTGGTTTCTGAGAAGAAGACGAAGGAAAACGAGAGAGAGATAGAGAGAATGAGGAGGTTTTCTTGTGAAGAAAGCAAGAAACGAATGATCTCTGATTCTGCGGACGGTGGTCCTCCGCCGTACGAGAAACCATTTACGATTCCATAACGAAACGAAACCAAAAGTAGCAAACCAAATTTTCGATTCTCTTTTTCCCTTTTTCCTTTTGAGAAAAAATTCATTTTTTTCTCCTAAAATTGTCGATTTGTATCAATTTTTATCAAAAAAAAAAAATAAGACACCTACATGCACTCACTAATTTCAATAATATCAAATTTTGCACAAATTTAAATTTAATTAATGCAAAAATTAACTATTGAATAACCTTACAAAAACTCACAAATTTTAACAAAAATTTACCGCTAATGTTATTTTTCTTTAAAATTTTATCAATTTTATACCATCCTTATGTTTTATAATTTATTGAAAGCATATAGAATACTTTTTTTTAATGATTTTTCATACGACACATTTAGAGTTAAAAACTATTTTTTTTCTGTTTTTTTTTTTAATTTCTTATTTTACCCGATTTGGTCTTTGAAAAGTCCTCTCGACTCTCGAGTACTTGAAAATGTGGAAAAGAGAGGGGTATAATAGAGAATTGGAATCAAATTAAGGATAAATTACTAGCTCGGTCCTAAAGTTTTAGTGCTTTAATAGATTCTTAAAATTGCTTAGTAAGTCTCTGGAAAAACAAAACAAAAAACAAACTGTTTTGACCCCATTTGATAATATTTGGCTTTTTGTTTTAAAAATTAAGTTTATAAACATTACTTTTACCTATGGGTTTCTCGATTTTGTTATCTATTTTTTACAAAATCTTTCAAAATACAAGCCAAAATTTGAAAACTAAAAAATAGTTTTCAAAAATTTAATTTAATTTTTGGAATTTATCTAAGAATTCAAAGGTTTCCAAGAAAGATGAAAGTCATTGTAAAGATTGAGAGAAAACAAGCACAATTTTCAAAACTAAAAAATCAAATGATTATCAAATGGGTCTTAATAAATCTTATGAATATGAAGAATTTTTCTTGTAAAATCTTGGCTACTAAAATTTTACATTCCTAGATAGAACAAAAAGACAATATACAAGGTTTTTAGTTCAAAGGCAGTATACAATTTACAGAATGAATAAAAGTTGTAATACTTGGTTCATTCTATGATTTGAAACAACACGACTAGATACAATAATTAAAAGACCAGACCCTCTTATTAAAAATTGGAAGGATATATAAAAAAAAAAATGAAAATGTACTTAAAAATTTGAGATTTTTAATATCTTAAACAAAATAGAGAGAAGTGACTATTATTATTATATTTTTTTAGTACAACAATATATGGAGTGGAAAGATTTAAATCTTTAATCTCATAGTTGAAGTATATGCCTAAATTAGTGGCAGAGATGTGACTATTATTAAATTAAGGACAAAAAGAAGTAAGATAGTACATAAAAAAAAGAGATGAAGTGACTTGTGACTAATATAAAACTAAGGATAAGGAATAAGGGAGCACAAAAGAGAAGAGACTAAGAGAAGAAAATGACAAGTAAAATGAGATTCAATGAAAAGTAAAATATTCTCGAGATGTATCTTTCCAATGCTCCAAATAACCATTATTAATGAAAATTAAGATATTATAGGCTATGAGACCTATATGAACCAATAACTATAGCCCATAGGTGTTAAGGAAAGAAATGCACGTCTAATTAATATATGATTTATAGTATGACATGTTATATTATTATATGTTAATCCAAACATAATTATGAATAACGTGTCTATATATATTAGATAAAAGGTTGGCTAACAAAACATAGTTCAACAGACATAAAGTAGCTTATGATCAAGAGGTTATAGGTTCGAATCTTCCCACATTCAAATGTTCTTGAACTCCAAAAAAAGAAGAAGAAAAAAGACAGAACGTTGTATTGAACAAAAAAAAAATCCTAAAATTGAATAAGAAAATAGGATTGACAAAAGTTTGAAAAAATATGAACCATGAACCATAAATACGCCGTCTGTGGGAATCGAACCCACGACCACATGGTTAAAAGCCATGCGCTCTACCGGCTGAGCTAAGACGGCATCTGTGAGATAAAGTTTAGTGTAATATATTTTAAGATTTAATAAGGCAAGAAGGATCAAATTCATTTCGAGAAATCAAACGGTCTTTTGTGGAGCTGGCAGGTTCAAATCATTTGCAAATGTAATTAAAAAGATAAAAGCAAGTGTTATCTTCTAAACTGATAAAATCATCTTTCATTAATTAACTATGCATTTTACAACAAACTCAATAACACAGATCCCACCTGACAGAAATCTGAAAAAAGAAAGAAGAAAAGCATTACAAAACTGAAACACAAAATAGCTACACCCATCGCTACAGCAGCAGTAGCATTTTCAACTTCCATCAATGCTACCTACTGTTTACCATGTAGCGATGTAAGTATACATTAGTGGAAATAAGAACACTATACAATCCGCTCGAGTACGTATAACTCGGGATTCTTCCCTTCTCTCTTGAGGTCACTGCGACGGGTTTCTGTTACGTTTTTCTGGAGAACCGTGCTTATGTAAAGAGAGCAGATGCAGATGGTCTAGGATAAGCAGTGACTTCCTTGTGTGGCTTACCAGTGTCTGAGGTTTGTTTACAAGTCCTGGATCTTCTATTCCCAGTAGCTCCAGTTCCTTTGGAATCCTGGAGATCCTTCAACGTTGTTACAATTTCGCTCATACTCGGCCTGAACTTGGGTTCTGCAGATAGGCAACGTGATGCAAGGATTGCTACTCTAAAAGCAGATTCCATGGAGTAGTTGCGTTCGATACGTGTGTCAAGTAAACGAAAAGTCTTGCGTTTATTAGCAAGGAAGGGTTTGGCCCACTCGACCAGATTCTGTTCCCCCGGTGGTCGATTCTTGTCGATTGCTCTTCGACCAGATAAAATTTCCAACAGAACAACCCCAAAACTATACACATCACTCTTGGCACTAAGATGACCTAGCAGTCAGATAAAATAACAGATTAACAGAAGAGATCACAGAAAATATTCTTTTTCCACGTTAGAACAAGTATATCAATGCAATCATTAGCTGAATATTACCTGTGGCCAGATACTCGGGAGCTGCATATCCATATGTCCCCATAATTCTGGTGGAGACGTGACTTTTGTCGCCCGTAGGTCCATCCTTAGCCAGGCCAAAATCGGAGAGCTTCGAATTGTAGTTCTGTAACCATATCATGGAATAGTATCTTCAGAAATACAGCTTAAAACTGCAATCTCGCCACACCATAACAACTACTTACCGAATCAAGGAGTATATTTGATGTCTTGAAATCACGGTAGATCACTTTATTTTCATCACTGTGAAGGAAAGCCAGTCCCTTTGCAGCACCAAGAGCGATCTTCAAGCGAAGGCTCCAAGAAAGAGGTTGAAAATACAGCCCTCCTGAAAGAAAAAAGTTGCAATAATGTTAATAAATTGACATTCCTAAACAACAGAGCCTTTTTGCCTAATCAGGGTAGGAGATGAGGACTCACTCCTAAACAAATGGTTCTCCAAGCTGCCTCGGGGAAGGAATTCATACACCAGCAACCGATGTTCATCTTCCAAACAATAGCCTATCAATCTTACTAGGTGAGAATGATGAAGTTGTCCCAGAAAATTGACTTCAGCCTACAGTATTGAAGAAACTAAAGGGTAAGTGGATTGATAGCTTACTTTGTTGAAGTCAACAATAAAGCAGAAATCATAGGCAACCTGACATTTTTTAAAGGAAAGAACATTGACTTACCAGCCACTCCTTGTGACCTTGGAGACCATCTAGGTTGAGCCTTTTCACCGCAACAACCGTGCCAGACCCTGGCTTGGCAGCAGAAGATGAATGCTCATCAATCCAACCTTTATAAACCGAACCGAACCCACCTTCCCCCAACAAACTATCAGGACGGAAATTCCTAGTGGCCAATTTAAGTTCCGAAAAACTAAAACTCTTCAGATTTGAGGACTGCAGGATCTCATCCTCACTCCGAGAAATTGATGTTGATGAGAACTTGCTGTTGCTGCTTGAGCTAGAGAGATCGATTGCATCCCTGCTAACACCGTTTAAGTTTCCTCCTGCATAACTTAAATGTAAGATATCCATACTTGAACTAAAACTATTATTGTCAAATCAAGTTGCAATGCATATAGAATTTTGAGTGTCTACAGAACTTGATTCCCCAATTTCGGTTCATGTAAGAACGTTCAAATACCAGTAAGATGCCAAAGAACAAGAATATCCCAATTCCCAACACAAAAGAATATGGCTGGTGGGGGTCCAGGGAAGAAACGCGACACAAGTGATAAAAAAAATAAATGCAGAGTGAACACACCAACCAAAACCAAACAACAAACAAACGAACAAACGCCTAGCATTCCACAGATAAAAGTTCCATGTTCCAATTTAAACAATACCTCATATTTTTTTCCCTTTCTTTACAAGAGAACCTTCTACTCCATACCATTCCAATCCCATAGTAGCTAAATTTAGAAACACGACAATTTTTGTTCTAATGAGTTGACCAACAGATCTTAATCATTTAAGCCATACTATAAACATCAAATGTCTAAACCCTGGAGAACGAATCTCCAACCCTTTGTTATGTAAAATCATGAAAACGTGTTTTTCCCTTTTCTTTTCCCAATAAACAAACGAGGGAGAAACAGCGAGAAAGGCAAAGAAATGAACAATTAAACTTAAACACAATGGGCAAGATATTCATTTCCATGGCGTCAGAGCTCTACCTGTACCAGTACTGCATGTGCTAACAGCTTTAATTCTGGCGCTAAAGCAAATCCCCATGGAACTGGCCCAAAATCTCACAGCCTGCCCAGTTTTCTCCCTACGGATCACAAAATTCAGCGGCTTACAGAAAGAAATTTCAACAGTAAACCAAACCGAAGAGCAAAAACTTGCAGATCCGAGTTCGAAAATGGAGATTTACAAGCACAGAAAGATGGGTATCACTCAAAAGGAGTAAAAAAACTTGCATGCGATCACAGATTCAGAATTCAAGTTCTGACAACAAAATTGAGAGAAAACAGAAAAATCCCCAAACCCCACGAACAGGGGAGGGAGCAAATTCAATTACGTACCAGTTCGCTCCACAGACTCAGACCTCAGCAACAAACGAAGTTGAGAAGGCAGAGATGGGAGGTGGAAACAAATATTTAAAAGGGTCAAATCGAATTGCGAAGGAATCTTTGAAGGCCTATTTAGAGAGAGAAGGGGGGGAAAGAGTTGAGAGACTTTGACTGGGAAAATTGAGGAACAGTGTCCGATAGTAAGAATGAATAAAGAATGGAGCAGTGGGAGATGGTTGAAAGGGGCCCAGTGCGCGAAGTTGGAGAAATTTGCACTAATGGCGGTCAGTCCCTGGCCCCGCATTTTGCCGTAGAAACTTTTTGATGGAACCTTTTTCATTTTTTCATCTTTTTGAAGATTTTACCTGGTCAAATCAGAAGCAGAACAGATAGGTTTCGAGCTGCAGAATTGTGATGAGATTCTCTACCATTTGATTTCACCATGGAATCGATGAAAAGTCAAAAAGAGCTCATCAGTGATCACTGCAGCACTCTGGTTTTGCGAATTTCTATTAACCGCGTGTTCTGTTTTCTGGTTTTTTTAGTAAGTAATGAATTGACTTGCTTACTTCTAAATTTATTTGTAACAATTTGTTTTAAGAACATTCAAAAGAAAAAAAAAACATTTTGTTTTAACTTTTAAGGGCCAGTTTTAATATTTTTATGTTTTTATTGCATCTAAATTTTGAATTTAAAATTTTAAAATGGAAAATTATATTAAAAAAAGGATAATTTTTTTTAATAAATATAGTATTTCAAATTATAAACTCAATTTATTTTTGTTAAATTAAAATATGTATGTTGGAATAGAAATTTCGACCAACCCAAAATTGCCACGTCATTACCCAACATTAATGACGAAATTATATTTAATTAGAGATTAATTAAATTTGCAAAGATTCCTATATTAAATTATGGCAGGTTCAAATACACTATTGGGTTCTTTGAAATTTGGAAGACAAAAGCCCAAACTGAAGGCCCAGTCCAGATGCTAGACCCAAAGGCAACTAAGCCCAGTCCAAAGAAGCTGGCCCAAAGTCAACTAGGCCCAGTCCAAATGGCTAGGCCCAAAAGTCAACCAGGCCCAAAAGGCTGGCCCAAAGTCAACCAGGCCCAGTCCAAATGGGTTGGCCCAAAATCAATTGGGCCCAGTCCAACAGGCCCAAGCCCACCTGAGGTCCATGAAGAACTCTATAAATAGAGAGCTTCCTCCTTCATTTCAGAGGTTCAGAACTGAAGAAGCTCAGAGAGAATTCAGAAACAAAGTTGTGAAGTCTCTATAAGCTCCTGAAGATCAAATACCTTCTGAACAAAGAACACTTCTTGAAGATCAAGAACGATCCAAGAAGATCAACAAGCCGAAGATTTTCAACAAGCTACAAGCTGAAGACCTTCAACAAGCTACAGGCCGAAGACCTTTAACAAGCTACAAGCTGAAGACCTTCAACAAGCTACAAGCTGAAACCCTTCAACAAGCTACAAGCTGAAGACCTTCCACAAGCTCAAAGCTGAAGACTTTTCCACAAGTTCAAAGTTGACGATTCAACCTCGAGAACAAACGTTCCAGCCCTCGAGTCAAGTATACAACGAGAGAAAGAATCAGAGGATCATACATTAGAGATTGTATTCACTATACTGAAATTAATACAAATCAAGTTATTTACACGTATTAAATTTCCCTGTCGAAATCTCGTGTAAACAATGTATACTATAATATATTATAAATTATATAATATTGTAAAATAATAATTATACAAAATTTATAAAAAAATACATGTTCATAAATTAATTAATAATGGTTTATATTCATCTAAATATTTAGTTTTGCAACTACAACTAATTTCATAGTTTATAAATATATTATATAACACATTTTGAACAATTGTTTAAATTAGAATTCAATTTCTAAATTTGCTACCAAACACATATCTAAAAATATGAAATACAATTCTGTTTTCAGATTGCCTATCAAATAGGCCCAAATTTTTTGGCTTAAGGATTTAGTTTTATATAGTTTAAAATTTATAACGATATAGTTTTATATAGTTTAAAATTTATAACGATTGAATGTATGTATGAAAATCTGCTCAAAGCTAATTTACTTTTATATAGTTTAAAATTTATAACAATTTAGTTATATGTAGTTTAAAATTTATAATGAGTTAGGATCCATTTAGAATATAGACATTTTTTTTAAAACATATTTTCAACAAAAATATTTTTACATCTTACCTTTTTCAAAAAATACTTTAAATAATAATTATTTTAGTTGCACTATATTAAAAAATAATGATACTAATTAAGAATATAATTTTTTTTTCCTTACTACATGTTTTAAATATTTTCAATTAATCACTTAAAAATCATTTTTGAATAATCTATCTCTCAAGAATTTCTTCAAAATTAGCTTTTAAATTAATTCAAAATTTTAAAGTAGTTTTAATTTATTAAGATTTAAAAAAAAACATTTTTGATTTTCTAAAATCATTCAAAAAGTTACACTAAACTCACTTTAAATTATTAATTTGTCCAAATGCACTTATAGAAAAAATGATTTTGTTTTAAAAAGCATTTTTTTCAAAAATTATTCCAAACACATTATTAGTGTTTGAATGAAAATAGAATCAAATGAAGTATCAATTTTTATTATGTAACAATTTACTTATAACTTATACACATTTGGTTTATTTGTCAATCTACATAGGTAAAAAGGTCTTATTAAATTTTAAAAATATTTTACACGGTATGAACTAAATGTTATAAGCCAATATGAGTATATCGAAGTGAATAATATATCAATTACCATTTCAAAGATCAATAGTTTGATTTTTCATTCCCGTCGATTAAGGTGCTAAAATGTAGAAAATATACCGATTAAACCATTAGCATATTTTATTATTTTAATAAATTATTTGGCTTTTCGATGCTTAGGAAAAAGTGGTTTTTATTAATAATAAGAAAGGATCCCAGAGCATGTTTGCAGTCTTGCAGAGCGATAATAGAAAAGTGGTTCTATTATTAATTGAAAAGAAACTCAGAGCATGTTTGGCTATGAGGTTTTAAATATAAAGGAAAATATTTTTAGGCTAAATTATAAAAAATACTACTCAACTTTATCTCTTGTTTTAAAAATATCTCATATTCTTTTAAAAGTTGCAATATTACCTTTGACATTTTCATAAACATTTTAAAACTACACTTAAAGTAGAAATCTGTTAGAATGTTGAACGAAAAATCAACGTGACGATGACCTGAAATGACGTGACAGTGACTAGTATATTTGTCTGGATTAAGCCTGAGAGAACAACATTAAAGACACGTTAACTTTTTGTTCAATGACATTCTAACGGTTTTTTAAATATTATGAGACAACATACTCAAATTTAATCATAAAAGTACTCAACTTCAGACACAAAATTGAACGAACAAAAAAAAAAAAAAAAAACCCAACGTCCAAACGAATAAATTCAACAAAAATAAAAATGTAACATAACTAAAAAATCAACAGCCACAAAAAGAATATGCTCACTCATTGGAACCCACCACCTAGCTAAACCCTAAAAAAACAAAAAACAAAAAAAATAAAATATTATTATTATAAAGTCGGCCACCAATGATAATAGAATTTCCAAATGGATTTAGGTTTGATCAAAGTAACTTTTTGTTCAAATTTGGCATTTTATTACATATTCAGAGTCTTAAGACTGTTATGGTCAAAATTTCTATCGTTTTCTTAGGAAACAAACAAATTAAACAAATGCCCATATTCCCATTTTTCCACAATTTTCTTCACTTACTTCAAGCAATCCACAGGGGTCCATGTCCTATCCCAATTAGTAGAAAAAGTGTTATATTTATTTGTCAAAAGAATGTAAATGAAACAAGATTCTTTTTTTTTTTTTCTTAGTATTTATCACAAGTCAATAATGATTTGTGGCCAATGAATCTCACGTCAAATTAAGAATCAAAATTTGTATGCTTGATGAATTTCATTCGTATTTCTAAGGAATGTTTGATAATTATTTGGTTTTTAGTTTTTTATTTTTAAAAGTTATGTTGATTTTATCACTATGTTTTACCATCATTTTTTTTGGGCAACCAAGAGATGGAGGTCGTAGAAACAAACATACCAACCATGAATAAAATATAGAGATTGAAAATTTGAAAAAAAAAACATTGAATTAAGATAAGATATATAAATTGTAATTTGTTAACTTCACATTAATTTCGAATTAATTTCTAGACTATTGATATGACAAACTCAAAGACTAATTTCAAAGACGAAAATGTGAATAGTCTACACTAGTGAATTAACAAAGAAAGTCATGAGCACACTGATAAAGAATAAAGATGATGACCTAGATAAGTACCAACGAGGAGTATATATTCGGAAATACATTTGTATTCCTCATTTAACTTCAAGGTGGTAACACTAACCATTGAGCTATATGAGTACGAAAACACAATGCAGTAGTGTGTGAGTCACATTTAGTAATTTCAGCTATGAATCTAATAAAAACAAAGCTTAAGATAAGTCGCAACAAGAGTATATATTCATAATTTCATCTACAATTTTCCGTTTTAACATCAAATCAATAACCCTAAACCTTAAACATTCATAATATGAAAATCACAATGATCGAAATGAACTACCACAATGATCGAAATGATGAACTACCTAAGAATTGACATCTACATAGCAATATATAGAGAAACATACCTCTCCACTTATTTTTCCAACGAACTCAAGCAATGTAAATATGTTTAAATACCCATTAAGCATATAGAAGCAGAATGATGACCCACTATTTTTTGATTTGAAAATCCTGATACATCAATCATTAATCACATTTACCTGTCATCATTTATGAAGATGTTCCACACTTGAAAGTCCCTCGTGCCTCATTGACGGATATTCCTGTATTTCCATCCATTTATGTATGTCATTGACAAAAAACATCATAAATATCAATGTATACATGGTGTATAAAATGATAAATACTGAACTTAAAAGGTATATACCTAGATTTTCTCAATTAAATTGGTTGCAAACCAAAGAATGAAGGTGTATGCCTCTTCAGTTCAGGTTTACAGCCTTCTCTCTCCCTCCACACTCGGTCATAACCAATCCTAATCGCAGGTGAATCTCTTCTTTCATTTTTATCCTTTTTTCATTATAGATTTTTTTTTCTTTTTTTGTAGACATTACTTACAATTTCCTCTTTTTTTTTTAAAAAAAAAATTTTCTTAAGAAAACATTCGAATTCTTAGTCAAATTTCAAAAACAAAAACAAAAACAAGTTTTTAAAAATTATTTTTTAATTTGTGGATTTTATTTTTTATACATTTACTTTTGTGAGAATCTCATTGGTAATTTAGATTGATCACTGTTTCCAATATTAGTATATAGAAAGGGTTGTAATTCTTGTTTTTTTAATCTGTGTAATTCTTGTTTTTTTAATCTAATTTTGGTCCTTAAACGTTTATTCAATTTTGATCTCCAAACTTTGAAATTTTTTCATTTTAGTTTTTGTCTAGTTTAGTTCTTAAACTTTTAAAAAATAATCATATTGATTTTTATCATTATTATTCTGTCATCTAATATTCATTATCGGATAGCAAATTTTTTTTTGAGAAAATCTAATAGCTAGCAATCTTTGTCAACCTATGGCTCTAATATATGCCACATTAATATGTTATCACACATGTTTGAAGCTATGTTATCTGTCTATTAAACAATTAATAGACAAAATAAGAATAAGAATAAAAATGGTCATATTTTTAAAGTTTTAAGGACTTAAATAAATGTCAGAGACAATGTAATTTGTACAAACATTTCTTTTAGAGGGCGTTTGGCGCTCATAGTTGAGTTGAGTTGGACAGAGTTGAGTTGAGTTGTGGAGAGTTAACGAGTAACACCTCGTGAAATGGGAAACCACGTGAAGTTACTCAAAATGGTGGGGAGTTCATTACTCAAAACGGTAGGGTTGAGTTGGTTTGTTAAGAGTTGATTTGTTGATGAACAAAATGGGAAGTTGGGTTTTAAACCAAACTCAACCCAACTCAAGTCAATGGGCCAAACACCAAATAACTTTTTACCTTTTACTTGTTGGTGAGTAAATTTTTAAACTTTGATTTTCAATTTTACTAAACTAAACTAAAAACTAAAATGAAAAAACTTGAATAATTGTGAAATCAATATCTTAATGAGTTAAAGTCTCATTCTTTCAAGGATTATTAGTTGGACAAATACTTTTTAAGATACCATTTATCTAGTTATGTGTATTTTATTATTGAGTTTAGCATATTTTTTAAAAAACTTTTTCTTTTTCATTCTTGGTGTTATGGCTGGTTTGAGTATATATCTTGATGTATATCTATAAACTTGATTTTAAATGTCTTATTAGTTGAATTCTATATAATTTATTAATTAATTGTAACGTACTTATCAATTTAGTTTTAGGTTTATTTCAACTTTGATCCTAAATTTTCAAAATATCTATTTTAGCCCTTCTATCTTTTAAAAGAATATTCATTTCGATTCATGAACTTTGGATAAACTAGTTAGTAACACATGCGATGCAAGTGGAAATCTTTAGTTTTATTTTGCAATATAAAAAATAAAGTTTCATAAATTTATTAAATATTGCAAATAAAATAGCTAATTAAGATATCTTAGAAAGATAATACACAATAAATGAATAAATGACTAAAGTATAAAAGAATTTAAATGTCACCCAAAAAAAGAATTTAAATGTAAATATGATAAATGTATTGAAAAAATGAACAATAAATTATATTCATAACCCAAAGTACTTGTTATTTGGTTGATCTTGAAACCCTAAAACCCATAAATTATCTATTTCATTTTTTTCCATAAAAAATCCCATAAAATAAATTAATAATAATATAAAGTGCTGAAATTTACTTTTAGGGATTTGAAATGATTTGAAAGTTAACTAAATTATATGATGTCAATCGGGTTATTAAGTCAATGGTGAAGGGCAAGAGCAAAACAATTAGATTTGCTATACTTCTTTTAAATTTATTTTTAATTTAATGAAATGATTCGTTTAGTTAGATTTGGTTAGTTAGATGTGGTAAGATTTGATATATTGGGTGTGAGCTTTTTTTTAGCAAAGATTGCAATATTTTTAATTACATCATGCAAAGAGGGGTACTTAAAGCTCAAATAAAAAAATAGAGAGAAATATTTGGTTTTTCTTTTATTCTCTTTTTCATGAATTTTATTTTAATGATATATTTATATTATTAATTTAATTGTCCATAGTTTATTTTAAATTATATATTATAATTATAATTAATGAAGTTTAATTTTTAAAACATTTTAAAAAAGTGTGTCTTATATTTATATAATTGAAATGTAACAAAAAAGAAGTGAAAAAAATATAGACACAACAGGTAAAGGAATCATGAAAATAATATAAATGTATAATATATAATTTTAGCATTTCCCTAACATTGTATTTGTTGATTTAAAAGTGATATAATCAAAAAATTTAAAAATGGTTGAATGAATAAATTATAAGAATAAATATACATTAATTTGATTCATTATATCTAAATTACGCACAATTGTTAAATTATTTTTTGAGAATTAATTTTAATTGAAAATCTATAATAACATTGGTTGATAATATTGTAATTTTTCTAAATGAAAATGACAAATTTATCAATTTAAAAAGTTAGTCATAATTCTAAATGAAAATGAAAAATTTATCAATTTAAAAAGTTAGTTATAAGAGTTTGAAAACTATGTTTATTTTTTTTATGCATTATAAAAATTATATTTAAATCTTCTTATTAAAGAGTATTTTATTCATTGAGAAAAAAAAAGATGACTTTAAGGAAATATTGCTAATGCAATTTTGTGTTATATTAGTTTCTTTTAACCCACCTCCTTAGAAAAAAAAAATCATGCATATATATTAAAAAACATCTAAAATATTCATGAATCTAATTGAATCTGTTAAAGTATTTGTTTTATTTTCTATGGAATTATCTTCCAAATTTCAACTTAAAAAACCATTTTTTTTCTTACACATTATAAAATTGTAATTGAAAATGAAGAAGACGAAAGAGAACCTGTTGTTTTTAAATCTTCCTATTAAAGAGTATTTTATTAATTGGAAACAAATGCGATAACTTTGAGGAAATATTGTTAATGTAATATTATGTTATGTTAGTTTCTTTTAGCTTACCTCATTAGGAAAAAAAATCATGCATATATATTCAAAAACATATAAAATATTCATGAATCTAATTGGATATGTTGAAGTATTTATTTTATCTTTTATAAAATTATCTTCCAAATCTCAACTTAAAAGACTATTTTTTTAAAAATGTATTTGTTTGTTGAAGATCTTTCTTGAGCTAAAAATCGATCAAAATATCTCAACCTCACTATACAATTCAATTTTAGAGAAGCATTCTACTTACCTATGCAGAAAAAAAAAATCTCATTTTATACATTATGAAGTTGTAATTAAAAATGAAGGAGACAAAAGAGAATCCATTGTTAAATGTCATAGATCAACAAATATCACGAAATACTAATACTTTATAAATATGATTCTACATATCAAACATACTCTAAATCGAGTACAGCGAATAATGTCAAAAAAAATTTGAAAATTAGTGATTAAAAAATCCATTATAGTGAATAATGTAAAAAAAAATTAAAAATTAAAAAAGTTTAAATTTGAAAAAAAAAATGATAGATAATAATATCTCTTAATTGACAAAAATTAGTTTTTGAATTCTTAGTTGAGACTTCAATGTGGCACAATTCACCTTCCGAAAAATGAAAACTTTTAATTTCGATTCTTGATTTTGCCATCATCACTTGACATTTTGGTAGGAAAAAATAGATAGTATATGTATTTGACAATCATGTTATTTTTCCTTTATACATGGATGAGGCAATATTGCTCTGTGTATAGAATGAGCAAAAGGACTCTAAATATAAAAGACAATACATATCTAAATATAAATGGAAAGCTTATATCAGAAAAGTTTAACAATGATTAAGAGAGGGATGATTTTATCAATATGAATGGAAAGCTTATATCAACAAATATCACAAAATACTAATACTTTATCAATATGATTTTACATGTCAAACAATAATATAGCAAAAAATGTCCAAAAAAAAAATAGAAATTAGCAATTAAAAAATCCATTATAGCGAATAATGTAAAAAAAATTTGAAAATTAAATAAGTTTAAAATTTAAATTTAAAAAAAAAATGATAGATAACAATACCTCTTAATTGACAAAAATAAGTTTCTAAATTCTCTGTCAAGACTTCATTGTGATACAATTCAATGTTTCCCTCCTGAAAAACGAAAACTTTTAATTTCCATTCTTTTTTTTGTCTATCATCACTTGACATTTTGGTAGGAAAAAATAGATAATGTATGTATTTGGCAATCGTGTTATTTTTTTTTATACATAGATCACACCTATAGGATGCCTCAATTCACTAAAAATATAAAGACAAAAGAGGAAGACAAAAATTCTCCTCCATAGCACCTTTTAATATAGTATATAGATAATCATTTTTTTAAAAATATCAATCTATCATCTAATCTTCATCTACCCCAATGTGCTAAGCAATTAACATCAAAATAACATAAATGACCAAAGTTATTATTATGATTAATTTTGATAAAATTTGAAAGTAAAATAAATACCCAAATGAAATAAACTTCAAAACTTAGAGATTAAAATAGATATTTAGAAGTTCAAATACTAAACTAGAATAGTTCTAAGTTTAGACGTAAAATGAATTCTTTTTTTTTTTTAGTTCAACAACATATCAGGAGTGAGTAAATTCGAACATCTAACATCTTGGTTGAAGGTAAATTGGTCTTTAACCATTTGAGTTAGGTTTAGATGGACCGTAGAATGAAATTTAAATCTATTTTACTTTGACTCTACAGTTAATTTAATTAATTTTAAATTTTGTAGGCTAAATTTGTCTGTATATTTTGGTGCTTAATTAGCAAGCATTAATAGGTGATTGTGAGGGCGGCCATTACAAGTGCCGACCAAACATTTATTAGCACAGCAAATTCAATAATTGAAAACAGTATTCAAAATTCATATCCTTCTGTTTTCTTCTACAACCTAATCCAAAACCACTTCTTCTGCAGCCTCTTGTTTTATGGGTGAATGAATTATTCATTGCTTTAATGCCATTTTCCAACTTTTCATCTTTATGAACCTCAAACCAAATTGGGTCCCTTTATAACACACATCTTTTCATCCTCTTTAATATTTCATAAAGATGCCAAATAAAAATATTACAAAGCGATCTGGAGTGAAGATTTAAGCTATATAACGTCTTTATAGTTGACATTGAAACTATTCCCCGAGGAATCAATTGGTTTTTAACGATTTTAAGTATTTTTAAAAATTGATTTTTTTTTTTTAAATAAGTTATTGTTGTGAGCAATTACTATAATCTTACTTTAAAAAAAAAAAAAACTATATTCTTAAATTTTTTAAAAGAAAACTAAGCACATTTAATGCAAGCATTAGGTGTCTCGTATGGTTGGATGGATGATGTAAGACAGAAACACATGGAGCACAAATTCCTGTTTGAAAAACATATACTTATGATAGTTGTGGGAAATTATTATGTTCATCAATGTCTTTTGTCTCATCTTCCATACAACAATTCTAACAAATTTTGATTGCTTCTCTTTCCAATTAACTCCCAATTTGAATATGTGAATTTCATTTCTTCTTCCTCTTTGGACAAAACTCTATGTACCTTTTATTTTTTTTAAAAAAAAAAAAAAAAAAAAAACTCTACTTTTGTGTGTGTGTGCGCGTGTGTGCGTGCGTGCGTGTGTGTGTGATGGAGTCGAGTTTGAATGGTAATTTGAATCGAAACTCTCTTAGGTTTTATTTTTATGAGCTAGATCAATTCTCTCATATTTTGTATGAAAAATAAAGTGGCTGTATTCAAGAATTAAAGTTACTTTGAATTTAAATTTTTTGATAGTTGGTGTAATTATGAAATAAAATTCTTTTCTTTAATTCTTTTGATTTTGTTCGAATTATTTTTAACCTTTTAATTTAATTTCAGAGTTAATTCAGAACATTTGAGTAATTATGAAATTTGTACAACATAATATAGTTACTCTTTTAATTTTTGTTTTTTCATTTTATTTTATAGTTTTTGTCGTCTAGAATTCAAATTTATCTCTGCATAAGGGAGCAGTAAATTTAATTATATCAATATTTAGGGAGGAAATGACATTACGAGGATTCAAACACAAGACCTAGTGCTCTGATATCATGTTAAATCATGTTAAACCACCAATCAACCCAAAAACTTAAACTAATTGGTTACGGTAAATTTAGTGGGAAAAAAACAAACTACTTAAAACATCCTAGTTGTCTCAAATTAGCAAACATATCTAAACAATATTGGTTAGTTAGATTTGTCTATTATTGTCAACTATGGTTAGTCATTTTAGGTAGAAAACCATGAGAACATTATCAACAACCATTTAGATTAATTCAAACTAAGCCTAGATCAAATGATATAATATCACTAAAAGGCTATCTAGAAATGATGTAGGCCAATTTTAAGTAACCAACCAATGCAACTTTTTTTGGCATAACTATATGACGTGTGACTAAATTGAACCAATCTAATGACAATTTTGTTTGATGTCCAAAAGGATATCCTAATTTGATTTGATTGTAAATTTGGGTTAAATTACATTTTTACTCGTAATTCTTCTATACCAATTATATCTCAATTTAGTCCCCATTTATCATTTAAAATTTACGAAACAATTAACAAGGCAATTTTATGGAAGCTTTTTTTTTTCCTCTGTAATTTGTGGGGTAAAAATTTGACCCTCTAACCTTAAGAAAATGAAATAGTGACCTAACAATTTTCACATTATCTGATTAGATCCTTGGCTTCCATGGCTTCTAGGGGCTCCATCATTTCTCAGGTTGGGGATAGGGTTATTAATGATGTAGGAAGTTCTTCATATGCTACAGTCTCGAATTTTATCTTGTTGAGTGGGATTTGGAGATAGCCATGTATATTTGTTGAATTTTTAGAGCTTTTAGTCTTGATTCATTTGATTCAGCTTGCTCTGTCTAGAGAGGATAAAATTGTTTGGTTACCTTGTTGCTCTGGAGTGTTCTCTGTTGCGAGTGCTTGAGAGGTTGTTTGACCTCGTAGAGGTGTCTGGTTCCATAGCATAGGCTGTTATGGTTTGGGGGCAACATCCCCAAACATTTTTTTTATTGCTTGGTTGGCGATTTGTGATCGTCTTTATACTCAAGATTGTCTTCATAGGTGGGATACCCCTATTCCTACAGTTTGTTTATTATGTTCATCGGGCTTGGAGTCGAGGGATCATTTGTTCTTTGATTACCCTTTCAATCGCGCTGTTTGGGGAAGTGATTGTCGTTTGGGCTCATTCATCTCATCGAATTGCTTACTGGTCTAATGAGTTGGCTTGGATCTGCCATGTTAACTCTGACAAGTGTCGAATCTGGAGGGTTGTTTGGTGTGTTGTGCTCTACCATGTTTTGCGTGAATAAAATTTGCATTTATATGGGTCTGAGGTGCGTTCTCCTTAGAATCTTCTTTTTATTGTTCAATCTAATGTTACTTATCGTTGTGCTTCTTGGGTTGGAGGTGCGTCCTTTGATGAATTTCCCCTTGGGACTATTTTAGTTGATTTTTTGTTTTTTGGTCTTCTTAGTGCTTCTTGTGTGTCCTCTCTACTTTCTTTGTTTTATTTATTCTTTGTGTCTTGCCTTGGGTTGTGAGGTTCTTTTTTTGCTGCACTAATATATTACCTTTGAAAAAAAAAACAAAACAAACAAATCTCACATTATAGCTTTATGATATTTTGTTTATGTTTAAACTATGGTTTGTTTCATTCATATACTCTTAAAATAATTTTCATTATGCTCTATTCTTTTTTTTTTTTTTTTTGACATGCTCTATTCTTTTTAATCATTAAAGTTTGCCAAAACCAAATGTTTCCCACATTTAGTAAGAAGTAGGTGATAATAAAAAAGCATAGGTAAATCATTTCATAGATATAATATATATCTATAAACTTTCATATGTGAACTTTTTGTTTTGGTGACATGGAATGTCTGGTAGGTCATGTTTTAATTAGTGGAGAAAACATGAATTTAGTTCAAGTTTTGAAACATTATTTTAATAGAAAATAGATGAGGACTAATCTTATTTTAGGGTGCAACAGTGAATAATGTTGAGAATTGCTAAAACATTTTTCAAAGTTCAACTTCAAAATATAACTTATCATGTTAGGTTTAATTATTCTTCACCAGACAAAATCACTTTTAAAAAGAAAGTAGGCACCATTTTGAAACTACGCATTAAAAAATATATATTTTTAAAAATTAAAGTTTAAATTTTATTTTGATCATTTGAACACTCAAAATATATTTTTTAGTCCATAATTTTTTTTTAAATAACCATTTTGGGTCTATAAACTTTAAAAGGTTTTTTTTTTTTTTTTTGAGTACTTCATCAACTTAAAACAATCCTTTTGATACTTGCTATTAATTCTACTATGTAGTAACTCGCCTCAGCCAACCACTACATCGCTAATATATTGCAATAATCAATAAATTTTCTATGAAAAAATATGATGTGGGAATTTGAACCTCCAACCTTAAAGAAACGAAGTAGTGCCATAACTGCAAATCTATACTCACGTGGCACATACATCAACAAATTAATATCATATTTGACATCATATTATTCATTTTCTAAATTTTTAATAGTGAAATAGTGATAAACATTAAGTGGTAAAATTCAAGGACTAAAATAGACATTTTAAAAGTTCAAGTGAAAATTTGTAATTTAAACCAAAACTAAATATGCTTAAGTCTATCATCTTAAACTTTTGAATTTAATAATAGTTTAAACTAAAGAGCATAAGATCAATAATTCATTCTAAATTCTTCAAATAACATAGATAATTGATTTATTGGATTTTTTTTTTTTTTGGAGATATGATATATATTGGATTTGACTAATTTATGATAGATACATTTTCCAATATTTGCATTTGGCATTAAAGAAATACAAAAAGCATGGTGAGAAGGCTACCTAACCATCACAATAAGAGTTCCATGCATGACAAAATTAGTCAACATAAGTGGTCCTTCCCATCCCCACCCACCAAAATGAAAAACAACATACAAAGCTTTTAATTAAATATTGCAATTGCTTTCTTTTTGAAGTTTTTGGTACTTCCTCAAATCACCATTAAAAACTATACCCTTTTCCTCTTTTCTTCCCTTTCTTTTTCTTTTCTTTCACTTTGGCATTGCAATTACTATTTAAATTTTTCTTTTTTCTTTTTTTTTTGGATATTGCAACCAATTTTGAAGTTGATTCCATGTTTAAATCCCCACAAAAGGATTAAAAAAAGATCTTTTTAAAGGGAAAAAAATATGAAAATTTTGTTTTCTTCCCTCAAATATTGACATTTTGATATATGATTATGAATTTGATGTTGTTCAAATGAGTTTATCTTTTGAACAAATGATTTTAAGAGACTAATATTTTAAAATAAAAATAAGATTAAAATATTATCTTTTGATGAGATGAGGTTTCTAATTTAACATCATTAGTTTGTCACTTTTTTTTATAACTTTTGAATTAATGTATTTTTTAAAAGAAAATTTCAAACTTACTTTAACCCTTAAAAAGCGTGAGATTCAAGAAAAGCTTTTGGTCAAATTCTAATTAAAAGGTTTAACATAATGCATGGATACATCACTTGACAAAAAAAAAAAAAAAACAAACAAAAAAAACAAAGTATTCATTCATTAAAAAAAATTAAAAGGAAAGAATCAATAAAATTCATAAAAATAGGGGTGATTTTTTCTTTACATAAAATTAAATGTCATTACTTTTTTTTTAAAACTTACACTATAACATTAGGGCAGCTAACAAACTTATATTTTGATTTTAGAGTTGTTTTTCTGAAATAGCATTAATATTGCCTTTTTAAAACACGATTTCATTAATCTAAGTTAAAAATGAGCTTCTTTTTTTTTTTTGTGTGTGTTATAAAATAGTTTTAAAATTATCAGTTGAAAAAACAATTTTATTCAGAATTAGTTCAGTCATTAAAAAAAATCAAACATAACTTTTACCAAATGATTTGATAAAATAATTTATTTCACTGTAATATTATATTTTTATTTTGTAATTTTGTAATTTTATCTTAATTAATTCCCTCACTAATATTATAGATAAGAAAAAATCTCTAATAGGTGCATCACAAATTCAACTAGAAAAGTCTAAACTCCATGAAAAAGAAATGTTCATAAAAAACTTGAATCTTGTCACTAGCAACTTGATTCTTCCCAAAGAGGTCCAACATCTACAAAATCTTCGCCTGCCTCTATTAAAAAGTTTAATTGCCCAAAGAGATTATAACTCAATCCATATCGAACAAAAAATTGTGTCTATACACATATATATTTCAAAACAACTATAAATTTAATCAAATAAACCTTTTAAGCTATCCATTTGAGCGTAAAAAAAGTGAGTATAACTCAACAGTAATTGACATTACTCATTTCCTTGAAATTAGATATTCAAATTTTCATACTCCACATTTTATTGTATTAAAAAAAAAACCTGTCAATTTAAGCATAATTTCATTGGTCTAAGCATTAATAACTCCTTTGATAGGGAGTAAAAAATTTCTCTTCTTCTTTTTTTGTTTAAAGCTCTTTACTTGTCCACTAAAATACCGTAAAAAGGGGTTTGAATTATTATAATGTTTTCAATTTGGCTAGAATTTGGAGTTTGATGTGAAAGAAAGTGAAACAAAATTTTTGGTTGCCGTGATTAATCCTCTTTAAAACCTTTTGCCAAATTGACTTGTTTTTTTTTCTTCGAGTTTAATTGACTCTTGTTTTACTACCAAACCAAAAGTCTTCATCAAATGAAAATTGTAAGTCTTAATCCAAACTTTAGCCGCGTCCCCACCTTAAAATTTACTCTTTTTTTTTTTGGAAGAAATGTTTAAATTTCCTTCTCAATCATTAAAGTTAAAATTATATTATTTCAGTTTTTGGATTTTGAAGACTTCTATTTTAATCCATGAATTTTTAGGTTATTTATTTTGATCTTTGAACTTTTAAAATATCTATTTTAGTTAATGAACTTTTAAGATTACTTTATTTTGATTTTTGTGCTCTCAAAATATCTCTTTTAGTCACTTAATTTTTGAGTTTATTCTATTTTGGTATATAAGCCTTCAAAATATATATTTTAGTAACTGAGCTTTAAAATAAAAATCAATTTACTCCCTAGATTTTGTTCTTTTCAGCTCAACAAAATATGGTTGTGTGGATTCAAACTTTTGACTTTTTGATCAATTATATATGTCTTAACCCATTACGCTATGCTCACAGGATCCTTAGATTTTTTTTTTTTTGGGAAAAGAAACACTCAAGTTAGTCTCTAGACTTTAAAAGAAAAAAGATATAGATAATGTAGCTTTGGATATATATATTAAAGTGATAACATGGACATGTATTAGAGCCACATAGATTAACTAAGATGAACATTAGTTTGGTGGATATTAGGATGTTGAATAATAGCAAATAACAAAACAATTATTATTTTTAATTAAGTTCACCAACTAAAATGGAAATGTTCAAAGTTGGCTAAATCATAAAAAATACCCTTGAACTTTGCCCTTTGTTTCAAATAATACCCTTATTCTTTTAAAAGTTGCAACATTACTCTTCATCTTTCATACATGTTTCAAAACTACCATTGGAGTAGAAATTCATTAAAATGTTGAACAAAAAGTCGACATATCTAAATGTCGTTCTTTCCGACTTAATCCAGATCACAAGTATCCTGGTTATCGTCATGTTGTTTGATAATGCACAAAGTGATCTATGTTTAGGGCTTATTGTTGTTGGTTTTGATGCTTAATTGGCCAATTTTATCTACATAATTGTTTATTTTGTAGAAATCGAGTATTTGGAGCTAAACGGAGTAATAATGGCTTTATACTTAAAAAATATGAGTAATTGGGCAAGAATGGAAGAAATCAATACTTTAGAAGAAGGATAATTTGAGAAGCGAGCCTGTGGTTGGCAATGTTATAACATTAATGATTTTCATTATGATGCTACAACAGTGTTGTAGTATTGCATGATGCTAAAACAATGTTATAACATCGCCGTGTAAGCCAATTTTCCAGCAAGGGTAGCGTTGAGACGTTCCATAGAGTGTCTCAACGCTACAAATTTTCAACATCACACCATTTCCAGCTCAAAAACACGTATGGACAACATCTCGACGCTACGCCACGAATTTTTCTATATATGTCACTTTGGGGCATTGTTTTAAAGGATTATCTTTGTGGATTTTGAACAAAACAATAAAATTACGACTTGGGAGGCTAAGGAGATGATATTGGAGCTTAGAAAAGGGATTTTCAAAGCTTGAGATATTGGAGATGGCGACTTAAACGGAATATCACCACGTCAGACTTGATTTGTCTTCTTACCCTTACTTTTTGTATTTTTGTCATGGATTCTAGCTTGAGATTTTGTGGTTATTTTGAAAATATGTGTGGCTAAATTCTTAGTTCTTAGGGATTGATGTAGCCATTGGATTTTTATGATTTAATTAATTGAATGCGTATTTATGCTGAATTCCATTCATGTATTTATTTGCTTAATGCTTTTGAACTACTGGCCATAGATTGAATGTTTTTACATCTGAATCTTATGCTCGAGAGAGAGGATTTAAATTAGAAATTATATGCATGACTAAAGTAGTTATAAGATTGGGAGATTTAAAATTGCTTTAGAAGTTGTAAAAGGAATACTTATGTAACGACCCGACTTTCCCTATTAGACTTTCTAGGGACGTTACTACATGCATGCTGAAGAAATTTAAAAATCTTTGGTAAAAGACAGAAAGAATTAAACTTTTTACTAAACAATCAAAAATCTTTATGCTCGGGATCCCTTTAAAAATCATTTCAAAACATAATATGAATTATAACGTTCAATCAGTTGAAATAGTTTCACAACACATTGTTTACTAAACAAAATATGTTTTAACTAACACACTATCTAAATGCGGAAGTCATGATCCTCAAAGTCACCCATGACCCTTTCAGCAAACTGCCTTGTCAATCGCCTAAGATATGTCTTTGTCTTTGCCTGAAAAGAAAAACATTTTTGAAAATGGTGAGTATTTAAAATACTCAGTAAGTGACCTCACTATTGGGGTCAGGATATGCAAACACATACAAAGTGATTTTTAAAACATTTTTCCTCTAGTGGGAACTAAAACATTTTCATAGTGGAAACGTTTTCCTTTAACTTTTCTCTTCGGCTTAATGTGGACAATTATCCCAACCTAACATTTCCTTTTCATTTAACCTTTTCAAGTTCCTTTTCATTTAACCCTTTCAGGTTCCTTTTCATTTAACCCTTTCAGATTTCTTTTCATTTAACCTTTTCAGGTTCCGTTTCATTTAGATGAACATCTATAATTTTAGGAGGGTAATTGCCACAGCCTTCGAAATCATTTCAGCATGAAAATACACATGTATGCATGAGGTCCCAAAGCATTTTAAATTTTCATTCAATGATGCAACACAAGGCAACATTCTCATATCATTCATCATAAATCATAAACCATAACTCATGCATCATATTCACAAGAATATTTGGCAATCAACAAGTGAAAATCCATTTTCATATATAATAAAGCATTTTAAAATTCATCAAAAATCATAATAAAACATTTATAAAAGCTTTTCATTTCAAATGTAGTTTTTCAATTCAGTTCCTAACTTTCACTTAAGCATACCGGCATAAAGTCCCTTACCTTAGCTCAATAGCTCGCTTCCTCCTTTTATGGAGATATTTTTTCGGCCTATAATGATTTCAAAAGAACTTATTACTTGACCAACTCAACTTATGAACCGTAGGCAAACTTACTCAAATTATTGTATATTCACATGAACCCACCATGGGTTTACAACATTAAATTCTTCAACAAGAATATTCACATGTTTCTCATAATGAACTCTAATCCTTAAGCCTTCTATTCCAACATAACCATAAACTTAGTCCAAATTTAATTTCAAATTGCTCGTGGTAAGATTTCTCTAAACATAGTATGCTTCATAATTATGAATTTCATGTTTACCTTCTAAAATTCATAATAATAACCAAGTCACTTGTAACTTAAAGGGCTTAATCCAAATAATTACTTACCTCAAACAGAATAATTATTCTTATTCTGGGCAGCAAAGTCTTCTCGCTTCCTTCTTATCCCAATTTAGAATGCAATCGGGACACTGTTAGGGATTCGAAACGCTGATCGGGAGACGGCGGCGCTTGAACAGTGACGGCGGTGTGAACAGTGCGCGAGGCTTGAACAATACCCCCCCGGCAATGTGAATAGTGCTCGTGCATGAACACAGTAATCGCGGCGTGAACAGTTCGAGGCATGAAGGACAAATCCGGCGATGGATGTTTGTTGAAGAAGAAGAAGCTTTCGAATGGATGAGTCTCTTGGTAGTGAAAGGGAGAGAGAGAGAGGGATTGATGGTGGAGGCTGTTTTTCATGGAGGAAGAGGAGAAGGTTTGAGAAGATGACGGCTTGGCTTGACCTAGGGCTGTGTGTAGTATAAAAATAATAGAGAGAGATATTTGGGCTTGGGCTTGGCTCAAAGTCACCTAATTAACAAAATTGCCCCCAAACCAATTAATTCCCTTTTTCCCTTATTTCTTCCCAATTCACCCTCCAATTTCTCAAATTTCAATTATGCAAATCTCTAAAATTAACTTTCAACACAACTTTAAACATGAAATTGGCCTTACAATTAATTCAAATCTCAAAATTAAAACTTTAATTAATACATGAAAATGTCGGTCGTTACAACTTAAGGCCTTGCACATTAATAAATCTAGATAGGAATATTGGATTCTTAATATGCTTGAGAATTAATTGTGCTTGGAAGAGACATTTATGACCTTAGAGTACTTGACTTATGGAATATTGCATGTTTCTTATTTGCATTCAATTTAATTAATTCATAAATCCAATTGGTGAAATCAACTCCCTAAGATACTCTTCTCATAGATTTTTCTCATTTATTTTAGTTTTTGTTAATTTTTTATTCAATCATTCATTTCATATTTATCTATAAATAAAATTGAACGTTAGTATATGTGGTATTTAAGTGAGCTAGAAACCCAATCCTGAGGATGATATTCGTAATTATTTATACTATATTAAAACTTGACATGTACACTTGCAGTAGTAATTCGCATAACAAGGTTTTGGTTTTAGGTCATTGTCACATCAATTTTTCATCCAACATTCTAACAAATTTCTACTCTGATGGTCATTTTGAAATGTTTATGAAATGTCAAGGGTAATATTGCAACTTTTAAAAGAATATAGGTATTTTTGAAAATTTATAGACCAAAATAATTCAGCCTTGAACTTTGAAGTTTGTATCTATTTGGATAAGGGTATTTTTGAAAGTTTGTAACCATATAATGTGAGGCATTTAGATAAGGTTACAAGTTTAGTCCCTAGACTTTCAAAAGTGTTTATTAGGTCCTTAAACTTTCTATTTTGTGTCTAATAGGTCATTGAACTTTCAATTTTATGTCTAATAGGTCATTCAACTTTTAATTTTGTGTCTAATAGATTTCCGACAAAATTGTAATTTTTAAAAATTAATTGATCTATTAGATATAAATTTAAATTTTATGTCTAATGGAACTCTAAATTTTCAATTTTGTTATAGTAGATCCGTGAATTTTAAAAAAAAATTGAAAGTTCAAAGACGAAAATTATAATTTGAAAAGTTTAGATACCAAATAGACATAAATCTCAAAGTTCAGAGACTAAATTTGTAATTTAACATTTTTCCTAATATTACGCTAAAAAGAAGTTGTTCGGAAAGCTACTTACAAAAGGTTTCTGTTTTTAACTCTTTTACCCTTTTTCTTTTCTGGAGAAATTCTGTTTTCTTTTAACTCGTTATACTATGATTAAAATAAATATTTGATAGGAAAGTAATAGTAGTTATGAATTGTCTATTATATTTACTGTCCCCCCCCCCCCCCCCCCCACCAAAAAAAAATAGTCTGTTATATTATATATGTTTTTTATATTAATCATAATAATATGAGCATTCATTTGAGGTTTAAATACCCACTCCCACAAATTATAAATGATTTTGTTTAGAAATTAAGAATACAAAAACACATGGGAGTAGGGCTTTCAACCTCTGAGATCAACAAAACAATATTATAAATAATTTAGTAGAGAAATTAAGAGATTATTTGGAAGTAGTGTTAAAAAAGGGCAGTTTTCTAATGTACAAAATTAGTTTGGTAGGATCATTTTTAGGTTTTTTTTTTTTTTTTAAACGTAAGATAAATTAAGGGAATATCACAGGTTTTAACAAATAAAAATAAACCAACCTCTATTCAAACTTTTTGACAATTTTGAAATTAAGCTAAATAGGTAAAAAACAAATTATTGAAATATGTCACCATTTTCTGTTGTTAAAAAAATATATATATATAGAAAGCTACTGAATATGTTGCATTTACAATATATATAAGCAAATAGAATCTCAAAGACCTTTTTTTAGTAGAGTTCTCAAAGACATTAAAAGAGTCAAAATTTAGAATATTGAAATCAAAATAAAAGGCTCAACTTAGCTGATTGAGTGGAGATGATGAGGGTGACAATGGCCAAAAAGATTGACCAACTCTGTTGACACTAAATCAATGGTGTTATTATACAGTAGGTTTTACCAACCACATTGTTTAAAAAATAATAATAATAAATACATATTTTTATCAATGAAATTATATATGTCAAACTGTCATGATTGGCAACATGACCTTATTTTGTCATTTTCACTTATTTTAAAAAAAAAAATCTTCAAATGAATTGAAAATGTCAATGGAAGAACACAAATTAGAACATATCATCATTATGTAGTTGGTCTATTTTATAAATTCTTTTCACCAATTTCAAAAATAATTTTGAACACCTTATAATCTACAAACTCACAGGTTATATCCATATTGTCACTTAGCTTTCAATTTTTAATAGAATTTATAGAAATTATATTTATAACAAATGTGTCATTTTGATAACATAATTTCACAAATGTCCAAAAGTAACATAATTATCATTGGTAGGTTTTTACTTGTTGATTACTTTTTTTTTTCTTACCAAAATACTCTTGCGTGTAATTAATGAAATCACATTTAATATAATATTTTGTTTTATTATTTAAGGTTTTGACGAATTTCAATTAAGGAAATTCCATGGCACAATTAATGTCATTTATATTTTTCCAATCAATTGTATCCTAAATTGATGGTGCCGATTTATGTTATTTTATTTTATTTTGTTATTTCCTCATTTCATTTTGAAGAATATGATGTTTAAAATATAAATATATTATGTATATATTCTCATTTGTTTTACAGAATATGATGTTTTTGAAGAGCAAAATATGATGTTTAAACTCTACTGATTGCATAAGTAATTTGGTAAATAGAAACAATTATGTATTTTAGCAGTTTGTATAAATTATTCTCTCTCTCTCTTTTTCTTGAAAATGGATCCACGTCTCTCTCTTTTTAATAGCAGTTTGTATAAAGTATTCTTGACATTCAAAACGTGGCAAGAAAATTGTGATAAAACTTCATTTTCTAAGTGTCAAGTTTTATGTTAGCATGAAAAAATCAAAAAAATTTCGTCAATCTCCTCATTTTTTTTTTTTCATTTTTCTCGACCTTTTTCCTTTTAAAATTCTTGTTACTTGATGTTTTTTTCATAAAAATGTCAAGTAACATATAATTTGTAGTAGTGTATACCTATATTTGAGTAATATGAACCTTATATTTTTCTATATACCGATTCAAGTCTAATAGTGTTTATTGTAGTTTGTAACTGTTACGTAATATAAACCTCATATTTTTATATCATATTGATTCAAATTTGATAGTGTTTATTGTAGTTTGTAATTGTTACGTAATATAAACCTTACAGTTTTATATCATATCGATTCTAATATGATAATGTTTACTATAGTTTGTAATTATTATGTAATATATACCCCATATTTTTATATCATGCTGATTCTAATTTGATAGTGTACACTGTAGTTTGTAACTGTTACATAATATATACTTCATGTTTTTAAATATCATACCAATTCTAATTTGCTAATGTTTACTATAGTTTGTAACTTTTTTTTAAAACATATTGTAGTTTGTAATTCTCTTAATATATACCCTGTATTTTTATATCATACAAAAAAAGTTATGTTGAATGTTTATAATTCCACAAATATATACCTCATATATTCTATTTATGCAAGTAGTACCTTCAAGTACCAATTACCATTTTAAAGGTCGATTGTTTGATTTCCCACTCCCCCAATTGAACTAAAAAAAATGTAATACCTTCAAGATTTGTGCTTACCTATACGAATGTCTAAAATAAACTAAAAGAACTCTGCATAGATAAGCCTCTTACGTTTCTCCAATCGTCGGAAACAATGGCGTCAAAATGAAACAATATTGTTGCAAGAAGTTTTTTAGAGGAATTTCGAGAATGAAGTTGCAGAAATGTTTTTGTATGGAGTTGCATAAGAAAGTTTTCGAATGGGGTTGTAAGAGGAATGTTTTCATTTGGAAGTAAACAATAATAATGGAGAATTGCAAATATATACTTTAATGGCTAATTTGCCTTGCTTGGAAGAAAACAATAATGATGGGAAATTGCAAAATATATGTTTTAATTGTTAATTTATCTTTTACATCTTTTATTATTTTAAATATAAAATTTTCACTTATGAACAAATTAGTAGAATTAGGATGGGTTGGAGCATATATGCAGGCCACTACTAGACATTTATGAAAATTACAGACTCTGGACAATAATGAAATTAGGGGTATAAAAAGACCTACTTATATAGTTATCTCTAGAATTTACAACTATCTCTAGAATTTACAACATACAATATATATAAATTCCAGGAGAAATTTTACCTTTTTTTACTTTTGGATTAGTCTCTCAATTTTAATGTTAAACTATTTATTACATTAAATAAAACTTTATATTTAAATAAATAGTGCAATTAATACCTTCTCAAAAGTAAATTAGAAAATGGCTCATGTACCAACCCATAAATGGGACAAAATTCAACCAACAAATAATCAAAAGACCAAACCATAATAGATGCTCAAGTTGAAAAATGCAAATACTTCAACCTAATGACAAATTTGAATAGGAAAAAGCACTCAAACTCAACAATAAAATGTCTAAATCCAACATGATCATACCACGATTCTTAAAAGAAATGCTATCTTAAATTAAGGATATTAATTACACCCTTTATTTAAGTTAGGATTTAATTGGATGAAATTGAAAATTTAAGTTGAGTGAAGAAAACAAATCATTCCTTAAATTCTATATTTAAAAAAAAGAAAAAGGAAGTGTAATTTACAAATTCGCAAACCATATGCGTATTGAATTTAAAATCTTAAAAAGTACAGAAAAGCATGATTTGCAAAACAGACAAAACTACAATTCTTCCTATCGTTATCCTTCCACTTTGTTTTTATTCCAAACCATAAATTTCTTCCTGATTCTAGTCTTAAAATAGTTTGACCAAACAATATATTTAAAATTGGTCATTTTCATTAACTCTATTCTAGTTAATTCCATTCTCATTAATCTTTAATTCCTCATTTCATAGACAAGATCCCATGCAACATCAATATTATTCCCACAAAAATATCAATTTTGAATCACAAAAAAATACAGATCTATATCAAAGAGAAGAGCAAGACACCATTGAATCAAAATTAAATAGCCCCTAACTCAAATACATTTGATTCAGAATGTGAACTGAGCAGCCTCTCATCTACATAAATTGATCACTTCTTCCACAGTCCAAGACATAGTCAGTTAGATAGAGTCATGATTTTTTGCAGTAATCTTTCCTAGCCAAAATCTGGTTTTCACAACACTTCCCCCTCAACCTCACCTGCTCCTTCCAAAGAAAAAAGACCAAAAGAATTGCAGCTGGGAAGCCATTAGAGGAGGGAGGGAGGGAGGATGGTTCTTGCCTGGATGGGTGTCCCAAAAAAATGTCCAAAAGGGTTGAAGTTGCCTTCAAACTTCAAACTTTCGATCGGCCGAGGAGTTGAAAGGCTCCCACCCATTCGCGTTTTGTAGATTCAGGTACTTTCTCGTTGCCGATAAATGGCGTCCAAGTCTCCTGAGAAGGGTCTGTGAGAACCCACTCAACCTTTTCAGGCACATTGAAGAAATCAAAATTTAAAGGAGCAGATTTAGCACTGCTTGAGGATTTCTTGCTCTTGGGTTCTTCGAAGCCATCAGCAGACTGCAGAGTTGCAAATCAGGAAAAGTGAAAAAATGGATGAGATGATCTGAATATTCCATTGGGTGCCAAAGAAGGAATGTTAGCTTTTGACTCACCGTCGCATTACCATCTAATGATTTCTTCCGTTTCCTTAACGTTCCTGTTTCCAGAAAGTAAAGAACCTCAATCTTAGACCGGAAGCGACGGCCTGAGACTGGGTCAAAGTAGTACTGCAAGGGACATGGGGATATATTAGATTCTTTTAACATTCTTTACTGTTTGTTGTTTAATAAACATCTAAAACAGGATAATAGGAAAGGGGAACCTCAAGAACTAAATGGGCCCGAGCATGCTCCCAATTAATTCAGCATGACATGACAAAAAAACCAAAAGGAAAAGAAGAAAGGAACTCAATTCATAAGCAATTTCCATACGACACCCAAACTCTTTCTCAATAATTAAATGCTAGATGGTACTTGTGACCGTACTTAATTGCTTGCACTTGTTTTGTCTATCAACAATGTCAATGTGGTCTTAAACAAAGCTAATTATGAATACAAAATTAAGGTAGAATCCATCTCAAACATGACTCTTAGTGAAGCATCATATATCAAGCACCAAGCACTAGTCACAGTATGTCCTCTGAGCTGCAGAATTCCAACAAAAGCTTTTGAAATTTACAAATATTGAGTCCAAAGCTATTCACCAACATGCACGGAGAGATCAAATAATCAATACTATCCTACAAATTTGATCCTGACCATTTATGAACTGGTTATCAACATAACAGTGAAAGTTTTGTTATTCCTTTGCCAATGGTCTCCATCCTAATCAACCAAACTCTGCTATGCTAATTGATTTCATATAAATGGTAAGTTAGCTAGAGCACTAAAATCCAAAGAAGCACCTAAATCTATATCGACGTTCATCGAGGCTTGTTCACCATACAGAGAAAAGTTTTTTTTTTTTTTTTTGATATAAAAACCATGCTTTCATTGAGAAAAAATGAAAGAATACAAGGCCTACAAAAAGAAGGGCCCACAAAAAACGAGGGAGTCGCTTATAAAAACGGGCTCCAATCTAGCAAAATAAGACCTAACGAATAATTACAAAAAGACTTCGTCAACGAGGCCCAGAGAGAAACATAGAATCTAACAAGGGACCAAACGTCACTAGCCAATCTTTCCTTTCCCCTGAAAATTCTATACAGAGAAAGTTTGTTCTAGTAACAAGAAAGTTTGTTCTAGTAACTGCATGACAGAATTGCTTGGATTGTCAGATGAGCTCATTCAAAGCATGGAGCAAAACATACTTAAATGTCATACCAAATAAAGGACAAAAGAATTCCCTAAACAAATTGATGGAGAGAGGAAGAGCCTGATCACGAGGGTGAAATAAATTCCTTTAGTTACTTGCTCCTGTGGAACTTTTTAATTCCCAAACAGGTAACTAAAACTGTAATACCCATCAACATGACAGAGAATTTAGCTAGTGAATCCTTTTTCAGATGATCACCCATCCAGAATAATTACTATATTCTTTACTACTTGATATAACTCTTTTTTTCCAGAATTGATGAGAAAACAACTGAGAAGGGAAAGATCATTTTCAGTAAACAATGAGAATTTCTTCTGATTGGTTCATGTTCTTATCCGAGGTTTCAAACGCAGTAAGAGTAAACGTAACAGTATCACAAAAAATCATTCATAACTGGTTGAAAATTGTAAACCAATAGTCCAACAGGTAGAGTAGAAAGAAAATAATTCAAGCGACAGTAAAACCCTGTTCAATCGTCAAACATTAAATTGCACAGAGAAAGCTCAGTAGCCGGAGCCATAGACTAATAATAGTTGCATGGTCGATTAATTACCAAGACAGATTCGTCTCCACTTCCAACACGATCTTCCCAAACTCAAAACCACCAGACAAGAGAATAAACGATTCAAGGCAAAAGAGAAGGAATCAATTCACCTTATCAACCGTTCCAGCTGTAGCACCGGAGGCGCGAACTCTATCTTCGACGACCCAGCCTGGAGGCAGCCAATTAGGCCGGTCGGACGAGGCGGATTTCGGGGAGGCGTCGGTGGCTCTCGAGGCGGACACCTTCTTGGGTGGGGTAGAATCTCCATTTCCAGGAGCAGGAGGATCCGGAGGGAGCTTGTTACCGTTGAGAGGCTCGGCGCGCAATGGAGATCGGCGAGTAGCGGAGGTGTCGGGCTTCTTGAGATCTCGGGCGTGGTTGGGAGAAGGTAGGGTTCCGCATCGGGCGGAGGAGGAGTCGATGAAGGAGCCGGCGGAGAGGAGAGGGTCCGGGGGGAGGTGGTGGGAAGGTAAGTCGGGTCGGGTCGGATCTTGACGGGGCCAGTCGGAGTCCGGAAACGAAGTTCCAGAAGCAGACATGTGGGTGGGAGGAAGGAAGGAAGAAGAGAAAGAGAAGACGGAAAGAGGAAGTTAGAACACGGGGGAGATTATTTATTGTCGTTCCCACTTCACAATAATAATAAGAACCATACAACCATCACTTTTCTTCTTCTCTCTCTCTCTCTCTCTCTCTCTCTTCATTCTTTTTTTCTTTCCTCTCTCTCTCTCTCTCTCTCTCTCTCAAATTTGATTGGCTCCACTTTATTATGGGCCTGGGCCAACTCCCAACGTTACAAAAATTCAAAACTCTTCATTGGGTCTAGGCCCATTTGCTTTTTCGATTTGTTTATTATATGCTCAATTATAAAAAAAAAAAAAAATTGCTCCTAAACTTTGTTCTTTGTTTCAAAAAATATCTTTATTCTTTTAAAAGTTACAATATTATCCTTGATATTTTATAAAGGTTTTAAAACTACTTTTAGAATAGAAATATGTTAGAATGTTAGACGAAAAGTTGACATGACGATGATTTGCAATGACGTGGTGATGATTGGAACGCTTGTCTGAATTAAGTCTGAAAGAATGGTGTTCCACTAAGTCGACTTTTTGTCCAATATTCTAATGATTTTTTACTTCAAAGGTATGAAAGTCCAAGGGGTAATATTGCAACTTTTGAAAGAATATGAATTTTAAAACAAAGGGCAAAATTCAGGGATATGTATATATTTTGTAATTTAGCCTTTAATGTTTTTGGTCTTTGTTGTGGGTAGGAACTTGGCATTTTTGTACTTATAATATGGGTGGTGTGGTATAGGTTGAAACATCACGAGTGAATGTAATGAGCCTTATGGTAGAAAATTATTAAGCATAACTTGCTGTTAAAACAATTATATAAAGGATATTAGAATTGGAAGAAAACAAAAATATATAAATGGATTAAACTTAATTGGGATTATTTTATAGATTAAATATAATTGATAAGAATTTATGTAGTTTGTGGTCTTCCTTAACTATACAACTTAGATTAAGGACAATCTTCTCTCCTTAGTAGGGAATATGAGGCTTCAGTGACATATTGTATAGGGGACCATTGGCATGAATATATATGTTAATATTCTAGGATTTCCCATAATCCTCTAAAGTCAACAAGTTAACACTATTATATGGAAAGTCACAGGTCTACAATCAAGACTATTGATGCAAGAATCTAACCATAAATTCACGTCAACTTTGAGCTGAGGTGGCTAGTAGTATGACCAAGTTGACTTGCAAGGAAGACATTCACATTGGTGTAGTATTGTGCCCAACACACTCCAATGCTTAAATCAATGCTTAAATTGATACGGTGTCAAGTTGAGCTAGGGTAGTATTGCATAACTTTTTGGCAAGATGAGCCCCTTCTATTTATACCTTTCCTCACAATCCTATTGTCAAAATCATACTTGGTATGACAACAGGAATTAAGGAAAGGGTCGGCGCATACCTCGACTCGATTAATACTGACCTCAATAGGTTTCTTGTCTTGTCTTATTCAATCGTAACTCCTTGATTCAATCCTCCTTAAAAGCCTAGTCGGGGTTAGTTGCATGTGCAATCCACGTGGCATCAAATGGCCTACGTGGGTCGCGGACCCATAGGCTCCAGATCTATCTATAATAAAAGATTGTTCAATATTAAACATACTCATTAAATAGCTCAAATATAATTGACATTTAATTAGTTAGGAACTAAATATCAACACCCTTTACTCCACGGGAAGAATTGAAGCTTTGTGATGGTAGATGAGGGGGTTGGCTTTCGAGGCATCAGCCAAAATCATTGTTGTGCTTGTGGCATCCAATATTGTAGATGGGATTGGTGAAGTGATAGCCCATAGAAATGGACTGAGATTGGCTATTTTGCTGGGGGCTGTGGGCTGAAGCTCAAGTAGACTCTATTTATAGACTTGAAAAGTATGGAACTTGGTATTGGGTAAAGCAAGGATATTGAGAACAAAATACAACCAATCACAATTGGAAGATGAGAGAATGTGGATGAACAAGGCAATTTGAGGGGTTTCTTTCTACACATGTCTACCTCATGTAAATGCAACATTTAATGCTAGCAAATGTAGATGCTCCCTAGTCTAAATACATGAATATATGCCCATCACATCATGGGCATCTAAAGTTACCCACATATACGAGAAAATTTCTAGTACTCTCATAGTGTGTGTATATATACTCCTTCCGTTCACACTATAAATTTTGCATTATAAATAATGTTTTAATGATACTGGACTTTACATCATTTTCTAAATGTGATTGACATGATGACCGTAAATGAGAGTTAAGTGAGAGTAAACTTGTGAAGTTCAAGGTTCTAATGGATGAAATTATTTATTTGAGATTTTAATTGATTCAACCTATTACACTAGTACACTAGTGGTATGAATTGACTTTTTTCAAAAATTTATTATTATTATTAAAAAGAGCTTTCATTTTCCAAAATGTATAAATAGGTTAAATTACAAATTTAGTCTATATAATTTGGATATGGTTTTAATTTAGTCCTTATGATTTTAAAAGTTCCAATTTAGTCCCTATGATTTGGAATTAGTTTCAATTTAAACGAAAGGAGATTTACTCAGTGGACAAGAAATTTCCAACATCGATCAATGAAAAACTTATCATCTTAATACTTTCTACGAAAGCTCTATTGCATCTCAAATTCTTGTTAAATTTTATCTTAATTACAAATCCTTTATTAAGAATGTGTTTGGATTAACTTTGTCAGTGATTATGAAAGACCAAAAATGATTATTCTTTAAATCTAGAGGTGTTTGACAACAAAAATAATCACTTTTGAAATAATTAAATTGGTTAATAATCAATTTAAATGTGATTATTTTAAAAAAAATGATTCTAAAGTGATTCTCGGTCAATCACTTTAGAATCACTTTAAAAAAAAAACTCTTCATATAAAAAAAAAATCTAGAATCCACAAACAAGAAAAATCCAAAAAAATGTTGAATTTACAAAATTACCTTCAAATTTAAAGTTTTCCTCTTCTCTTTTTCTCTTTATGGTAATTTAACATATGTAGAATCACTTTTGTGCAATCAAACTTTGTGATTAAAACCACTTTTAAGAAGATGTAACCAAAAGACAAGTCGTTAAATTAAAATCACTTCAATTAAAAGAATTTTAAGGAAAAACATCTTTAAAATAAGTGTGTAAACTAGTAGTATACCAAATTCACCACAAAGGTGAATTTTCTTTTTCACATATATTTTAGAAATTTAGATATTTTCAAAAGAACTGATCAACTTAATTTTGTGGTTGGCCTAATTACTCCAATCATGGCTATTATGGGTAAAATTTTCTGCATTTTCTGCATATTCATTTTCTTCCTTTTCTGCATTTTTACATTTTTTTTTATTTTCTGCAAATTAATTTTTTGTATTATAATTTTCTGCAAATGAGTTTTCTGTATTTTCTTCAAACTAAATTAGTTTTCTGCATTTTCTGTTAATTAGAATTTTGAATTCTCAACATTTTCATTTTCAACAAATTAAGTTATGTTTTTTTTAAAAAAAATTTATGAATTCTCAACATTTTCTAGAGTTCTATTTCTTTGTTTTTCTGAATTTTTTTTTTTTTTTTGCATTTTTTTTTTCATTTTTAGCATTTTTATTTTCTGCTATTTTATATTCTTCATTTTGTTTGGAAACTAATTTTATGCATTTTCTACTCTTTTATTTTGCAAAATAATATTCTGATTTTTTTTTGGATTTTTTTTGTTGCATTTTCTGATCTTTCATTTTCTGCAAATTAATTTTCTATGTTCTCAATATTTTATGCAAATTAATTTTTGGGGATTTTCTGCATTTTAATTTTTTGTAAATAATTTATCTGAATTTCTTTTCATTTTAATTTTATATAATTTATTTTAACAAATTTTATGTCTTTTTAATATTTTATTATTGAAAGGTTACCAATATGAAAGTTTTTTAATTATTTTTTATTATCTCATGAGACATTTACTTGGTAAATTTAGTATTCATATTGATAATGTTCTAAAACTCATGTATGAAAAATACATTTATATTCTTTGTAGATATGGATCATCTTTCTTTGGAATTGATGGATGATATTGTGACAATGTTAATTTGTTATATAGACATATTGAACCAAATGTATTTTTTGAGTTTATTATTATTATTATCAATTATTATATGTAAGAAGGATTCTAGTAGATATGTAAGAGGTGAAAGTACATTCCTTAGGTTACAAGTTAGGCAACTTAATATCCATAGGTTGATACATGAGAGTGATTTGGTGTGTTTTGAGAATACTCGTATGAATAGGAGGACATTCAGTATACTTTGTTATATGCTCAAAACTATAGGCAAGTTAAATAGAAATATACATATAGAGATAGAAGAAATGGTGGCAATATTTTTGAACATCATTGCACATGATGTAAAAAATAGAGTGATGCGTAGACATTTTGTGCGATCGGGTGAAATAGTTAGTAGATGTTTTAATGAAGTTCTTAATTTGATATTGCGCCTACTAAAAAAACTGGATCATGTACCTACAAATTCAATGGATGGAAAGTGGAGATGGTTTGAGGTATGACTTGAAGTACTAAGCTTAATATTTGTCATTAGTGATACTTATTTGAATGAGGTAAAATAATTCTTTTTTATCTTTTCATAATTGCTTGGGAGCAATAAATGGAACACATATTAAAGTTAATGTCAATGTCATTGATAGACCTAGATATAAAATAAGGAAAAATGAAATAGCCACAAATGTGTTGGGTGTTTGTAGCCAAAATATGGATTTTATTTATGTCTTACTTTGGGTGAGAAGGATTAGCTTCAGATTCTAAAGTTCTAAGAGATGCTGTATCAAGGAGGAATGAGTTGAAAGTCCCAAAATGTAGTAACTACATGAATATTTTAAATTGGTTAAATTATCAAAAATACCCCTGAACTATGAGTTTGATTTCAATTATACCCCTGAACTTTGAAAAGTTTCATTTTAACCCTTGAACTTTGAAGTTTGTTTCAAAACAACCTTTGAAGGTTTTTTCCGTTAAATTTATGGACAAAAAATAACGTATTTGCATATGTTTTGATTTTTTTTCAACGTATATGTTCAAATATGCTCACATAAGCAACACTATAAATGCAAAAACATCATTTTTTATCCATGAATTTAATGAAAACAAGCCTTCAAGGGTTGTTTTGAAACAAACTTCAAAGTTCAAGGGTTAAAATGAAACATTTCAAAGTTCAGGGGTATAATTGAAACCAATCCCATAGTTCAGGGGTATAATTGAAACAAATCCCATAGTTCAGGGGTATTTTTGATAATTAACCTTTTAAATTTTCTCACAATGAATGTACATGTTGATCTTTTCTTTCTAATTGATCCCTTGAATTTGTAGGATTTTATTACTTATGTGATGCTAGGTATACAAATGAAGATGGATTTTTAACACCATATAAAGGGCAACGTTACCATTTAAATGAATGGTGACAAGGCCATACACCAACATCACTAGAGGAATTTTTCAACATGAAGCATTCTTCTGCAAGAAATGTAATTGAGATGACATTTGGCCTTCTTAAAGGAAGATGAGCTATTCTTATATCAAAGTCATATTATCCTGTTAAAATTCAATGTAGAATAATTACTGCTTGTTGTTTGCTCCACAACTTAATTAGACGGAAAATGCCCATTGATCCACTAGAAGATGAGTTGGTTCATAACATCTTGAGTGAAACTGAATTAGACCCTATCACTTATGTGGAGACATCAAATGAGTGGAATGCTTGGCAAGATAACTTAGCACGAGAGATGTATGATGAATGGAGATATAGTATGAATTAGTGAATATTTTACAATGGATGCCCTACTGTTTAAATTTTTACACATGTATTTTTTTTCCTTGTAATTCATTAACTAAGGTTATTTTATTAGTTACATTTATTGTTGATTGTTATCTTTTATAACTATGCTTATTAAAATGTTGTTGTTCTACTTTTTTTTTTTTTAAATTCTTTATCTAATTTGTTTTATATAAAATTTAACATACCATCAGTTGTATTCTATATCTTGTAATCAATTTAGTATTTTATCTAATTGTTAATTATGAATTCAAAACTTATAGAGATATGGAAGACAATGATCAATCAAGATGGAATTCTAACAAAAAACATGTATGGACTAAAGAAGAGGATGACAAGTTAGTTGAATGTCTATTGGAGTTGGAAAATCTAAGCCAATGGCGTTGCGATAATGGAACATTTAGATCAGACTATCTACAACAAGTGGAGGAGATGATGAAGTTAAAGTTACCTGGATGTGAGGTGAAGGCTCAATCTCACATAGAATCAAGGGTGAAACTTTGGAAGAAGCAATATAATGCAATTGCAGAAATGTTAGGACCAAATTGTAATGGTTTTGGCTGGAATGAAAGATAGAAGCGTATTGATTGTTCGAAAGATGTCTTTGATGATTGGGTTAAGGTATGTAAATAAATATGATATATTATTTTTTTTTCATTACATTTAGTTATTAATATAACATTACATAAATTTTGTTGCAGAGTCACCCCTATGCAAAAGGGTTGCGGAACATGTCATTCCCATACTTGGATGAAATGGCAATAATATTTGGCAAAGACTGAGTTAATGGCCTAGAAGCTGAAGCGTTAGGAGATATGGCTGAGAAAGTAGACATGGAGACAAGCCATGGTATGTGGGATGACTTCAGTGATTGTTATGTGCCACACCTACATGAGGAGGTAAATAGATCTCAAATAGGAGTTGATGAGCTGAGGTAGATTCTATGTCCATGGATGAACCTGATTCAAGGCTTCCAACTCAATCTAATAATTCTCGTAAATTTTCAAAGGAAAAGGTAAAAAATGGAGATAAATTAGTTGAAATTGTGATTACGTCTTTGGATAACATGGGTGTGATGTATGAGAAAACAACTGAGAACATTGGTAAGACAACTAAGTATTTTAAAACTCAAACTGTTGTTTCTGAAAGGAGAACTCATATATTTACTAAGCTTGTAGATGTTGAAGGGCTAACAAATGCTCACAGAGTTCGAGCAGGTGCACTTCTAGCAAATGATCATGATCAAACTCATTATTTCTTTACGCTGCCACATTCTTACAAAAGGGAATTTATATTACAATTATTGGCGAGGCACAGTTAGACAATAGATAGACATGATTCACTTTGTGGTAGAAGAAATTTAGTTTTTTGTGTTTTATTTGTATAAAGAACTATTGAGTGTAACTCAAGATTCAATTTATTTGTCTCCACTGGTCTTAGTTGTTTGAAGAACTAGAGGAATAAAAAGGTTTCAACCTTTCTATGTCTTTTGTTTATATGTGAACAAGAAATAAGAAGAAACATTATTTCATGAAGTAAATAAGGATGACTTTTGCATCACTTTTATTTGAATTTATATTGTAGATGTTTTCATTGAATATATGCAAATGAAATTTATATGCATGCATTATCTTGTTCTTGGAAAGACATTCCAGTTTAAATTGAAATGAATAATTATTTATAAAAAATCTTAAATTAATATAAATTAATTTGTTGGGCAAAATAACATGTAAAAATAATAGAAACTAAATTGATTTAAAAATAAAAATTAAATTTAATAAAAAAAAGTATGTTATATAAATTCAAATTGTATTAAACTAATGTATAAATTACATGAATTATCGTGAGGGCATTCTTGGAACATTATGTAAATTTAAGAGATTTTCAAGTACAAATCTTTCAAATAAACACAGTTATTCAAATATTTTCGAATATCTTTAAAAACTTTTATACAAAACAAACATAGCTATTTAAAGATGTCGAATATCTATCATTCCGGTTATCTATTCCAAACATTTAAAGATTCTAATTATCTAGATTCTCAAAAAACAAACAGCCCCTTAGAGTTAAAATTGATTAACCCGGGATAAAGTACATTTTTCTTTAAAAAAAAAAAAACTACGCAAAAATGACGTTATTTTGAATTTTGATATTTTCCAGTGAGCCATGGGCCTGTAATGGGCCCAAAAGAATCCCGAAAATGCGTGGGGCCCACCTTCTGTACCACGACCCCACTTTCTCCTTCCTAAGCTCTTTTGCACAAAACGATTCAAAATCCTCCTCTGTAATTTCACTGTTCCACTTCCACCGCCTCCATTTTTTCTCTCTCCCATCGCCAATGGCTCACTCTCCATTTCTCTCTCTCCTTCTCGTCTCTCTCTTCCTCCGCATCGCCTCCGCTGCCTACTCCATCGGCGTCAACTACGGCACCGTCGCCGACAACCTCCCTCCGCCCTCCCAGGTCGCCGCCTTCCTCAAATCCCACACCACCATCGACCGCGTCAAGATCTTCGACGCCAGCCCCGATATCCTCCGTGCCTTTGCCGGCACCGGCATCGCCCTCACCGTCTCCATCGCCAACGGCGACATTCCGGCCCTCGCCAAGCTCCCCGCCGCTCAATCCTGGGTCGCCAACAACATTCTCCCGTTTCACCCCAACACTCTCATCGACCACATCGCCGTCGGCAACGAGATCCTCGCCACCTCCGACAAGAATCTCATAGCGCATTTGCTCCCAGCCATGAAGGCTTTGCATTCCGCTGTAAGGCTCGCGAATGTCTCTGGTATTAAGGTCTCGACTCCTCATTCTTTGGGGATTTTGTCGGCGTCGGAGCCGCCGAGTACCGGGCGGTTCCGGCGGGGGTACGATCGGGTCATATTTGCTCCGATCCTCGAGTTTCACCGCCAGACCAAGACGCCGTTCATGGTGAATCCGTATCCGTTCTTCGGGTTCAGACCGGCGACGTTGGACTACGCGTTGTTCAAGCCGAACGCCGGAGTTTTCGACAACGCCACCGGAAAACTCTACACGAACATGTTCGACGCGCAGCTGGACGCGGTTCACTCGGCGATGAAGAAGGTCGGTTACGGCGATGTCGACATTGTTGTGGCGGAAACCGGGTGGCCTTCCGCCGGCGACCCGAACCAACCCGGCGTGAGCATGGAGAACGCCATTTCTTACAACCGGAACCTCGTGAAGCACGTCAACTCCGGGAAGGGGACGCCGATGATGCCGAACAGAACCTTCGAAACTTACGTCTTCTCTCTTTTCAACGAGAATCTCAAACCGTCGGTCTCGGAGCGGAACTACGGCCTGTTCAAGCCCGATCTAACTCCGGTCTACGACGTTGGCATCCTCCGGAATCAACCGGTAAACCACTTCTCCTAATAAAATCCCTTAGCCTCCGCCGGAGCTAGGCCGAACACGGCGGGGGTATTTTAGTAAATTCACTTGTTATCCAAGCACGCCAAATTACTAGTCTGCTGATCGGTGGATGAAGAGTATTAGACGGCATTTCTGCTTCCCATGAGTTCGATAACACGTGTTGATTTCGAATTGGTTTCTAGTTTCACCTGTAAACTTTGTTGTTTTGTCGACAAATAAAAAACCGACGCGTGGGCGTACGATTTCTGACATCAAGCGCGTAGTGCAATCCTGCTGTCTAAGGAGGCAAAAAGCCACCTGTCCTGTTTTCTTTTCTGACAGAATTACCCTCCAATATCTTTCTATTTCAATGGCATTAAAGTACATATACTTTATTTTTCTTTTTTTTGGGTGATATTGGATCGTGACCGTTGATTTTGATGTAGCAGTCAATGGGGCCCACGATGCCGGCAGGGCAGGCACCGCAACCGTCGGATGGTGGGAGGAAATGGTGCGTGCCGAAAACGGACGCTTCAGATGAAGTGTTGCAGAAGAATATTGACTACGTGTGTAGCAGTGGAGTTGACTGTGGGCCCATACAAGCAGGTGGGGCCTGCTACGATCCGAATACAGTGCGGTCACATGCATCGTACGCCATGAACGCTTACTTTCAGTCCGCCGGTCGCCATGATTTCAACTGCGATTTCAATCATACCGCCCTCCTCACTTCCACCGACCCCAGTAAGATTCTTTTTTTCTTTCTTTATTCAATCATATAATTTTACTTATGTTTCACATAGTTTTACAAGTCTCTTTTATTTTGTTCTTTATTAGTCTAAAATTTCTATTTTGGTCCCAATAGATCCGTAGATCTTAGGTTAAATTATAGTTTGGTTCTTAAATTTAAATTTTGTGCTTAATTAATCATGACCGTTTATTATGTTTTTTTAACTTTGAATTTTGCGATTTTTGATATATAAGATATATTTTATATTAGACATAAAAGTACATTTGGTGACTTGTCTAATAAGAACTCAAACTTTCAATTCTATATCTAGTACATTTGGGAATTTTAAAAATTGTTGAATAAATTGAGGATCTATTAAACAAAAAATCAAACTTAGAGACAATTAGGCACAAAATTAAAAGTTCTAAAATCTGTTGGACACTTTATAGTCTATGAGCTTATTAAACACTTTTTAAAATTTATTAACTTATTAAGAGTCAACTAGAAATTAAAAGTTTTGATTAAATTACAACAATCAAATTCTGAGATTAAAAAAAAAAGAGGGATAAGGATGAATAACTAGGCTCAGACCGTAGAGATCTTATTTGTAATTTATTTGGGTCAATAAAATATAAACTAAATTTCTATTATTTTGGGATTTTACAGGTTATGAGGCCTGCAGTTACCCGTTCGATGCAGAAAAGTTAACGGAGAAATCGGTGGCGTCAGCGGCGGCGGTGAGGTGTAGGATGACGTTGGGGGCGGTGGCGCGGGCATTTATTCTGGTGGTAGCTGGCGGTGTTTTATTAATTTAAATTAAAAAGTGGGAATTTAGGCTTTTTAGGGATAAAAGGACCGTTGGAGTTGGAGCTTTTGGGGGAGTTCTTAGGAATGAATTACATGTAATATTAAATGTCATTTGTTTTGTATTTAAATTTGAAGGATTTCCGTCCTTATTCATATTCCATCCCAGCGGGGCTAGGCTTAGGTTTTAACCACTCTTTAGAAAGGAAAAAAAGTCTAAATTTATATCATTTTCTCTTTGTTTTTAATTATTATTGGTATTATGCGAGAGGTTAAGCTGAACTTGTCAGGTGCATTCTGTCGAAGAATATTGTTAAAAAGGGGTCAAACTTTAAGTAATTTCAGTCCAATTATTTAATTTTGGCTAATGATTTTTTTAAAAAAGCTTATTTAGTCTTTTTAAACTTTTAAAAATTAATGAATATGTTTCTTTTAGTTTTTTTTTTTGATAGATAAATAATATGGTTTTAAATGTGTGAACTATTGTGCCCATAGAAGTTATATATGTTGACTAAGAAAGAGGATTAAGGGCGTTTTAAGTAGCAAAATAATAGCAAAATAAATGATTGTTTTTTAAGGTTATGGACTAAAATTGATATTTTAAGAGTGCACAAGTCAATTAAAATAAAATACACTTGTGGACTCTTAGTTTGAGTTTGATGTCTATTTAGTTTTTAAGATTTTAAAAAAGGTATTTTAGATTGATTCATAATTTTTTTATTTTGGTTAAAATATTATTTTGGTCCCTATACTTTGGGCATTGTTCCATTTTGGTCCCTGTACTTTCAAATGTTCAATTTTAGTCTTTGTACTTTCAATAAAACTTAAAATTGGTCCCTATGACAAGTCTGAAGTTGACCAATTTTAAGTTAATTTTTATCAAAATTGGTTAAATAATAATAATAATTTTAATTTAAGAAAAGACATCATGTGAATATACTTCCAAAATTTATAGAGGAAAAACTAATAGAGACTAATTTTTTTTTAAGAAAAATTAACCATAAACTAATAGTAGGGACCAATTTTAAGCTTCATTGAAAGTATAGGGACTAAAATTGGACATTTGAAAGTACAGAGACCAAAATGGAACAAAGCTCAAAGTATAAGGACCAAAATGATATTTTAACTTTTTATTTTTTTTTAATTTTAAAAATTATGATTGTTTCCTCACAATTTTTTTATTTAGCTTTTCACATTTTCTAAGAACACATTTGAATTTTAAGCAAAAATTTAAAAAATAAAATCAAGTTTACAAAAATTACTTTTTTTAGTTTTTAAATTTAGGCTTGGATTTTAAGAACGTTTTTTAAAACTAGGTAATAAAGCAAGAAAACTATATGTAGTAATAGTGTTTATAAGCTTAATTATAAAAAATAAAAAACCAAAAACAAAATGGTTATCGAAACTTTAGTTTTGAAGTTTGAAAATGACTTTAAATGGTATTTAAGCGGTTAAATTATCAAAAATACGCCTGAATTATGAGGTTGGTTTCAATTATACCCCTGAACTTTGAAAAGTTTCATTTTAACCCTCGAACTTTGAAGTTTGTTTCAAAACAACCATTGAAGGCTTTTTTTTCGTTAAATTCATGGACGGAAAATGATGTTTTTGCATTTGTATTGTTGCTTATGTGAACATATTTGAACATATACGTTGAAAAAAAATCAAAACATATGCAAATATTTAATGGTGCCCTTTAAACATCGCAAAATTCTCTTTACTGCAAGCTAATGGACTGAAGTTGGAGCATGAAGAAATTGGCATATTTTATTTACAGCAAAAGAGATATCCAGTCGAGTGATTGTGCAATATTGCAATGCACCTACAATACTACGATATTCGGTCGGATTAGGTAACAACTCACCATCATGAAGAGATAAAGATGCACCAAAAACCATAGGTGTGGAGAAGGGTTTACAATGAGACATGAGAGCACTGTTAACAAATTAGGAACATACTTATGTTGAGACAAATGTATTCCTTGAGATCGATAAGAGACATGCACACCAAGAAAATATGATAGTCTCCCTACATCCTTTAACATAAACTGATCCTTTAAGTGTGAAATTAGAGAAAAAACCAACTCTGTATTGCTGCCAGTGAGAATTATGTCATCCACATAAACTAAAAGAATGATGATATCAAAGCGATGACGAAAGAAGAACATAGATGAACCCGACTTAGAAGCACAAAAACCCCAATCAAGTAAACACGAGCACAATTTCAAAAACCATGCTCGAGGACTTTGCAAATCACTGTGGGTGAGCCTCATTAACAAAACCAGGTGACTGATCCATATAGACCTCTTCATGTAAATCACCGTTCAGGAATGCATTGTTGACATCAAGTTGCTGAATAGGCCAACGATGAGAAACAACCAAGGACAAAACTATTCTAACAGTGGCGGGCTTTACAATAGGACTGAAGGTATAAAAATAATCAAGGCCAAAAGTCTGAGTAAACCCTCGCGCCATAAGCCGAGATTTATAACGCTCAATGTCACCATTTAGCTTTAATTTGAGACGATAGACCCATTTTCAACCCACCGGACGACAACCAACAGGAGGAGAAACAAGCATCCATGTATGATTATGTTGTAAAGAACTTATCTCTTGTTCCATAGCGAACCTCCAATGCGGTGAAGAAAAGGCCTTTTTATAAGAAGTTGGTTTGGTGATAGTTAGATCAATGGAGGAAGAGGTGGTCCATGCTTTTGGTTTAAAAATGCCATGTTTAGATCTGGTTATCACTACAAGAAAATTCACCTTCAGTGACACACTCAACATGTCGCTAAAAGCCAAATCGCGTCGCTAAATCCTTTAGTGTCGCGTTGACCTTGGTCGCTGCATCCGTCAGTATTGCCGCATAGCATTAGGTTTTTCCGACGTATGAAATGTGCGTCGTTGAACGATTTACTTTAGCGATGCATACGCGTCGGTAAAATGAGGTTTTAGAGATGCCTACTAACGTCCCAAACTATATTCTTTCTCCAGCGCACATCTCTGGCGTTGCTGAAATATGTTTTCAGCGATGCTTGTCTGATGTTGCTAAATGTATCTTTTAGCAACACACTATGTTTGTTGTTGAAACTGTATAATGAACATGTAACTAAAAATCCATCTATCAACAAATCTCAATTATTTTGCGACGTGAGGTAGACGTCGGTAAAAGTGATATGGCTATGCACTATAAATTCAATGCTATTTTTTTAGAATGTTTCTTAGCCTTGTAAAGATACCGAAGGTGCACCAATTTCTACGATTTACCGACATTATATAAAACGCCGCTAAAAATTATTTATTATTTAAAAAATAAATAGAGCCCAGTTTATATATAAACATGTTATAAAATGTATCTTATCATCTTATAATAAATTAAACAAATTGACTTTAGAGATGAAAACATAATTTAACATTTAAAAGTGAATATGCACATTTTCATAACAATATTCACAATAATAAAAAAAGAACAAGTCTAGAATCTAAATACAATTTGATCATTTTCTTCCAAAATGATCTTAAGTCATATCAAAAAATACAAGTTCAACAAAATGAGTAGCATGGTCACAAAACGATCTTAAGTCATATCAAAAAATACAAATTCAATAAAATGAGTAGCATAGTCACATAGCATAATGTGCTTTGAAAGCACAACATTGTCAGTGAAACAAAAGGAAAAAAAACCAACCTAAGTTCTTCAAATTTCCATCCAAACATGAGTGAATCTGTTTCCATAAACATACAAAGAAACTAGCAAATCCCAAAACAATCAATTATGTTGCCACCCTACCATTACCAAAGGCTCTGGAGAAGTCAGAAATATCAGTTTCCAAGTTTCAATTAATCAAACATCATAAAAGGCATAAAGGCATAAGTATAAAATCAATTACTCACAGTATCGTCGATGACGACGAATGATTTTATAGAGGTAGAGAATCAAAGACGCCGTCGACTAGATACTCCTTTCGATGGTGATGGAAAGCAGAGCCATGAGGGAGACCTACTTGCCAGTGGTGAAGGAAATGCAGAGAGAGAGAGACCTCACCGACGGTGAAGAAAATGCAGAGACGGAGGGAAGAGGGACAATTGATCGTTGGGCGTTGCGATTTTTGGGAGTAGACAGTGATGCGAGCGAGAGGCGAGGGATGAAGGGGAGAGACATTTGAGGAATTGGGAGCGAGCGAGGACATAATCAATGTTGGTGGAGAGGATTTTCGAAGTGTAGGAAGAAAACATGAACGAGTGAGGGAGGGAGATGGGATTTTAGGGAAGAAGACGTGAGCACGAATTAGTTTGGGAGGAGGGAGAATGAAAATTTTTGGGATATTTTGACCTAATTTAATTGAGGTGATTTTTTTTGGTGACGTCGTAAAGGTTTTAGTGGCACTATAAACATATTTCTAAACATAAACTATTCAACGACGTGGGGCTAGCACGTTGCTAAAAGTTTCATCGACATTGATTTCACATTCGTCGCTAATAATTGTTTTTAGCACCACAAATTCTATGATATCGCTAAAAATTAACATTCATTGACTTATTTTACCTGCGTCGCTAAAAAATTGTCGCTGAATGTGAATTTTATTGTAGCATGTCATGGAGTGGATATTAGAGGTAGAAGGAAGATGGGTATTCGGCTAGTGAGGAGGAGAAGGAAAAGATAGGGATTTGGCTGGTGAGGAAGGTATGATGGATGAAAAAGAAGGAGAAGATGAGGAATCAGTGGAATGAGGTTCAATGTTGGCAAGAGAAAAAGAAGAAGTGGGCGAAGAAGAGTTAATAGAAAGAACTGGAGCTACAGAAGGTGATAGTGATGTTTTTGGAAAAGTGGAAGGGTGGTCTTGAGAAGTGGGAAGAAAGGACGAAAATGATGGGATAAAGGCAGAGGTAATGGGTGGTGCAGGCTTAGGTGTTGACAAAGAATGAGAAAAGGACAAGTTTGAGGGAGAAGAATTGGGTAAAGGTGGGGTAAAAGTGGCTAAAGGAGATGGTAACAGTGCAGGTGACCGTTGGAGAAAGGGCATAACCAAACTAGATGGGAACGAGGAATCAGGATGAAATGTAACAATTGGTTTGGATGCAATAACATTCTTTTGAAATGGAAAATTATGTTCATCAAAGACAACATGTCTAGAGATATAAAGGCGGCCCGATGTGTAATCTAAACATAAATATCCCTTATGATTTGAGCTAAAACAGAGAAAAACACATTCGATGGAACAAAATTGAAGTTTGTGATGATTATAAGGACGGAGAAAGGGAAAACAAGAACAACCAAAGACTCTTAATAAGTGATAATCCGGTTGGATTTTGAACAAGGAAAAATAAGGAGATGCATAAGATAAAATGGGGGTAGGGAGACGATTAATAATATAAACAGCGGTTTGAAAAGCAAAGGGCCAAAAGGGAGAGGAATAGAGGAATGTGCTAACAAAGCAAGACCAACTTCAACAACATATCGATTTTTACGTTCAACTTTGCCATTTTTTTGCAGAGTGTAAGGACAAGATACACGATGGGAAATGTCATGCGAAGCAAAAAACGAACTTAAGGAGCAAAATTCACCACCTTAATCCGATTGGACAACTTGAATTTCACAATTAAATTGAGTCTTAACCATAACCCTGAATTGAAGAAATAAGGGAAAAACTTGATCCTTATTTATAAGTAAATAAAGCCAAGTATAACATGTGAAATCATCAATAAATAACAAGAAATAACGAGCTCCATTGATAAAATTTGCAGGGGAATGTCCCCATAGATCAGTATGAACAATTTCAAATGGTTTCAACGTTTGATTTTGACATAAAGGAAAATGCAACCTATGGCTCTTGGCCTTTTGACAAGCCAAACAAACTGAGAGCATTTTGTTGGAATGACAATCCAACTTACAAAACTCAAAAACTTTTTTAAGTATAGACTCAGAAGAATGACCAAGACGTGAGTGCCAAATATTTGAGTCTACACGAGAAAGCAAAACAACAGCATGTGGAAAAGCTGAACGGGTTGATGGTGTTGAAAAAGATGAACCAAGTTTGTAGAGCCCATCCTCAAGATTGCCCCGAAGAAGAATTTTCTTGGTATGGAGATCCTTCACAACAAAAAAGGAAGGATAAAACTCAACCGAAGCCTTGTTATCACGACATAATTTAGAGATACTGATCAACTTGTGAGAAATAGACGAAGTGTGTAAAACATGAGAAAGAGTTAGAGGTAAATGGGACATGGATATTAAAGAAATAGACCCAATGTTAAAGATAGGAAGAGTCATACCATTTCCCATAGTCACTTGCTTTACACCATTGTAGCTCGATGGATTTGAAAGAGAATTTAAATCTGGGGTAATGTGATGAGTAGCTCCAGAATCCATATACCAGGCTTCATCAGGAATGGAAGGAGATGAGGGAAGGGTAAATGGACTTATAGGGGATTCAGTTGAAGAAAGTAGAGTGGATGCAGTGGGCTGAGAATGATGTAACAAGGCTTGGGATTCATGTTTTGTATGGGAGGAGGCTGAAATTGGAGATTGGTTCGTTGATAGCAGACAAATGCACTGTGACCAAATTTGCCACAAATCTGACATTGTATACGTACCTGAAAGGAGTTAGAAGACCGTGAAGACCAACGATTTTTGGGTTGCAATTGAGATGAAGTTGACTTTCCAAGGACACTATTAGCGGATTGAACTTGTTTTTCACGTGCAATATAGGGAAAACGTGGTCCTCGCTTTGCATTCTGCAAAGAACCCAGTTGAAGACCAACAACATTGGCCTGAATGACATTTAGGTGATCAATAGAAGACTGTTTCTTAAGTCGATATTCATAGCTCAAGAGAAGAGCACGAACATCTTCAACAAGTGGAATCTCCGAACGATGCTGAATCAATGTAACAAAAGCATTATATTCAGATCCAAGTCCTTCTAAAATATAAGAAATATGATCCTTCAAAGAATCTGGTTCTCCTATGGAAGAAAGTTTGTCTGCTACATCCTTGATTTTTGCCAAATATTGTGTAATAGTGAGACCATCTTTTTTAATACATTGGATCTGAGATTTTAGACTGAGTACCCAAGTAGAGGAGGTGGATTCATAAGCACGACGTAAGGAATCCCAAATATCGCGAGTCGTAGAGTAAGAAACAATCTCACCCATTTTCTCTTCTGTAAGAGAGGAATACATCAAGAACATGACCGTACGATTGCAACGCTGGCAGATTGTAAAATCAGGATTCGTTTGATGCTGAAGATTACCAAGATATTGAGGAAGATGAGTGATGGTGCCATCAAGAAACCCCTCGAGACCAAAACCAGAAACAACATTAAGTAGTTGATTTTTCCATAGTAAGTAGTTGAAGTCTGAAAGCTTAACTGAGAGGGCTTGCGAAATATTTGGAGATATTTGAGGAATAAAGGTGGTTAAAGGTGGAAAAGAAGGAAAACCTTGTGGTTGATAGACCCCAAACTGAGGCCGTTGAGGAGTTTGAAAACTAGCAATCGGTGGTGTTGAAAAAACTGGTTGAAAATCGGTGATCGGCGGAGAAGGTGGTACCTGAACATTGGGACGTTGGGTGGGAGAGAAAGTCAGCGGCGGTGACTGTGTAAGGGGATTTGAGGTGCTCAAGTTAGACAATTGAGAGACTCTAGCTGATTGACTAGAAGAATATTCAAGATCGATAGTAAAAGAAGGTAGATGAGCCATTTAAAATACACCAGAGGCTCTCTGATACCATGTAAAAAAAGTTAGAAACCCTAAGAAGGAGAAATGACAGAAGGAGAAACTTTGAGTAGTTTTCTGTGTTAATGATAATAAGAAGATACAAATAGATAAAGGGAGAACAATCCTCTAAAGAGAAGGGACACTTGTCACCAAGAGATAGTCAAAAGACTAACCAACAACCAAAACGAATAAACTAATAGAAAAATTACAATAATAAATAAAGACTAATTTAATTGCTTTACAAGATAAAAGATGGGCAACCACATACAAGTAATAAAAGAAATGGTTCTCAATGAATTAAAATTTCAAAAAAAAAAAGAAAGAAAATATTCACCAAGAGGATGTTGGAAGCGTGTGATGGACACTTACAAATAAATAACCATACAAGAAATATTTGAGAAAACAATTTACTTGTATTGAAAAAACTATTTAAAAAACTACAAACTTAGTTTACACTTTTCTCTCAAATTCACTTTGATTTTCTTCTTCTTCACACACTTGATACACATGCCAAAGAGATCCTATTTATAGGACTTGTGGAAAATTCTAGATCCATAACTCCCATATTTAAATATACACTTAATTTCATGAACGTAAAACTCTCATACATGAATATATTGTTCTTAACTCCTATCCACAAACTTTTAAATACATTAACATACTTAATTAAACTATAACTCATGAATGTGTACGTATAACCTACCATTAAAAAATATGTTTAACTTTCAACATCCCTCCTTAAACATGTTTTTATGAAAACTCCAAGCAAGGTTTTCAACTTGTTAAACACATCAACCTTGAGTGGCTTTGTGAAAATATCTGCAATTTGATTTTCTATTTGCACATATTCAACTTGAATCTCCTTTCTTGGAATGCAATCTCTGATAAAATGAAATATTGTATCAATGTGTGCTTACTTCAATCATGGAACATTGGATTTTTGGCTAGAGCAATTGTTAACTTATTATCCACATGGATCACAGTTGCATCCTTTTGCAAAATTCCATCTGCTTGAAGAAAATTTCTCAACCAAATTGCATGGCAAACACATGATATTGCAGCAACATATTCTGTCTCACAAGTAGATAATGTCACAATAAGTTGCTTCTTAGAACTCCAAGTAAAAGATGTATTACCAACAAAAAAACACATATCCACTTGTACTTTTCTGATCATTAAAATCTCCAGCCCAATCACTATCACAATAACGTTCAAGCAAAAATTCTTTAGATGATGTATAAAATAATCCATAGTCAAGCGTACCTTTGAGGTAACGAAGAATTCTCTTTGTCACTTTCAAATGAGTAGTTGTAGGAGATTTGATAAACCGACTCACCAATCCAACAATGAAAAGAATATCTGGCCTTGTGCAGGTTAAATACCTCAAACTCCCAATCAAGCCTTTGAAATATGAAGGATCTACAACATCTCCATCTTCATATTTGGAAAGTTTTGTACTAGCTTCCATCAGAGTTGCGACAGGTTTTGAATTGAACTTCTTGAATTTCTCAAGAATTTCTCTAGTATATTGTTCTTGAGAAATGAAAATACCTTCCTCTGATTACTTCACCTCGATGCAAAGATAATATGACATAAGTCCAATATCTGTCATTTCAAATTCTTGGGTCATTGCCTTCTAGAGATCTTTAAACATACTTGCACAATTTCCTATAAAAATTAAGTCATCTACATATAGGCAAACCAACAAAATATCTCCACGACTATTAGTCTTAATATAAAGAGAATGTTCATAGGGGCATCTCAAATACCCATTATGAAGGAAATATTTGTTGATTATGCTATTCCACATTCTTGGCGCTTGTTTCAATCCATATAAGACATTCTTTAATTTCAGAACTTTATATTCTTGACCTTTCACAGAATAATCAAGAGATTGTTCCAAGTAGACTTCTTCTTCAAGATATCCATTCAAAAATGCTGATTTGACATCCATATGAAAGATCTTCCATTTTTTTTTAGTAGCAAGTGCAATTAACAACCTTATAGTCTTCATGCGAGCCACAAGAGCAAACACTTCATCATAATCAATTCCCTTTCTTTGAGAATAGCCTTTCGCAACTAATCTTGCTTTACATCTCTCCATTTCTCATTTTTCATTTCTTTTTGTCTTGAATATCCATTTGATACCTACTGCTTTCTTTTCACTTAGAAGAGTAGAAACTTTCCATGTATCATTATTCTTTATGACCTTTATCTTTTCATCCATAGCAGTCTTCCATTTTTCATCTTGTGAAACTTCTTCAAAATTTAAAGGCTCATTGTCACCAAAAGGACAAAAACAATCATTGAAACTTTGACTTAACTCTTCAGTTTCATCACATATGTCTTGCAAATTTCTCATGCCACGAGGCCCTTCACTTGAACTTGTAGATGATGAAGGTATGCTTTGTTGTTGAGTGACTGACAATGTAAATGGTGTTGATGGAGAAGCAATGTTACTACATTCATCATCATCTTCGAAAAAAAATAGAAACTTGTAGTCTTTTGGTTCATCATTCCAATTCCATGTGGCTTCCTCGTTGAACACAACATCTCTACTTACCACCATCTTCTCTGTAGCAAGATTATAAAGCTTGTAGCATTTTGAGCTTGCATCATATCCAATGAAAACGTGCTTCTCACTTTTATCATCGAGCTTACTACACTTTTGATTTGGTACATGTGCATATGCTATACTCCCAAATACTCTCAGATGAGCAATAGATGGTTTTCTTCCAGTCCATGCTTGTTGAGGAGTTTTGTTTCACAAACTTCTAGTGGGGGAACGATTTGACAAGTAAACAACACAATCAACTGCTTGTGCCCAAAATTTTTCTGGCATCTTTTTACTCTTCAACATGCTCCGAGCCATATTGAGTATCGTTCTGTTCTCCCTCTCAACAATACCGTTTTGTTGTGGAGTCCATGGAACTGTCATAAGCTGACGAATTCCATTTTCTTCACAAAAACCTTTGAATTCATTTGAAGTGAATTCTCCTTCTTTATCTGATCTCCAAGCTTTTATGTAATAACCACTTTATTTTTCAACAAGTGCTTTAAATCTCTTGAACATGCCAAATACCTCTGATTTCTCATTGGCAAAATAAACCCAAGTTTTTCGGCTAAAATCATCAATATGCAATAAGAAATTATTATTCTTACCGAAAGAAATTGGCTTGATCGGTCCACAAAGATTAGTGTGAACAAGCTCTAGTGGTCTCCTTGCTCTTGAAGAAGATTCTTGTGGACAATTCTTTCTCGATTGCTTAACATAAAGACAACCTTCACAAAATTGATCTGAATGTTTTACATATGGTGATCCTTTCACCATGTCCTTCCTGGCTAATAGTCTCAAGCTATCAAAGTTCAAATGCCCAAATCTCAAGTGCCAAATAGAAGATGGATCTTTCAAACATTTTGCAACATTAGTTTGAATGTTTAATAAAAACATTATGTTCTTCGTCCTTTGCACTTTAGCAATCATATTATCATGATAATCCTTTATTGAAACACTATAATCTTTCATCAAAATATTATAGCATTTTTGTAGGAGTTGTCCTAAACTCAAAATATTGTTCTTCATATTTGGCACATAATAGACTTTAGAGATAAACTCATGGTTTCCATTCTTCAAGTTGATTAAAATCTTACATTTTCCTTGCACAGAAATTTTTGTAGCATCACCAAAGACAATATTTTCACCAACAGATTCATCAAGTTTCACGAACATTGATTTACTTCCACACATGTGATTGCTTGCACCACTATCAAGATACCATGAATTTTTTCCACATGTCTCTTCACCTTTGCATGCTAGAAGCAAAGACGACTCACCTCTTTTTATGTCTTGCTCCGCATAGTTGGCATTTTCTTCGACTTTATTTCTGCATTATGACAATTATAACATTCTACTTGACTTTTGTTATACCTCCTATCATCAATTGATCTTCCTCCATATGCCCGCGAATAATTTTGTCTTCCACGACCTCTTGATGAATTAGTATTTGAATTACTCTCATCAAAATTTCTTTGACCGAAATTTTCTCTACTGAAATTTTCTCGACCTTGTCCTCTAAAGTCACCACGTCCACAAATGTGACCACGTCCTCGACATCGATTTTTTTTTTCTTGGCTATCTTCTTTATCTTTCAAATGCAACTTTGATTGGAAAAGTTGCTCAATTGTCTGTTTGTTCTTCTTGAGAAGCTTCTTTTCATGGGCTTGTAAAGTACCACAAGTTGATCAACGGACATTGTACTCAAGTCCTTTGATTCTTCAATACCTACAACGATGAAATTGAATTTTTCATCTAATGAGCGAAGTATCTTCTCAACTACTTACTCATCATTTATTGTCTCACCATATCTCTTCATTTCATTTACCACTGCTAGCAATCTTGAAGTATAATATAAAATCGATTCAGACTCCTTCATGTGTAATGATTCATAATCACCTCTTAATTTTTGGAGGCGAACCTTCTTGACTCAATCTACTCATGTATAAGTATTCTACAAAATTTTCCATGCTTGCTTCGCTGTAGTTGCTCCAGAAATTCTCAAAATTTGTATCATCAATTGCTTGATGAATAATGGTGAGCGCCTTTTGGTCTTTCTTTCTAGTATTTTGCAAAGCTTCTCGTAGAGCTTGATTGAAAGCCGCGCCATTCTCTGGTTCGTCATAGCTCTGATACCAAGCTCTGATACCACATTGTTGGAAGCGTGTGATGGACACTCACAAATAAATAATCAAACAAGAAATATTTGAGAAAACAATTCACTTGTATTGAAAAAACTATTTAAGAAGCTACAAATTAACTTGGTTCACATTTTTCTCTCAAATTCACTTTGATTTTTTTCTTCTCCACACACTTGATACAACACATGCCAAAGAGATCCTATTTATAGGAAGCAAGAAATATTTGAGAAAACAATTCACTTATATTGAAAAAACTATTTAAGAAGCTACAAACTTTGGTTTACACTTTTCTCTCAAATTCACTTTGATTTTCTTCTTCTCCACACACTTGATACAACACATGCTAAAGAGATCCTATTTATAGGACTTATAGAAAATTCTAGATTCATAACTCTCATATTTAAATATACACTTAATTTCATGAACGTAAAACTCTCATACATGAATATATTATTCTTAACTCCTATCTACAAACTTCTAAATACATTAACATAATTAAACAATAACTTATGAATGTGTAAAAGTACCATTTCAAAATATATTTAACTTTCAACCGAGGATGCTTTTTCTCTAACCTTAATTTTTACTATGAAAAAATTTGGTCCATTCTGGTTGCACACTTTTTTTTTTTTGCAGCCTACACAATATTCACAATTTGCTACGTGACAAACTCTTTTTCTTTTTCTTTTTAAATACTTTTGAATTTTTTCTGATGTTTGGCTAAAGTGGGCTGCAAAAAGATGCAGCCCACCACGCACCAAGTATTGCTCCTCTCATCGGCTTTCACAGCGAAAATAATTTTCAAATCTGTCAATGTGGATCACACAGCAGCCATTGTAATCGGTTCTTCCGGCGGCCGATCGAGGCTTCTTCTTCCTTCGGAACTTGCGTCTCCGTCAACGGTGGCGCGCAGACGGAATAATCTCATTATTGATTACTTGGTCTCTCGCTTCGATTTCATCGAGAAGTGCTTGTTCCGCCTTGAGCCATTCTTCATAATTATCCAAGGCGATCTTCATTAACAAAATCAATAAAGCAAGAGCAACAATGTAGACCAGATACATGAATTCGTAAGTCTGTTCTAAGATTGCCGCCGTGGGTGGCGGAGATAGGGCGGAGAAAATCGCCGGAGCAATAATTGGAGAAGACATCACCGTCGATGGCAGATCAAATTTTGGAGAAATTGGAAGAACAATGTTTGATTGATTGATTATGTTCAACTGTTTTATATTCATAGAGAATTCCAATCATGTTCAAATTTGGAAATTTCTTAAGAATATATTATTATTATTATTATTTGTTAATGAAGCTCGATTTGGGATGTGATTCCGTTTTGGTCTTCAATTTGTTCTGCAGTCTGAAACATTCCAAAACGGGACTTTTTTTTCCAAAAGAAAAAAAAAGATTGAGCATACGATAATATATAGTATATATATACGTATTTTTTTGGTTTGATTAATGATGCATGAAAATATTTGATTAAAATATTTCTTTATTTGATATGATTGCTTAAAAAATCTAATGATTTTCTTATTATTTTTAAAAAGTATTATTAAAAACAAATTGTCTTTTTGTTTCAGAGTATGTCATAAATTGAGATAATTTAAATTTGTTGTAGTACCGTGTACGTACACAATTTTGAAGAAATGCCTTTGCAAAAAAAAAAATAATAATAAAAAAAATAATAATAAATAAATAAATAAGTAAATATATATATATATATATATATATATATATAATTTGTGGAATAAATATTTTACTATCATTTATCAAATTTTGAGAAAGTAATTTTTTTCTCTTGAATATCAACGATTATTGAGGTGGGAGAATTTGAACTTCCAACCTCTTGATTGAGAGTGTTTATGTCAATTATCGCTGAGCTATATGCTCACTTTGGCTATGGAAAAAGATTGAGACTATGAAGAATTCAATTAGCACATTGAAATCGTGAAGTTTGAATTTTGAATACTAAAGCCTAGTTCGATAACCATTTAGGCTTCTTTTAATAACCAAGTTTTTGAAAATTAAGCTTGTTTTCTCTTGATTTCTCTACGATGATATTCATCTGTCTTAAGTAAACATTTGAATTCTTAATCATATTCCAAAAATAAAAACTAAGTTTTTAAAAACTATATTTTTTTAATTTTCAAAATTTGGCTTGGTTTTTGAAAACGTTGGTAGAAAGTAGAGAGCAAAACAAAGAAACTTATTGGTAGAAGTAGTGTTATAAGCTTAATATTCAAAAACCAAAAATAAAAAACCAAATGGTTTTTAAAATTTGTGCTTATTTTCTAAGAACTTATGTACAATTGTTTTTATCTATCTAAGAAAACATTTGAATTCTATGCCAAATTCTAAAAACAAAAACAAAAATTTAAAAATTATGTCTCATTTGATAACCATTTGGTTTTTGAAAATTATGCTTGTTTTCTCACAATTTCTCTACAATGAGTTTCATCTTTCTTAAGAAAACACTTGAATTTTTAGTCAAATTCTAAAAACAACAAGTTTTTGAAAATTATTTTTTAGTTTTCAAAACTTGGATGTTTTTGAAAATATAGGTAAAAAGTATATAACAAAACATGAAAATCCATAGGTAGAAGTAATATTTATAAGTTTAATTTTCAAAAATCAAAAATAAAAAATCAAATGTTTATCAATGGAAGCCTAACAAATTTCAAAACTCATGAGTAATGTGGGGAGAGGAAAATTTTCTAATTACTCTTCCAAGGTTTTTTAAAAGATTACAACAAATTCTTACTTTTTCTCTCCTAAGTGGCTTAGTTCCTTCACATTTTTTACCAAATCATTAATATATATATATCGAGTTCAACTTATTAATAACATATATCATGTACGTTTAACGTTAGCAACAATTTAATATCTGTTGAAGATAAAACTATAACTGAAAATTGTTCAAATATAATGTAAAAAAAGCTATTTTTTTGTACGAAACATTATAAATAATAGACACTAAATTAAAAAGTAAGAATTTCATAGGCATAAATTTAATATGTATTTAAAAACAATTTTACAATTTTTTTTTTTATTTTTTCAAATATAGCATAAGTGTGAGTTTTGATTTATATTAAACTTGAATTTGAATTTAATTTAAAGGAAAAAGAATCAACTTATACACTTAAACTTGTCAAGTTGTATCAATTTTTACCCCGAAGCTTTTAATTTCATCGAATTGCACCTTAAATTTAGATAAGTGTTACAATATATCTTAACCTTAAACTTTAAGAATTATTGCAATTATCACCCTCTAATAAGTTTTTATTTGAAAGATTATTAAAAAAGTGTATTCTCATATGTGGTTGATTGAATTATAAAGCATATGTATGGTACATTTTTTTATAAAAAAAAATCAACATTAGAGCTCAATTTTTGTTCAAATTTGTGAGTTTTAGTAAAATTATTCAATGGTTAATTTGTGCATTTATCAAACTTAATTTTGCACAAAATTAGATTATATTGAAATTAGTCATATTATTGATATTTTATATTGCTTTTTGTTGAAATTAGCGAGTGAATTAGCGAAAATTAAATTAGAGGGAAAAAATTGCAATACTGACCCAAGTTTAGGGTTCAATTTGATGAAATTGAAAATTTAGAGTTTGATACAACATGACAAATTTAGGAGTAAAAATTGATTTTTTCCTTTGTTTAAATTATGCTCCTTTTGGGGGTAAAATTTTAAACTTTATACAATATTTGAAAAATACATTATCATTTTATGCTTTTCATATAAAAGCCTCTATTAGGAAAAAAAAAGCCTCAAACATCAGTAACTTAAATATATATATATATATTTAACCTAAATATAATGAGAAATTTTATATCTATTCAATATAATAACAAATTATAAAAATACAACATTACCCAACATTTATCTAATTCATTCTTAAAATTATTAATTAAATAAAAATGCTAATCACTCCTCATGAAATATATAAAAGGAACAAATATCCTAAAAAAAAATCTTTCCAAATTAAAAAAGGATCCCAGAATTCCCTGTTTATAAAATTTCCCACGTAGGCGTGTTAAAAAAAAAATGTTAATTTTCCTTTTTCCTAATCCTTAACGAAGTTCAATAGCTTCCTCTCTATAAATAGACCAAAAAGAAAACTTTCAAAGCGGATTCTAATTAGCTTCAGCTAAATAAAATTTTAAAGAAAGAAAATCATGTCGCGGCAAAATTTTTCATTATCCCTAATGATTTTTCCACCTTCAGTTCCATCAACACTTTCTCCGTCTTCGCCGCCGCCACCGCGGTCGCAGTCGCTATTTGGACTGCCTCCATACGTTGAGTTTTTGGGTATAGTTTTCATATTCCTCCTCTTTATAGTCTATTTCTTCCTTCTCAAATTGATCTGTACCTCCTATGAGTTCGACGACGGAGAGTGTTCGGAGACTGTAGAGATTGAAGGGCCGGTTTTCATTTACGGCAAAGATGGCGACGACGACGGCGGCGAAAAAGAATGTGTGATTTGCCTTTGTGGGATTGAAGAAGGAGAAAAGTGTAGAAGGATGAGCACGTGCGGTCACGTGTTTCATAGGGATTGCATTGACCAATGGCTTAAGGTGGAGCGTCACTGCCCGCTTTGCAGGAGCTGTGTTTGTGTGGTTGTTGATCGTCGTGGAAATACGACGGCTTCTTCTTCTGAATTCAACCCAAATCTTCTTTTTCTCAACCCTTTGAACTGAATTTAAAAGAATTATTGGGATCTTTTAATGTTCTTGTTTTGTTTCTTAAGTACAATAAATGTGGAGTATGAAAATTTGAACTTCAAATCTCAAAGGAACGAGTATATATCAATTTTGACTTTTGCCTTTTTTATAGTATTAAAGAAGATTGAGATGTGTTATTGAATGTGTATTTTTAAAATCTCAAATACAAGTTTCATATTGGTACCTTTTGTATGCTCTATCGTACCTAGAAAAAATTATTTAATGTTACTGTTTCTTGATAATCATCAAATATAAATATAAATTCTTTTAGTCATTCTCTACTAATTTCTAAGGCGTTGTAAAGACAAATTAGAGTACTTTTTTTAATATGAAAGCAAAAGTTTAACTTACGATATGAGATTTTTGTCCATGAATAGCCAAATCGTGTGCTAGCATTCAGAGTATCAGGGAATCAAAGCTCACAAGGTCGTGGACGTCCTAGTTTATATCCTGAGAAAATTATTTAGGTTAGAATATTATAAAAAATATCCCTCAATTTTGTCATTTGTTTCAAAACTACCCATATTCTTTCAACAATTGCAATATTACCATTAGATTTTTTATAAACGTTTCGAAATCTATTAGAATGTTGGATGAGAATTTGATGTGGCAATGATTAGGACATTTGTCTAGATTAAATTTGAAAGAATGACGTATGGACACGTCGACTTTTCGTCTAACATTTTAGTGGGTTTTCTACTCCAATGGCAGTTTCGAGACCTTTATGAAATGCCAAAGATTATATTAAAACTTTTAAAAGCATAGGAATATTTTTGAAATAAATGGAAAAGTTCAAGAGTATTTTTTATAATTTATCCAATTATTTAATGTTGGTCGGCACATTGTTGTTGCGACCATCTAAATTATTTGGAAACAATAAATTTTTTCTTTTTCTTTCCTACATTACATTCCACGGTATAAAACTTCCAGCATTTGTACCAGTTTCATTAAATAGTTTCTTTAGATTAGTATAATTTAACACACTAGCTTTTTTTATTTTTTTATTTTTTTATCCTTCTTTTCTTCTCGAAAAGATTTAATGCACTAGAATTGTATTTAAGGTAGTTTTCATAAAAGCAATGGAAGAAAACACTTAGAAATAAGTTCTTAACTTTGACCCTAAACATAAAGCAAGACTCCAAAACTACTAGAATTGTATTTCAATTTATCTAAGTTCGATTAGCCATAGAAATATAGGTTTAATCATTTAGTCTCTTAAAAATTCTTGAGATCAAGGTCGAATAGAAGTTGAATTCGGTTTATAGTTTTTATGTGTTAAGTTCACAATTGCAACTACAATTAGGCCGCAATTCTAACCAAAGAGGCATGATCAAACTTGAATCTCTATATTCACTACGGTGAAGTTTCTCATTTTACTTTTTAGCAAAACAACATTTACAACTTTTTACTTTTGGTTACCAAGTTGCATTTTGAACACCATATTGCCATTTCTTGATTTTTGTTAAATTAGTTCCTTTGGAACACGATATCTAGGATACTTCTAATTTACTACTTGCTCGATAGTGTGTACTTGTACTAGACTGAAGTTTTTCTTAACTCCAAAAGTTTTCTACCATAGCCCACATGTTTCAGTCAATCAATATTACAATGTAATTCTTATTTTGATTACTACTTTTTATATAAGTTATAAAGTTGTAATTCTTATAGGTTATAAAGTTGTAATTCTTACACTTTATTTACTAAGTAATATTGAAAGTAGTATAGATTACTCTTCTAATTAATGCAATTTTTTTTTTATCCTTACATAATTTATATATTGTAACTCTTTTATTTACGGTGTAATTCTTTTATGTTTATTCATATTTTTCATGTGGATGGTGCAATGCAACTCTTTATATATCGAGTAACTTCTTTTATTTCTTGGGTACCCTTTTTTATTTCTAGGGGCATATGGTGAATGATCAATTTACTAAATTTGGATTGTATATGCAACTATGGGCAATTCTTCAATTCTTATTCATATTTTTCATGTGGATTTTGCAATGCAACTCTTTATATATAAAGTATAAAGCTTTTTTACTAAATTTGAATTGTATATGCAACACATCTCAAGTTTTTGTTCCTACCTCTTATATACCTCGAATGAAATTCTTTATTTCAGGTATTTGATTCTTATTGCTACTTTCTATTATCATTTGGGCATACAACACTTTATCTATTTGATACAATATTTTTATGTTTAATGTATTATTACATTTCCAGGGTAGGTTGTCTTATTTTTTTAGAGTTCAACAACATTTGGGTTTAAGAGATTCGAACCAATCTCTTAGTCGATGTATGTGGATTAGCTTTTTAAATACTTCCACATTTTTTGCTATCTGAATATTTAGTTTGTTAAGAGTGTTTTGGGATATACAAAATATCTCATTATCAAGATTTCCCTTATGGATATTTTTATGATTTATAAACTTTTTTCCATTTTTCTTGTTTTCCCTTCCTACAACTCCTTCATTCTTTCAAAAGTGTGTCATTCAAAAAAAGAAAGAAAGAAGAAGTGAAGACTGAATTCTCGAATCTTTCCGCCGGCCGTAGAATCAAAGCTAATCTCCTCAATCGGCTACAACAACCATGCCTTCCCAGGCTCTACCACCACCGGCTCCGCCGCCGGCAGATTACTCCGTGAACGTTCTATCGACTCTGGATCTCGACTGTCTAAAACTCGCAGTACTGTCCGCTCTCGTGTACTTCATCTACACCTGTTGCGGACGTAAATACTGGAACCGAAGGCAAGATATTGAAGGCGGAGGGCAGCGGCGGACGGTGGCTCAACCTCCGGCTGCAGCGGCGGCGGGTTCTCCTGTAGGCGATCGACGACCGGCGTCGACGAGGCTGTTCCAATACGGAGAGCGAGGAATGGAAGGGAAAAATGCGGATTGTTCGATTTGTTTGGATGAATTCACAGAAGGTGAGGTTTGTCGAATGTTACTAAAATGCAAACACGTTTTTCATCGATTTTGCATCGATCAATGGCTTCCTAATCAACGTCACTGTCCTCTTTGTCGTTCTCCTGTTCATGTTCGTTTATCCCCATCCATCTTGAGATTTTTGTGATTTTTGTTGTTTGTAATTGTGAATAATTTTATTTAATTATTCGTTCATCATGATCGATTAACCCCTTTGAATCGTAACATATTCTTGAGTTTCATTGGCTGGATTGGATTCGGTTTATGAAAGATCAAAACTGTTTGATTCGTTTCTGGGGGTGGTTAGTTTAAGAGAATCATATTTTGTTTGTGTTGTAGATGTTTAAGGATCCAGTTGATTGACTGATTCTTTTCCATTGAAATTAATTTTATATGATTTTAAGTTACAGATAATTTGGTTCTGGGTTTGTATCTTTCTAGTGTTATGCATAGAGTTTCAATTTTGTATCTCACTTTGCTTTGTGGATTAATTGACCATATAAGGCTTTGATTTTTCTCTTAAGAATTCGCACATATCTTTACTCTAATCCCGCGAGCCCTACTTGCTATATGTATTAATTTATCTGTGACTCGTCAATGTGAGTTGCCAATATGAGCTAATGCTATGCTTAGTGGATAACAACTCACTTATTATCTCATCCTATTAAAGGGAAATGTTTGAGGCCTAAATTATAGAAAATACTCCTAAACTATATATGTGTCTCGTTTAAAAAATACCTCTGAAAAATATTGATCTTTAAAAAACGTTCAAAAATACTCTTACTATTAAGTTTTGGATGAAAATGTTAAAGTTTCATTACTACCCGACCTTTCAAAAAATTTAAAAAATACTCTTACTAGATAACATTTTCTGGCCAAACTCTTCTTCAAGTTTATTAGCATTTGAAAAGTGATAGCAACATTTTGACCAAATAATTAGTTTCAACTATGAATTTTTTACCTAATTTTCCTTTCCTCATTTATCTTTTGGCTATTATCAATAAGCATTAAACTTATATTAAAACAATTTAAATTCAACATATATTTTTCCGTTTAATTATCAATGGAAATTTGCAGATATCTTTTTGGAATCGAGGTAAAATAAACATATAAATCTTAATATATTTTTTAATTTAATTAGATAATAAACATATCAAAGCCATCAAATATTCCATGCCCCACTTTTTATCTTTCTCTCATAATAAAATAATATATATTAAATTATTAAAGGTTTTGTTTATAGAAAAATAATTTAAATTATTAGATTTAATTAAAAAAATATATTAATTTAGTAAAATATTTATATTAGATAATTAATTAATAAATAAATAATAATTTAACCACAATTAAAATTGATTTATACATCAATTAACGAGTACTTTTCTTTCTCCTCTCTCCTCTCCACGCTTCATTTACCAAGAAAAAAAGTCTCAAGTAAAAAAATTCTATCTCCAAGAAAGATAATAAAATCCCATGGTTCATGAGATATTTTTATCTTTGGATAATAATTACTTGGGTTTTAAAAAATAAACAACCATGAAACAAACATGAGTTTTTTATATCATTGATAAAACTCATATCAAAACTAGTAAAACAAACAGAGCTTTAGAGGTTGTTTGTTTTGAGGGTTGGGCTTAGGGTGGTTAGTAGGGATGTCCACAGGGCGAGGATGGGGACGAGGAAATTATTTTTCGTTTATTTTTTTCTTTTTTTTAATCCCAATTGAATCAAATAATTATTTTGATAAAATTTCAAATGGTTAACTTTTCATGGAAAATATCTATTAATTTTCAATTAGTTAGATAATTATTCACGAGAAATCTTCATTTAAGTAATTAATTTCCTAAAAAAAGATCTCTATTGAAAGATAAAAGTTCTAAACCTCCTAATAGAAACAAAATAATATTCCATATCAAATTATATAATTATATGCATATAATTCAAATATTTAGCCATAATATAATTCAAACATATCAAATTATCTAAATTATAACAATAAAACTTTAAATGTGTGTATATATATATATATATATATATATATATATATATATATATATATATATATATATATATAATAAAATAAAATAAAATAATAGAAAAAATAAATGGGGTGGGGAACGGAGAATGGGGATGGAGAATACATTCCTCATATCCATCTTCGTTTAGCTTGTAGAAAATTTTTTTCCCCTCTCCCTCCCCCATTCCCTACCTAAATGGTGAATCCCTGCTTCCTTAGGGGCGGGTCCCTGCAGGCCCCGTCCCCATGGAGATAATGGACATCTTTACTTCTTAAACCTAGGGGGCAAGGGTTTAGGAAATTCAAAGCTTCTTAAACCCAAACCCCATATGGAGTTGAACAATATATTACTGTTCAATTCCATTGGTTTTTTTTTTTTTTTTTAAGTTTTTAAATTTTAATTTTAATTACAATAATATTTTTAAATTTTTTTTTTTAATTACTCCTTCTCGTCTCTTTCTTTGGGGCTTTTTAATTATTATTATTAGTTTATCTTTTTAAATAATTTATCTTTTTCCTTTTTTTCCTTATTCCTCCTCCATCTCAAATCTTTATTTTTATTTTCGCTTATATTAATGGCTCCATCGATGACTTCAAATGCATTGTCTGCAACTCTCTAATTTTTTTCGTCAATCAATTTAATTAAAATAAAACGTTAGGGATTAATAAAAGTGTAATTTGACCAAAAATATATAATTTTCAATAATTGAATTTAAGATAAAAACATTAGTTTATTTTGAACTTACTAATATTAAAATAAAAAATAGTATTTAATTTTAAGTTAACACATGAAAGTAAAAAAAAATTATTTAAAAAAATTAGTTGAAGTGACAAAAGTATATGATATTTTATTTCGAAACTTAGTAAAATAAATAATTTATAATTAATGACTAGTCATATTAAAAAATATATATTTTTTCTTTTTCTACTTGTGGCAAATAATAATAAAATTAGTCTTTTTTTTTTTCATTTATTGAGTTGAACTCTACGAGGTAAATAATAAAAAACGAACTAATTTACATTAGAACAATACATCTAAATGAAGGTTTTTATATGTAACGTAGTTATTTTAAAACAAAATGAATAACGAATTAGATAGTTTATTTGTTTATTAAGTCAGTAAAATTAAAATCTCAAATTATGTAAAAAAAAACATCTAATTTTAGTTAAATCTCAATTTCAAAATTGACGGATTAGTTTAAAAAAAATTTGAAAAAGTAATTGAAATTGAGTTGAATTTAAATTACAAACTTACTAAAATAAAATTAGTAAATAAATAATATTTAATTTTAAATTAGCCATATTAAAAGAGTATTAAATTTACAAATTAGTCGTGTTCAAGGTAAAAAAAATGTATGATATTCTATGATATTCAATTTCAACCTAGTCATATACAAATAAAATATATATTTTATTTTTGAGGTAGTCAATTTAAAAGAAAAAAAACCCTACCCAATTGATAAGCCTTAGTATTAAGGCTTATTTAACTCTCAATTACTTAAAATATTCTTGTTTTATTTTAAAATTATTGGGAAATAGCTGAAAGAATCTTAAAAATTAGGAAGAAAGAAGAATGAAGCCAATTAGAGTGAGAATCTTAAAAACTAAACTTGTGTGCAGAAATTGTGGAAATTACGGAACTGAAATTGCAAGATGAAGTTGCAATTCTGGAGCAACAGAAAAAAAATTCATTCGACCCATATACGAAAATCTTCATTTGCTGTACGATTTGGGCAATTTTGAGCATGAATTCTGGGCATTATTTAACTCTAATGAAGGCCTACAAAAGGAGAGAAGAGGAGTGGTGAACGGATGTGGTTTTTAGGGCGAATTTCAATAGAATTCTTCATAGGTTTCTCCAGTTTTTTGATTCCTTTGTTTTACTTTCATCCGAAGGTTTTCGTTTTGTTTAGCTTCCTCAAAAATTGCAGTCCGATTCAAGCAACACTTAGGTTGTTAAGATTCAATCTTTTTCTAAGAACAAGTGGGAGAATTGAATTGATTGGAGAGTGAGGATGAGCTTATGAACCTTGAATCCAAATTTTTGTAATTTCTCTGTTTTTAATTTCATTTTCTGTTTAAGATAAGTTGGTTGTAAAATTTCAATTGTTGCTTTCCATGTAGTTTGTAATTCGGTCGGATTCGATTTGAGAAGGAAGAAGAATGAAATTTCATCTCAATTGAAAGTTTCATGTTAATGAGTTTTTGTCCAGAAGTTAATTTGAGCTTTATTTCTTTGAAACTTCTTTTCCGTTGCTCATGGGTGTGTTGGGATGAAAATTTTCATTCTATATTACAGTACTTGCTTTTAAAACTAAATTCCAATTGGACAACAAGTCCTTTCAACTTCCTTTGGTCTTAGTTGCAATAAGACTTAATCTTAAGTAATTTCTTTCCCAATATGGATTTTGTTTCTAGAAATTGTTTTGAATTTTGTGAGTTAAATATGAGCTAAACTTCTTAGGAAATTCATGGGTTCAAGGACGTGAATTCCCTAAGAAGTAATTGTAGCCAAAATTCTAACAAAGACCAAGCCTACTTCTCAATTGTTTGCTTGTGTTGAATAAAATTCCATTGAGATCCTAGATTGATCAACTAGGGTAGCAACTCAAGCTTAGATCTAATACCGATGAGGTTACTGATAATCAGATTTCGCACAAGTGATGGAGACAAGAGCTTAGACATAAGCCAATTCTTTACCCTAGACATAGGGATCAAAGACTCCAAAACCTAAGAAAATATTGAGCCAAAATTACTTAAGATAGAGGGCTATAGACATATAAGTCACTCACTTAGTCTTCTAAAACCTAATTTCAAGGCGAATAGGAGTGGTAATTTTGGTTTACAATTGAATGTAGAATAGGTTAGAATTGCAATTTTGGTATGCAATTACAACTTATGGCAATGACATTCTTGAGCCCCTCCTTTCTCTAAAGAATTTCTTTTGTAATTTTCATTTCTTTTATCAAGTCTGTTTAGTTGCTATTCAATCTTGCAATTTTCGATTCTGCAATTTAGTTATGTAATCTTTGTCACTTTAACTTGCATCTAGATTCTGCAATTATTTTGTTTTTAACAAACACACTGATAATTCTTATTTATGAGGATTATTTAACCCTAAACTAAGTTATTTTTGTCATTTTTGTATGCTTTATTGATTACCGAGCAAGCTAAAAATAGCATTTATAAGATATATTCATGCCAGCTTGTCGGAGTATGGAAAAGGAAGAATTAAGTTGAAAAGATACAAGAAAGTTGGCTAAAATTGTTGTTTTGTGCAGATTTGAAGAAATGAAGAAAATGCAAATGAAATGCAATTGCATTTCCTTGAGAAAGCGAGGTGGTGAACAAGAGGGAAAGTGCAATTGCAATGCAATTGCATTTTCTAGACATATTAATTTATTGTGGAAATCACGAAAATGCTCCAAAACCCACGGCGTTTGGCTCGATTCTAGGAGACTTTTCAGCCCAAAAATGCTGATGAAAATGCAATTGCATTTCTGGAAAATTTTGGTAGAGCTGAAAAATAATGCAACATAAATGCAATAGAAATGCAATTGCATTTCTGGAATTTCTGGAATTTGCAGAAATTTCGGGAAAACACCAAAATCCACGGGATTTGCTCGATTTTTGGAGAATTTTCAGCCTAATCTCATGCCCAAACATTGACCTATGATTGAAGGGCACAAATATGGAAACCCTAGCCCTCAATGCCTATAAAAATGAGGAAAACGATCCAAAACGTGGCTGGGTTTTTCTGCTACTCGCCCACAGTTTGTACTCACGTTTTTTCTGTCATTTACAACAGTTTTCTCTTATGTTTTTGTTCATTGTTTAGTCTATAGTTAGTTTATGTTTTGATCTAAATGTTGTAAGTTGTTAAATTTTCGTTAAACATTGAATCTTTGAATTTCGTTCTTCCTTTTTTTATGGGTTTTTCTGCACTGTTTTTATCTCATTTTCTGCTGTTTTTTTTTTACTTTGCTACTGTTTTCTTCTTCTTCATTTTTAGAACCTTCAACGTTCAAAATCTCAATCCTTCCTCACGAAAGTGAAGGTTGTTATGAGCCAAAACCTCTTGAAAGAGAAGGAATTGAGTTCGATTGAGACATGAACCAAAAAAAAAAAAGTTTAGTTTAGTTTGGGTATTTTTGTTTTCAAGTCTTTGGTTGAAGTTTCTGTTTTTCTTAGGTTTAGTTACTGCAATTTTTATTATTAAAATTTGTTGCTTAAAGTTGTTGAATGTAATTGAGTATTAAATTGATTCAATAAAAGGTTCTTTCATTCAAATCTTTATTTTAATTTTAGTTGTTATTCCCTTCCCTTTACCAACTTTGTTATGGATTTTCAATATTCTAACTTGTTGATTTTCATTTCTTCCAAAATGAGCTAATTACTTCTTAGGGATTCAAGTTAGTGAATGCCCTAGAGGAGAGATGTAAAGCTTAAAGCATATTCAATCTAGTTAACACTTGGGGCTTTGTTTGCTTTTGTTGAAATAATGTGGGTAAACCTAGCCGGCCAACTAGTGATTGCTTGTCAAGCTTGAACTTAATATCGAAAGAGTTAAGGGAAAGCCGATGTCACAAAAGCAATGGAGGAAAAGGCTTAGAAATAAGTTATGAACATTGACCATAGACATAGAGCGAGACTCCAAAACCACTAGAATTGTGTGCAAGATTATCTAAGTTAGATTAGCCATAGAAATATAGGTTTAATCACTTAGTCTCCTAAAGATACTTCATAGAAGGTCGAATAGGAGTTGAATTCGGTTTACTTAGTTCTCTCGTGTTAACTATGATTGCAATTGCATTTTAAGTTGCATTTCTTTCCAAAGGGGCATAAGCAACTTGGATCCCATTCTTTTTAATTATTGACTTTTCGCTTATTTTATTTAGCAAAAACAACCATTCAAGCATTTTTACACCATTGGTTACCACAATTGCTATTTGCAAACAAATTTTGTGTCGTCTCAGTAGATTTTGTTAAAACTTGTTCCCTTGGGTACGATACTCTAGAATACTCCAATTTTTATTACTTCGATCACGTACACTTGCGTGTTGTAGCGAAAAGTATAGCGATCAAGTTTTTGACACCAAACCCAACTTTGTTTTTGCAATTTTTAGTTTTCAAGTTGCAATTCTCCTTACATTTTGTTCTGTAATATTTTTGTTACATCGTTCCCTATGGAATTGATACTTAGGAATACTCCTGTTTTATTACTTGCATTGAAAGTGTGCACTTACACTGGGATTGAACATATTCACTTACTTTTCTATACCCAAAGTTCACCCGATCACCCTTTTTTTTTTAATTTAGTCATTTTTTTGTATAATTAAATTAGTCAATGTAAAATAACAAAAATATAAGAAACAATTTTAATTTTGAATTTAGTTATATTTGAACAACAAGAAGATTAATTTATTTGTAACTTAACTATATTCAAATAACAAAAATAAATAATTAAAATGAAAATTTTAAAATAATTTAAAATCTAACAATTGATTAAATGCAATTAAAATTTTCACAAATCCAATATTTCTAAATCTGCATCCTATTTTTGCCAAATTTTGGACATGAGAAATCTCACATGATCTCCACGTGACATCGATGGTGAATTTGTATTCTTGGGAGAAAAACGCGGCCTGCAAGACAAGAAAAATTTGGACACCGATGTGGTGTAGGCTACACAGACTCCGATGTTTAAGTCTGAGGGAGTCTTTTAGAGAGAATTAGGAGTTCTAGGAGAGTGTTGGAGGCTGGAATGAACCTACCATGCTCTCCCTTGAAGAGAAAGCTTAAATACCTCATCACTAGGGTTTTCGTGGGTTTCCGTCTTCAACTTGGAAAGAAAAGACCGAACGGGGCTGGACCGAGGGTCTAAGGGCTGTAAGGGACCAAGGCAAGGCCCAAGGCATGTGGTCGGCCTCGGTCGGGTCGACCATGGGCTTGGGCTTCAGCCCAAGCCCATTTCTTCGCTCTTTCGCTTTGTGGGCTGGTCTCCTGTTGGTTTTGGTCCATTTTGACTTTGAATTGGACTTCTTTCCTCGTTTGGCCCTTTATTGTAGCCTTTTAGCCAGCCCATTCTTGTTAGTCCAATTTCACCCATAACATTAGCCACCACTTCCTAGTTAGGTGATAAGCCTTAGAATTAAGGCTTGTTTAATTCCCAAATGCTCGAAAAAATCTTGTTTGTCCTAAGATTAATTGAAAATAATGGAAGATTGTTTGAAATTAAGGAAGAATTGAATGTGATAGCAATTGGAAGAAAATTCTAAGTAATTTGATTCTTTTTGCAGAAATTCGGGAAATTGCTAAATCAGATTGCTAAACACGATTTGGCAATCCTGGGCAGAGAATATATGGAAATTTCATATCCGCGTGAATGACGAAACCCATATATGGGAAGAACAATTTCCGCACGAATCATGGGTTTTGGAGGCGATTTTGGAAGAAAAATTTCGTGGGTTTTTCATTTTCGAAGCTCTATTTTCTGGACTTTTTTTTTTTGTTTCTGTACTGCTTATTTTCTTTAAATTTCCATTTGTATTAAGGAGAATTGTTTGAAATACAATCTCTATTCTTCATTCGACTCTCTCTTGTATTAAGTTAAAGTTTGATTCAGTTTTTGTTCACGGGTTTTTATAGTTTTTCGCACCTCTGTTTTTCGTTTTTCTTCTGTTTTTGGCCAAGATATTCAAGTTTAATCTTGTTTTTTCTTCAATTTGTATTACAGAAGGTGGCTTGAACTTTTTCTATTCTCATTTGATGTATTTTGAATTAAGTTGGAGTTTAATTTCAAGGTTTAGTTGGTGGGTTTTGTTTTTAAGTTTGTCCTCTGTTTGCTTTTTTTTTTTCTGCACATTTAATGTCAAAGCTTTCTAAGAGAAATGAGGAAGAAGATTAACATTTTACTTAATTGCCCTTGAAGTTTTCCTTAATTCCCATTAAGCATCCCTTTCTTCCTAATAGTTGCCGAAAATAATTTCACAAATTATTGTTGTAATTATTCAATTTACACAATTTTTACTATGAACTTTTTCTCAAAAATTAGTTTTAGGATTTTTATTTTTAATATGAGCTAAGGCTTCTTAGGGGGTTCAAGGATGTGCCATAAGAAGTAAATGTAGCCAAAATTTCAATGAAAACCAAGCCTACATTTCAATTGTTTGCTTGTGTTGATTAAAATTCCGTTGAGATCCTAAATTGATCAACTAGGGTATCAACTCAAGCTTAGATCTAATACCGACGGGATTAGTGATAAGCGGATTTCACACAAGTGATGGAGAAAAAGAGCTTAGACATAAGCCAATTCCTTACCCTAGACATAGGATTAAGGACTCCAAAACCCATAAAATTGTGAGCCAAATTATCTAAGATAGAGGGACTATAGACATATAGGTCTCTCACTTAGCCTCCTAAAAACCTAAATTCAAGGTAAATAGGAGATGCAATTTTGGTTTACAATTGAGTGTGGAGTAGGTTGGAATTGCAATTTTGGCTTGCAATTACAACTTAGGGCAATGACATTCTTGAGCCCCATCTTTATCTAAAATTCCCTTTACAACTTCATTTTCTAAGTTTATCTAGTTTGTCATTCCAATATTGTATTTCTCAATTCTGCAATTTTTGTTATTTCGATTATTGTCATTTCTAGATTCTGCAATTTTTGTTATTTCGATTATTGCCATTTCTTGATTCTGCAATTTTTCTTTTTATCAACACACCATCCCAACATTTTTTTTGCAATTTAGTTTTCCATTTGCAATTTTCCTTACACTTTTGCTTTACAATATTTTTGATACTCCCTTCCCTGTGGGATTCGATACTTGGTACTCAGAGACCATTTTATATTACTTCGATCGCGTGCGCTTGCGTGTAACAGCCGATCATTAGGATTCGAGATTAGGAGCATGTGAAGTAATTGCATGGAGCCTGACTTGGGAGTAGCCTATTAAGTTTTATAGTCATTTGTGACATTTCAAGGTCTGTCTCGAATTTTCTCTAATTATTGTTGTCCATCCTTGTGAAGACATTCAGTCTCCTAGAGTGTCTATTTCTTCATTTTTTTCGTAGGAATTTTAAGGTTCCGTGATGATTATTTTGCATCTCAAATCATCCCTAGGATTGCCGTCTAACCACGTAGATCGGTCTCTTTTTGGTGGGTAAGATTTTCCTCTAGATGTGTGTTCGTCCACATCCTGGAGAAAATTTTGGGCTCCAAAGTTCTCCTTGGATCTCCCCAAGATTGTCGTCCAACCCCGTAAGGAACATTTCGATCTTTCTTGGGGGCTAAGACTTTCATCTAGATTCGCGATCTGTGCCGTTTTCCCGAAGAGAATATGTAAATTCGAGGGCATCATCAAATTTAAGTGGGATTGACATCAAACCCCGTAGGGACTATTTTAAACTTTCCGACCTCCCGTAGGAGGGAATTCTTGGCTATTCAATAGCTTTGTTGCTTCTCGCTTTTCGTAAGCATTTTTTCAACCTGTATTGCAAACATAGACTTCCTAAACCTAGGTTGCCTAAACATGCACCCTTAACACAGTTTTAACATTTTGAAGTTTAAGATTTCAAACCTGCGCGCCAAATGCTCCCTTAAGCATTTGGATAACAATAAAGACACTGACCACCGGCCGTCCAAGCATCAAAAGAGGCAACTGGGGTTTGGTTTTATTATAACTTTCAAGATGAGTAAACTCTTCTAAACTTAGAAAATTATTACAATTAAAAATTGTTATTAATTTTGTAAAACCCAATTTTGGTTTTTTAGCTTTTGGATATGCATTTGATATATGAGTTACTTTAAATTTGAAAATTTTGGATGGAGAAGGAAGTTTGAGATAACATAGAAATAGAAGGAAATTGGAAAAAGTGGAATACATTTTGTTTAAAAAAAAGGAAAAAAAATCATTTTTGACCATAAACTTGGCAAGTTGTATTAATTTTAACCCGAAACTTTCAATCTCATCAATTTAAGCCTCAAACTTAACAGGTTGTATCAAACTTTCAATTTCATCAATTTAAACTTCAAACTTGAATAAATGTATCAATTTATACCCTCACTTAAGTTTCCATTTCAATCCCCGTTAGAAAAGTTTCTCACATATGTCCAAAGCCACATGTTGCTATTTTTTTTATTTTTTTTTAAAAAATAAAATTGCTGAAGAAAATTGGAGTAGACTCGCCATAATGTTTTTCAATTTTAAAGCATGAATTTATTTTTTTCCACTTCTTATCTTCTCTGATTCTGCTGCTTTTTTCATTTCATAAATTGAGAGTTTTTCAATTTTACGACAGGATTCTACTCGATCTATCAGCTTTCAGTAGAAACAAAACCTATTTGCACCATATTTTTCCTCAATAAAGTACTTTTGATTTTTTTTTAATTTCTCATCGGTCTTGAGCTTGATTTGTCCTCCATCTACCGCAACGAATGTAGGGCTTTCGGAATGGCCCTAGTCAGAATCTTGGTCCCCTTCCTCTTCAACATCGATGTCACTTTAATCCTCCATAAGGTTGTCGACGGGTCGACAAAGGTCGATTATGACCAGTCCATTATGGTCATGAGCGTCACTCTGTCCACCACTACCTTCCCTATTCTCTCCCGCATTTTAGTCAAGCTTAAACTTCTCACCACCAAAGTCGACGAAACAGCCATGGTCATTGCCACCTAGATCTTATTTACACTTGTCGTCGTTAGCTAGTATCGACACCAAAGGCGAGGAGAACATAAGAGTTCATTTGTTTTCGTGCGAGTTCTACTTTCGATAGTCGAGTTCGTGATTTTCATGATGGTGGTGACTCGAGATCTGGAATGATTTAATTATTTTTTGGTAATTTTTTTTAAAAAAATAACAAACAAGTACATATCATAGAGCAATGTACGTGGCTTTGGGCATGTGTGGGAAACCTTTCTAACATTTATTGAAATGGAAACTTAACCGAGGGTGTAAATTGATACACTTATTCAAGTTTGAGGTTTAAATTGATGAAATTGAAAGTTCAGGGTTAAAATTGATACAATCTTTCATGTTTGAAGTTTTAATTGATGAAATTGAAAGTTCTGGGTTAAAATTGATACAACCTGTCAAGTTTATGGTTAAAATTGATTTTTTTTCCAAAAAGAGAAAGAAAGAAAGTAGTCGAAGACATTTTTTACACGTCTTGGTTGAAAAAAAAAAGGAGAGAAATTTTGGGATTAATTGAGAAGGGTCTAGAAGTGAAGAATAAAGAAATAAAAGAAGTAAAAGCAAAAACAAAGAGAGATGGGGGAAAAACCAAAACTCGTGATCATGGGAGAGAAGAATAGGGGAAAGAGAGAGCTTGAAGGAGGAGATTCGGTTGAACCTGAGTTAGAATCGTGGAGCAAAAAAATATATGTGAAGGTGAAGCGAGCTTGTAGGAGGCTCAATCAAATACAATTTATAATATCAATCTAAAATTAACTACTTGTAGTAATTAATAGTGGACCAAGTCGAACCACAAGGAACCGAATAAATTGATTTCAATTAATTGATTTTCTTAAAGACACGGACTGACACGGACTGGGGGGAGTTAATCATAAAACATAAGATAGACAGAAGGACTAAAAAGCAGTAAAGATAGAGATCTCACCTTGCGCACCGAATCGAGGGTAAACAGGTAATTATGCAATTCATTTATCATTGAAACTAACCTAACAGGTAATTTTCCAGTGTTTTAAGACCAACCGAACTCCTCGGGACACCGTAGGAGCCTCCCCTAATTAAACCAATTTCACCTAATTGGTTCTACTTTAATTAATTAATTTGGCACGACCAATACCAAAAGAATTAATTAAACGCATTACACCCAAGGGATAAGCTGAAACGAGTTAATTAATTAAGAATGGTCAATCTAAATTAACTAAGCCCGCACTAACAATTCTAAGGCCTACCATGTACTCGTAATTAAGTAATTCTACTTAATTTAACCGACTTGGTGATAATTCTCATTTATGAGGATTATTTAACCCTAAAACTAAGTTGTTCTTGCCATTTTTGCATGCTTTATTGATTACCGAGCAAGATAAAGATAGTGTTTATAAGATAAATTCATGCAAGCTTGTTGGAATATGATAAAAGAAGGAATTAAGTGAAAAGATGCAAGAAAGTTGGCTTAAGTTGAGTTTTTGTGCAGATTTGAAGAAGTGAAGAAATTGCAAATGAAATGCAATTGCATTTCCTTGGGAAGGCAATGTGAAGAACAAAGAAGAAGAATGCAATTGTAATGCAATTGCATTCTCTGGACTTATAAATCAAGTGCAGAATTTTCGGAAAATCACCAAAACCCACGGGAATTGCTTGATTTATGGAGAATTTACAGCCAAATCTCGTGTTCAATCATTTACCCACTAATTAAGGAGCCCAAGATGGAAGAAGAAGCCTCAGAATCTCTATAAAAGGGAGGAAAAACGAAGAAGAGAGGGACCAATTTTTTTCAGACTCTGTTTTTTCGGATTGTGCTCTGTTTTTCTGTTTTGTTCTATTTTACAGCAAGTTGACAAGTTCATTTCTATTTTTTCATTCTTGTAGTTTCGCTCGATTAAATTTGGAGTTCGATCTATCCTCAACAATTTTCAGTTTCTGCATTGTCTTTGCGGGTTTTTCTTTTTTTTTTTTTAGTTTCGGACAACAGTTGTTTCAATTTCTCCCCTCTGTTTTTCTTCCATTAGTTATGCTTTGTTTTGTTCATAACTTTCTGGATTGATCCCTCCTCGACGGAAGTGAAGGAGGTTAAGATTCAATTTATTTTGAGTCGATCACTGTAAGGATTTTTGTCTATATTGTTATGTTTTTTTTTTTCTCTATAACTCTGTTTTAACTTTCAGATTCTGCTACAATGTTATTTAGAGAATTGGCCTTTGTTTAATTTCATTCTTTGTATGTTGTGGAATTGAATAAATTAATAAGTTCTGGGCTTAAATTTCTTTAATCTTTTATACAAGTTATTTAAGTTATACAAGTTATTTATGTTGTGAAGTTGCACTTTGTTTTCATTTAAGTTAGTTAAAATTCTGGAGAATATCAAGGTGTTTTAAAAAGAAAATTCAATCAGGTTCCTTTAAAGTTATTTACCTTATTTCATTTAAATTAATTATGAAATTTTTAACAAATAAATTTTGGTTTTTCATTTCTTCCACAATGAGCTAAATTTTCTTTAGGGGTTCAAGTTGGTGAAAGCCCTAAGGAAAAATGTAAAAGCTCTAAAGTATAACCAATCTAGCTAGCATGTGAACTTTGTTTGCTTTTGTTGAGTTTAGATTTGGGTAAACCTAGTCGGCCAACTAGTGATTGCTTGTCAAGCTTGAACTTAAGATCGAAAGAGTTAAGGGAAAGCCGATGTCACAAAAGCAATGGAGGAAAAGGCTTAGAAATAAGTTCTGAACATCGACCCTAGACATAGGGCGAGACTCCAAAACCACTAGAGTTATATGCGAAAGTATCTAAGTTAGATTAGCCATAGACATATAGGTTTAATCACTTAGTCTCCTAAAGATTTTGAATCAAAATTGAATAGGAGTTGAACTCGGTTTACTTAGTTTTCACATGTTAGCTATGATTGCAATTGCATTTGAATAGCATTTTTCCAAAGGTGCTTGAATCACTTGAATCTCTATTTTAACTCATTGATTTTTCACCCATTCTTTGTCAACAAACCAACCTCTTAAATTTTTACATCTTCGGTTACCCCAATTGCATTTTGTAAGCAAATTTGTGTCGTCTTCATAAGATTTTGTTCAAATCTGTTCCCTTGGGTACGATACTCTGGAATACTTCCAGTTTCTTTATTACTTGGATCACGTGCACTTGCATGTTGTAGCAAAACATAGCGATCAAGTTTTTGGCAACCGGCCTATTTACTACTCAAGAGACCGAGGACACCTACGAATACATCTAGCATAGCTAAGAAATCTCTAAATTAATTGATTTGTCAGTTCAATCAAAGTAGAAATAACTAGGAATACGCACAAGAATTTGCAAGCCATAAAACATTGCTGGAAAATTAAATTAGTAACCAAATCTCACAATAAAATGCACAATACCGTATTTACAACCCCGAAACGGCGTCGAAAGCCTAGCCGAACACCAAAACGATGTAGCCCGACACCAAGGTTTGATGAAAAACTCCTAATTTATCCTAAAGTACTGAAAAACAGAGAGGAGAAAACTTAAAATAGTCTCATGACTACTGAAAATCGGAGACAAATGACCTAGAGGACGAAAAAATCTATATATAGGAATCGACGGAGCGTCTAGCGCTCTGGACAGCGTCTAGACGCTCCCAGCGTCACAGGGGCTCTCTGCAGCGTCGAGGGAGGCTTCAGGGAACTGCAGATAGCGGCTAGACGCTCTGGACAGCGTCTAGACGCTACCCAGGGCGCAACACTGCTTATTTTTGCTCTAACTTTTCGCTCAGGTGTCCGAATGACCTCCAGTTTGATGCGTTGGAATCGTGATTCAATGTAGAATCTCTCGGAACATGACTTATGCTCAAATCCCTACAAAATGATCAATTAATTACATTAAAACCTCCAAACTAACATGATTTAAGTATGAAAATATAGAACTATGTTGGTCCTATCAGAAGGGAATGAACGTTTCATTTCGCAGCGGAAGCATTGGATCGTCTTTGATTTTATTTAGAATTAAACAATAAAAATTAAGGTTAAGCAAAACATACCTTGAAAATAATATTATGGAGAATATTCTGGGAAATCTTTATCTCTTCCACAAAGCCATCCTGACTATGACTCGAGCACAGGACCAATGCTTGTGGGATCCTCTTGAAAGAAAATCCACAAGGGATTGGAGAGGAAGAGGTCTAGAGAGAATTCTCTAATTTTTTCTATTGAGGAGATGTGTGTTGTGTCTAATGGCTCAACCTAATGGTCCTATTTATAGAGACCAAGGGTAAATCTTTGCCATAATTAAAATATTATATTTTAATATCTAATATATTAAAATATATCTTATATTTATTTGAATCTCATTCAAATCTCCTACGTATTTATTTATTTGAATTTTATTCAAATTTTATAAATATCTTTTATTTAATGTATCAAATATACATTAATTATTTTAATATTTAATGTATCAAATACAATAAATATATTTTCCTCTTTTATATTTAATATATCTAATATATTAAATATTAATTTGAACATTTCAAATTAATATTAAATTTGAACATTTCAAATTAATATTAAATTTGAACATTTCAAATTAATATTAAATTTGAACATTTCAAATTTTAATATTTAATGTATCAAATACAATAAATATATTTTCATCTTTTATATTTAATATATCTAATATATTAAATATTAATTTGAACATTTCAAATTAAATATTAAATTTGAATATTTCAAATTTGAATATTTAATGTATCAAATACAATAAATATATTTTCCTCTTTTATATTTAATATATCTAATATATTAAAAATTAATTTGAACACTTCAAATTAATATTAATTTGAACATTTCAAATTTTTCTTTCAACTAAATTGATCTTTTAGTGTTACTATGAGCTAGCAAAGGGACCTTATGGACCTACAGATTATAAGCTCGAATGATACAAAATTAATTAATTAAACTCTTTAATTAATTAATTTTCATTCATTAACTATAGGTCACTCCACTATAGACCTAGAGTTGCACTCTTATGCACTGTAGGACAAGTTATGTCCATGGATATAATCACTACATGCAAATCGATCCTTCACGAGTTGTTCGTAATTACAGCTGGGTCAGAAGTCCGTTTCACCCCTGTAATTACATCTTGCACCTTAAGTACCACTGATCCTTTCATGAACAATTTGTTTATAATCTAATTATAAACTAAGTCCCTCTTGGGCCAATGAGAGGGTGAGGCCTCATTGTTCAAGTCCCAAAATAAGCACTTAAGGAAACTACTCACACTACAACAAATAGTCCTTTTTATTGCATGTGAAGATAGCTTTTTATAAAATAAGCTATGAAAACATATGAAAGAAAAAGTGGAAAAAAGGCGGTAAAATTTTTTTAGAAGCCCGCTCTAATAATACGCAAAACATCCGTGATATTTTGCGTAACTAAGCCTAAGCGTCATCCCCTTTCCACTGAAATACCCATTCTTCTGATCTCTCTCCCTTTGCCTTCCTCTTCTCTGTTCGCAGTCAATACGCTCAAGAATTAGAGGTAAAAATGACTTCTCTTCTTCATCCCTTCCCTCATTTTTTTTGTTCTCACTTCTTTTCTTTGCTTGCATACTCTCAAGAATTAGAGGTAAAAATGACTTCTTCTTCTTCATCCCTTCCCTCATTTTTTTTGTTCTCACTTCTTTTCTTTGCTTGCATACTAAAAATTTCTCACCTCCAAAATCAGTCCCAACCCTCATATATACAAGCATCAATTCTCAAAGTAAAGATATAAAATTTCAACCTTGAAGAGACCCATTCAAGCAAGTTAAAAAGTTCTCCAAAGTTTGATTTTGACGGCACACTACCTGGTAAGTTAAAAGTGACCTTTTCAATTTGTGATTTGTTAAAACATTGTTGTTTGTCGAGTTCCCACGATGAAAGCAAGTCTTTTATTTCTCTAATCCTTACTTCTTCTTTTTTCTCTGTTCTTGAAATGGATGTCTACCTTCTTGCTACTCTGTTATTTCAACTCTATCATTTTTTGTATTCTTCATTCTTTTGAAGTCCATGCACTAGGCTAAAAGAAAAGAAAAAAAAAAAAGGAAAGGAGATCATGACAGTTAGTTCAATTCTTTTTCAAATGTTTCAAATGTGATGAAAACATTCCATCATTAAGATAAACATATATTGGTCTTCAAACTTGATTTTTGTTTAATTGAGTTCCGTATTATTAATTAATAAAAATGTTGAAAACTACTTCTAGAAAAATAAAAAATGAATTTGATTCACACTCCAATAATAGAATGATTGAGTTAACCTCAATTGATTGTAGAGTCTCTATATAAACTTGAAAGAGGGAAAACATATCAATCATTAGGTAGGTCTAATCTATGATTGCTGTAAAAAAAAAGGAAATGAAGTACAGTCAAACTAATAAGGAAAAACTCCAATGGTAACAACGTAATTGTTGGAGAAAAATTAGAACCGAATGAGTTGTATTTGATCATCAATTAAGAGTCAATTTAGGCAGTTGTTTGAATGGTTTTTCATGTTGAAATTCTGCTGTCATAATATCTGATTTGCATATCAGATATTGTGGGAATTTGCTGATGCTTTGCTGAAAATTTGGTGGGCTGTTGTGAGTTGATTTTATTAATGTTGAAATATTATATTATCAATGGTGGACTTTGGGTTGGTTTTGTTCTTGTTCTTTTACAATCTACTTGTACAAATTGGTTGTATTTAGGGCTTAATGAGCAGGCCAAATTGTATAACCTTGCAAGTGATTGGTACTTAGCAACACACCAACAAACAATAAAAATTAATCATTTTTATGTAAACTTTATTTATACAGGGATTTCTTTGATTCTGAGTATCATTGAGTTTAGAGTTTTTGTTGCAATTCGTTCACCTGGCTTCATAGCCTTGCCTATCACTCAGTTGCCTTCCCCAATGCATTAGGTAACTCAACTTCTTCATTTTTCCAGTTTATTTAAAAGAAAAGTCTTAAGTCTCTGGAATTTTTTTCTTCTTCTACAACAGTTTGTGTTATTGTGATAAAGATGCAGGCCAAGTTCAGTGCTCTAACTAGTGAAGTTATTTTCACCACATAGGTAATGACTAATGATGGTTTTTCATAATCATTTTTCACAGTACTGATCAATGAAATCCAAACCTCTAAGCTGTTGTTTTAGCTCATGGATACGTTTATGATGTAATTAGTGTTAAAAATCCAGAATTATGTTCTGATTTCTCCCATATTTCAAAACCAAACGGTCATCAAAACACAAGAAAACTATAGGTGGAAGAATGTTTGTTGTTCTAATTTCTTTTTGGGATAAAACTTTCATTATTTTGTTGGGAATTTATAGAACAAGACTGATTAGGATGAAGTTTGTCTGTTGTTCTTTCCTTTTGGGATAAAACTTTGGAATTTATTTTTCCCACTAGGATTTAGCTTCTTTCATGTATATACAATTCTATGTTTGTTCTGTTGAAATGCTCAAATTTGAGCATACAGACATATATGTATACTTGATTCCATGAATATGCTCCAATCAATAGTACTCCATTTTGTTTCTCAATATGTGTTATGGAATAAGTAAAATCATTGTGACCCCAAGATTATTAGTTCCTTCTTAAATATGAGAAATTTCATTGATGTTTGAATAAACTAAAAATCAAGAAGCTGTTATAGTTCAGAATTTTACTACTAGACCAATAAATGAAGAATGTTTCAAAAGGTAAAAGATCTAGAAAAATATTTGGATATATTTGAAAAGATAATGACTCAAAAATTGTCAAAATGAGAACATTCATTAAATTTTAGGGAGATATCAAGAGATGTGCCGCATTGTCACTCTATTTTGTCGATTTGTTTTCCACAGTTATTTTCATTTTTTTTTCTTTTTGGGAAAAGATCATTTTTCATAGTTATTTTAAATTTTCAAGTTCATGCTTCTTTGTAAAATGTTTTTCAACTTTCATATTAAAGAACTAATCTTATTTAACTAGTGAATTTGGGTACACATGCTCATTTAATTAGAATGACTAACTTTATTTACACTTAGTTTAGGAACGGTTGTAATTCGTTCACCTGACTTCATATCAAGTTGCAATTGAGCTTGAGTGGAGTCGGGCCTAGAAGACCAACTGTAGTGGCCAACACCAAAATCAAAGCAGTAAGTGCCCCATTTTCATTTTCAGAATTTACTTTTGTTATGTATGTTTTAACACTGTGAGTTTCTCTTCATGCTTTGGCCTTTTCAATTAAGTTAATGATTGATTTTCAGGACAACTATGTGTTGAATGCTATCTATTAGCTTTTATAATTTCAATTGTTATTTTATCATATGGATTGGATAATATTAAATTATGAGGTGCATTGGACTAGACTGAAAAATAGTGTTTCCTATTGGTAATGCAACACAAAGTTTGATACGGGGATTGTGTTGTACTCGTATGGAATTTAATAAGGGTGTATTGTGTAGGGAGAGTTATATAGTGAAATGGAAAATAGAAGAGCGAACTGGTTTTCAATATAATAGAGTAAAGATGGCAAGTCTTCTTCAAGTATACTTGGGAACAAATTTAGTTTCTAAATTTTGAGAGAAAAGGCTCCCAATGAGCTTTTTAAATTTGATGTCTAGGTACATAATTGGAGCTTTTTAAATTTTAGGGACTAAGTAGATAATGTTGAAATTTTATGTATTTTTAAACTTCTTTTTATTAATAATAACCATGTATGAGAAACACCTTGGCAATGTTTTTCAATTATTTCATGATGTTGACTGTTAATTCAAATATGAAACATAGGTTTGAGATCATTTAGTTTCTTTTCTTTATTGAAAAGGAGTTTGGTATGCAAACTACTTAAATTTTTCTGTTTGAGAAATGCTCTATGATATTATTGTCTTACAACCTTACTTGAAATGAATCTATTTTATAGGATGTACAACTGTGTCCTCAAGTTGTATGATATTATTGTCTTTGCTTTATTACACTAGTGCATTTTTTCTTATGAGTATTGTACGTATACAATATGTAGAATAATTATTTTGTGTAAATGGTATTTGATAATACTAAAGTATGATATGGTAGTTACCACAATGTCATTAAATGCATTTAAGTTGACCAAAAAGGGGTTTTTTTTCCCATTACATTTGTTATTGCAATGTTTTTTACCTCTTTAACGTCTTCTATATTGGTATCAACATTAATGATCAGATGAAGACTTGAGATGAGGTTTATGTATGCGTGAGTTTTGACATTGGTGTTCCAGCTTTTAGAATGACATTCTGACCTTGTAAAAACTATTTTTCTTGTGTTTTATTGTTGTTTTTCCTCCTAGAACTTTAAGCCTATTTTGTGGAGATTTCAAGTTAAGTATCGTAGGGATCCAATGGCGTTATCGAGGTTGCAATCTTGCTATATGCAAAAGGGAATTAGAAACTCTAGCTCTGGAGCAGAAGACATGCGTTCCTCAACTAACCCAAATATCCCATTTCAGACCAATACTGGAGGTAACAATCCCTACGAGAGCAAACAAGGTTTTGGTTGTTTTTAATCGTTCAGAAGGTTTGTGCCCTAGTCTCTTTTTTGCCCTCTTTCTCCTATTTTTGGGTGTTTAGCATGTATTTGATTAATTTCTTCAACCAAACCAATTTTGAAAAATTGCAGCTTTATAGTCCTAGGTGAAAGATAAAAATAATAATAATAACAACAAAGCAATGAATCTTGTCAAGATAGCGCTCTCATTCCTTTTGCCTCTTTACAACAACCAATGTCAAACATATATACACAGCACAAAAAAAAAAAAGGACGAGTTGGCTGGTGCACGAGAAAGATCAAACTTTCCTTGTATGCAAGATTTACTTACTTAACAATTTTGTTGTCTTAGTTACAAATTGTTTTGGGACAACCAGTAACCTAAGCATCTCTAAGGACGTGTTTCGTCATTCAAAGCTTACTTTAAATCTTCCAAATTCTCTATCTCCTTCACCACTCATCACTTTCTAGTATAATTTTTTTGGGGGGTTGTCTATATTTGTAGGAGCTATTTTTAATTCAGGTTCAAAGTGTACTAAAATTTTCCCCTTTCTTTTAGGGTAAAATTGGGGAACAAATGTTCAATTTCTTTGAATTTTTTTTGAATTTTTGTTGGTGATTGTCTGTTTGAAGCTGATTTAACTTGATTACATGAAAAAACGTATTCTAAAACTAAGGTTGTCAACATCTGCAGAATATTTGTGAAATGAGATATTTTGTTCAAGAAGATCGCAAGAAAACAAGAGGGAAAGGTAATACTCTACCTCAGTTATTCTTCTAATATTACAAAAACCAATTCGATTGAAAGATTTTTTTTTTAAGGAAACACTTTAATCTCTTTTGCATTTTCCTATATGTTAAGCTGCTCAATAGGGAAAATCCCTTGTAAAATGGAATATTTCTAACAATGAAAAGATTAAGAACACGTTCACATATTTGGATTTCTTTTTAATAATTTGAGTGGGTTTGTTCTTTTCAAGATTTATGCAGAGTAGACATGCCTTTTACATTGATATTATTTGTTTTTCTTCTATGAAATATTTGTTTCTATTCGAAGTAATCTTTTTTTTAAGTTCATGAATTGTTTTATTACTTGCAGTTGTCATTGCAAGAAGAAGCCATAGTTCTTGCTTGTTCCTATTTGTGAACATTCATTAGAAAAGATTGATTACATTGGTGCTTTCTTTAGACTCACAACTGAAATATTTGGCTTTTGGAAGAAATTTAAGTTCCTTCCATTTTATATTTCTCAGAATCCAGTTAGAGTTCTTTCCCACTTTTTTGTTTTTTAAGGACTTGTAGTCTTACTGTTATACTAAACAAAATTGATCTTTTAGTTTGTTCACTTTTGTAGGTCTTTCATGTTGAACTATCCTTCCTCAAAAGTATTTTGATGAAGAACTTGCACTTATATTATTTGTTGTTGAAGCTTCAACTTTATCATGCATTGGCTTGCACCTCAAAGATATATCCACTCTTGAGGTCTCAAAGTTTCCAACTTTAATAGCAGTAGTATTGTATTATTGGTCTGCATATTTGATATTGCAAACATGTGCATCCATGTTTTCACTATATAAGTTAATTGGTTTTTATGTTGTATGTTTTTACAATTCAATAGGTTAATATGAAAGTATGAAGGTCACACGTCTTGTCAAAATTTTACAAGTTGATGAAGAAATTCTAACCACATTTCAAGGACTTGCTACGAGTTAACAACATACGAGTTGACACCCTCCACATCACTGTTGAAATTGAAGATGATGAGAGTTAAAGTAGTTGCAATCATGTCTTCAAAGCTTACAGGTTTGAGCCATTTTTCTGGCATACACACCTTTTTATTCAATCCAAATGTGAATTAACTTGTGAATGTATATTCAGGTGAAAAACTTGATGTAGTTGATCTAGTCTTGGACATCATATTGCTGGACTAAATACCTAACAATCTAAAAAGCTTGATATAAGCTTGATATATTAGACTTTTATTTCAGTAATGGTTGCCAAATCAAACTTATTTCTATTATAATATGTGAGAAATTTAAACAAATGCACAAGATTTATTTTCTATCAGCTTCTGCTTCACACCCCACATTTTATCTAAATCTATTGTTGTAAGAATCTATACTTTGATTAATTTGTTAATTGTTCACACACCGAAGTTAAAAGTGATCAAAATAGAAGTTCAATCAATGCTTGGTTTATTGCTTGACTTTATTAAATTTTGTACACTACCTTGACTGCGGTTAATTAAGTTGCTAAAATGTTTTGGTTATAGGTGTGAGTTACATTATTGTTATGATCCTCAAGTGATTTGATCAAAGATGATTGTTAATACACATGTACAATTGTTTTGATTATGAGATGATTTGATTATTATTTAGCTAATTCTTTACTTGTGTGATTCAACTTTTATATAAAAACACATTGTACAAAAGCTTGAAACAAACTATTCATAGGATTTTTGGATAGTAAGTTTACTTTAGACTTTATTTGCTTTTTTGGGCAGACACGTTTGATTAAGGAATTTGAGGTGAATTTGATGGTAAATTTATGTTTCTTTTGCAGTAGTCAAGGATAAAAGACTAGTCATATAGAAAGCTGGATGTGGAGACTAAAGGATGTAATCTAAAGAAACTAGAGAGGTTACATTTTTTTTTCCGCTAGGTATAATGCAATTTGAAGAATCACATTAATATGTCCCAACTCTTCAACAATTAATGTTAATTGTTTCTTGTACAAGTTTAATTGTAAATTTTCAAGTTTTTAATTTTGCTATTTATGTAATTATATTAGTACAAAAGTTAAAGAGATTTTAACAATCTTATTTGATATGGTTTAATAGTTACTAAATATTATTTGATATGGTTTGATAGCTATTTAACAATCTTAAATTGTTACATACTACTCAAAAATGGTACAAATGTAAACAAAAAAATAAAATGAAAAAATGCTATTAAAAGTCATCTACTGTCCATAGCATCAGCTACCGCAACGACGCTAAAATTGCTATGATATATTTTTGATAGCATTTTTCATTGTTATAAATAATGTTATTAAAGATCAATCATAGCATTTTTGCTAACGCTATGAAATGTTTTGATAACATTAAAATTATGCAATTGAAAATCAACTTTTTATAACGTTTTTTATAGCATTGAAAAAATGCTATGAAAAGTCAAAGACTTTCAATAACATCAGCTATAATAGCGTGCCTAAAAATGCTATGATATGTGTTTCATAGCGTTTTTTCACTGCTATAAACAATGCTATGAAAAGTCAAAGACTTTCAATAACATCGGTTATGATAGCGTGCCTAAAAATGCTATGATATGTCTTTCATAGCGTTTTTTTACTGCTATAAACAATGCTATGAAAGAGCATTCATAGCGTTTGAAAAAAAGCTATGAAATGTTTTCATAGCATTAAAATTACGCAATTGAAAATAGATTTTTATAGCGTTTTTTATAGCATTGAAAAAATGATATGAAAAGTCAGAGACTTTCAATAACATCGGCTATGACAGCGTTTCGAAAAACGCTATTGAAAGTCTATGATAGCGTTTTTCAAAAGCTATCGTATGTGATATTTGTTGTAGTGTCATCTACTTACCCTATATGGGAAGGAATGAATTCCATCTTGTGATATTATGTTCCCAGCTCCCTATTTGGTCAAGTCTCCAAAATAGTAGGCATATTGAATCGGCTACAAAAGCCACCCTCACCCATGCAAATCAAAGGATAAGCCCTCACAGGCAGGAGTTCATAACTCACTCAGGATTAAGATCGAGTCGCATATGATCATCCTGATGAAATATTAATCTTCTCAATTAACAGATTTATAAAGAGATATTAAATATTTCGTGGTCCAGTCTTATACAAACTCATTGTATAAGATACCTCCACTCACATGTCTTCACATGAACGATTTGGATCAAATCATTTGTAACTGATAATTCTCATTTATGAGGATTATTTAGCCTTAAGCTAGGTTGTTCTTGTCATTTTTGTATGTTTTGTTGAATAACGAGCAAGCTAAAAATAGCATTTATAAGATAAATTCATGTATGCTTGTCGGAGTATGGAAAAAGAAGAAATAAGTTGAAAAGATAATGGAAAGTTGGCTAAATTGTTGTTTTTGTGCAGATTTGAAGCAATGAAGAAAATGCAAATGAAATGCAATTACATTTCCTTTAAAAAAAGCAAGTTGGTGAACAAGAGGGAAAATGCAATTGCATTTTTTGGCCTTATCATTTATTACGGAAATCATGAAAATTCACCAAAACCCACGGGATTTACTCGATTTCTAGAGAATTTTCAGCCTAATCTCATGCCCAAAAACATTGACCCATGATTGAAGGAGCAGAAAGATGGAAACCCTAGCCCTCAATGCCTATAAAAATGGGAAAAATGATCCAAAACGTGGCTGGGTTTTTTTTGCTTGCCCACAGTTCGTAGCATCATTTTTCTGTCATTTTTACAGCAGTTTACTCTTCATTTTTTCTCTGAAAATTCCAAGATTGATCCCTCCTCAACGAAAGTTAGAGGAGGTGAAAGTCCATTTACTTTTGAATGAGTATTTGGATCGATCAAGCAAGGAAGCCACTGGTTTATCATAATTTTTCAGTTTCTGTGCATTTCCATTTCTTAGCTAGTTTCTGTATTAATTTCAATTTTGTTAGTTGTTAAAGTTGAGTTATTCATTTAGACCTTGATTTTTGCTCTCTTTTCTTTACTAAAGACAGTCTGCTATTGAGGATTATTTTTCTGCAAGATTTTGAATTTCCATTAAATTGTTGTTTCTGTCTTTGAAGATTATGTGGGTATTTTTGAAGTTGTTGGAGTAATTTGATTCAAGTAATTTCTTAATAAAAATCAGTTGGGTTGTTTAGTTTTTAAATTTCCCTTCCCTTTCTAGTCATTTGTGAATTATGAGTTTTATAACAATTAAATTGTTGATTTTCATTTCTTCCATAATGAGCTAATTCCTTCTTTGGGATTCAAGCATGTGAATGCCCTAAAGATAGAAAATAACGCCTAATTGTGAGAGCAACATTGCTTCCTCTATAGCTTGTTTGCTTTTATTGATTTTAATGTTTATTATTAGTCTAGATTGATCACCTAGGTATACAAAAATTGAGTCTAACTCTGAAAAGGTTAGATAAAAATTTGGTTTTCATAAAAGCAATAAAGGAAAATAGCCTAAACATAGGAATTTGTTTTTGACCCTAGACATAGGGCAAAACCTTTAAAACCAAAAGAATTGTGTTCAAAATTAACTAAGTTCGTATTAGCCATAGAAATATCGGTTTAATCGCTTAGCCTCCTAAAGATACTTCATAGAAGGTCGAATAAGTGTTGAATTCGGTTTACAAAGCTTAAGTGTTGAGTCAAAGGATTTTAATTGCAATTAGGCCGCAATTTCTTTCGATGGAGCAAAAATATGTTTGAATCTCTCTTTTATCATTTTCATTTCTTCTTTTCAAAAACAACAAAAAGCATCCCACTTATTGTTTTACATTAGTTACCCACAATTGCAATTTGAAAACTTCTTTGCTTACTCTCTTGAATTTTGTTGTATCTGTTCCCTGTGGGATCGATATTCTGGAATACTTCTAGTTTTATATTACTTGTATTGACAGTGTGCACTTGCACTGAACTGGAGCTTTGTTTTAATTTACAAATATTTTCTTTAAGCCCCACGTTTCAGTTCGGATGAGTAACTATTACAAAGTGGGTCGTATCAATAGTGTTACCAGGATAAGGCACCCAACCTTATCCATATAGTATGACCCTTTAGATTATTTCTTGAACATGATCTTCTCATATGTCAGCCACATACTATTCAAGATTACACTAATAACCTTGGATTTTTCATATAATGGATAATATTATATTGCAAATAAAATAATCAAAATTATTATTAATTATTAAATAAATTATTAATTACGAGGCTTTATGACAATAAATCCCAACAATATGTATATTGTGGATTTGGTAAGTATTGTTTTGTAAGAACCAAGAAAAGAAAGGATTTTTTTTAGAGAAAATTTTACGGGTCTCTTTTCCTTTGCTTGTGGATTTGTTATGGGTTGTTTAAAATCAAATAAGTGTGGAGATTAAGATTGAGTTACGGTGTTGATTGGTCAAGTATGAAGGTAATTTGGGTATTTATTTTTCATGATGAATTTTTTTTAATAGAGAAAAATGATTTGCTTAAAGAGAAGAGAAAAAGAAATTATCTTCTAGTTTGTAATATCAAAATTGATTCCGAAATTTGAATTAATATTAGATCAACTTAAGTGTTGAAAATTAAGAGGAAAAGGAAAGAGATGGTGGGCTGGAAAAGGGAAGATATAGAGGAGAAGAAGAGAGAGAGGGGGGGGGGGGGGGAGCAATTAAGTAAATTACAAAGGGGAGTGGTTGAATTGTACAAGGTGGAGTTATGAGGAGAGAGAGTGTTGTTGGGATTGGGAAGCCCTCACGTCAAATGATAACTTGGGGGAAAAATTCTAGTACTACGGTAGTATGGAAAATTTTCCATACTACTCCCATTTATTGCTTGCCATATCAACATCCTTTTGAAAATTATGTAGGGTCTACCAATAATTATGTGGGGTCCACTAGTATTAAAACATAGTGTGAACAAAGGGAGTAGGTACTCCCGTAGTACTAGATTTTTTTCCATAGTTAGGAGGAAAAAGAAGATTATTTTATTAAAGAAAATAATTGTTTATGAGGAGTGTTGGAATAGTAATTTCGACCAACTCAAGATTGCTACGTCATTATCAATTTACCCAACATTGATGACAAAAATTATATTTAATTAAGAATTAATTAAATTTGCAAAGATTCATAAATTAAATTATGACAGATCCAAGTACGCAATTGGGTTATTTGAAATTTGGAAGATAAAAGCCCGAATTGAAGGCCACAATTAGCAAAGTACAGGCCCAGTCCAAAATGGCTAGCCTAAAGTCAACTAGGCCCAGTCTAAATGGTTAGACCCAAAGTTAACCAGGCCCAATCCAAAAGGGTGGCCCAAAGTCAAACAAGCCCAATCCAAATGGTTGGCCCAAAATCAACTGAGTCCAGTCCAACAAGCGCCCTTGAGGAACTCTATAAATAGAGAGGTTTCTCCTTCATTTCAAGGATTCAGAAATGAAGAAGCTCAGAGAGAATTCAGAAACAAAGCTCATAAGACTCCAGAATCTCCTGAAGATCAAACACTATCTGAACGAAGAACACGTTACGGAGATCAAGAACGCTCCAAGAATCCATTGAAGTTTCAACCTCGAGAGCCCTCGAGCAAAGCATACAAGTGTTGGGTTTTATGTGCTAAAACTCGTGATTTGTAAACTGAATATATATTCTATTTTGCAATAAAGTTGTTGTTGAGGTTTATTCAGGAAAGATGTTATTGAATAAAGTGAATTGCATTCTTTTAACCCAAATCCAATAAATTAAGAACCCTTGGCTATAAAATGTATACTTGAACTTCATGTGGAGACATGAATATGGATCAAGTTCGAGTAGTAGCCAGAATGGTCTATAGTATAGGGATAAGGTTGGATATCTTATCTTGGGGACACTATGGACGCGGCCCACTTTGTATAGTACAAATGATGTGATCCCAAATCGTTCATGTGGAGACATGAGAGTGGGGGCATCCTATGCAATGAGTTTGCATAAGACCAGACCGCGAAATAGTCACTTAGATTTTATAACTTCGTTTACTATCATAACTGACTATTTCATATGATGACCTAGGTAACTCGATCTTAATCCTGAGCACGCTATGAACTCCTGTTTATTTGGGATTATCCTTTGATTTGCATGGATGAGAGTGGCCCGAGTTTGCCGACTCAATAAGCCTCCCATTTTGGGGATAAGACCGGGTAGATAGCTGGGGACATAGTCCTGCGAGAAGGAATTCACTCTTACCCGCTTTAGGATTTAGTAGAGAGGTTGTTCCCTTAAGTGCTGACTCCGGGTCTTGAACAATGGGCCCACCCTTTCATTGGCCCGAGAGGGATTCGGTTTGCTGGTTGGACCACAAACCAACTGTTCATTAGAGGATCAGTGGGACTTAAGGAACAATAAGTAATTATAGGGGTAAAACTGTTTATTTGACCCAGCTGTAATTACGAACAACCTGTGAATGATCGACTTACTAATCATGGTTATATCAAGTGGACAAAAATATATCTACAGTGAGGAGAGTGCAGCCACTGGGCTTTAGTGGAGTGTTCCGGTGGTTAACGAATGTTGATTAGCTAGGCTAAAGAGTTTGGCCGGTTAGTCTCGTATCGTTGGAGCTCATGATATGTAGGTCCATTAGGTCCTCCTTGCTAGCTTGGACTAAGCCTTGTAACAAAAATTGAGAGAAAAGAATTTGAATTGTTCGAATTCGGTTTTAGGAGTAAACGTTAATTATATGTGATATACTTAACGTATCATAGTTTAATTATGAATTAAACTATGAGGAAGAGAGATGAACATATTTAAAGTGATTTAAATATGGATTCGATCTAATACATGAATAGTGATTCAAGTTCGAGAGGTCGGTTTTAAGATCAGGATTTGATCCGGTTATTTAATTAATATTTGATATTAAATTAAATAATTAAATTAATTAATTAATAATCAATTTTTTTAAAAATTAATTTAGAATTAATTTTAAATTACAAAATTGATTTTCAAAGTGGGAAATGATGGTTTTGTGGTGCTTGTTTGACTAACATCACACTACCTCATAATTCACCACAATTTGTCACCTCTTTGGATGACAAACCTCCTTGATTTATGACCAACCTCGATTTGTGTTGTCTTGTTTAGCAAGCTTGATGAAGCTTGTTAATGGCTTTAAAAAGCAATGAAACACAAGGGATTTGTAGATTTTGGAAAAACAAAGTTGTTGCAAATTTTACAAATCCTTGCCATCTCTCTCTAAAATTTCTCTCAAACAAAGGATCCCACAATCCGTTCCAAGGCCTGAGAATAGTAGGGAAGACACTAGAGGTGGTCCACGAAGTGTTCGTGTTTAAAGATTTGAAAAGGGTTTGGAGAATTTGAGCTTCAAAGGTGAGTTTTCTTAAACTCTGTTTTTCTGTTATGAGCATGCCGTTTGTTTGATCAAATTAATGTATTTAGAATGCTTAAGATCAAAAATTGCTTCCTCTTTTGTAATATTCACACCAACAATTGGAATCAGAGAAAGTTTTGAGCACTCAATTTGCATCAATTTGATCTTGGTGGGTATGATTTTGAAATCGAATTTTCTGGGTGTCTAAAATGAACTTTCGGATATGCATTTTTTTTGAGCTTCAATTTGTAGTCCGTTTTGTAATTTCTCAAGATTGTTTGAGCATTAATGTGTGAAGAAGAGTCTATAAAAGTTTCGAGTCGATCGGAGTCCGGGAAGGCCTTCAATTTGAAGAGAGAAGGTGAAGTGTTCAAGCTGGAAAACAGAGCAGAAGGTGCTGTTTTTTTTCTGCCTAGACCGGTTCACGCACAAGGTTGAAGAAGCTGTCCGGTTTGACGGTTTCCGGTCTGGTTCAAGATTGGTTCAGACCGTTTCTGGACTCTTAAGCCTCTTGAGATTCGGTTCAGCTTTGGTTAGGATCGGTTCAGATAATTTTGGACCGGTTTTTGCCCGTTGGAAGCTAACTGGTCCGATTCAGGTGGGTTCAGTCCGGTTCTGCTGTTTTGAAGCTCGGTTCAAGCTGGTTCGGGGCGGTTCGAAGGGTTCGGAAGCATCTCGGCCTAGTTTCTAGATTATTAATGTAATAATTTAGTTGTTTGCTTGCCTGTGATGCCAAAATCGGTCCACTTTAGTGTGTTTAATTAATTATGCATTGTGAATGTATGTTTTAATTAAATCCCTTTTTGTATGTGCATAAAGTATGCCATATAGATTTCAAATCCCACCATAGGAAGCATGCTCCATGCATTGAAAGTATGTTATAAGTGTTATAATATATAGTATGCATGTTTGGGGTTTCATGTAAATTAATATAAGAGTTATATTAATTTATGAAACAAATGTTATATGTTTTAATTATAAATTAATATAAGTGTTATGTTAATTAAAAATTAAACATACAACATATAGTTGCCTTAGTAGAATATAATTGTTATATTCATTGTTAGATGTTTGTTATAGGTTGTCTTTATTTTATAAGCGTTATAAAATGAGATAGACTTTTAAAATCTATAACAAAGATAAAGGCATGCTCACTAAGAGTTAACGAATTCCAAATGCGATTTGAATTAGGACCCGATCCGTTTTAATAGTTAAAATAGGTCGACTACTTGTAAGACTAAGGTTACAAGAGAATTCACCCGGTGATATCCTGTCTAAGGCTGGGGGTATTTAAGTTGACATTTTACGGAACACCTCCTACCTGGGGATCGATCTGGTACTTGAGTTGTGTTAACCCGGTTTTATGAGCATGCACGTGTGAGATGTGAGGTTTTAAAGCGTTTATCACCTTGACATCGTAGGTAAAATCCTTTTCTTGGATTTATTATCTAGACTTAGGTTATATTGTCTTAGCCGGAATATGCCTAAGTAAATTTATACCCAAACCGTCTAAAATACTTAGTGGGAGTGAAAAAGTATATATGATATATTAATTTCCTCTTACGCTCTCCGCGAAGTTCACACCGTGAGATTTATGCTCGGCCTCGTGATGTCAATAGGGCATCCCCATTCGGATGGTGTTTGCATAAATCAAGAGCAAGGTGAATGGAGAAAGTATTTATAGTAAGTAGGAGAAGGAAGTGTGTCAACACATCCTACGGTCTCCTCCATTAGGTTGGACCGTGAGATTCCCATGTTCCGCTTGCAGGTTGCCCGTAGTAGCACCATCCATTCGGAGGGTCGTAACATGGGAGTCGGAACAACTCAAACTCCAAAAATGGATAGGGTCTCCTAGGTCCATTCCCAACATTGTCTTTTCCATTCGGTAGCGTTGTTGGGGCCGACCTCTGAGGTCTGAAAATGGCGGGTCACACTTACAAGATTTACTAAAGTGTTAGTGAATTCTCGACCAAAGTAGCGATAACTAGAATGCTATAGGAATAAGAGTTATTCTGGTATTAGCATTTAGTCAAGAATGTCTTGGTTCGGTGAATGAGTGATTGACTGCCCTTCGGTAGCGGTTGCTCTGACTCACTGAAGTATCGTTGCAAAATCAATAATGAGTTAATGGGTACATTATTATTTTGCTAAACAGAATTGGATGCAAATGGGTTAAAAGCAATTCACTAATAGAATTTATTCTATTTTTCAGCATGTCGAGCTCTTTTATTCAGTTACTAGCCTCCGATAAATTAAACGGCGATAACTACGCGACCTGGAAATCAAACTTAAATACAATTCTTGTTATCGATGATCTAAGGTTCGTCTTAACGGAGGAGTGTCTCCCCCTCCCGGCTAGTCTGCAGACCGAATCGTTCGGGATGCATTTGACAGGTGGACTAGGGCTAATGATAAGGCCCGGGTCTACATCTTGGCCAGCATATCTGATGTGTTAGCTAAGAAACATGAGGTGATGATCACCGCAAAGGAGATCATGGATTCATTACAGGGGATTTTTGGATGATCGGTGCTTTCGCTACACGCAAGTGCACGTGATCGAAGTAATAAAGAAACCGGAAGTTTTCCAGAGTATCGTACCCAAGGGAGCGGGGTTTAATAAAATGAATTTTAGTTGGCACAAAATTGTTGACAAATTGCAAGTTAAGGTAACTGAGGGTGAAAATGATTTGAGATGTGTTTTGACTAAAATAAAATTATTTGAAAATTCAATGGGAATGAAAAAAGGATTCAAGTTGCTAATGCCCCTTTGGAAAGAAAATGCAACAAGAAAGCAATTGCAATCGTAGCTAACTTAAGAACTAAGTAAACTGAATTCAACTCCTATTCGACCTTCTATGAAGTATCTTTAGGAGACTAAGTGATTAAACCTATATTTCTATGGCTAATCTAACTTAGATATTTTTGCACACAATTTTAGTGGTTTTGGAGTCTCGCCCTATGTCTAGGGTCGATGTTTCAGACTTATGTCTAAGCCTTTTCCTCCATTGCTTTTGCGACATCCGCTTCCCTTAACCTTTTCGGTATTAAGTTATAGCTTGACAAGCAACACTAGATGACCAACTAGGTTTACCCAACAATTAAATCACCAAAAGCAAACTAGAGTTCAAGAATTAGCTAGATTGTTTTTACTCTCGAGCTTTACATCTTTCCTCTAGGGCATTCACAAACTTGAATCCCAAAGGAAATTTAGCTCTTCATGATGGAATAAATTGAAAACAGTAAATGTAAATTAGTAAAATTCATTGGTACAATCAAGGTAAACAATGCAATCAAAATGCAAATACAAAGCAATTCAGTAGCTTAAAGAAACAATGTCAAAATTTACAAATTAACTTAAAGAAGCTTGTATATGCAAAAAGCAAAATGCAGTGGGATTCTGACACGCTTGCTAGAGTGATGTGAATAATTATGCAATATTAGGATGTCGATGTGCAAGTGTACACATTCATTTGTAGCAAGTGGTAAGTAAATTATCGTATCCACAGAGAGTAGTAATTTACTAATTTACCACAACTTGAGTCTTAATAAACTCAATTGGTAACCATTTAAATTCATCACGGAAACAAAATAAAATAATTCGGAATTACTGGAACAAAATAAATGCTAAAACAGAGATAACATAGTAAATGCAGAAAACAGAGAATAACTAAACTTGTACTTTGAGTTAAATGGAAGGCTCGGATTAGGGGTAGTTTCATCCTTTAATCGATTCTACAACTTAAACACATATTCATTCTCTCAATCCACTACAGCTCACACGGCATTCTCCCAAATCACCAGAAATATGTTGTTTCATTCCCATTACTCCAGCGATAATTAACCCACTGTATTGTGTGTGCATTAGGTGAGTGATTATCCCTAATCTCCTCACTTAGCTAGCTACTAACCCTAACACGGGGCTAATGTGGTTCTTAAGCTATCAGCTTCTCCTATTCTTCCCAGAAATTAGAGAAACATTGCAACAAAATGGTTGGCCAGACGAAATTGTGCTAAAGAAATAAACAACTCTTAAAAACCAAATTGAGCTAAATGAAATGTATTAAGCTGTAAAATAAATCAAAACATCCAATCGCTAATCCTAACCTTAAAGGTGATCAGTTCATATTACAGGATAAACAGAAAAGAAATCGAAATGTAGACATAATGGAAATGATGCAGAAAATAAACTAAATGAAAGCAGAAAATGTAGGAGAAGAAATCGGAAAGCTTCCCCAAAACGTTCGACTCAGCATGGGCGTTGATCTAAACCTTCCTTTTATGGAAAACTTCCGTCCATGGCCTCCCAAAATCGGAGCTCTTCGCCTCTCCTTCTCTCTCTGCGAATTTTCGGGATCTCCAACCTCTATTCTTCTCCTCTTCTTCTCCTCCTTGATAAAAACGGCTGCTCCAACCTAAATACCTCATATTTTGTGCAAATAAGGGCTGATTAGACAGGACCCATGAAATGGCAAGCTCCCATTGGCTGAAAATAGGTTGAGTCATCTGACATTTGCCAACTCATTTAATGAATTAATCTTCTCACGTTCGAAAGTTGTATTGGCCCGAATTGCAAGGTTTGCTCCAGCAAACTGTTGTAAAACTGCTGCACATATCTTCAGGAATCCTTCTTAATTCAAACCCTAAATTAATTACATAAAACTTGTAGACCCCTAAATTTGTCCGTTATTTTATTTTATTTTGCATTTTTGGGAAAAAAGAGAAAATAAAGGAAAATGAGTATATCTTGGTAAAAATTAATTAGCCAAATCAAATATGTAAAATTTGGTAAAAAATTAATTAGAGCAAATATCTTATTGACTAATTAATTTACCAAATCAAATATTTGAAGATTTGGTGTTTTTAATTAAGCCAAATATATTCTTTTATTTGGGAAGGAGATTTCATTATAGACAAATCAAATTTTGAAAATTTTGGAAGGATTAACTCAATCATTTATTTAGGTGTTATTTGATATTATTTTGTTTTATTTTATTCCCTTTAGGTTTTATTTTATTCTTTTCCTTAATTAAAATTGGGGTTTGGGCTATAAAAATGGAGGAAACCATTTCTTTTGGACACACAATTTCTCTCCCTCACACATCTTCCCTCAACCACCCACATATTTCTCTCTCATCAAGCCATCTCCACGTTTTTTTTTCTCCAACATAGAATATCTTCTCCCAAATTTCTCCCACATATTCTCTCTCCTCCCACAAAAGTTCTCTCACAAATCTCCCCCACATATTCTCTCTCCCCCCTCAAAATATCCCCCTCTCTCACTCACGATTTTTGACCCCAACATACATTTTATTTTTTAATTTTTTTTTGAAGTAAAAAGAGAAAATCATCTTCTTTACTTTCTCCATTCAACCAATTAATCTCTCCCAAAGTAGCTTGCGGTAATTTCTTCTCTCCGGTAATACTACCCTTTATACAACGGTAATCTTTGGTGAACATTCTATTTTTCATTCATTGTTTTTATTTTTCCATCCTTTACTCAATTGTGTTCCTTAGCATGATTCCTTAAAGATATATATATAGATATATATATAGATATAGATATATATATATATATATATATATATATATATATATATATATATATATATTTTGTTTGTTTAGTTGTTTTCTTTTTGTTGTATAAAATAAAAGCATGTTTAGATATTCTTTGTTTGTTAATATCGTGTTTTAAAGTTTTAGTATATAGGACATTATACGAATAAATTCTAAGTTGTGTCTTTTTTAGCATAACAATTACAAGCATGTATTATGTCTTTTTATTTTTTATGTTTGCATGCTATTTAGCTAGGAACTTAGAGTTATTTATCTTTTCATGAATTCTTCCTTTTTTTTATTATATTTTCTATAAAAATACAAAAAAAAAAATTGTATGAAAGAGTTTTTTTTTTTCTTAAAAAAAAGAAGTTATTTAAAAGGAAAAATATTTGATTGAAGTTTTCCATCATTAAAAATAAAAAAAAAAACTTTTTTTTTTTAAAAAGAATACAAAAAAAATACTTTCATAAAGAGCATTTTCATCAAAGGGAGTTTTTTCTAGGAAATTTTGTTTTGTCTAAATTTGAAGTTTTCCTTTAAAAAAAAATCTTTTCCATAAAAAAGTACAAAGGAAAAATAGTTTTATAAAAATTATTTCCATAAAATGATTTTCTTAAAGGGAATTTTGATTTCTCTAAAAAAACATCCCATTGATTTCTTTTCAAAGCATTAAATCAAATCTAAAATATTTTTTTTTATAAAAGTTTCACTTCTTTAAAATTAGAAAAATAATAAAGAATTTCCTTAAAAAGAATCATTTTATCACACATGTTTTTAAATTAATAAACCAAACATCTTCTTTAAAAAAAACTTTCCTATGATGGAGATTAGGAAATCAAGATATTGATTCTCTAATATTCTTGAGGTGATGAATTTATTTTGGGATGCCAAATTAAATTCAAATAAATTTTGAACGGCTTTATGCCACCCATAATTATTGCTCATTATTTAATTTAAGAATAATATCAGTAAAACATGGGACATTTAAAAAATCAAAACCAAAAACTTTTTTTTTACAAAGGTCATTTTCTTTTAAAATAACACAAGAATTGTAAAATTTCGTTTCATTGAACGAGTGTTGTGGGGTGCTAATACCTTCCCCATACACAAACGACCCCCGAATCCAAAATCTTTTATTCGCAGATCATCTCAACACATTTTTGGGTGCCCAGTCACACCCTCTAAATGAGACTGGTGGCGACTCCATTTTCCTCCTCTTGGAAACAAAGTTGGCCACTCCGCGTTGCAAACCCGTAGCGACAAAACTCATTAATTATGATAATATTGCTATAATAAGAATTTTACTACTTCAAAATTAAACTTAGAGCAAACTAAATGAAAGCTAGAGTATTTATAAGATAATTCGAGATAAAACATGACAATTCAATCCAAAAATGATATCCTATAACTCTTATTTTAAGAGTTATCAGATTCCAAATCAAAATTTGCTACTGACTTACAATTACTGAATTAACAATACAATGACCCCATAGCTACTAAACTCAAATAATTGAAATTAAACTTGCTGAAGCTAAATTTGCTCTTCCAAGATTCAAATAACAGAAACTATGTAACAACCCAAATTCCTACGACACTCTAAATGCGGAAGCACGACCTAGTTACCTCGCTCATGCCCGAAAATTCGGCAACATGACGGCGTAACTAGAAGAAACCAAAATTTACAACATCCTGATAAGAATGAAAACACTTCAATAACTCAGATAAAACACTCAGCATCCAACAAACTACGACAAATATGCTGAGCTTCACATCAACCACAAGATTTTAAGAAACCCTAACCAAATACACGATAACTAAAGAATATTTAGAATTTACAAACCAAACATACATCAAGGAACAAGGAAACAAAACTAAGAATGAAAAACAAGGAAAGGGAATTGGATGAAGTCTCCATAGTCTCGTCAAGTCGTCACCTGCGTCATCCGCCCGAGATTTGTACACAATCTGCAAAACAAACAAAGTAGCAAACATGAGTATAAACATACTCAGTAAGTAGCCCACTTAAGTGTCCAAAACTTAAAGAAAACCTACCACGAAGGCAAACTTTCTTCACTTACTCTCGTACTCATACTTCAAATATTTACTTCAGTTATTTAAATGCTCATTCAACCACCTTCTACGTTTACCACCTTCTGACTCTAATTCCGTGTCACGTCTGTGAGTCCTATTACTTAGAACCCAAACCTGTGAAGGTATATAACCCTCACACTCATCTCAATAGATAAATCATCCTTAGGCTAGCACACGGCAATTAGGAAACACATCCCTATGCTCAACACAGGGGGGAATTACCCCTAAGCTAGCTCACAGGCGCTAGGGAACGCATTCCCTACGCTCAACATAAATCTCTGGGGTCCTCGCCCCTATGCTAGCACCCACGGCAATAAGGATTGTAACCCTTATGCTTGTCACAAATCTCTGGGGATAACGCCCCTATGCTAGCCATTCCTTACGCTCAACATAAATCTCTGGGGTCTTTGCCCCTATGCTAGCACTCACGGCAATAAGGATCGTAACCCTTATGCTCGTCACAAATCTCTGGGGATAACACCCCTATGCTAGCCTCATCAACACAATTCTTGTCCTGGCACGTATATCTGCCTCTTAATCTCAACTCATCAACCATCCAACTAACACTCGCACACCCTACCTGAGTCCATCCCGGTATGGCATTGTCTCGAGCACTACCAACGAGCCATGTAACTTAGGTTGACTAAGGCCGTGAAAGAAAATAACTCTCACACCTCCATACAATAGAACATCACCCCTCTATGCTAGCATACAGGCAATAAGGGACGCATCCCTTATGCTCAACATAATTGGGGAATCACCCCTAAGCTAGCACCACAGGCCATAAGGATCGCAATCCTTACGCTCAACACAGTGGGGAATCACACATAAGCTAGCACACAGACGCTAAGGATCACAATCCTTACGCTCAACATAATTGGGGAATCACCCCTAAGCTAGCACCACAGTGAAGGAACACAATCCCTCACTCTCATCACATCTAGTCAACCTAGAGTTACAGACTCGCCCAGGAGAGACATAAGGTCAGGTGACTCTTATTTTATCAAGCTCCTTGCATTTTCGCACTACTTTTGGAATCTCGAGGGTAATCTACCATACCCAAAATCATTTGTTATATCCGGACCACATTCACAACCTGGCCCATAGTTCACAAGCACATACCTGTGCTAGCGGCACATAGCCCTCCATCCCCTTTTAATTCGGAATTCAGTTCCATAACCATTCTAGAAATCAGGACGACCAGTAACCCTCTACTCACATTCGGACCCATCCAAAACTTGTTAAATCAGCCCAAACATAAGGCCATTCTGAACACATAAAATACGGTCCCCGACCCTGAGTATGGCATAACTTTAGGGTGCTCTACTACAGCCCCTAACTCAACCTGAACCCAAAAGCATTGAACCCAATCAACCAATCAATCTAAAATTCAAGTTTTCTGCACTCCACAGCTAACCAAACATCTCAGAAGTCCAATTCATCCTTCCACAACTTTTAACACTTTCCGACCCTATCTTCGAGCCATAACTGCGAGTACTGTAACCTAGAACCCAACTCGTGAAGGTCTATAACCCTCATACTCATTTCATTAGCCACACAGGCAACCAGGGAACACATCCCCTAAGCTAGCACACGGCAATAGAGAACGCATCCCTATGCTCATCACAATGGGGAATCACCCCCTAAGCTAGCACACGGCAATAGAGAACGCATACCTATGCTCATCACATCGCAGGCGTTCTAGGCTTACAAACTCGCACGAAACAACAGAATTAGGGTTGGAAGCATCAATTTAACGGGCTTTCATACTTTCACAGCACTTTTGGAACCTTTTGGGTCAAACCACCCTACCACATTCATTCATTCACTTGTAACTTTGAATCCCATAACTAAAGTAGCAACAAGTTTCAGGCAATCTTAAGCCCAGCACAATAATTCTTATATTGATTTAATCAACTACGACATTGCGCACATACTCATAATTTAGGCAAGAATGACTATTCACAAATCACTACATTCATGTCCAAGCTTGCCCAATTACAACCTCGAACAAATTCTTAAAGAGGTTCATATGCTAACATATTAAACTTGAAACTTTAAGCCACCAATTCCTTTATGACCACAACTTAGGCCGTTTTAGCTCAAGATTACTTCTAAACATAACCACTAACCTTTTCAAATCTCATAACCACCGCTTTCAAGCATGCTTTCGAAATTTAACAAATTATCAAACATACATATCAATCAAAAGGAATTTAAATGGCTTAAATCCAAATGACTACTTACATAAGCCGAATAAATAATTTACAAGCTTGATTCTTGCCCAAACTTAGACTCCAAAACTTGCTGGAAATTTAAATATTTGTCTCCAATTCCGTAGTTTGATTCTCAATTCAATATCCTGAAATTTAAGTCCATTGGTTAACGATCGATCCAATTAAAGTTCTTAAGTAAATTCAATTGAGTAACAAAATTACCCAAATCGAAACACGATCGTAACGAGGACTGTTCGGGCTCAAAAATTGGAATCGGAGACGGCAGCGCGTGCGGCGGCGGACGGCGGCGCGTGGCCGGCGCGTGGGACTTCCGATCGACGCGTTGTCTTCGGATTTGGACAGATCCATTCCTGGAGTGGCTCCGATCAGTGCGTAAATACAAATTCGATGAGATCTGAAACTCGGGCGAGGCTTGCGGCGATCGGTGTTGCTCGGTACTGAACGGATCCGGCGACTGCAATCAAAATCCGACTGACGAACTGTTGTAGGAGCTTCGACGGATCTGGGTTTCAAACTTACAGAAACCGGCTAACGGGATGAGCCTCCGGCGAAGGATTTGTGCTGCTCGTGAGTTCCAGTGGCTGACGGCGTGCGGTTCGACGATTTGGGGAGTGGGTCTGAGCCGAACGGCGATGGGTGTTCGGTTCAAAACTTCTCCGGCGAGGATTGAAGCTGGCTGGTTCGATCGGCCGAAAAAGGAGGAGGAAGAAGGGTAAAATGGATGGGTGATCGGATGTGGATGGGTGGGTATTCGGGTAGAGAGAGAGAGAGAGAGCTTTCGAGAGAGAGGGAGAGAGCTCGGCGGGAAGAGGGAGAGAGCACGGCGGGAAGAGGGAGGGGATCGGACGGAAAGGGAGAGAGAGAGAGAGAGAGTAATCGGGGAGAGGGAGCTTCGTGAGGAAGAAGAAGAAAAAAAATAAATAATAAAAAATAATAATAATAAAAAAAATAAAAAAAATAATATAATAAAATAATTTTAAAAAATAGTGGATAAGGATAGGGGATTATTAAAAAGATCAACTTCCAATTTTGCCCTTTGACGAAACATTAATTCCAAAATTGCCCTTTTTCTCATTCCAAATTTCAAATTAACCTTCAAATTTAAATTACCCAATGCAAATCATTCCAACTAAATTTCCATAATTTGAAATTAATGCCCGTAAATAAGCCGGTCGTTACAAACTAATTTATTGAAATTGAAAAACAGATCAGTAGCTAATTAACAGTAATTCAAGAACGAAGTGCAGAAATCGAAGAAACTCAACCATCCTAAAAACCCATTTCTTTTTGGCTCAATCGAACAAGAGTTTGTTCATAACTACATCCAAGTCTTGTGGAGATAGGATTGAGAAGAGTTTAGAGATGGAGATGTAGAGAAATTACAACAAAAACAGCAACTAAAAGCATAAAAAAAATTCTGCTACAGTAGGTGAAGGAACCCAGAAAACATAAACGAAAATCTTCTAGAATCTAGCTCAATCGAATAAGGATTGCTCTTTACCAACATCCACTTCGTTGAGATGGGTTTAAGGAAGAGATTCGGACAAAGATGAAGAAAAAATGAATACAAACAGCAACAAAAAAAAAACTAAAAATGAAAAGTAAGGAAAGTAAGGAAACCCAAAAAAAACGTGAATGAAAATCTTCTCCAATCGAGCTCTCTTTGTTCGGCTTCTTTGTTCAATATTTATAGGGATCTCATGCTAGGGTTTCCCTCTTGGTTGATGGACAATCATGGCTAATCATCTTGCTGAATTCGTGGGTCAAATTTCCTTCAAAATCTCGAAATTTTCATTTTTTACTTAAATTCCAGATCTGCCAGATTGCAATTGCATAACAATTGCACTGCAGTTGCATTTCACGAAAATCCTGCATCAAAACATTAAGTAAGTGTGAATTTTTTTTCTTCTTTTGTTTTTTTTTCTCAACTTACTTAATTTAAAGGTCTTCTATCAATCATGTGATTAAATTCAAGCATTTTTTTTTATTTTTCATCAAATAATATGAATAAAATCACAAATATAACTAAGTTTAAAGGCCAAATAATCCTCATGAATGAGAATTATCATTGGACAACCGTCCTCATCGATCCATTATGACGCCCTCAAATACGTTTACAACTCACGGATGAAGGAGGGACCTTCTGTTAGGGAACATGTCCTTAACATGATGGTCCACTTCAACGTGGCAGAGGTAAACGGAGCTGTCATTGATGAGAAAAGTCAAGTTAGCTTTATAATGGAATCTCTTCCGAAGAGCTTCCTACAGTTCCGCACCAATGCGGTGATGAACAAGATAGAGTATAAATTGACCACTCTTCTCAACGAGCTTCATACTTTTGAGTCCCTTATGAAATCAAAAGGACAAGAGAAAGAGGCAAATGTTGTCACTTCAAATAAGTTCCAAGGAGCATCGTCCTCAGGAACTAAGTCTGGACATTCTTCTTCTAAGAATAAGGGTATTCAGAAGAAGAAGAAGGGTAAAGGTAAGGGAAAAGCTCCCACAATGAGTAAACGCAAGGCTAAAGCCACAGATAAAAGAAAATGTTTCCACTGTGGTGAAGATGGGCAATGGAAGAGGAATTGCCCAAAGTACCTTGCAGAAAGAAAGCTGAGAAGGCAAGACAAGGTAAATATGATTTACTTGTTTTTGAAACATGTTTAGTGGAACATAATGATTCCGCCTGGATATTAGATTCAGGAGCCACTAACTATGTGTGTTCTTCTATTCAGGAAACTAGTTCCTGGAGGCAGCTTGCAGATGGTGAGATAACTCTCAGGGTTGGAGAGGTTGTCTCAGCCAGAGCAGTGGGAGCGGTGAAGTTGTTGTTTAGAGATAGATTCATTTTACTAGAAAATGTACTTTTGGTTCCTGGAATCAAAAGAAATCTTGTATCTATCTCTTGTTTGCTTGAACATATGTATAAAGTATCTTTTGATTACAATGAAGTGTTCATTTGCAAAAGAGGTGTACGAATATGTTCAGCTAAACTTAAAAACAACTTATATGTGTTAAGATCAATAGAGACCAAAGCTATTTTGAACACTGAGATGTTTAAAACAGCTGAGACTCAAAATAAAAGGCAGAAACTTTCTCCAAGTACCTATCTTTGGCACTTGAGACTAGGCCACATTAATCTCAATAGGATTGGGAGATTGGTTAAGAGTGGTCTCCTAAGTCAGTTAGAAGACAACTCCTTACCACCATGTGAGTCCTGTCTTGAGGGAAAAATGACCAAACGACCTTTTTCTGAAAAAGGTTATAGGGCCAAAGAACCCTTAGAGCTCGTGCATTCGGATCTTTGTGGTCCTATGAATATCAAAGCACGAGGAGGGTATGAATACTTCATCAGTTTCATTGATGATTATTCTAGGTACGACTATCTTTACCTGATACATCATAGGTCTGAAGCCCTTGAAAAGTTCAAGGAGTATAAGGCAGAGGTTGAGAACATATTAGGTAAGACGATTAAAACACTTCGATCAGATCGAGGTGGAGAGTATATGGATTTGAGATTCCAGGACTATATGATAGAACATGGAATCGTATCCCAACTCTCAGCGGCCGGTACACCTCAGCAAAATGGTGTATCTGAGAGGAGAAACAGAATCTTGTTAGACATGGTTCGGTCTATGATAAGTTATGCTCAGCTGCCTAGTTCGTTTTGGGGATATGTAGTAGAGGCTGCTACATATATTTTGAACATGGTTCCCTCTAAGAGTGTTTTAGAAACACCCTATGAGTTATGGAAAGGGCGTAAAGGTAGTTTACGTCACTTCAGGATTTGGGGATGTCTTGCACATGTGCTGGTGCTAAACCCAAAGAAACTGGAACATCGTTCAAAATTGTGCCTATTCGTAGGATACTCCAAAGAAACGAAAGGTGGTCTGTTTTTCGATCCTCAAGAGGACAAGGTGCTTGTATCGACAAACTCCACGTTTCTAGAGGAAGATCACATGAGAGATCATCGACCTCAAAGTAGAATTGTATTGAGCGAACTTTTTGAGGAAGCTACAGATAAATCAATAAGAGTTGTTGATCAAGTTGGTCATTCTCAAGAGTTGAGTATGCCTCGACGTAGTGGGAAGGATGTTAGACAACCTGACCGTTACATGGGTTTGACTGAAACCCAGGTTGTCATACCTGATGATGGCATTGAGGATCCATTGACCTATAAACAGGTGATGAATGACATAGATAAAGACCAGTGGATTAAAGCCATGGACCTCCAAATGGAGTCAATGTACTTCAATTCAGTCTGGGAACTTGTAGACCAACCAGATGGTGAAAGACCTATCGGTTGCAAGTGGATCTACAAGAGGAAACTAGACCAGGTCGGTAAGGTGCAAACCTTTAAGGCTCGACTTGTGGCAAGGGTTATACCCAGCGGGAAGGGGTAGATTATGAAGAAACTTTCTCCCCTGTTGCCATGCTTAAGTCGATTAGAATACTCTTGTCCATTGCCACGTTTTATGATTATGAAATTTGGCAAATGGATGTCAAGACACCCTTTCTGAATGGTAATCTTGAAGAGAGTATCTATATGGTTCAACCAGAGGGGTTCATAATATAGGGTCAAGAGCAAAAGGTTTGCAAGCTTAAACGATCCATCTATGGATTGAAGCAAGCATCTAGATCTTGGAATATAAGATTTAATACTGCGATTAAATCTTATGGCTTTGAACAGAATATTGACGAACATTGTGTTTACAAGAAGATAGTCAATACTACTGTAGCTTTCTTAGTCTTATACGTAGACGATATCATACTCATTGGGAATGATGTAGGATTCCTGACTGACGTAAAACAATGACTAGCGACCCAATTCCAAATGAAAGATTTGGGAGAGGCTTAGTTTGTCCTTGGAATCCAAATTGTTTGGAATTGCAAGAACAAAACGCTAGCACTGTCTCAGGCATCTTATATCTACAAGATGTTGATACGATATTCGATGCAGAATTCCAAGAAGGGTTTGTTACCTTTCAGGCATGGAATTCATTTGTCAAAGGAATAGTGTCCTTAGACACCTCAAGAAGTTGAGGACATGAGACGCATTCCCTATGCATTAGTAGTCGGTAGTCTAATGTATGCCATGTTATGTACTCGACCCGACATATGCTATGCAGTGGGAATTGTCAGCAGGTATCAGTCCAATCCAGGATATGATCATTGGACTGCCGTTAAAAATATCCTCAAGTATCTTAGGAGAACGAGGGACTATATGCTTGTGTATGGTGCGAAGGATCTGATCCTTGCAGGATATACTGACTCTGATTTTCAGACCAATGTAGATTCGAGGAAATCCACATCAGGATCAGTGTTCACTCTTAACGGAGGAGCAATAGTCTGGAGGAGTATAAAGCAAGGTTGTATTGCTGATTCCACCATGGAGGCTGAGTATGTTGCGGCTTGCGAAGCAGCAAAAGAGGTTGTATGGCTTAGGAAGTTCTTAACAGATTTGGAAGTTGTTCCAAATATGAATTTGCCTATCACCCTTTATTGTGATAATAGTGGTGCAGTGGCAAATTCTAAAGAACCTAGAAGCCATAAGAGCGGAAAGCATATAGAGCGCAAATATCATATGATTAGGGAGATTGTGCAACGAGGTGACGTGATCGTCACGTAGATCGCTTCGGAGCACAACATTGCTGATCCGTTTAGAAAGTCCCTCACGGCTAAAGTGTTTAAAGGACACCTAGAGAGTCTAGAACTACAGGCTGTAAAATAGGACAGTGGGAGAAAAACCATGGGTATGTGTGATACTCAAGTTTTCTCGCTCAGCATATTTGACTCCACTGACGTTTTAGTCCAAGTGGGAGTTTGTTGGGTTTTATGTCCTAAAACTCGTGGTTTGTAAACTGAATATATATTCTATTTTGCAATAAAGTTGTTATTGAGGTTTATTAAGTAAAGATGTTATTGAATAAAGTGAATTGCATTCTTTTAACCCAAATCCAATAAATTAAGAACCCTTGGCTATAAAATGTATACTTGAACTTCATGTGGAGACATGAATATGGATCAAGTTCGAGTAGTAGCCAGAATGGTCTATAGTATAGGGATAGGGTTGGGTACCTTATCTTGGGGACACTATGGACGCGGCCCACTTTTTATAGTACAAACGATGTGGTCCCAAATCGTTCATGTGGAGACATGAGAGTGGGGGCGTCCTATGCAATGAGTTTGCATAAGACCGGACCGCGAAATAGTCACTTAGATTTTATAACTTCGTTTACTATCATAACTGACTATTTCATATGATGACCTAGGTAACTCAATCTTAATCCTGAGCAGGCTATGAACTCCTGTTTATTCGGGATTATCCTTTGATTTGCATGGGTGAAAGTGGCCCGAGTTTGCCGACTCAATAAGCCTCCCATTTTGGGGATAAGACCGGGTAGATAGCTGGGGATATAGTCCTGCGAGAAGGAATTCACTCTTACCCGCTTTAGGATTTAGTAGAGAGGTTGTTCCCTTAAGTGCTGAATCCGGGTCTTGAACAATGGGCCCACCCTCTCATTGGCCCGAGAGGGATTTGGTTTGCTTGGACAACAAACCAATTGTTCATTAGAGGATCAGTGGGACTTAAGGAACAAGAAGTAATATAACGACCCGACTCTTCCTATTAGACTTTCTAGGGACGTTACTACTTGCATGCACATGAAAAATTTGAAACTTTAGTATTGGACAAAAAGAATTAAATTTCTTCATAAACAACCAAAGAAGCTTTAATTCGGGATCCCTTTTTTAAAAACATTTCAAAAGATACTTGGAATTAAAATGTTAAAATAATTGATGTTTACTTAACAAAATAATTTGAGTTAAAACATAAACTAGATGCGGAAGTTATACTCTTCATGACACCCATGAACCTTTCAGCAAACTACCTTGTCACTCGCCTAAGATATGTCCTTGCCATTACCTGAAAAGAAAAACATTTTGAAAAATGATGAGTATTTAAAATACTCAGTATGTGACCTTACTACCGGGTCAAGATATGCATACACATACATAATGAGTTTTCGAAAACATTTTCTTTCTTTCCTTTGGTGGGACCTAAATTCCTTTCATAGTGGAAACGTTTCTCTTTCAACTTTTCTCTTCGGCTTAATGTGGACAATTAACTCAACTTAACCTCTCCTTTTCATTTAACCTTTTCAGGTTCCATTTTATTTAACATTTTCAGGTTCCTTTTCATTTAGCCTCGTAAGGCTCATTTTCATATAGATGTACATCAATAAATTTAGGAGGGTAATTGCCACAGCCTTCAAAATCAATTTCATCATGAAAACATAATGTATGCATGAGGCCCAAAGCATTTTAAACTTTTCATTCCATGATGCAACACAAGCAACATTCTCACATCATTTATCATAAATCAAAACCATAAACCATGCATAACATTCATGAGAAAATTGGGAAACCAACAAGTTAAAATCCATTTTTATATATAACAAGCATTTTTAAAATTGATCAAAAATCCATAATAAAATATTTATAAAAGCTTTTTATTTCAAATTAATTTTTTTTTCAATTCAGTTCCTGACTTGCATTTAAGCATACCGGCATAAAGTCCCTTACCTTAGCTAGAATTTGGTGACTCCCAACATACTATCTCCAACAAGGAAGTCCTTCGCGCAACCTATAGTAATTTCCAAGGAAATTGATGTCAACATTAATTTAGCTTGCTGAAGAATTATGTCAAAATGATCCAACTCCAATTTTCCAACTTCTCCATACAATGGGCAACCTTTAATTAATTCCAAAAATATTTGAGTTAACTATCAAATTCCAAACTCTTATTTGAAACTTACTTTAAACTCCAAAAATCCAAAACCACTAAATAACTTTTAAGTTATGAGTCCAATTGATTCGATATAACTTAGGCACTCGATCCTTACCCAAATTAAGACTCCAAAGCTTGCTGGTATGATGAGGAATTGTTTCACTTCAACAATCCGGCTTCCATAACAAATGGGTAATCTAAAATCATGGTCAAAACGTTATGGGTTAGCCTCAAGTGTCAAACACAATATTGAAAAAATCAGATCTAGCAGCGAAGAACACCTTGAATCAATGCTAGAATACTTACCCACTTCAAATCGGGACTATACAAGGTTATACAAACATCGGGCTTGCCGGAATTTGACCACGATACATTACCCCTTACTGTCTGTATACTGAAAATTTTCCTGAAAAATAGATTTACAGCAGCTTCGGGGTTCACGATTCTGCAAGGGCGGCGGTGAGGCAAACCAGAGGAGATGGCGTGCAGCGGCGGCGTTCGCGGAGGAGGCCTGCTCGAGTTACGATGGCTTGCGCGACGGCTGAACGGCGCGAGCTGCGCGTGTGCAGCAGTAGGGCGGCGGCGCTCAAATGGTCGCAGGTGGCTACGCGATGGAGGGAAACGGAGCTGGGGCGGATTCTAGAGAGCGGCGATCTGGGCAACGGAGCACTGTGGCGCGAGCGGCGATTCGAGGTGCTGTGGTTCGCGGATCTGCAGCAACTCGGCCTGGTTTGCGGGGCAGTCGGCGAGGCTGTCCGGTCTGAGTCACGACGGCGGTGGGTCTCGTGCAACAGTGCAGATCTGAAGAAATTTTCTATCCAATGGAGGTGGTTGTCGAACAAAACATGAAGGGAAGAAGAAAGGAGTGAGGAAGATGATGGCTTGTTTGGGAGTTTGGCTTGAAAGCTTGAGTCTGGCCTAGGGCTGCGTGCAAGATAAAATATTAGAGAGGGATAATTGGGCTTGGCTCAAATATGGGCTTGGGCTTGGCTTAATGACTCTTAAATTACAAGAATGCCCCAAACATCAATTAATTCTCTTTTTCTCTTCTTTCTTCCCATTATACCCTCAAATTCTCAAATTCCAAAGTGCCAAACTTCAAAATTAAACATCAATACACACCTTGAACATATAATTGGCCTTTCAATTAATTTAAAACAAAAATTTTAAAGCCTTAATTAATACCTGAAAGTGCCGGTTATTACAAGTAATTACAGGGGTAAAATGGTTTATTTGACCCAGCTGTAATTACGAACAACCTGTGAAGGATCGACTTACTAATCATGGTTATATCAAGTGGACAGAAATATATCTACAGTGAAGAGAGTGCAGCCATTGGGCTTTAGTGGAGTGTCTCGGTGGTTAGTGAATGTTGATTAGCTAGGCTAAAGAGTTTGGCCGGTTAGTCTCGTGTCGTTGGAGCCCATGATCTGTAGGCCCATTAGGTCCTCCTTGCTAGCTTGGACTAAGCCTTGTAAAAAAAATTGAGAGAAAAGAATTTGAATTGTTCGAATTTGGTTTTAGGAGTAAACGTTAATTATATGTGATATACTTAACGTATCATAGTTTAATTATGAATTAAACTATGAGGAAGAGAGATGAACATATTTAAAGTGATTTAAATATGGATTCGATCTAATACATGAATAGTGATTCAAGTTCGAGAGGTCGGTTTTAAGATCAAGATTTGATCCGGTTATTTAATTAATATTTGATATTAAATTAAATAATTAAATTAATTAATTAATAATCAATTTTGTTTAAAATTAATTTAGAATTAATTTTAAATTACAAAATTGATTTTCAAAGTGGGAAATGATGGTTTTGTGGTGCTTGTTTGACTAACATCACACTACGTCATAATTCACCACAATTTGTCACCTCTTTGGATGACAAACCTCCTTGATTTATGACCAACCTCCTTGATTTGTGTTGTCTTGTTTAGCAAGCTTGATGAAGCTTGTTAAGGGCTTTAAAAAGCAATGAAACACAAGGGATTTGTAGATTTTGGAAAAACAAAGTTGTTGCAAATTTTACAAATCCTTGCCATCTCTCTCTAAAATTTCTCTCAAACAAAGGATCCCACAATCCGTTCCAAGGCCTGAGAATAGTAGGGAAGACACTAGAGGTGGTCCACGAAGTGTTCGTGTTTAAAGATTTGCAAAAGGTTTGGAGAATTTGAGCTTCAAATGTGAGTTTTCTTAAACTCTGTTTTTCTGTTATGAGCATGCCGTTTGTTTGATCAAATTGATGTATTTAGAGTGCTTAAGATCCAAAATTGCTTCCGCTTTTGTGATATTCACACCAACAACAAGTAGGAGAGAGAATCAGAAGATCAAATACTACAGATTGTACTCACTATACTGAAATTAATACAAATATACGTTCATTACACGTGCTAAATTTCCTTGTTGAAATCTCATGTGAACAAGGAGAGAGAAAGAAATATTTTTTAATAGCAGCAAAAAGACAAAATTAATATCTTGGGCTTGGTTGGAAGAGAGAGGACGTGTACTTTGGGGGTTGGATTAAAAGAAAGAGGTTGGAAATTAGTTTAATGGATTAAAGTGAAATTTATGTGATCTCTTTTGAAAATAGCTTGTAATTTGTGGTGTGATCATTGGAATTTCAGGTTTAACAGATTGGAATAGTTTACAATCTGAGGTGCTAACAACAATAGTTCTGTAAGTAGTTTATTTTACGAATTGTTTTCATTATTTGATTATTGTTATGATTTTTCAAGAATTCTATAATCATGTGTGATTTTAGAGAAACTGTTAAGAGATTTTCAAAGAATTGTTATGAATTTCCAAAAATGACTTTGAAAAATTGAAAATTTTTGTTAAATATAAAATTGATTTTTATGTCTTATAGGACTCTTTTCAATTTTGTGTTTAGTATTTTAGTAATTTTTTTTTAAAAAAAATGATGAATAGGTCATGGACTTGTTAGATAATTGAAAATTCAGAAAACAATAGGTTCAATTTGAGAGATACGTATGGTGAATCATTGACCACCATGTTAATCGAAAATTCTCAACCAATTCACCAAACAAACTCACAATCCTCACGCTATAAATACCCATTAACTCAAACTTCACTTCATTCCAACAAATTCACAAGCCCTGACTAATTCTCTAGATATTTTCACCATTTTCCTCTGTATCGCCGCCGTCAACTGCAGAAATTTTTCGAGGAGAATTCTAGATGGCGACCGTGACTCAGATTCTGTCAACAGTTTAACGTTCGTATGCGATCCGTCTCGTTACTTGGATCTGGGATTGGACGTAACGGAGTTTCGTTTCTGCGACGGATCTCTGTCGTATGCTGAGAGGGCTAAGGATCTCGTGGATAGGATGACTTTAACCAAGAAAGTTGCTCAGCTCGAAAACCGCGCCAACGAAGTCTCCCACCTTGGCTTGCCGGAATATGACTGGTGGTCAGAAGCTCTTCACAGCGTCTCTATTGTCGGCCCCGACACTCGATTCAACGACGTCGTCCCGGCCGCCACTAGCTTCCCTAATGTCATCACTTCTGATGCATCCTTCAATGAATCCTTGTGGAAAACAATTGGCTAGGTCAATTTAGTCCTTAAATAATGATAAACTATTCAATGAAGCCTCACTTAATAATCATTGAATATAGATTAAAAAAATATGTAAATCACTCATACAATTTCTCTCTCCCACATCCATCGCTGAAAAATTGTTCGTCACATTGTTGAGTTTAATAAACTAAGTTTATGTAATTTTTATTTATACTTCTCTTCTTTATCTGTCAAGAAAAAAAAAGTTAATAGTGGAAAAATATATGTTAATAGTATTTGCTCAGAATTGATGGTTAAAAAGTTTTTCAACCCCATTTTTTAAGTTTTCAATAATTAGAAATAAATTGATAAATTCTAGATACAAAAGGTGAATAGTTTTAGTTTTATTCTAAAAGTGCTTCAATTTTTTTTTTCAGAATGCATTCCATAAATTAGGTCTTAACTATCCTACTATGTTTAATAGCTTGATGTGGGTTGTAATTACATTTTTAAGTTTCTCTCTCACCCTTCTAACCAATAGAAGGTGCATTTTATTTGTGCTTTAATATATTATTTTGGAAAACATTACATATTTTGACAATATTAATAAAGTTAGTTCCATAAAGATAAAATTAACATGTTTATATATGACAGAAATTTTCATTAGAAAAGTATATATACTCATTCAATACTTTCTTTAAAAAAATTACATTTCCTTTTTTTCCACTTTTTTTTTGGATGGAATAGGCTATATCAACAGAAGCAAGAGCAATGTACAATTTGGGGAGGGCAAGATTGACTTATTGGAGTCCAAACATCAATGTTGTTAGAGATCCAAGATGGGGAAGGACCCTCGAGATGCCCAGAGAAGACCTTTTGTTGTAGGAAAATATGCCTCTAATTATGTCCGAGGCCTTCAAGACGTCGAAGGAACTGAAAATGCAACAAATTTAAACTCAAGGCCTCTAAAAGTTTCAGCTTGTTGCAAGCATTATGCTGCTTATGATGTTGACAATTGGCTTGGTGTTGATCGTTATAGTTTTGATGCTAGGGTAATATAAAGTTATTATTAAGCTAGGGTTATCAATATTCTCAGCTTCCATTTTCATTTCTATAATATGTTTGATGTTATATAATATTTGGTTTGTTTGTTTTTGGGGAAATTTAGGTGACTGAGCAAGATATGTTGGAGACATTCCCTAAACCATTTGAGATGTGTGTTAAGGAAGGAGATGTGAGTAGTGTGATGTGCTCTTACAATAGAGTGAATGGAATTCCAACTTGTGCTGATCCTATTCTCTTGAAACATACCATTAGAGGAGATTGGAATCTTCATGATATATATATAAAGTTTTACTAAACCCTAAACCCTAATTATTTATATCAACTCAATCACTCCTTGCTTGTTCACAAAATAGTTAAGTTTTGATTTTATTAGGATTTTGATTAACCCAAAGCACTTCTTATTTTATTAAGTTTTTTTAAAACCCATTTTTCATCGTCTAAAATCTGTCCTAAACACACTTTGCTTTGCTTTCTTCAAAAAAAAAAAAATTAATTAATTAATCCAAAGCACTTTTTATTTATAAAGTATTTTTAAAACCACCATTTGATCATCTAAAATCTTCATTGTTGTGGTGGGTTTATACATCTTCAGATACATAGTTTCAGACTGTGATTCAATAGAAGTTTTGGTTGATAATGCTAAGTACCTTAACGACACAAATGAAGATGTTGTTGCTCAAACCCTAAAAGCAGGTACATATATGGTTTTTTTTTCCAAAAAATATAATAATAAATAAAATTTTCTTGTTAATTTGGTATTATTTTTCGTTCAAAAATTCACTAAAGTTATTTAATTTTTTGCTTATAATTTCAGGATTGGATTTGGACTGTGGAATCTATTCTAACAAATGCCCCTTTTCGAGATTTATGCACTAGTATGTGTAAGTGAATCTCAAAAAAGATAATTTGAAATCAAAACTTAAGATGTTTGCTCCTAATTTGAACTTCATTTGATGTGCTAATTTAATCAAAATATGGAATTTGGTTCATAATTTTGATTTTTTTTTTTGACACACTTTTTATGCCAATTTATCAAAATATGAATTTTGGTCAATATTTTTATTTTCTTATTTGACTTGAAATTTTGATTTGAACTTAGTAGAATTTATGTTCTACCTTAATTCAAATTTTGAACTTGAGGCAGGGATCAAATTCTACCAAATTTTTTATTTGAAATTGGGATAGGATTTGGAGTTTTTATCCTTTTTTTGTTGTTGTTAAATTACAACTTTAGTGGCTGAACTTTTAAATTTGTCTTTTTGGTTCCTAGACTCTAAAAAGTGTTCAATTTTATGTCTAATAATAATAGATCCCTAAATTTTGAAAATAACTAATAGGTCTATGAACTTTCAATTTTATGTCTAATGGTCTAGAACATATTCAATATTTTCAAAATGAAATGATCTATTAAATATAAAATTGAATTTTATGTCTAATAGCACACTAAATTTTAATTTTGTGTCTAGTATTTTTGTATTTTTTTTTAAAAAAAATGATGAATAGGTCAGCCTCATCATCAAGCTCAAAGCCCCAAGGTTGACCCAAGCCCAGCCCAAGCTCGATCCAAGTCCGACCCAAAGTCAACAGTTGACAAGCCCGACTCAACACAGCCCTTTAGTTTTTTGATTGGGTATGGATCTATGTTTTTTAAATTGGGCTGGCCAATGGACCAGTCCGTTTAAGCCGTATTTGGATCGGCCCAAAAGCCCAATCCAATATAATTATAGTAGTAGTAGTAGTAGTTTAAAAAAAAAATAAATAAATGGAACACCCAATTTCCAACTCAGTATGCATGATGCATAGGAAAGGGGAGAAATTTATGAACCATCCAAATTTTCCAAAAAAAAAAGGTAATTCACTTATTTATTCAATTCAAAACGCAATTAAATTGCCCTTTTTCCCTCCTTTTTTTAATATAAAATTTTGGGGAAGGGAAACGAATTTAACAACTATTTGAATTGGTTTTTTGAAAAATAGCCGTTTGAATTGCAATCAAATTAACTTTTTTTTTGTTTTTTTTAATATACAATTTTTCTATAAATATCAATTAATCTTTCTTTTTTCTCCACTCCAATTCTCAATCTCAATTTCTCTCTAATTCTCATTCTCATTCTCAATTTCTCTCAAATTTCAACTCACATGTTTATGCTCTCAATTTTTGTCAAGCTTTGTGTTTATCTTAACTGTTTTTTTTTTTTAAATTTTCAAGTCTTCTTAATTTCAATTTTTTCAAGTTTACTAAAATTGTCATTATCGTTTAAATTTTATTATAATGAGAGATGATTAAATATTTGCAGTGTGAATGATAGAACTTAGGAATTTAGGAGAGGGTTAAAAAGTGGAAAAGATCAAACGAATTATTCTAGTATTGTCCCACATTGAAAGTTTTGAAGGATGAAGAGGGTTGCATCTTCTACTTATTCCAATGCTCTTTTTATGTTTAAATAAATTAAAAAATAATTTATTCAAAGGGCCAACCCAAGTTCGATCTAAAGAGTCAATCCAAGCTCGATCCAATTTTAGCCCATTTAGTTAAGCCTATGAATTGGGCTATGGGCCTATGTATTTAGAAGTCGAGCTTGCCCAAAGTCCGGTCCAAATAGTGCTTGAAGCCCATAGGATTTGGGTTTGGACAAAGCTTGGACCCTTAATTTTTTGGGCCAGGCCGGGCCGGCCCAACCCAATAACATTATCATTTCAAGTGTTGCTCCTATCCGACTTCTTATTCATTTTAATACATAAATGTTATCAATTATGTTCCTTTTGGGGGCAGAATTTTAAACTTTATACAATATTTGAAAATACATTATCATTTTATGCTTTTCATATAAAAACATCTATTAAAAAAACTCAGCTAAAATATATATATATATATATATATATATATATATATATATAACCTATATATAATGAGAAATTTTATATCTATTCAATATAATAACAAATTATAATAATGCAACATGATCCATCATTTATCTAATTCATTCTTAAAATTATTAATTAAATAAAAATGCTAATCACTCCTCATGAAATATGTAAAAAGAACAAATATCCTAAAAAAAAACTTTCCAAATTGAAAAAGGATCCCAAAATTCTCTGTTTATAAATTTTCCCATATAGGCGTGTTATTAAGAATGCTAATTTTCCTTTTCCTAATCCTTAACGAAGTTCAATAGCTTCCTCTCTATAAATAAACCAAAAAGAAAACTTTCAAAGAGAATTTTAATTAGCTTCAGTTAAATAAAATTTTAAAGAAATTAGAAAATCATGTCGCGGCCAATTTTTTCATCATCCCAAATGATTTTTCCACCTTCAGTTCCATCAACACTGTCTCCGTCTCCGCCGCCGACGCCATCCGGACTGCCTCCATACGTTGAGTTTTTGGGTATAGCTTTCATATTCCTCCTCTTTATAATCTATTTCTTCCTTCTAATCAAATTGATCTACACCACCTATGAGTCCGAGACTTTAAAGATCAAACCGCCGGTTTTCATTTACGGCAAAGACGGCGACGGCAACGACGAAAAACAATGTGTGATTTGCCTTTGCGGGATTGAAAGAGAAAAGTGTAGAAGGATGAGCACGTGCGGTTACGTGTTTCATAGGGATTGCATTGACCGGTGGCTTAAGGTGAAGCGTCACTGCCCGCTTTGTCGGAGCTGTGTTTGTGTGGTTGTTGATCGTGATGGAAATACGACGGCTTCTTCTTCTTTTTCTTCTGAATTCAGCTCAAATTTTCTTCTTTACCTCCCTTTGGGCTGAATTCGGAAGAATTATTTCGATTTGTTTTTTTATTAGTACAACAAATGTAGAGTATGAGAGTTTAAACCTCGAATTTTAAAAGAATGAGTACACATGTTAGTTCAAACCTTAAAGCCCATAGGATTTGGGTTTGGACAAAGCTTGGACCCTTAATTTTTTGGGCCAGGCCGGGCCAGGCCCAACCCAATAACATTATCATTTCAAGTGTTGCTTCTATCCGACTTCTTATTCATTTTAATACATAAATGTTATCAATTATGTTCCTTTTGGGGGCAGAATTTTAAACTTTATACAATATTTGAAAATACATTATCATTTTATGCTTTTCATATAAAAACCTCTATTAAAAAAACTCAGCTAAAAAAAAAAAAATATATATATATATATATATATATATATATATATATATATATAACCTATATATAATGAGAAATTTTATATCTATTCAATATAATAACAAATTATAATAATGCAACATGATCCATCATTTATCTAATTCATTCTTAAAATTATTAATTAAATAAAAATGCTAATCACTCCTCATGAAATATGTAAAAAGAACAAATATCCTAAAAAAAAACTTTCCAAATTGAAAAATGATCCCAAAATTCTCTGTTTATAAATTTTCCCATATAGGCGTGTTAATAAGAATGCTAATTTTCCTTTTCCTAATCCTTAACGAAGTTCAATAGCTTCCTCTCTACAAATAAACCAAAAAGAAAACTTTCAAAGCGAATTTTAATTAGCTTCAGCTAAATAAAATTTTAAAGAAATTAGAAAATCATGTCGAGGCCAATTTTTTCATCATCCAAAATGATTTTTCCACCTTCAGTTCCATCAACACTGTCTCCGTCTCCGCCGCCGCCGCCATCCGGACTGCCTCCATACGTTGAGTTTTTGGGTATAGCTTTCATATTCCTCCTCTTTATAATCTATTTCTTCCTTCTAATCAAATTGATCTACACCACCTATGAGTCCGAGACTTTAAAGATCAAACCGCCGGTTTTCATTTACGACAAAGACGGCGACGGCAACGACGAAAAACAATGTGTGATTTGCCTTTGCGGGATTGAAAGAGAAAAGTGTAGAAGGATGAGCACGTGCGGTTACGTGTTTCATAGGGATTGCATTGACCGGTGGCTTAAGGTGAAGCGTCACTGCCCGCTTTGTCGGAGTTGTGTTTGTGTGGTTGTTGATCGTGATGGAAATACGACGGCTTCTTCTTCTTTTTCTTCTGAATTCAGCTCAAATTTTCTTCTTTACCTCCCTTTGGGCTGAATTCGGAAGAATTATTTCGATTTGTTTTTTTATTAGTACAACAAATGTAGAGTATGAGAGTTTAAACCTCGAATTTTAAAAGAATGAGTACACATGTTAGTTTAAACCTTAAAGCCCATAGGATTTGGGTTTGGACAAAGCTTGGACCCTTAATTTTTTGGGCCAGGCCGGGCCAGGCCCAACCCAATAACATTATCATTTCAAGTGTTGCTTCTATCCGACTTCTTTTTCATTGTAATACATAAATGTTATCAATTATGTTCCTTTTGGGGGCAGAATTTTAAACTTTATACAATATTTGAAAATACATTATCATTTTATGCTTTTCATATAAAAACCTCTATTAAAAAAACTCAGCTAAAATATATATATATATATATATATATATATATATATATAATGAGAAATTTTATATCTATTCAATATAATAACAAATTATAATAATGCAACATGATCCATCATTTATCTAATTCATTCTTAAAATTATTAATTAAATAAAAATGCTAATCACTCCTCATGAAATATGTAAAAAGAACAAATATCCTAAAAAAAAACTTTCCAAATTGAAAAATGATCCCAAAATTCTCTGTTTATAAATTTTACCATATAGGCGTGTTAATAAAAATGCTAATTTTCCTTTTCCTAATCCTTAACGAAGTTCAATAGCTTCCTCTCTATAAATAAACCAAAAAGAAAACTTTCAAAGCGAATTTTAATTAGCTTCAGCTAAATAAAATTTTAAAGAAATTAGAAAATCATGTCGAGGCCAATTTTTTCATCATCCCAAATGATTTTTCCACCTTCAGTTCCATCAACACTGTCTCCGTCTCCGCCGCCGCCGCCATCCGGACTGCCTCCATACGTTGAGTTTTTGGGTATAGCTTTCATATTCCTCCTCTTTATAATCTATTTCTTCCTTCTAATCAAATTGATCTACACCACCTATGAGTCCGAGACTTTAAAGATCAAACCGCCGGTTTTCATTTACGGCAAAGACGGCGACGGCAACGACGAAAAACAATGTGTGATTTGCCTTTGCGGGATTGAAAGAGAAAAGTGTAGAAGGATGAGCACGTGCGGTTACGTGTTTCATAGGGATTGCATTGACCGGTGGCTTAAGGTGAAGCGTCACTGCCCGCTTTGTCGGAGCTGTGTTTGTGTGGTTGTTGATCGTGATGGAAATACGACGGCTTCTTCTTCTTTTTCTTCTGAATTCAGCTCAAATTTTCTTCTTTACCTCCCTTTGGGCTGAATTCGGAAGAATTATTTCGATTTGTTTTTTTATTAGTACAACAAATGTAGAGTATGAGAGTTTAAACCTCGAATTTTAAAAGAATGAGTACACATGTTAGTTCAAACCTTAAAGCCCATAGGATTTGGGTTTGGACAAAGCTTGGACCCTTAATTTTTTGGGCCAGGCCGGGCCAGGCCCAACCCAATAACATTATCATTTCAAGTGTTGCTTCTATCCGACTTCTTATTCATTTTAATACATAAATGTTATCAATTATGTTCCTTTTGGGGGCAGAATTTTAAACTTTATACAATATTTGAAAATACATTATCATTTTATGCTTTTCATATAAAAACCTCTATTAAAAAAACTCAGCTAAAAAAAAAAATATATATATATATATATATATATATATATATATATATATATATATAACCTATATATAATGAGAAATTTTATATCTATTCAATATAATAACAAATTATAATAATGCAACATGATCCATCATTTATCTAATTCATTCTTAAAATTATTAATTAAATAAAAATGCTAATCACTCCTCATGAAATATGTAAAAAGAACAAATATCCTAAAAAAAAACTTTCCAAATTGAAAAATGATCCCAAAATTCTCTGTTTATAAATTTTACCATATAGGCGTGTTAATAAAAATGCTAATTTTCCTTTTCCTAATCCTTAACGAAGTTCAATAGCTTCCTCTCTATAAATAAACCAAAAAGAAAACTTTCAAAGCGAATTTTAATTAGCTTCAGCTAAATAAAATTTTAAAGAAATTAGAAAATCATGTCGAGGCCAATTTTTTCATCATCCCAAATGATTTTTCCACCTTCAGTTCCATCAACACTGTCTCCGTCTCCGCCGCCGCCGCCATCCGGACTGCCTCCATACGTTGAGTTTTTGGGTATAGCTTTCATATTCCTCCTCTTTATAATCTATTTCTTCCTTCTAATCAAATTGATCTACACCACCTATGAGTCCGAGACTTTAAAGATCAAACCGCCGGTTTTCATTTGGACAAAGACGGCGACGGCAACGACGAAAAACAATGTGTGATTTGCCTTTGCGGGATTGAAAGAGAAAAGTGTAGAAGGATGAGCACGTGCGGTTACGTGTTTCATAGGGATTGCATTGACCGGTGGCTTAAGGTGAAGCGTCACTGCCCGCTTTGTCGGAGCTGTGTTTGTGTGGTTGTTGATCGTGATGGAAATACGACGGCTTCTTCTTCTTTTTCTTCTGAATTCAGCTCAAATTTTCTTCTTTACCTCCCTTTGGGCTGAATTCGGAAGAATTATTTCGATTTGTTTTTTTATTAGTACAACAAATGTAGAGTATGAGAGTTTAAACCTCGAATTTTAAAAGAATGAGTACACATGTTAGTTTAAACCTTAAAGCCCATAGGATTTGGGTTTGGACAAAGCTTGGACCCTTAATTTTTTGGGCCAGGCCGGGCCAGGCCCAACCCAATAACATTATCATTTCAAGTGTTGCTTCTATCCGACTTCTTATTCATTTTAATACATAAATGTTATCAATTATGTTCCTTTTGGGGGCAGAATTTTAAACTTTATACAATATTTGAAAATACATTATCATTTTATGCTTTTCATATAAAAACCTCTATTAAAAAAACTCAGCTAAAAAAAAAAAAATATATATATATATATATATATATATATATATATATATATATATATATATATATAATGAGAAATTTTATATCTATTCAATATAATAACAAATTATAATAATGCAACATGATCCATCATTTATCTAATTCATTCTTAAAATTATTAATTAAATAAAAATGCTAATCACTCCTCATGAAATATGTAAAAAGAACAAATATCCTAAAAAAAAACTTTCCAAATTGAAAAATGATCCCAAAATTCTCTGTTTATAAATTTTCCCATATAGGCGTGTTAATAAGAATGCTAATTTTCCTTTTCCTAATCCTTAACGAAGTTCAATAGCTTCCTCTCTATAAATAAACCAAAAAGAAAACTTTCAAAGCGAATTTTAATTAGCTTCAGCTAAATAAAATTTTAAAGAAATTAGAAAATCATGTCGAGGCCAATTTTTTCATCATCCCAAATGATTTTTCCACCTTCAGTTCCATCAACACTGTCTCCGTCTCCGCCGCCGCCGCCATCCGGACTGCCTCCATACCTTGAGTTTTTGGGTATAGCTTTCATATTCCTCCTCTTTATAATCTATTTCTTCCTTCTAATCAAATTGATCTACACCACCTATGAGTCCGAGACTTTAAAGATCAAACCGCCGGTTTTCATTTACGGCAAAGACGGCGACGGCAACGACGAAAAACAATGTGTGATTTGCCTTTGCGGGATTGAAAGAGAAAAGTGTAGAAGGATGAGCACGTGCGGTTACGTGTTTCATAGGGATTGCATTGACCGGTGGCTTAAGGTGAAGCATCACTGCCCGCTTTGTCGGAGCTGTGTTTGTGTGGTTGTTGATCGTGATGGAAATACGACGGCTTCTTCTTCTTTTTCTTCTGTATTCAGCTCAAATTTTCTTCTTTACCTCCCTTTGGGCTGAATTCGGAAGAATTATTTCGATTTGTTTTTTTATTAGTACAACAAATGTAGAGTATGAGAGTTTAAACCTCGAATTTTAAAAGAATGAGTACACATGTTAGTTTAAACCTTAAAGCCCATAGGATTTGGGTTTGGACAAAGCTTGGACCCTTAATTTTTTGGGCCAGGCCGGGCCAGGCCCAACCCAATAACATTATCATTTCAAGTGTTGCTTCTATCCGACTTCTTATTCATTTTAATACATAAATGTTATCAATTATGTTCCTTTTGTGGGCAGAATTTTAAACTTTATACAATATTTGAAAATACATTATCATTTTATGCTTTTCATATAAAAACCTCTATTAAAAAAACTCAGCTAAAATATATATATATATATAACCTATATATAATGAGAAATTTTATATCTATTCAATATAATAACAAATTATAATAATGCAACATGATCCATCATTTATCTAATTCATTCTTAAAATTATTAATTAAAGGGTTAATTGTCGTTTTTTTAGTTCAACAACATTTGAGGTGGGATATTCGAACCTCCGACCTCTTGGTCGAGAGTGTATGCCAATTATCGTTGAGCTATGCTCACTTTGGCTATGAAAAAAATTGAGGCTATGAAGAATTCAATTGGCTCTTTGAAATTGTGAAGTTTGAATTTTGAATACTAAAACCTTGTTTGATAACCATTTAGGCCCCGTTTGATAACAATTTGGTTTTTGGTTTTTGAAAATTAAGCTTGTTTTCTCTTGATTTCTCTACAATAGTTTTCATCTTTCTTAAGTAAACATTTGAATTCTTAGTCATATTCCAAAAACAAAATAGATTTTAAAAACTATTTTTTTTAGTTTTCAAAACTTGGCTTGCTTTTTGAAAACACTCGTAGAAAGTAGAGAACACAAAACAAATAAACCTATAGGTAGAAGTAGTGTTCATAAGCTTAATTTTCAAAAATTAAAAACCAAATAGTTTTTAAAATTTGTGCTTATTTTCTCACCATTTATCTACAATGGGTTTTATCTTTCTAAGAAAAAATTTGAATTCTTAGCCAAATTTCAAAAACAAGAACAAGTTTTTGAAAACTATTTTTTAGGCCCCGTTTAATAACCATTTGCTTTTTGAAAATTGTGCTTGTTTTTCTCATCAATTCTCTACGATAGGTTTCATCTTTCTTAATAAAACATTTGAATTCTTAGTCAAATTCTAAACTCAAAACACAAGTTTTTGAAAACTATTTTTTTTTAATTTTCAAAATTTGACTTGATTTTTTGAAAACATAGGTAAAAAGTAGACAACTCAACAAGGAAACCCATAAGTGGATATAGTATTTATAGGGTGAATTTTCAAAAACCAAAAACCAAAAACCAAATACTTATCAAACGGGGCCTTAGTTTTCAAAACTTGGCTTGATTTTTGAAAACATAGCTAAAAAGTAGATAACAAAACAAAGAATGAAAACATAGCTAAAAGTAGATAACAAAACAAGGAAACCCATAGGTACTGGAAGTAGTCTTTATGGGCTTAATTTTCAAAAATCAAAAACAAAAAACTTAGGCCCCGTTTGATAACCGTTTGCTTTTTAGTTTTTAGTTTTTAAAAACAAAGCCTATAAATACTACTTCCACCTATGGTTTCTATGTTTTTTTAACCTACTTTTTCTATATGTTTTTAAAAACCAAGCCAAGTTTTGAAAACTAAAAAACTAGTTTTCAAAAATTTGTTTTTGTTTTGGAATTTGGCTAGAAACTCAAATGTTTCCTTAAGAAAAATGGAACTCATTGTAGAAAAGATGAAAACTATTGTAGAGAAATTGTGAGAAAACAAGCACAATTTTCAAAAACCAAATGGTTATCAAACAAGACCTACTTTTTTTAGTTTTCAAAACTTGACTTGAATTGTGAAAACATATGTAAAAAGTAGATAGCAAAACAAAGAAACTCATAGATAGAAGTAGTGTTTATAAGCTTAATTTTCAAAAACCAAAAATAAAAAACTAAGGCCCCGTTTGATAACCACTTGGTTTTTAAAAATGAAGCTTGTTTTCTCCTAATTTCTCTACAATGGTTTTCATCTCCCTTAAAAAAGCATTTGAATTCTTAGCCAAATTCTAAAAACAAAAACAAGTTTTTGAAAATTACTTTTTTTAGTTTTCAAAACATGGTTTGGTTTTTGAAAACATAGGTAAAAAGTAGATAACAAAACAAGTATATCCATAGGTGAGAGTAGTATTTATAGGCTTAATTTTCAAAAACCAAATAGTTATCAAACATGGCTTAAATGATTATCAATCAAAGCCTAAAAAACTTCGAGACTCATGAGTAATGTGGCGAGGGGAAAATTTTCTAATAGTACTTCCAAAGTTTTTTAAAAGATTACCAAAAATTATTTATTTTTCTCTCCTATGTGGCTTAATTCCTCCACATTTTTACCAAATCATTAGTATGTATGTATATATATATATGTAGTTCAACTTATTAATTTTATATCAATGTATGTTTAACGTTAGCAACAATTTAATATCTGGTTTTATTTGATCTTTAAAATTTTAAAAGTGACATTTTGAGTCGTTAAAATTTGAATTTAATTTTTAATTACTCTTTACAGTTTAAAATTAGTTTTTAAATGGTCCCTAATAAAGTTGACATTAATGGTCATTGTAATTTGTAAAAAAAAAAAACAATTTAATACGTTGAAGAAAAAACTAGAATTGAAAATTGTTCAAATATAATGTAAAAAAGTTTTTTTTTTGTACGAAACATTATAAATGGTCAAATATAGCATAAGTGTGAGTTTTCTTACCGTGATTTATATTAATTTGAATTTAATTTAAAGAAAAAAATCAATTTATACACCTAAACTTGTCAAGTTGTATTGAATTGCACCTCAAAATTAGATAAATGTTGCAATCTTAACCTTAAACTTTAAGTTGTTGCAATTATTACCCTCTAATAAGTTTTTATTTGAAAGATCATTAAGAAAATGTATTCTCACATGTGGTCATTGAATTATAAAGCATATGTACAATACAAATTTTTTTAAAAACATCCACATTAGAGCTCAATTTTTGTTCAAATTTGTGAGTTTTAGAAAAATTAATTATTCAATGGTTAATTCATGCATTGATCAAAATTAATTTTGTGCAAAACTAGATTCTATTGAAATTAGCGAGTGAATTAGCGAAAATTAAAATAGAGGATAAAAATTACAACATTTATCTAAGTATTGATGAAATTGAAAATTTAGGGTTTGATATAACATGACAAATTGATCAGTAAAAATTGAATTTCTCGTTAATTTAAATTATGTTCCTTTTGGGGGCAAAATTTTAAACTTTATACAATATTTGAAAATACATTATCATTTTATGTTTTTCATATAAAAGCCTCTATTAAAACACAAACTCAAACGTCAGCTAAAATATATATATTTAACCTAAATATAATGAGAAATTTTATATCTATTCAATCTAATAACAAATTATAAAAATGCAACATGGCCCATGGTGTTAAATATTGAGCAACATGCCAAAATGTCGTCAACATTTTGGCATGTCGATAGGGTCAAAATATCGAAAGGAAAGAAAGTCGTTTTTCCCCCATTTCGATGAAATATCGTCGAAACCTTGAAATTTCGAGATTTTGAACGATATTTTGTTTAATTTTCAGTTTGTTTCTTTTTTTTTTTTAAAATTTCGAAACATTAATACATGTCACTGACTGATGCTACCTGTGACCGTTTGCAGCAGTCACATCCATGGCTGCTTGAGTGAGAGTTTGGCGGTATGGTCAGGGTGAGACTTTTTATGTTTTATTTTTTTTTTCTGCTTTCTGTCTTTTATTTTTTTCTTCATTCTGTCTTTTATATTAAAAACCTCGTATATATATATATATCATGTGATCGTTTGCAGGAGTCACATCCATGGTTGCTTGAGTGAGAGTTTGGCGGTAAGATCATGGTGAGACTTTTTATGTTTTTTTTATTTTTTTTTTTCTGCTTTCTGTCTTTTATTTTTTTTTTCTTTAGTCACATCCATGGCTGCTTGCGTGTGTGTTTTTCACTTTCTTTTGTATTTATATTTAATTACTTTTTACATTAAATTCACATCAAATTTTATCATTTCCAAACACCTTATAAATTACAAAAAATATTTTTATAAATTTTTTCTTATTCTACCTTTTAATTTTTTTTTTTAATGGTTGTCCCTTCCATTTTCACGTTTTTACACCCCAATCTCAAATTATCAAATTTCTCTATTACTCTAAAATTTCTTTCTTAAATTAGAATTTTCTTTCTTAAATTAGAAACTTTAAATTCTAATTCACCTATCCCACTTCTTCTTAATAAGTTTAAAGATTATTATCTCTCTTTACATTATAATTTAATTTTTATTTTATTAATTGTATAGTTTCTTGTTAGTTCATTATTAATTATATAGTTACAATTACTAACTTGTTAGTTGTTATTATTTTTACTATTTGATCAAATGTTTCATATCTCCTTTAATTTTGTAACTAATTGCCAATATCTTCTTTAATTTTGATATAATTTTGTAGAGATAATTAATTGTAACTTAATTAAGTCATAATAATTAAGTTCTCATTTAATAATTGAAACAAATTTTCATCCATTTATATAGTTTTTCTAGAATTTTTGCTCACATCGACATTATAATATAAATATTATATATATTTTAGATACGATGGTAAAAATAATCAATTATAGTGTGTATAAGCTACAATTAAAGTTTCATGAAATAATTAAAATAACTTTAATCAATTTCCATTTTTTTTAAAATTTCTACTCGCATCGACATTTCAATCGACATTTATATCTAAATATTGTCTTAGTTTTTAGATATGATGCTTAAAAATAGTCAATTATAGTCTAATTAAGATCAAATCAAATTTTCATTAATTAATTCAAACAATTTCCATCAATTTCCACAATTTTCGTAAATTTTTTCGAAATTTTCATCAACATTTTCAAAATCTGGACCTCGACATTTCCATCGACATCGACATTTCGAACCTTGCCTGACCCATCATTTATCTAATTCATTCTTAAAATTATTAATTAAATAAAATTGCTAATCACTCCTCATAAAATATATAAAAAGAACAAATATCCTAAAAAAAATTGTAACGGCCCGCATTTTTTAGTAAGGCTATTTCTTTTTTTTTTTTTTTTTTTAATTTTAAAGATTAATTTGGGTTATTTAAATTTGATTGGATTTATTAGACTATTGTTTGAAGTTTAATGTAAGTAAAATTAGGGCTCAATGAGTGAAATCAAGATAATTAAAATTTCAAATTATGGATGGAGGATTTATTAACTTAGTCTCAAATTCATAATTTTGAAGATTTAATTTCTCTTAGGATTTTTTTTGGGTTTAGGTTTGAGGATGAAAAAAAAAAAAGGTTATCTTTTTAGATTTTTGGTTAATTGAAGTTGATTGGTGGTTAATTGGGAGAGTTTGAATTCAATTGCAATAATTTGAAGTTTAGCCAAATTTTCGGTTGTTAGTTTGAGATTTTTGCTGGATATTTCTTTTGAATTAGAGAAGGAAAGAGGGAAAGAGGGAAAGAATAAGTCAAAGGGTAAAATAGGGAAAGAAAAAGGTAGGCTAGGTTTGGAAAAAGAATTTTTAATTACTCTCTATTTTGTCTTCTAGTACTCACGCATCCCTAGGCTCCTCCTCCAAACTTCTTCTTCTTCTTCCTCTCGACAACAACCCCTTCCTTGCTGGTTTTCTTTTCTTCTTCTCCATCCTGTAAGCGTCGTTCGTCATCTTAACGCTACCCGCCAGAGAAGCCGTCTGCTCGTCCGCCGCGCCGATCGCCGCTGACAGAACCTCGCTCCGTCGCCCCGCTAATTCGACATCAGCAGCTTCTTCTCGCGCACGCTGCCTTCACCCACGCCGGCGTCTGCGTTCACAGCGAGAACGTGCAATGTGTTTCCAGCCACTTTCTTGCGCGACCCAACGCCACGTCGACTCCCATGCGATTTGCAGTAGTTGCTCCGGGTTAATAAGACGCGCGACCCATGGCCTGTTCAGCAGCGACGACGTCAGTCCAAGCGACTTCCAAATCCGGTGTGTTCGATCGTCGACGATGCGCTTCCAGCTGCAGTAGCAACCTGCAATCGCGATTTTGACTCTCGACCCACAACACCCACGGCCCAATCGACTCCGATTTTGAGTACCCACTCCATTCCGACGTGAGATCTATGAGTTCGAATGTATTCGAACACTGCCTAACAAGGAATCGGACTCCTATGTTGAGTTTCGTGGGTAACGATCCTCCTTAAGTCTCTTTGAATTTGATTAAAGATTTTAGATAGGAGTTCTAATTTCTTTATAATGCAAAACGACGTTTCTTTTAATATTCTCACACTTTCGATGACGTTACTCAATCGACATCGAAGTGTACATTCGATGACGGTCGCCACCCGACATCGTTTATCCAATTTAGGCGCCATTTTCATTCAGCTTTTCATGACAGTGTACACAACTGACATTGTAGGAAGGCACCAAAATGACGTCGTTTTGGGTTAAAAACCAAACCGACATCGTATGTTGCAAGTGCTCTCGATTTGAAATAAATTACGCTCCATTTTCATTCGGCTTTCCCATGACTGTACACAACTGACATGGTAGGGGTGTTTTTGATGTCGGTCGCCAACCGACATTGTTTATCATAATAGGCGTGCCATCCACAAAATCTTGAATGCCATTTTTCATTCAATATTCGATGACGGTGCTACATTGATATCGTTTTGCTCAAATTTACGGTAAATGTCCGTGAAATTAGGTGTTTGCTCTAAACCAACATTGTATACAAAATACCAATTGCACAACTGACATCAAAGCCTGAATTTGTTGTAGTGTATTGGATTCATGGATTAAATATTATTTTAATTAAAGTTGAGTTACAAGTTTAGTTGAAATTAGGTGTTTTCTCTAAACCGACATTGTATACAAAATACCAATTGCACAACCGACATCAAAGCCTGAATTTGTTGTAGTGTATTGGATTCATGGATTAAATATTATTTTAATTAAAGCTGAGTTACAAGTTTAGTTCCTAAATTTTCAAATTTTAAACTATATTAGCTAAATCTTTACCTATTGGTTTAAAGAATTAAGGCCATGATTACATCGTGGGTCCCGCTCATTACGATTGATTGTGTTTACCACACTTTGTAATAGGAATCAACAGTTGGGCCCCAATCTAAAATTCGTAATCCCATTCCACCCAAAAGGATGCTCAATCCCAAATTATTATGTGGAATACACACCATCTTTTTGGCTTACTTTCCACCATTTGCCATTTCTCTCTCCTTTAACCCCTTCATGATGATTATTATTTTTTTTCTTCCTCCTTTCTTCTCTTTCCTTCTTCCTTCTTTTTTCTAGAATTTTTATTTAGGTCGATAAAAAACATTAAACCCATAATTATTTTTATGGCTTTATTAAAATTTCATCTTATTCGCTTTCTGTAATTTTCTTCAATCTCTTATTTTTCATTTGTTTCTGTGATATGTCACAATAATAATGGCACTTTTGACCATTGTTTTGACCATGGAGGAAAGCCATATTTGCAGCAACCCTTTTCATAAATTGTGACAAAGTTTGATGAAGCTGTGCTAGGGAAGAAGAGGTTTTGTAACTGAAAGTTGGTTCTCACTGTCATTGTCAAGAGTTAGTGTTTTTGTCTGTGATTTTTGACCATATTTGCAAGAATGAGAGCTAAATCGATATCTAGATTGAGATTGAGAGTTAGCTTTTTTTACTTTTATCCATGATTTTTAGCTATTGTTGGCTATATTGAGAGTTAGCGTTTTTGGCTTTTATCCATGATTCTTGGCTATTGTTGACCATTTTTGCGAGAACAAGAGCTAAATCAATATCGAGATCTAGATGGAGTTAGGGTTTTTAGTTTTTCTGTTACAAGAATATCATATTAAAATAAATTAAATATTATTATTTTATTAAATCAAATAAATGTAGATTTTGTTTTGAAAATTGTGATTTTTTTTTCTTTTAAAAGTATTTATATCAAGATTATGTGTTTCCAAAAAAAAAAAAATTACACCCAAATTGAAATTTGAATTAGATGAGTGAAATTTAAGATAATAACTATTTGATTTTTTAAAAATCCTACATTTTTTATTTTAATTTAGGTATTAAATTTTTTTCAAGTATAAAAATTTGAATAAGTAAATAAAAATAAAAATTATAATAAATATATAAAAATGAAAAAGGAAAATTTAATTATTCTAGCATATTCTTTATTTACTGCATTTTAATTATTTAGAAATCTAAAAGGGCATTCTGGTAATCATATATATTTCGTTCTAAATCCAGATGTAAGTAAACAACACCAATGAGATTCTGATTAGATTCCAGCCAACCTCAAGTAAACAGCCTCAAAGGAATCTCATTCCCCAGCCTTAAAGGAATAATCTCATTCCCATTGCGATGAATTTCATTATGATTGGATCCCATTTTCATTATGATTGCAGTAGCATTTTTCTCTCATTATGTTATTCTTTTTTTTTTTTTTTAAAGTTTTTGTTTTATTTTCAAATTGCAACATTTTTCCTTTCTTTCTGTTATTCTTTTTTTTTTCTTCTATTTTATTAAGCTTTCCTGGTTGACCAACCAGAAATTGGGTTGGATTTTTTTTTTTGACCAACCTATTATTTATTTATTTTTTTTGTTTATCTTTTTCTTTCAATCTAAAATCTAAACATTGCTCCTCCTTTCTGTTGGTTGGGTTTGGTAAGCCTTTAAAAAAAAAAAAAAAACTAAAGATAGTCATTGTTAAACTAATTTAAACATTATTTTTCAAATCCTTTTTTATAAATTTGTTAGATCAATTCAAAATTAATAAATAAAATGTTATGTCTACCGAAAACAATATTTTTATATGAGGTATTTTTCTTCACTACTCAGTTTCACCTTGGTCTTGGTTGCTTTTATGAGCAAATATAAAAATAAAAAATCTATTTTTTTTTTTAAAAAAAAGAGTTACCAAAAGGAGGAAGAAAACCCAATGTAATGTAAAAAAAACTTAGTAGTCAACTAGAAAAGTTTAAATAAAAAGAAAAAAAAGAAAAAATAAAAGAAAAAGAATGCTGGCTCGTGGCTAAATCGGTTAAAAATACAAAAAAGAATAATAAAAAAAAAGTTAACTAGCCACGTGTCATGATTTGGAGAGAGCCTCATTGTGGTCCGATCACCGATAATTCTTCCAGTTTAGAGATTTATTAGACATTTTTTAAAGTTCAAAATCTATTACAAAGTCTTTAAGAGACCTATAAAACATACAAACAAAATGTGTTTTTTAACCAAATTTATAAAAGTTTCCTGACATCCGAACAAGTGAGTGAATTAAATTTCTTTTAAACTTTCCTAATACTAAAAGGATTCCAAATCCCCACTTTACATATATATAACAATCATATGAAATCAATCCATGTTCTCATGAACTCTCTCCAAATTTCAGCTTCATTCAACCCACCCACATGCCTTCTCCGCCGATTTTCCCCTCTGGGGAGCTTCAACATGGCTAAACCTGCCACCTCCGTCGCCTCCTCCGGTTGCGATAATGCTTCCCCATATTTCCCACGAGAAGAGCAGATTCATGTTTGTGAGCGCCATTTGTATCATATTGATTTTGCTAATCTTAATTAATTGCCTCAGGCGGTACCAAACAAGAACCGACGTCGAAAGAATCCAACTAGCCAATGCATTGCGAGTTTTCGTTCAGTTTCAGGCCGAAATGGTACGGCAGCGAGAGTTGGCAATGGCGGTGGTGCATCCGCACATGGCGGAGGAAGAAGAAGCCTCCTCCGCCACCACAATGGTCGCGTACAAAGACATCAAGACGGCGGAGGAAGGCGATTCCGTCTGTGCGATATGCATTGAGGGATTTGAGGAGGAAGAGATTTGTAGAGTTGTTGAGAGTTGCGGCCATTTTTTCCACGAGGATTGTGTTGATGAGTGGCTGAGGATTGAGAGCCATTGCCCATTGTGCCGCTGTTTGGTATGCTGTACCAAGATAGATGCATGTAACTAGTTCTAAGCTCAATATCAACATAGTTCAAATGACATAAAACATGTACTATCGATGAAGAATTGGTCGAAGTTCAAATCCCTTATTCCACATATTGTAAAAAAAAATAGTTCTAAAGAAAAGATGGCTTAATTTTATTATCACAATCAAAAATAAAAATATCGATGTCATGTTTCTTTGTAATTGGAGTCGGGAAGAGAATTATATGTGATTGTAATAATTTTTCACATAGTGGAGTTTCTGGACTGTAGTTTTTTCTCCAATTTTGGAGTTTTCACTTAAATTCTTATATTTCTTATTTTGTTGTTTTTTTTTAATTTCTCAATTATTTTTCTGTTTATTATATTCCTACAATAGAGTGTGAGTTTTTTTTTTTCCCAACAATATCAATTAACATATACATTATTAATAATAAGAATAGATAGTAAAATAGTATGTATGTCAAGAAATGAACAAAAAAAAATTTGATTGCTTTAATAATTAATAGACATGTCAATACAAACAAATACATCATTTAACACCAACAAGATATTTTTTTTGGGGTTGTTGACAACCATTAATAAGTTTTTTGATCAATGTAAAAGAAACACAAGGAAGGACAGAGGTTGAGATGACGAAAAACTATATGTTGAAATTAAAGTATATGTTGGTAGTAGGGAGAGAAGAAAAGCTACAAAATATCACAGATATCAACAAAATATCATGAATATTGGTAAAATATCTATAAAATATCGATGAATATTGATAAAATATTGATAAATATCGATAAAATATCACTGATATTTTGACAATCAACGGTCAAAAAGATATATCAATGAAATATCGATAAATATCGACAATATCTCACCGATATAGTGGAACTCTCCTCTATGTATTGTTATTGAACCTCCAAATTTTATCAATATATCACTGATATTTTGGTTAATATCAATAGTTAAATCCCTGATTAGTTCCACACTTGTGAGAATTTAGATTCTAACCTTTATGGTTTGCTCAAGTTTTTGCAACTTCAAGTAGTTGCAAATCTAACCTAATTTAAATACAGAAAGTTTAGACACTAAATTTAGAGTTTAATCTAATTTTATCCATTTATTTTAATTTATAATTATAAATATAATTTTAGAATATATAAAATAAGATAATCAATCAAAAGAAAGAAAAAGCCATGTAATCTTTAAAATTAATAAAATTCTCCACCTCATTCAAAATTTGCCACATCGACGTGTCACATCATTTTCCGTTAGTCAACTAACGGTTAAATTAACTTCAGGGACCATTTAGAATCATTTTCCAAACTTTAGGGACTAAAATGTATCTTTTGAAACTTCAGAGACTAAATAGACACCAACCTCAAATCTCAGGACCAAAAGTGTATTTTGTCCTATATTTTTTAAAAATTGTCTTCATGTTTTTTCCTTTTCTTTTTTACATTTTTTCCTTTCTTCTTTTTTTTCTGCCGTTTGGGCCTCACGTTTTTTCTCTTGCTATTTTTTTTTTCTGCTTTTTGGGTTTTTTTTTACTCTTTTTATCTTTTTCAGATTTTTAAATGAGTTAAGAATTATTTTTCATTCAATTGTATACCTAATTGCACGTAGTTAGATATTTTGTTTTATCAAAAAAAAGAAAAAAGAAAAAAAGAAGAAGATATTTTGTGCAATTGTTTTTTTATGAATTCTATCAATCGTACACCTAATTGCATATAATTATATATTTTTATTATTATTGTCAAAAACAAAATATAGCAACAATTATTCAAAATTTAGCGTCCACAAGTCAATTCACTCTACAAAAGTTAGAGGTTTGAATCCACACCCCTAAATTACAAGACCTTTCATAACTAGTCAAATGAAAATTGAAGGCTTGAAATAACATAGTAACAAAAAATTCACACACCCTAAATTACAAGATCTTTCTCCGTAATATTTTTCTATAGAGAAAGATACACAAACAATATCTATGTTGCTGATTGTAAACCAACAAATAATATATATGGATAGGAAAAACAATATGTCATTCATTCAAGTACTTGAGGCAAACTTTCTATTCAAAATATTTTAGTTACATTTATAGAGATTATTTATTAATGATTTATTTATATATTCTTTTGTGGCAAACATTAGCATTTGGTAAAAAAAAATCCAACTAACTGAAGATTGATAACTTAGAGCATTAGTGTGTTTTGTTTACGTTTATTTTAAAATAGTTTAAGTGAGATAATTAGATATAATTATCTTAAGTATAAGAAACATTTTGTTAAATGTTATATATATACAGTGTGTTTTGTTTAAGTTTATTTTAAAATAGTTTAAGTGAGATAATTAGATATAATTATCATAAGTATAAGAAACATTTTGTTAAATGTTATATACAACTATTATAACTATTGTTGAATGTTTATTTATAATTTAGTTGTGATTTTTTTTGTTATATTGTTATTTCAAGCCTTCAATTTTCAATTGACTAGTTATAAAAGGCCTTGTAATTTAGGATGTGTGGATTCAAACCTCTAATTTTTGTAGAGTGGATTGGCCTCTCGTGGTAAAAAAATCTCACCTCGGCCTCGGCCTAAGGGAGGGTTGGCCTCGGCCTCCTCTATATTTTTGTTTGATATGGAGTAATATTCTCGAAGTAACCCCTAGTTACGAAGGAAGTTGTAACAATCTCATCCTCAGTACATAAATTTTTATTGTCTACTTGAAAAAGCAAATGGGACTTCTAGAATTCTATTGAATAAGAATGGGACTTGACCATGTTATGGTCGGCCTCGGCCATGTTATGAAGAGGAGCGACTTCTTTCATTTGTTTGGCTTCCTTTAATGCTGTAAAGTAGTATTCTGTTGAGACCTTTTGCTCCCCTATCATTGTTCCGGTCCCATTTGGAGTTGGAAATTTCATCAACTGATGGAAAGTTGAAGCTAGAGCTTTAAGCTCATGCAAGGTGGGTCTTCCTAGTATGGCATTATATGTTGTCATGCAATCTCTCCGCTCAAGCTCAAATCGGGCTTCTCTAGCGATTGTTTTTCTTTTTCGACTCGATTCTCCTCTAGTTGGACCTCCAAAGATGGTTCTGATTTCCCAAGGTGGCTTGTCATCTAATCGGCCTCGGCCATTGTTGGTCAGCCTCGGCCTCTTCTGGTCATCATCCTGGAGATACTCTTTCAAGTATCCTTCTCTGATCAAAATCTCGATCTCATCCTTTAGCTGAAAATAGTCTCGAGTTGAATGTCCATGATCTCGATGGAAAAGACAGTATTTGTTTGGATCCCTTTTGTTTGCAACAATTCTCATCTTTTTAGGATACTTGACCAAATCTAAGTTTCGAATTTCCATCAATATCTTCTCGGAAGGGATTGTGGTAGGAGTATATTTTTCAAATTTTGAAAAGTGACCGACCCTAAGGTCTAGTCGGCCTCGTCCTCCTTCTCGATCCTCCCTCTCTCTTTTCTTTGATTGAGAATGTGAGTTCTCTCCTATCCTCTCTCGGTCATATGACTTGTCACTTTTTAATCTACCTTCTGTGTTTGCTACCTTCGAGCTCAACAATGCCTCAACATGCATATACTTCTGTGCTCTTGTTATGAATTCCACATATGAGGTTGGTTCCTTCTTGCCTATAGAGCGAAGGAGCATTTTGTCCTGCAGTCCAGCTGCAATGGCAATCAAGATTGCCCCTTCAGTGTATCCTTCGATATGTAGAGGTTCATTATTGAATCTAGCAATGTATTCCCTTAGACCCTCTTTGGGTACTTGCTTAATGGTGAGCAGGTGCATATGTGGCTTGTGTTGATCTCGAGCCCCCATAAACTGTGTAACAAAGGCTCAGGCTAGATCTCTGAAGGAGGCAATCAACTTCCTCTTCAATTTTCTAAACCATTCTTTTGCTGGTCCAGTAAGGGTGAAAGAGAAAGCACAACATCGGATTGCATCTGAAACTCCATGGAGTTCCATCCACGATTGATAAGTGTTTAGGTGTTCTACTGGATCATTCTTACCATCATAAAGCTTCATAGTAGGTACCTATAATTTCTCAGGTACCTTGTACTCCATGATCCTATCAGTGAATGGTGGATTTATTTGTTCGATTAAAGCTTCTAGGTCGAAACCCTCAACTTCTCGAGGTATTTGAACGTTTTTTTGGATAGCCTCCAACTCTTTTTGAATCTTCAGAAGCTCGGCTTTCCATGGTGGAGTATCGGTCCTAGCCTTGGCCTCGGCCTCAGCCTCATCCTTCAACTTCCGTTTTTCTTCGATTAAGCTCCGTAGATCAGAGCTTATTGTCCCGTACTTTTCCTTGGAAGGCCGACCCTATGGTTGGCCTCGACTAGCATCTCCTGCAACAACTTGAATCACAGATTTCAATCCGCTCACCTTGCTTGTCCTGGTGTGCTCATCACGTAGCGATTCTCTTGACTGGTTCCCACTAATGATTAGCTTGTCCTTTGGTTTTAGGATTAGGGAATTTGTTTCACCTACTTCCTCATTCACCATTGGAGCTTTTCCTTTGGCAAGATCTCTCACCAATATATCTTATTGAGCCTTCGTTGCTAGATCCTGTTTGTCTAGAATGTCCAGAATTTGAGTGAGATTTCGGTCCATGTTGTCCACTCGCTTTTCTAAAGCTTCAAATTGGTGGCCATCGGGGCGAGGCCGAGAATAGCTGGTGGGCCTCGTCCTCCGTGGATGATGGTCATCATCCGAATCTTCTCCATCGATGTTTCGATGGTTTCCATTGACTCGGTTGCTCATACTTCTTGATCTCGTATGCAGTTTCACAAGCAAGCATTTTTGTCTTCCCCACAGATGGGCACCAACTGTTGTTGGCAAAATTCGGACAGGGAAACTCACTTGGCCTTCACGTGACAATGATGGTGAATTTGTAGTTCAGTGGAAGAGCATGACCTGCAAGACAAGTGAAAAAGCTAGGTACCGGTGTGGTACTTGCCATACAGTCTCCGATGCTTAAGTTAGAGATGAGGCTTTTTTAGAGAGTGTAGCAAAAGTTATGGAAAATGATTGAACTTACCCGTCATTGAGCCATAATGACCTATTTATAGGATATTTGACTTTCATATTCATTTTCAGATAAGGATTTAAATCGATTTTTCTCCTTTTATCTAGGAATAGGATTTCAAAAGGTTAATCTTATATTGCAAGATTCCCTTGTAATTCGGATTTATCTTTTTGGTTTAATTTCACCCATAACATTTGGTATTTTTTTTATATGATGATTAAAAATGGTCAATTAGAGCTTAATTTAAACAAACCACAATTATAAGTCACATTTGCTAATTGAAACATGTTTTACTAATTTTCATAATTTTTCAAGAAACATTTTGATCAACATTGGTATTTTGATATCAATATTACATATATTTTTAAATATAATAATTAAAAATATTCAATTATAGTTTAACTAAGTCATAATTAAAGTCTAAATTTAACAATATAACTCAAACAATTTTAATCAATTTTAATTATTGGCATCGACATTTCAATATGAATATTATATATATTTTTAGATATGATATTAAATATGGTCAATTATAGTCTAAAATAAATTACAATTAAAGTTCCATTTGATCATTCAAATAATTTTCATCAATTTTCATATTTTTTTTCCTAAATTTCTATTGGTATCAACATTTTTATATAAATATTATATATTTTATATATTTTTAGATATGATAATTAAAAATAATATAATTAAGTGACAATTAAGCAACAATTTACATGATTTTCATAAATATTTTTCTAAATTTACAAAGACATTTCTGTAAACTCTGGATGACATTGACGATTGGAACCTTAACATGTTACATAAACAATCAAATGAAGCCTTCTAAAATTACAAAACTAGAACCATTGCCTCATTTGTGTATACTTTAACCAACCCAAACAGTTAATACAAGATAACATCCAACGAAGAAACTTCGATCATCTTCTCCAAAAAGGTCATGGATGAACGACGACGCAAATGCAGCTCCGGCAAAGGGGGCAGTGTTGCTCCGCCTTGAGCCACCGGTCAATGCAGCTCCGGTGAAATACATGGCCACACTTTTTCATCATTCGACACTTTTGACCTTCTTTAAATTCGCTCAGGCAAATCACACATTCACCGTTGTCACCTCCATCAGCTAATTCCCTGTAACTGAAAACCGAGGCCTCAATCTGTACAATCTTCCGCTCTCGCACCGCCGGAAATGCTCCGGCAGTCGCATTGGCGGGTCCTGATTCGTTAAGATTTCTGGTTTTATAGTAACTGAAGGCGATCAAGTATAGTATAATCACGGTACAAACGGCTGCCAGAGCCAAATACTTATCCACCCAAGTCAGTCCAAAAGTGTCGGCGATGGCGCTAATTGGCGGCGGTGAAGCGGCAAAAGACGGCGGCGATGACATGATTTCTTTGGAAGCAAAATTCACGAAGAACAATGAGTGGAATCTTGAGGGGAAATTGGAAGAGAAATTCGCACATATGAATGAATTAATGATAAGGGCTACTTATGGGTCTTATTTATAAGGGACTTTTCTAATTCTTGTTGGGAATCCTTAATCTCTTAGGAATTTTGATCATTTTAGGAGTATGACTTTTTGCGAAACTTTTGTTTGAGATCTTTTTAGTATATCGCTTTACTAAATCTTTTTAGGAAAATAACTTTTGAAAAATAAGTAAACTCTTATTATTTAAAATTTAGGACAAATAAATTTATACTCCTAAACTTTGGGAGTTGTATCAATTAAAACCCTAAACTAATAATTATATCAATTTAAACCATGAATTTTCATAATTGTATCAATTTACACATTTTAGATTTCGTTTGAAAAACGTTAATTCACACTTGTGCAAACTTATAATTATATTAATCAAACTTCTAAACTCATAAATGAATCAATTTAGACCATCTATTTGAAAATCGTCTATGGATCAATTCTCACACATGTGTAGACTTCTTAAAAGATTTAGACCATTCATTTGAAAATCGTCCATGCATTTGACACAAAATGTCTAAATTGATTTACTTATAAAAGTTCAAGACTTTAATTGATACCATCTATAAGTCTGCACACGTGTAAACTAATGTTTTTCAAATAAAATCTCACAGATGGTGTAAATTGATACACTTATAAAAGTTCAGAGTTTAAAATTATACAATTATTAAGTTCAGAGTTTTGATTGATACAACTGGAGCATAAAATGATTTTTGTCCTAAAATTTAATATGGTGGTCGATCAATCAAGCTACTTTAAGTTTTTTTCTTTTTTTTTAATAAAAAACCTACTTTAAGTCTAAGTGTGGTATGAATGGTATTTTTTTCGTAACCACTTGGCCCAATTATATCCCATTGAGTCTAAATAATAATCAATAGAATTTATTATTAATTAGGACTCAATCAAATAATCTAACATTTTGTTCAATTGGACACTTTTTTGATGTTCTTCTATTCAATAAATTTGTCGTATTTAATTAATTTTTTTAGTTCAACAATATATGGGTGGGAAGATTCAAAGATCTGACCCCTTGATTGAAGGTATATGTCTAAATAAGTATTCACGGTATTGAATAATTAACTAATAAGATGACTTTGGTGGAATATTTACAAGTATGTGGATTCTAATAACTTCAAATTAACTAATCAAACTTTTTGGTTATTTAAATTTTATAAGTAATCCAAAGTCTATTATAAATTTAGAGTTTTTTGTCCATTGAATTTATTACATCTCTAAAATTAATAATGTTATGTATCATTATCCCTGGGAGTAACCAACCATGATATTTTTGGTACTATTTATCAAACTTATTACTATGTTTTGTAGTCAACTTAAACAAAGCTCAACTGGCTAAGACATTATATCATTGACCAAAAGATCTGAGGTTCAAATTCCTCACCTTCACATGTTGAACTAAAAAAAAAACACTACTTTTTGTGAATTCTTCATGATCAATTTTTTGTAAAATTACTGAAAGGCTTGTTGGGAAAAATCTCCCACCTTCTATTGTAAGAATAAACAGAAAAATATATAATTGAGAGATTGAAATGAAATAACAAAAAACAAGAAACACATGAGCTTACAGAAAAACTCCAAAATCGGAGAAAAAACCACAACCCACTAGAAAGAAACTCAACTATGTGAAAATATTACAATCACACCGAATTCTTTTTTTGTCTCCAATTACAAAAACAAACACTCTCTCAAAGTTTTATACCACGCTCGCACCCTTTTCTCTCACTCTCAAACAAGAAAACACAAAGAGAAAATTTAACTAGAGTTAGTACACCAAAGCTTATTGGGACTATTTGAAACTATTGTCATAGGTCCCTTTTATAGTATTTGGAGCCCATCATTTCTTGTATCTTTCATATATGAGATTGATACTCCTCTAATATTTTCCAAAAACCCTTCAAATTCCACATTGTGATGACCAAGATATTTGAAGAATTTACAGCTTCTCACTACTACAAATTTGAGTTTCCATGACAGTGAAACATTGTCAAAAACGTATTTCTTACATTGTTTTTTAGTCATTGAATCGACCCTCAAGGAAACTCAATACATGACGGAACGGAAAAAACCGTCACAAATATATATATTATGACAGTTAAAAACTGTCGAAAAGCTAACTTTTTTTGACATATTTTTAGTGTCACACAAATTGTTTTAATGACAATTCTATATTATCATCAAAACACTAATAAAAACTATTTTACTGTCAAGATATATATATTAATGACAATTCACTATCATCAATAAAAAGTTAATAATGACAGTTTAAAATGTCACACTAATCTTTATCATGACAATTTTGAAAGTCATAGAAATATTTATTAATGACAACAAAAAATTGTCACCCAAGAAAATTCTATGACATTGATGAATCATCATAAATAATGGTATTATCACTATTTATTTATTTATCAAAACTATAAAAATTATATTATTTGATACTTGTTAATACACATATTTCCAAAATAAAATCACTCCAATTTTGGCACAAACTAAATACATATATAAATAATTTTTATATATCATTAAACCAAATTTCGTCAATTGTTTACATACAAACTAACTATGATCAAATTTGTACATTAGAACAATTTTTACACTAGGCTTCAACCAACATGGGGGAGTTTACTATAGTCTTTTGTCACTAACCCAACAAAAAAGCCCATCCATCAACTAATTGCAATGACTTCTTCATTTCATTGAGTTCCTGCAAGACATAATTACAAACTTAGGAACATAGCAATACTTACTAAAACTTAGGAACATAACAAGAAAACTTATCATTAACCCAACAACTAAACTCATAAAATGAACATAAACAATTAAACTTAACCAAAACTTTAAGCCACTCAATTAAACTAAACTAAACTCAAGCCAACAACTAAATTCATAAAAAAATTGAACCCAAACAATTAAACTTAACTAAAACTTTAAGCCACTGAATTAAATACTTAACACTTAATTAAATTTTGGAATATAACACCAAATCAAATAACATAAACAAGTAAACCATAATAAGAAAACTAGATATCTAGTCATGTACCCTTAATTGCATGAACATCAGTAAGGGCATCTCCCATGGCTATGTCAATACTTATATCTTAGAATTACATATAAGCTTTTGCTCAATTAAAACCATCAATCTCCCATGGTTATATCTTTATGCAAGAAGTTTCATGTGTAAGTATCAACCATTATCTTACAATCTTATGTTGACATATGTTGAATTAAAGGCCTAGTTGAAGTAAATAATAATGCAAATGAACTTGGCAATACCTTGACATACTGTTTCGATCACCCATTACTGACATGCGTTGCAATAACATTTTTGCCATTGTCTACAACACACAAATTACATATAACATTAAGATTTAAGAATAGGAATAAATTAAGAACGTCCAAACAACAAAACTTAATATGGACCCAATAACTAAACACATCAAAAATGAATACAAACAATACTAACTAAACTTATCAAAACTTAGGAACATTAAAAACAAAAAAAAAAACAAAAAATCATGAACCCAACAACTAAACTTATAAAAAATGAACATATACCAATAAAACCAAAACTTGGGAACATAACAACACTCACTAAACTTACCAAGACGTAGCAACATAACAACAAAATTTATCATGAACCCAACAACTAAACAACACTTACTAAACTTACCAACACTTAGCAACATAACAACAAAATTTATCAGGAACCCAACAACTAAACACATAAAACATATATACTGCTATTCATCTAATAATCTAATAGATATGAGATATTATATCACTACAAAGATGTCAAACTTACTAAACAAACACGACTACAGTCTGGACAAGGATACCAAAACATAAAACATAGGCCCACCCTCAACTTGAGAAGTAAAAGAGAAAAAGACTATCATCACAGTTGTTTTGAAGTGAAAACATGAATTACTTAATGTCCCTAATCTTAAAAAAATAAAATAAAAAGAAATAGTTACCCTTATCACATATCAAACACAGTAATACATTAAGTAAATAACTTCAAAACTTCAAAAGGGAAATATAAAACTAATAATGAAGAATAAGCTCAAAGAAGCCATAAACTAAGAAAAGATAAAGGGGGAAGAAATTGTCAATGAACTTGATTACAAGTCCAATGAATGTAATTCTCAATTGGTAAAATTTTTAGCTAAAACTTGGAGAGGTAATAACAAAAATTATAAAAACATATACAAACAATGAATATAGTTTACTCTTACCAATTCTTTAATGAGATATAAATTATTAGCCCCCAATTTTAGTCACAAAGTAGAACCCTCGCTTTTGATACTCTTTGATTGATGGCCTGCAACACAAAAAAAAAAATAAATAAAAAATAAATATATATATATATATATATATATAAATATATATATATATATAGTGAAAAGGCCAAATGCATGAGCGAAAATACGTAGATCTTCATTTTTTTTCCTGCCAAAAACGCGCCCCCAACAATTTATGGCATTTTTTTTCTCCGTTCTTTATTTGCTTTGCTCTTGATGTCATAGAAACTTAATTTTGTAGTAGTGAACTTAGGAACATAACAACACTTACTAAATTGGTTAAGCAACAATTACTTTGTAAGAGATGAATGCAACAAAGCCTAATTTGCCACCATCTTTCAAGCACTAGTTTAGTACCAAACAAAGTCATGATCATAGAAAAATAGAGTAAATCAATACAAAAGGCAAGAAGTAGCTGCTGTTAAATAAAACAAGAAGTTATAATTGAAAACCTGTCTAGGAGGAATTGTTGTGCTGTCGTGAAATGAGGAGAAAATCACTTTATAACTCACCTAGTACAAAAGCCAAATAAAAGAGAGCTAGGAAAATATATTAGTGGAGTTGAAATTGAATAGAAGCAAACAAACTTAAATTTCTTTGTGCGTTGATTACATAAAGCAAATCAAAAGCCAAACCAAATAGTAATAGCAGAGAAAAATCAATAGTAAAATAACATTAGTCTAAATAATATTGAAAAGTTGACCAGTATCTACCTGTAGAGGAAACTATTTTTTCATCAGCTTCAACCTTTTCACATCAGGATAGAAGGGGTATTAATAAAATTTAAAACAAAGAGCTGGAAGTCTATTAAATTATCTAATAAGCTAGTACTTCGATACATGTGATGTGATGCAAACAACTACCTTAATAAAATAAATACTTCAAATCAACTCCACCCAGTGCAAGTCCAAAAATTCTTACCTCTGAGAAGAAGTGATCCATAAAATTTAAGAATGCAACCCATTTACGTACCTGTTGCTTAAGGTCATAAGAGTCGGCTCCTTTTTCTTTCATGCCAGCTGTTTTGTCAGCTTCTCTCTACCTCCTTCTCATAAGAATGCAACTCCTTCATAATGCATTTACAGGTTGCTGTCTCAGTCTTCAAGTTTTTTGCAGTAACCATACTTACCTATCCCAAAACCACTTTTGTCATGTTCAAAATAATTCATGGATTTAGTGTTTGATTTTATACTTTTAAACGTGGTTTTCTTTCCGTAAAAATTGATTTTGTATAATTAAAAGCATGATTCAGAGTAATTTTGAATACAACAAAAGTGATTTTAACAATTTCAAAATCATTCTCAAACATGTCCTAAAACACAAACCTCCTATTAGGATAACCATCTTAGATGTCACACCCTAAACATAATTCACTGAATTGAAGCAATTTAGCCCCAAAATCACAGGGGGTCAAAAATCAGGAAATGGTTTAATAATCAGAAGTTTACAAAATTAATGAACATAATAAATAAAACTCACAATCATGAACATGACAACCAAATTGAACTAACTTTACAAAATTAATAAACAGAACATCAAAGCTTAACTAAGTTACCAAAGTTACAAAACATAACAAATCAATTTAGCTAAAACTTTTAAAAAGTAATGAACATAACAACTAAAACTCAACAATCATGAACGTAACAACCAAATTGAACTAAAACTTTTCAAAACTTATTAACATAACAACTTTCTAAAACTTAAAAACATATACTCAAAATTGGTAACTTACAACACATAACAACTAAAATTATCTATATCTTTCTAAAACTTATAAACTTAAACTCTAAAACTCAACTATCATGAACTACTATATACAGAAAAACAAATCAAATAAACTTAAAGCTTGGAAACTTATCAAAACTTAAAAACATAAACTCAAAATTGGTAACTTACAACACATAACAACTAAAATTACCTAAAACTTTCTAAAACTTATAAATTTCACATCTAAAACTCAACTATCATTGCTTTACATTTATATCCAAGAAAAGAAAAACGATTGAAAATCAAGAAAAAGTAACTTGAAGACAAGAAATTTATACTGTTGAAGATCTAAACAATTCAAATATTCTCTCACCATGACACACCAACCAACAATACATTTATTTAAGCAATCCTCATTTATAGCCAACTACAATAAGCATAAATGGATCTTCACAAAATTCAACTTTTCTGCTCAACAGTAGAAAACAGTTAAAATTGGAACTCATTAAACTTACTTTTGTACGATATACTAATTTTGACAGACAATAAGCTAACAAAGTAAAGATAAATTACACAAGCTCAAGTTTGAATAACCTATTCTTTAATATAATCCAAACAAACATTATACAAATCTAAACATTCCTTAGTTCAAAAGAATTAAGGTTCAAGTAAGGTGAGAATGTTACCACTGACAGAAGCACAAGATCTGATTAACACAGCAACACCAACTCCAAACTCATCAGCAACAACATTCAGCATTATATACATAATTAGCATGCCCACCGGGTCCAAACTACGTTCAAACACGTAAATCCATAGAATATGGTTAATAAAGCATCTACAAGAATTACATATCTCATTCTTCATTTCCCCATCAGCAATCAGTTACAAAGTACTTACTATTGGGGTCGATCTTGCTGTGACATCAAACCAACCATGATAAGCAGAATCATTTGGTCTATAAGCTTCTATCTATAAAAAAATCTTTTTGTTCAACAGTCAGTCTCAAGAAGTCAATAACTGCTTTTGACTTTTGTTCACAAATCCAAGATATCATCACAGTATCACCATACAAATCCATCAAACTCTCATTTGTAGAGAAACAGATTTCGGTAACTTGGTATTCACACAGAAAAACAAACAAACATATTGTGGGCATTTCTCTCGGAAACGTGGCATGCAAATAAACAAACAAACATATTTCATTTTATAGAGAATTTCTCATCACCATTAACAATAGCTTTATTAGAATCCAAATCACATCGCTATAAGAAAAATCAAACAACAAATCGATACACCCAGAACTCACAAATACGAGAAAGAACGAGCAACGCGTACCTCAGTAATCCGAAGAACAACATCATCTCTCCTGAGGAGCAAAATTAACCACCTGCCACTTTTATAGAAAGGGGAAGTGAAATAAGCTTACTTCCTCTGAAATAAGTTGTCAAAACAAAACCATACCAAACACCATAAGAAATCTTAGCTCTTTCATCCATAGACATAAAAAAAATAGAAAGAAACCACTCAACAACTTATAAACAAATTACCCAAGTATGGTTGACTAGGAGAAATAGAGAAAATTAGGACATTACCATTGGATTTGGGTTTAAAATACTGAGAAATAGAACAAGGGCCATCGAATTTAATGGCATAGGGAAGCTGACAGACTTTCGAATCTCACCGTGTTGTTCATCTAGGCACTCATCGACAGTTGTTCTTGTTGCTGATCGGTCATCAAATGGTGTGTACGGCGAAAGGGAGAGTATTGGAAGTTCCAGCAAGAATAAAGAGACGTCGAAGAGGATCTTCGGGTTCGATAATCGGTTATGGGATTTTCTGGCAAAGATTTTAACTCAGCGAGGATGAGAAACGAAAAATTGAGATGAGAACTTTGATTGATTTAGAGCTAATGGAGATTGTGAAGAAAAGAGAGAGTTAGGATTAGCGTGAAAACAAGCGAGAGGTGTGAATGAGAGAAAAAAAATTGGAGAGGAGGGTTTTCTGAAAATGAAAATATGCAAGGGGGGAACCTCAAATTTTAACCCGCCCCTTCATTTTTTTTCATTTATATTTTCAATAAAGTATTTACAAATAAAATAAATTATTTTTAATTAATGACATTTAATCATAGTCATAGATTTATGACTTTTAAAAAATGTCATGAATTTTTGAAAATACGTAAAATTCCGCTTTTTCCCTCCAAAAATGCGCCAATCACATTTTATGACATTTTTTTTTCTCTCTCAACTTAATTTTCTTTTACCTTGGTGTCATGGATTCTCACTTTTGTAGTAGTGTCTGCTACACCTATTGTCTTCATCGACAATCATAAGACTTTCAACTCAAAAAACTATAACTACATCCACCATAAAAGTGGACCACTTCGAAGGCCACCTTCTAAGATTTTTCTTTTTTGTCACATTGTCGATAAACCATGCTAAAATTTATGGTGCAACTTCCACTTACTTGGCTCATTCAGAAGCTCTTTAGCCGTCGACATAACTTTCACCACACATCTTGCATAACTACCAAGGCAATGTCTGTGTGTAAACTTGTAAAACCGCTAACATTACATCTTTTATTATGGTAAAATGAGCATACCATGGGGATGAATTCTATCTTTCTTCAGAAAAAAGTCACCATCTCCCCTGATGAGAGACAATGCCAACATTCGACCCATAGCTCTTTGACGAACTTGTTCTATTAAGACTCATTTTTCATGTGGCTAGATTGGCCACATTCCCAGCAACCTTTCTTTTGCACGTAGTTTTTCTTCTTCTTCCAATTGCAAGCTATTAGCGTTGATTCCTCCTGTGAAGTATGCCCTTCACTCTTCAGCCTCATTTCCTTTGATAGGAGTTTACTAGTAACCTCAGCATGCAAAATCTAAATTATCCTTCATGTACATGAATATTGGTCTACTTCATGTATTCATAAGAAAGTGGATGAGCTTGAGTGCCTTATCCTTATCATCTATCTTCACTTCAATCATCTCCAACTTAGAAACGATGCAATTGAGAACACTCAAATGGTTAGAGATTTTTGTACCTTTTTTCCATTCACAGTGTGTGAAACTGCTCCTTCAGGTACAACTGATTTTAGATGTTTTTTGCTTGATACAATGTTTAAAGCTTCTTCCAAGGCTCTTTGACTATTAAAATTTCATGCACATTTGCAAGAACATTCTTAGAGAAACTTAGTCTTATTACATTTGTAGCTCTCAAATCCATTTCATCTCAATCTTCGTCACTCATGTCACACTCCTTAGAACCTCTGTTGGAGCTACTGATGGACTCCACTGGACCACCACTACTACTTAACTCTTCGAAAACACCACCGCTTGGTCTTCCCTTCAGGGTTTTGTGTAACCTAGATTATTGTATCAACGCATCTTTGACTTCCACTTGTCACAAGCCGAAGTTGATCCTTCCATCAAATTTCTCTCCATGTCAAACAACTTCATTGGACTCATAAAGTTTTAACACATATCGGCTTCACCCCTAGCAAGTATGCAAATATTGAAAGAGACCCACATTATTCACAATATCGTAACTCATTGTAAGAAATATTTTCTGATGTGAAAGTTCAGACAATTTTGTAACCGCATAGTATACTAAAAAATTAAGAAACTACAAACCTAAAGCTTTGATATATACCACGTGTTGGGAAAAAACCTCCCACACTTCTACCACAGGAATAAATAGAAAAATAACTGAGAAATTAAAATGAAATTAAAAAATACAATAATTTACATGGAAAACTCCAAACTTGGAAAAAGAAAAACAAGACCCACTAGAAAGAAACTCAACTATGTAAAAAATATTACAATCACATAGAATTTTCTCTTTGACTCCAATTACAAAAATAAATACTCTCATAAAACTTTGTACCACTCACACCCTCTTCCTCCTAGTTTAAAATCAAAACCACAGACCGTTTTATAGTACTTGAATAACTCATCACTTCCTTGTACCTTTTCGGTGTGAGATTTCTACTCCTCCTTCTCCATCTTTCCTTTTTCTTCTCATTTCTTCTCCTGCCACCATCGTGGCCGTTGTTTGATATTGAAACTATTCGATGTTTCCATCATCAGTTTGCAGCTGCCGCCCCCACTATTTGTTGTCGTCGTCCCAGATTTGAACAAGGAAAAGTTCTTTCAGAACAATGAAAGTTGTTCCTCGTTTAGACGAGAGGAATGAACTTCCTCGTCCAGACTAATTTTGAATGAGGAACTACGTTTCTTGTTCAAATCTGGACAAGGATGAGCCCCTCATTGTTGACGGTAGTGAGAGATTCAACGAAAATGAACCACAAACTTCCAACATCAAATGGGGGAAGCAGTGGCAGTGGCCAAAGAAGAAAGGAAAAGAAAAGGAGAAAGGAGAAAAGACGGACATCCGTCCATTAAGCACAAAAATAATATAAAAAATATATATTTTTTGCCATTTAAGTTAAGACTGCCATGCCCTCATAGCCATTTAGCATGTTACTACCATATCAACATTCTGTTAGGTCAACTTAATATTATACAGTTAAATGACCTTAAAAACCATTTAGAACCATTTTACAAACTTAAAGGACCAAAAGTGTCTATTTTGAAACTTCATGAATTAAATAGACATCCAATCCAAACCTCGACCAAAAGTATATTTGTCATTTTTTTTAGTTCAACATGTATGTGATGGAGATTAAAACTTTTGACCTCTTAGTCTTGGATATATGACTTTACCAGTTGAATTATGCTCAAGTCAGAGGTTTCAATCATACATTTATCATGATCATCTTAACAACCCTAATCAAGCTACATTAAATTATCTCAAAAGAATCGTTTCCTTTGCTTCACCTAATGAAATCAAAATGAAAATCGACATTTGGCAGCTAAGTTATCTAGATAATTAGAAGATTATAGGTAATTATTATTTTTCTTTATTTTTCCTCGTCTCATTATCACTAACAAACATTTTAAGGTCTCTCGACAAAAATTGATGATGTTTTTTTTTCTATACAACTTAAAAGTTAAAAAGTTAAAACGAAACTTTTGAGACAATGTTAGGAGTGTAATTAAAACTTTGAGCCTTATTAAAAATTGCTAATATATTAAAAGATTGAAGTAAAATTAAAACTTTTAAATCATCAAAGTAAAATTGAAACTAGTTATACATAGATTAAAGAAAATTTGTAGAATATATATGTATATGTATATGTGTGTGCATATATATATATAATTAAAAATTTTAAAAATTAAATAATATACAAAAACACTTACAACACATTTGGATCGCCAATATTGTTTCATGGGTATGAATATTAAATATATGGAATTTAAATGTTTGGGATATAAGAAATGTATGTGTTTGGATATGCAAGATAATTAATGTCTGGAAAATAAATGTCTGGATTTATTTTGCAAGCCTTGTTCTTAAAATTTAGATATTATGTTTATCAACTAATCAAAATTAAAAAAAAAAAAACTAGAAAAATTGTCAAAAATCCTATTTGAGTAGAAGTTTTTTTTTTCTTATAACCAACTAAAATCAAATTTATACAATTATTATATGTATTGTATACAAATAAAAGCATTAAAATTCAATCATGTTTAAAATAAAGTTTCAACTATGAATTTTCTACCTAATTTCCCTTCTTTATTTATCTTTATGGCCTTTTGACTTTTATCAATAAGCATTAAACTTATATTAAAACAATTTAAGTTTAACTATCAATGGAAAGTTGCAGTTTTCTTTTTGGAATGAAGGTAAAATAACCATATAAATCTTAATATTTTTTTTAATTTAATTAGATAATAAACATATCAAAGCCATCAAATATTCCATGTCCATTATAAAATAATATATATTAAATTATTATTATAAGTTTTGTTTCTGGAAAAAATAATTTAAATTATTAGATTTAGTTAAAAAAATATTTTAATTAATTAAAATATTTATACTAAATAATTAATAAATAAATAAATAATAATTTAAATACCATTAAAATTGATTTACACATTACTTTTCTCCCTCCATCTCTCTTGTCCCCTTTTCATTTTCTAAGAAAAAAAGTCTCAAGCAAAAAACTTCTATCTCCAAGAAAGATTATAAAATTTTCATGGATCATGGTGTTGGGTTTTATGTCCTAAAACTCGTGGTTTGTAAACTGAATATATATTCTATTTTGCAATAAAGTTGTTATTGAAGTTTATTCAGTAAAGATGTTATTGAATAAAGTGAATTGCATTCTTTAACCCAAATCCAATAAATTAAGAACCATTGGCTATAAAATACTTGAACTTCATGTGGAGACATGAATATGGATCAAGTTCGAGTAATAGCCAGAATGGTCTATAGTATAGGGATAGGGCTGGGTACCTTATCTTGGAGAAACTATGGACGCGGCCCACTTTGTATAGTACAAACGATGTGATCCTAAATCGTTCATGTGGAGACATGAGAGTGGGGGCGTCCTATGCAATGAGTTTGCATAAGACCGGACCACGAAATAGTCACTTAGATTTTTTAACTCTGTTTACTATCATAACTGACTATTTCATATGATGACCTAGGTAACTCAATCTTAATCCTGAGCACGCTATGAACTCCTGTTTATTCGGGATTATCCTTTGATTTGCATGGGTGAGAGTGACCCGAGTTTGCCGACTCAATAAGCCTCCCATTTTGGGGATAAGAACGGGTAGATAGCTGGGGACATAGCCCTGCGAGAAGGAATTCACTCCTACCCGCTTTAGGGTTTAGTAGAGATGTTGTTCCCTTAAGTGCTGACTTCGGGTCTTGAACAATGGGCCCACCCTCTCATTGGCCCGAGAGGGATTCGGTTTGCTGGTTGGACCACAAACCAATTGTTCATTAGAGGATCAATGGGACTTAAGGAACAAGAAGTAATTATAGGGGTCGTAAGACGGTTTATTTGACCCAGCTGTAATTACGAACAACCTATGAATGATCGACTTACTAATCATGGTTATATCGAGTGGACAGAAATATATCTACAGTGAGGAGAGTGCAGCCACTGGGCTTTAGTGAAGTGTCTCGGTGGTTAAAGCTAGGCTAAAGAGTTTGGTCTGTTAATCTCGTATCGTTGGAGCTCATGATCTATAGGTCCATTAGGTCCTCCTTGCTAGCTTGGACAAAGTCTTGTAACAAAAATTGAGAGAAAAGAATTTGAATTGTTCGAATTCGGTTTTAGGAGTAAACGTTAATTATATGTGATATACTTAACGTATCATAGTTTAATTATGAATTAAACTATAAGGAAGAGAGATGAACATATTTAAAATGATTTAAATATGGGTTTGATCTAATACTTGAATAGGGATTCAAGTTCAAGAGGTCGGTTTTGAAATCAGGATTTGATCCGGTTATTTAATTAATATTTGATATTAAATTAAATAATTAATTAAATTGTTTAATTAATTAATTAATAATCAATTTTGCTTAAAATTAATTTAGAATTAATTTTAAATTACAAAATTGATTTTCAAAGTGGGAAATGATGATAGTTTGACTAACATCACACTACCTCATAATTCACCACAATTTGTCACCTCTTTGGATGACAAACCTCCTTGATTTATGACCAACCTCCTTGATTTGTGTTGTCATGTTTAGCAAGCTTGATGAAGCTTGTTAATGGCTTTAAATAGAAATGAAACACAAGGGATTTGTAGACTTTTGAAGAACAAAGTTGCTGCAAATTTTACAAATCCTTGCCATCTCTCTCTAAAATTTCTCTCAAGCAAAGGATCTCACAATCCGTTCTAAGGCCTGAGAATAGTAGAGAAGACACTAGAGGTGGTCCACGAAGTGTTCGTGTTTAAAGATTTGCAAAGGGTTTGGAGAATTTGAGCTTCAAAGGTGAGTTTTCTTAAACTCTGTTTTTCTGTTTTTTTGAGCATGTCGTTTGTTTGATCAAATTGATGTATTTAGAGTGCTTAAAATCCAAAATTGCTTCCTCTTTTGTAATATTAACTCCAACACATGGAATATTTTTATCCTTAAATAATAATTACTTGAGTTTTAAAAAATAAACATTTGTCAAAACTCATCTCAAAACTAGTAAAACAAACTTAGACTTTAGAAGTTGTTTATTTTGAGGGTTGGGCTTAAAGTGGTAGGCTTCCTTAACCCAACCCTTGTTTGGGGACAAGGGTTTAGGTAGTCAGGCTTCTTGAACCCAAACCTATGGAATTGAACAATATTTTATGTTCAACCGTAGGGTATTTTTTTTCTATTTTTTAATTTTAATTTTAATTGCAATAATAATCATTGTTTTTTTTAATTACTTCTTCCCCTCTTTTCCTTTGGGGATTTTTAATTATTATTATTATTAGTTTATCTTTTCAAATACTTTCTCTTTTTTCCTTTTTTTTTTTTTCCTTCCTTCTTCATCCGTCTTGAATCTTTCTTTTCAACTTTGCCTATACCAACGGCTCCCTCGATGACTTCAAATGCATTTTCTGTAACTTTTTAATCTTTTTTGTCAATCAATTTAATTGAAATAAAAATTTAGGGATTAAAAGTGTAATTTGACCAAAAATATATAATTTCCAATAACTGAGTTTAAGATAAAAATATTAGTTTATTTTGACCTTACTAATATTAAAATTAAAAAATAGTATTTAATTTTAAGTTACAACATAAAAGTAAAAAAAAATCATTTTAAAAAATTAGTTGAAGTAACAAAAGTATATGATATTTTATTTCAAAACTTAATTAGTAAAATAAATAATTTATAATTGATGACTAGTCATATTAATTTTTTTTTCTTTTTCCACTTCTTGCAAATTATAATAAAATTAGTCTTTTTTTTTTCGATATATTGAGTTCAACTCTACCAAGGTGAATAATAAAGACCGAACTCGTTGAGCTGACTATTGGACTGGGCATGGTTGGCCTTGGGCCTAAACCCTTTGGACTGGGCCTGGTTGACTTTGGGCCTAACTCTTTGAGTTGGGACTTTGCTAGATTAGGGCATTGAGTTTATATAAAATTGACCCAAATTTCATATAACCCAATTGCATATTTGAATTTTTCATAATTTAATTTAGGGATGCTTGCATATTCAATTAATCCATAATTAAATAAATAATTTTGTCACTATCTTTAAATAATGATATGACAATTTCTGATTGGCCAAAATTTCTATTCTAACAAATGCTCATTTTCGAGATTTATGCACTAGTATGTGTAAGTGAATCTCAAAAAAGATAATTTGAAATCAAAACTTAAGATGTTTGCTCCTAATTTGAACTCTATTTGATGTGCTAATTTAATCAAAATATGGAATTTTGTTCATAATTTTGATTTTTTTTACACACTTTTTATGCCAATTTCTCAAAATATGAATTTGGGTCAATATTTTAATTTTCTTATTTGACTTAAAATTTTGATTTGAACTTAGTAGAATTTATGTTCTACCTTAATTCAAATTTTGAACTTGAGGCAGGGATCAAATTCTACCAAATTTTTTATTTGAAATTGGGATAGGATTTGGAGTTTTTATCCTTTTTTTTTTTTGTTAAATTACAACTTTAGTGGCTGAACTTTTAAATTTGTCTTTTTGGTCCCTAGACTCTAAAAAGTGTTCAATTTTATGTCTAATAATAATAGATCCCTAAATTTTGAAAATAACTAATAGGTCTATGAACTTTCAATTTTATGTCTAATGGTCTGTAACATATTCAATATTTTCAAAATGAATTGATCTATTAAATATAAAATTGAATTTTATGTCTAGTATTTTTGTTTTTTTTTTAAAAAAAAAATGATGAATAGGTCAGCCTCATCATCAAGCTCAAAGCCCCAAGGTTGACCCAAGCCCAGCCCAAGCTCGATCCAAGTCCGACCCAAAGTCAACAGTTGACAAGCCCGACCCAACACAACCCTTTAGTTTTTTGATTGGGTATGGATCTATGTTTTTTAAATTGGGCTGGCCAATGGGCCAGTCCGTTTAAGCCGTATTTGGATCGGCTCATTGGGCCGGCCCAAAAGCCCAATCCAATATAATTATAGTAGTAGTAGTAGTAGTTTAAAAAGAAAAATAAATAAATGGAACACCCAATTTCCAACTCATTATGCATGATGCATAGGAAATGGGAGAAATTTATGAACCATCCAAATTTTCCAAAAAAAATGGTAATTCACTTATATATTCAATTCAAAATGCAATTAAATTGCCTTTTTTTCCCTCCTTTGTTTAATATAAATTTTTGGGGAAGGGAAACGAATTTAACAACTATTTGAATTGTTTTTTGAAAAATAGCCGTTTGAATTGCAATCAAATTAACTTTTTTTTTTTGTTTTTTTTAATATACAATTTTTCTATAAATATCAATTAATCTTTCTTTTTTCTCCACTCCAATTCTCAATATCAATTTCTTTTTAATTCTCATTCTCATTCTCAATTGCTCTCAAATTTCAACTCATATGTTTATGCTCTCAATTTTTGTCAAGCTTTGTGTTTATCTTAACTATTATTTTTTTTCAAATTTTCAAGTCTTCTTAATTTCAATTTTTTCAAGTTTACTAAAATTGTCATTATCGTTTAAATTTTATTATAATAAGAGATGATTAAATATTTGCAGTGTGAATGATATAACTTAGAAATTTTGGAGAGGGTTAAAAAGTGGAAAAGATCAAAAGAATTATTCTAGTATTGTCCCACATTGAAAGTTTTGAAGGATGAAGAGGGTTGCATCCTCTACTTATTCCAATGCTCTTTTTATGTTTAAATAAATTAAAAAATAATTTATTCAAAGGGCCAACCCAAGTTCGATCTAAAGAGTCAATCCAAGCTCGATCCAATTTTAGCCCATTTAGTTAAGCCTATGAATTGGCTATGGGCCTATGTGTTTAGAGGTCGAGCTGGCCCAAAGTCCTGTCTAAATAGTGCTTGAAGCCCATAGGATTTGGGTTTGGACAAAGCTTGGACCCTTAATTTTTTGGGCCAGGCCGGGCTGGCCCAACCCAATAATGAGGCTGATGAATAGGTCATGCACTTATTAGACACAAAATGGAAAATTTAGAAACACAAGTTTAAAAACTTGTTAGATTCAAGAACAACCCATTAGACACTTAGTTGATTTAAACTTGTAATAATATATATATTTTTGTAATTTCTCGTATAAACTTTTCGCTTGGTATTCATCTTAAATTTTTTCTTTCGATGTTCAACAATACGTTCGGTTTGAGAGAAACGTACGGTGAATCATTGACCACCACGTTAATCGAAAAATCTTAACCAATTCACCAATCAAACTCAAAATCCTCACGCTATATAAATACCCATTAGCTCAAACTTCACTTCATTCCAACAAACTCACAAGCCCATCCATGGATAATTCTCTAGCTATTTTCACCATTTTCCTTTGTATTGCCGCCGTCCAACAGTTTCACATTCGTATGCGATCCGTCCCGTTACTCTGATCTGGGATATGACGTAACGGAGTTTCGTTTCTGCGACGGATCTCTGTCATATGCTGAGAGGGCTAAGGATCTTGTGGATAGGATGACTTTAACCGAGAAAGTTGCTCAGCTCAAAAATCGCGCCGCCGGAGTCTCCCGTCTTCACGGTGTCTCTAATGTAGGCCACGGTACTCGATTCGACGATGTCGTCCCGGCCGCCACTAGCTTCCCTAATGTCATCACTTCCGCTGCATCCTTCAATGAATCCTTGTGGAAAACAATTGGCCAGGTCAATGTAGTCCTTAAATAATACTTACCTACTCACCCGTCATTTTAATATAATATAAGTTTATGTAATTTTCTTTTTATATTTCCTTTTTTTCCCACCTTTTAAATATGATATTACATATTTTGACAATATTAATAAAGTTAGTTCCGTAAAGATAAAATTAACATGTTTATATATGACATAAATTTTCATTAGAAAAGTATATATACTCATTCAATACTTTCTTAAAAAAATTATATTTCCTTTTTTCTCCACTTTTTTTTTTTTTGGATGGAATAGGCTATATCAACAGAAGCAAGAGCGATGTACAATTTGGGGAGGGCAGGATTGACTTATTGGAGTCTAAACATCAATGTTGTTAGAGATCCAAGATGGGGAAGGACCCTCGAGACGCTTGGAGAAGACCCTTTTGTTGTAGGAAAATATGCCTTTAATTATGTCTGAGGCCTTCAAGACCTCGAAGGAACTGAAAATGCAACAAATTTAAACTCAAGGCCTCTAAAAGTTTCAGGTTGTTGAAAGCATTATGCTGCTTATGATGTTGACAATTGGCTTGGTGTTGATCGCTATAGTTTTGATGCTAGGGTAATATAAAGTTATTATTAAGCTAGGGTTATCAATATTCTCAGCTTCCATTTTCATTTCTATAATATGTTTGATGTTATATAATATTTGGTTTGTTTGGTTTTGGGGAAATTTAGGTGACTGAGCAAGATATGTTGGAGACATTCCTTAACCATTTGAGATGTGTATTAAGGAAGGAGATGTGAGCAGTGTGATGTGCTCTTACAATAGAGTGAATGGCATTCCAACTTGTGCTGATCCTGTTCTCTTGAAACATACCATTAGAGGAGATTGGAATCTTCATGGGTATATATATAAAGTTTTACTAAACCCTAATTATTTATATCAACTCAATCACTCCTTGCTTGTTCACAAAATAGTTAAGTTTTGATTTTATTAGGATTTTGATTAATCCAAAGCACTTCTTATTTTATTAAGTTTTTTTATAACCCATTTTTCATCGTCTAAAATCTGTCCTAAACACACTTTGCTTTGCTTTCTTAAAAAAAAAAAATAATAATAAATTAAATTAATCCAAAGCACTTTTTATTTATAAAGTATTTTTAAAACTACCATTTGATCATCTAAAATCTTCATTGTTGTGGTGGGTTTATACATCTTCATATACATAGTTTCAGACTGTGATTCAATAGAAGTTTTGGTTGATAATGTTAAGTACCTTAACGACACAAATGAAGATGTTGTTGCTCAAACCCTAAAAGCAGGTACATATATGGTTTTTTTTTTCCAAAAAAAATAAAAATAAACAAAATTTTCTTGTTAATTTGGTATTATTTTTCCTTAAAAAATTCACTAAAGTATTTAATTTTTTGCTTATAATTTCAAGTTTGGATTTGGAGTGTGGAATCTACTATCCAAACTACAGAGAAAGCGCAGTGAGACAAGGCAAAATCAGCATTAAAGAGATCGACAAATCTCTAAATTATCTCTACATTGTGTTAATGAGATTAGGGTTCTTCGATGGAAACCCCACTTTTCAATCCCTCGGAAAGTCCGATGTTTGTTCCGACCAACACATTGAGTTGGCCACCGACGCTGTCCGACAAAACCGTTTTGCTTAAGAATGAAGACAACACTTTACCTCTCGACAGCTCCTCCTTCAAAACTCTAGCCGTCGTCGGCCCCATGCCAATGCCACCTCCGTCATGCTCGGCAACTACGCTGGTAAAATTATCATTCTAATACATAAACTTCTCTCACTTTTTTTTTGACTCAATGATAAATAGTGTGATTGAACTAAATCAAATAGTTATATGAGTGAAAGAAAACAATTATTCAATGTAGCTGTCCCATCTATCACTTATATTCGATTTGGCTGCACTTGAATTCGAAAGGACTCTAGAACTAGTTAGTAATCATAATTTAAGTTTAGTAGGTAAGCATTAATTAGTATAGAATTCTTTCTTCATCCGCCCTTTTGTGACCAGCTGAAGAAAGGAACAAGAACAACATAACCTTTAGAGGAGTGAAATTTAAGTGGAGAGGAGCCCTTGTGATGTCTGATCCCTTGTTAGGTTTTATGTTTCTCTTTGGATGTTCGTACTCCTTTTGAAATTTCTCTCACTTTTTCATTTCTTATAAATGTTTGATTTTTTTTTTCTGATGTAATGTAGGAGTTCCTTGCCGGATCAACTCTCCGATCGATGGTTTCTCTGTGTATGGAGAAGTGAACTACCAAATGGGTTGCGAGAACGTTGCATGTGAAAGCGAAGAGTCCATATTTGAAGCAAAGAAAGCTGCCCAGAGCTCTGATGCGACCATCATCGTTGCAGGGTTGGATTTGTCCATTGAAGCTGAGAGCTTGGATCGTGTGGATCTTCTTCTCTCTGGTTTGCAGACTCAACTCATCCAACAAGTCGCCGCCGTCTCCAAGGGTCCGGTGGTTCTTGTTATCTTGTCGGCAGGCGGCATCGATATCTCTTTTGCTCAGAAAGATCCAAATATTAAGGCTATTCTTTGGGTTGGATACCCCGGTGAAGAAGGTGGTCGCGCCATTGCTGATGTTGTTTTTGGAGCTTACAACCCAGGTTAGAAATGAATATTTATTATTCTTCTGCATTACTCCATATGACTAAATATAGCATTTTTTTTTTTAATTTAGTCATTATTATTTAAAAATATTCAATTCTAACCCTTTATATGTTAAATATACCTAGTCATTGGCTCAGGTTTGAAGGGGAACCTTATATGCTAAATGTATTTTTTAAAAAGTTTCAATTTTGCAAATTTAAACTTTTCTTAATTATACCTTTTTAACATTTTTTCAATTATACTATCGTCAAGAATTTTGTAATTATACCATTTCCCTATTTTTTAATTATACCATTTCCATTGTGATTTTAAGTAGAGCTATTTACCTAGCCTAATATAATTATGTATTTTTAAATATATAAAATTTTACAAAAATAGAAAAATAAAAAATCTCAACTTATATTCAAATATAGTATGAAATAGAATCAGAAAAGTAAAATTTATTCTCTATTTGTAAAAAACTAAAAGTTATAAAACTTTTAAAAATACATATTAAATTAAAATTATCCTTCATTCTGTGTTTTTACCATTTACTTCACTTATTAAACTTACAACAATTTCCCTCATCCTGTGTTTTTCAGGAGGGAGATTGCCGGTGACAGGTATGAAGCTGAGTACGTGAACAAGCTGCCAATGACATCAATGCCACTCCGGCCAGTGGAGAGTCTAGGCTACGCAGGAAGAACCTACAAGTTCTTCAACGGCCCCACCGTCTACCCATTCGGCTACGGCCTCAGCTACACCACCTTCACCCACACCTTCACCTCAGCCGACCAATCCCTCGGCGTCACCCTCGACGCCACCGTCCAATGCCATGACATCCAATACGACGACAATTCCCACAAGCCCGATTGCACTGCAGCCCTCGTTGACGACCTCACCTGCACCAACACCTTCAACTTCGAAGTAGAAGTTCACAACACCGGCGATAGGGATGGCTCCGACGTGCTGATCATATACTCAAAGCCGCCAAGTGGGATCTCTTCGACACATATAAAGCAAGTTGTTGGGTTTCAGAGAGTGTTTGTGAAGGCTGGAGAGAGCCAGGCGGTTAGGTTTCAGCTCAATGCTTGTGCTGCCTTGAGGCTTGTGGATTTCACTGGCTACCATCTTTTTTCGGCCGGTGGACACACCATTGTTGTTGGAGATGACGATGTTGAGTTCACGGTTGAAATTAGCTACCAGAACTAGTGCTTGAAGCCCATAGGATTTGGGTTTGGACAAAGCTTGGACCCTTAATTTTTTGGGCCAGGTCGGGCCGGCCCAACCCAATAATGAGGCTGATGAATAGGTCATGCACTTATTAGGCACAAAATGGAAAATTTAGAAACACAAGTTTAAAGACTTGTTAGATTCAAAAACAATCCATTAGACACTTAGTTGATTTAAACTTGTAATAATATATATATTTTTGTAATTTCTCGTATAAACTTTTCTCTTGGTATTCATCTTAAATTTTTTCTTTCGATGTTCAACAATACGTTCGGTTTGAGAGAAACGTACGGTGAATCATTGACCACCACGTTAATCAAAAAATCTCAACCAATTCGCCAAACAAACTCAAAATCCTCACGCTATATAAATACTCATTAGCTCAAAATTCACTTCATTCCAACAAACTCACAAGCCCAGCCATGGATAATTCTCTAGCTATTTTCACCATTTTCCTCTGTAACGCCGCCGTCAACAACAAAAATTTTTCGAGGAGAATTCTGGATGGCGACGACGATTCAGATTCTGTCAACAGTTTCATGTTCGTATGCGATCCGTCCCGTTACTCGGATCTGGGATCTGACGTAACGGAGTTTCGTTTCTGCGACGGATCTCTGTCGTATGCTGAGAGGGCTAAGGATCTTATGGATAGGGCTAGCGATTGTGAAAGCCTCTTGCTCGACCATTTGGAATCAGTCAAGATTGGACTAGGGCGACCCTTTGAGGGGCCAGTATAATAAGCTTCTTGGCAGACCCCTCGAGGAATCGGCCAAGGTCTCGGTCTGGCCAACCCCCGAGAGATCGGCCTAATAGGTCTCTTAGCTGACCCCTCCTGATTTGGGCCGACCCTTTAAGGGATCGACCAAGAGGCCTCGAGGGGTCAGCCAAGGTTGGTTTGGGCTAATCCCTTTGCGAGATCGGCCCTTCTCTTCTGAGCTCCACACCAGACTCCGTTTCTTCGCTTGGGGCCTTTGATTCAATCAAGTGCCTACTTTTTTCCATAGCATGAGTGATTTTAGAAATAGTGATTTTAACAAAAATGATTTGTTTATAAGTGAGATTAATTAAAATTGATTTTCATATATAATCATTTTAATGTTTGGTTCTACATTTTCAAAAATGACTTTCACACAATCAAAAGTAATTTTGAATAATTGAGGATATGTTTGAGAGTGAACGTACAATAAGTATTTTAATCCTAAATGATTTAATTATAATTATTTCTGTAAAAGTGTTTAGTTATCAATTATTTTAATATTTGATTCTACACTTGTAAAAATGATTTTGATTTAATTAAAAGTGTTTTTCATGATTAATGTTTGTTTTCAAAAGTGATTTTAGAATCAACAAATTACAAATAAGGGCATTACACATTCGAGAGAAAAAAAAAGCTTAGAGGATGATATGCAAAAGTTATAGAGAGGGGACAAAATTAAGATAAAAATTTAAAATAGAAAAAAAATAGAGAACTAAAGAAAAGTTTCGAGGAAAAAAGATTTAAGATAAAGAGGGGGAAATTTTAGAGTGGGGACAAAAAAATTAAAGAGAGAATTTTAATTGAGGGAGCAAAAATTCAAAGATAGATAAATAAAATTGGAGAGATCTACAAAAATTTTAGGAAGAAAAACTTTATAGAGAGAAAAAAAAATTATAGGGAGAAAACAACTTTGAGAGAAAAAAGATAGAGAGATACAAAATTATAGAGAGAGGAACAAAAAATTTAGAGGTAAAAAAAGTTAAAAGAGATATTAAAATATTGGAGAGAAAAAAGTGAGAAAAAAGGATAAAAATTTGAGAGACATAATAAAGTTAGAAATAGAGATTATAAAAACTTTATAAAAAGAAAAACGAGAGAGAGTTGAAAAATAGAAATAAATAATGAAAGAGAGACAAAAAAAATTAGAAGGAAAAAAATTAACTTTTCACATGATTTTAGGACAAAATAAAGTGAAATAGGAGGAAATTATTTTATAAAAAAATTGAAATAATAGTCATTTTGATTTTCAAAATCTCTCACGAATCACTTACCAAAAATCACTTGGAATCACCTTGCAAGTGATTGACCGAGAATCATTTAAAGTGATGTTAGATTCTTCCAAAATTATTTTATTGCAAACACTATCTTTTTAAAATAGAGGTTAAAAATTATGTTTAAAATACCATTTTGGTTCATGTACTTTGAGTTTTATTCCATTTTAGTTCTTGTACTTTCAAATATCCAATTTTAGTCCATGTACTTTCAATAAAGCTTAAAATTGGTCCCTATTGTTAACTTTTCTGAAAAAAAAATAGTCTCTATTGGCCTTCATTCTATAATTTTTGAAAATATGTTCACGTTATGTATTTTCATGCATGAAAATTATTATAATTATTTAACCAATTTTGAAAAAAAAAAATAACTTCAAACTAACGGTAGGGACCAATTTTAAGCTTTATTGAAAGTACAAGGACTACAATTGGACATTTGAAAGTACATGGATTAAAATGGAATGAAACCCAAAGTACAGGGGACCAAAATGGTATTTTAACTTTAAATTATAAGTTTAGTTCCTGAACTTTTAGGATTGTGTCTATTTGGTTATTGAACTTTAAAAAGTGTCTAATATGTCCCTAAACTTTAAAAATATCTAAAAATTCCCCAAACTTTCAATTTTGTGTCTAATAGGTCCTTGACGTTTTCAAAATTTTAAAAAATTATCTGATCTATTATATATAAAATTGATTTTTATGTCTAATAGGACTTTAAACTTTCAATTTTTTTTTTCTAATAAGTTCATGAATTTTAAAAAACATCAATGAGGTCAAGGACCTATTAGACACAAAATTAAAAATTCAGGTACCTATTGGACACAAAATTGAAAGTTTAAGGACCTATTAGATACAATTTAAAGTTTATGGATCAAATAGACACAAATTTGAAAGTTCAAGACCTATTAGACACTTTTTAAAATTCAGGAACCAAATAGACACAAACCTGAAAGTTCATAGGCTAAACTTGTAATTTATTCTAAAATAGAAGTGATTTTGGGATGACAAAAGTGATTTTGGTCATTTCAAAATCACTCCCAAATATGCTCTTAATATGTGATCCCATTGTTGACGAAACGTGTTCCATTGTCAAGAAAATAATGGAGGTTGTTTGAGTGCTTATTATTGTGAGTCGAGAATTGTTATAATGTTTGTTACGAACAGTGCTGTCATTCCTTGTAATGATAATATGTATGTCCCAATCTCAAGATTCGGACTAAGATTTAGAATATGAATTCATCAACTAGTGTCCTTGACATTCTCCTACATCCATTGTGACTTGGCCACGTCTCATCTTACTTGTCTTGAGTTGCTTGAGAGAAAAGATTCTCCCTCTAAACCAACATGAGTCCTTTTATTCCCCTGCAATATTCCTAATGACCAAGCCACGTTATCTTACATGTCTTGAGTTGTTTGCGAGAGAGAAGACTCCTTGCAACTATAATTACTTATTTGATTTTTTACAAATTAATTCGTAGTTTCAATTAGTATTTTGCCTTAAAAGTCATCGCTTTACTTCTTAAGTTCCCCTGGTTTTCTTATGGATTGCCTTCCATGACCTCATCATGGAAAAATCCTTCATTAGGGTAACAAGAAAGCATATATCCTTTTATCCAAGCCTTGGACCAACACTTTAATACTTATATATGTAACACTGAAGAAGACGAAATGTACACTTTTTGCACTTTGAACTACTAAGTGGCTGTGAATTTCATCTTGTGTATAAATGTTTTCAGCTCTTCAACTGAATATGTTCCCAAAACATAAGACTTATCAGGTGAATGGTCGGGCAACCCTCACCCATGAGAATTAAATAACACACGCAAATAGGAAGGAATTCGTAACATAACTCAAGATTGAGATTAAATGAGCGTATAATATCATGCTTGTGATGTGTTTGTAATTTAATTTCTTTAATGGACATATAAGAAATTACAAAGGACGCAATACAATTCGATTTCACACAAACTTATTGTATATGATGTCTCCACTCACGTGAAGTTAGTCACAATTTTTTATTATTTAAATCTCATTTTAGTTTTTGAACTTTTAAATGGTCATTTGTACACAAGCTTTAAAATGTCTATTTTATTCTCTAAACTTTTTTAAAAAATAATCATTTAAATGATTATATTTATTTTAGGAAAAATATCAATTTCTACCCCTAAACTTTGGGAGCCGTGTCAACTTAAAATCCCAATCTAACAATTTTATCAATTAAAAACCCTAAACTTTCATAAGTGAATCAATTTAGATCATTTGCTAGGATTTCGTTTTAAAATAGTTAATACACCATTTTCACACCATTTTCACATGGATTAATGTAATATTAGAGAGAAATGCTAGAATCAAATGGATTTGTTCCGATTTTTCATTAATATAAGATGTCTTTCATCTTCTCATCCTTCTTTATTTTTCTCTATTTATTTAGAAAAAATTACATTATAATTTTTTTGCTACTTGTTATGGGTGAAATTGAACCAACAAGAATGAGCTGGCTAAAGGGCTGCAATGAAGGGCCAAATAAGGAAAGAAGCCGAATATGAAGTCCAAACGAACCGAAACCGACAAGAGACCGACCCAGGACGAGAAGGGATGAAGAAGCGGGCTTGGGCCGAAGCCCAAGCCCGTGGTCGGCCTCTACCGAGGCCGACTAGTTTGGCAAGGCCAGATTTTGGGTCTTGCCTCGGTCCCTTATGGCCCGTGTGCCCTCGGTTCAGCCCAATTCAACATTTTCTTTCCCCATTCGAAGATGGAAACCCACGAAAAACCCTAAGAATGAAGCTATTTAAGCTCTCCCTCAGGGGGAGAGCAAGGTAAGTTCATTCCAGCTTACAACACTCTCCTAAAACTCCTAAATTCTCTCAAACTCTCTCTGACTTAAGCATCGGAGCCTGTGTGGCCTACACCACACCGGTGTCCAGGTTTTTCTTGTCTTGCAGGCCACGTTCTTCCCCCAAGAATATAAATTCATTGTCGTTGTCACGTGGAGGTCAGGTGAGATTTCTCCTGTCCAAAATTTGGCAACAACACTACTCATTATGATTTGAGAGAAGATTAATTTTATTTATATAATTTTAAATGGAATCAAGTGAAAATAATTATAAATCACTAACAGAAGGTCTAAAAGATTCATTGAGTATGAAAGTTTAGAGTTTAAATTGATACGCAACTATTAGTTTGAGATTTTAATTGATACAACCCCCAAAGTTTAGAGGAGGTATAGATTGATTCTTTCTCTTTTCAAAAAATTTTATTCCTTACCTTTATTTTGCTTTTAACAAATGGATCATGTAGCTTCGAGGATGTATATTAACATTCCAATGTAGGCATGTATATTAACCTGCTAAAAAGTATATGTTTTTTATTTCTGGAATCTGACCAAAATTTTAGAATGTTTTAAAAAAGTGAAAAAGAAAAAAGAAAATTATTAATATATAAACAATAATATAATTTAAAAATAGAAAAATGAAAATAAAATTGCATAAGATGACTTCTTGATTTTTAATTAACTCTACATGTATTCTGCATGAAAATTTACCTATGAAGTATGTTTAATAAAGGGTAATCAAATTTTATGACATTTTTCAACTTCTTTTTCTCTGTTAAATTGTTTTGATATTTTCAATTTTATTAGTCAAAATTAAAACATCCTTAATTTTTATTCTTAAATGTACCAATCCATTTCACTCAAGTCCATAGGTAAGAAAAGAATATTTGTGAAAGTTGTGATGATGTGAAACTTAAAAGTTGGATGAATGATGTTGTTAGATATAGTTAGTGTCGAGGAAAACAAACATAGAAGCAAGGAATCTTATTTTTTGTTTTTTTAATATTTTTTGGTTTTTTCTTCAATTACCAAGAACCCATCTTCTTTTCCACTGTTTTTTTTATTGTATATACCTCTCTTTTGCTCCATCATCTTCTCTCTCTTTTGGTCTCTTTCCTTGATCCTTCTCTCTTTTGCTTTGCTTAAGAGAGTTGGATGAACATGTAAAAAACTTAAAGATAATAAGAACCTATTTTTAATGTTATAGTACTTATATTACCAATAATGTAAATAGCTACACTAGTTAAGCTTTCGATCAAGAAGGTTAGAGGTTCAAATTCTTCTCCCACACATACTGTTGAACTAAAAAAAACTGTAGTATAATATTTATATTTTTAAAAATTACCGATAATACTTCATTGACATGTTTTTACCAAAGAATTCGATTAAAATAAATAGGTACTAAGAAAAAAAATTGAAATTTTTAAAAAACTAGAGAAGAAATCGTAGAAAAAGAGTCCTAAACAATAATAAACAACAATCTCTATGTTTAGCTATACAATTTTTATAACAAGGGCTCAAACCTATATTAGCATTGTGATAGCACTCAAATAGTGCTATCATAGGCCTTATAATTTGGCTAGTTTGTGGTGATTTAATGTGCTTTGATGCCTATTTGTGTTGATTTTGTAGATATATCGAGCAATCAAAGCAAAATCAGAGTGTTGAGAGTTTTTGATTGAATTTAGAACTTTAATTAGGAACTTTAATTAAAGATCCAAGTAGCCAAGAATTGAAGAAATTGATGTTGAGCACATGATACAGTGATAATCCCATGAAATGAGAGTAAATTATCACAGTTTCAGTCTTAGACCTCACTAAAACTCGAGTATTTGAATTTCATTGTCAGTTTTGGGCTTTTATTTGGTTGTTTTATTAAGGAAGGGTGTGTTTGAAAAATCATTCATTCTTCTTTTACTCTTGGTGAATTTTCTATCATTTGGATAGGTTTATCTCGGGTCTGTGCACTAATTTTATGGGCTGGAAGCTGAAATGTGGTTACCAATGCTACAACATTACAAACCACATTTCTAATGTGAGTCGCAATGCTACAACATCCCAAACCACATCAAGACGCAGAATTTTACGGAAAATTTAGAGCTTACATCAACTGGGGAGCCAACATTTACTAAAAAATAGACCAGTAATCAGTTTCCACGTGGAAGGAAAGAGCCAAATTAGTTCTTTTAGGGAAAAAAAAGAGGAGTCGTTCGTGAAATGAAAGAGAAGCCGAAAAAGGAAAGAAAAAAACCAAGAAAAATAGAAGACAGAAGAGGAGGAACTACAATTTTGAAGCTGATTTCCAAAAGAAGAAGAAGCTTCACCATCTTCTAGTCTTTCTTGTTTATTCTTTTTCTAGTTTTACCTTCTAGTTGTTGATTTTTGTATTGCCCTAAGTTTTTCTTAAGCTTTTAGCTAGGTTAGCATTCTTTTGTAGCCATTTTGGGTATAACTCTTAATTTACTCTCATGATGTTGATGATTTCTGAATTCTTCTAGTTTATTTTCAGTTTTGAAGTCATGGGCTAAGTGTTTTAGGACTGGAATTTAAGGATGGATGTAGTTGTTTGAATTCTATTGACTTAATGCAATTTTATGAAGTTATACTTCCATTTGTGGTGTTTATTGCAAGTTCTTATTTGAGTTTGATCACCTTAGGTAAGACATAAACTAGTTCTTAATACTAAAAGGGTTAGGAATAAGTGGATTAACATAAATAGAGCAAGTGAATTCTCCTTAAGGGGTAGAAGTTGTAGGGTGTATATATACATTCTAAACTTGTGAATTTGGAAATTTGGGTCTCATTAGTGTTATTTAGCATTGGGTTTTCATAGACATATGTTTAACTCATGTTAAAGATAAGAAAATTGAGTTCGAGAGGTTTTCGAGTCAGTTTTATGTGAAAATTCTCTTCTGTATAATATTGTGGTGTCTAATGTTATAGCATTGTTGACCTCAACTGGGCAAAAATAGCCACTGCCTTCCTAAATTTCAGCCCCTTATTTTTATCATTTTAGTGCCTATTTAACCTCTAAATTATTTGTTTAAAGTTAAATTCTGCCCTTTTAAGTCCCTTCTAGTTTATTAGCCACTTTTGTGCTTGTGTTCAGTCAATTTGTAGGTTTAGTTGTAATCTTTAGCTTAGTTTTGCATTGGTAAGTTTGTGCTTAATTTCAACAACTTTACTTACATTAGTCCTCGTGGGATCGACCTTGTTTACCATTTACTACCTATGATTGCGTATGTTTGCGTAGTGAGTTTTTGCACATGCAGCCATCAAGTTATTCCACCCGAGGGACAGCTTTGAGATGCTACCTATAGCTTCTCAAAGCTGCACAAGTAGATTCTCGACACCCAGCTCGATGCTTGAAACATGCGTGAAAGTTTTTCTGTTTGTAGTGTTGAGACACTACGACGCTGATGCGCTAAACATATAAGGTAACAATGACATTTTGACAATTTCAAGACAATGTCCTTAGCGTCTCAATGCTATATCAATAAATAGTATATAAACATCTTTTTTTGTCGAGAAAGGGGAGCCAATTTCGATAGCTTCATCCCTAATTGTTATTCAATACACAAATTGGGGGTTTTGGGAGAAGTTTTAGAGCGTTGTTGAAGATTCAAAGCTCGGAATTGATGGAGATTGTCATGGAAACGCGAGATCGACATTAGTTTGCTTTCTCTCTTTTCCTTTAGTTTTTGTATTTCAATTAAGGTTGTAATTAAGAGTTTATGTTCGTTTTATTGATTATGAGTAGTTAAACTCCATTATTATCGAGATTATTGATGTAATTAATTGGACCAAACGCTTAATTGATTAGATATTTTGACTCAATTGCATTTATTTACATTTATGCCTTTTTTGCTCCATGTCTTTAATCTCTTGATCAAAGATTAATTGAATTGCTCTAAGTTGTTACTTGGGAGAGGGAACTTAGTTTAGAACCTAAATGTGTGACTAGTGATCATTTGCTCATGCATGACACAAGAGTGCTAAAACCATCCATTAGAAGTTGTTAATGAAGGGTCATAATGCCATGTTTAGTCAACTAAGATTACCAGGATGTAGGTTAATTAGTTTAGCATGAGATTAGGATGACCTCGGGAGAAGATTCCTTTATAGAAGGCTCTAGAATTATGAAATGAGTGTTAATTAGTCTTAAGTGTCTAATTGATTAAGATTAAAAAGGTCTAATTAATGAAATCAATTTCCTAGAATATTTCCTCTTAATTGTGTCTCCACCTTTATTATTTGCATGTATTTTCTGTATGTTTATTTTAATTTTCCTTGTTTGCATTCGAGTTTGATTTCTAAATAAAATCAAGAGAAACTATTCGTGGTAATTAAATGAATTAACAACGCCAGTCCTAAGAACGATACTCGAAATACTCAAATCACTATAAAACTTAACCCTTGCGCTTGCGAATTGCAAAATATTTGTGCAACAACTTGCCTAGTCAATCCATTAGCATCCTCATGAATCTCTATTTAAAATTACAATGGAAATATTATTTAAACCAAAATGAATGATGAAATTAAAAATTGAGTTGCTCAAAACAGGGTAACTTACAAATTTGGTTCTTAAGGTTTGAGTATAGTTCCATTTTTTATCTCTATGATTTTAGAAGTTTCAATTTAGTCGCTATAATTCAGGCTTAATTCCAATGTGGTTTCTATGATTTAGGTCTAGTTTCAATTTAGTCCATGTACTTTGGTTAAATATCCCTCTATCCCCTCTTTTACTTTCTCATGATCTCTTTTATCTCTTTCACTCACTCATCTTCTCTCTCTTTTGATCTCTCTCAAACTCTCTTTTATCTTTTGATCTCTTTTGCTTTGTTCATTAACGCTCAAGTAAAGATGAGATATTGGAATCAAGTAGATAGCACTACAAAATTTTTCACTTTTCCCGACGCAACAAAGCGTCGGGAAAAGTCTAAATTGCGTCGGGAAAAGTCTTGGCCGACGAAAAATTTTCGTCGGCGATTTCGTCGGCATAGAGCCGTCGGGAAAACTTTTCCCGACGAAAACGGTGTTGCGTCGGGAAAAGTTAATTTTTCCCGACGCAATGTATTGCGTCGGGAAAAAGTTTCTGCCGACGACATAGTATGCGTCGGCAGAAGTTGACTTTTCCCGACGCAATGTGCGTCGGCAAAACTCTAAATCCTATTTTTTTTCTCTTATTTATTTATTAATTACTTGATAGTTCATTTTAGTATCATGTTAAAACACAAAATAATATCATAAAAAATAATAGTATTGATATGCAATAATGTGATTACAAAATATTCAATATCTACTTGTACTAGAGTTCGAAAGAAAAAAAATACATCATAAATAAAATAATTAATCTTGAAGGCTTCAATCTTCGTCTTCGTCTTCGTCTTCATTTTTAGAACATAGGTCTTCAAGATTACACAACTACAAATCTGAAAAAAAAATAATGTGAAAATTTTTAAATATAAAACAAAAAATAAAATAAGGTTCATATAGTAAAACTAAAACACAAAAGAGTCTAAGTATCATTTTGACTCTCAAAGAAATTTAGAAAGCGCTTAAAGTGAAACTTAAGCACACAACCAACCCCTCGATGCTACAAAAGTGTCTTAAAAGTGCTTAAGCATACTTTGAGGCAAAAAAAAACTCAAAACGACCTAAAAGTATCTACTTCGCCCCTTAGAACCTATAACGTGGTCAAAAAAAGTGACTAAAAAGAGTTTAAGTGTCATTTTGATTCTTAAATAAACGTAGAAAATGTTGTAACCACACAACTAACTCTCTGATGTTACAAAAGTGTCTTAAAGATGATTAAGCATACTTTAAGGCAAAAAGCTAATTCAAAACAACCTAAAAGTGTCTACTCCGCCCTTCGAAACCTACAAATTGGCCAAAAATTGCTTAAAAATAGTATAAGTCTCATTTTAACTCTCAAAAGGAACCTAAAAATTAAAGTGAACCTAAAGCACACAACCCAAAAAAAAACTCAAAATGACCTAAAAGAGTCTACTATGCTCCTTAAAACCTACAAAGTTATCAAAAAGTGTATGAAAAGAGTCTAAGTATCATTTTGACCCTTAAAGAAAGCTAGAAAAATGTCTAAAGTGAACTTAAAGTACACAACACACCCTCCAATACTATAAAAGTGTCTTAAACGTGCCTAAGCATATTTTAAAAACCAACAAACATTCCTAACTCATTGAAACTCTTACTTCAAATATCACAAACTCACTCAAACAACTTTCTTACACATCTCACTAACTCACCCAAACTAAACCTAAAAAAATGTATAACTTATCTATTCTTACTTAAAATCACTAACTTATCCAATATATAACCCTTAAAAAAATGTGTCTAACTCACTGAAACTAACTCTCTATTTAAATGTCTACCATAACTGCAGGATAGTCATATAACCAAGCAAAAACTTTGACAGTAAATGAAGAACTTTAATTCACTTAAGCTAACAATTAAACGTATAATACAATATAAAATACAACCAAACATATAAAAGACAATAAATTTTATAATAATTTTATGACATCAAATAAATTATCCATACCTAGTTAGAAGAGACCATCTTGTGTGTATGCCATTGTACGATCAAAATAAGCCTACTTCAAAAAATTGACAAACTTTTACTAATTATAGATAGAAAATTATAAAACAAAGTTTATTAATGACGTTAAAAATCAAAAGTCGAAACTATTATTAATTATAGATAAAATTTAATGCAAGTTTAGTGTCTAATTCACTAAAAAGTGTCTAATGTACAAATTTTAGATGATTAACTCACTCCAAAATCTTCCAAAAGTGTCTAATGTACAAATTTCATTCTAACCATCCAAGGATATATTAAAGAAATGTGTCATTGAGTATAACATTTTGTGCACCAACCTAGTTCCAAGTACATATATATACAAGGCACTTAGGAATTTTAAGAGAATAAAATCTCAATAAAATCTTCACTACGCTCAAAAGAAGCACTCTAACTCAATATATAACCTTAAAGTAAGCTAAAAATTAACACTTACATTTTAATGTTCAATAGGCTCAATAGGATAAAAATCACAAAAAAGCCTACAAATCAAATTATACAATAAGATTAGAATCAAACTTTAATCACACACAATATGCTCAAAATCAAATAAACAGACACTTGGACTCAATGTCATAATTTAATCACACAAATATAGGCTCAAAACCACATGTCTAATCCCACAATAAGCTTCAAATCAAACTTTAATCACATAAAGAGCCTATAAATCACAATTTAATCAAATAATTACGCTACAAATCACATTTCGAACACACGATAAATTCAAAATCACGATTTAATCATACTTTAATCCAACAATAAGCTCCAAACTAAACACCAATCACATAAATAGCCTCCAAATCACACAAGTATTCTCCAAATTACACTTTGATTACATAATACATTCAAAGGAAAATTTTTAACTTCAAAAGGCTTAATAACTAAGTTTAAATCTTAAATAAACTAAAAAAACATAATGTAAAAATTCTATATACCTCCAAAGTAGCAAACTCCATAAATCTTCTCCCTCAAAAAGCCCAAAATCGGACTTCCTCCTCATGCCGTCAAAACCTACAAGAAAAACACCGAAAATAGAAGATAGAGGGCATGGGTGAAGGAAAATGGAAGAAAATGGAGAAGAAAACTTTGATTACATAATACATTCAAAGTAAAATTTTAAACTTCAAAAGACTTAATAACTAAGTTTAAATCTTAAATAAACTAAAAAAAAAACATAATGTAAAAATTGTATATACCTCCAAAGTAGCAAACTCCATAAATCTTTTCCCTCAAAAAGCCCAAAATCGGACTTCCACCTCATGCCGTCAAAACCTACAAGAAGAACACTGAAAATAGAAGATAGAGAGCATGAGTGAAGGAAAATGGAAGGAAAATGGAAGAAAATGGAGAAGAATATGAAGAAATGAGGTAGACATATGGAGTTTTAGATGTAGACGGCGGAGAGAAAAGGAAGAAGAAAAAGAGGGAAAAAGAAAAGAAAAAGAATAGGAGAAGAAGAAGATGAAAGGGCTAGGGTTTTATTTTTTCGCCGATTTTTCCCGACGCAAAAAAGCGTCGGCATAGGTCACAAAAGCATCGGGAAAAGTCAAAACGCACGTTTCCCTTAATTGACGAGCTATAGTGCGCAAATACATATCCCGACGCAACACTTTGCGTCGGGAAAAGTGTACTTTTCCCGACGAATATGGCAAGCGTCGGGAAAAGTCTGTAATTTTTCCGACGCTTGCCATATTCGTCGGGAAAAGTACACTTTTCCCGACGCAAAGTGTTGCGTCGGGAAAAAGTTCGTCGGCAAATCTAAAAATTCTTGTAGTGTAGACACATATAGTGTAAACAAACTTTCACGTGGTTCACATAAAAAACACTTTTTACTCATTTATTACTATTTTTTTATTTAGCCGTAAACCTTAATACACCAAAGTACCACAATTAGTCAACTAAAAAACATCATCTCATTACCACATAAAATAAATTATCAATATGGTAATGACAATGATAAATAATGAAGTTTGACTAATTCATAAGAATCAAAATGAAACTTTTAAAACTATAGAGACTAATTTGAAACTAAACTCCAACCACATGATCTAAATTAAACCACGCAGAAACTATATAGACAAAATTAAAGCCTTTAAAATCATAAAAACCAAATTTAAATTATTACCCGCTAACTTGAGCATAGCTCACTTGGTTAATGCATATACTATCGACCAAAAGGTTAAAGATTTGCATCATCCCACTTCACATGTTGTTGAATTCAAAAAATTAAAATTATACCACAATCATAGACAGTAAAATTGTAATTCAAGCAGTAATTGACATGTACTCTTTTCTTTAAGGTCAGATGTTCAAATCTTCATACTCACATTTGTTGTATTAAAAAGAAAGGCGAAGTTATAAAAAAAATACACTTGAATTTTGTCATTTGTTCCAAAAATACTCCTATTCTTTCAAAAGTTGTAATATTACCTTTGACCTTTCATATACGTTTAAAACTGCCATTGGAGTAAAAATTCATTAAAATGTTGGATGAAAAATCTACATGGTGATGACTTAGAACAGTGTGACAATAACTAAGATGCTTGCTTAGATTAAGTTTGAAAGAACGATATTTAAACACATCAATTTTTCGTCCAACATTCTAATGAATTTTCTATTCTAAAGATAGTTTTGAAACGTTTATGAAAGATCAAAGATAATATTACAATTTTTGAAAGAATGGAAATATTTTTGAAACGTATCAAAAGAAAACGTATTTTTGAAAATGAATGATGAATTTAGGGGGTGTTTGGCTCCCTGACTTGAGTTGAGTTGAGTTGAGTTTTAAACCCAATTCACCGTTTGGCCTATGGAGAAATTAACTCCCCATAAAAAAAACTCAACTCTATCAACTTGCTACAGTGTTAAGATATTAACTCCATTGACTTGTACAATAACCTTATTAATACATTTTATCACTGCTTCTCCAACGATTGACGACCACCACCGGTGACCTTCTCCGACGACCGACAGCCATATGCGACAAATGATGGCCACTACCGACTACCTTCTCTGATGATCGACGGCAATTGTTGGTGACCATATCTACAATCGACGTTCACCGCCTACGACCATCTCCGACGACTATTGTCAGCAACAATTTTCAGCGACCGACGACACTCCTATGGTTCAAAATAAATATGAAATGCACATGTACTTAGTTGGTCTGACTCTCTACTCCAACAATCTTTCTTCGGACTTACGAACTTGATCCATTGTTGGCCACTACTTATATTTTGTGAACCATGATTATGTTTTGTGAATCATGTAAATAGGCCTTTGATGATCTACTAATATTTTGTGAATATTCCACTCCTACACGACACTAATGTTGAAATATCTTGAAAAAGTAAAATACTAGCATTCTCTTTTCTAAAGATGTTTAATTTAGTACATGTGTTTAAACAAATGTAAACAAATAATGTTCCTTTGCAAAAAAAAAAAAAAATGTAATGGTCAATGTGTGTTTTTTTTTAAAAAAAAAAACTCCCTCATAATGAATGCCCTATTAGTAATTGAAAAAGGTCATAATAAGGTCCTCATTGTAAGTTTCAAAGAAGCTTAATGTGTGTTTAGAAAATGAAATTTTAAATTTCTATATTTTGATAGAAGTTCAATTTGTGTTTAAAGAAAAAAAAATACAGGTACATTGTATTTTTTCCATTCATCAATTGTTATTTGTTGTTATAAAGACTGCAACCTTTAATTTCTATAAATTGAAAGAAGTTCAATGTGTAATGCAAATATTTGATTTTTATAAATTGAAAGAAGTTCAATGTGTAGAAGAAAGAGAAAACAATGTTACATTGCTTATAGTTTGAAAGAAGTCAATTTTTTTAAAAAAAAAAGATAAAAAATGATGTTATTTTTTTTAAAAAAAACAATGTTGAAATATATTATTTTTTTGAACTGGACATTTGAATTAAGTTAGAAAGTTGGGAAAATATGTTTCTAGAGGAATGATTAGAAAAAATAAAAATAAAGGAAACAAAAACAGTCAGCTAAAAATCAGTCTACTTTGTGTTATAAAAACCTATCAGATACTCCTAACAACTCAACTCTGTATCCTAAATACAGACTTTCTGACTCAACTCAATCCTGCACTCCAAATATAAAACGTCATCTTTTTTTTTTTAATTATTTATTTTTTTTAAAATTTAGCCCTAAAAAATGGTAATTCAAGCAAAGGCACGAACGGCTGAAAATGAAGAACGAGAGAAGCTGGCGCAACAAGTCAAATCCAATCCACCTCCCTCGGGCCACCCAACAAAAGTAGCACTCATCTTCAGAAATCCAATCAACGGTGCAAAACCAGTAAAATCCAAATTCAAGTACACTCCAAAAAATCAAACAATCTGTAGCGGCAAAATCACGACCTGTAGCTTAGCTTCAAGGACCCATTCAGCTCCATTCTTCACATTCAATCCCCTCGCACTTCGCACACAAACACACTGTAGAAGAAGACGATGCCTCGCGCCGGCTTCGTCAGTTCCTTATCGACGCCCAAGGTCGACGTCGTCATCAACATGGGCAACCCCTTCCTCAACCTCACCGTCGATGGCTTCTTGAAGATCGGATCCGTATGTCTTCCTTTTCTGTTTGTTTTTTTCTGAATTTTCTCTCTGTTCTTTGTTTGCCCAGTCTAAAATCGAAATGGGTTCTGTGCTGTTGCTTCTTTCTAGGTCGCGGCTACGCGAGCGGCTGCCGAGGATGCGTATCATGCCGTTAGAAAAGGTTTTATTCGTCGAATTTTCCTTTTGGTTTCTCTTTCTCTCTGTTTAGCTTTGTTGATCTTTGATTTCATCCCTTCTTCACTGATTTAAGGCATTGTTTGGATTCTACAGGAACGATTTCTAGTCACAATTTTGAGAACACGGTTAGTGTCTCTTGCTTCGTGTCTCAATTTGTGAAGTCTGATAGTTTATGGCTTTTGATTCCTGAAATTTTCATTCTCAGAATGTTCGTCAAGTGCATGATTAGGAAAGAAATTTCTAATATAGAATGTTCTTTTACATTGAAATTACTTGTAGTTGTAGTCCTTTTTTTTTTCTTTGTTGTGGTGATTTCTGTTGACAACTCTGGATACCAGTTACATATATCCATTTCTAGCATATGAGACTTGGGTTTAGAGTAGGTTTTATTTTTTAACTGAAATTTGAAAGTCTCATTGCACAAAAATCTTGGAAAGGTTACAGTATGATCCTGCTGTTCTGTTAAAAAGAATGTTAAAGCACCACTAGGGCCCTAAAAGTTTAAGCGCACTAACAGGTTATTGAGCTTAAGATTTCCTGTTTTTTGGTCTTTTAGTCTATTCTGAACCAGACAAAAAAATTATAGAAGCTTGAAATTGTTGTCTCTCTCTCACTCTGCTTTATTATTCAGCTAATTAATTTCAAACTCTGTTGCAGTTGAAGAAAATGTGTAAAGAAGGTGCATATTGGGGTAAGTATGGATCGCATTACTCCTCAATGAAGTATTTAACTTAATGGATGAGTTTCAGTATCTGTAACCTTCTGCCAATTTGATAAGATTTTGTTTTTGGTTCATTGCTCTTGGAAATTAAGCTTATAAAATATACTTTTGAAACTTTAGCTAAATTTAAGAAACCAAGAACGTGCTTTCAAACTTCTTTTCCAAAAACTTATTTTCCAAGATTATAAAACTTCGCTATAATTTCAAAAACACTTTGGAAAGTAGATTTGAAAATATGGAAAAAGGCTAATAATTGACGAACTATTTTTTCTGTTTGAATGCAGGAACCGTAGCCGGAGTTTATGTTGGTATGGAGTATGGGGTAGAAAGGATTCGCGGCACAAGAGATTGGGTATGTTTGCCATAAATTCAAAATCATCATTTAAATCAAGTTCGAGTTGTTCTTTTAGATTGTTGCTTCCGGCTCTCTTTGTTTGTTTGGGAATGTCTTCGAAGTTCTGTTTGATTTTCGTCATTAATCACTGTTCAGGAAGGTTGGTCCACATTATAAAAATTTTAAACTCTTGTCTGTTACTATTTGATTTCAAACAACAGAAACAAAATCTCTCAAGATCCTAGATATATTATCAATGTTCCTTACGATTGTCCTCTTATATCATTACAACCATGTAATAGAGAATCAATGTTTCTGGTTCTATAACTCGTGACTTAGCTGCTTAGCTGTCTGTATTATTTCAAACTAGAAGTCCTCCTCGAACTATGAAGTCTACCAAATTATTTCAAGAAGCTACAGTTGGTTTATATTAGATCATATTACAAGTAGATTCATTTATCAAATTTTGAAGAGAGTTGATTGTGGATCCAAATATTTGAGCATGTTCCAGAAAAATGCAATGATTGGAGGTGCTTTGACGGGGGCTATAGTATCGGCAGCGAGCAACCGTAATCGGGACAAAGTTGTTATCGACGCAATTACAGGAGGGGCTGTTGCAACTGCTGCAGAGTTCATAAACTATCTTACCTGAGCGAGGTTTCGGGCATATTTTCATGCCCCTTGTAAACCTTGAGAAGAAGGTATGGTGACTGAAGACGACTCTTTCTCAACGTTGAATCACGTCCTGTCTGTAATAAATAACATCAAAATGTTAATGTAGCAATCAATTCAAACTTTTTTCCTTTTTGTGCAGAATAACCAGCTTCGTATATTAGTCTCTCGTAGAGTTGCAGCCCAAAATATGAAGGAAAAGAAAAAAGAGAAAAGAGAAAAGAGCGTAGCAGAAATATCTTCTTCATGAATAAGAGCCACATGTCTTGTTGAGGCTGTAATCGCAGCTATAGTTTCTTGTTATGGAGGACAAAATGATTGGTTAACTATTAAGAAAGCTACATTTCACCTTTTCTGTCTTTTCAACCCAATAATTTAAGTTGGTTCACCTTTTAAAGTTTAAAAGACTTGTGAATCTATATGATACCAATCACAATCATGGAAAAATCTATGCCAATAATGGAAAGACAGTGTGCATACAATCACAATATGATACCAATTCACTAGGAAAGATTTGTTATGTAATGCATTAGCACGATTATAATTTTTAAAAGGACCCATTAGCAATGATTGGAGTTTAAAGTTTCTAAAATAAAAAATAGATGCGAGAACGTATTCTTTTATCCAAGCTCTTTTTGCGTTTTGCTCCTCTTTAACTTGTTATAGCCTATGGCTCATTCATGGTGTTAGCTATAGGCTCGTTTGTAGTGTTAGTTTGGAGTTCTTGTGATGACAAGTTAGGTGCTTAATCAAGAAAATTAGATTGAATAGTGAGGAGTTTAGAGCATTAGTGTCGGCTTTACAGAACAATTTTCATTGTAGAACGATTGCCGATGAGGTAAAGCAGAACAATGTGTGTTAAGTTTTAACTATCTCTATTTATTTATTTTTGGATAAGAAATAAGGGTTATAAACATAAAAGGGAGAACGACCTAGGGCTTGGTAAGAGAGATCTCTTGTTCAAACAAAGTCTTCCAAGCATTTATAATCATGAGAGGTACAAAAAAAGTCTATGGTTTGAGCACCACCAAGTACTAAGTAATATGCTATATATTAGTGCCAACATGAGCATAGCATAACTAGTGTAAAGCATGTACTCTCAACTAAGATTAACAGTTCGAATCTCTCACTCTACATATTGTTGAACTTAAAAAAAGAAAGAAAGAAAGTATGCTATATATTACTCTAAAAAAGAATCCACCCAACACAGAACTATTTTCAAACCACAAGCAGCACATGGCTATAATATATAATATATTAAAAAACATTTTTGGACCATTATGTCCCTTTATCAATTTATGAATTTACTAAGTATGCCATTTAAAATTTTAAATTATCTTAATTAATTATTAAAATGTGAAAAGTTAGGAATAGAAAGGGTTTGAATATGATAAGTTTTACTTATTTATTTCTAATCATTTATGATTGTATATGTAACGACCCACTTTAGATCGCTACTCAAAGCTTACATAATCAAGTAAAGGGAAGTTTTAAAACAAAAAATAAACATCCTGCCAATATGACCATAAAACAAATTTCAACTTGGGATTTCGTTTCAATAAAAATACCTTAAAACAAACATCTCCAAATATTTTTAGTGCAAGACTAGAGTATTACAACAAGTAATAAACCAGAAGTGAAAAACTTAAACAAAACAAGGAATCTAAAAATACAATAGCTCTACGATCCTAGGGAACAAGGAGAGGTTCTCCATAGTCTAGCCAACCCAATGCCTCGTGCCACGTGTCTCCAGAGTCTACTGGCCACTTGAAAGGAAAATAAGGTAGCATCAAATGAGTATAAAAATACTCAGTAAGTAGCCCACTTAAAACCAAGGCTCACCGTCTACCACACAAAATTCTCAAACTCCTGATCTTACTCCCGCACTGCATACTCTTAGCTATGCGACCACCCATGTAACGACCCAACTTTTTCTATTAGACTTTCTAGAGATATTACTACATGCATGCTAAAAGAATTTAGAAATCTTTGGCAATAGACAAAAAGAATTAAACTTTTTGCTAAACAATTAAAGATCTTTTAGTTCGAGATCCCTTTAAAAATCATTTCAAAACATAATATGAATTAAAACGTTATATCAACTGAAATAGTTTCACAACATATTGTCTACTTAACAAAATATTTTTAGATAATACACAATCTAAATGCGGAAATCATGTTCTTCAAAGTCACCCATGACCCTTTCAACAAACTGCCTTGTCAATTGCCTAAGATATGTCTTTGCCTTTACTTGAAAAGAAAAAAACATTTTTGAAAAAGGGTGAATATTTAAAATACTCAATAAGTGACTTCACTACTGGGGTCAGGATATGCAAACACATATAGAATAATTTTTAAAACCTTTTCCTCTAATTACAAAAAAGGGAATACCTCCCTTTATTTAGGATATATCACAACTTACATTAATTAAAGCACCACTGTACCAAAAATATAAAGAACTTTAAGTCAAACTCTTGTTATGAGAGTTTTGTTGTTGGTTGTTTGGTTTTTTTTTTTAAATTTATTTATTAAAAAATCATTTTTAATCCATGAACTTTAATAAAAGTACAATTTAGTCTCTAAACTTTAATTTCTAATGATTTAGTCTATGTACTTTTAATTTTGTAACAATTTAGCTCATGAACTTTAGTATGTAACAATTCCGTCTCTATACTTTAATATTTGTAACAATTTAAATCCATATCGTAAAAATTATTGTTCAGATTTAATGAGATTTCTTATATAGGTAGATCAATAAACTAATTAAGGACCCAATATATTTATAAGCTACAAAGTTAAAATCGTTAAATAATAAAAATCAACATTTAATTTTGATAAATTTTTTACAGTAGGGATTAAATTGTTACAAGTTTGAAAGTATAGGAACTAAATTGTTATATATTTAAGAGTAAAAGGATTAAATTGTTTCAAAATAAAATTCATGGATGAGATTTTTATTTTAATGAAAGTTTAGAGACTAAAAATATTTTTTAACTTTCTTTCGATTGGGCACAAATGTATGTAAGTACAAGAGGATGGAGTTATGGTTCTTCCAATTACATAAATTATGAAAATAAAATTTTAAATTCTTAAATAAAATCTTAATATGAGATTCATTTGCAACATTATTTTACTTGATGTTAATGTTAATTATGAATAAAAGAAAATTTTTAGTTCAGAAATATATGAAGATGAGAATTTGAATTTACGGCACAATCAATATGGTTTCCATCTTTCACTAAGGATACATTTGAGTTTCTAGCCAAATTCCAAAAACAAAAACAAGTTTTTGAAACCTACAGTCCATTTGATAACTATTTGGTTTTTAGTTTTTGGTTTTTGAAAATTAAGCCTATAAATATTATTTTCACCTATGGATTTCGTTGTTTTGTTATCTACTTGTTACATATGTTTCAAAAATCACTTCAAGTTTTGAAACTAAAAAAAATAGTTTTCAAAAACTTGTTTTTGTTTTTGGAATTTGACTAAGAACTCAAATATTTTTGTAAGAAAAATAAAACTCAATATAGAGAAATGATGGGAAAACAAGTACAATTTTAAAAAATCAAATAGTTATCAAATGTGGCCTACTTTTTTTAGTTTTTAAAACTTGGTTTGGTTTTTGAAAATATGTGTAAAAAGTACATAAGAAAACATGAAAACTTCTAAGTGGAAGTAGTATTTGTAGGCTTAATTTTCAAAAAATCAAACGGTTATTAAAATGAGCCTCAATATTTTAAGAAATTTGGGAGAAGGAAGAAAGTTGAGAGGACGAATTAGACTAGACACAAACCAAATCTTTTATTACACACAATAATCGAAACACACCTTTCTTGCTTTGATATGAAACAACAATCCACCCCACACAGCCCACAACAAAGCAGCACATAGTTCACACTAGATTTCAAGTAGCCATTACAGATTAAAACAAAGTGCAAAAAAAAAAAAAGAAGATGCAAAAACAGGTTAATTTTGCAGCTAGTTGATTCATAATTTTATTCCATTTCACAAGCTTTGTTGTTTAAGGGCATCATCCATCTCTTCAATTGCTCATCAGCAGCAGCCGCATGCGTCGCACGAGCAGCTAGCGTCGCAGCAGTCACAGCCATTATTCCTGCACACGACGTCAAACAAAATAATTTCTAATATTACCGTAGTACTGCATAACTATTATTTTATGATTGAATATAAGCTGCAGTAGTATTGAATCGTAGTAAAATTTTCCCATACAAAATAAAAAAAAAAAGTAACTTATTAAAATCATTTACATACATGTTGACTAGGTGGGTGGCCTCTTTGATGGTCCTGCAAAGATAAAAAACAAAGAAGGGGAAAAATATTTTAATCACCAAAGCAAAGAAGAAAGGGCGGAGACGTCGTTCTTCCTCTCAGTTTGTCTTAGATTAAGAAAATTATATAACAAGTTAAGATTCTCACGTTTTCTCATTAATTCTTCGATCCTCTAATTTTTCAAAAACAAAAGATTATGCACATAAAAAGTTAACACGTAAAATTCTCTGCATATATGGATCACAAGAAAAAAAGAAAGACGAACAAAAGAAAGAAGAGAGAGAGAGAGAGAGAGAGAGAGAGAGAGAGACCCAGAGAGGCAATTGCAGCTATCTCCACAGGAGCAACTGTCACCACACTTGCAGCCAGAAGCCATTTTTTGTTTCAGAGAAACCAAAATATTTTCAAACTCTAAATCAAAGTTTTCAAAAGCTGTGTGGGACTTTTTTTTCTTTCTGGTTTGGGGTCTCTACTTATAGTACTCTTGAGGACCAAATTGGTGAATATCCACCGTACACGTGGACGGTTCCTACCTACAGTACTTTAAAAAAAGAATAATTGAGAAAGCTTCGTTATCTCTTATGAAGCTCTTTGTTTAATTGAATATATAATCAGATAAGCCTCCCCTAGCTCTCAAAGTCATATGATGGCATCCTCTCCATTAATAAATTGAGATGAATTTTTTTATCACGATCTTAATTTGTCTATTATGAAAAATCAACAATTCTATTTCCATTTTTTAAATATAATTTGACAATACCTATTTTTAAAATCTAATTTGTTTACTTCTCATTTGCAATGTATTATTAAAATGAAAATAAAATTTTGTAAAATTCGTCAGATAAATTGGAGTAGTTGTAGTAACTTCTCTCTCCCTAAAAAAAAATTGTTTTTTTTTAACGTTATGTGTTGACTTCGCTTTTTTATTTTTAAAAGTTTTAGTTTATCGCCCATTTTAGTTTATTGATCATAATGGTCTCTACTACCAAGAAATATTAAATTTGTTGGATTTATATGACATTCTTGAGGAGGTGAATATAGTTCAATTTAATTTATAAAATCCATCCAAGAAAAAATTTATTTTATAAAATCTTTGATGTGGGCCCAAATTAATAAATTTATAAACTTTTTATAAAATAATAAATTATAAGTATGTTCTTGTAAATTTCAAACAAATATTGAAATAAGAAAAAATTCAAACAAATATTTTTTCCGAAAAGAGCACAACAAGAATACATTCTCAATATGTAATTTTTTTTTTTGTTTTTGAGTTCAACAATATTTGAGAGTAGGGGATTCGAACCTATGATCGGTCATAAGCTCATACTTTATGTCAATTGAGCTATACTCTCGTTGGCTCTCAATATGTAATTTAACAAACCCGTTAACTTTTAAAAAATATTTTGAACAACCAAGTAAGCAGATAAACTCACAAATTAATTCTGATTCATAAATGTCTATCAACCTCTTTAATTCAAATAACAATTATTGATAATGAATATAAAACATTTAATTCTATCAAGCTGAAAATTTACCAAATGATGAGTAGTAATTAATATTGGTTAAAATACAATTTTGATCCATGTACTTTGAGTTTTGTTCTATTTTGGTCACTATATTTTTAACTGTCCAATTTTAGTCATTCTACGTTCAATAAAGCTTAAAATTGGTCTTTACTCTTAGTTTATTGTTAACTTTTCTAAAATAAAATTAGTCTCTAATAGCTTCTCATTTATAAATTTTAGAAATATGTTCACATTGTGTTTTTTCTTGTATTAAAATTATTATTATTATTTAGCTAATTTTGATAAAAATTAACTTCAAACTTATTATAGAGACCAATTTAAGCTTTATTGAAAGTACATTAACTAAAATTAGACATTTAAAAGTATAGGAACCAAAAGTACAGGAACCAAATAGAACAAAACCAAAAGTACAGAGAGACCAAAATGGTAGTTTAACCTTAATATTAACATAGATATTAATCTAGCAATTAATGCAATAAATAGCAATATAAAATAAATTGAAAAAGATTAAATATATAGGATATGATTTATAAACCACACCCAAGCTATGTTAAATGTCTCTTTTCACAATTTCGAGTCCAACTACTATAATGACAATGTCAAAGTGAGTATAGCTCAACCGTAATTAATATGCACTATTTTCTTTGAGATTGGAGATTCAAATATCCAGATCCTCACTTTTTCTGTACTAAAAAAAAAAAAAAAAAAAAAAAAGAACTACAATGGCAAAGATTAGAATGTGTACGTTTTTTTTTTTTTAGTAAAATAAAAACAAACATCTTTCTCTTTCTATGATTTAGGATCGATCAAATGTTTATGCGAACACTCTTACAATTTTTTTTTTAAAAAGAGTAGATAAACCAAATTTAATTAAGCTTATAAAATTGGTTAGAAAAATTCTTTCAAAATATTTTTGTTACTATTCAGCCATTGGGTTGCTGATTCCAGGTTCGAACCTTGCGGCGCTTTGTCAAAAGTTTGTCAATATTATATATTATATATAACAGCTAGCTGAAAACAAGGAGCGGTTAATATATTAATATATATATTCACCGAAAAGGAAAATAACAAAGTTATTATTTTTTTTTTGAAGCATTGAAAAAACTAATTTTGATTTTTATATTTTATAAATTTAAATTGTAAACCATATTTCCTTTTGAAAAAAAAATTTATCTATAAAGTATCTATCAATATGAAATAATTAATAAAAAGTATATAATATTATAATTTTTGTTTTATTTTTTTTTTCAAATTTGATTGTCTTATATAAAATACAAAGGGTATGAATAAAAATATTTTAAAATTTTTGGTTTATTATTTTTAAAAAATTAATCCCATGAAAAGAAACTATTGTTGTTGTAGAATGAAAAAAGTTTGACTTATTATTTCAAGTTTCATTTTTTTTTTCTTTTTGAAAGAGAAAAAGTTTCATTATTTTTCTAGTATATTTATATTTTAAAAAAACAATTATACTTCTTATTGAACAAACTAATATCAAAATATATAAATGGATATCAACATATATTAATGCATTCAAAATTCTCTTTGTAGAATTTCTCTTCCGATATAAAATTTTAGTTTCCCCTCTAGTGGTGAATGCATTGAAAAAAAAAGTTATTTTATAAGATAGATAATGAAGTTATTATGTGACGATTTCATTATATGAAAACTCATAAAAGACAATTGCAATGTATTAAATTAATAGTTCAGATTTATTTATGAGTTTCTTGGATAATTAGTTCTACGAACTTTTAAATGAAGCCCCCGCTAAACAAAAATTCTAGATCCACTACTGGGTCTATGAAAAACTTGGTGAAATAGAATTTAGGAATATTTTGAGTATGTGAACTCTGTTATTCACAAACACGAGAACCTTCAAGTTAATTAATTTGATTTCAATCCTAAGGATCGTGCTAGATGTCAAATTGCCTTAAGATCAAAACTCTTTAGACAAAGAGAGTTTCTTAACTCAGAGCTGAACACTCCCCAAAATAGAGATGATCAATCCTACTTAAATCTACTTATATATTCTTGACATGTGCAACTCAAGATTAGAATTACAAAAAGTATCAAGAAACTTTTGACTGGCTTGAAAGAAAAGCTCGCGGCTAAATTTTATTAACCATCAAACTTCAAATAAAACATCCTAATGGCAAGACTATATATCTGTAAAATGCATAAAGCATACAAGTAAAAAAAGATTCATAGTAAATGTTGATTTCAACAGTATTTTTATTGAAATATTTTATATGCTTTACAATGAATAATACAATGGAATATATACACAAAGTGTAGTGAAAGAGAAAGGAAAGTCCTAAAAATAGCTTAATTACATCAATTAGCATAAATATGTTAACACCCTCCCTCAAACTCAAGGTGGTAGAGTAGAGACCAACTTGAGTTTGTGAAGCAATTGAGTGAAGCAACCTGGTGACAATGCTTTTGTGAAGATGTCAACCAGTTGCTCTGTGGTGGAGATGGAACGTAAGAGAACAATGTTGCTCTAAAGATGGTGACGGATGAAGTGACAGTCATTCTACATAGAATACATCATTGTGAGCAATCTGGATAGCACTGTGATTGTCACAATGAAGTATAGTAGCAGATTGTTGAGGAGCGCCCATATCAGCAAGAAGTCAGCGAAGCCATAGTAACTCAGCAGTAGCGTCAGCCAGTGCACGATATTCTAATTCTGTGCTGGAACGTGAAACAACAGTTTATTTCTTACTTCGCCAAGAAATGAAAGAATCGCCTAAGTAGAAACAATAACTTGTGGTATAACGTTGATCAGTGGGATCTTTAGCCCAATCGCCTTTGACATAACGCAGAATACGGAGGACAACAGTAAAATGTATAGTCCGAGGAGCATCCATGTAACAACATATACAATATCAGGACGAGTCACAGTCAGGTATATAAGACTGCCAACAAGTTGTCGATACAGAGTGGCATCTTCGAGAGTAACACCATTGAAAGGGGTCAAGCGAACATTCAGATCCAGTAGTGTTGATGACATGGCGAAGTCAGTAAGGCCAGATCGAGCCAAAAGATCAGAAGCATATTTTTCTTGAGATAAATAGTATCCATCAGAGCGGGAGGAGACCTCTAGACCAAGGAAGTAGCTAAGTGGTCCCAAATCTTTCATTTCAAAGTGCTTCCCAAAGTAACTTTGCAAATCAGAGATAGCCTGAGAATCATTGCCTGTAATAATCATGCCATCAACATAAAGAAGGAGAAGAACCATATCCCGAGGAGTCTGACATGTAAAAAGTACAGTATCATGGGGATTGAAAGTAAACCCAAGTTAGGTTATGGTGGAACTAAACGTGGCAAATCAGGCTCTTGAAGCTTGTTTTAGACCATATAAGGCTCAACTGAGAAGACACACTTTCTGAGGTGGAACAGAAGTACCAGGTGGTGGTTTCATATACACTTTCTCAAAGAGAGTGCCATTGAGAAATTCATTTTTAACGTCCATTTGAAGAATGGGCCATTGTTTAGCAGCTGCAACAGCCAAGAGACTACAAACAAATGACATTCTAGTAACTGGTGCAAATGTCTCTTCATAATCAATACCGTATTCTTAAGAATAGCCTTTTGCGACAAGATGAGCTTTATACCGTTCAATGGATCGATCAACATGTGTTTTGATCTTGTAAATCCACTTACAGCCAATAGGTCATTTGCCAGGGGGTATATCTACGTAGTCCTAAGTATGAGTCTTTTCTAACGCATGTCCTCATTCATTGCTTGCTTCCAAAGAAGGTAAGTACTAGCCTCATGATAAGATGAAGGTTCAACTAGAGACCTAGCTAATAGTGGAAAATCAGTGATAGTCCTGGAGATGACGGAGAGTTTCTCTTACCCGAGTGGAGCAACAAATTGTGGTGATAGGTACAGGCTCAGGTTCCGCAAAGGAGATAGATGTCAGATCTAAGACAGCAAAGGCATGATCAAATTGATCAAGCTCAAGTATATGTGGAGGATCAAGAGATAGAATTGGATGAACATATGGGATTGGATCATTGGAGGCCAATGTCGGGTCTAGAGGAGCAGAGTCAGGGGCTAGTGATCAAGGTCGGGGGCACATAGAGGATCAGAAGGGGGAAAAGGTCATTAGAGAGATTAGTGAAAAATGATTGGTGACTGGAGAGAGAGGCATGGATGGAAGAGAGATTGGAGAACATACTATGTTCCCAAAAGGTAACATGTCGAGAGATACGTAACCTTTTGGAAATAGGATCCCAACAACGAAAACCCTTGTGCTCTGTGTCGTAGCCAAGAAAGCAGCATAGGTGGGCACGTGGTTCAAGTGTAGTATGTTCATGAGGTTGAAGGAGGATAAAACAAGCAAACCCAAAGACTTTAAGATGAGCGTAAGAAGAATGTGTACCATATAAGATTTCCAAGGGAGAGATGTTTTGAAGAATGGAAGATGGAAGGCGATTGATGACATAGACAAAGGGGTGATAAGTTCATTTTGTATATATTTATATATCTTGTTTATGTTGTTTTTATTTAGTTTTCATATAGTTTTTGAATTTTAACTCTTGCATTTCTTTTATTTTTATAGGTGATCAAAGATTGTATTTTGGAGGTCAAGTTTGAAGACTTTTAGGAGGACTTTTCGGTTGAAGATTTAAAAATAAAATAAATAAAATAAATAAATAAATAATAAAAAATTTCTTGGCGCCGAGGCGCCCAAACCCGAGCAGGAACACAGAGAGCCATTGCCTAGGCGCTGTTTTGAGTGCCTAGGCGCTTCGGAAATGAATCAACGCTTTTCTTTAAAGCGCTTAGGCGCTGTCCATGGCGCCTAGGCGCTACATCGCAGACCTAATTTAAATTTGGTGTCTTTATCATTTGAGGGGTTGAAAATTAGATTTTGGGAGGTGGAAAACAGCGAACAAAAGGGAGAGAACAAAAGGAAGACGACTATATAGTATTTTGGAGGATCCGAGCAACCAAACGAAGCGAGAGCTACGATTGGAAACTCGTGGAATCACCCAGATTTGTTTCTTTTTTCCTTTTTCCTTCTCTTTTTCTTCCTTTCATGACTCCATTGCTACTTTTAGCTAGTCTTTTTAAGTTTAACACTGTGAACTAAGTTTTTCTTTCTAGAGCTTTGATGTAATCGCTATTCGAATCATATTCTTCATAGTTAATAGTTGATATTTCAATTTCGTATTTGGTTGTGAAAACTTTTCTGAGCTTAATGCATGTTTAGATTTGGCCACTCTTTGCATCGGTTTCATGTCATAATTCGAGGTTGAGAGACAAGAATTGTTGATAGATCTGAATAGTTTTCCCTAATTTACACTTGAGATAGAGATATCCTTGTGGGTTTTGTGGCAATTTAGGTTCTACGTTCGTCATAATTGAATTGTTGGAATTTTCATAGAGATATATAGGCAATTTACTTTTCAATGAATATCGTTATTGCTTGAGAGAGAATATCGAGTCTATAGGGTAAAACTTGCCAACAATCTAGAAATAGAATTTGCTTCAACTACTAATGAATGAAGAATATGAGGAGATAACGGTGAAGTCATAGCTCTAGAACATATTGCAATTAAATTTAATCATCTGTTTTACATTGTTAATTTTAGAGTCGCATTTCATTCTTTTGCTGTTAATTTTAATTTCACCTATCATCAATTATTCGGTCCTCAGATAAAATTGAAGCTTACGAATTTGGTAATTTATAGCATTCATTCCCTGTGGAGAACGATACTAGTACTCACACTACTATATTACTTGTAACGATTCGTACACTTGTGAATTTGAGCAACAAGGGGGGAGCAACCTCCCCTCAAAACTTCTCTGGGCAAGATACAGAGAGAAGTTGGGCAAGAACAAAATCCAAAATATGTCGATATTTGCATTCTGCTTGTCCATTTTGTTGGGAGGTGTGCGAGCTTGAGCGTTGAATAAGGGTGCCCTATTGGGTAAGAAATGAGAGAAGACTTGAACCCTTATACTCCATGGCATTATCTATGCAAAAAAATTTAATGGTTCGAGAAAATTGCGTTTGGACCATATTGACAAAAGCAATATAAACTTGAGATAAGACAGAACAATTTTTCAGAAAATATATCCAAGTAAATCGAGAATAATCATCAATGAAGAGAACAAAGTAACTATAGCCACTAACAGTAAGAGTAGGAGCAGGACCTCAAATATCAGAGTGAATCAATCCAAAAGGGGTATCACATGAAGATGATGAAATAGGAAAAGACAAAGCAGGTTGTTTTGCAAGCTTACAATTTAAACAGTCAAAGGGAGTAAATTTTGAGACATTATTTAAATTGCCAACTAACTTGCGTAGTTTGTCAGAGGAGGCATGACCAAGGTGAAGACGCCATTGATACATGGTAGAATTAGTGGCAGAGGCAGAGATTGCTAGAGAAATAGGGAGCTGAAGAGATGTGAGCTCAAATAATCGTCCCACTTTGCATCCTATACCAACTATCTGTCCTATTTGCGGATACTGAACCTGACAACCATTAGGAGAAAAACAAACAGTTAGGCCAATGTCACATAATTGACCAACTGAGGCAAGATTAAAATTCAAATTAGGGACATGGTATGTATTGGGAATAGTTAAAAAGGTTGTTATAACGATACCGATATGGGAAATAGGCATACAATTTCCATTAGCAACATGAATGGGGGAAAGTAAGGGAGCAGGAGTTGAAGAAGATAAAAGTAAAATATCAGAAGTCGTATGGTTGCAAGAAGCAGAGTCAAGAAGCCAAGAGTTACCTGATGTGACTACAAGGGCAGAAGAATTAGAGGAGATTACCTGTTTCAGTAAATTTTGAAGGTCATTGATTGGAAGCCTACGGTGAGGAGGGTCATCAAAGGAAGAGGTAACAGTAGCAATAGATGAGGAGGAACCGACGTTAGATAAGTTCCTTGGTTTGGTGGATCTACCTAGAGAGCGAGGTGGTCGAGTAGGACAATTTTCCAAGATATGACCACGTTTGTGACAATACCTAGGACAATTAGCAATTTTATGACCATGTAGTTTACAATTCACACAGACTAGAGACCCATAAACTTTTTCCATTAAAACAATTGAATCAAATCAGCTGAACCATTTTTTTTTTTGGAACCAACTGAACCAAACCAGGCCAAGTGAATGAACTGAACCGGTCTGGTATGGGCGAACAGAAGATCCACTCACCTAACGCTGCGACTTAACCTAACGCTGGAGATCTCTTCCGAAGCACACGTCGCAGCTCTGTCTACCGAAACACATCGATGGAGTTCGCTGGAGGTGAGGAATCGTAGTCGCCGGTGCATTGTTGCCTTCCGCTAGGTTCGCCGGAGTTAGTTACAGTTGTCGGAAACCGCGCGCGAACCGTTTGAAGGACGCAGCATGGGTCTCTGCGTCGTGATGCTTGTATGAGGAAAAGGGAAAGTCACTGACATCGTCTAAGGTTTGTGGTTGCTGCAGGAGAGTCACTGGAGAACGACCGAAGAAGATGAAGAAAACAGACTGAAGGAGAATGGCTGGAGAAAACGGACTGGGGTTCGTGGTTGTGGTGGGTCTAACTGGTTTTCGCAAGGTGATGGTGATCGGGGATTCAACACTGAGAGGCTGAAATTTCTTATCGTCGGTGGGTCTTTGTCGGAGACGAAGGCAACTATGGGCAAAGGAGTATCTAAGGCGGCGGCAGCGGCAACGGCAACGACTAGAGGTGGTAATACGAAACCCTAAGCTCTAATACCATGTTGATTTCAACGGTATCTTTATTGAAATATTCTATATGTTTTACAATGAATAATACAATGGAATATATACACAAAGTGTAGTGAAAGCAAGAAAGGAAAGTCCTAAAAATCGCCTAATTACATCAATTAGCATAAATATGCTAACAGTAAAAATATATACAAGTTATACTCACAACAGCTAGTATTCATTCATAGTGAAATAATCAATAATTAAACCACCATCAATCAATATTCATTCATAGTGAAATATTAATAATCATCTCAAACTGAAAAGTATAGATTCCCTCATCAAAGTTTATTAAATTTCATACTAGCACAGTGGCAAATATTCATCAAAGTTTATAAAGACATGATACTAGAATTCAGCATAGAATTTAGCAAATTCAGGGGAAGAAGTGTAATGACCCGAATTCCTACGACTCTCTAAAGCAGAAGCACGACCTAATTACCTCGCTCATGCCCGAAATTTCGGCAGCATGACAACGTAACTAGAAGGAAACCAAATTTTTTTGAAAGACCTGGAAAGAGGCATAAACACTTCTATGCTTCAGATAACAGACTCAGCATCCACCAAACTACGATAAATGATGCTGAGCTCAATCAACAGACAAAAAGAACCTAAGAACTTCTAACTAAATTCACGGAAGCGAAAGAAATTTAAACTTTACAGACCAACAACCACAGGGAACAAAGAAACAAAACTAAAAGCTAAACAGGGAAAAGAAATTTTGGGTGGAGTCTCCATAGTCTCGTCAAGTCGTCGTCTGCGTCATCCACCCCGAGAATGTGCACAATCTGCAAAACAAACAAAGGAGCAAGATGTTGGGTTTTATGTCCTAAAACTCGTGGTTTTGTAAACTGAATGTATATTCTATTTTACTATAAAGATGTTATTGAGGTTTATTCAGTAAATGTGTTATTGAATAAAGTGAATTGTGTATTCAATAACCCAAATCCAATGAACTAAGTACCATTGGCTATAGTATGTATACTTGAACTTTATGTATGACATAAAAGTGGATCAAGTTCGAATTATAACCAGAACGGTCTTTAGTATAGGAATATGCCTAAGTAAAATTATACCCAAACCGTCTAAAATACTTAGTGGGAGTGAAAAGGTATATATGATATATCAATTTCCTCTTACGCTCTCTACGAAGTTCACACCGTGAGATTTATGCTCGGCCTCGTGATGTCAATAGGGCATCCCCATTCGGATGGTGTTTGCATAAATCAAGAGCAAGGTGAATGGAGAAAGTATTTATAGTAAGTGGGAGAAGGAAGTGTGTAAACACATCCTACAGTCTCCTCCATTAGGTTGGACCGTGAGATTCCCATGTTCCGCCTGCAGGTTGCCCGTAGTAGCACCATCCATTCGGAGGGATGTAACATGGGAGTCGGAACAACTCAAACTCCAGAAATGGATAGGGTCTCCTAGGTCCATTCCCAGCTTTGACTTTCCAATTCGGTAGCATTGTTGGGGCCGACCTCTGAGGTCTGAAAATGGCGGGTCACACTTACAAGAATTACTAAGTGTTAGTGAATTCTTGACTAAAGTAGCGATAACTAGAATGCTATAGGAATAAGAGTTATTCCGGTATTAGCATTTAGTCTAGAATGTCTTGGTTCAGTGAAGGAGTGATTGACTGCCCCTCGGTAGCGGTTGCTCTGACTCACTGAAGTATCGTTGCAAAAACAATAATGAGTTTATGGGTACATTATTACTTTTGCTAAATTTTTAAATTGGATGCATGTAATGGGTTAGAAGCAATTCACTAATAGAATACGATAAATTAAACGGCGATAACTACGCAACTTGAAAATCGAACTTGAATACGATTCTAGTTATCGATGATCTAAGGTTTGTCTTAACAAAGGAATGTCCTCTCCCTCCCGGCTCGCCTGCAAACCAAATTGTTCGGGATGCATTTGACAGATGGACTAGGGCTAATGATAAAGCCCGAGTCTATATCTTAGCCAGCATATCTGATGTGCTATCTAAGAAACATGAGAGCATGATTACCGCTAAGGAAATCATGGGATCATTACAGGCGATGTTTGGACAACCGTCCTCATCGATCCGTCATGATGCTCTCAAGAATGTTTACAACTCCCGTATGAAGGAGGGAACTTCTGTTAGGGAGCATGTCCTTAACATGATGGTCTACTTCAACGTGGCAGAAGTAAACGGAGCTGTCATAGATGAGAATAGTCAGGTTAGCTTTATAATGGAATCTCTTCCGAAGAGCTTCCTACAGTTCCGCACCAATGCGATGATGAACAAGATAGAGTATAATCTGACTACTCTCCTCAACGAGCTACAGACTTTCGATTCCCTAATGAAAACAAAGGGAAAAGAGAAGGAGGCAAATGTTGTCACTTCGAAGAAGTTCCCAAGAGGATCGTCTTCTGGGACTAAGTCTGGTTCTTCTTTTTCTAAGAATAAGGGTATTCAAAAGAAGAAGAAGGACAATGGGTAGGGAAAAACTCCCGCCATGAATAAACGCAAGGCTAAAGCCACAGATAAAGGAAAATGTTTCCACTGTGGTGAAGATGGGCATTGGAAAAGGAATTGCCCAAAGTACCTTGTAGAAAAGCAAGCTGAGAAGGCAAGACAAGGTAAATATGATTTACTTGTTGTTGAAACATGTTTAGTGGAACATGATGATTCCGCCTGGATATTAGATTCAAGAGCCACTAACCATGTTTGTTCTTCTTTTCAGGAAACTAGTTCCTGGAGGCAGCTTGCAGATGGTGAGATAACTCTCAAGGTTGGAACAGGAGAGGTTGTCTCAGCCAGAGCAGAGGGAGCGGTGAAGTTGTTGTTTAGAGATAGATTCATTTTACTAGAAAATGTACTTTTGGTTCCTGGAATCAAAAGAAATCTTGTATCTATCTCTTGTTTGATTGAACATATGTATAAAGTATCTTTTGATTATAATGAAGTGTTCATTTGCAAAAGAGGTGTACGAATATGTTCTGCTAAACTTGAAAACAACTTATATGTATTAAGACCAACAGAGGTAAAAGCTATTTTGAACACTGAGATGTTTAAAACAGCTGATACTCAAAATAAAAGGCAGAAATTTTCTCCAAGTACCTATCTTTGGCACTTGAGACTAGGCCACATTAATCTCAATAGGATTGGGAGATTGGTTAAGAGTGGTCTCCTAAGTCAGTTAGAAGACAACTCCTTACCACCATGTGAGTCTTGTCTTGAGGGAAAAATGACCAAACGACCTTTTTCTGAAAAAGGTTATAGGGCCAAAGAACCCTTAGAACTTGTACATTCGGATCTCTGTGGTCCAATGAATGTCAAAGCGCGAGGAGGGTATGAATACTTTATCGATTTCATCGATGATTATTCGAGATACGGCTATCTTTACCTAATACATCATAAGTCCGAAGCCCTTGAAAAGTTCAAGGAGTATAAGACAGAGGTTGAGAACATATTAGGTAAGACGATTAAAACACTTCGATCAGATCGAGGTGGAGAGTATATGGATTTGAGATTCCAGGACTATATGATAGAACATGGAATCGTATCCCAACTCTCAGCACTCGGTACACCTCAGCAGAATGGTGTATCTGAGAGGAGAAACAGAACTTTGTTAGACATGGTTCGATCTATGATGAGCTATGCTCAGCTGCCTAGTTCGTTTTGGGGATATGCAGTAGAGGTTGCTGCATATATTTTGAACATGGTTCCCTCTAAGAGTGTTTCAGAAACACCTTATGAGTTATGGAAAGGGCGTAAAGGAAGTTTACGTCACTTCAGGATTTGGGGGTGCCCGGCACATGTGCTAGTGCCCAATCCAAAGAAATTGGAACGACGTTCAAAATTATGCATATTCATAGGATACCCCAAGGAAACGAAATGTGGTCTATTTTACGATCCTCAAGAGGACAAGGTGCTTGTGTCGACAAACGCCACGTTCTTAGAGGAAGACCACATAAGAGATCATCAGCCTCGAAGTAGAATTGTATTGAGTGAATTTTCTGGGGAAGCTACAAATAAATCAACAAAAGTTGTTGATCAAGCTGGTCCTTCTCAAGAGTTGAGAATGCCTCGACGTAGTGGGAGGGATGTTAGACAACCCGACCGTTACATGGGTTTGACTGAAACCCAGGTCGTCATACCTGATGATGGCATTGAGGATCCATTGACCTATAAACAGGCAATGAATGACATAGATAAGGACCAGTGGATTAAAGCCATGGACCTCGAAATGGAGTCAATGTACTTCAATTCTGTTTGGGAACTTGTAGACCAACCAGATGGTGAAAGACCTATCGGTTGTAAGTGGATCTACAAGAGGAAACGAGACCAAGCCGGTAAGGTGCAAACCTTTAAAGCTCGACTTGTGGCAAAGGGTTATTCCCAACGGGAAGGGGTGGACTATGAAGAAACCTTCTCCCCTGTTGCCATGCTTAAGTCGATTAGAATACTCTTGTCCATTGCCACGTTTTATGATTATGAAATTTGGCAAATGGATGTCAAGACAGCCTTTCTGAATGGCAATCTTGAAGAGAGTATCTATTTGGTTCAACCAGAGGGGTTCATAATTAAAGGTCAAGAGCAAAAAGTTTGCAAGCTTAAACGATCCATCTATGGATTGAAGCAAGCATCTAGATCCTGGAATATAAGATTTAATACTGCGATTAAATCTTATGGCTTTGAACAGAATATTGACGAACCTTGTGTTTACAAGAAAATAGTCAATACTACTGTAGCTTTCTTAGTCTTGTACGTAGATGATATCCTACTCATTGGGAATGATGTAGGATTCCTGACTGACGTAAAGCAATGGCTAGTGACCCAATTCCAAATGAAAGATTTGGGAGAGGCTCAGTTTGTCCTTGGAATCCAAATTGTTCGAAATCGCAAGAACAAAACGCTAGCATTGTCTCAGGCATCTTATATTGACAAAATGTTGGTTAGATATAAGATGCAGAATTCCAAGAAGGGTTCATTACCTTTCAGACATGAAATTCATTTGTCGAAGGAACAGTGTCCTAAGACACCTCAAGAAGTTGAGGATATGAGACGCATTCCCTATGCATCAGCTGTCGGTAGTCTGATGTATGCCATGCTGTGTACTCGACCCGACATATGCTATGCAGTGGGAATTGTCAGCAGGTATCAGTCCAATCCAGGATATGATCATTGGACTGCCGTTAAAAACATCCTCAAGTATCTTAGGAGAACGAGGGACTATATGCTTGTGTATGGCACGAAGGATTTGATCCTTACAGGATACACTGACTTTGATTTTCAGATCGATGTAGATTCAAGGAAATCCACATCGGGATCAGTGTTCACTCTTAATGGAGGAGCAATAGTTTGGAGGAGTATAAAGCAAGGTTGTATTGCTGACTCCACCATGGAGGCTGAGTATGTCGCAGCTTGCGAATCAGCGAAGGAGGCTGTATGGCTTAGGAAATTCTTTACTGATTTGGAAGTTGTTCCAAATATGAATTTGCCTATCACCCTTTATTGTGATAATAGTGGTGCAGTGGCAAATTGTAAAGAACCTAGAAGCCATAAGCGCGGAAAGCATATAGAGCGCAAATATCATCTCATCAGGGAGATTGTGCAACGAGGAGACGTGATCGTCACACAGATCCCTTCGGAGCACAACATTGCTGATCCGTTTACAAAGCCCCTCACGGCTAAAGTGTTTGAGGGACACCTAGAGAGTCTAGGACTACGGGTTGTACAGTAGGGCAGTTTTTTACCTCAGCATGTTTGACTCCACTGACGTTTTAGTCCAAGTGGGAGTTTGTTGGGTTTTATGTCCTAAAACTCGTGGTTTTGTAAACTGAATGTATATTCTATTTTACTATAAAGATGTTATTAAGGTTTATTCAGTAAATGTGTTATTGAATAAAGTGAATTGTGTATTCAATAACCCAAATCCAATGAACTAAGTACCCTTGGCTATAGTATGTATACTTGAACTTTATGTATGACATAAAAGTGGATCAAGTTCGAATTATAACCAGAACGGTCTATAGTATAGGGATAGGGGTGGGAACCTTATCCTGGGGACACTATGGACGCGGCCCACTTTGTATAGTACTAACGATGTGATCCTAAATCGTTCATGTGGAGACATGCGAGTGGGGGCGTCCTATGCAATGAGTTTGCATAAGACTGGACCGCGAAATAGTCACTTAGACTTTTTAACTCCGTTTACTGTTTTAACTGACTATATTCATACGATGACCTAGGTAACTCGATCTTAATCCTGAGCATGCTATGAACTCCTGTTTATTCGAGATTATCCTTAGATTTGCATGGGTGAGAGTGGCCCGAGATCGCCGACTCAATAAGCCTCCCATTTTGGGGATAAGACCGGATAGATAGTTGGGAACATAGTCATGCGAGATGGAATTCACTCCTACCCGCTTTAGGGTTTAGTAGAGAGGTTGTTCCCTTAAGTACTGACTCCAGGTCTTGAACAATGGGCCCACCCTCTCGTTGGCCCGAGAGGGATACGGTTTGTTGGTTGGACCACAAACCAAATTGTTCATTAGAGGATCAGTGGGACTTAAGGAACAAGAAGTAATTACAGGGGTAAAACGGTTTATTTGACCCAGCTGTAATTACGAACAACCTGTGAAGGATCGACTTACTAATCATGGTTATATCGAGTGGACAGAAATATATCTACAGTGAGGAGAGTGCAGCCACTGGGCTTTAGTGGAGTGTCCCGATGGTTAACGAATGTTGATTAGCTAGGCTAAAGAGTTTGGCCTGTTAATCTCGTATCGTTGGAGCTCATGATCTGTAGGTCCATTAGGTCCCCTTACTAGCTCAGACTAAGCCTTGGAATAATTTGAGAGAAAAGAATTTGAATTGTTCAAATTCGAATTTGGGAGAAAAAGTTAATTATATGCGATATACTTAACGTATCATAGCTTAATTATGAATTAAACTATGATAAAGAAGAGGTGGAAATATTTAAATATGATTTAAATATTCGTTCGGTTTAAAACATGAATAGGGATTCATGTTCGAACGTTCGTTTTGAGAAATTAGGATTAGTCCAATTATTTAATTTGATATTTGATATTAAATTAAATATTTATTTAAAATTAATTAAATTGTTTAATTAATTAAAAATTGATTTTAATTTAAAATTAATTTAATATTAATTTTGAATTAAAATTAAAAAAAGAATTCAAATTCATTTGGAAATGAAATATGGATCAAGTTCATAGCTTCTTCACCAAGCTTATTGTTTGAAGCATATCTTCTTTCAATTGGCTTCTTCACAAAGCTTCTTGTTTGAAGTTTATCTTCATTCAATTGGCTTCTTCACTAAGCTTGTGGCTTTCTATAAATAGAGAAGAAACACAATAGAGAAATAAGATTAGAAAAACAAGAGATTTTTGTAGAAAACTCTCTAGCTTTTTTATTTAGATCTTTACTCATTCTTCTCCCAATTTCTCTCAATCAAAGATCCCACAATCCATTCCAAGGGCTGAGAATAGTAGGGAAGACTCTAGTGGTGGTCCAAGTAGTGTTGGTGATCCAAGATTTGCAAAGAATTTGGAGATTTTGAGCTACAAAGGTATGTGTTCATACTTTCCAGTTTTTTCCAGTTTTGAGCATGTTTTTTGTATGATTAAATTGATCAAATTAGAGTGCTCAAGATCCAAAATTGCTTCCGCATTCTTAATATTCACCCCTTCACAAGAATGAGTATAAACATACTCAGTAAGTAGCCCACTTAAGGGTCTAATGTTTAAAGAAACCATTTAACCTTCCACAACATTCACTACTAACCAAACCTAACTTCGTGTCATACCTGCGAGTCCTGTAACCTAGAACCCAAACCTGTGAAGGTCTATAACCCTCACACTCATCTCAATGGATAAATCACCCCTAGGCTAGCACACAGACGCTAGGGAACGCATTCCCTACGCTCAACATAATGGGGAATCACCCCTAAGCTAGCACACAGGCGCTAGGGAACGCTTTCCCTACGCTCAACATACTGGGGAATCATTTCTCAGCTAGCACACGACAATAGGAAACGCATCCCTATGCTCAACATAGTGGGGAATCACCCCTAAGCTAGCTCATCGGCAATAAGGAACGCATTCCTTATGCTCATCACATCATAATAGCCACACAGGCAACCAGGGAACACACCCCCTCAGCTAGCATACAGGCAATAGGGAAACGCATCCCCTATGCTCAACACAGTGGGGAATCACCCCTAAGCTAGCTCACAGGCACTAGGGAAACGCATCCCCTATGCTCATCATATCACATACGTTCTAGGCTTACAAACTCGCACGAAACGACAAAATTAGAGTAGGTAGCACCAATCTAACGGGCCTTTGTACTTTCACAACAGTTTTGGAACCTTTCGGGTCAATCCACCTTACCACATTCATCCATCATGCACAGATCACACACACGAGCTGGCCCGAAGGTTTCAAACACTTTTAATGGGGAACCACCCCCTAATTCACATAAACAAAGAGGAAAAGCAACCCTCAAGCCTTTCCATCTTCTATAACGTCTTATGCCTCATACATATCTATAGGCGAGACAAAAATCCTAACGGACTGATAATTCTCAGTTATGAGAATTATTTAACTCTAAAACCAAGTTGTTCTTGCCAGTTTTGTGGATTTTGTTGAATAACAAGGAAGAAAAAAATAACATTTTTTATAAATTCATGCAAGCTTGTTGAAATCTGATAAAAAAGGAATTAAGTGGAAAGATCCAAGAAAGTTGGCTTAAGTTGATGTTCTTTTGTGCAGATTTGAAGACTTTGCAAAAGGGAATGCAATTGCATTCTCATTTGCAATGTAAAGTGAAGAACAAGGAAGAAGAATGCAATTGCAAGGTGAATTGCATTCTCTGAATCGACAAGTCAAGAACGAAATTTGCTGGAATCACCGAGATTTGCGTGAATTGCACAGTTTATGGAGAATTTCCAGCAAGAAAATCTTGTCCAAATTCTACCCACTAATGAAGGATCCAAAGTTGGAAGGAAAGGAGGCTCGGATTTACTTTAAAAGGGAGGAAGCCGAGGAGGGAGAGGGGCGTTCGTCCTGGGTTTTAATTTTTCTGTTTTCTTTCGTCGACAGCAGCAACATTTGATTTCCAATTGTTATTAGTTCAGTTCTATTTCAATTCTATGTTATTTTCGCAATTATTCCTTACATTGTAGCTCAAAGAGTTTCTGAATTTAGCTTCATTCAACGAGAATTCAAGTTTCTGCACTTTTTGTTTATGGGTTTTTCTACTTTTCTTCAACATAGCAGCAGTTCAAGATTCATTCTCTGTTTTCTTTTCTTTCTTTTGCTCGTGATTTGGTTACTTCGAGTTCCCGAAATAAGATCTCTCCTCAACAAATGTTGAAGAGATTAAGATTCAAAGTTGAACGAATTTTGAATCGATCGAAGTAAGGGATCTTGGGCGGTATTTTGGTTGCACCACTTTCTGAATTTTGCCAAAATTTACAGATTGTACGTCGTGGGAAGGAGAAGAAGTGTCAAGTTTAATAATCAAAAGTCTTCAGTTTCCCTTTATAAGTGTATTTACCCGTAGGCTTTTTCTTTTAGTAAGCAAAATATGAAGTCCAGTAGTATATTCTAGGAATTTTGGGCAATTATACTTAGAGAATCATTTAGGTTTTCATTGAAGTTAATTATTTCCTCTTTTAGAAACTATGAAATTTTCAACAAATAATTTTTGGATTTTCGTTTTCTCTACAATGAGCTAAATTTTCTCAAGGGGTTCAAGTTGGTGAATGCCCTAAGGAAAAATGCAAAGCTCTAAAGCATAAACAATCTAGTTAGCATGTGAACTTTGTTTGCTTTTGTTGAATTTAGATTTGGGTAAACCTAGCCGGCCAACTAGTGATTGCTCATCAAGCTTGAACTTAATATCGAAAGAGTTAAGGGAAAGCCAATGTCACAAAAGCAATGGAGGAAAAGGCTTAGAAATAAGTCCTGAACATCGACCCTAGACATAGGGCGAGACTCCAAAACCACTAGAGTTGTGTGCGAAGTATCTAAGTTAGATTAGCCATAGACATATAGGTTTAATCACTTAGTCTCCTAAAGATTTTGAATCAAAATTGAATAGGAGTTGAACTCGGTTTACTTAGTTCTCACATGTTAACTATGATTGCAATTACAAATTGAATCGCATTCTTCCAAAGGTGCTTGAATCACTTGAATCCCTATTTTTAACTCATTGAATTTTCATTCACTCTTGTTAAAAAACCAAACTCTTATATTTTGACATTTCGGTTACCCCAATTGTGTTTTGCAACCAATTTTGTGTCACTCTAAGTGAATTTTGTTAAACCCCGTTCCCTTGGGTACGATACTCTGGAATACTTTCAGTTTCTTTATTACTTCGATCACGTGCACTTGCGTGTTGTAGCAAAGCATAGCGATCACGGACCAATCCGAAAGGCTACCTTTTTCTTAGGCCAGCACCATGGAAATCCATTTCTCTTCCTTTTAGGAAATCATTAGTAGCATATGACCCAGGCCCACAACTGAATAAACAACCTCAATCGCCTCATGGTGACCTTCCACCATAGACCGCAAACACGAATCTCAAGTAAGAACTTACCCTAGTTCAATAGTACTTCTAAACAAGAAATACATGCAGCCATAGCCCATACATACGTCATTGACATAAAGTCCTTCATTCATTTAGTCCAAAATTAAATTCCCTAACCATGCTAGCACTCATAACAACCAACATTCTTCCGTTCACATTCGAACACATCAGATTAAGGTGCTCTACTTCAGTCCCTAACCAAGCCCAAACCCGAAAGCATTAAACTTGGCCAACCATTCAATCTAAAGTTCAAATATTCTACATTCCACAACTAACCAACATCTCAGAAAGCCCAAATGCTTACAAATATATAGTTTAACACAGCTGCCCATACAAATGCTTATAAGGAAATACTATAGTCGAATTCATTCATAACCTCAGGCACATTTTCATCCATTTATTTGTAACTTTGAATCTGATCGAACTGAAACGTGGGGCTTAAAGAAAATATTTGTAAATTAAAACAAAGCTCCAGTTCAGTGCAAGTGCACACTGTCGATGCAAGTAATATAAAACTGGAAGTATTCCAGAGTATCGATCCCACAGGGAACGGATAGAACAAAATTCAAATGATAGCGAAGACGTTTTCAAATTGCAATTTCGGTAACCAAGGTTATAAAAATAAGTGGGATGATTTTTGTTGTTTTCGAAAAGAAGAAATAAAAATGATAAAAGAGGGATTCAAATATGCTTTTGCTCTATTGAAAGAAATTGCGGCCTAATTGCAATTGCAATCCTTTGACTCAATACTTAAGCTTTGTAAACCGAATTCAACACCTATTCGACGTTCTATGAAGTATCTTTAGGAGGCTAAGCGATTAAACCGATATTTCTATGGCTAATACGAACTTAGTTAATTTTGAAACACAATTCTTTTGGTTTTAAAGGTTTTGCCCTATGTCTAGGGTCAAAAACAAATTCCTATGTCTAGGCTATTTTCCTTTATTGCTTTTATGAAAACCCAATTTTTATCTAACCTTTTCAGTATTAGACTCAAATTGTTGTATACTAATCTAGGTGATAAATCTAAACTAGTAATGAAAATTTCAATCAATAAAAGCAAACAATGCTATAAGATTAAGCAAAGTTGTTCTTACATATTAGGCCTTTATTCCTTTCTCTAGGGCATTCACATGCTTGAATCCCAAAGAAAGACTTAGCTTATAATTAAAAGAACGAAAAACAATGAATGAAAAGAATTAAAGTGCATAACTAAAATAGAAGCAATATGTGATAAAAATTTCAGAGTTAATAAATAATTGAATAACAACTTAATAATAAGGAAAGAACAACTAAAATTCCATTAATCGAAATAAATTCAGAAACTATTTAGTCTCGTAAACAAAAGGAAAGAACAAAACAGTAGCTAAAAGCTTGAAATTACAGCAACAATTAAATTCCTAAAACTGAAGCAAATAAACAGAAAATAAATTCTAAGAACGGGAAGAACACAGCCCCTTTTCCGCTTCTTATTCAATCGACTCAACTCCACTTTTTTCAAAGGGAATTGAGCCTTCACTTCCTTAAATTTTCATTGAGGAATGATTGAATTTCGAAGTTGAAAGGGGCTGGAAAACAAAAGAAAAACAGCAGCAAACAGAAATAAAAACAGCAGAAATTTGACAGCAGAAATTTTGACAGCAGAAATTTGACAGCTGAAAATCGTGGACAACAGCAACTGTGGCCGAAAATGGCAGAAAACTGATTCTCCTCTTGAGGCTTCTTCTCCAATATTTATAGATGAATGGGGCTAGGGTTTCCTTCTTGAATGAGGCACAATTATGGCTAAAATCTCAGCTAAAATCGTGGAGCCAATATCTCACAAAATTCCTAGATTTTAGGAGATTTACAGATTTCCCTTTCATTTTCAGATCTATCAAAATTGTAATTGCAATGCAATTGCATTTCTATTGCATTCTTCAAATTCCTGCACAAAAACATCAAGTAAGTGTGTTTTCATTTTCTTTTGCTTTATTTTCTCCATTTACTTAATTTAAAAGGCTTCCAACAATAATTCCATTTAAACCAACTATTTGCTAGCCTTTTTATCTAATAACACATATAAAATAACAATAATAACTAAGTATAAAGGCCAAATAATTCTCATAAATGAGAATTATCAGAATCCCTTAACGAGAATCGCAACAAATTCAAACAACCTTAAGCCCAACACGATAATTCTCATATTAATTCAACCAACCACGACATCTTTCACATACTCGAATTTAGGCAAGCATGGTTGTTCACAATTAATCACAAACGTGTTCAAGCAACTTAAACTCAAGGACAATTCATGATGATTCAACCATTCACACCATGACCCACATATTCATATATACATGCATATCTAGTCACAAACATCATAAACATGGACCAAACTCATTCAAATCCAACATTGGCAAACTCTTAATACTATACCCATGCTAACTACCATAACTCAATACTTTAAGCATCCATTTATATTACAACCACGTACTTAGGCCACTTTTGGCTCAGACAACCTCCACACCAAATTCACTAAATAAATCATGCTTCATAATCATGGTTTTTAGGCTTACTTTCACAATTTCCAAACTATCAAACATACATCAATTTAAATGGAAACTTAAAGGGGCTTATATCCAAACAACTACTTACAATTTTACTCCAAGGTTCAAGGTAGCCCATAATTGATTACGTGATCCTGAAACGCCAAACAAAGGCCTACACATTATGGTTAAAATATAAAATACCACAACAGCCTCTAAACTCCAAGAAAAGTTCTAAAATATGGCCAACTATAACCCAATTCACGCTTAACCTTAATTGAGTTGGAAAATTCGATACCCACATAAAAATTACCTCAAAACAGTGACTAATCTTGCTGGACAAACCCAGACAGTAGCTTAAAGAGTCCAATTTCACCCAAAACGACCTTCAATAATAATGGGTAATCTAAATTCAAATCCAAAACACTATGGGCTAATCTCCAAAATTTGCTAGAACAACCAAAAACATCATTATCAACCCAAAAATCACTTTGAATCAACATTAGCATACTTACTCACTTCGAATCGGAGCCAATCGAAGCTATACAACATCGGGCTTGCAGAAAATTTCCCCCAAAATCGGCCCCCTGCTGTCTGTACAAACTGAGAGTGAGAGAGAGAGGAAACCGGCGGCGAACGAAGAAAGGAGCTGGATGGCACTCGGCGAGACGTGCCGGTGGAACGACGGCGAGCAGCTGCGCATGCCGTCTGAGGTGGAGACGCGATCCGGGGGTGCGGACTGAGCTGTGTGCGATGGTGAGCTGAAGGCGTTCTGGCGAGGGAATCCGTCCGGCGGCAAGGCTGCACGAGGAAGAAGAGGAAGAAGAAGTTGCTGCCGGTGAGGGAAGAAGAAGAAGAAACAAGGTGGATGGGTGTTCACGGTGGGAGAGGAAGAAGAAGAAAAAAAAAATCAGAATGGGATGGTGGGTATTCGGGTGAAGAGAGAGAGAGCTTATCTAAAGAAAAATTTCAAAACAAAATTCCAAATATGCCCTTTGACCATTCTTCATTTGCATATATGCCACTTTCTTATTCCAAACTCCAAATTTAACCTCAAACTTCCAATTACCTAATGAAGATTATTCCAACTTAATTCCCAAAATTTCGAAATTAACGCTCCTATAAAAGTCGGGCGTTACAAGAAGACCTACAAATCTCAAGATCAGAGCTAGGGACATAAAAGAGATAACCTTAATCAATTTCTAATTTTCAAATCTTAATAGGAATATTGAAATTAAATTTAGGGATTAGAACTAACTTAATGCTCGAAAGAGGTAATAGATAAATTAGAACACTTATATCCAACTAATCGGATGAACAGTTAGAAATTAATTGGCAGGATTTTGTAGAAATTAATTTCGTGAAATATCACCTTTAGATTTTTTTTTTTTCCTTTTGTTATTTTATCGTATTTTATGTTTTCACTTCAAAAGTTTTGTATCATTTTTAATTCATTAAGTATAAATTATATAACGTTAAAACTAATCAATCACTCAATTAAAATGTCAATTTGACACTGTAAACTTGCACTAAACATTTGTACAAACAAAGTTTGAAAAGTTAAGATCGCGTTTGATAACCATTTGATTTTTTGTTTTTTTGAAAATTAAGCTTATAAATACTACTTCCATATCTGAATTTCTCTGTTTTGTTATCTACTTTTTTACATAAGTTTTCAAAAACTAATCCAAGTTTTGAAAACTAAAAAAGAAGTTTTGACAAACTTATTTTTGTTTTCTGAATTTAGTTAAAAATTCAAATGTTTTCTGAGGAGTGATGAATTGAAACTCACTGTAGAGAAATTATGAGAAAACAAGCACAAATTTCAAAAATAAAAAATCAAATGATTATCAAACGGGGCCTAAGAGTTTGAATTTGCATTGTATAGAAGAATAAGTAACAAGAGTTTGGATTTAGGTTTGAGATTTGTAAAAGTAATTGTATAGCTTCTTAGTTTATTATTTACTTAGTTCATAAGATTAGTAAAATATGTAGTTTAGCATAAACGAACCTGCATATTTAATGTAAATTTGACCTTCAAACTATACAAACTCAATTCATAAGGAAAATTAGAAGATGAGGAGAGAAAAGTAAAAAAATATGAAGATTACACACGAAACACAAATATTCGTATTAAACACGAATTCAAACACATTTGAAGCTTTGATGAATATCAACCCCACCCACAACAAAGCAGTAGTAAATAGTTCACACTAGATTTCAAGAAGCCATAAAAAACCCCAATCCATATGGACTTGCAGTTTCAATGGCAGTCTTAATTAAAATATTCCATTTTCACCAAACAAAGAAGAAGAAGAAAAAGAGAAAAAAAAACCAAATTTTGCAGGTTGATTCATCAATTTATTTTATCCAGAAGCTTTGTTGTTTGGGGCTTATCCATCTCTCCCATTGCTCACTTGCAGTTGCATGGGTCGCATGAGCAGCTACTCCCACAGCTGCAACCACTCCTGCACAGTGAATCGCACCGTGTTTAAATATAACATTACAAATGTAGAGCTAAAGATTTTAGCCTTTCTGATTTATTAAGAAAAATTATTAGGGTAAAATATACTTTTGGTATCTGAAATTTAAATTTAATTTCTATTTGGTCAAGGTTTTTAAAACTTATAACACTTTTAGTACTTAGAGAGTTGAACTTAGTTTCCATTTGATCATTGAGATTTGTTTGATTTTCAAGGTTTGAATTTGATTTCTAATTAGTCTCTAAAGTTTGAAATTGGTTTCTAATTGGTCTCTGAAATATTAAATTAGTTTCTAATTCACCCCTAAGTATAAAAAATATAAAAAAAATTCAACTCATTTAAAAAATACATAATCAAAGTCTAGTTAGCATATGTTAATTACTACATCACTATTCCATTAGGTCAATTATCGTCAACTTTATTAGAGATCATTTAGAAACCAATTTCAAACTTTAAAGACTAATTAGAAATCAAATTCAAACTTTGGAGACCCAAAATGTCACTTTTGAAACTTCAATGATCAATAGAAACAAAATTTAAATCTCATGAATTAAAAGTGTTAATTAGTTTTTAAAACCCACGGACCAAATAGAAATTAAGTTCAAATCCTAGAGAGTAAAAAGTGTATTTTACCCAAAATTGGTTATATTTTAATGATCAATTGAATTAGGTTTAAGTATAATTTATTTATGATATTTGATGTGATTGAATATAAATGGCTGTAGCCTGAACTATGAAGTATATATTCATATACAATTTCTAAAAGAAAACTCAAAATCATTAATTACTTACTTCTTCAGGATGAAGGTCTCTGTGATGGTCCTGCAAAGATTAGAAAAACGTTTTAATAAAAAAATATAAATGACCAATTATTGTCCATAAGTAATTTAGTATATGTTAGTTGATAGTAAAAGCAATATCCTTTTTTCTTTTTTTTTTTTAAAAAAAAACAACTAGCCTTCATAGGTTAGGTTGAGGTGTTTTTTTTAGAAAAATAAAATCTAATTGTCTGAATAACAAATTCTTTTTTGACATAAATAACTTCTATTAGAAGCGTAAACCCAATCCACCCATTTAAAAGAATATTTGGATTTGGGTTATTTGTCTAAATTTTGTTATAAAATTTGTGAAAATGTTAAACTTAAAGGATCTATTTAACTTCCAGAGCATAACTCAACTGATTTAAATTATATATATTTTCGACTAAAATGTCAGAAGTTCGAATCATCACCTCTACATCTTGTTCAACTCAAAAAAAGAAAAAGAAAAAAAGAAAAACTATTTACTTATTTTCAAACATCGAATTAAAGTTAGTAACCCAATTTCACCTCATATTATGAAAAACTATACTCCAATAACTTGAAATCATTTTCTAAAAAAAATGATTATCGATGATTTAACCATCTAAGCCAAATTATAAAAAAGAAATGAAACAAATCTATGCATATATATTTCTCAAAAATAATAATAAGATCAAATTCGTGTAATTTAAGTCAAATTAATTTGAGACAAATCCATAAATCAACATAATCTAAAATTTCTAATTTATTCAAATTCAACTCGACGTATGCAATTTTGATCGGATCAATTCGGTTTTTCGAATCATAGAATATTTTTAACACCCCTACCATCAACCACAGCATAATAAAGTGAAAAATGAAGTAAATTTGTACAAGAGAGAAAGAGATAGATACCCAGATTGGCAGTTGCAGCTGTCTCCACAGGAGCAATTGTCACCACATTTGCAGCCAGAAGCCATTGTTGTTGAGAGTATGAAAATATTTTCAAACTTTGAATCAAATTTTTTTCCAAAGCTATTTGGATTTGTTGTGTTTTGGGATGTAGGGCTCCCTCTCTACTTATAGAGATCTTGAGGCTCAAAATTAATCAATTTCCACCGTACACGTGGACGGTTCCTATCTAGATTTCATCACCAACCAATTTGTTTTTGTTTGGATAATCAAATAATCCACCCCAACACTCTTTCATTATGATGCATCCTCTCTCCATCATTAGAATTGAGATGAGTTTTTTGAATCATTTGAATTGGTCTATACTTTGAGAGCCTCAGCCAACCATACAAATTCTATCTTTAAAATTCAACTTGGCGATGATATTTTTGGGATCTAATTCAACTATAGGGAAGGGAGCGATCAAAATGAGAAAGATGCTATGTGAACATTGCATAAAAATAATATAATTGTAACCGAAACTTTGTTTTGACTTTTATACTATCATTGCGTGTCAAGGGATAAAAATGCAAATCAAATTTTGTACTTCATCTAGAGATGGCAAAAATCTCCACGGTGTTGGGAAAAAAAATTCGGATAGAGGTAATTACACAATGAATTGATGCACTCTATAGGTGTGATCCATGTATAAAAATAAAATAATATGATTGTCAAATACATACACTAACTATTTTTGCCTACCAAAATGTCAAGTGATAATGGCAAACACAAGTATGGAAATTAAAAGTTTTCGTTTTTCAAAAGGAAAACACTTAATTGTTTAAAAGAAAAATCAATAATTTTCTCTATTTTTTTTAATTTGAGCTTTAAGTACCCCTCTTTGCGTGATGCAATTAAAAATATTGCAAACTTTGCTAAAAAACTCACAGCCAATAAATCAAATCTTTACCACATCCTATTCTCTGATAGCCTAACTAACCAAATTATTTCATTAAAGTAAAAATAGATTTAACAGAAGTATAACTCATTGCCCATCACCATGTCTTAATAACGTTGATCTTACTGATATCACATAATTGAGTTAACTTTAAAATCATTTCAAATCCCTAAAAAAGGTAAATTTCAATACTATATGTTATTATTAATTTTTTTTATGGAAAAAAGTGAAATAGATAATTTATGGTTTCAAGATGAACCAAATAACAAATACTTTGGGCTATGGAATATAATTTATTGTTCCTTTTTTTCAATACATTTATCATATTTACATTTAAATTCTTTTATACTTTAGTCATTTATTCATTTATTGTATTATCTTTCTAAGACATCTTAATTAACTATTTTATTTGTAATATTTAATAAATTCATGAAACTTTATTTTTTATATTGCAAAATAAAACTAAAAATTTTCACGTGTATTGCTCGTGTTACTAACTAGTTTTAACATAAAAGTATGCATAAATTTAATATATTTATTTATTTTTAATTAAAAATAAAATAAGAAGCATAAATTTTTCTCCAGTAGAACTCGATTCCCATTATTCCTTGACCCTAGCCTCCACTCTCTAAAATAGGAGAATGAGGCAGGGACGGGGATGGAGAGTGTATCCCACCTCACTCTACTGCCATCCCTAGTTTTCATCCCATTTGTTAAACTCGATCGAAGGATTGAGAATGCAAAACTGATACAATTTATTTGTTATTATTTTTTAAATAAAAACTGCTACAGTTTAGATTATATAATATTGCATAAATAAATAAAAACCTAATGAACTATTTATACCAATATAAAAAGTAAATCAACACAATTCAAATACCAAGCAAATCTAAACTAAATACTAATCTAATCTAACAAAGACCTACTCGAAAATTGATTTAATTTCAAAGATATATGACATTAAGGGTATTTTTTTTTTTTATTACAAATAAATGAGTTTTTGAGAAATTTTATTCCCGAGTCAATTTTATATATTAATTTGCTTAGGCCTCAATTTCATAATTCATAGAGTGTAAGAGTGATGAATATTAAAGGTGCATGATTGAAAATGTAAGCAGTAGTCAATATGACATCACTCGAAAAAATGATTAGTAATTTCGCTTGTGTGTTATATATGATTGATCTAACCATTTCTTGAAGAGTTCTTAATATGTGTGTATATGTATATGTATGTATATGTATCCACGTGTATGTATTTTTTTACATTTACAATTTTTTTTAAAAATTGTAATTATTTTAGATTTGCCACCATCCCTTAATTTTAATATTTAAACTAATCTTGCTTTATCCATCATTTTAATTATTCTACTTATTTTCCACCATCCCTTAATTTTAATATTTAAACTAATCTTGCTTTATCCATCATTTAAATTATTCTACTTATTTTAAAATGAAAGTTAATTTGGCTTTTTTTTTATTATTTTTTTTAGTCTAACATATGAAAGTCGATTTGGCTTTGTTGACCAATGGAGATATATAAATAATGATATATCCAATGTGTGGTACACGGCAAGAAATATGGCGCTACAACATATATAAGTGTCCACGTCAAATTGTATCTCCAAAAAAAAAAAAGAAAGTGTCCACGTCAAGTTGATTTTGATGTCTAATTTATTTTAGGTTAAATTATAAATTTGGTTCATATAATTTAAAAAAAGTTAGAATTTAGTCCTTAGAATCTTAAAAGTTAGAATTTCGTCCTTAATTATGGTTTAATAAAATCTTCATAAATAGTTCAAATCAAAGAGACTAATTCTAACATTTAAAATTATAGAGTTTAAATTTTAACTCTCTCAAATTCATAGGGACCAAATTTATAATTTAACTTTTATTTTATATTTTTTTGCCTCATCAAAGTTTTCCTTCATTATTTTATCCTTAGCGCAACCAAAGAAAGTTTCAACTTTAACGTGTCTAAGAATCAATTATTATTATTATTATTATTTTGAGTTCAATAATCAATTAAATTAAGACTTATTTGATAATGGTTAATTTATTTATTATTATTTTTAAAAGTTAAGATTATAAAAAATATCCATACCCTTGAAACTAAAAAATCTAATACTTTATTTTCGACAAAAAAAAAAAAAGAAAAAAGAAAAGAAAAGAAAGAAATCCATTTATACGTATATTTTTTTCGTTTACTTTTTTATTTTTTGAAAACATTTTTAATATTTTGAGTCAAATTTTAAAAATAAGAAATATACTTTTGAAACATACTTTTTTCCTGAAAAAATCCATCTAATTAAGATTTCAAAAACATTTTTGAAAGTATGTAATTTAGAAAAGAAAGAAAATTGTTAATAGAAATGAGTTGGATATATATTTTAGAGTGAGTTTTAGATGACTTTTGAGAATAGTGTTTTGAGTGAATTACTTTTTTTATAAGCATTTTTTAGAACAACAATAAGACGTGTGTGGAAATACTTCCAATAAAAATACTTTAAGCATTCTGGTAAAATATGTTTAACAAAAAAGAAATCCTAGTGTGCTTTTGAATGCTTCTTTCTCAAACACTTAGATCAAAAGTGTTTTACAAATGGTTTCTCATAAAGTATTTAAAGGTGCTTTTGACTCTTTTCAAAAGTAATTTTACGTTATTTCAAGCATAATGATTGACAAGTGTGCTTTTAGATGGTTGAAAACAATTTATTAAATGATTTTGATTTAAACACATCAATTTCTTAATTACACTCTAAATACACCTTTTCTAGGTACACTTTTCTCTCACAAAGTTACACACTATTGCTCACTACTTTTGCGCACATATATGCTTTCTCTCACTTAATTTTTATTGTAATTAACTTTACTTATTTTCATTTTAGTAATATTATTTCTTTTATAATTTTATGGTTTTCATTCGAGTGGTTTCTCAATTCTAAAAATATTTGTTATATTATTAAAAAAATATATATTATAATACTTATAATAGAAGTACTTCTAATAAGCACTTTATGTTTTTAGAATTTTTAAAATTACTTCTACTTCCATAACAAGAGTCTCCACCCAAACACACCTTCTTTTTTTTTCTTTTTTTTTTTTTTTGCTATATATGATGGACAATTTTCTCCATCACACACACTACTTAGCCTAATCCACAGTTCATCACTTTATCTACATTAGTCCCAGCTTTTCACAATTTCCTCCCCAAGAATTATTTCATCTTTATCATAACTCTTATGTTAGATTACAAACTTAAGAGAGTTCTGCCTCATGAAAACTTGATAACGGTCAAATTCTTTATTTACTAAAGTAAAAAAACTTTCCTACTCATGTGGTGGCTCTACTACATTTTCAAAATTTTATGACATTGAAAAATTGTCATAGGCATATTTCTTGACTTTTTTTGTCTTAGAATTGCCCATCAAGAAAACTTTGTACATGACGTTATAAAAAAACTGTCATAATTAATTTTTTATGACACTTAATAGTTGTAAAAGAAGCATATTAACTAATAGACATTTGTTAATCGTCATAGTAAATTTTTTATGTCAATTAAAAATTGTCAATAAATAATTCTTAAAAACCACATTTCAGTCAAGATATATATATTAATGACAATTAACTACCATCAACAAAACGTTAATAATGACAATATGTCATCATTACAAAAACGTTAATAACATCAATGTTTTACTATTAAGCATACGTTAATTATGACTATTTTTTTTATCTCATAGAAACTCTTATTTTTTTTTAATTCAACAACATTCAGGGGTGAGAGGATTTGAACCTCTAACCTCTTGGTCGAGGGTACATGCCCACGACCATTAAGCTAAGTTTACTTTGGTCATAGGAACTCTTATTTACTCTCGTATTATTTATATTGCCCTAAATAAATAAGTTTAGATTCTTTTAAATATAATTCTTATGTTTCTCTCCTCCTTGGTCGTTAACTTGTGTGTCAAAATTGTTTTGATTTTTTTTTTTGACGACATTCAAAATTGCTTTGATAATAGTCTAGTTTATAATAATTTGTGGGTTATAATAGTCTGTAGAGTTATATAATCTGTGTTTATGATGCAAAGTTATTTAGTTTTGGTTATAATAGTCTGTGTTTGTAGTGCAAATTAAAGGTATTCCCAGATTTATTATAATCTGCGCCCCAAACAGACACTAAATTGATACACTCATTAACTTGTGTCAAAATTGCTTTGATAATCAAGTTTTTTTTTTTTTTTTGGACGAACTTTGATAATTAAGTTGAATTTCTCGATTCGTTTACTATTTTATACATTATTGGAGGATCAACCAAAGATTTTTTTTTTTTTTAATACACATTCAATTCTTATATTAAATTCAACTTGCATCGTCCATCATTTATTTTAGTTTATATTTTTTAACTTATCCTAAAATGAAATTTGGCTCCTTGACAAATGAATCTAAATGAATATTGATATATCCTAGGGACAGACGGCATGAAATAGGGCTCTACCACATAAATATATTTATATATGTCCACATCAAATTGATTTTAATATTTCATTGATTTTACTTTTTCTCTATACGAAAGTTATTAATTAATTAATTAACTAATCATTTCTTTGTATTTTTGTTCCTTTGGCAGCCAAAGAAAGTTTCCGCGTCCTATGATAAACGAGATTCGAAAATGGCCTGCCATTAATCTAAATACAAATTGTCTACCATGCTATTTTCTTCATAAATTGTAATACAAATAAGGACAAAATAGAATATGCAACTTTAGATTTGGAGACGGAAAAAAACATTTATCAATCAGATTCCCTCTTAATTTATTTATAGCATATAAATAAACCCCAAATTGATGAGAATCAATAAGGTTTAAAAAGAGTTGGTTTGTAATTTTATTTTTATCTCAAACTTGGAAGAAAATTGTATGAACAAATTTAGTTTATTGGCTAATTCGAATGAAATTAAGAAGATATTTGATTTTGTACCCAATTTCTTTTAGGTACAAAGAGTTTTGAGTAATAATTAATAACATTGGAAAGGAACAAAAAATAATTGAGATTTAAGAAAAATAATAAAAATTAGTACCAAATTTCTACCGACGCTCGTAAAATGGCCCTCAGCAGAAGTGGCTTATGTTGATGCCGCCTATTCCAGCGTTGTCAGAATTCTATCCTGATGGGTTTTTGTTGATAGTTGTTTCTACGTCTTGAAAGCCTTTTATGACGCTTTTTTTTGGCTATTTTTTGATGATTTTTGACATCGAAAAAAGCTCAAATTCTTGTAGACTTGAACATGGCTTAACTGATTACAAGACTTTAAAGCATAAATTCCAATATCAACAAGTTATCAGTCAATAATTAACAAGTTCGATAGTAGAGCAAGCTGATTGTCGATCGACACATTAGGTATCATAATTAGCAACTAATTCAAGCTGACGGTTAGCCGAAAGACTACAATTTTTAGAGAAATAGTAGTAGTTAGGCATGGCGGATGAGGACTAGGGAATGAAAATGTCTTTATAAAAAGGAAAAGCATTTTTATGACCTTGTACATTTCTTCAAGTCATTTGTGGTCACTATATGGTCTTAGACAAAGATAACAAAGACATCCAAAGTCTTTTTTTTTTTTTTTTAAAATAACATCTAGAGTCTTTTAGAAAGCAATAATTGGGGTTCTGATGAAATAGAATTTTCAATAATGAAGGGAATTGATTAATAAGGTATACAACAGTAGAAAAAGTTGCATCCCAATATTATAAGAGTATATGAGTGTTGGGAGAAAAATAATAATAATATAATAATAAAATTACTACAATATTAAATTCTCCTCTTCCATAGGATAAGTCAACCGAACAAGAGTCACAAATAATAATTTATAGAGATAAAAAAAAAAGAGAGAATGACATTGAAATTTATACTGGTTCACTCCAAACTCGGAACTACATCCAGTCTTATGCAACTGCAGGTTCTACTAAATGGGAGATTACAAGAAACTTCAAACTCGCACTACAAACTAACCCTCAATAGCTCAACAATGGCTATTGACTTTCAAGTATCACAATCCGATAGCTTGGAATAAACAACAAAAGAAAAAAAAACCCTCAACTCAAGAGAAAACACTTCTTTTTCTCTCACAAAATCACTCATTGTCACACACAAAATCACCCACCGTGATTCGAAGAAAAACTAAAGAAAGCCCACTGTCTTAATTTTTCTACACACAGCCGCACAAAGGAAACACACATTTTTATATATATGCATAAGTTGCTGCAAATAAAACCTAAAGTCCATGATGGGCCTGATGGGCCGATTGTTTCACAGCAAGACAAGGCTTCTGGATGAAGGTATTCAACGGGGTTATTTTGGCTCCACCAAAATTACTTAACAATGAGCTTGAGAAAGTAATGTAAGACGAATATCAACTATATGACAATGTTTTCGTTTGGCAGTGTCCTTTTAATTTAATGTATAAAGACAAGAGAACTGTTAAGATTTTGGTGTGGAGCCAAAATATCGTGAATTTTCTTTTGGAAACATCGGTGCACAAACCTCAATTTTATCTGCTGAAGCATTTGGGCTTAGGCCCATTTAAAGTTAGGTTTTAATATTACACATATATAAGCATGTTGTCTTGCGGCAAGTTTTTTTTATGCACAGAACGTTAGTGGCCTTTGGTTTTTCGACTAAGAAAAACAGTGCATGAGCTTGTGTATGTATGGTTTGGCAGTAAGGTATTTTGAGAGAGAAAAAGGAGTGTTTCTCTTGGATTGAAGGTTTTTTCTTCGTTGTTTATCCCAAGTTATCAGGTTGTGGTACTTGAAAGTCAATAGCTTTTGTTAGGCTATTGAGGGTTAGTTTGTGGTGGGATCTTGAGGCTTATTGTAATCTCCCATTTAGTAGAACCTGCAGTTGAAGAAATTGGATGTAGTCCCGAGTTTGGGGCGAACCAGTATAAACTTCGGTCTCGTTCTCTTTTCCCTATCTCTCTTTAAATTATTATTTGTGACTTTTGTTTGGTTGGTTTATCACGTGGAATGAGAGAATTTAATATTGTAGTAATTAAATTATTATTATATTTTTTTTTTCTCCCAACAAGAACTTATGTTATAATTATAAATGTCACGAACTTTCCCCTCCACCATCGGATTAAAAACGAAAAATAGAAAGATAAGGAGTTTTTCAACATGTGTGTTTTGATGCCAAAGATCAGAAGAAGACAAAGTACTATTAATATTTGAATTACAAGAGAAAGCAAAAGAAGAAACAATCTAAAACATAAACTTTATCTGACGATTTAGATGGAAGAAGAATGCCCTTAGATTGGGATAAGGATTTTTCCAATTGAAAAGAATATAATCCCTACGGAAGAGTCCCTTGAAGAAGAAATTTGTCAGTTGTTCAAACCTTCACAAGGCAAAAAGAATGATGAAACTCAAAGAATACATTATTATCCTTTGCAAATTGATTGACACCCATAAGTTTTTTTGTTCTAGTGGAAACATAGAGAAGGTTTCTAAGATGAAAAAATTCGAAATACTCTCGTAGTTTCTCTTTTATAAATCTAACAATTTAAAACTATCACATCCACATTAGTTATGGTTGGTCTTTTTCCAATAATTTCTCGAGAAAACGACAAACAAGAATGACGAATACGAGATCTAGGAGATGAAAACTACACAAAACAAATTTCCATTAGACACAAATTCAAACACACTTGAAGCTTTGGTGAATAACAACCCGACCCACAACAAAGCAATACATAGAGTTCACACTAGAGTGCAAGAAAGCCAATGAAAAACCCCATTCCATTATGGACTTGGAGTTTCAAAGGCAATCTTTTTTCATCAAACAAAGAAGAGGAAAAAAGAAAAGGAAAAACAAGTTTTTTAGGTTGATTCATCAACTTTATTCCATTCCAGAAGCTTTGTTGTTTGGGCCTTTATCCATCTTTTTCCAATTGCTCATTTGCAGTCGCATGAGTCGCATGAGCAGCTACTCCCACAGCTGCAGCCACGCCTGCACAGTTAATCACACACCATATTAAATTAATTATTTCATTAAATAGATCTTATATTATTTTCAATTATTGATCATCTTCTTTCAAAATATAATATAACATTACAAAGGTGGGGATAGAGATTCAGATTTTCAACTAAGAGATCATCCATCTCTTAATTAGTTGAATTATGTTCAGATTTATTATTAATGATATGAGAGTAACATAAACGACCGTAGTATGAAGCATTTATGTACTGCTTTATTATTGTGTTGTAGGTTTTTTTAAAACAAAAATTACTCATAGAATCATTACTTACATACATCTTCATGGAGATGGTCTGGGTGATGGTCCTGCAAAGATTAAAAAGTAATTTTAATAAAATTATAAAGGTTAAAATATCATTTTAGTCCCTGTACTTTGGGTTGAATTCCATTTTGGTCCATGTACTTTCAAATGTTTAATTTTAGTCCCTGTACTTTCAATAAAGTTTAAAATTAGTCCCTCACGTTAAATTAGCTTAACACCGTTAAAAGAAAATATCATTTTAGTCCCTGTACTTTGGGTTGAACTCCATTTTGGTCCCTGTACTTTCAAATGTTTAATTTTAGTCCCTGTACTTTCAATAAAGTTTAAAATTAGTCCCTCACGTTAAATTAGCTTAACACTGTTAAAAGCTCATATGAGTTGGCAAAAAAATATACATATAAAACTCCCACGTGGCACAGTCGGCTTGATGTGGTTAAAAAAAATGATGGGTTTTTTTTTTCTTAATGGGTCGGGTAGGGTTCCAATTTTATACATATAAAACTCCAACGATCCCTTCTTCCCTTTCTTCCCCCTTCCTTTTCTTCTTTCTTCGAAAATTCTATTTCAGTTTCACCATGGAAATAAGGAATTGAACAAACTAATCATAATCCTAATTAACCAAGGAATTGATAAAGATATCTAATTAATCACTAATCTTACTTCATAGTCTATCCCTTCCAAAAAAAAATTCGTCCACGAGTTTTAAAAAGAAGAAAAAATGAAGAATCATGTCATCTCTTTTGATGGTTTGAAAAAGTTCCTACTGAAAATATTTTCTTCTTCAACATTTTCGGAGCATTATTATGAATAAAATAAAGGTTAAATTATCAAAAATATCCCTGAACTATGGGGTTGGTTTCAATTATACTCCCAAACTTTGAAAAAATTCATTTTAACCCTTGAACTTTGATATTTGTTTCAAAAATACCCTTGAAGGCTTTTTTTCATTAAATTCATGGTCGGAAAATGATATTTTTGCATTTGTATTGTTGCTTATGTGAACATATTTGAACATATACGTTGAAAAAAAAAATTCGAAGAAGAAGAAGAAAGAAGAAAAGGATGGGGGAAGAAAAGGAAGAAGGGATCGTTTTTATATGTATAAAACTGGAACCCTACCCGACCCATTAAGAAAAAAAAAACCTATCATTTTTTTTAACCACATCAAGCCGACTGTGCCACACGTGGGAGTTTTATATGTATATTTTTTTGCCAACTCATATGTGATTTTAACGGTGTTAAGTTAATTTAACGTGAGGGACTAATTTTAAACTTTATTGAAAGTACAGGGACTAAAATTAAACATTTGAAAGTACAGGGACCAAAATGGAGTTCAACCCAAAGTACAGGGACTAAAATGATATTTGCTTTTAACGGTGTTAAGCTAATTTAACGTGAGGGACTAATTTTAAACTTTATTGAAAGTACAGGGACTAAAATTAAACATTTGAAAGTACAGGGACCAAAATGGAATTCAACCCAAAGTACAGGGACCAAAATGGTATTTTAACCAATTATAAATGACCAATTATTGTTATTAGTAATTTAATAGTAAAAACAATATCCTAAGTTTTAAAAACAACCATCTACTGCACGGGTAGTTCGGCTTTTTTTTTTTTTATCCAACTTGAATGTTGGAGTTAAATTTCTTTAATCCCAACAATCTTTATTAGATCATATACCTAATACAACCGAACTTAGAAATATTTTTAGGTGGGTTGATTTGGATTATTGAGGTGGTTTGTTTAAAATGTTTGCTAAAAATAGTGCAAATGTTAATCGTAAGCATCAATTTACTTATTTCCAACCATTGAATCAAGGTTAGTAACTTAATCTCAATGAAAAGCTATACGCCAAAAATAATAAGAAATTATCTCAATCCATAGATTTTTAAATTTATTTGAACTTAACTCAACCTTGATCAGATTTTTTGAACCATAAAATATTTTTAACACCCAATATGAAAATTTATTCAATGAGGTCTCCACAATATGTGGTTGTCTCTAATTAACAGTTGGATGTAGATTAAAAATTTACATGATCCTGATAACTATCGGATATAAATTTATAGTACTTTTGCAACTTCTCTTTCATACATCCAACGGTGCAAATTAAAGCTATCAGCCATATTGTGGCGGCTTATTCGAATAATTTCTCCATATACCATACCACAATATAAAATGAAAATGAAATAAATTTGTAAGAGAGAGAGAGAGAAACCCAGATTGGCAGTTGCAGCTGTCTCCACAGGAGCAATTGTCACCACATTTGCAGCCAGAAGCCATTGTTGTTGAGAGTATGAAAATATTTTCAAACTTTGAATCAAATTAATTTTCTTAAGCTTTGAGATTTGTTGTGTTTTGGGATGGAGGGGCTCCCTCTACTTATAGAAATTTTGAGGCCCAAATTGGTAAATATCCACCGTACACGTGGACGGTTTCTACCTAGACTTCATCACCTCTAATGAAGCTTCTTTATCCTTAAATTGGGTCATCAGAAATCAGACAGTCCACTCTAACACAAAAGTCGTGGGAGCTAGGCAGCATCCACTACACTATTAAATTTGAAACCATTTTTTCTTTTATAGAAAATGCTCCCACTGTTTTTTATTTGTGGCTAACCTATAAAAAATACCTCCTAACTTTGTCATTTGTTTAAAAAAATATTCATATTCTTTCAAAAGTTATAATATTACCATTGACCTTTTCATAAACATTTCAAAACTACCTTTAGAATATAAATTCATTAGAATATTGGACGAAAAATCAATGTGGCTCGAAACCCATTCTTTCAAACTTAATCCAAGCAAGCGATGATATTTTTGAATCAGATTCTGTGATAGAGAGAGCAATCAGAATGAGATAGATTCTATGTGAATGTTGAATATTTCAAGTGGTAAGAACTAGCTAGTGCCATAGTATCGATAAATAAAAATACGAAAAAAGTCAATTTTTACATCCTCTATTTGGTAAGTTGACGGCAAACTTTCAATTTCATCAAATTGACTCTGATTAAATATTTGTTGCAATTTATATCCAAATTGACTCTGATTAAATATTTGTTGCAATTTATATCCTATATTCAATGTCCACTAAATTCACCTACTAATTTTAACAACACGTAAAGTAAAATCTTTTCAAACTTACTAATTTCAACCAAGGTCAAGCATGGCATAAAATTAAATTTGATTAATGTATAAGATCAACGATTGAATATAATATTTCTTTTAAAACTCACCACATTCAAACAAAAATCTAACTTTAGTGTTGTTTTTCTTTAAAGTTTCACTAATTTCATACCATACATACTTTTTACATTCATTAAATGTACACAAGAATATTTTTATTGACAATTTAAAAAATGAAAGCCTGTTGTCAAAGAGGGTAAAATTTGTAACATCCATTCAAGTTTAAGGTAAAAATTGTACCACTTATCAAAATTTGAGGTGCAATTTGGTGAAATCGAAAGTTTAAGATGAAATTTAATACACCTCTCAAGTTGGTAAAATTTAATATTTTTCCTAAAATTAAAGTTTAGACGATCCTATTTTAATTCCAAACATTCATATTTTATTTAAATAACTAATTCTCTACACCTTGTATATATAATTAATTTTTTATTAATCATTTAAAGAAAATTAAATCTATTTCCAAATTCAGCATGATTGTAAACATTTGTTGATATAGATACTTGCTCGACATAAATGAACAAAAGATATCTCAAAATCAGGTATATATCAATAATTTATTGCATACATCAAACCAATGTCTAAAATGATTTTTTTTATTTAAAATTCAAGGATTAAAATACAATATTTAAAATTTTGGAGCCAAAATAAAATACGTATGAAAGTTTAGAGACTAAAAAAAGATTTGAATCTTTTGTTTGAGTACAACAAAATGGAGTATGAAGATTTAAATCTTCTATCTCAAGAGAATAAGTACATGTCAATTAACCACTGAGGTATACTCATGTTGACAATAAAATTGAATCTATAATGATAATTGTAGTCCAAACTTACATATTATTGCTTTTTTTTTTAACTAAAATGATACTGATTATGTGTCAAACGATAAAAATTTAAATCCAAAATTTCTACTCCTTTCCTTTCACGAGGTCTTTCGTTGAATGTTGTGAATTACAATATAAAGCTTGGTATGATATAAATGAAGTTTCATAGAAAGACATTGGAGTTAGATTTTTTTTTTTCAATTGATGAAAGTTTCGGAAGATTAATTCAATAATTGATGTTGTACATTGATTTGGTTGGATTAAGTTTGGGCTTAATTTTCTTTAAAATAAGTGAATTTTGAAAGATTTTTACATGACTTTTCATTGAAATTAGTAGACGAATGCAACAAAAGTCAAACATAAATATAAAAGGCAAAAATTGTAACATTTATCCAATAGATAAAAATATTGCCAAGATCGAAATGAGATTTGATTCCCCCACCCCCCTAAAAAAACTCTATTTACAATTATATTTTTTAAATATAGTATAATTGTAATTACTTTTATAACAATACATATCGAAAAATATTTTAGAAACTATGCTACGTACTAATTCAAAATCTTTTATTAATCAGGTTAAATTACTAGTTTGGTATCTGAACTTTCAGTGTTGTGTTTATTTGATTCATGAACTTTAAGAAGTATCTAATAGGACTCTGAACTTTTAATTTTATGTATAATAAGTTCCTGAATTTTAAAAATATCTAAAAGGTTCCTGAACTTTTAATTTTGTGTACAATAGATCCCTGATATGTTTGAAATTTTTAAAAATTAATTGATCTATTAGATACAAAATTTAGTTTTATGTCTCATAGGACCATGAACTTTCAATTTCATGTCAAGTAAATCTATAAATTTTAAAAAAATATTGAACATGTGAATGACTTATTAGACACAAAATTGAAAATCAAGGACATATTGGACACAAAGTTGAAAGCTTAAAGACTCATTGGACATTTTTTAAAGTTCAGGGATCAAATAGATACGAACTTGAAAATTCAAGGATCTATTAGACACTTTTTAAAGTTCAAAGACCAAATAGACACAATCCTGAAAGTTCAATGACTAAACTTATAATTTAACCTATTAATTAATACATGTTCTACTTTTTGTGACGTTTACTGTTATTTTTTTAATTGCAATTATTTAAATTGTCCACCATCCCTTAATTTTAATATTTTTTTGAGCTCAACAACATTTGTGGAAGATTCGAACCTTTAACTTATTCGTCAAGAGTACCTGTCGATTATCATTAAGCTATGCTCACTTTGACTTTAATATTTAAATTAAATCTTATTATGTCCATCATTTAATATTATTTCTATTTTTTTGGATTTATCTTAAAATGAAAATTATTTTGGTTTTTTTTTTTAGTTCAACACAACATTTGAGAAAGAGTGGATTCGAACCTCTGACCTCTTAAACTAAGCTCAAATTGGCAAGTTGACTACTTCACATATGGCCTATGGGGAACTACATAAATGATATATCTTTTCTTTTTTGGAAAAAAAAATCAATTTATACCATTAAATTTTGGAGGTTATATCATTTACAACTTCACACTTATAATAGTATCAATTAAAACCTTAAACTTTTATAAGTTAATCAATTTACAACTTCTTTCATGATTTTGTTTTAAAATTGTTAAAGCATAATTTTTACACGCGTATAAGACTTCTTTATATGTAGAAATTAACGTAACATTGGAGAGAAATGTTGAAATCAAATGGATAGCAGTGATTTTTCATTAATGAGTATTTTCCATCTTCTTGTTTCTTCTATTTTTCTTCACTTATTTAGGAATATCTACGGGATACTTTATCTTGTTACTTCAGTGGGATTTTGGAGGAAGAATAATTTTATATATATAGGTGATTTTGAGTTGATTTTAAATGAAATTAATTGAAAATAGTTATAAATCACTAACGAATGATCTAAATTGATTCGATTATGAAAGTTTAGGATTTAAACTGATACAATTACTAATTTTTCTTCTTTTTAGTACAACAAATGTAAGATACAATTATTAGTTTAAAATTTTAATTGATACAATTTTCCAAGTTTAAGAGTATAGAAATTGATTTTTTTCCCTTCTATTTTGTATGAATAAATAATGATATATCAATGTATGGAAACGGCATGAAATATGACGCTGCCACATAAAGAAATGTCGTCCACATTGATTGATTTTGACATTTTATCTTTTTTTATTTTCTTCGTCCATATACCAAAGTTTTTATTCGTTTGTTAACTTTGTTTTATCCTTTTGGCGAGAAAGAGAGTTTCGATGCGTATAATAATTAATTAATTAACTAATTTAAGCATAATAATTTTATTTTATTAAAATACAAGTTTAGTTTTCGAGCTTTCGAGATTTTGTCTAATAAATTCTTAAACTTTAAAAAGTATCTAATATGTTTTAAAATTTTTAATTTTGTATCTGATAGGTCACTAAAATTTCAATTTTGTGTCTTCTAGCTATTTTATTTGTGTTAAAAAAATGCTTTCATCTAGTAGACATTTTTTTAAAAATTCGCGAACATATTAGACATACAATTGAAAGGTCTAGGTCCTAATTAGACACAAAATTTAATTTTCTATTTAGTATGTCTGTTAATTTTAAAAAATGTCAAATATGTTAGGGATGTATTAGACACAATTGAAAGTTTAGAAACCTTATCAAACTATAGTTCATGAACTTATTAGACGCAATATAATCTTGAAAGTTCATATACTAAACTTATATAGTTTAATCTTTTACTTTTTAAAGTTAAGATTTTTTTTTTCTCTTTTTTTTAGTTGAACCACATGTGGGGTGGGAGGATTTGAACATCTAACCTCTTGGTCAATGACATATACCTTAGTCAGTTGAATTATGCTCAAGTTGGCTTTTAAAATTAAGGTTATAAACACTATTTATATCTTTCGATTATAAAATATATTTCAATTATATATATATATATATATATATATATATATATATATATATATATATATATATATATATATATATATATATATATATTGAAATCTTAATGAAATTTTTTAAATAAAAAGATATTTTTGTAAAATACTTTTTTCTATGGATTTCATAATTGGAAAATAAAGAAAACCTTAATATTATGATCATAGTTTGGTATAAGTTTTAGAAAGATGAAAAGTGTTTTTAGTAGATTAAAGATAATTACATCGTCAATGATTTTGAGAGTCTAAAAGCTTTGAATTTTTGTTGGAGGAAGTATCTACAACGAATTCTGAGATGAATCTTCACAATAATTTATATATATATATATATATATATATATATATATATATATATATATATGTATGTATATGTATGTAGTTCAACAATATGAAAATGGGAGAGTCAAACATCTAACCTCTTGATTGGAGTATATGTCTAAACCAATTGAATTATGCTCATATTGACATACTCTTGACAATATTACTGTAAAGCAAAACTTTTTTTAGAATACACTAAAAGTGTGTTAGACAGAGTTAAATATTTTTTTAAAAAAATAACTGTTGGATAACAAATAATAAACACTAAAACACTTTTTTTAGAAAAACGATTCTAAAATGATCAACTAAAAATCACTTTAAAATATGTTATGAGAAAAAAAAAATACATTTTTGGTCTCTGAAATTTTAGTTGGTAGCATTTAGGTCATTGAGGCCCTATTTGATAACATTCTCGTTTCTCGTTTCTCGTTTCTTGTTTCATGTTTCTGTTTCTCGTTTCTTGTTTCTGTTTCTTAAAAACTAAAAACAGAAACATGTTTGATAACTATTTTTGTTTTTTGTTTTTTGTGGTAAAAATAAAATTTAGTACATATACTATAATAAAACATATAACATGCACTAAAATAAATATAAAACTATTATAAACAGGTTATAGTATTTTATTAAGGCCCAACACCTAATTAATAATAATAATAATAAATTTTATCCTTCAAATGTTGTTCAAATTTGATTTGCAATGTTATTTCTCACTTCAATCAATTCACCCTGAACGATTTTGACTTACAAAAGTTAGTTCAATAAGACGAATTTGTAAATTGTCTAAGGTCATACAATCGAACATACCCACATTTCTTTAATTTAATAATACACTTTATTTTTATTTTTTTAAAAAATGCATTAGCCAATAATACACGCAAGTAAAATCAGAAAAAGAGAGAGAATGTATATATTTTTTTACATTTAATGGTAAACATGAAATACATTATTAGTTTATTTATTTAATAAAAAAAATAAAATCGTACCAAAAAGAAAAATAATATAGAATTAAATAGAAAATAATAACTATAAGCTCGTTAATGTAAAGTAAAATAAAATAAAATAAGAAAATAAGAGAGAAGAGAAAAACATAAACGAAAAGAGAAGAGTAAAAAGGAAAAAAGAAAAGAAAAAGATAATGAACTATTAAAAGAAAAAAGATTATGATGAAAGAGAGAGAACAAATAGAAAGAAATAAATCAAAAAATAAAAAGAAAAAAGAAAAAAAAACAAAAAGATTAAAAAGTATTAAAAGAAAAAAAATAGAATGGAAGAGAGAGAGGAGAGATGGGTAAAAAGAGAAATATGAATACATGCATGAAACCTGGAAAAAAAATAGAAACAGAATTTGAGAAACTACTTTTTGAAGTTTCTCAAAATCTGCCATTTTTTTAGAAAAATTTCTAAAAAAATTTAGAAAAGTTTCTAAAAAATTTAGAAACGTTTCTAAAAAATTTAGAAACAAGAAACATGATGATTTATCAAACATGTCTGTTTCTTAAAAAATGAGAAACATGAACAAGAAACAATAAACATAAACGTTATCAAACGAGCCATGAGTTTTCAAGCTCAACATTTTAACCTTTGACATTTGAGTTTAATAGCATTTTGGTCCGTCTGTTAACTTTTTCGTTATTGTAGCTAACGGAAGCTGACATGGCAATATTTTTTAAAATTTTAAAATAAAAAATATTTTTTTAATTTTTTAAAATAAAAAAATACACTTTTTTCTTTTCTTTTTTTTTTCTTTCTCGCTCTTCTTTCTCCCTCCTCACATTCTTCTTCCTCTGTCGGCCCATCCATTGCTTCTGCTGCCACCCACTGTTGCCGTCGTTGTCCACCACCGCATCGTCTTCTTTTTCTCTTCCTCTTCTTTCATCTCCTTCCTTTCTTCTTCTTTCTTTCCTCCTCTTCTTCTTCTCTTTCCTCTTCTTCTTTCTCTCTCCTTCCCCACATTTTCTTTTGTTCCCACAATGAGAATAACTCCTATGTTTCTCTTCTCCTTTTGTTTAGTTAGAACTAAATTGATATATTTTTTTAAATAAATTGATATTAATTCAACTTCCTTTTAACAATTTTGTAAGTTATTGGGAGGATCGACCAAAGATTTTATACACATTAATTTATCTTTTACATACCAATTCTTATATATTAAATTTAACTTGCTTCTTCCATCATTTATTTTATTTTATCTTTTTTGAATTTATCCTTAAATGAAATTTAATTTAGTTCGTTGACAAAACCTATATGAATAATGATATATCCTATGGCCTATGGGACACGGCATAACTTTTAATGCAAAAAGTTATTAATTAATTGATTATTTATTTTTTTGTATTTTTGTTCCTTAGGTGACCCAAGAAAGTTTGTGTACTATAATCAATGTGATTCGTAAATGATATCCATTACTCTTAATGCATATTTTGTCTACCATTCTATTTTCTTCAAAAATTGTGCAAAACAAAATACGGACAAAATAGAGTTTCAAAATAAATAAATAAGGACACAATAAAATGTGCAATTTTACATCTGAAGGAGTGAAAGATTTATCAACCACATTCCTCTCAACTTATTTATTTATATTATGTAAATAAACCCCCGAATTATTGAGAATGAGGCTAGAAAAAATAGTCTTTTGTTATTATTTGTGTATTGGCTTTGGCTAAACAGTAGCTTTTATATGCTTCAGCTTTTAAATTGTTTTAAGATTGCCTTTTGAGCTGACACCATTAAAAATATCGACTGAAACTGAGTTCCACACATGTATGTTTCAATTTTTTCCTTAAAAAGGTGAAATTGTAATTTCGTTTCCTAAACTGAAATTTTAATTTTAGTTATTGTACTGCATATTTTCATTAAACCAAGTTGTTTTAAACTTCAACATTTTAAGAATATAATTGCATTTTGGTCTTACCATCGTTTCATTTGATATAATGCAGAATATGTTTTGACTTTTTGCCATTATTTCCTGGTTGACTTTTCATTTATAATCATAATCAGAATCCTTGATTAATTTATAAAAACTCCATGGGACTCGGGCAAATTTCATAAATATATCTATCTATTCTTCTTCAATAATCTCTAAAGTTCTATCAGTCGTAGCAAAAATGGAATCAAATGGTACATTTCAAACACCTAATCAACAATAATTTCATCTACCTTAAGCCTATAAGATGTTTCACCATTCACAAGGCTCTTAAGACCAGCTTTAAGCTCTGCTACACCCTCTTCCAAAACGGCACAGACGGGAAAAATGGGAACTCCTTGCACTCTGGACTTTAATTCCTCGTACACTTGCTCGGCACCTTCTTCGTCGATCTTGTTAGCCACTACTAAGGATGGACGATCTGATAACCCCTTCTGATGGTGTTCAAGCTCTGAAACTAAATCTCTCAGCTGCTCCCATGGGGGTATCCCTTTTCTACCATCTAAAGCAGCAGCCAAGTCTAGCACATATGCCAAAACTCTCGTGCGTTCGATGTGACGCAAGAATGAATGTCCAAGTCCACGATTTTCGTGGGCACCCTTTATAAGACCTGGAATGTCAGCTACTGTGATTGATAAGTCATCATAATTTAAGTTTCCCAAATTTGGTCTGAGAGTTGTGAATGCATAATGACCAACTATTGGCTTTGCTCTGGAAATGGCTCCTAGCAGAGTACTTTTCCCAGCATTTGGCATCCCGACGAAGCCAACATCGGCAATGCTTTTAAGTTCTAAAACAAGCACGGCCTCGCTGCCGGGTGAACCAACTCGCAGGTTGGACTCGTTGATTTCAGATACATCGGAATTTATGGACTCATCCTCTTGCCCCACAGGCATTGAGGCATTAGGCTTCTTTGAAACTTTGAGGGCATGAACATTACCTGAACCACCTTCCCCTCCACGAGCAATGATTATTCGTTGTCCTTCTTCAGTCAATTCTGCAACATTGTATCTCATTTCTTCGCTTTCTCCAATCTCATCTTCAATCGAACTTTTGAGTGTGTCAGGAAGTGAAGAAACTGGAGACATCCCATCGGTTGATGCAACTTCAGAGGTTTCCCTCTTGAATAGGGAATCTTTAGCATTATTATTACTATTATTACACGGTAAGAGAGTAGTCGTAAATGTCGATTCGACTTCCTCTTCTCTATTTGAATATTTAAGAGACTTCTGGCGGGAACCGGAGAGATGATCAACTAGTGTGCCAGGAATCTGCCAGGGGTCTAAATCTGTTGAAGAATGATGTTCGACTACACTGGAAACTTCACCCTCCACAAGATGAATGACCGTGCCAACAGGTACTTGAACAATCTATCATTCAAATACAGTAACTTAGTAGTGTAGGATCTAATAATTTTAATAGCCAAAAGATAATTTTAAAAAAAATGGTTACGCTACAAATTAGCCCCTAAATTTTATTGCAGAATTTATTTACTCTATAAACTACACAGTTTCAATTTGTCTCTAAATTTTTAGTTTCAAGTTGTCTCTAAATTTTTAATTATGATTATGTGTAGTTCCTATGATTAGCATTATTAACTAAAAGATGACGTGACATGTTTATTAAACAAACATTGACAAATTTGGTACAACATAATAGATAGATGACAAAAACATAGACATTATGACAAAATTAAGTAGCATGTGTAAACCTATCCTCTTTTTAAAGCAAGATATCAAACTCTTTTTATAAACTATGTCACTATAATTTGTCCACCATTCCACTTCTTTCTACCCTTTCTCTACCACGTTGTGTCAAATCTACTAATATTTGTTCAATAAAGATGTCACATCATTATCTCATTAATGGCAAGAACTACATAGAATCATAATTCATAATTCATAATTTAGGGGCAATTGAAACTTAATTAAATTTATAGATTAAATAGTCACCTCCATCAAAATTAGGGACTAAATTTGTAGTTTAAATGAAAAGTATGAACAATAAAGATACAAGAAAAGGTAGCAAAGTCGCACACATACAGATCGAGAGGGGATAGATGACCTTATCTGCTCCTCTGGTTCCAATCTTATTTTTTGAAGATCCATGTCCTCCTCTACTCGCATTCTGCAAGAGATGGTAGGAATATTGATTGATATCGTAATTCTATAACTGTAAAGGTAGTTTTAATCATTAATTTTCGATATGTTTCTGTGAGACCCCCAATTAGACATACTTATCATAGAAAGGGTAGAATGGGAAATGAGTCCTAAGTTTGTTGTATTGGGTCTGTGTTGGGCTTGATGGTGGGATAGTGGGGAGGGGGGACCCGGCTGTACGGAAAAGGAAAAGGGGAAGGGTTTTTGTATGGCGGGGAGTTTTGTGGGGAGGGCAGTTTTTGACGTAGAGAAGAATTGTGGGATTAGGAGAGTCTCCGGTCTCTCTCTAATAGCTAGGGTGTCTGGATATTGTATTGTTGTTTTCTTTGGATCCTTAAAGGCAATATAATCGGCTAATAACCTCCTGTACATTGAAGAACTCTCAATGAAACAGTGACGGTTCATTTTAGTATCGTGTGGTGTCTTTTTTGAATGTTTTAGCAGGTGAATGAGTAAGGATACCTAACAATTTCTAGCATGAGCATAAAGAAAGAGTCGAACATACAATATGATGCTTCAAACTGCTGAAGTCCCAGAGAGCAGCAGAACATTCGAGAATGACATTGCCCCCCTTTCCACCATTTCCACCTGCATCAATAAGAAAGGAAGTGTTAATAACAGGAATGTGGTAGAGTCAAGCAGCTATCTCATGAGATTAGCCTGACTCAAACACTCATGATGTCAAAAGAGAAAATAAAAAGCAATGTAATAAGTAAACTCTACTAAATAGCATAATGCAGTGGTTTAGGAAGTGGTTTAGGAAGCTTAAATAAGAGCCTATAAAATGTACATTTGTTTGTATGAGTAGATAATATAATGACATTGGTCACTCTTGCCTATGATTAACCATTCCTAATTATACTTGTTAAGGGGAATGCTTTAATCTACCTTGCCTAACTATTATTCCAATATGATTTTAGCAGAAGCATAAAGAAAGAACAGCATAAAATGTGATGCTTTAAGGCTTAAGCTGCTGAATCCAAGACCGCACAATATCTGATTGTTTAATCTTTTCCTCTCAAACAAATATCTCCTTTTCCTTTCTCACACAAATTAGACCACTGAAACTCGAAATCATAGTAATGGCTAGATGCTAAGTGTAAACTAAGAGGTTATTTGGAGCACTGAGTAGATTATAACTTAAAATAGTTTGGGTTATAATAGTCTGTGGGAGTTATAATAGTCTGTGGAATTATATAATCTGTGTTTAGGGTGCAGAATTGTTTATTTTGGGTTATAATAGTCTGTGTTTGGAGTGCAGAGTTGTTTATCTCCACAAACTATTATAACCCAAACTATTATAACCCACTCAGCGCTCTAGATTAAATAATTACATCAAGCCTACCATCGGGTTGGCCGTGGCGATCCTGCCTACTACGACGAGTGCTATAGCAACCATTTCCACCATCACCTCCTTTAGCATACACCTTACACCTGTCTATCATTCTCCTCTCCTGCATAGGATCCCAATAAACCCAAACATGAGTAGAATAATTTGCATTTATAGTGAAAAAGTAATGAAAAATGGAAGAGAAGTAAAAAACCTGTAAAGGGGCAAGTTTAGACTTCTTTGAGGGAGTATCTGAGTAATAGGAAATGGCAGAAAAAAGCCATGGAGAACTTGAGGATTCTCTCGAGCCGCCTCTCAAATGTAGAACTTGTTTTAAACACAAAAGTCTCATCTTTCTCCCTTTTCTGGCCCCTCAAAGACCCTCCATGCGTTGGACAGTCATAAAGTTTGAACTAAATTTCCTTGGGATAGAGATCTACAAAATTTAAATATCAATCAATGAAACAAGAACAATATATGATTTCAATAAGGGGGGAGAAGCCAACTCCAATTGAAAAAATTCCATGATAAACCATTACTTCAGTAAAAAAAAAAAAACTTAAGATGTATAACCTAGAAGTCTTGTAGGTCAGCAGAAAAAAAAAAGTATACACAGATTGCTCGTTATGACTATTTTGCAACCAGAAAAAATGAACAAATGACTCCACAATCCAGTAGCATCAACAAGAAATGATCCCAGAGTTCCCAAAAAGTAATACTGATGCACACCATTGTCCTGCTCATCCTTAGTCATCTTCACTATGAGGACCTCATCACAAGGATCCCCATTAAAATCTCTCCCTCCAAATTTAAGCATCAGCTAGTTTCCAGCGATTTTTTCGTGCATTAGAACAGAACTAACCATGGCAAACTATCATACTATCACAAGCATCACTCTTCCGATGTGCTTTTGTCAAGATAGCCCACTTTTGAGATCACCCTAAATCAAGGCCACCATAGGAATCCACCCGACATGCTTCTTGGCCAAAGAGGAGTATCTAGCTTGTTTTTTTATCATTTGACAGACCCTTTGCAGCGCTCCAATGACATGAAACTTAAGAACGATTAAAAACTAGAAACTTAATTTAAAAATTTTAATTGATACCGACCAGGCTTAAGAACGATTGCTACTAATGAAATCTTACTCAAGAGTATTCGAGAGAACTACCTACACAACTCCTTGATTCGAAGTCACATTTGAACCTTAATTTAGTAAATTCGCATCTGCCCAAACGGATTCCAACAATCAGAACCCAATCTTTAATCATTAATCAAGTTCAAATACGCTAAGGACCAACTAAAACTCACCAACCAAGTTAAATCTTTGCTGGACAATCCACTAAATCGCCCCAATCTCGTGAATCTGACGTCAAAACGGAGTGGTTATTAGAATCTAAGCCAATTGGGTTGTGGGTGTTGTGGATCGAATGTCAAAACGCTGATTGAAGGCAACTATCGTCACTTGGTCGGAGCCGCTGTTGCTAACATCGCCAGCAAAGTAGCCGTTGGCTGCTGGTCAGAGGAAAATCGCCGCCCACGGCCTGTCGACGCCGGAAAAACGCGAAGGAAAAGAGGAAAGCATCGCGATTTGTCGCGCTCACCTGGTCTAGGGTTTGTTAAATTCTCTCTCTCTTTTTGTTTTTTTTTACAGCAAATTACTAAAATCTCATTTTTACTCATGGCTTTATCTTAAACCACAACAAACCCTTTTCTCCCTTTCTATTCCTTTTTTTTAATTCAAGAAGCTATATTAAACTACAAATTAGTTTCATCTTATGAAATAAGTTAAACTATCAAAAATACTTCTGAATTATAGGGTTGGTTTCAATTATACTTTCAAACTTTGAGAAGTTTCATTTTAACCCTTGAACTTTGAAGTTTGTTTCAAAACAATCCTTGAAAGTTTTTTTCGTTATTCATGGACGGAAAATAATGTTTTTACATTTGTATTGTTGCTTAGGTGAACATATTTGAACATATACGTTGAAAAAAAAATCAAAACACATGCATATATGTCATTTTTCGTCCATAAATTTAACGAAAAAAACATTCAATGGTTATTTTGAAACAAACTTCAAAGTTCAAGGGTTAAAATGAAAATTTTCAAAGTTTGGAGGTATAATTGAAACCAACCTCATAGTTCATGGGTATTTTTGATAATTTAACCTATGAAATATTTAGAAGAAAACTTAGATAAACTTGAGGCTTTTAAAACTTGAACTAAAAGTCTTAAGAAGAATTAAATTCTCAAAATTATCAATTCAAGACTTAATTAAAAGTCTCTCCTCTAAAATTTTGAAAACTTAGGCCCTGTTTGAAAACCATTTAGTTTTTTATGTTTGGTTTTTAGTTTTTGAAAATTAAGCTTATAAATACTACTTCTACCTATGGGTTTCTGTATTTTCTTATCTACTTTTTATATGTGTTTTCAAAAACTAAAAATAAAATAGTTTTCAAAAACTTATTTTTGTTTTTGGAATTTGGCTAGAAACTCAAATGTTTCCATAAGAAAAACGGAAACCATTGTAGAGAAGATAAAAATTATTATAGAGAAATTGCGAGAAAACAATCACAATTTTCAAAAACTAAAAACCAAAAACCAAGGCCCCGTTTGATAACCATTTTGTTTTTGGTTTTTGGTTTTTGAAAATTAAGCCTATAAATACTACTCCCACCTATGGTTTTACTTATTTTGTCATCTACTTTTTACCTATATTTTCAAAAACCAAGCCATGTTTTGAAAACAAAAAAAAAGTAGTTTTCAAAAACTTATTTTTGTTTTTAGAATTTGGCTAATAATTCAAATGCTTCCTTAAGGGAGATGAAAACCATTGTAGAGAAATTGGGAGAAAACAAGCTTAATTTTCAAAAACCAAATACCAAATACCAAATGGTTATCAAACGGGGCCCAAATGGTTATCAAACGAGGCTTTAATTATCTTCGTTCAATTCATTTAAATCTAATTCACTTAAATTAGATTTCAATAAATCATTTTTATTAACCCAATTAACCTCCAAAAGTGTAAAATTGGCTTCATCTGAAAACGTGGGGCGTTACACGCTGGCAATGAAGGAAACGCAATCAGGGACTGAGGGAGGAAGGGAGATGCGATGGAAGGGAGGGAAGATGGTTTTGCTTATGGTTTTGCTTGATGACGGAGAGGAGGGAAGGAGAAGCATGTGGGAGGGAGAGTGAAATTTTGGACGAATTTAGGGGAGCGTTTTTTGCCCTAAGTAGAGGAGTCGGTGGCGGGAGGCTTCACGAGAAGGAGACAGGGTAGAAGATGAAAAAATAGGACTCTTTGTTGGTTTGGCTTTTTAATTTGTCTCTTTACTTTTAAATGAAAAAAACTTATAAATAAAATAAATTATCTTTAATCAATGACTGTTAATCAAAATTATAAATGTATGACATTGAAAAGCTATCATAAATTTACGACGCCAAAAAATTGTCGTAAATTTTTTAAAATATGAAAATCTCCATTTTTTTGCCAAAAACGTGCCCCCAGCCATCTATGACATTTTTTTTCTCCCTCTCCTTCATTTGGTTATGGTGTCATAGAATGTCAAAATTGTAGTAGTGTATAATGATGAAAAACAAAGAATAGGCATTTGACCAAACCATAAAAGTTTCCCTAAGTGGGTCAGTCATACAAAGCTGCATATTGGATAGAAAAGCTCTTGAACTTGAGGCTTGTTTAAGTGTTTCTATAATGCCTCCAAATTTCAGCTTAAATTATGGAACATTACTAAACTTTCTTACTTATTTAAACTCAAGTACAACAACAATGTTAATTAGACCAACCTAAAATTCTACTCTTTACTCAAGAAACAATAGCAAACTAACGTTTTCAATTTAAAAGCCTCAAACTAATTACTACCTTAGACAACAACTATAAACCAAACTCAAATAAAAGAAAAACTCAATTATATTAACCCTCCAAGAACAACTCAAACTACGTAACAGGTTTAGTGACACCAATGCTAAACTCCAAAACCAAGCAAATACCAACGCTAAATTCTAACTTGAACATAAAGACAAAGTAATAAAAGAATGATCTAGCAACAACAAGTTCACAAAACTAAACTCAACTAAAAAATAAATAAATCAACTAGTTAATGGTCTATTTCATCATGCCGCCTTCTGATTGGATGGAAACTTGTAAGTTAAAAATAAAGGAAGATGTTCAGCCTAGTGCAAATGCACACTATCGATGCAAGTAATAAAACAGGAGTATTCCTGAGTATCGATCCCACAGGGAACGAATTTTAACAAAAGATTGAAAATAGAAAAAATGTGTTCAAAAATTGCAACTTGGTAACTAAATTGCAAAATCGGGTTTTGGTTGGTGTGAAATAGCAATGGAAATAAAAATCGAAATGCAAAAATAGATTGCAAAAACAGAATGCAAAAACAAATTAGGTTCTTAGAAGACTAAGTGAGTGACTTATATGTCTATAATCCCTCTAACTTAGATCAATTGGCCTATACAATTTTACTCAGTTTTGGAGTTTTTTACCCTATGTCTAGGGTAAAGATTGGCTTATGTCTAAGCTCTTGTCTCCATTGCTTGTGCGAAATTCTGTTTTTCACTAATCCTGTCGGTATTAGTTCCAAGCTTAGTTTGCTACCCTAGTTGATCAATCTAGGATCACAAAGACGTTTAATTCAACACAAGCAAACAATTGAAATGTAGGCTCGGTTGTTCTTTGCAATTTAAACTCAACTTACTTCTTAGGGAATTCACATCCTTGAACCCCTAAAGAGGATTTAGCTTATAACTAACTCAAAAGCTTCTAAGTAAAATTTGGAAATAATTTTCATGATACAAGAAGTAATCTATTGTACTACTCTAGAATAAAAAAGGATGGGAAGTACTTGTTGTAATAGGGGAAAAAAAAAGAAGATTGAAGCATGAGCTGAAGAAAACAATAATCAAAACTCCATTAACTCAAAAATACACTTTGCTGGACATCAAACCCATGACCAAATTTTTCAGAAAATTCATCTTCAAAATGCTTCTTTAATAAAGAACTCAACTCCAAAGTTTAATACAGAAAGTAAAGGAACATAACACAACATAATTACAACCAAACTAAATTACATAAATCAAATTCAAACTAAACTAAGAACAAGTTGAAAAAAATTGAATAAAACCCATTATTTTCCCTTTAGATTTCAATCGATTCAACCCTGTTATTGTCGAGAAGGAATGAATCTTTACAATCCAAACCGTTTGGATTGGATTGAAGCTAAGGAAGAACAAAATGACTTCTTGGATGTGAAGGGAATAATCGAATTAAACCCACAGCGGAAACATAGGAATCGTCTTTGATTTATTTAGAATTAAACTAAAATACAAGGGTTAAGCAATAAATACCTTGAAAATATGGAGATTCTTCTGGCGGGTCTTTATCTCCTCCACAAAGTCTTCCTTGCTATGACTCTAACAAAAGATCAAGGCTTGTGGGAGCCTCTTGAAAGAAAATCCTCAAGGGATTAAAGAGGAAGAGGTTTAGAGAGAATTCTCTAATTCTCTCTTTGAGGAGATGTGTGTTGTTCAGAATGCTTCAACCCAAGGGTTCTATTTATAGAGACCAAGAGAAGATCTTTGCCATTATTAAACTATTATATTTTAATATCTAATATATTAAAATATATCTTTTATTTATTTGAATCTCATTCAAATCTCCTACGATATTTATTTATTTGAATATTATTCAAATTCTATAAATATCTTTTATTTAATATATCAAATATATATTAATTATTTTAATATTTAATGTATCAAATACAATAAATATATTTTCCTCTTTTATATTTAATATATCTAATATATTAAATATTAATTTGAACACTTCAAATTAAATATTAATTTGAACATTTCAAATTTTTCTTTCAACAAAATTGATCTTTTAGTGTTACTATGAGCTAGCAAGGGGACCTTATGGACCTACAGATTATAAGCTCCAATGATACAAAATTAATTAATTAAACTCTTTAATTAATTAATTTTCATTCATTAACTATAGGTCACTCCACTATAGATCTAGAGTTGCACTCTTATGCACTGTAGGACAAGTTGTGTCCATAGATATAATCATTACATGCAAGTCGATCCTTCACGAGTTGTTCGTAATTACAGCTGGGTCAAAAGTCCGTTTTACCCCTATAATTACATCTTGCACCTTAAGTACCACTGATTCTCTAATGAACAATATGTTTATAATCTAATTATAAACTAAGTCCCTCTCGGGCCAATGAGAGGGTGGGGCCCCATTGTTCAAGTCCCGAAATCAGCATTTAAGGGAACTACTCATCTACTTACCCTATATGGGAATGAGTGAATTCCATCTTGTGAGATTATGTTCCCAGCTCCCTATTTGATCAAGTCCCCAAAATGGTAGGCATATTGAATCGGCTACAAAAGCCACTCTCACCATGCAAATCAAAGGACAAGCCCTCATAGGCAGGAGTTCATAACTCACTCAGGATTAAGATCGAGTCGCATATGATCATCCTGATGAAATATGAATCTTCTCAATTAACGGATTTATAAAGAGAGATTAAATATTTCGTGGTCCAGTCTTATACAAACTCATTGTATAAGATACCCCCACTCACATGTCTCCACATGAATGATTTGGATCAAATCATTTGTAACTATTACAAAGTGGGCCGTATCAATAGTGTTACCAGGATAAGGCACCCAACCTTATCCATATACTATGACCCTTTAGGTTATTTCTTGAACATGATCCTCTCGTATGTCAACCACATACTGTTCAAGATTACACTAAAAACCTTGAATTTTTCATATAATGGGTAATATTATATTGAAAATAAAATAATCAAAATTATTATTAATTATTAAATAAATTATTAATTACGAGGCTTTAGGGCATAAATCCCGACAATCTCCCACTTGCACTAAAGCCGGCGAGACATGTATCCTAGGGCATACTCTATACCCAACATGTTCTCCCACTTGCCCTAGCAAAGATGAGACATGTCTCGTAATCCTAGACATTCTAGGTGACCCTCAAACACTTTAGCCTGGAGAGTCTCTTTATATAGATCCAAAGAACTGCCGTTAAAAGCCATCTTGGTCACTACCATGATGCTTTCTCTCTCTCGATATGATTCCCTATACATTGGTGTTTTCTAATTTCCTTAATATTAGTCTTTGCACCAGTATTATCATAATAAAGATGATAGACTAAATCATATTTGAAACACCTTTCAGATCTTTAAGGAACTATTTAAGTCATACAAGTTATTTTCTTGCTTCACAAGCAAAACAATTTAACTTATATACCATACTCCACCACCTAGGGTAAGATTTATCTTTACATAGATTTCCTAAATCTTTGCAAGAACCAGTGTATCTTGTAAAGATCAAATCTTTAACTCCATACACAAAAAATTTCTCATCATCCATAGATAATTTGAGAAAGTTTTTAATTTTCTACTCAAACGGTCATACCATTCGTTTAACTGATATATGCTAACCAATTGTATATTAAATGTTCAGTCTCATTTATGCATATCATATACTCTCAACATTTGAGGTGTCTTAAGATACACTTTCTTAGACATAAAAATCAAATATTTGACAACAATTTTGTCAATATAAGATGTTTGAGACAAAGTTAACATTTTGTCCTCAAAATCTTCATTTTGGACATTTAAAATATACTGAGTCATTCCAAATCACTTATTTGGAATTGGTTACTTAATCAATGTTTTATGTTAGACATCTTACATCATTCATAATGGGTAAAAATATTACCAACATAAAACATGAGAAAAATCCACTAAGCAATTAATGATTTTCTTGTCTATACAAGCTTCATTAATATTTATCCAAAGTCATAGATTTTGATACTTTTATCAAACCTTATATTCACAGATCTAATGATAAAATTCATTTCATAAATAAACCTTTACTATTTCGCAAACTTTTTGCTTTTAATCTTTGAAAATAAACATATCTGATTGATTTGTGTAGATGCATTATCTAAGATTTCTTTTCATAAAAGAATTCTAAACATTCATTTTCATATCCCATATGCAACAATGAATTAAATAATACTTACAGACTTTAGTATGACAACAAGTGAGAAAGTTTACTCTTAGTCTACTTTCTCCTATTAGGTCTAACCATTTGTCATTAGTCTCACTTTGAGAGTAATAAACCTTCAACTTTGTCATCTAACATGACAGTTTGGGCTTCAAGTAAGTCCTTGTAAAGGTTGAGTCATCTCATAACTCTCCCACTACGATGAGGCTTATCCAATTCATGACTAGGATCCATTTGACTTTCAAATATAATTAAATTGTTAACAACTTTTGTTAACTATTTAGTGGCTTCACTTGGAATCAATTTATTAACACTATCTCACCTTATTAAAGGTTTGTAGTCTTTTATTTGACATTTCTTATAAAATTGATATTTGTCATACAAATACCTTATTCGTTTTAGAATTACATAAAGACCACTTTATACTCCTTAGGGGTGGCCTACACTTAGGCTTATCTTTGAACATATACAAGCTTTTTAGGCTTGTTTCAACACGTGAGCTTAACATTCCCAAATGGTGAAGTGTTGTAAACCAGCTTTACTACTCTTCTATAATCTTTAAAATTGTCTCGTAGACACTTTTAGAGGGAATCATGTTCACCATGCAATCTCTATTGCATTTCCTAACCGGAGTATGGTAATGGTGTGTAACTCATTACTAATGTGACCATGTCTAACAAGGTCTTGTTTCTCCTCTTGCAGCCCAATTTCACAAAATTGCACTTGGTATTACGATAATTGGGATAAAAACCCATTTTCTATCAATTAGTTTTAATATGCAAGGTTCCTGTACTTTTTATTATGATCTGATCATAATATCTTGATAGATTTAATTACCTAATCGATTTTTTTTTTAACTTTAGTCTTAATTTTCTTGAACATTTCAAAAATTTAGACTTATGTTGTATTAGGTAAAGATACTTGTACCTTGAATGATCATCAACTAGAGTGACGAAATATTCATGACTTTATTTGACCTTTACATTCACCAGACCACTTGGGTCAGAATGTGCAAGCCCAAAATATTCTTTGGCGTTCTAGCCCTATCTAATAAAGGCCCAATGATTATCTTGCATGAAAGACAAGATCTACAGACATGTAAAGTAATTAACTAACTTTTTAGAGAATTACCTTTTACTAGTATTTTCATTCTATTCAAGTTGATGTTAATCAACCTTAACAGCCAAAGTCAAGTATCATCTTTTAGGAGAAAATAATGTCTTTCTATTTTGGATTCTATAATCCTGAATATCTCAGTATTTTGTAGTATAGTATATGTCAACATTTTTAACATATACAAATTGTTCTTATTTTCAGCTGAATGTATTTTCAAACAATTTTGAAAATATAAACTTTTATACTTCAAAGTAATTCATACTATATGAACATTTTTGTAATAAAGTTCAAGAAATTGAATTTCTCTTATGGTTACTAAAAACATCATATTCAGCATTATGTAACAATTTTTACTTAATGACATCTTAATGTCTCCCACTACACTAACTGAGATAGGCTTCCTGGTGCTAACTTGTAGAAATTATTCTACATGTTAAGTATTTTCCAAGAATTACATATTAAATGTAATGAAGAATAAATCTTGATAGTAGATCTTATATCGACTATCTAGGTGGCATTTATATTCCACCAAAAATCTAGTAAATCAAATTTACTTTCATTTATATTTTTCTTCCTAGAGGCATTTCAAAAATTCCTCTTATTATGACTGTCCTAGCTAATTTAGGAATTATTTCCTTTTATATAGCTTCAATCATTTGGTTTCTTTACTTGGATTTTTGTAATACTTAATTTTGAGATCATTTAGACAATTTTCTAAATTTAGCTTATGTTGACTTCAACATTCATATGTTGTTGTCATTTTCTTTATCTTCTAAACTTGACATCTAACATGTCAACTAGGAGAATACGTACAAGCTATCTCGTTTACTTTTGATTCATTAATCACGTGCTTCACGAACAATTCGAATAGCATTAACAACAGGTTTCGAGAATATTTCTCAATAAAGACAAATTCAAAATTTTACACTACCATTATAGTGTTAATGTTACTTTTCCAAGTAATAAAATTTCTCAATTTTGACTTATCAGTAATAAAATTAAAATTATGAGAGAAACTGACAGAATATTGAAATATATAGTATATAATTTAACATAATGCAAACAATTATCCATTCAATTTTAGCATAGAAATCAAACAATTTGAAAAAAAAATAATTAACCCTATAAATCATTTCTAATGCTATGGTACTTTAGTGAGTTAGAATAAGTGCCGCCGTAGGGTAGGTCAAGTATTCCTTCACTAAACTGAGACAATCTCAACAAAGTATTATTAATTACGAGGCTTTAGGGCATAAATCCCAACAGGATGAAAAACGCAGCTGGACAAAATGCACTTAGACCCAGAAAACCCATTTTTTTGCTTGAGGAAAAACACGTGAAGATGGCTCCTTTTTTCCGACACCCATTTGCTCCTTTTATTGCTTTCAAAACTAGGGTTTATGATATTATTTTTTGTTTTAAAATGATACTAAAATGAACTATCAAGTAGTATAGAATAAATAAATAAGAGGAAAAAATAGGGTTTAGGGTTTTGCCAATGCACATTGTGTTGGCAAAAGTAAACATCTCTCGACGCATACATTAGTTGTCGGGAGAAACTTTTTCCCGACGCAACAGGTTGCATTGGACGAAGTCCACTTTTCTCGACGCAATGCCATTTTTGTCTGAAAGTGGCTTTCCCGATGGCATTATGTCGACGAAATTGCTGACGAAATATTTTCGTTGGCCAAGACCTTTCCCAATGCAATTTAGATTTTTCCCGATGCATTGTTGCAAGTGAAAAATCTTGTAGTGACTCCTTTGGACTTCATGGGCTCTGATACCATATTAAATCAACAATCAACCTAAAAGCTTAAGCTAATGGATTATGGTAAATTTAATTATATCAATACTCCAACACTACCCCTCACTTGTGGACTTGAAAATTTGTAAAAAGACCCGACAAGTGAAGGTGGCTCCTTTTTTCCGACACCCATTTGCTCCTTTTATTGCTTTCAAAACTAGGGTTTATGATATTATTTTTTGTTTTAAAATGATACTAAAATGAACTATCAAGTAGTATAGAATAAATAAATAAGAGGAAAAAGTAGGGTTTAGGGTTTTGCCAATGCACATTGTGTTGGCAAAAGTAAACATCTCTCGACGCGTACATTAGTTGTCGGGAGAAACTTTTTCCCGACGCAACAGGTTGCATTGGACGAAGTCCACTTTTCTCGACGCAATGCCATTTTTGTCTGAAAGTGGCTTTCCCGATGGCATTATGTCGACGAAATTGCTGACGAAATATTTTCGTTGGCCAAGACCTTTCCCAATGCAATTTAGATTTTTCCCGATGCATTGTTGCAAGTGAAAAATCTTGTAGTGACTCCTTTGGACTTCATGGGCTCTGATACCATATTAAATCAACAATCAACCTAAAAGCTTAAGCTAATGGATTATGGTAAATTTAATTATATCAATACTCCAACACTACCCCTCACTTGTGGACTTGAAAATTTGTAAAAAGACCCGACAAGTGAAGATGGCTCCTTTTTTCCGACACCCATTTGCTCCTTTTATTGCTTTCAAAACTAGGGTTTATGATATTATTTTTTGTTTTAAAATGATACTAAAATGAACTATCAAGTAGTATAGAATAAATAAATAAGAGGAAAAAGTAGGGTTTAGGGTTTTGCCAATGCACATTGTGTTGGCAAAAGTAAACATCTCTCGACGCGTACATTAGTTGTCGGGAGAAACTTTTTCCCGACGCAACAGGTTGCATTGGACGAAGTCCACTTTTCTCGACGCAATGCCATTTTTGTCTGAAAGTGGCTTTCCCGATGGCATTATGTCGACGAAATTGCTGACGAAATATTTTCGTTGGCCAAGACCTTTCCCAATGCAATTTAGATTTTTCCCGATGCATTGTTGCAAGTGAAAAATCTTGTAGTGACTCCTTTGGACTTCATGGGCTTTGATACCATATTAAATCAACAATCAACCTAAAAGCTTAAGCTAATGGATTATGGTAAATTTAATTATATCAATACTCCAACACTACCCCTCACTTGTGGACTTGAAAATTTGTAAAAAGACCCGACAAGTGAAAATCAATATTAATTGGGGGAGAAATTGACATTATTGGAGTTTGAACACAAGACCTCTTGCTCTGATACCATGTTAAATCACCAATCAATCCAAAAGCTTAAGTTGATGGGTTATGGTAAATTTAATTATATCAACACTTTAACATGATATCAAAGTAAGAGGTCATGTGTTCGAACCCTTGTAAAGTCGTTTCCTCCCTAATTAATATTGACTTCCACTTGTTGGGCCTTCTACAAATTTTCGAGGCCACAAGTGAGGGGAGTGTTAAAGTGTTGATATAATCAAATTCAGCTTAAGCTTTTGGGTTGATTGGTGATTTAACAAACAACTCTACACCCCAAATACATATTAAATAACTCTCCAGACACAAACTTTATAACTACAGACTAAACAAACTTTGCATCCAAACATAGATTAAATAACTCCCTAGACTAATTAACTACTAAACAACTCCAGGTTAAGTATCTCCACTCCTTTCCCCAAACGCTTCCTTAATGTATTTTCATGAAGGTTTAAGCCACTTCTATAAGAGTTCTAAGCCTCTTATAGTCCAAAGAAGGCATAAGTCTCAAGGTTAAAACTTAGAGGCTCATCTCGAGGTGAGCCTTAAGGTATAAGCCTCAAAAGCCTTTTAAAACATTGATTGATTGACAGTCTAATACCTTGTAAGGACACCTACGTTTTCTCATTTCGATGGCACTTGGAGAAGAAATGCATACCATGACTTGAAGTGGTGGCAATAACGTAACCAGCACTACAAGAATTTTTAGATTTGCCGACGAACTTTTTCCCGACGCAACACTTTTCGTCGGAAAAAACATACTTTTCCCGACGAAAATGGCAAGCGTCGGAAAATTTACACACTTTTCCCAACGCTTGCCATTTTCGTCTGGAAAAATATGTTTTTCCTGACGAAAAGTGTTGCGTCGGGAGATTTATTTGCGCGTCATAGCTCGTCATATGGCGCGAAAAGATAAGTCGACGTATTAAAAGGCTATGCCGACGCTTTTGTAGCGTTGGGAGAAGTTAATTAAGTGAAACGCGCGTTTCACTTTTCCCGACGCTTTTTTTGACCTATGCCGACGCTTTTTTGCGTCGGGAAAAATCGGCGAAAAAATAAAACCCTAGCCCTTTCTTCTTCTTCTTCTCCTCTTCTTTTTCTTTTCTTTTTCCCTCTTTTTCTTCTTCCTTTCTCTCCGCCGTCTACATCTAAAACTCCATATACAGTCACCTCATTTCTTCTTATTCTTCTCCATTTTCTTCCATTTTCCTTCACCCATGTCCTCTATCTTCTATTTTTGGTGTTTTTCTTGTAGGTTTTGACGGCATGAGGAGGAAGTTCGATTTTGGGCATTTTGAGGGAGAAAATTTATGGAGTTTGCTACTTTGGAGGTATATAGAATTTTTACATTATGTTTTTTTTAGTTTATTTAAGATTTAAACTTAGTTATTAAGCCTTTTGAAGTTAAAGTTTTTACTTTGAATGTATTATGTAATCAAAGTGTTCTTCTCCATTATCTTCCATTTTCCTTCACCCATGCCCTCTATCTTCTATTTTCGGTGTTTTTCTTGTAGGTTTTGACGGCATGAGGCGGAAGTCCGATTTTGGGCATTTTGAGGGAGAAAATTTATGGAGTTTGCTACTTTGGAGGTATATAGAATTTTTACATTATGTTTTTTTTAGTTTATTTAAGATTTAAACTTAGTTAATAAGCCTTTTGAAGTTAAAAAATTTACTTTGAATGTATTATGTAATCAAAGTATAGTTTGGAGAATACTTGTGTGGTTTGGAGGCTATTTATGTGATTGGTGTTTAGTTTGGAGCTTATTGTTGGATTAAAGTATGATTAAATCGTGATTTTGAATTTATTGTGTGTTCGAAATGTGATTTGTAGCGTAATTATTTGATTAAATTGTGATTTATAGGCTCTTTATGTGATTAAAGTTTGATTTGAAGCTTATTGTGGGATTAGACATGTGGTTTTGAGCCTATATTTGTGTGATTAAATTGTGACATTGAGTCCAAGTGTGTGTTTATTTGATTTTGAGCATCTTGTGTGTGATTAAAGTTTGATTCTAATCTTATTGTATAATTTGATTTGTAGGCTATTTTGTGATTTTTATCCTATTGAGCCTATTGAACATTAAAATGTAAGTGTTAATTTTTAGCTTACTTTAAGGTTATATATTGAATTAGAGTGCTTATTTTGAGCTTAGTGAAGATTTTATTGTGATTTTATTCTCTTAAAATTCCTAAGTGCCTTGTATATGTATGTACTTGGAACTAGGTTGGTGCACAAAATGCTATACTCAAAGACACATTTCTTTAATATATCCTTGGATGGTTAGAATGAAATTTGTACATTAGACACTTTTGGAAGATTTTGGAGTGAGTTAATCATCTAAAATTTGTACATTAGACACTTTTTAGTGATTTTAAGTAAGAATAGATAAGTTATACCTTTTTTAGGTTTAGTTTGGGTGAGTTAGTGAGATGTGTAAGAAGGTTGTTTGAGTGAGTTTGTGATATTTGAAGTAAGAGCTTCAATGAGTTAGGAATGTTTGTTGGTTTTTAAAATATGCTTAGGCACATTTAAGACACTTTTATAGTATTGGAGGGTGGGTTGTGTGCTTTAAGTTCACTTTAGACATTTTTTTAGCTTTCTGTAAGAGTCAAAATGATACTTAGACTCTTTTCATACACTTTTTGATAACTTTGTAGGTTTTAAGGAGCATAGTAGACTCTTTTAGGTCATTTTGAGTTATTTTTTACCTCGAAATACGCTTAGGCACCTTTAAGACATTTTGTAGCATATTGGGGTGGGTTGTGTGCTTTAGGTTCACTTTAATTTTTAGGTTTCTTTGAGAGTTAAAATGAGACTTATACTATTTTTAAGCACTTTTTGGCCAATTTGTAGGTTTCGAAGAGCGGAGTAGACACTTTTAGGTTGTTTTGGGTTAGCTTTTTGCCTCAAAGTATGCTTAATCATCTTTAAGACACTTTTGTAACATCAGAGAGTTAGTTGTGTGGTTACAGCATTTTCTAAGTTTCTTTAAGAATCAAAATGACACTTAAACTTTTTTTAGTCACTTTTTTTACCACTTTGTAGGTTCTAAGGGGCGAAATAGATACTTTTAGGTCATTTTGAGTTTTTTTTGCCTCAAAGTATGCTTAAGCACTTTTAAGACACTTTTGTAGCATCGAGGGGTTGGTTGTGTGCTTAAGTTTCACTTTAAGCACTTTCTAAATTTCTTTGAGAGTCAAAATGATACTTAGAATCTTTTGTGTTTTAGTTTCACTATATGCACCTTATTTTATTTTTTGTTTTATATTTAAAATTTTTTACATTATTTTTTTTTTCAGATTTGTAGTTGTGTAACTTTGAAGACCTATTTTCTAAAAATAAAGACGAAGACGAAGATTGAAGCCTTCAAGATTAATTGTTTTATTTCTGATGTATTTTTTTCTTCTTTCGAACTCTAGTACAAGTAGATATTGAATATTTTGTAATCACATTATTGCATATCAATACTATTATTTTTTATGATATTATTTTTTGTTTTAACATGATACTAAAATAAACTATCAAGTAGTTAATAAATAAATAAATAAATAAGAGAAAAAAAAATAGGATTTAGAGTTTTGCCAACGCACATTGCGTCGGCAAAAGTAAACTTCTCCCGACGCATACACTAGTCGTCGGGAGAAACTTTTTCCCGACGCAATGCATTGCGTCGGGAGAAGTTAACTTTTGCCGACGCAACACCATTTTCATCGGGAAAAGCTTTCTCGACGGCTCTATGCCGACGAAATCGCCGACGAAGTTTTTTCGTCGACCAAGAGTTTTCCCGACGCAATTTTGACTTTTCCCGAAGCTTTGTTGCATCGGGAAAAGTGAAAAATCTTGTAGTGCAGTGGGGCAAGTATGAATTTTGAAAAATTGAGAATAGTTATGGCCTTGTTTGATAACCATTTGAGTTTTTGGTTTTTGAAAATTAAGCCTATAAATATTTCCACCTACGGGTTTCATTATTTTATTATCTACCTTTTACCCGTGTTTTAAAAAAACAAGTCGAAGTTTTGAAAACTAAAGAAAAATAGTTTTCAAAAACTTTGTTTTTGTTTTCAGAATTTGATTGAGAAATCAGATTGGGTGAATTCCACGAACGTGCTTGGTTATTACGATTATTTTGTGGTAACAGATGATGGTTACTTCCGGATTCTAATGGTCTCATAGACCAGCCCTTGTACATTAAAATTACGATTAACCTGTCCTAATTCAAAAGCTGCCAAATATTATTATTTTTCCCTTAAAATTTATAATGTGCGATTAAGCCATTGTTGTTTGCTTACGCAATTAGCGGTGGGGCTTAAGTACCCTCTTCTTGATGCTGATGTTGGAATCGCTATGTTTTATTAGCCTGAAGTTTACTAGTCCAATGGATGATGGAAGTTAATAATATGAAGCCTACCAGTGAAGTATCTGTCTTCGAGACAATTGCTAACTATAAGTGAATCAAATATTTACTAAAACTAAAGATTATTAATAATGCTATCTACTTTACTAAAACTAAATGTTAATGCTTGTTTTATATGTTGAAATAAAACATTTTATAAGTTTATAGTGGTTGAAAAGTAATTCAAGATTCACAATTGAGGAGAAAACTAATTTTGGCATGATTCAACTAGTTAAGGTATTATATTGATCAAAGGTTTGAGGTTTGAGTTTTCCCTACTACGTGTTAGAATTCAGATAAATAAATAAATTTGGAGACTAACCTAAATAAATCTCTAGAATAGATTATGAGACATTTCTTTTATTTCCAAATGAGAGAGTAGTCATATAGGCATTGTTGAAGCTATTTAGAGAAGATTTTGAAGTTCATGTTTACAAGTATTTAAAGAATATTAAGGACATGTTTGAGAATAATTTTGAAATTGTTAAAATCACATTTTTCATGTTCAAAATCATTTCAAAAAATGCTTTTAAACATTCAAAATCAATTTTGATTATATGATCAAGATTGCGTTTAAAAGTGTGAAACAAATTATTAAATTGATTTCAAATTATTAAAGACATGTTTCGGAGTGATTTTAAATATGACAAAGATGATTTTAACCATTTCAAAATCACTCCCAAACATGCACTAAGTAGTAATGTGTGGATGTTATCTTCAAAGGATAAAAAAAAGGCTAAAGGAAGAACAAAAGGTTAACTTAATTAATAAGCCAAGCTATAGACTAATTGTTTAATTAATCAAAATTAATCATATTTTAGGTAATAAAATTGTAATTAGCTAATTGTTTTATTATTGATTAGCTAATAAACTTTTTTGTTAGTTTAGTTAATAAAATTATATTTTTCTTAATTGACAAAGAGAGCTAATTAAAGGTCTTAAAAAGTCGTTGAGCAATTTTGATTAAATTATTAGTTGATTCATATGTGGGTTGGTGAAATCAATTAGCTAGGATCCTCTTTTTATTGATATTCCCTTAGCCTTTGTTTAATTATTTGCATTGATTTACTCTTTTTATCTCAAATATCGCAATCTTTAAATAAACTTGGTTTGGTTAAATAGAACTTGATAATTAGAAGCCATATTGTTTAAGATAGGTCATCAACGAAAAGTTTGCACGAGATCAATCAAGAGGATGCTCATATAATGACGACTTTTAGTTAAAACAAGAGAATTCAAACAACTTACCTTTGAGATGGAAAAAGGCCTGTATAAAATAAAAAATATACGATATTACCAACTCGCCTAATAAAATGTATTTTGATGTTATACCTTCTAGGCCGTAGGTCTATGACATATTCAACATTTTTTTTTAAAATTAATGAATCTAGTAGACATAAAAATGAATTTTGTGTCTAATAGAACATTAACTTTCAATTCTGTGTCAAATAAGTTTGTGAATTTACCAACCTAAGCATAACTCATCTGATTAAAACATATGCCCTCTACCAAGAAGTCAAAGGTTCGAATCCTCACTTCCATATGTTAAAACTCACATAAAAAAATTCGTGAATTTTAAAAACAACTCGAATAAGTCAAGAACTTATTAGATGCAAAATTGAAAACTTAGAGACTTATTAGAACACAAAATTGAAATACTTTTTAAAGTTTAAGAATCTATTAAACACAAAACTGAAAGTTGAAGGGACCTATTAGACACCTTTTAAATTAAAGTTCAGAGACCTATATATATCGACACATACCGAAAAATAAAGATGTCCATTTTTCGCGCGAGGGTGGAGAATTCTCGTTTAAGCGGGGAATGGGGGAGAGAGTGGGGGAAAAAATCCCCGCAAACGAAACGGGCACTACAAGAAAACCAATTTCTCTCGACGCAAAGAATCACGTTAGGAGAAGCCTCCTCTCCCAACACAGCAAGGTGGCGGCGGGAGAACTACATCTCTTTCGATGCCATGAAAATAGCATCGGGAGAGGCTCCTTCTCCCGATGCCATGTAACGTGGCGTCGGGAGAAGTGAGCCTCTTCCAACGCTATTTTCACAGTGTTGGGAGAGATTTTAAATTCTCAACTTTTCCCAACACCGTGTAAAGTGGTGTCGGGGAAGAGCGTTTTCATGGTGTTGAGAGATTTTAAATTCTCAACTTCTCTTAAAGCCACATCATACAACGTCGGGAGAAGGAGCCTCTCCCAACGCTATTTTGATGGCGTCGGGAGAAGTTCATCAAAAACCCAAATCTCTTTCTTCTTTCTCAATACGCATCTGCCCCTTTCAACCAAAAATCTCCTCCGCTCTTCGCCTCCCACTAATTTTCGTAAGTCCTTCGTCGTCTCACCGTCTGTTTTCCGCCATTGCCATCTCCCTTAACACTTCGTCGCCACCGTTTTGTGTGTTCTGCCGATTTTCCTCGCTGTCGTAGTTACATTTTCTCTCTCAAGGTGCCTCTCATTCTTCTCTTTGATGGTTGGAATTTCTTTTTGTGGCTTGAGTTCATTAGCCATGGTTTGGGTGTAGAGATCAAAAAACAACACAAAAATAAAGAAGGTGGACTAGTTTGGTTGTGTTGTTTATTGGATTTGTTAACCTCTATTCGATGTTCAAGAAGAGACAAAAATATGGGAACCAAAGCATGTGGGTTTTTTTGGACTGTTTGTGTTTGTGTATTTGGGTTATTTTGAACTTATTACTGTTACCGGTGGTGTAGCAGTAAATGAAGAGATGAGATCACAAAAAGTTGAAACTGTAGATGATGGGTGCGAGACTAAAACGTTCTTCGCTGATTATTCTTACAAAATAAGACCCATATTCCATTTCCAATCCATATCTCTCACTCTCAAATACCTGGCAAAATAGACGTTTCTCGAGAACACTATTCTGCACAAATGGGCCCAAGTTTCCCCTTTTGTATCGATTCAAAAACAAAAAAATTAAATCAAATAGCTCTTTCATTTAACAACTACTTGCACACAACCAAGCACCCTCTAGGTTGGGGATTGATTAAGAAGAAGGGCTTTAAAAGGATCATTTGCAGAGGCTGGATCTTGAGCCAAGGTGTGATTTTTCTAGTATGTTTTTATTCATTAAAAAAGATTGCTCGAGTGTTTCTCACTGAATAAATTTTATAAATTTATCAGATAAACATGAGGTTCTATCTCAAAATCAATTGACAATGAGATGAATAACCTATGTATCTTATAAAGATTATGATGTCTCTTTATCTTTCTAATGTGAGATTCTCAACAGGCTCTTTAAGATGATGTCTCTTTGGATTTACTGTTCTTAGGTCGGATCTCAATTTTTAGACTGAATCTCGTTTAGGCTTCATAGACTCTGATACTATATTAGATCGAATATCGAAAAACCTCATTATGTGATTTATCCTTGTTTTCACTTGGTGAAAAGAAAAAAAGAAATCTCATGATTACTGGATTACGTTTTTGATGGCATCTGGCATCTTTATATATTTTAATTCCATTGAAACACATAAAGAAATAGAGTATTTGCCTCAGTTGCTTGCCACCATGATAGCTTGTTGGATCGATTAACTCTTCAATTTATTTATGATCGATTAACAACTTGCACACAAACAAGCTTTCCTTTTTTTTTTTTTTTTTTTCATTTAGCATGGATGATTAGGTGAACTCATTTGACGAATACTTAAACTTCCTTTTATAGACATCTGATCATTGTGCACTTTGATGCAGTTGTTAATTTTAAGCATAGCTCGATTACTTTGAGTAATTCATCCACATCCAAATTGAAAGTATACTATTAATTATAAGTTTGGTCTCTAAATATTTAAGATTGTCTCTATTTAGTTTTTTTACTTCAAAATTTTCTAATATAATCTTAAACTTTTAGAGTCGTGTATATTTTAGCTCCTACAGTAAAAAAGTTTTAAATACATTTTTGAATTTTTAATATGAGTCTAATTGATTTATGATGTTAACTAATCCATTGGTGTAGTTTTTACGTGACATGCGGTATTATTTAAGAATTATATGACAGTTAAGGAATGTTGTCCTTGTTTCGATTACTCTGGTTAAGTTCTTATGTTTATAGAGAGTTACTGAAGTTTTAATAAGTTTAATTGTTCGATAATTTTAAATTAAAATTAATATTGAACCTAATTAAATTTTCTTTAGGTACTTTAGAGTCGATGTACAAGCAAGATTATGCCAACGACATTTAGGATGCATCTACAAGTAGATTTTGTTTTTCCTAAGTGTTTTATGTATTTTTTTTTATCTCCAACTTTATATAAACGAAAATTGTACAAATAATTTTGGTTGTTTAGTTGATATAAATTATATTTCGGATGAATTTTGGATTATATTTTATTTTGTACACATTTATTTCTAGGTACAAAAATATTTGAGTGAAAAAAAATTGAGATTTAAAATTAAAATAAAAGACTTGTATCTTCCACCTTCTGTCGATGATGTCTAACCGGCATCGATAGTTCTAGTCTGCCGACCTCCTGTCGACACCAAATCAACAACGTTGGTAGAAGGTACCTCTGTAATGGAGGACATGGATGATGAATACATTCCTTGTTCTTCGCTTTGTTTACTTTTATTATTATTATTTTTAATATATATATATATATATATATATCACACATGATTATGTATTATAATATTTAAATTTAAGGTTTTATTAATTGTTTAATGACCTATGAGATATTGTATGAATAATTTGATATGTTTGAACCATTTTAAACTCTTATGTATGAATAATTTAATAACTTAATATTAAATATTATTTTGTTTCATTTAAGAGAGTTAAGGAATTAACCAAACCATTTTAAACTCTTATGTTTGGATAATTTAATAACTTAATATGAAATATTATTTTGTTTCATTTAAGAGATTTAAGGAATTAACCATTTAAATGAAGATTCATAGTTGAGAATTAAACTATTTAATTGAAAATGTTCTTAAAAAAACATTTAATTAACTTTAAAAAAGAATTAAATGAAGAATAATTATCCGTAGGAAACTCGACCCAGCAAATTCCTCACTGAGAACATGCACCTCGATCCCTACAAAATTAAATGAAAAATTTCGTAGGAATGAGAAATGAAATGGGTCTCTGCCCCGTCTCGTAGACATTTATATCAAAATATTCAAAGATTAAACTTGTAATTTAACCTAAAAAAAATAATAAAAATAGTTGGCATTATTTTATATACTAGGTCTATAGATAGATATAGAGAAATAGAGATGAATATTTTGATTGAAGAGTAAGGTGTGGGAGTGTGACTGTACTATGTAGTGTAGAGAGGAGTGTGTGAAATGAAGACAGTTGGCAAAAAGCAGAAGCCGGGTAAGAATATTCAATACGACAGACAACCCACATCCATCCGCATCATCCTTCATACTTCTCCTCCACACCCTCTTACTCCCCTTCTTCACTTTCTCTCCCAAACCCAAAAACCAAAACTTCCCCATTAGAGGATTTAGCCCATTCCTCTTTCTTTCTCTCTCTCCATTCCTTCACACCAGAGAAATGGGCACCCGCATTTCCCATTTTACCCCTATCCCTTTCCTCTATTTCCTCCTCCTGTCCTCTTCCCCTTACCCAATCCTTGCCCTAAACATCTCCTCCCTCCTCTCCCCCTTCCCGGACCTCTCCGATTTCGCCGCCCTTCTCTCCTCCTCCATCGCCTCAGATCTCAACCACCGCACTTCTCTCACTCTCCTCGCCGTCCCCAATTCCTACCTCGCCGCCTCCTCCGATCTCACCCACCGCATCCCTCAATCCTCCCTTGCCGACGTCCTCCGCTACCACGTCCTCCTCCAATACCTCTCCCCTTCCGACCTCCGCCAGATCTCCCCTTCCGGCAAGCTCGTCACCACTCTCTTTCAAACCACCGGCCGCGCCACCAGCGACTTCGGCTCCGTCAACATTACTCGCAACCCTCTCGACGGCCTTGTCTCTGTTCACTCCCCCGTTCCTTTCTCCTCCTCCAACGCTACTGTTTTGACGCCTCTCAAGAATCTTCCCTACAATGTTAGCATCTTTGCCGTTAATGCCCTTCTTGTCCCTTATGGATTTGATCTCATGGCCTCCGAGACTCGCCCGCCTTTGGGCCTCAATATCACTAAGGCTTTGATTGATGGCCATAATTTTAACGTTGCTGCCTCCATGCTGTCCGCTTCTGGTGTTGTTGAGGAGTTTGAGGCCGATGAAGGCGGCGCTGGGATTACGCTTTTTGTTCCCACTGATACGGCCTTTTCCGACCTCCCGCCGACGGTCAAGCTCCAGTCGCTGCCGGCGGATAAGAAGGCCGTTGTGCTGAAATTTCATGTGCTTCATTCGTATTACCCTCTTGGGTCTTTGGAATCCATTGTGAACCCTGTTCAGCCGACTTTAGCCACGGAGGATATGGGCGCCGGTAGCTTCACGCTCAACATTTCGCGAGTTAATGGCTCGGTTGGGATCAATACCGGAATTGTTCAAGCATCGGTGACTCAGACGGTGTTCGATCAGAATCCGGTCGCCATTTTTGGGGTTTCGGAGGTGCTATTGCCGAGGGAGATTTTCGGGAATAATCCGATGATGACGACCAAGCCTGGGAATGAAATTGTGGCCAATGCTCAACCGCCGGATGCGGTGGCAGCTATGGCGCCGGAATCCAATGGACCGCCGTTGCATCTTTCATCTCCACCTGGGTATCGTGAGGAAATCCGATCGGTTGCCGCCACTAATGGCGGGCTGAATTTCTTCCTGACTCTATGTTGTTATTGTTGTATAGCATTGTATTTAATTCAGTAGTATAATATTTGATTGATTTTTCCCCGTGATAGTTGTTTTCATGTTACGGGTTTTGGTTTCTCTTTCTATTTACACGGTGAATTGAATGAATTGGGCTACAAAAGCAGCAGCCAATTTTTCTTCCTGTAATTTGTTCTGTTGATTTCCATCTCTGTCTGGTGTAAATTAAAAGAATGCATACTGATTTTGGAGATCTGGGGTGCTTTCAGTTTTGGATTTGCAGATTTATGAGAAGCGAAAATGGTGGATGGAAGAGGAAAGAAGAGGAAATTGAGTTTCGTTTTTGTTTTAATTTTGGCACAGAGATGTTGCTTCCTCATCTGTCTTTCTTCCCAACAGATCTGGTTTTGTTTGTTTGGTTGCAGCGATTTCAGGGCTCTAATCTGTACAAGGCAAACTCCGAGGATCAGCTGAGGTAATTTCCAATCATACTTATTTTTCTTTTTTCAATACCTTTTAATTCATACCTTGGAATAAATTTTTTTGGATTAAATTACAAATTTCGTTCCTATTTGGGGAAAGTTAGAAGAATTCATCCCTTTGTTTTATCAAATTATATGTTTTATTTATGAGGTTTTATCAAACCATGAACATGACCATTTTCTAAACTATGGGATCAAATTTCTAATTTAACCAAGTTTTTTTCCTATATATTAATTTTTAAAAAAAAATTAATTCCATCTTTATATATTAAGTTATTGTTTGTTTTTCCTTTGTACATGGTTTAGGGATCGGTTTTGAATAAGGGATGGAATTGATACCTTTAATTAATTAAGGCCCCGTTTGCTAACCATTTGGTTTTTGGTTTTTAGTTTTTGAAAATTAAGCTTATTTTCTCTCAATTTTTCTACTATGGTTTTCATCTTCGAAAGTATTTGAATTCTTAACCAAATTCTAAAAACAAAAATAAGTTTTTGAAAATTACTTTTTTTAGTTTCCAAAACATGACTTACAAAAAGTATATGACAAAACAAGTAAAATCATAGGTGAGAATAGTATTTATAGGTTTAATTTTTAAAAACTAAAAATAAAAAATCAAATGGTTATCAAACGGTTCTAAGTTTTCATCTTTTTTAAAATTTTTGGCTTGTTGCTGTGAGCTTTTTGGTTGCTGGGCAAACTGTATTTTAGATATTTTAGTCTCGAGTTTGGATATTTTCTTTTACCTATTTGATTAAGGTTATGGATTTTTATTGGTTGTTTTTTAGGGTTTTTTAGTTTGAATTTGAGGGTTTTGATAGTTGAATTTTTTATGTGATTATTAGGTAAATTTTAATTTAAAATAATGTTTTTTTCTAAAAAAGTCTGAAAGTTATTTTTTATGTTATTAAAAAACTTTGATTAGCGTTTAAAAATGATTTGAGAGGATTATTACAATAAATAGAAATTAAACATGATTTATTTTTGGCAAAAAAAACAAGATCAACCTGATTTTATAAAGGATAAAATTTAAAATAAAATTGTCTTCTAATACATTTTTAATTTTTGTTAGTGGATTACATTCATGTTTTTTTTAACAAAAATGAATCATATTAGAAAATGAAATTTTAATCTTATTTTGATCCCCCAACATGTATACTTTATCTTGCTTTAGTCACTAGATTTACAAACATTCTTTTATTTTTTGAAGGCATTCTATTTTAAACTATAAAGGGCTGTTCCCAGCAAAGGTTATAATAACCTGTGGAGTACTCTACACTCCAAACACAGACTATTATAACTTCAGACTAAACAACTCTGTATTTTAAATAATATTATATTATTTCACAGACTATTATAACTCATAGACTATTATAATTAATGTTATTATAATCAATTTAATGCCCCAAACAACCTCTAAGTTTCCAAAAAAAAATTTAAGCTTTCATTAAATTCTTATTCTCCTTTTTTTTAATTATTCCATACAAATTTCGACTCATTGATAATATGAAACTGGATTTTACTATAGATAACTTTAAACAATCTACAAAGATGTCTCATCACATATAATATCATAAAAATTTAATATTAAACAATAAACACTAGAATAATTTGAAACTTAGATTAAAATAGACTAAATTATAAAAAAAAAAGGATACTCCAAAATTTTTTATTTAAAAATATCTCTATACTTTCAAAAGTTGTAATATTATTTTTGAACTTTCATAAATATTTCAAGACTAATCTTAGTCACTGTCACATTTCAAATCATCATCATTTTAATTTTTTCTTTAATTTTTTGTCTAATATTCTAATGGATTTCTATCTAGAATACTTTTGAAATGTTATGTAAGGCTATTTTTAAAACTAGAAGCAAAGTTGAGGGGCATTTCTTGTAATTTAGCCATTAAAATATTATAAATATGAAATATTGAATTATTCCTAGCAAAAGAAAATGTGTAGGGGCGGCATAAGTTTTAGTATTAATATTGAATATTATTATATATTAGGAGCTAAGAAATTAGGTGGAATGCCAGCTAGAAAGTCTAAAACGAAGTTGGCCTACTGGTTTTGGAGTTGCTTGAGTGGAGCTAGATCTATGCCCCCACACGTGAAGGGCCCCACCCTAAACAAAAGTGGATTACAGGATGGCATTATCTGGACGATTCTGATTCTACCCAACTTGACGGGTTATTTTGTTTGACCCCACAAAATCGACGGTCAGGATCAATCCAACTTCATAAGCTGTTCCCATTGTCCTCGAGAATTTTCAGCATGATTATACTATAGGTTCACACTATAATTTTACCTTCATAAACCGTTCTTTAATGCTCGTAGAACCTACATCATTTTTAGAAGAATGCTCACGGATCAAGCAATAAATGGAATGGAGAAAATTTTCAATACTACAAGAATACCGTACTCTCGGTATCCGTCTTCTATTTGGTTCGACCAAAAGTATTTCTACCAATCCTTGTGTTATCATTGTTTTTGTTTAATCACAAATTTAGTTTTAGAAAAATATCAATTGAATTTAGTAAGAAATGATTTCAAATTCTAGAATTTTAAAAGATGAAAATGATTTCAAGTTTCTATTTGCGTTTGGAATCAAATTGATTTGAAATCACCGAAATTAAAATTTCTTGTTTGGATACTCACCAGAAAAGAAAAGAAAGTGTAACATTTTACTGTTATGACGTTATGATTTTGCATCAAATTATTTTAGATAATAATCATGAAAATATACCATTAATTAAAAAAAATCAACTTATTAAATTAAATTTTTCAATTTTTTTTTATCATTATTATTAAAAAATAAAATTAAAAAAAGTTGTAAATGTCTTAATTCAAATGAAAAAAAAATATTGAAACCGAATCTAAACAAAATCCATCAAAAAATATTTGTTTTGATTTGTTCAACCATGGAGGAAAAAAAATCAAAAGAAGCATTTTTTTTTGTTGATTTCCTCTTCAACCAATGTATGAACACATATATAAAACTAAAAAAAATATACATATAGATCAAGAAAAAAAAAACAGATTGAATCACTATATAAAAAGGAAAAAAAAACATATTATTCTTATCAAATCAATAAATTAAAAAAAATGCTTGAGAAAATGAACAAAGCAAAAAAAAAAAAAAAAAAAAACTCATCTCTAGTTTGCTTGTCTATAAAAAAAATTGTTGGGAATTGAAAAACTCAGTTTTGAAAAAAAAATAGCAAAATACAGTAGAGAAACAAAATAGAAACTTAGTTGAATAGAGAAGAAACTATCGTGAGGCATAAGTTTAAAAAAAAAAAAAAGATCGAAATAAAATTAGAATCAAATTTTTTGAAGTTTAAAATCCAGTTAGATTTGGCCTATTTGGAATGGATTTTTTTTTAAAAAAAAAGAAAAACAAGATTTCTTCACTTTTTTTGACATCAAAACATGTGAAATGATATGATTTGAAATATCTCAAATCAAAGAGTTCCAAACATGAGTTAATGTATTAATTTTCATCATAAACTTTTAATCTCTATCAAATTAAATTCTAGATTTGAGAACCTAGGACCAATTTGAACTATGCTTTTTTCACCGTACATTTTCATGACGTACCACTTGGTTGTTTTTCTAGGAAGACGACCATCGCCCTAGGAAACCTGGTGGGAAAGTTCAAGAAGGTGAGTTTACAATGATGAGGGCAAGTCTTAAAAGGCAAATATATCTCTACATTGTATGATATTGTCCTAAACTCTCACAGCTTTGCTTTTGGTTTTACCAAAAAGATCTCATACCAATGAAAATTTACCCATGATTTTCTCATTTTCTAGTCATGAGAAGCTTGGCCATATGATAAAAGATTGTGAACAATAACATGATGATTTGAATGGAAAACATCTCCAATATGGCACATGGTTTTGGAAACAAGTGACCAAACATCTTACCACGTAGGGTGAGAACACCAAGCCTAACGAAACCGCCGTAGCGGATTCTAAGGAATTAGGCGAGGGTGGGGATATTAGTCTAGGAAAGGGAAAAAATCAAGACCATAAAAGAGAGAAATTAATGGGGGCATCTGTTAGGAGGAGAGATATTGCACATAGAAAATATTGTGCTCTTGTAAACGGAACGAAGTCGGGACAAAAAAATAATTACAAAATCTAGATCATGGCAAAATGTGAACGATGAGTCACAATGGTCAGTTGAGAATATAGAAAATATTGATAATAACACCGAAATAAAGGAGAGGGCCTCCAGTACAAGGGAAACTCAACGTCATGGGTCTAAAAAGAAAACCTTTCAGTTAAGATCATATGGGCAATGCTACTACAGTATAAAAGAATCCAAGTGATAAAAGAAACGTAGGCCCAGTCTCCATGGACCATCATAAGATTTCTAAAACCTAGAAAAGAAAGGTTGGGGAAATTTGGCTATCACAAGGGGGTGAGCTTATGGTTGAAAATGATTCTTTACCCATAGTAGGCACTAAACACCCTATCCAATTGACAAAAAAAGGAACATGACACTAATAGAAGATGTGTGGAGCAATCTGAGCAATTCAATGATCAAACTCCCTATGTTAAATCGAGGTGATTTGAAGAGGGATCAATTGAGCATGAGGAATGTCGAGCTTGGTCCAAAATGCAAGGCATGGAATTTCCACGGATCCAAATGAAGATTGATTGTGTTTGGAGTCTTTATCTAGATGGAACATGTAGAAATTTTGGCTCCATTAGGAAGGCTGATGAACTGTGTTTCTCATGGTTATTTTTCGAAAATTAGTTTATTTCTTGAAAAAGTCGATGGTTCAATACCCCCAATACGAATGTCTAAAATAAACTAAAATGACGTTGCATAGATAAACCTCTTACGTTTCTCCAATCATCGGAAATAATGGTGTTGGAATGAAGCAATATTGCCATAATAAGTTCTCGAGAGGAATTTTGAAAATGAGGTTGCAAAAATGTTTTCGTATTGGTTGTAGAAGAAAGTTTTCGAATAGGATTGCAAGAGGAATGGTTTCGTTTGGAAGGAAATAATAATGATGGAGAATTGTAAAATATATGCTTTAATTGCTATTTTGACTTCTTTGGAAGGAAACAAGAATGATGGAGAATTGGAAAATATATACTTTAATTGCTAATTTGCCTTTTACGTTTCTTTTATTATTTTAAATATAAAATGTTCACTTATGGGTAAATTAGTAAAATTAGGATGAGTTTGAACATATATGCAGGCCACTACTAGGTGTGAGTAATAAAACCCGAAAAATCGAGCCAACCGAGCAGGGCCAAAAAAATGCTCAACCCGAACGACAGACCGACCGACGTATGTTTAAAAAAAATATATATATATATATATATTAATTTTAAAGTATTAAACATAAACAAAACTGAAAAAAAAAAAAAACTAGGTCCCAAGTTTTAGACTTCTTCTTCACGAGTGCGCCTCCCATCCACCATTCTCTACCTTAGTCTCTTGCACTCTTACTCTCTGCCTATCTTGTCGACACAATCCCCAGCTGTCGCAGGCCAGCCTCGATTTTCACAATCCCCATTTTCTCTTTCTGTTGCTTTCTGCGTCTTCTCTTCTAGTCGACACAATCTCTCGCGCCGGGCTCGCCTCCTCAACCAGTCTACCTCCATCGCTGCTGTTTTCGTCTCTCTCACCTCCCGACGACTAGCCTAAACATCGTCTCTCGCGTTAGTCGTTGCGTCTTCCTCCGCTGTCTCCATCTTCCATTTTTCCTCTGCCTCGACGATCGACGTTTTCATCTGTGATCCGTGTATCCCTTTGCCGCTGTCATTCCGTCTGGCTAGGCCAAGCATGCTGAGTTCTAAAAAGAGAGAAAGGGAGAGAAAAATTAGAAATAGAAAAAGATGAAAGTCGATTTGGTGCCAAAACCGACTGACTGAACCGATTGGTCGGTCGGTTTAACCCATAGTTTTTAAAAAGCCGGTTTTCAAAAATCGACCTGATCGGTTTGGCATCGATTTGGACAGAAAACCGACCTCGACCGACTAATGCTCATCTCTAGCCACTACTAGACATTTATAAAAATTGCATAGAATCTGGACAATAATGAAATTAGGGGAATAAAAAGGCCTATTTTATGTAGGCCCTTTTGATAACTATTTGGTTTTTGAAAATTATGCTTGTTTATCTTCGATTTCCCCTCTGCCTCGGCGATTGATGTTTTCATATGTGATTTGTGCATCCCTCTACCTTCATCGTTTGGGCTGAAAATGAGAGAAAACTTATAAAAAAAAGATGTAAGTCAGTTTGACATCAAAATCGACAGAATCGATCGATTAGTCAGTCAGTTTAACCCATAGTTTTTAAAAAAATCGGTTTCTAGTATTTGGAAACCGACCTGGTTGGTTTGGGCAGAAAACTGTCCTTGACCGACCGATGCTCACCTCTAGCCACTATTAGACATTTATGAAAATTACATAGAATCTGGACAATAATGAAATTAGGGGTATAAAAAGACCTATTTATGTAGGCCCTTTTGATAATCATTTGGTTTTAGGTTTTTGAAAATTATGCTTGTTTTTTCTATCATTTTTCTACAATGAATTTTATTTTTCTTAAGAAAACATTTGAATTCTTAATAAAATTCCAAAAATAAAAATATGTTTTTGAAAACTACATTTTTTTAGTTTTTAAAACTTGACTTGATTTTCAAAAATATAGATAAAAGATTGATTACAAAATAAAAAAACTTGATAGTGTTGTGAATAAGAACAACTTCTTGTGAACAATAACAACTTAAGAAACATAAAAACACAATGTAGAAAAAGAGAGCAAAGTAGATGGATTTCTATTGTCAAGTGAATTTTTCTTATTGGTATATCTCACTCTTGTTTAAAACCTTCATACTACACATATTTATAGACTTCCAAATGAGTATGCTCCAAGTAATTCAAAGTAGGCTCCAAGTAAGGTGAGTAGACTCCAAGTAAAGTGAGTAGGCTCCAAGTAATGAATATCTACCATATTCAATAGTGTATTTATAACACCCCCCCTTAGATATTCATTGTATATAAAGTATATGTCTCGTTAAAACCTTATTAGGAAAAACCCAATGGGAAAAAAACCTAATTAAGGAAAAAGAGTACATTATTTATATACTTCAACAACTGCCTCATTAAAAAACCTTGTTAGGAAAACCCAGTGGGAAAAAACCATCGTCAAGGAAAAAGAGTGCAGTACTTTTACTCCCCCTCATGGAAACATCACTTGAGATCTCTGAGCCGTCTCATTCCAATGTTGTGCACCAATTTCTCGAATGTTGCGGTAGGTAATGTTTTCGTAAATAAGTCTGCCAAGTTATCTTTTGAAGAAATTTGTTGAACTGTGATTTCACCATTTTCTTCAAGATCATGGGTGTAGAAGAGCTTTGGTGAGATATGCTTCGTTCTATCTCCTTTAATATATCATCCTTTGATTTGTGCTATACATGCTGTATTATCTTCGTATAATATTGTTGGACAATCTTTGCCACAAGGCAAGCCACATGTTCCACGAATGTGTTGAGTCATTGATCTCAACCATACACATTCTCGACTAGCCTCATGAATTGCAAGAACTTCAGCATGATTTGAGGAGGTGGCTGTAATGGTCTGCTTTACAGACCGCCATGATATAGCAGTTCCTCCACATGTGAATAGATAACCTGTTTGAGATCTAGCTTTATGTGGATCAGATAAATATCCAGCATCTGCATAACCAACTAGATCAAAATTCGATTTGTTCGAATAAAATAAACCCATATCAATCGTCCCTCGAAGATAACGGAGTACATGCTTAATTCCGTTCCAATGTCTTTTTGTAGGAGAAGAACTATATCTAGCTAATAAATTTACTGAAAATGTTATATCAGGTCGTGTATTATTAGCAAGATACATAAGTGCACCTATCGCACTAAGATATGGTACTTCAGAACCAAGTAGTTCTTCATTATCTTCTCGAGGTCGAAATATGTCCTTTTTCATTTCCAGTGTTCGAACTATCATTGGAATGTTCAATGGGTGTGCTTTGTCCATGTAAAACCTTTTTAAAATCTTTTCTACATAAGTTGATTGATGAATGAATATCCCATCTGCTAAATGTTCAATTTGCAGACCAAGGCAAAACTTTGTTTTTCCAAGATCTTTCATCTCAAATTCTTTCTTAAGATATTCTATTGTCTTTGGAAGCTCTTCAGGAGTTCTAATTATATTCAGATCATCAACATATACAGCAATAATTACAAATCCTGACTGTGATTTTTTTATAAAGACACATGGACAAATAGGGTTATTTTTATACCCTTTTTTCAACAAATATTCACTAAGACGATTATTCCACATTCTTCCGGATTGTTTTAATCCATATAAGGATCTCTGTAATTTGATCGAATATAATTCTCTAGCATTTGAATTATATAATTCTGGTATCTTTAATCCTTCAGGAATTTTCATATAAATATCATTATCTAGAGATCCATATAAATATGCTGTGACTACATCCATTAGATGCATGTCAAGCTTTTCATATACAGCCATGCTAATTAGATATCTCAATGTTATTGCATCCACCACAGGAGAATATGTCTCGTCATAATCAATACCAGGTCTTTGCGAGAATCCTTGTGCAACAAGTCTCGCTTTATATCTTATGACCTTATTCTTTTCATTTTTTTTTCTTACAAATACCCATTTGTATCCCACAGGTTTGACATCTTCTGGTGTCTGGACTATTGGTCCAAAAACCTCACGTTTTGAAAGTGAGTTTAATTCTACCTGGATTGCTTCTTTCCACTTAAGCCAATCCTTTCTATGTCGACATTCTTCGACAGATGTTGGTTCATAATCATCATTTTCATGAACAATATCACGGGTAACATTGTAAGCAAAAATGTTGTCAACAACCATATCATTTCGGTTCCATCTTTTCCTTGTTATGACATAATTTATGGAAATTTCATTATTATCCTCAAGTATTTGACTTTCTTCAATATTTTTATGAGTAGTCGTATTCAAGACTTCTTCTGGAATATTTACATCCTTAATTGGATCATTTTGATTATTGACTACTTTTCTTTTTCGAGGATTTTTATCTTTGGAACCCATCGGTCGACCACGCTTCTGGCGTGCCACAGACTCATTAGTTGTAGCAACTTGCTGTGTTGGGATTTCAATTCTAGATGGAGCATTTGCAGCTGGTATGTATGACTTGGTCACTTTCTTAATATCTGTAAATGCATATGGCATTTGATTTGCAATATTTTGCAAATGAATTATCTTTTGAACTTCTAGTTCACATTGATCTGTTCGGGGATCGAAATGAGACAATGACGATGCATTCCATTTAATTTCATTTTCCAACTTCTTCATTCCTCCCCCTAATGTTGGAAAATTTGTCTCATTGAAATGACAATCAGCAAATCGTACAGTAAATATATCACCCGTCAGGGGTTCGAGATATCTAATAATTGATGGAGAATCAAATCCAACGTATATTCCTAACCTCCTTTGGGGACCCATCTTAGTACGCTGAGGTGGAGCAATTGGAACATATACTGCACATCCAAATATCCGTAGATGAGAAATATTTGGCTCTTGCCCATAAGCCAATTGCATTGGGGAGTACTTATGATACGCTGTTGGCCTAATGCGTATAAGTGATGCTGCATGCAAAATTGCATGACCCCATACAGATATTGGAAGCTTTGCTCTCATAAGCATTGGTCTAGCAATTAATTGCAATCGTTTTATAAATGATTCTGCTAAACCATTCTGAGTATGAACATGAGCTACAGGATGTTCAACATTTATCCCAATGGACATACAATAATTATTGAATGCTTGAGATGTAAATTCACCAACATTATCAAGACGAATACTTTTAATTGTATAATCAGGAAATTGTGCTCTTAATTTGATTAATTGAGCAAGTAACCTTGCAAATGCAAAGTTTCGACTTGATAATAAGCACACATGTGACCATCTGCTAGATGCGTCAATTAGAACCATAAAATATCTAAATGGTCCACTTGGTGGGTTAATAGGTCCACATATATCACCATGGATTCGTTCCAAAAATGTAGGTGATTCAATTCCCACTTTAGCTGGTGATGGTCTAATAATTAATTTTCCTTGGGAGCAAGCAACACATGACAATTCATTAGTTTGAAGAATCTTCTGGTTCTTTAATGGATGTCCATGTGAATTTTCAATAATTTTTCTCATCATTATTGACCCAGGATGACCCAATCGATCATGCCAAACAGTGAATATATCTAGATTCATGAACTTCAGGTTCATTATTGCATAGGTTTCAATTACTCGTATATGAGTATAATATAATCCAGAAGAAAAAGCAGGCAGTGTTTCTAATATACGTTTTTCATGTGAAACAATATATGTGATATATAGACACTCTATATTATTTTTACTATTAGTCTCAACATGATAACCATTGTCACGTATATCTTTGAAACTCAATAAGTTTCTTTTTGATTTGCTAGAGAACAAAGCATTATTAATTGTGAATTTTGTTCCTCTAGGCAAGATAAGGTTTGCTTTTCCAAAACCTTCAATCAAGTTTGCAGAACCTGATATAGTATTGACATTTGCTTCAAGCATTATCAATTTGGAAAAGTATTTTCTGCTTTTAAGTATGGTGTGCGTAGTTGCACTATCTGCCAAGCATAAATCTTCATTGTTCATCTTTGGATAAGCTAAAATATGAGAAGTGGTCATGATTCTTTATTAAAAAAAAATAATTACAGTAAGTCTTAGAACTAAACTTCAAGCAAAAAAACTTACACTAGAAATACATACAAGAAAGATACTGAAATTAAAAGCAGTACTAATATTGGACATTATCATATGAAGTATTTCCTACTTCTTCAATTGCATCAATTCTCTCTTCAGGAGATTCAAAGAAGTCAGCAACATCTAAATGCGTTGTGTTGAAAGGGTCAAATACATCATCTTCTTGAAATGCGAAGTTTGCTTCTACATTTTTTCCTTTCTCCTTCAATGATGCTTGATAGAGGTCTACTAAGTGCTTAGGAGTACGACAGGTACGAGACCAATCCCTTTCATGCCACATCGAAAGCATTGGTTTTCAACACTTTTAGAACTCTTACCTTGAGAAAATTTTCCTTTATGATCATCATTATTTGTGGTCCTTTTAAAATTTGAGTGACGACCACCACGAAATGAATTATTATTTCTTCCTCTACCGCGGTCACGACCTCGACCACGACCACGACCTCGACCACGATTATTGGACACTATAGCATTCACTTCAGGGAATGGTGTTGCTTTAGTTGGTCGAGATTCATGATTTTTCATCAATAGCTCATTATTTTGTTCAGCCACAAGAAGACATGAAATAAGTTCGGAATATTTTTTAAATCCTTTCTCTCGATATTGCTGCTGCTGCAGGAGCATATTCGAGACATGGAAAGTAGAGAATGTCTTCTCTAACATATTTTCATCAGTAATTTTCTCTCCACATAACTTCAATTTTGAACTAATTTTGAATAATGCGGAATTATACTCGCTTACTGATTTAAAATCTTGCAACCTCAGGTGCATCCAGTCATAACGAGCTTTTGGAAGAATAACAGTTTTTTGATGATCATACCTTTCTTTCAAACTTTGCCATAAGTTGTAGGGATCTTTTACCGTAAGGTATTCTATTTTTAATCCCTCATGAAGATGATGACGAAGGAATATCATGGCTTTTGCCTTTTCTTGAATAGATGCATTATTTCCTTCTTTAATTGTTTCTTCAAGATTCAGGGCATCTAAATGAATCTCGGCATCAAGGACCCATGACAAGTAGTTATGTCCATTAATATCAAGAGCTGCGAACTCTAGTTTTGTAAGATTTGCCATTGTAAAACTTTAGTAAAGAAAATGGTAGATCAGGCTCGTGCTGATAACGTGTTGTGAATAAGAACAACTTCTTGTGAACAATAACAACTTAAGAAACATAAAAACACAATGTAGAAAAAGAGAGCAAAGTAGATGGATTTCTATTGTCAAGTGAATTTTTCTTATTGGTATATCTCACTCTTGTTTGAAACCTTCATACTACACATATTTATAGACTTCCAAATGAGTATGCTCCAAGTAATTCAAAGTAGGCTCCAAGTAAGGTGAGTAGACTCCAAGTAAAGTGAGTAGGCTCCAAGTATTAAATATCTACCATATTCAATATTCAATAGTGTATTTATAACAGATAGAAGTAATATTTATAGGTTTAATTTTTAAAAATAAAAAATAAAAAATAAAAAAATTATCAAATGGAATCTAGTTATAAGTTGAAATTAACAAGTTTTTCCTATTTAAAAAGGAAAATCCGTTTACAACCGGTCTCTCTCTTCTATCCTTAGGTTCTCGTTCTGCGGCCGCACAGCACCAGTTCACAAATTTCACTGCCTTCATGTTAATCTTTCTCAATCAACAAAGCTTCGCCTGTACCAGATTCAGGTAGGTCGCTTCCGGATTCTACAAGCTCTTCATAAGTTTCATCGGTTTTGACGCCATTTCTGACGGTCACCCTGTGGCCTGGTAATTCAATTTTGGACAATTTTTGCTTTTCAATGTTTTCATTGATGCAATCCTCTGTATGTTTAAATCGTTTTTTTTGGAATGCGGATGGTTTTTATTTGTTGAAGTTATTATTGTTCCAATTTCCTAATGAATTTAGTTACGCAAAAGTCAGTAACCTCAGAAAGAAGGATTTTGCACTTCTGAGGAAGTGGCTGTGGAAATTCACTCGAGAACAAGGCCATGTGGAAAACTTTAATCAGAAGTAAATATAGGTTGGAGGATGAAGTTTGGCTTTCTAAGCAACGGCTGGAGAAAGGGAATTGTAATCCCTGGAATAGCATAGCGAAATGAGAAATGAGAAATGAGAAATTGCTTTTTTATTTTGAATGTGAAATGGATTGGGAAGATATTTGGATAAGCACTCAAGCTTTTTTTTTTTTCGAAAGATGTTGGGATGAAGGCCTTTTTAGGGTTTTGTGGATACAGGGACTTGAATTCTCACAGCTTTTATCTTTCTTGGAACCTCCAGGTGAGACAAAATCTATTCGATAGAGAGATTGGGGAATGGACTAGATTCGTTTCACTATGCTCCTACAAACAGTCAAGAGTCAAACTAAACGAAGAGAATGATGGAGATGTTTAGGAACCTGAGAGCTTGGGTGTTTTTATTTTTGGTTCAACAAATATTACCCTCCAAACAATAAAAGACTCTTGGATCAGCCCTTTGCACAGGTTGATTTGAGAAGGTCAGAGTCCAAAAAGACAATTCTGTTTTTGGATGTCGGTGCATAATAGTTGACATTGTACACACCTTGTACAGAGTTCAATCCTCATTTGTCCTTGTCTCCTCAGGTTTGCTCGCTGTGTAACAGTAGTGAAGAATCGTTTAGCCATCCTTTTATTCACTATAATTTTGCCTAAAAGGGTTGGAACTTCATTTGTCAATGCTTTAGTTTAGCTTGGTGTGCCCTCCCAGAAATTTTAAATATTGGCTTCTAGAGTTACTCTCATGGTGATGGTTTCAAGTGTCGTGGGCAAATGCCACTAGAGCTCTTCCCTTGCTCTTTTCGAAAAAACAAGAAATGCCAAAAATCTTTTGGACAAGCTAGATTCGTTTGCTAGTTTTGTGAATATGCACAGTTTAGAGCCTCTAATAAGAGTGCTTTACTCAAATCCTTTTATAGCTTTCCCATCGTGTTCCTGTGGCCTTTGGCCTTCTCTTTTTTGCTTCCTGTCTAATGCAAGTCTCTCTCTCTCTCTTTCTCTCTCTCTCTCTCTCTCTTTTGATAAGAAACAATTTCATTGATGTATGAAATTTACAAAAAGGATCCAAGTCCTAATGCAAGTCTCTGGTTTCCTATAAAAAAGAGTATTCTGGTAATCAGTTCTGTCTAATGCAAGTCCTTTGGGTTTCCTTTTGCTCGTAACAAAGATTTTCGGACGATGATTGAGGAGGTCATGCTGTTCCCTCCCTTTTGGGATAAGGCTAGAGTTCTCTTGGAGGCTTGTTTCTTTGGGGTGTTGTTGGGTATTTGGCTCAAAAGAAACAATAGAATTTTTAGAGGGGTTGAGAGGCCTTGGAAGTAATTTGGGATAACATTAGATTTAACACCTTATGGGCGTTTACTTTAAGGTCATTTGAAATTATCAGTTAGGTGTTACAGGTCTTGGCTCTTCTTGTTGGGCTGCTTTTTATATGCCCTCGTATATTCTTTCATATTTCTCAATGAAAGTTTGGTTTCTTATCAAATTGTTTTTTTCTTTTTAAGAACTCCATGAATACTAAAATGTCGGCTTTAATAATTGAAGAGCTGAGTATGATTCAGAATCTTATAATCCTTTTGCATGATGTAAGTATGTTACTTTTGCTTTAATGGTAGAGATTCGACATATGACAAAGTTTACCTAATTGTCAAAATTTTCTATCATTGATTTGTATCTAAATCGATTAAATCTCATTTAACATCCAATATTATTAAATAGTAGAAATTCTCTGGGCATACTTACATTTAGATGCATTTTGCATTTGCACACGCAGTGTAATTGATAAGCTTTGTTATTTCATAGTCTTATTGGTGGTTGCTAAAGCCTAGTTCTTCCTGTGGAGCAAGAAAACTGGAAACATTTCTTTTTCCTGTGAATTTGTTGCTTATTCTCTGCAATGATGTTGCTTAACAGGTAACCTAGATATGATTCTCAATGGATGCACCACACCCACTGGGTGCTTCTTCTCACATTCCAGGTTATCTATTCCTAGCCGCTCTGCTACCTCACGTACTCCTGATTACAGTATTCAAGCTGCTAGCATTAGGAGTTCATGGGAACCTCGTTTAGAGCATCAGACATATTTCTATAGAGGTGTACACGCAACCTTTCACAATCTTTATTTACCTTTTATTTGATCTTTATGTCAAAACAATTATAACGGCTGTGGAGACATTAGTGTAAGAAATTCTTATCTGACTTTTGTGACACTTGCATATTAAAGAATCATACCATCCTTTTTAGTAATCCAATGAATGGTGTGCTTACATGTTCTAATTCATTATTTTTCGAATGTAGGTCTCTTACCCTTAAAACTAAGTGCTGCATCTTCCCCTCTCTTAAGTGGGAATCTAGGTGGTTTGCTACATACAATCCCAAGGTTACCAAGGCAAAACAAAATTGGCATGACACCACGAGCAGCCAAAGATGTCCCTACGAGTTTTCGTTTCCCTCCAATGACAACAAAGCCAAAATGGTGGTGGAGGACACTAGCATGCCTACCCTATCTAATGCCCCTTCACGAAACGTGGATGTACGCGGAAACAGCATACCACCTACACCCGTTTCTGGAGGACTTTGAATTCTTGACATATCCCTTTCTTGGAGCCATTGGGAGACTACCAAGTTGGTTCTTGATGGCATATTTTTTTGTAGCCTATCTAGGAGTTGTAAGACGGAAGGAATGGCCACACTTCTTTAGATTTCACGTAGTTATGGGCATGTTGTTGGAGATTGCCCTGCAAGTGATCGGTACAGTGAGTCGTTGGATGCCCCTTGCAGTCTATTGGGGTAAATTGGGGATGCACTTTTGGACAGCGGTTGCATTCGCTTACCTATTCACAGTCTTGGAATGCATACGTTGTGCTCTTGCAGGCATGTATGCTGATATCCCCTTTGTCTGTGATGCAGCCTACATCCAAATTCCATACGATTAAGAATGCTCCAGTTTATTGTCTCGGTGTGAGTAGAATGTGAAGTAGACATGTAAGTTTACTGCTACTGCCAATGTAAAGTGCAGTCGGAAATGAACATTGAAACATTCTGAAGATGGCCTTCTCTTTATTGACTCTTTTGGCATTTGCATTAGTTATAAAAGTTTTCAGGTAGTCTTTAGGAAAAGACGTATCTTTATCCTTGTAGAACTTGAACAATCTGTATGGAAGAGCAGAACTTGTGGGCGAAGTAAAGAAGGAAATTCATCCCCCACTACCTTCTGAGGGTAAGTCTGTTCACACTTTAACTTCAAACTTCTCTGCTTTCTTGTGGGCTTTGATAGATAATTTTGTTCCTTTACTCCAAACCATTTTAAACTTGAAAAAACAATCAACTTTACCATCCCTTTTTGTATTCTAAACCGAATGGAAGAACTATTCTTGTTTGTTTCTCTCTTTTACTCGTTGCCTGTGCTGTTTAAATCTTGACACTTTTTACATTTTTTTTTGCAAGGTAAAATTAAACTTGTGAATAAAGAGTGAATTATAGAAACTTGAATGTGTATGACTTGTAATTTTCAAATCCGTTAAAAGTATTGCTATTCAATGTCACATCATATATCTGAGGTGTAGTGTGCATCGCTCTGTTCGGTCTATTGACATTCAATTGATTATGCCAGTGTGAAGACAAGAACATTGATAAAGAATTTTCCAATTATTGAAATGATGAACCTTTTGAAATTGGTTGTGCTAAAACGTCGATTGAAATTAGACAAAAACCAAAATGTGATGGGATTGATTAGAGCTGATCTTATATAAAATTAGTTTGATCTTTTTCATTTCAAAATCAACCTTCAAGTCGGTTCCATCTGTAAATCATTTGAATTTTGTCAGATTTATTAATAGAATGGATTTGAATCTACCATATTTGCTAATGGTATGCCAAAAGTACTGTGTACCTATGTTTTGTGAGAAAGTATTAGGAATGTGAGGAAGTATTTAGATTTTATTTGGCCAAGTGAGAATTTAGAATCAAATATGAAAGTGATTTATTATTAAACTACTTTTACTAAAAAAATTTCAAATGCACCTTTACTGCAAATGTAACTAACCAAGGAAAAGTTTAATATATTGGAGGAGAAATTATCAGTGCTTATTAGTAAACTACTTTAGTGGAAGTGCATTCAATGGTTTAGAGAGGTAACTACACTTCATATTGAATAATTTTAAATTTCAGAATTAAATTCAAATGATGTGGTCAACTTGAACGTAGTTCAACTAGTTAAGATATATTCTTGACTTACAAATTCGTAAATGATGTGTCTATTCATTTAAAATTGATTTTTAATAAAACTAGTCAATGTGGTATGGAGTATGTGATCGATGAGCAATGAGACATGCAATTCTGTTCTTAAAAAAAATGCCAGTGCTTAAAACGACTACTTTTGTCTCAGTTTACCTTTCTATTAATAAATTGTTTAATGTTTATTTATTTATTTAAATCACATTATTTAATACAATTATTAATTATTTAAAGTTTAATTGAAAGTAATACTAAATACTACGTTATTAGGCTTAATTTGCAAAAACATAAAAAGAATAAATTTAATTCTAAAAAATTAATTTTAGATACCCATGCAACTAATATAAAATAATTTATATTGTAAATATGGCACATGTAAATGCCCATTCCACATGCCCACTTAATACCCATGCCAAGTGGCATTTTCTCCATAGCCAAAGTGTCTTCTATGTGTCCAACAAAGGCCATAGATTGGTGTCCATATGTACCACATCATGCTCTCCAAATTGCCTATAAATAGTGGTTTTTGGTGGATAAATAAATATATAGATTTTTGGAAAAAAACCTCTCTAATTTTATTTGCTTTTAATTTGCCATATTTTATTTGCTTTTAATTTGCCATAAATCCCTATTATTTGTTTATATTATATATATATACTCCACTTGTATTATTATTATTATTATTATTATTATTATTATTATTATTATATGTTTTGGTAAAGTTTTGGTGCCCGGTTTCGCCTCTCAATTTTACAACACGTTATCAGCACGAGACTCTGTCATTTTTCCCGCTAAAGGTAAGTCTTATAGGTAAGCCATTTTTACGCATTTGGTTTATGTTAAATTTCTAATATGAATATATTATTATTTTTGATAGTGTTATTATGACAAACCTTACAAAGCTAGAATTTGCGGCCCTGGATATTAATGGAAATAACTACTTGTCATGGATCCTTGACGCTGAGGTCCATTTAGATTCTATGAATCTTGGAGAAACAATTAAAGAAGGAAATGATGCATCAAATCAAGAAAAAGCAAAAGCCCTGATCTTCCTTCGCCATCATCTTCACGAGGGATTGAAAATGGAGTATCTTACAATAAAAAATCCCTACGTTCTATGGCAAGGTTTGAAAGAAAGATACGATCATCAAAAAACAGTTATTCTTCCAAAAGCTCGTTATGATTGGATGCATCTAAGGTTGCAGGACTTTAAATCAGTAAGTGAGTATAATTCCGCACTCTTCAGAATTAGTTCAAAATTAAAATTATGCGGAGAAAAGATTACTGATGTTGATATGTTAGAGAAGACATTTTCCACTTTTCATGTCTCGAATATGCTCCTGCAGCAGCAATATCGAGAGAAGGGTTTTGCAAAATATTCTGAACTTATCTCATGTCTTCTCATTGCTGAACAAAATAACGAGTTATTGATGAAAAATCACGAATCCCGACCAACTGGAGCAACACCATTCCCTGAAGTGAATGCTGTGAATTTTAATAACCGTGGTCGAGGTCGTGGTCGTGGTCGAGGTCGGGACCGCGGTAGAGGAAGAAATACCTATTTTCGTGGTGGGCATTATAATTTTAAGAAACCCACACGAAGTGATGATCATAAAGGAAAGGCTCCACAAGATAGAAGTTCGAAAGGTGATGAACATAAATGTTTCCGGTGCGGAATGACTGGGCACTGGTCACGTACCTGTCGTACGTCAAAACACCTTGTTGATCTCTATCAAGCTTCCCTGAAGGAAAAAGGAAAAGGAAAGAATGTGGAGGTAAATCTTGCCATTCAAGAAGATGATGTGTTTGACCCCTCCAATATGATGCATCTTGATGTAGCTGATTATTTTGAATCTCCTGGAGAAAGAATTGATGCAATCAAACAAGTAGAGGATGATTTGTATGAAAATATATAATTAAATACTGTTTAATATATTTTTGTTGTTGTTTTGTTTGTATATATATTTAAGACTCTTTGTAATCGTTTTTCTTTTCTTTTCAATGAAGAAATATGAACAATTTCAATATGTTGAGTAACTCGAAAATGAGCAATGAGGATTTATGTCTGGCAGACTGCGCAACTACGCACACGATACTCATAAATAGAAAATATTTTACTAGATTGACAATGCTGGAAGCAAAAGTCAATACTATATCAGGTTCTGCAAATCTGATTGAAGGTTTTGGAAATGCAAACTTTATTTTGCCTAGAGGAACAAGATTTACAATTAATAATGCTCTGTTCTCTAGCAAATCGAAAAGAAACTTATTAAGTTTTAAAGATATACGTGAAAATAATTATCATGTTGAAACTGATTGTAAAAATAATATAGAGTGTCTCTATATAACATCTATTGTTTCACATGAAAAACGTATATTAGAAACACTGCCTGCTTTTTCTTCTGGATTATACTATACTCATATACGAGTAATCGAAAGTTATGCAATAATGAACCCGAAGTTCATGAATCCAGAAATATTCAGTGTTTGGCATGATCGATTGGGTCATCCAGGGTCAATAATGATGAGAAAAATTATTGAGAATTCACATGGACATCCTTTAAAGAGCCAGAAGATTCTTTAATCCAATGAGTTGTCATGTGATGCTTGTTCTCAAGGGAAATTAATTATTAGACCATCACCAGCTAAAGTGGGGATTGAATCACCTGCATTTTTAGAGTGAATTCAAGGTGATATTTGTGGACCTATTAACCCACCAAGTGGTCCATTTAGATATTTTATGGTATTAATTGACGCATCCAGCAGATGGTCACATGTATGCTTATTATCAAGTCGAAATCTTGCATTTGCAAGATTACTTGCTCAAATAATTAAGTTAAAAGCACAATTTCCTGATAATACAATTAAGACCATTCGACTTGATAATGCTGGTGAATTTACATCCCAAACTTTTAATAATTATTGTATGTCAATTGGGATAAGTGTTGAACATCCTGTAGCTCACGTTCATACACAAAATGGTCTAGCAGAATCATTTATAAAACGTCTGCAACTAATTGCAAGACCATTGCTTATGAGAGCTAAACTTCCTACATCGGTATGGGGTCATGCTATTTTGCATGCTGCATCACTGGCACGTATTAGGCCAGTAGCTTATAATAAATACTCCCCAATGCAATTAGCTTATGGCCAGCAGCCAAATATTTCCCATCTAAGAATTTTTGGATGTGCAGTATATGTACCGATTGCTCCACCACAACGTACTAAGATGGGTCCTCAAAGGAGGTTAGGAATATATGTTGGTTTTGATTCCCCATCAATTATTAAATATCTTGAACCCCTGACGGGTGATGTATTTACTGCACGATTTGCTGATTGTCATTTTAATGAGACAAATTTTCCAACATTAGGGGGAGGAATTAAGAAGTTGGAAAAAGAAATTACATGGAATGCATCGTTATTATCTCATTTTGATTATCGTAGAAATCAATGTGAACTTGAAGTTCAAAAGATAATTCATTTGCAAAATATAGCAAATCAACTACCAGATGCATTCACAGATACTAAAAGTGTGACTAAATCATATATACCAGCTGCAAATGCTCCATCAAAAGTTGATATCCCAAAGGAACAAGTTGTCAATAATAAGTCTGGAGCACGCCAGAAGCGTGGTAGACCAATAGGTTCTAAAGATAAAAATCCTCGAAAAAGAAAAGTAGTTGAGAATCAAAATGATTCAATAAAAGGTATGGATGTTCCAGAAGAAATCCAGAATACAACTACTCAAAAGAGTATTGGTGAAAATCAAACGCTTGAGGATAATAATGAAATTTCTATAAACTATGTTACAACAGGAAAGAGATGGAACCGAAATGATATCATTATTGACAACATTTTTTCTTATAATGTTGCTCACGATATTATTCATGAAAGTGACGATTTTGACCCAAAATCTATCAAAGAATGTCAACGTAGAAAGGATTGGCCGAAGTGGAAAGAAGCAATCCAAGCAGAGTTGAACTCACTTTCAAAACGTGAGGTTTTTGGACCAGTAGTCCCAACACCGGAAAACGTCAAACCTGTGGGATATAAATGGGTATTTGTAAGGAAAAGAAATGAAAAGAATGAAGTCACAAGATATAAAGGGAGACTTGTTGCACAAGGATTCTCGCAAAGGCCTGGTATTGATTATGAGGAGACATATTCTCCTGTGGTGGATGCAATAACGCTAAGATATTTGATTGGTCTGACTGTATATGAAAAGCTTGATATGCATCTAATGGATGTAGTCACGGCGTATTTATATGGATCTCTGGATAATGACATTTATATGAAAATCCCGGAAGGATTTAAAATACCAGAAACATATGAATCAAGTTCTCGGGAATTGTATTCAATAAAGTTACAGAGATCATTATATGGATTAAAACAATCAGGACGAATGTGGTATAATCGCCTGAGTGAATATCTGTTGAAAGAAGGATACCAAAATAATCCAATATGTCCGTGCGTTTTTATAAAGAAATCTCAGTCAAGATTTGCTATTATAACTGTATATGTTGATGACTTAAATATAATTGGAACTCCTAAAGAGTTATCCAAGGCAATAGAATATCTTAAGAAAGAATTCGAGATGAAAGATCTTGGAAAAACAAAATTTTGCCTTGGTTTGCAAATTGAACATTTAGCAGATGGGATATTTGTTCATCAATCAACTTATACAGAGAAAATCTTAAAAAGATTCTATATGGATAAAGCATATCCATTGAACATTCCAATGGAAGTTCGTTCACTGGATATAAAGAAAGATATATTTCGACCTCGAGATGACAATGAAGAACTACTTGGTCCTGAAGTACCATATCTTAGTGCAATTGGTGCACTTATGTATTTGGCTAATAACACAAGACCAGATATTGCATTTTCAGTAAATTTATTAGCTAGATATAGTTCATGTCCTACAAAAAGACATTGGAACGGAGTTAAGCATGTACTTCGATATCTTCGAGGGACAATTGATATGAGTTTATTTTATTCTAACAAATCAAAGTATGATCTAGTTGGTTATGCAGATTCTGGTTATCTATCTGATCCACACAAAGCTAGATCTCAGACAGGTTATCTATTCACATGTGGAGGAACTGCTATATCGTGGCGATCAGTGAAACAGACTATAACGGCCACTTCTTCAAATCATGCTGAAATCCTCGCTATTCATGAAGCAAGTCGAGAATGTGTATGGCTAAGATCGATGACACAACACATTCATGAGACATGTGGCTTGTCTTCAAGTAAACCTCTTCCAACGATGTTATACGAAGACAACACAGCATGTATAGCTCAAATCAAGGGAGGATATATCAAAGGAGATAGAACAAAGCATATCTCACCAAAGCTCTTCTATACTCATGATCTTGAAGAAAATGACGATATCACTGTACAACAAATTTGTTCAAAGATAACCTGGCTGACTTATTTACAAAGGCATTACCAACTGCAACCTTCGATAAATTAGTATATAGCATTGGAATGCGGCGACTCAAAGACTTTAAGTGATGTCTCCATGAGGGGGAGTGAATATATTATAGTAAACTATATAAAATATGTACTCTTTTTCCTTCACTAGGGTTTTTTTTCTCCCATTGGGTTTTTCCCTAGTAAGGTTTTAACGAGGCATATTTTATAAATGGGTATTTAAGGGGGAGTATTGTAAATATGGCACATGTAAATGCCCATTCCACATGCCCACTTAATACCCATGCCAAGTGGCATTTTCTCCATAGCCAAAGTGTCTTCTATGTGTCCAACAAAGGCCATAGATTGGTGTCCATATGTACCACATCATGCTCTCCAAATTGCCTATAAATAGTGGTTTTTGGTGGATAAATAAATATATAGATTTTTGGAAAAAAACCTCTCTAATTTTATTTGCTTTTAATTTGCCATATTTTATTTGCTTTTAATTTGCCATAAATCCCTATTATTTGTTTATATTATATATATATACTCCACTTGTATTATTATTATTATTATTATATATTTTGGTAAAGTTTTGGTGCCCGGTTTCGCCTCTCAATTTTACAACAATTTAGATATTAATTAACTTTATCTCTCCCCTTTAGTATTCCTCTTCTAGGAATGAAAACCTATTTTCAAGTTGGATAATTAATCCCAATAATTAGCAAGATATTTTTATTTTATAAATAATTATTACCTGAATTTTAAAAAATTAAAATCCAATAACAAACACCAATTTTATGTGTCAACCTCAAACATATGTCTCTAAGTTTGAATCTCTATCTGCTAACTTGACGTAGTTCAATTAGCTAAAACATTATAACCAATCTTAGATGTTAGAAATTTCATTCCCACGTTGTTGATCTCAAAAAATAATAATCTTAATAAAAACAATCTCTATCCATTAGTTGGGACAAAATATTCCCACAAATAAAAGAAAATGAAAAGTGATTTTATACATAGCAAAAATCCATCCCAAGTTCCACAGGTGGCGAAGGGAGTTGGGAAGTGCTTGTCAACAATCCATTTATTAAAGATTCAAAGCCGAAACGATCGCCGTTTATCAGTCTTGAAATGTGTTAGCCGCTTTGACTTTTACACTTCTAGATTTCCATTAATTCAACTTTCAAACCCAATCCCAGAATTATTTGGCCTTCATTTTCCACCATTAATTTTTCTTGCTCACATCACCATCTCTCTCTTTCATTACATTTTTTAAGCATTTGGTGGGGTTTTGTTGGCTTCTTTAGATTGGTTCTTTCTGTCTATGCCTAATGTTTACTCCAAATTCCACCATTTCCCATATGAAAATAAGTTCCAAAAAAGCATCTTTTTTTAAAAAAAGAAAAAAGAGTTTTCTTTCATTCTCATCTTTGTTTCTGAAATTCCATACCATGTCCATCTTGAGCAAATCCAACAGTATGGCCTCTCCCTCTTTCCATGAGTTGAAGAAGCAAGCTTCTTTCTTTTTCAAGGAGAAAATCAAGACTGCAAGATTAGCCCTCACAGATGTCACCTCTGCTGAACTGTAACTTCATTTTTTCCTGTTTCTACTAATGTTCCTCATATTCATGGCCTGCTGCTGATCTTGAAATTTTCTTTCTTCTTTTTAGATTGACTGAAGAAGCCATCAGTGGAAACCCTGATGCAAGAACTTTGAGTTCAATTTCAAAGGCAGCTTTTGAGGTTGATGACTATTGCAGAATTGCAGCAATTCTCCACAAAAGGTTTTTTCTTTGTACTTCGTTGATCGGTGTTTGAAGTTTTATAGATTAGACCTCTGATCATCATGGACAAAACAAAACCCATAATTGATTCCTCCCTTTCTCTCTTTCTGGTTCATAACAATTTTCACTGGATATTTGATAACTAAAATCAGTACTTTAGGGAGATAGTCTTCAAAGGTTTTAGTTTTTTTCTCTCTCTTAAAATGTAGTCTTGACTTTGAATGTTGCATTTCCCACCTTTGATTGTGCTGATTCATGATTGATGAAGTAAACAAACTTGCAAGGCAGATTGGTGAAATTTGAAAAGAAGAATTGGAGACTTTCCTACAACTCTCTCATCATTCTTGAACATCTCTTGACTCATGGACCAGAGAGTGTAGCAGAGGAGTTTCAGAGTGACAAAGATGTTATTGCCCAAATGGGAACTTTCCAATATGTTGATGAAAAGGGGTAATGCTTTTCAAGCTCTCACTAATTTCTTAGTTGAAAGCAAAGAATCCAAACTCGACAAATTAATGTCGCTTTCGTGTTTTGTTTGGTGGTTGAAAGCTATCTGTCTCTATTTTTGCTGTCAAAAGATGTCGGTCTTTGATGATATAGACAAGTTGATGCTGATTTGGTTACAGGTTCAATTGGGGCATTTCAGTTAGAAAGAAATCAGAGAGGATATTGAACCTTCTTGAAAAAGGGTCTCTTCTCAAAGAGGAGCGGGAGAAGGCCAGAAAGTTGACAAGAGAGATTCTAGGATTTGGAAGCTTCTCCTTGAGATCAAAGACTCAAGGAATTTTGGAAGATTCTTCTTCACCCATTGGAAGATATGGAAAGTGCAATTCCAGCTTCAACAGTCTTGACAATCTTGACCGAGAACATCAGGGCTTGTCAGATCAAAAGGCAGCAAATCCACAAGGAAACCAAGAAGCTTTGGTTTATGTAGTAGACAGCCAGGAGGTCGAAATGCCCGAAACTCAAGAAAGTGTCAAAGAAAACTTGGTTCCAAACAAGGAAGAGTCCCATAGATGGGATAATGGTGTGCTTGAGTCAAACCCGCTTTTGAGTGGTAAGAGGGAGGAGTTCAAGGATGGAATTTCAGCTGGTGATTATCATCCTTTCATCGATGATGAACCTGAATCGAATGCCTCGTTGCTTTTGGGATAAAAAGAGGAGTAGGTTTTGAGTTCCATCATGATTCAGTGTCATATTTACATGTATCTGACCAGATTAACATTAAAAATGAACATGTTACCAAAGACAGTAAATTTTCTGAAGAATCTAAAAGGTAGGGTTGGGTTTTGTCTGCCTTGCAGAGTTCAAAAAGAAAGCTAAGGTCCGATTTGATAACGTTCTCGTTTTTCGTTTCTCGTTTCTTGTTTTCTGTTTCTGTTTTTCGTTTCTTGTTTCTGTTTTTTAAAAACTAAAAACATAAACATGTTTGATAACTATTTCTGTTTCTTGTTTCTTATTTTTTGGTAAAAATAAAATTTAGTACATATACTATAATAAAACATATAGCATGCGTTAAAATAAATATAAAACAATTATAAAGAGGTTATAGTATTTTATTAAGATCCAACACCTAATTAATAATAATAATAAATTTTATCATTCAAATGTTGTTCAAATTTAATTTGCAATGTTATTTTTCATTTCAATCAATTCATCTTGAACAATTTTGACTTACAAGAGTTAGTTCAATTAGACGAATTTGTAAATTGTCTAAGGTCAGACAATCGAACATACCCATATTTTTTTAATTTAATAATAAACTTTATTTTTATTTTTTCTTTAAAAATGCATTACCCAATAATACACGCACGTAAAATCAGAAAAAGAGAGAGAATGTATATATATTTTTACATTTAATAGTAAACATGAAATACATTATTAGTTTATTTATTTAATAAAAAAAATCGTACCAAAAGGAAAAATAATAGAGAATTAAATAGAAAATAATAACTATAAGTTTGTTAATGTAAATTAAAAGAAAATAAGAGAGGAGAAAAACATAAATGAAAAAAGAAAAGTAAAAAGGAAAAAAAGAAGATAATAAACTATTAAAAGAAAAAAAAATTATGATGAAAGAGAGAGAACGAATAGAAAGAAATAAATCAAAAAATATAAATAAAAAAGAAAAAAACAAAAAGATTAAAAAGTATTAAAAGAAAAAAAATAGAATGGAAGAGAGAGAAAGAAGAGAGAGGGGAGAGATGGGTAAAAAGAGAAATAGGAATACATGCATAAAACGTGAAAAAAAAAAAACAGAAACAGAATTTGAAAAACTACTTTTTGAAAATTTTCAAAATCTACCATTTTTTTAAAAACGTTTCTAAAAAATTTAGAAACAAGAAATATGATAGTTTATCAAACATTATTTGTTTTTTGAAAAATGAGAAATAAGAACAAGAAACGGGGAACAAAAACATTATCAAACGAGTCTTAAAAGTTTAGCATCTATTTGTACCAAGATTAGAACTGTTTTTGACACGTGTAAGAAACTTGCATATTTTATGTTGAACTGTTCCCTTTGGGACTTGAAAGAAGAGAAAAAATCATATATACAATGAAATGGAAAGTTGCTTTCGATTATTGAAAGGAAAACACTGCTCTGAACCAAAATCTTCTACACTAAAATGGTAAACTTTGTACGAGCTCCTGTATTGCAAGTTATGATTTACAAAGCCAGTCATGAATTGCAAGCCGTAGAGTGTGGTTTGGAGTTAGATGCAAATGACTCAATCTCAAATTGGTCATTGGTGAAGTTTCACGACCATTTTTCAACCACCCACAAATCGCTTCCCTTTCGTATGTGAATCCATCAGCAGCAACATGAGGATCCTGCATTATCTCCTGAAAGAAATCCACACAATTCATAAATCAAAAGAGCCATGGTTGAAAAGTCTTTCTGATACATCAAAAACAAAGTTACCTGCAGGATGGGGCATAAGAAATAAGGTGGCACTGGTCTCTCTTCTGAGACATATAGCTGTTCCAATTCCCTAACAATAACTGGTGTTATTTTCGGTCTGTCTCGACTCTTCAATTCACAGCATTGCAGACCAAAGTCTACCAATCTCCTTGCAGCAGTTTCAGGCCATTCTCCAGCAGATGAATCCAAAACCATTTCTAATTGTCCAGATGATAACGCATTTCGCACTTCACTCGCTAGCCCAACCGTTGGCTTTCCAGTGAGCAGCTGTAGAATGATCAGCCCAAATGAGTAAACATCAGATAGAGGAGTTAGCACTCTGGTTCGTTGGAACTCTGGATCTGTGTATGAGAAAGCACCCTTTGGCACAGTGCTCATTGGGAGACTTTGGAAGTAGCGGAACTCCTCAGATACTAGCCTGCGAATCCCGAAATCACCAATTTTGCAGCTAAGTTGGGAATCTAGAAGGATGTTTTCAGGTTTTAGATCTCCATGGACAAGATTTTCAGGCTTGGAAGAGTGCAAAAAACAAAGGGCACTCGAGATTTCAGCGATGATTCGCGCCCGGATTCTCCATGTCAATGGAGGAGTCTTACCCTTTGGAAAAAGGTGGTTTTGGAGACTACCATTTGGCAAGTACTCATATATTAGTGACCAGGCTTCGGTACACACACCGAGCAAAGTCACCAAACGAGGATGTTGTAATTCACCAAGAACATATGCCTGCAAGTGCAAAGATCTTTCATGAACAACCATGTTTTCTGACAGTCAAAACTTTAAAACAATTTGTTGCCTTGCTGAAGATTTTGAATTTCAAAACTAGAGATATCCAAGCCAAGGCATAACAAAAGAAAATAAATTATAATTTTGTAATAGACAAAGCAGAAAGCCAACCTCTTTCTGGAACTCTGATGGTTGCAGCATACTATGAGGATGCAGTTTAGATATAGCAACTGTTCTGCCCATCATCTCCCCCTTGTACATACAGTCGTAGCCTACCTGACCAATCCGAAAACTCTTGGAAAAATTACACGTAGCAGTCTGTATCTCAGATAATGAAAATTCAGCCAGCTGAGGCAATTCTTCAACAAATCCAATTAGCCTTTTACTATTTGCAAACCAATCTTGTCCGCTTTTCCACTGCTCAAGCCAATGCAAGGCTTTCGTCTTCTGTTGTTTGAACTTCTGTTTCTCCTGCCACAGAATTGAAATAGATATTTGTATGAGTTCCAATTCTTCAGCAGCTTCATCCTGCTGACGTTTTGCTCTTTGTGTTTGACAGTCTAGAAGAGCAATGTTTTTCAGTGTCCTTTGAAGTTCTAACTGCAGTTGTTCTCTTTCTGATATGAGCTTTTCCTTCTCCTGGATTGTAGTTCTTAATGCAGACTCGGCTTCTTTTCGTAATTTGCATTCACATGCACAAGTAGATGCGACGACTTTAGCCTATCAAAAGAGAAGTCTCATATGAAGTACAATCAATTACAAGCATACACAAGCAAAAGAAGAAATGATGCAAATAGGAAAATACCACTAATTTCACCTTGTTCATGGCTTCCACAGCTAGTAATTCCAAATTTTTATTCTTCAGTTGATCCTCAGTGGCCTTGTTCCTTAATGCTTCAGCATCAATAGTATCTTCTTTAAGTTGACAATTCAAGTACTCGTCAGAAGATGAAGCCATTTCCTGTGTCAAGGGAACTAGCTCTCCTTCAATCCAATCTCTATTTTCGATATTGATGGCAATACTCGCGGAAACAGATCGAAGAAAATCCAACGAGAATGACTTATTCTCACTCTCACTATATTGAAATGATGAAGAACTAAAATTTTCAGCAATTTCCATTGCAGGTTGTCTTTGTGACGACAAAAAACTTGGACATTTAGCAGCTTTTCGTGTCGACACAAGCTTCCCTTTGTTGATAAACCATATTTCACAGATCGAGGAAGCATTTTTAGCAGCATAATCTGCTTTCCTAGACATCCAATTGACCTTCATGAAGCTGTATTCAGATTATTTACATTCAAGTCAGAAACAGAAAGAGACAATTAATTCACCAACCATTGTTTACACTTACTTATCTTGTACACTGACTACAGTCCCCATAACGAGCTTCTTTATACAAAGTTTATCCACCAACTCCACAATACCCTTCCCAACATGGTCAGCTTCCATGGCAATAAAACTAGCTCTCACCTGAAAGTGTCATTAGATTAGATCATTTCAAGTTGCCAAATTTTTTTGATCTGGTCATTCTAACAGCCTTACCTTAGCATCAGAGCAAATAGATAAATAACTACTCAAAAACTTGATAGTCTTTTCCCATTCCTTCTTCCTATATGCAGCAACCACATACTCATTAGCTTGATTTGCTGGTAATTTTCCCACTGCACAACACAGAAGAATTAGAAACTCAAATTTTAGATGCAACTTCCTCTGGAATAATTAAAAATACTCTCCAATATCTTGGATTTAAGCTTTCCTATAGGCAACCACAATGTGTCTACAGTTTTATACTGTTGGATTTATGAGAGAAAACTACAAAAGTATTTAGAATTTATATCCGACGGTGATTAGGGAACGTGCAAATTTTTAGTTCTACACTACAGTAATTGGGAGGCAGTCACATTACAGCCACCTCATTCAATAATTCTCTCTTATGGGTGGGGAAGCCTCACAAGAATTAGGGAGGGTGAGCCAGGAACATAATGCACGAGCGAGCCCTGTTATAAAAGAACAAACAAAACAAAACAAAAAAGAGAAGAGGGAAAAACAATTCCTATGGTCTGAGCTCTAAGGTGAATTAACAATGATTTCTTCTCAGCTGTTCCAGTTTAAAGGAAAATACACAGAGCAGATGATGATAATGGTAATAAGAACATGTAGAGAAAAAAAAAAGTTCATAGTACGTACCATAATAATCTGGAAGACCCATTACGCAAAATCAAACAGAAGCTAAAGAAATGAAAGGAAGAGAAAAACTAAGGCAAAAAAAAAAAAAAAAAAACTTACAGAGAGTGGAAATCCGGAGAGAAGGGTGATGGACATGAAGTAGACGAACTTTTTTACCAGGAAAACGACCAAAAGTCCATTGAAGCACACTCGTAGCTCTCCGTACAGACTTCCCGACGGCCACAAAAACCTCATCATCGCCGGTGACGGCGCCGCCGTCTTCAGTGGCGTAATCTACTGCTGACATCGGATCAGACTCAGAAAAGCTAGAAAACAGGGCATGAAGGGCAAAAGATAGCCTCCATTTTAGGCTTGATTTAAGGTTCTGCAACGTTGGTTTTGGTCAGCTGATCAAGCTTTCTTCTTTTTGGTGGGGCAAAGTGAGAACAAAGGTTTCTCTGTATGACTTTCGATGAACATACAGACACGACGGTGACACAAGTTTGATTACGCATTTTTCTAAAACAATAGGAGACTATGGGCTTCGCCGAAAGTTGTGTTTTTATTTTCATTTTATTTTTTTTTATTTTTTTATTTTCATTTTAATAACCCTCGACTTTAAATGTAATGGATGTTTTATCTATGTAACTATACTTGGAATTGACGCTTGGCAGAAAATTATTATACTGAAAAAAAAAAAAAAAAACCAATAGCAAAGACTGTCTCAGTATGATTGAGTGGCAAATGTTTTAATGTTTGATGTCTCATCTTGCCATAGCTTAAAATTCACACAACTTAGGCTCGGGTTGATAATCGTTTAGGCCCCGTTTGATAACTATTTGGTTTTTGAAAATTAAGCCTATAAATACTACTCCCACCCATAAATTTACTTGTTTTATTATCTACCTTTTACCTATGTTTTCAAAAACCAAACCATGTTTTGAAAACTAAAAAAAATAGTTTTCAAAAACTTGTTTTTGTTTTTAGAATTTAGCTAAGAATTCAAATGCTTCTTTAAGGGGGATGAAAACTATGGTAGAAAAATTGGGAGAAAACAAGCTTAATTTTCAAAAACCAAAAACAAAAAACCAAATGGTTATCAAACGGGGCTGTTCACACGAGATTTCAACAAAGAAAGAGAAATGAGACACGTGTAAATGAATTTAATTTGTATTAATTTCAATTTAGTGGAGTACAATCTCTAATTTGTTCCTCTGATTCTTTCTCTCAAATTTATATCTGTCTCGAGGGCTTTGCAGCTTATTCTCGAATGTGAATCTGTCTAGAGGGCTTTTGCAGCTTATTCTTGAATGTAGATTTGTCTCGAGGGCTTCGCAGCTTGTTCTCGAATGTGGATTTGTTTCGAGGGCTTTGTAGCTTGTTCTCGAATGTGAATCTGTCTCGGGGGCTTTTGCCGCTTGTTCTCGAATGTAGATTTGTTTTGAGGGCTTCGCAGCTTGTTCTTGAATGTGAATCTGTCTCGAGGGCTTTTGCAGCTTGTTCTCGAATGTAGATTTGTTTCGAGGGCTTCGCAGCTTGTTCTCGATCTTCAAAGTCTTCTAGTCTTCTAGACTCTGGTTCAGAGAGCGTTTGATCTTCAAAGGTTTAGGCAGTTTTCTGGTCTTTGTTTCTGAATTCTCTCTAAGTTCTCTGGAGAGTTTCCACTTCTGAACCTCCAAAATGGAGGAGAGAGCTCTCTATTTATAGAGTTCCCCAGGTGGGCTTGGGCTTGTCAGTCGGACTGGGCCTAGTTGACTTTGGGCTTAACCTTTAGACTGGGTTTGGCTAACTTTAGGGCCCAGCCCTTTGGATTTTCGTCTAAAATTAGCCCAAATTTCATGTAACCCAATTGTATATTGGGATTCGCCATAATTTAATTTAGGGATCATTGCTAATTTAATTAATCCCTAATTAAATATAATTTCGTCATCAATGTTGGGTAATGACGTGGCAATTTCTGATTCGCCAAAATTTCTATTCCAACAGGGGCCTTAGTTTTTTATTTTGAATTTTTAAAAATTGTGTTTGTTTTATCATAATTTCTCTACAATGATTTTTATTTTTGTTAAGAAAACATTTGAACTCTTAGTCAAATTCCAAAAACAAAAACCCATTTTTGAAAATTACATTTTTTAGTTTTCAAAACTTGCTTTAATTTTGAAAACATGAATAAAAAGTAGATAATAAAACAAAGAAACTCATTAGTGGAAATAACATTTATATATTTAATTTTCAAAAAGTAAAAACAAAAAACTAAATGGTTATCAAAATGGGCCTTAGTTACTATTATAAAAAAACTTGCCAAGATGAAACATTGATCTATGTATTTTTTTTGCACCTCTAATTTAGTAGTACATTTCATTCTAGGGATTACATTGTTACAAATTTTAACTTATAAAAGGCTAAAATTGTTACATACTAAATCTTTAGATGATTAGTTTCAAATTTTAAATTACAAGAACTAAATTGTTACATGGTAAAATTTAGAGACTCATGCGTTGCTCATGCAAAGTATCAATCAATGCTATTTTCTTAATTCCACTTGCACTAGTCGATATTATCGATAGGTTCTCATTCTCACACCTTATAGAAAAGACCTAAAAATGTTTTGGATGTACTAAAAAAAATTGTTTCGCGGAAATATCAAAATAAATTTGGAGATGGAAAAGAATTCCTTTCAATAGTTATTGTCTACTCTTGTACATAATCTTTGTTAGTGCCTTTCTTATCTCTTGAAAACACAAAATTTGATTTGGCTAAAAATTATCAGTTTCATTTTTCAAATCTTTTACCAAAAAAATTCCTTGAACAGAGCATACCAACTAAATCCATCAAAATCAACTAATATTAAAACAATTTAAATGTTTTATTTTTAACAACATATGTTGCATAGGAACAAAGCAATTGAGACCAATTGATATATAAAAAATCAAATTGAAGTTCATATTCCTGCCCTTTAAATGCCATTATAATAATAACAAATTGAACTTCCACCTCTAAACATTATGAAGACAATATATATGAATAATTACATAAGAGGTGGAAATAACATTTTAAAAGGTAGCATGTATCATTTGGGTAACCAAAATTGCTGTGTGTTCTATTTGTAGCTCAATTTTAAATTGATTTGGAATCTTGACTTGGTATCTTTGGTACAGTGTTCTGGATTAAGGGATATACTTTTTTATTATAATTAAGTCTTCAAAATACATAAAGTCAACCATATTCATGAGACCTTAATTTTGTACACAATATTGGTTACATACATTCGTAGCTGAATGCTTAATATTAAAAAGAATAAAAACCAATCCCTTAACAAGTTAGAATAAATAGAAGAGTGAACATAGCACCACGGTAATTGACATGTACTCCTCTTGAGATCTGAGATTCAAATCTTCATACTCTACATTTTTTTTACTAAAAAAAAGAGTTGGAATAAATAGGGGTGTCAATTTCCCACTAGATGGGTACCATGGAGGTAGAGCTAGGGAAATTTTTTTGCGAGCACAAGGATCACCTTGCCTGTTGACATCTTGACATGAGCATACACTAGTATAATTTTGAGTGTCATCGTAGGCTACGATGACAGTTGTCCACCATTAAAAGGTGACCGTCATTATAACCTACAATGACCGTCAACTTTTAATGTCGGTCAATGCATTATATTAAAATTCAATGTCTGTCGTTAAAAAAGTTTATTAATCATTAAATGTCTGTTATTAAAAATCCGTTGTTATAAAATATCCGTCATTAAGAGTCGAAAATAGTGGTTTTCAATGTCAGGCAATGTTCACCATCATTTTGTTAATAATTTAATTAAAAAAATTATTGATTGCGCACATAGTTAACCAATGATATTTCTCTTTGTCAACCCATGCACAAAATAAACTTAATAGTATTTTTAGAAAACAAGTAACTCAACAAACATAAATTTAATTAATAAAATATAATAATGTATATAACATAACACACGCGGAACTTTTCCGCCCATCCTCAAACCACATTCATGATCTAACTTATAAAGAAAATGTAAAATTGCTAAATAAAATGAATACAAGGCTCTAAAATCTTTCAACTTTGAACTAAAGACCAACTAACTAAATTGGAGGGATGGTTCGTGACAACACGGCTGGAGCTACTTTAAGTCTCGTGTCATATGTTGACTTTCCTCCAGAATACTACGTGTTAGAGTGTATCTCTTGCACTTGAGATGATAATAATTAACAATGCAATTATAGAGAAAAATAGGCACAAGTCATACAAATTCATTGTTCACATCCCTGCAAGTTTGCTAGCCAAAATACTAACAAAGACATGAATCAGAAAACCAATACCCAGTATTATAGCTTCGTTAATTATCATACAATTGTTGATTAGTAAAGAATTCTTAAGAATAGACAAGAGTATATCAAAATTGTATCCTTCATATTGTACATTCACAATGACATCAAATGATCATAGAATTCGAATAGACAAGAGTATATCAAAATTGTACCCACGAAAATAGTGTCACCTTTCTTCACAACCTATAAATGACAAAGTAAAGTATTAATTTGTGATTAATAAAGACTAGTGGAATGATCACATTTTGAAGGTTCTTTGAAAACCCATTTATATATAGTACGCATCCATACAACTCTCCAATCAATCCAATAAAAAAAAATCAATGAGGAAAAAAATAGGACAAGACATACAAATTCATTATTCACTATGATGCAAGTCTACCACCTAAAATATTAACATAGATCTAGCAGAGAATACCATTAGGTCTGGCAGAGAATGGCCAAATTTGACGTGCATCTCTCTTCTAAAAATGTGAAAGGACTGAATTGCAGAAAATATGAATGAAGAACAAAAAATGCTATAGCTGAAAAGAACAAATACCATGAATACCTTTGATTTAATAAACCGTTGAGAAGTAAATGGAAATTTTGATTCATTGAAATAACTAATAGGTTAAATTATCAAACATACTCCTTAACTATGGGGTTGGTTTCAATTATACTCCTAAACTTTGAAAAGTTTCATTTTAACCCTTGAACTTTGAAGTTTGTTTCAAAACAACTCTTGAAGGTTTTTTCCGTTAAATTTGTGGACGAAAGATGACTTATTTGCATATGTTTTGATTGTTTTTTTAACGTATATGTTCAAATATATATGTTCACATAAGCAACAATACAAATGCAAAAACATCATTTTCTGTTCATGAATTTAACGAAAAAAAGCCTTTAAGGGTTGTTTTGAAACAAACTTCAAAGTTCAAGGGTTAAAATGAAAAATTTTCAAAGTTCAAGGGTAGAATTGAAACCAACCCCATAGTTCAAGGATATTTTTGATAATTTAACCTAACTAATATATACCAAATAATAAAATAGTAGAAAAAATAAAGGGGCAGAAAGAGAAAGTAATTGAGGACCAAATTTAAAAGAGTACATCCATAACTTAAACTATAAAAGGGTCGTTTAGTTCGTAAATTTGGGTAGTTTGTTAAATTTGGGTTTATTAAGTCTGAAGTTGTTAAGTCTGTGTTTGGATGGTATAAAAAATAGGTTTTGTTAAGTCTGAGTTTGTTAAACCAATATTTAGATGGTGTCGAGTTTGAGTTTGTTAAATCTGTGTTTGAATTCTAATTTGTTAAACCTGAGTTTATTAAAAGTGTGTTTAGTTGGTAAATTTAAAATTTGTAATAAATAATAGAAATTATTTAATTAAAGTAATAAAAACTATATATTAAATTATATTTCAAATGTAACTTTTATTATGAAATTAAAGAGTATTATTTTAATAATAAATACAATATTTTTAATATATTTGTCCACTCAATTTTCTTCTAATAATTATTTTATAGAATAAATATTTAATTGTTTATGAAAATATTTTCAGACTATTTATCACAGTGTGAACAAATATAAACAAATTTTTTTATGCAAATATATCCAACATAAAATTAACCATAAAGAAAATGCTATCAATTGTTTATTTAATGATTTATAATTTGTTGTGCTAACAAAAGTTATTTACTACTTATCATCAAAATTACTATTCAACTTAACTTTCTATATTTAACTAATACATAAAATTACAAAGTTAAAGTATTTTTAAATAATATTATTTTAAAAACTATTAACTTCAAGATACACTAACTAAAATAGTTTAATTAATTAATTTTACAAATATTATATCTTTAATTGATTATGATAGCATAAATTTTACATTTTCACAAGAAAAGGAGTTTAGGAAAGTTGTGGATTTAGAGAAATGAAGTTTTTTTTTTTTTTTTTTTTTAATCAAATGGAAATTGACGTATTAAATTTAGGTTTATATAACGTGTCTGGTTTGGAATTTATAATAAAATAATTTTTATTATAATTTATATGTTAATAAAAATTTTAAAATATAATAATAAGTTTCTTATAAATTAGGAACTATTATTTTGTAAATGAATAATTTATTTTTTAATATTATTGTTAATCTCAACACTTTTTGAATAATTATTTTGTAAAACAAATATTAAGTTAGTTTTGTAATTGTTTTTTTCTAATATTTGTCAAATGTAGAAACAAAACACAAAGAAATTTCTTCTTATAAATTTATAATTATAATTGCTCTAAAACATGAAGTATAGCAAAGTTGAAATATTGGTTTATGAATAAATTATTATTATTTGAAAATTGAGCTAAATTTATTTACTTATTTATTATAAAGTTATCATTAATTAATTATTTTTATTAAAAATTTAATGCATTTTAAAAGTATGATTAAAGACAAAATATATACTGTAGCTAACTTGAAGAGTATGAATAAAATACTGTAGCAAACCTGGTGAATAAGGTAAAGTATTGTAGCAAACTTGAGGGATAGAATAGTATGTAATGTAACAAATCTAGGTTAACAAAACTACCAACCAAACATGAGTTTGTTTATCACTTCGAACCAAACACCCCCTAAAAGCATAAGGGTTCTGTTCTGTGTACGCACTAATATTTTTCATTGGACAAGTCAATTAAAAAATTTCTTACTAGTTCCATAGAGTTAAATTTAAGACCCAGCGAAAAATCAAATGGAAAATCATATCATAAGCTTATGAATAAAAGAATAGGATTTTCCAACAGAACTATCGGTACACAACATCATTTTCCATCCGTCCTCTCACGTAATAGAAGCAAATATAGTTTCAATTCTCTTCCCATTCAACCATGTATCGGGTGGAGAAGAATGTTGAGAGTTGATATTAAACACAACCATCCGCTCTAAAATGCAAGCAACATTAGAACATCCAAAAAAATTATGCATAAATAATTAGCAGGAATTTAACTTGATGCCACAAGACTATATTTTGAGATTGTACTCAGATAAATTAATTTCTCCGGTGAGAGATCTATATCCAAATTCCCACGGGATAGAATAATACTATCTGCTTCTCGTAGAATCTCATCAAAATGAGTTAATTCCTAAAAACAGGTTCAAAGAAATATGGAAATGTCTAAAACAACATTAGAATAGCTTGACCCCAAAAAGAAAGAAAAAAAAAAAAACTAAATATGACTAACATTGTGTTATTACTGTTTCTCTGTTAGTTAGCAAATTAATTCAACAGACTAACTAAACTCTTCTTTCTCTGTTCTGAGGTGTATTTTGGTTCAAGCCTCACAAATGGCCCTTTGAACCACACATATTCTTCGCTACATTTCCTAATCTGTAGAACAAAACATAAAATCATAATAACACGAAGAAAAACCTATAAATTTATTTTAGATGGGTCAAAAATAGGAACCTCAATGGAATGTTCAAGGATCATAACTTAGATGCGAGTACTATATTTAAAAAGTTAAATGCAATTTATACTAATAAAGGTTTGCTTCCTATAGTGAGCATAAACAAATTTTTTAACCTTGGAATCTAACCTTCCAGATAAGTTTATAAGAAGATAACATAATTAAAGAGTTTTTTTATCCCAACTACAAAAGGACAATCTTCTAGTTTCTCTATGATTTGTTGTCTGTGACAATGGAACATTCAACTCTATTACTGAAAGTTTATGTAATTTCTCTACATCTTGTTAGTCTCATTTGAGGAAGATCTGTAACCTAAGAGTTACTAAAATGACACTGCCTTAGCAATTGTATAAAGATTTGAACCCCATCATTAAAAGGAAAAAAAATCATTCCACATGCCTAATAGATGGAAAGCTACCTATCAAGGAAGCAATTTTTTTTTTTTTTGAAAAATATCAAGGAAGCAATTAGTCTAAGATGGAATACATGCATCAATCCCTATATTTGAAATTTTCTGATAAAAGTGAGTGCAATGTTTTGAAAATTTAAGCCTGATTTACTGTTCATGAAGTGAAATTAATAGGTTCTACAATTTAAGAATGATGAATTGAATTGTTGCCGTTAGCTTATGGGAGAGGAATAAGAGTGTCCAAAGGATTGGCCATCTTTATGGCCTATTGATGAGTGGACCTCAGCCCAATGCAAGTACACACTGTCTAACCAATTAATAAAGTGGAGAGTACTTCAAGTATCGAATTCCAAGGGAATGAAGTTAACAAAAATCTAATTCACAACAAAGATCTCCTCAAAGTTTAGGACCGAGGTAACCAAAAATATTAGAAGATGTTGTTGGGTTTTTCAAAATAGAAAGTAAAGGAAAGGAAATGCAATTAACGAATAAAAACACTGATTAAAGAAGGGGGATCCAAAATTGTTTCAACCCTAGAAGAATATGCGTTCACCTATGCCCCAACAATTTAACCATCTAGGCGAGGCTTTGCAGTGATTGCTTGCCCATATATGCACCCCCATTGCACCCTTTCGGGTTTTGTATGGTTCAAGCAGTATGTGATTTGAATGCGCCCGCAATCTACCTTAATCAATACTTATAATCGTGAGTCAAGTTCAACACCTATTTAGCCATTTTCTTAGTGCTTTTAGAAGCTTAATTAATTAAACACATATGTCAATAGCTAATTAAACTTAGATAAACAAGCAAACAATTCTATTGACTCTATAGGTTTTGCCCTCTGTCTATGTTCAAAAACAAAGTCTTATTTCTAGGTACTTTTCCTATATTGCTTTTATGAAAACTACAAAAGCAAACGGTGCTAAGTGTTGAGCAAAGTTGCTTATGCACAAGGTGGGACTTTCTTCCTACTTAGGGTATCCACATATTTGAATTGATAAGGACAACGACCCCTCTACATATCTCCAACATTGGTATGATATTGTCCACTTTGGGCATAAGCCTTCGTGACCTTGTTTTTTGTTTCACTCAAAAGGCTTCATACCAATGAAGATAATTGTCCTTACATATATACCATGGATCTCTTCCTTCCCTAGCCAATGTGGGACCTTGTTAGTACTCCTACTATGAATCTCTAAGAAGGAACTTAGCTCATGATTGAAAAGAAAGTAAAACTCAAAAAGTAAAGAATAGAACTTGAAAGAATAAAACCTGAATTCATTATGTAAGAAAGAATGGACTACACTTGAGTTTGAATGTAAACAATACAACGACTAATAGTGAAATACAAAACAACAACTAAAATAAAAAACAGGAATTTAAATAAGAAGGAAAAACAATAAGCATAAACCTAGCTTATTTCTCAATCTAACTTGCTCAACCTTTTTCAAGGAGAGACAAGTGCTTACACTTTTCTTCTTTCGAATAGTGTCCGAACGAGGTTTACAACATAAGGGAACTCGGAGTGGTGACTGAAAACTAAAAAACAAAAGATCAACAACAACCATATGAGAATGAAATTTTGTGTAGCTGTTCGAAGTTGTTGAAATGGGAGTTCTAGCCGCCTTTTATAAACCTCTTAGGTCTAGGATTTCTGCCGACGCATGATTTGAGGAGATTGAGTGGAATATCTTTTGATAATTTGTCAAATTTGTGATTTTTGGAAATCTGTCAATTAGGTCCAGTTACGGCTGCATGCAGGGCACATTTCGTATGTTTCCCAGCTTCATTTAAAGTTTTCCTTCTGACTCAATATGTGGTCGCATCATTGGGATCATCTGGGTCCTTTTTACGGCTTCTGCATAAAAATGTTAAAACTTAACAAATGTTTTACAAATTGACTCCTTTTACACGTATTTACTAAGACCATGTTAGATAACCATTTAATTTTTTAAAATTAAGTTTGTTTTCTCATAATTTCTCTACAATGGTTTTCATCTTTCTTAAGTAAACATTTGAATTCTTAATCATATTCTAAAAACAAAAACAAGTTTTTTTTTTTGAAAAGCCATACCAAACCCATAGGGCCAGAGCTCTCTCTCAAGGCATTGTGAGAGAAACTCTTAGGCAGATCGGGGCAACAAATGTTGCTTTTGGGATCCTCTGGGATCAGTAAAGTGAAGATGGAAGAAGCAATACACAAACAAATGGCAAAACTGAATATCACAGCAGCGGAAAAAGCAACCATTGTCGCGGTGGAAGATGACGACCTGGAAGAGGCAGACATAGCTTTACAGAACTCAACTTTTTGCAAACTAGTAACCTCAAAATCATCCAATGAGGAAATGTTCAGAACCTTGATGCCAAAGATCTAGAGATTGGAGGAACGGATGGAAATCGATTCAATGGGAAGGAATATCTATCTATGCACTTTTAAAAATGTGAAGGAGAAGGAGACGATAACAGAAGGCGGGCCGTGGGTTTTCGATAGAGGACTAATAATCTTTGAAGAGTCAAAAGGAGGTACCAGACCAGAGGAACTGAAGTTCAGGTTTGCCAATTTTTGGATACATTTTAAAAACTTACCTATGGTCTGTATGAACAGGAGGTGGGCAAAAGCACTTGGAGATGCAATCAGATCCTTTATCGAGGTAGACACTAACGACAACGGGAAGTGCAGAGGAAAAACACTATGAATCAAAGTTAAAATAGACATCAAGGAGCCGCTGAAAAGAGGAGCAAACATAAGGATTGAAACAATGTCAGAGGAACAATGGATACAAATTGCGTATGAAAAGCTCCCAGATTACTGCTTTGGATGTGGACTGATCGGACATCTGCTCAAAACTTGTGAAAAATGGAAAGGAAGTAATGAAGAGGAACTGCAATATGGAAATTGGTTAAAAGTGAACCCAGGAAAACAGAGCACAACTAGAGGAAACAAAGAGTCGGATAATTTTACAGGGGGTGGAGCCAGAGGTAAAGGATGGAATCAAAGGAAAAAAGGCGAGAATGAAAGCAGTGATGAAAAGGAAAAAGGGCAGTCGGAAAAGGAAGTTGGCCGGAACAGTAAAACCGATGAGAGAATCGGCTTAGAAGGAAAACAGTCAAGGAAAGGAAGTAACGGGAAGAATAGTGATGGGACACGAGATGAGATGACAGAGAGGATAGATGGGAAAGAGGTCAGTACAGAGAAGGACAAAAAAAGGGAGAATATCCATGAAAGTATGACAGGGACATCAGACATCCGGGAAAAAGAAAATGTGGAGTTTCGTGCCACTAATACTTCTGTAAAAGGAAAAGGAATTGAGATGGTAGGGCCCAGGCCCCACGGTTGGTGGAGAAAAAGCAACTCAAATGGCCAATACTCTTGTTATAAAAGATACAGAAAAGCTCGCAGGAAACGATATTAGCAAGGACATTCAACCCCAAACTTACGAGCACAGGCCGAAAAGATGGAAGAGAAGAGCAAGAGAAGAAACACAAACAACGACTAGAGCTGAAATGACGATGGCACAAAACATAAAACAGAGGAACTAAACAAAGGGTTTGGATACAAGAAAGTTTGCCACACAGACTTCGAAGTAAGCGAAGGGATATCGGCGGAGGCTGAAACCCAGCCCCGCCGGACGCCATGAAAATTCTATGCTGGAATGTCCGAGGATTGGGGAATCCTCGAACGCTCCGTAACCTACGTCACCTAGTACGTAGAATAAATCCCTAGGTGGTTTTTTTATCAGAGACAAAAGCAAAAAAAGGAACAGAGGAACGAGTAAAACAGGATCTAGGATTTGAAAACTATTTTAGCGTCCCTAGTTGTGGGAATAGTGGTGGATTACTGCTGCTGTGGAACCAAGAAACACAATTATCGATAAACTCCTACTCTCAGGGTCACATTGACATGATTTTCAAAAATAATCCTTGGTGGTGGAGGTTCACAAGCTTTTATGGTAATCCAATTACAGAAAAGCGAGGAGAATCTTGGCTTCTGATGGAAAGGCTGAAAGAGGTTGATGACCTGCCCTGGATGCTCGGAGGAGATTTTAATGAGATTTTCTTCAATGATGAAAAAGAGGGGGGAAGGGACAAGAATCAAAATCAAATGGAGAAGTTCAGGGAAGCTATTGATTTTTGTTTGCTGGCGGATGCTGGCTTCACAGGTCCGAAATGCACCTGGCAGAGAGGCAAAGGGAGGGCTTCGGCTATCAGAGAAAGACTGGACATGTTCCTTGTTAATGCAAATATGAGATCTAAAGTGGAAAGCATTCATGTAAATAACCTGAATTTTCACAATTCTGATCACCGCCCAATTCTAACTACCATCCGGTTTGAAAACCAGACTCAGGCTTTGGCAAAAAGAAGAATGTCAACCCGGTTTGAAGCTGCATGGCTTGATTTCCCAGAATGCGAGGACCTCGTGAAGGAAGTTTGAGGCGGCACTCGAGTGAAGAGGCTAGCTCCCTCAACTCAAAGGTTCAATTGAGCCTGAAAAGGATGGCTGACTGGAACAAAAACAGGCTTAAAGGGTCGATTAGAGGGGCGATTGAGAGAAAGGTTTCAGAAATTCAAATGCTTGAACAGGACAGCGATAGCAGATCTGGTCAGGTTGAGACAGCCGAGAAAGACCTTAAGAAATTACTTGAGGAGGAAGAGAAGTACTGGAAGATGAGATCGAGAGAAGACTGGCTAAGATGGGGGGACAGAAACACAAGGTGGTTCCACTCAAAAGCAAATCAGAGGAAGAGAAAAAATAAAATCTTAGGAATTTTCAACAAAGAAAGTCAGTGGGTTGAAAAGGAAGATGAGTTGGGAGCAATAACTACGGATCACTTTAACACCCTTTTCACCTCTTCTTTGCCAAATATGGAAGTTATAAAGGCGGCGATGGAAGGAATACAATCGAGAGTTTCTTCAGCTCAAAATAGAGATCTCCTTTGTCCGTTCACAAAACAAGAAATAGAACAAGCTCTAAAAGGTATGAACCCGACAAAAGCTCCAGGTCCTGATGGAGCACATGCGCTCTTTTTCCAAAACTATTGAGGAATACTTGGCCATGAAACCTTTAGAGTCTGCCTAGCGATCCTAAATGAGGGAAAAGAACTGGGTGTCCTAAACAAGACTTTAATAGCGCTCATTCCTAAGAACCGATGCCCAAGGAGCATGTCAGACTTCAGACCAATTAGCTTGTGCAATGTTGTGTACAAGCTAGTGGCAAAAGCTTTAGCCAACAGGCTAAAAAAGGTACTTGAAAAGATCATCTCCACCAACGAGGCAGCATTTGTCCCAAAAAGGCTCATCTCCGATAATGTGATATTGGGTTTTGAATGCATTCATACGCTGAATAGTCGAAGGAAAGGGAAAAATGGCCACATTGTGATGAAGTTAGATATGGCTAAGGCCTATGACAAAGTCGAATGGGCTTATCTGTGGAGTATAATGGACAATTTGGGCTTTGATAGCGAGTGGATAAAGAAGATCAGGAATTGTGTGGAGATAGTTCAATTTGCGGTGTTGGTGAATGGCGTGCCCGGAGACAATTTCAAGCCTAGCAGGGGGTTGAGGCAAGGCGACCCTCTATCTCCTTATCTATTCATCCTTTGTGCGGAAGGTCTTTCAGCATTGCTAAACAGGGAAGAATCTTTAAATTCTATTCAAGGGATTAAAATTAGTAAGAATAGCCCCTCACTAACTCATCTTTTTTTCGCAGATGACAGCTTACTAATGTTTAGGGCAACAAGAGAAGACTGCGAGACTATCAAAAAGGTGATAAAGAGCTACGAGGACGCGTCGGGTCAATCAATAAACAGGCACAAATCAGCGTTCATGACAAGCAAAAACGTAGAGAGCACAAAGAAAGATGAGATGAGTAGAATTCTGGGGGTGGACAACACCCCCTCTCTTGGCCACTACTTGGGGATGCCATCCCAAACAGGTCGTAGCAAGTCTCAAATATTCGGTAAGATCAAGGATCGGGTTTGGAGGGCTATACAAAGTTGGAAGGAGAACTTGTTCTCAGCGGGGGGTAAGGAAATCCTCATCAAGACCATAGCGCAGGCAATCCCAACATACACAATAAGTTGCTTTAGACTCCCAAACTCGATGTGCGAGAATATAAATAAAATGTGCGCAAGGTTTTGGTGGGGGACAAGAGAAGGAAAGAGCAAAGCTAGTTAAGTGAGTTGGAAAAACATGTGCATCTCGAAGGAAGTAGGGGGCATGAGATTTAGAGACCTGAAGCTTTTTAATCAGGCCATGTTAGCTAAGGTTAGTTGGCAGGTCATTAGACAATCTGATAGTCTATTGTTAAAGGTGCTGAAAGGCAAGTACTTTAAAAATGGGGACTTCTTGAATGCAAACTTAGGAAATAACCCTTCCGTAACTTGGCGAAGCATTGTCTGGGGTAAGAAGTTGTTCAAAAAGGGGTATAGATGGCGAATGGGGAATGTGAGATACATAAATATTGAGAGCGATCCTTGGATTGATCATGAAGGCTCTAACATTCCTCTGTTCGTAAAAGCGCCTCTAAAAGGTGATTTGGTCAAAAACATCATTAACGAAGAGGGAATGTGGAAGGAAGATGTGCTTAGGGACAACCTTTCTCCCCTGGATGTGGACGATATCCTTCAGATGGTGTTGGGTAGCTGAACAGCAAAGGATGAAATAATTTGGAAATTGGATCCCAAAGGTCTCTTCTCGGTTAAGAGAGCGTATTTTTTAGCAACTAAGATTGCAAGTAGAGAATCCCCATCCACTTCAGACCATTATAATCAAAAGTGCCCAAACTTATGGAAAGCCGTGTGGAAGTCTAAAGCAGCCCCAAAAGCGAAAATTTGCTCGTGGAAGATTATCAAAAATGCTATTCCTACTATGGTTAATATCAGAAACCGTGGGATTGACACTAATGTGGTTTGTCTATTTTGCAGAAAGCATGAGGAGAGAACACAACACGTCATTTGGGATTGTAAAATAAGTAAGGCCCTTTGGCTAAATATTTTTCCTAACATATTGAATCTTTTCGATTGTTGCAAGAAGGGCTGGTCCCCTATAGACTATTGGAAATGGTTTGTTGAGAATTCAACGATGGTTTAAAGAGACAAAGCTATCACTCTCATGTGGGGCATTTGGTCGTACAGGAACGAAATACACATAAAAGGGGAAAAGACAAACAGTTTCAATTTGCTCAGATTTATCAAGAGATACATGGAGGATGAAGATACGAATCAAAATGGCAACGATGATTACTTGTTGAGCATAAGATCTGAGAGTCTGCAGAGTCATGAGCATTGGAGACCTCCTTCGGAAAATTGCTGGAAGTTGAATTCTGATGCGTCGTGGTGCGAAGCGACTAAAAAAGGGGGTGTTGGCTGGATCATTGTGACTCTTCGGGGTCTCTGATTTGTGCAAGAGCTCTACGAATGGAGAAAAAATGGCCAATCAATTTTTTGGAAGCTAAGGCTATAGTGGAAGGTTTGAAGAAAATAAAAAGATCGAACCTCATGCAAAAGCCGTTGGGATCATCAACATCCTCAGCAAAGGCGAAGAAGATCTTTCAGAGATTAATAATTTGATCTTACAAATCAAGGAAGCCGCCGAGGATTTAGGTGTAATGGCTTTTGAGCACTGCCCTAGATCATGCAACAGGGTAGCCCATTTCTTGGCTCGGTCGGCTGCTGGGTTTAGGCCAGTGGACAGATTTGGTTTTTTGTATGATCCGAACTCTTCTGATAAGGAAGATGACGGTCTTTGTTGGGTGGGTTATGCCCCTGGGATGATTCTCTCTCTCATTAATGAGGCGAGTGGAAGATTGTAGCTGGCTTGCTGTTTAATGTATTTCTCTTCTTTTCAAAAGAAAAAAATTATGGGGTAAATCAAAGAGATTAAATTCAAGAACTTGCTACAATCTTTTCACATAAGATTTGAACCCCTTTCTTTCTTGGGCCTATTAGAACTTCCAACCTCAACATGGATCTCAAACAACATACTCTTTAACTCTTAAGACAGGGCCACAAAGTTGCTCAAAGTCCACGAATTTTTAATTTTTTATGCAGAATCAAACATTTTATTGATAAAAAGTTTCCATCACACACCATCATACTATCCATTGAAAAGAAAAGAAATCAACAAAAGATAAGACTCTACCAAAAACTAAAAACAAAGCATACTCCAAAATGTTTTCATTGGCTCAATCACTAATAAGTAAAAACTCATTCATCAAAATCACCAGTAACCAACAATGAAAAAAACTAGAAAATGGAGTTAAAAAAGATGCTACGAAGCTACCAGTTTTGACCAACTAATTTCTGAGCAAATGTAACAAAACACATACCTATAAACATCAGATAATTTCCTCAGATGACCAAAAACTATTTTCATCATACTCCTTATAATGTTTGGCAGCAACCGCACTACCACAAGCCCACAACTAAACTATCACTATATGCATTTCTATATGATTTATAAAAATTCAAATTAGCAATGTAGAAAGGAGAGCAATACCACATGCCAGAAAGGAAAAAGTACCTCTATAAGTACCTGTCAAAGTAATAATATCTCAAACACATCAGCAAGCTGGAAGTTCCAACTAAATTATCACTCAGCAAATGAAAGAACTAACACTAAACTCACTTCTTTGTCAAGGTGACCATAAGAAAGAAAGCATCAACACGGTTGAGTATGCCAAACAAAATGAGCATCACTAAACAATGATGTCAGTCATGAAGTTCATAGCCATTTTCCACAGTGAAGTACAACAAGTTATCAGCCATACACCATAATACCTGTAAGGAGACAAGATTGGAACTTAGACAATCACAACAAATATTTTTCAATTGATCAACATCGCCAAAACTTGATTGAAATGTGTGTGAGCTGATTGAAAAAATCTTTTGAAAGAGAGTTTAGCCAAGTGCAAGTGCACACTGTCAACAAGTAATATATGGAAATATTCTAAGTATCAATCCCATAAAGACTAGTTATAAATTTAAGTGTTTACAAAGTTTTATCAAATTGCAACAAAGGTAACTCAGAAAAATAGATGAGAGATGGTTGTTGTGAGTGAAGTAAAAGTAATGATATCAATGGAAATGTGGGGATTCAATCATGTTTCTGCACTAAATGAGTAAACTGTTACTATGCGCTCGCATGTCTGTCTGTGAATCAGATTCATCTCCTATTCAACCTTGATGTCAAGCACCCTTAGGAGTCTAAGTAATTGCTCCTATATTTCTATGGGTAATTTATGTTAGTTAATTAAGCATGCAATCATTTTGATCCTATAGGCGTGCCCAATGTCTAGGGTTAAACAACAAAGCCCTATGTCTCGTCTCTTCTCCTATATTGATTTTATGACATTCGTTTATTACTCAACCCTTTCAGTATTGAATTCAAATTTGCATGTAAGCCTAGGTGATCATGTTAGACAAACAATAAACAAGTATAATCAATAAAACCAAACTGCAATAAGGGTAATTTGATAAATACGCAAGTGATGGAACAAGCTTAGCTCATTTCTAGGGCATCCACATAATTGAATCCCAAAAGAAACTTAGATCATAATGGAATTAAAAACAGAAAGATACTTCATTGAAATAAATGCCATGATTGCGAATTGAAATGAAATAACAAAAGACAAGATTAAGCTAATGTGATCTCGATAAAGAAGAGGAAAACACAAGGGAAGCTAATCAATAAGCTCAATTTGTCCTTTCTCAGGGAGAATTGAGCATTATACAACCCTAGACTTTCGACTAAAGGCTCGATGTAAATCTGATATGGACAAACTTCAGCGGAGCTTTCGCTTTTGATGCATTTCTAGGGGTTTCTCTTCCTCACAAGCTCTACTTCAATCAATGGATTAAAACTCCTTTTTATAGACTTAAGAGTAGTTGGTAGATGCCGAAATCTAGGAGAAAATCTTGCCCAAATCAACTTTGAATGAGACTAGGAAAAAAGTTGCACAAAATAAGGATTCTGTTTTGACCACAGAATTCTTGCTAGAAGAGTCAATAAGATTATACGACCGGATAGTAAAATAGCCTTGCAAACTTTGCGGCCGCATAATTGCTTCTAGGCAGCCTCAACACAAAAACACCAAATTAGCTTAATTCCATCATAAAATCAAGCTTTGAACACCAAAATAGCTTCATTTAACATATCAAGGGAACTCACATGTGTACTTCATTTATGCACAATTTAAGTGAATTTAGCACGATTAATATCAAAATATCTCTCAAAGTTCAAGGAATAAACTTAAGTTTAAGGCTAATAACCCTTGTAAACAAGGTTCATCAAAAGGCTTAAAAGGTCGGAGTCCTATGTGAGAAACGATTCGACAAAGTAATGGTCGAACCCAAATCTAGACTTGTATATGTTTCTCACAATTAAAGCATCCCGAAAATTCCAGCAAGACTTTAGCCCTCAATTACAACTACAGTTTTAGTTGCGCTAAACCTCCCAATAAGTATGGAGATACAACAATATAGAGAGGTACGTCCAAAAATACACACATATTACTCTCCAAGCTTCTTACAAACTCAATTACTGACTTGAGTGTCGGTGTGTAGGTTGCTTAACACCACACCGGTGTTCATTTCTTTTGTTTTGCAAGCACATTCTGGTTCCCTATAATACAAATTCACCATTGATTCATTGATCCAAATTTTGATATCAACAATTGTTATGTTTTATTTAATTGGTTTCATGTAGAGAAGTTCCTTGATGTTCTTCTTTATCAAAAAACTGTTGGAGCAATACAATATGCTGAAATTACTCATCCTGAAATAATTGCGTATGGTATAAACAAACTTTATCAAATAATTGCCTATTCTTCATTACTTAAAAGGTTTGCTTACTCGTGTTTATATTTTCGTAAGGCAAAGGATCTTAGTTTGCATAGTTATGCTGATGCTAATTGAGCATATGATGATAGCAAATTCATGTTTGGAATATGTGTTGTTGGTGGTAATCTGTTTACTTAGACATCTAAAAAGCAAGTGATTATTTCAAGATCGAGTATTGAAGTTGAATTTTTCAGCTTAGCTCATGAATTTCAAATTTTATTAGGATACAATGCAGCTTGTTTGCTGATTTATTGCATCTTGTTCTTGTGCACCTCTTGTACGTCTTGGTGCAAATCCCATAATATATTAAAGAAATAAACATGTGGAGTTGGATATATATTTTGTTTGGGATTTTTTTATGTAGAAGAAACAAGAGGTATGTCATTTGCCTGCATTTGCTCAGATGGTTGTGTTTGCTCAAGAGTCCACTTCTCTTTGATTTTTCTGGAGATCTTATTTGAAAAGAAGATTACTCCTTCTAGAAGTGTTTGTTTTCAAACCCATTTTCCTTGTGTACACACTTTAAGGTTGGACTATTGATGGACTTAGAAGCAAGTTCGTAGTATTGGTCCCGAAGTAGTTTGTAAGAGCCTTGAACTCCTCATGTTTGTAGTTATGGATGATTTCAGAAGCAAAAATTATGTCATGCCTCTCAAATAGTGTCTTATAGCCTACTTTCAAATCTAAAATGGAAAACTAAACAAACATGGGTTAAGTTATTAATGATACCTTTGAGGATGCTAGTTGGCCCAAAGGAAGACTATCATCTAAAATGGATAATTTATTAATATTTGATTATTGAATTCTAAATTTATTACTCCAGTGCCTATGACAGGTTGTCAGGTGCGTTGAAAAGCCAATAAAGTCTTTTTTGGGTACTCCAATTTTTATTTTTGAAGACTTTTTTCCATTATTAAATTATGCAGGTAAATATATTATTCTTAATTTTGAAAATGATTTTGATAATTTCATTTTTGTGAAGGTAAAATTAAAAGTATTTAAAGATAAATGTTTTGCATAATAATCATATTTTCTTTGTTGGTGTTGGTTTGATGGATCATGCTGCCAAAGTAGCCTCTGATTTTTGATATTGACATCTTCAGAATTAATTAGATGTTTGTGGGTCTGTTGTTTATGCATTTTGATTGTCGGCCCAAAGGACGATGTTAGTCTGGCCAAATAATAGGTACACTTGTGGCTAGCAGGTGATGAACATGGATAATATAATGTTATGCCATGTGAGTGATTGTGGCCCAAAGGAAGGCTTTCACTTGACAGGATTGGCTATCAATGTTTTATCATCACGTTGAGAGTACCGTTTACAAGTTGATAGTCGGTCCAAAGGAAGGTTGTCAATATTGTGTTTGGTATCTTGTTGTCCTCATAAGTTAAATCTACTGTATTTTATAAATACTAATGTTATTTATGAGCGTATTTTGTTATTGATTAAGTTATTGCTAAATATTATTTCATTGCCTTATTCTTAAATTTAAGAATATTTTTGTTTAAGTTGCATTTTTTAAAAAAAGAAACTTATGATGAAGAAAGAAATACTTCTATTTTTTTACTTAGCAACATCCCTTTAAGATTACATGGGACTTTGAAAAATTGAATCATCTTAATTGTTTAAGTTTTATGATGATGAAGTGCAATATTCAAGGGAATCATGTGTAATAAGGAAATAATTAGGAAGTTCCTTTAAAAGATAAGGATTATTCTAAAAGAACATAAAGGAAGAGACATGTAAACTTTTGGTTGAATGTGTCTAAATGAAGAACAAAGGAACACAAGGGAGTACATCTAAAGGATCAAATTGCATTAAATTTATAATATTCTAGGATTAGCTTATGCATTTGATGGTTTTTTTTTACATTGTACAGTCAATCTCGATGAGTTATGACACTCATAAGGATAGATGAACTTTTAATGGGTTAATCTTTGACAGTATGTTCGAAAAAAAAAAAAAAGAGTTATGTATGAAAAGACAAAATCTACTCAATTAACTACTTCCTTAAAGGAGGAAATTAAAGTTGACATAAAGCTGCATTTGAAACATATTAGTCCAAATTACTAAGAATTAGGATCCAGACATTCCCTAATACTTTTAAGAAAATTTGGGCATGAAGAAAAATATGTTCATAGTACATCATTATATGATGTATAAAGAAAAATATGACTTCTCACTTTGTTTTTTTAAAAAAGTTAGTTTGGCTTGTATGCTAAGACATATGTGTTGAATGGACTCTAGTACTTCTATTCATCAATGATTGGTTCTTTTGATTTAACAGAACTTCGAATTTATATTGGGTATAATCAGGGGACAATAATGAAATAGTCAGATTAAGTGTCATTGAGAGCTTCAACATCTTGGAATTGTCTTTCATAGCCTATTCCCTATGGCTTCCTGAAATGCTTAATAGTATTTGTCGCAACGTCATCGTGACGCGGAGCGGCCGACATCCTAATAGGCGTCTCTTTCGAGATAAAAGGTTTGGAGTCGCCACCAATCATCATAGGGTGTGATTGGTCACCCATTTTAGAAGAAAATGGTAGTCTATGAAACTAGAAATTAGGTCTGGGAGTTAATTGAGTGTAGGGAAGGTGTTAGCACCCCTACAACACCCGTTTTAGAAAAAACGGTTACCACATTTTATTTCAAAATTATCCTTTTATTTATTAGTCCAAAGAAAAATATTTTTATGCTTTATTTTGATTGTCCCAAAATTTATTAATTCACATTTTAAAAATAAAACATGAACTAATAACTATGAGTGGCTCAAAGCCATTAGAAAGACTTGGAATTTATTTTGATATTTCAAAACAAATTCCTTATTTTATTAAAAAAAATAAATTATTTATGAAAAGAATTTTAAAAATGGAGGGTTCTTATTTCAGAAATCCATTTTTAAAAGGAGGCAATTTATTTTATTTCAAATTTCATTACCAAAATTTAATTTTAAAAAAAATGGAGGGTTCTTATTTCAGAAATCTAATTTTAAAAGGGGACAATTTGTTTTATTTCAAACTTTTGTTGCCAAAATGTAATTTTGAGAAATTGGAAGGTTCTTATTTCAGAAATCCAATTTTAAAAGGAGCAAACTTGTTTGATTTCAAACTTTTGTTGCCAAAATGCAATTTTGAGAAATTGGAAGGTTCTTATTTCAAAAATCCAATTTTAAAGGGGCAAACTTGTTTTATTTCAAACTTTTGTTGCCATGCAATTTTGAGAAATTAGAAGGTTCTTATTTCAGAAATCCAATTTTAAAATGGGCAAACTTGTTTTATTTCAAACTTTTGTTGCCAAAATGCAATTTTGAGAAATTGGAAGGTTCTTATTTCGGAAATCCAATTTTAAAAGGGGCAAACTTGTTTTATTTCAAACTTTTGTTGCCAAAATGCAATTTTGAGAAATTGGAAGGTTCTTATTTCAGAAATCCAATTTTAAAAGGGACAAACTTGTTTTATTTCAAACTTTTGTTGCCAAAATGCAATTTTGAGAAATTGGAAGGTTCTTATTTCAGAAATCCAATTTTAAAATGGGCAAACTTGTTTTATTTCAAACTTTTGTTGCCAAAATGCAATTTTGAGAAATTGGAAGGTTCTTATTTCAGAAATCCAATTTTAAAATGGGCAAACTTGTTTATTTCAAACTTTTGTTGCCGAAATGCAATTTTGAGAAAGTTTCAATGAGATTAAATAAAATTTGACTAATTGGGCGGTTCCCAAGTAGAGGTGTTCCCTTTGGTCAGCTTAAATACCTCGGCCTAGACAAAACGTTGAGTCCCGCATAATCAAATTTTATTCCAAACTCATTAATTAGTTATAACTTGAGAGCTCATTTAGAAAATCTAAGTTAGAACCAAATTAAAACTTCATTTTAGTTGGAATCAAATTAGAAATAAATCAATTGAAATCGAAATTGTATTTCAAATTTCCAAATCAAATTCAAATGAAATCATCAAATAGCAAAAATTAAGCAATTTGCAATTTAAACGAATTAAGCAATTTTGCAAATTAATCAAAATGAAACAATCAAATAGCAAAATTTAAGCAATTTGCAAATTAAGCACATTAAGCAATTTGCAATTTTATTCAAATCAACATGAAGCAATCAAATAGCAAAATTTGAGCAATTTACAAATTAAACAAATTAAGCAATTTGCAATTTAATTCAAATCAAAATGAAACAATCAATTTCCTATCCAAATCAAATAGCAAATTAAGCGACATGCCATAAATCAATTTGCAAATTAAACCACAAACCATGAGCCAATTTACAAATTAAACAACATGCTAATTGGTCAATTGGAATTTAATCAACAAGTCATGGGTTAAATTGCAATTTAACAACATGCTATTGGTCAATTCAAAGATAGTTCATCAAATAATTATGATTAATTGAAAATACACAACAATTCAATGGCTAATTGAAACGACACCAACAAATCAAGGTGTTAATTGAAATCTTAAATAGCAATTCAAGACTAATTGAAATTTAAACAACAATTATGGTTAATTGAAATTCAAATAACAATTAAGATTAATTGAAAATCAAACTAACAATGGAAATATTAAAGTGAAATCAATAATGGTCCAATTGAAATTCACTCACAAGTTAGGGGCAAATTGGGGATTTAGCACCAAAAAGATAGGGTCAAAATGGAAGTTAAAGAGAAAAAGCTTCTCTCCCTTCACCCACACCATCTCCTTCTCTTACCTTCTTCTTCTTTTATGTGGGTGTTCAATTTTCTCGCCGGAAATGGAGGGCGTTGGATTTGTCAAGCTCGTGTCCACGTCGTGGGTGTCATCGGAAGTCGTGGGTATTGCGTCGGAGTTGGTGAAATTCATAGATCTAACGATTCTTCAATTTCCCCAAGCTGCACTTTGATTTCTCCAACCAAGATTTACTTTTCTTCTTCCTCTTTCCTCTATGATTTCTTCAATTCTCTCCTTTGTGATTTCTTCAACTTTCTCACCTCCCTCTCTAATCAATCCCCTTTGGTCTCTTTAGTTTCTCTTTTTAAAGCCATCCAATTTACTAAAAAATGATCAATTTTTTAGTCACAACCACTACAAATCCTCCTTTTGAGGAAGAACATGGACATGCAACTACCTATTCTTGTGAGGAAGAAGAAGACTAAGTTTACGAAGAAGAAGAAGAAGAGAAAAAAAAAAGTGATAGCTAAAACGTAAAAATTTAAATAATAATAATAATAATAATAATAATAAACAAAAATGAATAAATAAACAAAAATCAAAATTAAATAAAAACAAATAAAATCAAAATAAATCTAATCTAATCTGATCTAAAATGATAAAAATAAAACACAACAACTTTAAATAAAGCTTTAAAAAAATAATAATAAATAAAAAGAAAAAGATATATATATATATATATATATATATATATATATATATATATATATATATATATATATATATATATATATATATATATATATATATATATATATATATATATATAACACAAACCAAAAATGAAAGTCAAATCAAATTATAAAAATTACCGAACCAAATACGGTATCTACAATATTGTATAATGTTCTAAGATATGAACTCTCATTGAAGGTACCCATATTTGATATAGGAGAGCCATTAGTTCTGGATTTCTTAAAAGTCATAGATCGGTTTATAGTGGTGAAATACTGTAAAAAAAATGATGGATTAGAAAGAAAAGATCTAGGGCATTTTGCTAACTCCTTTGAGAATTTTATAAAATCTTAAGTAATACGTATTTTAAGGCAAACATGAGAAGTGTGTGGCTTATAAAATGATTCAAAGCTCATACAGATGCGATAAGAAGTATGAAAAATATCACTCTTCTTTGTACTCAATTTCTTTGAGAAAAGTACTCAAGATTGCAACATAAGGCTTAAGTAGTGTACCAATAAAACAACAACTAAATCTCTCACAATTCAAGACTAAGCAAAGGCTTAACATTAGGTTTGACTTTAGGGATGTCCAACTAATATTTGGTCTTGAAGGCCAATAAGAAAAACTTGGACTTAAAGATTATTAGTTGTCACTCTGAGTACATGGTCATTTTCATGATTTCTAAAATTAATTCCTACTTAAAAGTTCATTTGCATGAGATCTTAAAGTTTCTTAAGGATGTTGAGTTTGAGGGGGAAGATAAAATGAGGAATGTTGTCTTTAAGAAAAGAGAAATTGAGTTGTTTTTATCTTTGTGATAACATTAGTAAAGGTTCTCCTCATTTAAGTAAAACAAACTCAACATTATTAAAAGTGTTATTAAAGTAATCACAAGGAATAGGAAAAATACATTTATAGGGTTGTAAGTTTGACTTAAAAGTAAAATGAAGAGGATTCAATTAACTTCCTCTAAAGTCAAACAAAGACTTATCTCTTAAAAGGAGAGTGATAAAGTAGAGATCATAAGGTAACTTGATTTTGATGATATGAGTTGCCAACAAGATCCATTTTCAAGGCTATATTCACTAATTGGTTAAAAGGTACTACTGTCATATTTGTGACAAATAGTCACTTGTAGTAGTTTTCACAATTGAAGTTTGTGTTCATAGCATTTTGTGTGGCAACAAACTCAGAAATTTTTTAACCTTGTCATTAGGTTGTCTTGACAAGAATTTGTTTTTTCCATATTACAGCAACAAAAACTTTTATATGAGAAGCTTTAGTTGATAAAGAAAATTCAGATTTTTGATTGTGTCTCAAGAAATATGATAGCACTAATTTAGTGCTATCTTATTCCTTATATTAATTCTAGTTTTGTTATTAATTCTTGAGCTTTTATGCCTATTTTTGTCTATTTTGTAGAAACCGAGCTTGAGGAGCAAAACCGATTGTTCGGGAGTATTTTGATTGATATTGGAGCCTTTTAGAGCCTTGTTGAAGATTCAAGAAGAGAAAAGATGAATAATAAAGTTTGAAGCTTTTCAAGTTCAAATCTTAAAAAAAAAAAAAAATACAGAGCCTAGGCGCCACAGACTGTGCGGGAAGGCGGAATGATAGTGCCTAGGTGCTATGATACCAGCAGAATGCGTTTTTTTTAAACGCTGCTCGATCCCTGCTATATAAATAACATATTTTCTTCGATTTTGGGAGGTCAAACCGAGAGAAAACACCCTAAACTCGATGCCACGCTATTTTGAGAGGTTTTGGGAGCATTTTGTGAGCGAATTGGAGGGATATTGAAGATTCAAAGCTTGAGGACCGAGGAGATCAACTTGGGAACGCATGATTGATCTTCTGTTTGTATTTTCTTCATTTTTCTTTCACTTTTAGCTACGGTATAGGCTAGAGGATTAGAGATTTATGTGTTGTTTGAACTGAATTTTTATATTCTTGTCTCTAATTACTTGGGTTTGTTGTATTTGATTGTTTAGATGCTTACTTGTTGGAATTGTTGGACCAATTGTTTAGTTTATGGATGTTTATGCCTATAGGGCTTTGAATCATTTATGCATTTGTTGCTTAATGCCATTAATCATTGATTCTCTAATTAATTGAGGTATTCCTGAGTAGAGCTCGACAGAGAATACTTAGTTTAGCTTAATGCGCGAGATTAATTAGCTACTCCAGTGACAACGAGATTAATAGTTAATTAATTGTAGATGGTGATGAAGGTTAATTAGTTGGACATTGGTTAATTGACTAGTTTTCTAAGTGGAAACTCGACGAAGAGAAGCTTAGACAATAACCTAATTGCAAACTAGTGTTTATTTACCTGAGTGACAACCGGGGTTAATAAATAGACATTAGAAGTTCGTAATGAAGAGTCTTAACACCTTGTATGAGTTAGCTAGCGCTAGGGAGACCTAGGTTAGTTAATTAGTACTTGAGAGTGGAGGAGATCGAGAGGAGATTCCACATCTTTAGAGCTTCTAGACTTATGAGTTCATTGTCCATTGGGTTATAATTGTCTGTTAGCTTAGTAATTGATCATTTCCCAAGTTGTCTCTCGTGTTTATGTCTCCCAATTATTTTCCTGTTTTTATTTTCTTGTCATTAGTTTAGATTATCTTCATTTAGTTGTTTTCTCTAAATAAAGTTAAGTGAGAGTATTTGTAGTAATTAATTGAATTAAAAATCAATCTCCGTGGATTCAAACTTGGTAGGAATACCGTTTTATATTACTTGACCTGTGCACTTGAGGAAACGTAAAAGTATGTGCATCAAGTTTTTGGCGTCATTGTCGGGGATTGGTATATTTTAATTTGATTAATATTGTGGACAAATTGTTTTCTTTACTTTAGAGGTTTTTATTGCTTTGTTCTTGTTTTTCTTGTTTGCTTTTATTTTTATTTTTTTGTTAGAGTTATGGTCCTTTGCTCTAGTTGTGTGGATTATCTGGTGTTTGTATCTGAGCCTGTGTTTGTTTGTTTGATATTTTTAGATGAATTTTAATAGTTTTGGGTGGCCCTTTACCGAATTTGAGCCCGAACAACCAACACCACCGTCCCATTTTTTCCTTTCTAGTTATTCCCCTTCAGTTAAAAATTTCCCTTTAAAGAGCTTATTGTATGATTTTATTGAGGAGTCTAGAACCAGTAGTTTGCATTCAACACAGTCATGTGAGAGACTCTAGAACTTAAAAAAGAGGTGAGAGAAGTGCAATCCACTTCATATTTGGGTTGCCTAGTAGAGGCTAAGCCTTATAGGCCTCATGAGAAAAAACTAGACTCAAGAACACTTAGTTGCTACTTTGTTGGATATTCTAAACGCTCTTCAAGTTTCAAGTTTTATGATCCCACCTCCCGATCCTTCTTTGAGATGAGAACCTACTCTAGATTTCTTGAAGATATTGAGTTTGTGGGTGGAGATAAGATTAGAAATGTTGATTTTGAAGAAATGCCTAATGTTATGAGCGATGGACAAGTTGTCATACCTTACACTATAGTGCCTGTAGATTCAGAACACATTGATAATGATCAGACCATTACATTTGATAATGTTCCTCTTCAAGATAACAAGAAAATATTACTTCCATAAGTGCAAACTCAACCTATTCAAGAGATATCAGAAATGTCATTGAAAAGATCATGTACCATAAATTCAATGGGAGCAAGTTTATCTTTTTGATGTTATATGTCGATGATATTCTACTCGTTAGTAACGATATAGCATTTTTCACATTTAAACCAAGAGCTTTCTGACCAAACATTTTGAAATGAAAGATCTTGGGATTGCATCTTTTTTGTATTAGGTATCCAAATACTGCGAAAGATCAATCTCAAGACATTTTGGATTTATCACAAAAGGGTTCTTGATAAGGTATTGAGTAGATTTTGCATGTCAAATTGTGCTTAGAGGGACCCATTGCTAAAAGAGATAAGTTTAGTCTTGAGCAATGTCCTAAAACTGATCTAGAGAGGAAAGAGATGCAAAAGATTCCTTGTTCATCAGTTATTGGGAGTCTTATATATGCTTAAGTTTGCACTTGTCCTGATGTAGCCTTTGTAGTGAAAATTTTGTGCAAGTACTTAAGTGATCTTAGGATATCTCACGGGAAAGCAACAAAATGAGTTATGCAATATGTACAAAGAACAAAGGACTACATGCTTACTTATCGAAGATTAGATAGTCTTTAGATCATTGGGTATTTTGACTCTTATTTTGCTAGATGCCAAGATAGCAAGTGATTCACATTAGCATATTTATACATGATTACCAAAGGAGCTATATCTTGGAAAAGTGCCAAGCAAGCACTTGTAGCTTCTTCGACTATGGCTACAGAGTCTATTGCCTAATGAAGCATCCAATCATAGTTTATGGCGACGGACGATGTCGACGGTGGACGTCGGCCACATATGGGAGGAGAGAGAAAGATAGGAGGAGGAAGGAAAAATAAGAGGGAAGAGGAAGAAAGAAGATAGGGAAAAAGAAAAAAAATTTAAAATATTTTTTAATTTAAAAAATTAGAAAAATATATTTTTTTAATAAAAAAAATGCTATGTCAGCTTTTTGTCAGCTACTTGACAAAAAGCTGACGGCAGAGACCAAAATGCTACTAAATCTTAACCTCAGCGGTTAAAATGTCGAGTTTGAAAACTCGGTGACCTAAATGCTACCAAACCCAAACCTCAAGAATAAAATATGTATCTTTTTTTTTTTTTTTTTTAAATTTTAAAGAATGAACTATTATTGGAACCTTTTTCAGAATGAACAACTATTCTTAGAGCTATGTCAAACAAAAAAAAAAAAACTATTATTGGAGCCTTAGGCATTAAATAAGTATTTATCTCAAAAAATTATTAAATGATATATATTTTGCAAATAAATAAGTTTTTTTATAAGATAAAATTATATTACATATTTTTTATAAAAAAATTAATAATCGGTAGGCAATTAAACACTTTGTTGGTCGAAATTCGCAAGCGCACGAATCGTTACAAGTAATACAGTGATTAAATCACAGTTCGTTCTCCACAGGGACTGAAAGTTACCAATTACCAAATTCTTTAGCTTCAATTTTATCTAAGCACCTAATTTTCAAAGATGAATGGAAATTTAATTTGCTTGATGAAAAAGAAAAAAAATGATTAAACTCAACAATTTATAGAGCAAAAACAGAGGATAAAACCAAATTTGTAAAAACTCTAGAGCAATGATTTCATCGAATACTTCCTCCTACTCTTTGTTCATTAATAGTTAATGTTTTCTTCTATTTCAAGATTGTTGGCAAGCTCTATCCTATAGACTCGATATTCTTTCTCAAGCAATAACGATGTTCATTGAAGTGTAAATTGCCTATATCTCTATGACAATTCAAACAAATCAATTATTAAGCCCGTAGAACCTAAAATTGCCACAAAACCCACAAGGATATCTCTATCTCAAGTGTAAATTAGGGAAAATGGTTTAGTTCATCAATGATTCTTGTTTCTCAACCTCAAATCATGACATAGGATTAATGTAAAGAATGGTCAAATCTAAACATACTTTAGGTGCAAAAGCATTCTCACAACCATGTATGAAATAGAGACATCAACTATTAACTAAGAAGAAGTAGGATTCAATATTCGATTACATCAACGCCCTAGAAAAGAAAAACTCAGTTCATAATGCAAATCTTAACAAAACCAACATATATCATCATTTGGATCTTCTACAAACAGGAAAAAGAGAAAGAAGAAGAGAAATAGAAACAAATTAAGCTTAGCTCCACTCCTTCTTGGTTGTTAAAGACCTCCAAGATGCGTAAATTTCTTCTCCTTGGTCGTTCTCCCTTTTTGCCTCTGTTTGTCGCCTCTTTCTTGCCCTAAAATTTCATAAAAATCGACCCCCAAATGATAAAATCGACCCAATTTAAAGTTAGGGCCGCGACGTAGCGCCTAGAAGCCGTGGATAGCGCCTAGGCGCTGGCATTCTGTCCAACTGCTTCAGTCTGCAGTGCCTAGGCGCCGGTTTGGGCGCCTGGGCGCCCGAGAAGGTTTTTTTTTTTTTTTTTTTTTAGACTTCAACTTGAAAAGCTCTCCAAAAAGTCCTTAAACATGACCTTCAAAATATATCTTTTGAATACCTATAAAAATAAAAGAAATACAAGAGTTAGAAATCAAAAACTAAATGAAAACTAACTAAAAACAACCTAAACAAGATATAATAAATATATATAAAATGAACTTATCACACTTGTTTATTGATTTTTTTTCAATATATATACCTTTGAGGGTGAGAATCTTGGTCTTTAGGATGGGGGCTAATTTTTAAGATATTGTTGTTTAAATAAATAATGACACAATTAGGATAGTTTTAAAACTAATAATTTTTAAAATGTATAAAAAAAATAAAATTACAAATGTAGGACATAAAAGAAAAGAAATGTTTAAAATATGGTACCTAAATCGTGTACCATGTACACGTTTTACGTGTCAGAGTAAATCGTGTACATGGTACACGATTTATGTGGACATCGTGTACCATGTACACGTTTTTAGGTGGATATGGGCAAAAAAACCTCTTATTATTATTATGTATGAGGTGCGTGGGTGGAGCGTTGAGGCGTGTTGTCGCCGGTTTTTGGGTAGATTTAAACTCCGACGTGCGCTTAGACGTGTGGTGACGATAGATCGGTGTTCGGCGTGGTCCGATGAGGTGTGAGTGTTGCCCGGCGGCGTGTTGCTTGGGGTTGGACAGAGGCAGTGTGAGCTTGTGCAACCTGCATTGGTGTGAGAGTAAATCCGGCGACTTTGGAGGTCGGCGTGTGGGTGTTTGATTCACTCGATTTGCGGAACATGAAGGAGAAGGAGATGAAGAAGACACCGACGATGAATCCGGCAGGTGGCTTCGACGGTCCAGCAAGAAGAATGAAGAAGAAGAAGGAGAAGAAGGAGAAGAATAAAAAAAAATGGGAAAAATAGATTGGTGTTCTGGTAGAGAGAGAGATGGGGAGAGAGAGAAAAGATGGATGGAGATGTGGTTGTGTCGGGAGAGGTGAGTGAGAACGAGTGAGGGAGGGAAGAATAAAAAAAAGGAAAAAACTTGGGTGTTGTCTGGGCAGCATCCAAGTATGGTAATGCCCACTTCATAGCTAAATCATGGCCCATGTACACGATTCATCTACCCTAAATTTGACATTACTTTCAAAATGCCCATATTTATGTTATTATTTTTTTAATTTACATTATTTTTTAAAAAAATCCTTAGGATGGTTGTGTGGAAAGTTCTATATCTTCTTTTTAATCCTACCATTGACTTGAGGTCTTCGATTGGACGTGTGGGAAAAGTGGCACAGTCGTGTAAACTTTAAGACTATGGAATGGTACTGTATAATAAAAGAGAGACCCGCTATTACACTGACGTCCATTTGGAATACTTTTTAATTTAAATATTTTTTCCACTATTACACTAAGGGTCAATTTGGAATACTTTTTAATTTAAATATTTTTTAAAAAAATATTTTTAATAAAAATATTATTATATCTTATATTTTTTCAAAATATTTTAAATAACAAATTTATTTTGTTGTACTATATTCAAAAGTAATTATACTAATTATAAATTTATTTTTATTTTTTATTACATGTTTTGATGATTTTCGATTAATAACTTTAAAGTCATTTTTGGATAATCCATCTATCAAGTGTTTATTTAAAAAAGGTTTTTAAATTAATCCAATTTTTTGAAACACCTTTTATTTATAAGATTTTTTTTTATAAAAAAAAATCATATAAAATTACTCAATAAATTATACTACACACAATTTAAATTATTAGTATTTTTAAAGATGATTATAGAAAATCGATTTTGCTCAAAAAGCATTTTTTTTGCAAGTTATTCCAAACAAATGTTGCCTCTAATAATGAATCAAAAGTTTGATAGTCATCCATTATGCACAATTTCTTGTGTTCATATTGACTATATAGAATTTTTACTCATATTGAACTTAAGACCATGTATGAACATATGGAATGCTATATAATAAAGGAGAGACCCAATTAAATTAAATGCTAGATTTTTTTTTGAGTTCAACAACATTTAGAGTGGTAGATTCGAACTTCTGACCTTTTGGTCGAGAGTATATGTAGGGGCGAATTTAGTTAAGGCCAAGCCCCCCCTCAATTTTTTTACTTTAAATAGTATATAGAACTAAAACCAATGTAAAAACTAAAAAAATCCAATGGCATAGTGGTTTACTTGCCTCAAGCCTGCCCTGGTCTATTGAGTTCAAGCCTCAATATGCTCGTTTTGTTTTGTTTTTTTTTTTTAAACCATGTTTTTCACTTTTCCTATACATTTTGTTTTTGTTTTTAAAACTGTGTGTTTTACATTTTCCCCCTTATTTTTGGCCTTACTTTCCTTACATGTGGCTCAATTAAAAAAAGTCAATATGTTCATTTTTTTTAAAAAAAAAAAAACCGTGTTTTGCTATACATTTTGTTTGTTTGTTTTTTATTTTTTTAAAACTGTGTGTTTCACATTTTTGGCTTTTCTTTCCGTACATGCGGCTCAATTAAAAAAAGTTTTCCTATACATGTGGCTCAATTAAAGTGTTCTAAATTTCTTTATATATAATAAGTTCAAATTCTCTTTTTTTCTTTTAGATTGATATAGTATCTCTTTTGTAATATATTCAAGTTTTATTTTTATAAAATTACTTTATATAAATATCTCAATTCGGAAAAAAATGGAAAAAGAGAAGAAAATATATTGGTGGGATATTCAAACCATAATTCTCTAAACCTAATATTGTTTTTCACCACTTTCAAATGATGTAGCCACCACCTATCAGGTTTTAAACCTAAAAGAAACTTTCTCAATTACATACATTTACATTTGTCATCTCTTAAATCTAATTGTTACTGACAATTTTAAGTCGAGGACTTGGAAAATAATTTTCTAAGGTACGCTTAGTTTTCATACTTCAATTACTCATATACATTTAGTTTTCATGTTTCAATTACTCGTATAAATTATAAATTTAATTTTATCTTTATTATTTTATGTTTAGTTTCTTTATTTTTATTATTGTATTGTAGATTTAATTTGAAATCTAAATGGAGAGGTATTACAAAAGAAAATCGATGGAGTCATCATTTCCATTGAAGAAAAGTAATAGTAGTTATGATAGATATTTCACATAAGTAAATTTCGAAGATTTACCAGCTGATCCTAGACTAAGAACTAGAATTCTTGATTACAATTGTAATATTCGAGACCAAGTTCGCATAGCATATTTATAGAAAGGACCTTGCCAGCCTCGAAATCATATTTTTTCGTTGAAGAAATTTGGGTTACAATCACGACGGTTCAATCCAGCCTGGTTTGCTGAATATCCTAATTGGTTGGAATATAGTATTTCAAAAGATGTTGCATTTTGTTTATGTTGATGATTTTTTAAACCATTAGATTCTTTATTCAAACCAGAAGTTGGAGAACAATTTGGAGGTGACCATTTTGTTGGTGAAGGATTTTCAAATTAGAAGAAAAGAATTTTCAAATTGGAAGAAAAAAGAAAAAAAGGATTTTATGAATTTTCGGAATTGTTTACTTATAAATTAGTTTTATTAAATTTTATATTAAGCCCCTGGATAAAAATTCGCCACTGAGTATATGCCAATCTGGCCATTAAATGCGGATCTTAACTTTCAAAGATAATGAATCTTTTTTTTTTCGAAGAGAAAAGATAATGAATCTAAACTTTACCAGTCATCTATTATACCTAATTTCTGGTGTTCACATCTTTTTTTTTTTCCGAAGAGAAAAGATAATGAATCTAAACTTTAATAGTCATCTATTATACCTAATTTCTGGTGTTCACATCGACAATATCGGAAGAAAAAACCCGTAAATGAAAAATAAAGAAAAAAGAAAAAAGAAATATTATTTGAGTACTTACACTTTCTATCAACAGTCGGTCATATCTATAATTAATTGATGTTTTTTTTTTTAATTATATAGGCTCTATATTATTTTCAGGACAAAAATCAATTTATACGCCTAAACTTTGAAAGTTAGATCAATAAAAATTCTAAAAAAATAATTATATCAATTTAAACTCGAAACTTTCATAAGTGTATCAATTTACACATTATCTCTTAGATTTCGTTTGGAAAACGTTAGTTTACACATGTGCAAATCTATAATTCTATCGATTAAACTCTTAAACTATCGCAAGTAAATTAATTTAAGCCCTCAATTTGAAAATCGTTCATGCATCAATTCTCACATGTGTGTGGACTTTCTTCAAAAATCTAGACCCTCCATTTAAAAATTGTCAATTATTTGAAACGAAAGGTCTAAAATGATTCATTTTGAAAGTTCAAGAGTTTAATTAATATAATTATAAGTTAGCGCATATGTAAACTAACTTTTTCAAACAGAATCTGACAGAATGTTTAAATTGATACACTTGTGAAAGTTCATAGTTTAAATTGATACAATTATAAGTTCATGATTTAAATTGATACAATTATTATTTTAGAATTTTTATTGATATAACTCCCAAAATTTAAGAGTATAAATTATTTTTTTTTGCCCTTTTTTTTTTTAATTATAGCTAACTTCGTTGAAATCAAATTAAAAAAAAAAAAAATCCGTACCGACTTGTACAAGGTATTTTCTCATAAATCATAGATCAATGATATAACGAAATTTTCTTTTAGGTTTTCTTCATTTTGTTTCTAAAATATTCAAAGTGTCCATTCAAGCACCTTGAACTTTTAATTATTTTCTTTATTTTCATCTTATTATGAATATTTATTTCACAAGTAGATGACATAAATTTGAATGGGTATAAAATATAAATATACTAATTGGAGCATTTATTGGAGCCACATATATTAGTTAAGGTACATATTAGATGACAATGTCAAAATAACTATTAGGCACTAAACCTTAAGTTATTTTAATTCTATAAACAATAAATTTTTATTTTCATTGATGATTTTTTAAACCATTAGAATTTTTTTTTTTAAATATACGTATGATATTTCAATATTTTAATTTGGTTGAAGAAATAATATTGGTCTCAAAATTTTAATAATGATTAAGTTTTTTATTTTCAATTTCTCGATCTTTTTCCCTAGGACTTGTTCAACATAAGAATATTCAAAAGCTACTTTTAGCTTTTTTTCATTGACAGACAATTGAATGCATTCGTCATATTCAGACACTTCCAAATTCCACTCCCACCTAGCTTGTTTAAATTAACATCTCGACCAAGCAATTCTCATCTCTTCTCTCTCTCTCTCTCTCTCTCTCTCTCTCTCTCTCTCTACAAACTTGAAGACGTGTTTGTTCTCCCAATCCCAACCCAGGTAAATGCCAAACTTTATTTCCATGTGGTTACTAGTTCTTTCTTCATGTCTTTTCTGCAATTTCTTTTCTAATTCCATTCTTATATTGGTGGTTGCTTCTAAATTACCCTCACTTCAACTTGAAGCTAATGCTCTACTTAAAAGTGGTTGGTGGAGCAATCACAATGTCTCGAGCCGTTGTAAATGGAACAGCATAACTTGTGATGCTTCAGGAAGTATTACAATGATTTACTTGTATCGAAAATTACCAATTCATTCTACTCTTCACAACTTGAACTTCTCATCTTTACCCAACCTCATTTCTCTTGATCTCTCTTGGTCTGGTCTCGAAGGGACAATTCCTCTTGAAATAACAAATCTCTCCAAACTCACCTATCTAGATTTATCTTACAATAATCTTACAGGTGAGCTTCCTTCAAGAATAGGGAATTTGACGAATTTGGTTAGTCTCTATTTATATCATAATATGCTTAATGGTTCGATACCTTCAGAAATAGAGAATTTAAGGAATTTGGACATATTGCATCTGTGTGGAAACATGTTCAATGGTAAAATCCCTTTAGTAATAGGAAATTTGACAAAGTTGATGTCACTTGATCTATCTCAAAATATATTGAGTGGTACAATACCTTTAGAAATAGGGAATTTGAGGAATTTGAAAAAATTGGATCTAAGTGGAAACATGTTGAATGGTGTAATTCCTTCCCAAATAGGGAATTTGATAAATTTGTTCACTCTAGATTTGTCAGAAAACCAACTAGGTGGGTCAATACCTCCTAAAATAGGGAATATCAAGCATTTGAGTATTCTATCTCTATTTGATAATATACTCACTAGTCCAATCCCTTCTTCTATTTTGCATCTCACCAACTTGTATGAGTTGAATCTTGCCTCAAACAAATTCAGTGAGTCCATCCCCCTACAATTTGGACACTTCAACAATTTGGGAAATTTTAATTTGAGTTACAACCAACTCACTGGGCCCATTCCCTTCACCTTATTTGGTCTATTTCAATCCGCATCCTATCAAGTGGTAATTGACCTTAGCCATAACTCCCTTGATGGCCCAATTCCCTCTGTTAACATTGACCCAACTAATATCCCATCTGTTACCATATTGGACCTCAGCTTCAATAAGTTCGCAGGCACTGTTCCCGATTCCCTTGTTCTTCTAAGCTACGTCAACTTATCACATAACTCGCTCCAAGGACTAGTTTCCAATCAATTTCTAAATTATTTCAGTGTCAGTGTTGTTTTGGGCAACGAAGAAGTATGTGGAAATGATCCTCGGCTTCATTCTTGTCCTTCACAATATCGTGAATCACAAAATCGTGAAACTCTCCCATTGTTGAAGATTCTTCTTCCTTCAATTCTTTTATTCATCTTTTGTTGTGTTTGCTTCCTTCTTGCCTATCAAAGAATGATGAAGATCAATACTACTCATGTAATTAAGGAATCAGATAAGCATGGAAATATGTTCTCCATATGGGATTATGATGGCAAGATAGCATATGAGGATGTTATTGAAGCAACAGAGGATTTCAATATTAAATATTGCATTGGCATTGGCGGATATGGAAGTGTTTACAGAGCAAGTCTTCCAACAGGTAAAGTTGTAGCTTTGAAGAAGCTTCATACCTACGAAGCCCACCAGATAACTCTTTTCAAGAGTTTCCAAAATGAGATTGACATGTTAAAAGAGATAAGGCATAAGAACATAATTAAGCTTCATGGATATTGCATCCATAAAAGTTGCATGTTTCTCATTTACGAATACATGGAGCGGGGAAGCCTATTTTGGGTGTTGAGCAATGATATCGAAGCAATGGAATTGGATTGGAATAAGAGAATAAATATCATTAATGAAGTAGCTCATGCTTTGTCCTATATACATCACGATTGCACCATCCCCATTATTCATCGAGATGTTACAACCACTAATATACTTTTGGACTCGAAGCTAGAAGCCTTTTTATCAGATTTTGGTATTGCACGATTACTCGATATTGATTCATCCTATCATACCACTGTTGGCGGCACTTGTGGATATATAGCTCCAGGTGAACATATATATTGTTCTCTAAATGATATATAGATTATTTTATAATTTTTATTCTAAATTTTAATGGGTTGTTTTTTGAAATTTTCTTATATAGAATTGGCATATACCATGGTCGTTACAGAAAAATGTGATGTCTACAGCTTTGGGGTGGTGGCATTAGAAATAATAATGGGAAAGCATCCTGGAGAACTGTTGAACTACTTGTGGTTCAAGTCGATTCCACATATAACCATTAAGGATTTGTTAGACCCACGTCTCAGATCTCCTTTAATCCAAGTTGGAGTGACACAAAATATAGTTCTCATATTAACGTTGGCCTTGGCATGCCTCCACCCAAATCCAAAAGCTCGACCCACAATGCAACAGGTGACTCAAGAGTTTCTTATTCGAAGACCCATTCTAGTAGAATTCTCATTTAATAAGATTTCTATTGAACAACTTTTAAGGCAAGAAATATATCATGTACATGAGATCTAGGAAAAATCAACTGTTTTTTTTTTTTTTCGTAATTTAAATTGATCTTCTTATAATTAAAATATATGTGTTGGAGTAACTTTTTGAAGCAAGCTAAGTTTTGTTATTTATCATTGTTGAGAAGTAACTTGAGGCTTCATTATAAATATTAGGTTAGTTGCTACATGGAAACGATGCAAAATGGAAACTGGAAAGGTAAGAGAGGATAATTAATTTGGTTTCAAATTTATGACAAACATAAAAATACTACTTCCTCTTTGCCCTCATCATTGGGGCAGCCCTGATCCAACTATAGCCAAACTCATGGTCCAATTCTTGGACTTAGTTTATTGGATCAAATTTTGGACTAAGTTTGGATCGAATTTGGATTAATTCATTGAATATTAATTATTTAATTGTTTTTCATTTCTTTTTAAATTTTCTTAACTAAATGTTATGAAAATTTAATGGAATTATATTTCTTATGTTATGTTATTTTAAAATTTTGATATTTTTTTAATTACTTTTTACATAACAAAATTATTGATATTATAAAGTTTCTTTTAGTATTTTATTAAAAAAAAGCTTTTCTAATTCTTGACACTTTTAAAATTTTTAATTCTTGACATCCATCAAAATAAACGTAATATAATGATTTAAAAAACTTAAAAATATAGATGATATCAGCCATGAATTTGGAAAGAAAACCAAAAACAAGTTTATTTTTCTGTGTTGAATTCAAAATGATTGTCATAATTCTTTACTAATGCGCAGGTAGAAATAAACTAATCAAATTATGGCAACTGCAAAATATAAATTGAGAAAGAGAAGAAAAAGACAATTAAAACTTAGGTGGTTTAGACTAAGGCTGCATGCACAAATAAAGACCACAAGAATATTTTCCACTAGTGTTCCAAAATGGAATCATAGAAGGAGCACATTCAACTAGAACTCACTTAATTTCTAAATTAAGTTAGACGAAATTAATTAGAAAAAATAAAAGAAAATGAGGTGGAAACTCACGGTGAAAGAAAGGAAAGAGGTCGGGCTTAAATAGGCTACTAAAGCCAACAAATATTTCACCATTCCAATATAAGAAAGGCAACAATGCCACAATAAATCTCCACCTTGATATTAATTGACCTAAAACATCAAATGAAAAACTTCATCCATCTTCTTCAAATGTTAAATTTGTTTAGAGATTGCTAACACCAATCAAACTCAAGTAATGCTTGTATTTGCTCAATGAAAGAGAATTAAGCATTATATCAATTTGATTATCATTGGTGCTAATCTTTCTCACAACAATATCACCACGAGCAATGATTTCACATACAAAATGGTATTGAGACATCAATGTGCTTTGTCTTCTCATGAAACATCTAACTTATGTAAGAAAGATAGCACTGTAACTGTCACAAAAGACTGTAGTAATCTATAAATATCTTCACTAAATTCACCGAATAGGCCCCTTAACCACTTTTCTTTTTTACAAGCCTTTTAATAGCCATATACTCTATCTTAGCTTGTAGACAATGCAAATGTGATATACATAGTAGCTTTTCAACTGATGGCACAACTATCAACAGTAGAGATATATCCTATAAGAAATCTTATTTTATTAGGATCGCCAACAACAATTCAATAATTAGCCCAAGTCTAAAAAAGAAAAGAGAAATTATAGCTACAAAAAGAAATAAATAAAAACTAAAATTTACAACTCAATTTTCTACACTCTCCTTCAAGCTAGATGGTATATGTCAATCATTCTTAGCTTGGAAATCAAACCACCAAGGCTTGTTCGATGCAATGCCTTAGTCAATATATTTGCAACTTGCTATTGAAAAGGCCTATATCTTAAGTTGATTGTATTGTTCTCAATCTTCTCACTAATGAAGTGGTAGACTGATTATCACACATTAACTTCTACGGTACCTTCTATCATGACTTTGAGCTCAGCAAGTAGGCCTCTTAACAAAATTCCTTATCAAATTCCACAAGCTATTGATCGAAACTCAGGTTTAGCACTACTTTGGAGCTACAACATGTTGCTTCTTCCTATGTTAAGTCACTAGGTTTTTCAACACATATATGAGCAATATCCTGAAGTTGAATTGGGGTCAGTAGGAAAACTTGCCTAATCTGCATCAATTGTACGCTTCTATAAAGATCGGTTCATAGTCTTTCAAAACATGAGGTCCCTTTTCCTGGATCATGCTTGAGATATCTCAATATTTTATACATCAGTAGCAAAGTCAATGCTTGGATGAGTATTAGTTAAGTAAATACATATCCCAACTAGTTATTGATACCTACCTCGATCAACTACTTCATCTTCATAATTAGCATCAAGTTTTGTATTTGCATCCATAGGTGACTCAATTGGTTACATCCATTCATTGTAGTTTCTCTTAAGAGATATCTAAAGTGTAATTCTAAGTGATAGAAATACCTTTACTGGATTTGGCTACTTCCATCCCTAAAAAGTAACTTAGATGTCTCAAGTCTTTGATTTCAAATCATTTCCTCTTAAACATTTTAAGTGACAATAATATCATCAACATAGTAATCTTACGGTGTGATCGAATTGACACTGAGTATAATCATCTTGCTTCAATATGCTTGTAAACTTTTCAAACCAAGCTTAAGGTGGCTATTTTAATCCATAAAGGGATTTATTGCGCACATATCTTTCCTCTAGTATATCTATCCTCAACTCTAAGAGTTATGTCCATATACTATTATTTCACTAGGTCACCATATAATCTAGATTTGCTACAATAGAGAGAAACACCTGAATAGTATTTAACTTTGGCAATGGGAGCAAATGTTTCTTGATAGTCGATCCCATGAGCTTGGGTGAATCCTTTGGCCACAAGATGAGGTTTGAATCACTTAATACTACCATATGGTTTGTGTTTTGTTAAGAATTCCATCTACATCCAACAGTGCACTTTTTTGGAGGTAAATTAGTAAGAGTTCACATCTCATTCTTTTCAAGAGCCCTTCACTTTCCTAAAGTGGTTTCTTTCCATTCAAGTTTCTGTAAGCTTCCTCAATGGTGTTAGGAGTTTGTATCATATTCAAAGAAGTCACAAAATCTCTAAAAAGTGGTGACAAATTAGTATAGGATAAGTGGTACTGAATAAGATGTTGGGTACATGAGCTAATACCTTTACTTATAGTAATAGGTATGTCATCTTATGTTACCTTTTAGACCACTTTTGTCATCTCTTGCACCATTTCAAGGACTTTAGGATTTTGGTTTAGATCTTGACTTTGTTGAACTTGTGTAAGTTGCTTTTTATACCTCTTAGATTGCTTGTTTCTTTGTGAATAAACTTTTAGTTCAAACTCAAGAATAAATATGGAAGTTGGCTTAGAAGAAAAATGTAACTTTTAGGGGCTGTTTGGGGCACTGAGTGGGTTATAATAACAAGAATTATAATAGTCTGTAGGGTTATCATAGTCTGTGGAATTATATAATATTATTTAAAATGCAAAGTTGTTTAGTCTAGGTTATAATAGTTTGTGTTTGGGATGCAAAGTACTCCACAGATTATATAACCCAAGCCCCAAACAACCCCTTAGTTCTTGAGAAGTTGTAATGAATGTCCAAAGGTTGGCTAGAAAGATGGATGTGACTCTAGGCTTTGAGGAGAATTTTCAAGCTTGCTAGAATGAGGGATATGACTCGTGTTATCAAAGAGCAAGTTGGAAGGAGAATTTTCAAATGTGCTGGAAGAAAAATCAAGAATATAGGCCCAACTGTGATCAAGGTCATAATGCTCCCTTTGAATTGAAGAATTGGGAAAAAAGTTGATGATTTTCAAAGAATATGACATCCATGGTAAGAAAGAATTGATGAGTTGGAGGATGATAGCATTTTTTTATCCTTTCTTGTTTGGTGAGTACCCAAGGAAGATACATTTTATGGATCAGGCATCAAGTTTACTTCGATTTTTAGGATTGATAAGAACAAAAGTTGTACACCTAAATATTTTTAGTGGTATTAGAGACACAAGATGGGATGTAGAATATAAGGTAAGAAAACTCTGTAAGGGTGTGTTGAACTTGAGAATTCGAGAGGGCATACGACTTATGAGATAAGTAATTGCTAAAATTGCTTCACCCCAAAAGGCTTTCAAAACATGTGATGTGAACATTAGTGATCAGGGTACTTCAAGAAGATGATGATTTTTGTGTTAAACCACACTATTTTGTTGGGATTTGTCAATACAATAACTTTGAGGTACAATTCCATGGGATTGAAAATAGGCTCTAAGAGTGGAGTTAAACAAATCTCAATCATTATTAGTTTTAAGCACTTTGATATTTGTTTAAAACTGATTTTGGATCACCTTATGAAAGATTTTGAATAGTTGGCCAGTTTCATATTTCTTTCATAAGAAATTTCTAACTTGAACGAGTGTGATAGTCACTTAATAGTAAGAAATTTCTAACTTGAACGAGTGTGATAGTCACTTAATAGTAGAAACCAACATGTGCTGCAGTAACAGTTTTTACCTTTGAGGGTCCGCAAATGTCCCTATAGATATGGGAGAAAGGTTAGGATGATATATAAAAATGAGGAGAAAAATGAGAGGGGTGTGATCGAACTGAAACATGGGGCTTAAAGGAAAGATTTTTTAGTTTTAAAGACAAAGCTCCAATCCAGTGCAAGTGCACATTGTCAATGCAAGTAATATAAAATTAGAAGTACTCCAAAGTATCGATCCTACAAGGAACGGATACAACAAAATTCAAAAGATAGAAAAAATTGTTCTCAAATTGCAATTTCGGTAACCAAGGTTTGATAAGCCTTAGAATTAAGGCTTTTTTGACTTAAGATCAATTGAAAATAGTTGGAAGATTGTTAAATTGAGGGAATAAATGAATATATTGGCATTTGGAATAAATTCTAAGTAAATTGATCTTGTTTTTAGGAATTATGAAAATTGCAAAATCAAATTGCAAAATCTGATTTTGCAATTCTGGACAGCATGAATATCAAGGGATTATGGAAGTTGAAAAGCCGAAGGTTCAAGCAACGAAACCCATATATGGAAAACTAAATTTCCGCACAAATTGGGGGATTTGGAGCGCGATTTTTGGCAAGATTCAACCCTAGGAAGATCTACAAAAGAGGGAGGAAGAAGCTCGAGGAAAAAAATGGGATTTTGGAGGCGAATTGAGAAATCAATTTTTGTGGGTTTTTCCAAAGCTCTGTTTTTCGAATTTTATGTTTTTCTTCTTTGGTTAGCCGACAAATTCAGTACAATTTGAGTTTTCTTCAGTTTTGTATTATGAAGAGTTGCTTGAACACTCTCTATTCTCCATTTGATCTATTTTGAATTAAGCTTAAGTTTTAATTTCAATCTTAGTTGGTGGGTTTATTTCAAGAACATTACTCTGTTTTTCTGCATTTTCTTCGTCTTCTCTTTTCACCGAAGATTCAACTTACTGTTTTAAGAATTTTCCTTCTTATATAACAAATAGTTGTGGGAATTACACCCCTGTTCTCAGTTGAAATCTTGAATTAATTTTGTGGTTTAATTTAGCTTTTATTCGCAAGTTCTTCCTTGATTTCATCTATAAAATTTTAATGCAAGTTGTCAATTGATAAGCCTTAGTATTAAGGCTTATTTAACTCCCAATTTGCTTAAAATATTCTTGTTTTGACTTAAGATCATTTGAAGATAGTGGAAGATTGCTTGAATTTAAGGAAGAAATTGTTGGATTTTATGTCCTAAAACTCGTGGTTTTGTAAACTGAATGTATATTCTATTTTGCAATAAAGATGTTATTGAGGTTTATTCAGTAAAGGTGTTATTGGATAAAGTGAATTGCGTCCTTTTAACCCAAATCCAATGAACTAAGAACCCTTGACTATAAGATGTAAACTTGAACTTTATGTATGACATAAAAGTGGATTAAGTTCCAGTAATAGTCAGAACGGTCTATAGTATAGGGATAGGGCTGGGTACCTTATCCTGGGACACTATGGACGCGGCCCACTTTGTATAGTACTAACGATGTGATCCTGAATCATTCATGTGGAGACATGAAAGTGGGGGCGTTCTATGCAATGAGTTTGCATAAGACTGGACCGCGAAATAGTCACTTAGACTTTTTAACTCCGTTTACTGTTTTAACTGACTATTTTCATATGATGACCTAGGTAACTCGATCTTAATCCTGAATGTGCTATGAACTCATGTTTATTCGGGATTATCCTTAGATTTGTATGGGTGAGAGTGGTCCGAGATCGCCGACTCAATAAGCCTCCCATTTTGGGGATAAGACCGAGTAGATAGTTGGGAACATAGTCATGCGATATGGAATTCACTCCTACCCACTTTAGGGTTTAGTAGAGAGGTTGTTCCCTTAAGTGCTGACTCTGGGTCTTGAACAATGAGCCCAACCTCTCATTGGCCCGAGAGGGATTCGGTTTGTTGGTCGGACCACAAACCAATTGTTTATTAGAGGATCAGTGGGACTTAAGGAACAAGAAGTAATTACAGGAGTAAAACGGTTTATTTGACCCAGCTGTAATTACGAATGACCTGTGAAGGATCAACTTACTAATCATGGTTATATCGAGTGGACATAAATATATCTACAGTGAGGAGAGTGCAGCCACTGGGCTTTAGTGGAGTGTCTCGGTGGTTAACGAATGTTGATTAACTAGGCTAAAGAGTTTGGCAGGTTAATCTCGTATCGTTGGAGCTCATGATCTGTAGGTCCATTAGGTTCCCCTTACTAGCTCGGATTAAGCCTTGTAACAATTTGAGAGAAAATAATTTGAATTGTTCAAATTCGGTTTTGGGAGAAAATGTTAATTATATGCGATATACTTAACGTTTCATAGCTTAATTATGAATTAAACTATGATAAAGAAGAGGTGGATATATTTAAATTTGATTTAAATATTGATTCGGTTTAAAACATGAATAGGGATTCATGTTCGAACGTTCGATTTGAGAAATCAGGATTGGTCCAATTATTTAATTTGATATTTGATATTAAATTAAATAATTATTTAAAATTAATTAAATTGTTTAATTAATTAAAAAATTGATTTTAATTTAAAATTAATTTTATATTAATTTTGAATTAAAATTAAAGAAGAAATCAAATTCATTTAGGAATGAATTTTGGACTAAATTCATCAATTGATGAATAACCTACTTGCTTTTTCAAATTCACCAAAATTGCCCACCTCCTTCTTGATTTATTCTCATCACTCATGTGTTGGCTTCTTCACAAAGCTTAAAGAAACTTGTGGTTTGTTTTAAAGAAGAAGAAACACCATGGGTGAGGGGAATTTTTGCAGAAAATTGGAGAAATTTTCGGTTTTAGACCTTTGCTCTCTCTCTAAAAAATTCTCTCAATTTAGGATCCCACAATCCGTTCCAAGGCCTGAGGATAGTAGGAAAGATCCTAAGGGGTGATCCACGAAGTGTTCGTGATCAGAAATTGGCCAAGGATTAGGAGAATTTTGAGCATCAAAGGTAGTGTTCTTATTCTCTGTTTTTCCAGTTTTGAGCATGTTTTTTGTATGATAAAATTGATCAAATTAGAGTGCTTAATATCCAAAATTGCTTCCACTTTGCTTTACAACATTTGTGTTACTCTGTTCCCTGTGGGATTCAATACTTGGTACTCATATACCATTTTATATTACTTCGATCGCGTGCGCTTGCGTGTAACATCCGACCAAGTTTTTGGTGTCGTTGCCGGGGAATGGCAGTTTTAACGAAAATTTTGTTTTAGCAAAAATTGTAAGAGAATATTGCAGCAATTTCTCTTATTGCAAGAGGAGCTCGATTTCACTTGTTGAGGGAGAGAAATTTCAAAAAGACACAACATAGGGTTGATTGCTTGAGAAAATCTACAAGATGGAAGAAGACATCATTGCATCATTGAGCGCACAAGCTTCATCATTAAGCTACATGATGGAAACTTTGATGATGGGAAATCCCATAGCTTATTTTAACCTTATCTCTTCTATTTCTTGTGTTTATTGCAAAGGAAGTCATTTGTTTGAAAATTGTCCTTATAATCCTGATTCTTTATCTTATGGATTTCTACTTAGCTTTGCAAATCAACATCAGTACCAGTGCTTCCAATAAGGGAAGATGATTCCAAAAGAGCCAAGCATCCAAGAACTCGTGAGGGAATATAGAGTAAAGAATGATGTTGTAATGCAAAGTCAAACCACATCTCTACGGAGTTTGGAAATCTAGGTGGAACAAATTGCAGATGAATTGGAGAACAGGTCCCAAGGAATCTTGTTCGAGGACATAGAGACTTCAAAACAAGAAGAAGAAAGATGTGAGGCGGTGACACTAACTGGATTGGAACATGAAGACCTTAAACTCCCAATAGAAGTAGAAAGCACTCCAACACTTGACAACAATAAGGAGCTAGAAGGGAGAGAAGGGACCAAAGAAGAACCACCTCAAGAAGAGAATGAGCCACAAAAGAAAATTGCAGTGAGCTATGAAATCGCAATTTCACAGCAATTGACATCCAAAGTGCTCCCGACGCTGGAATGCCCTGTTTTCGCTTATTGCAGCTTGCAGGAAACACTATATGAAGAGGCATGCAGAAAGGAGAGCATGAAGGATGGCAACATGCAGTTTGCAACATGGATTGCACCCACAATTTTTCCTTCCAAAGAAACATATAAATCTCTTGAGTCATCAAAGCTCGTTGTGATCAAAGCACCTCAACTACGAATGAAATCTCGTTCAACATCAAGACCTAGGTGCAAAATGGAGGAACAAAATTGCGGTCTCCCTACTGGAATAGAATAAGTTTTATCTTTTCGTTCATTTTCTTCCCCCCCCCCCCCCCCCCCAAAAAAAAAGGAGAAACTTTCAACTTTTGAAATTCCAATTTGAACGAAGAAGTTAATTCAGAAAAGCTCTGTCTAAGGAGAATCCTGTCTAGGTTGAGGTGCTTAAGTTAACCGCTAAGGGAACACCTCTACCTGGGGATTTACCTGGGAGTTTGACGAATCAACTTTGAATTCAAAAATTGGAATTTCCAAAAAGTAACTTTGCATTGAGAAAAACTGTGTGAACTTTTTGATGCTCTACTCTTAAGTTTTAGGAAAATATAAGAAGAAAGAGCGGGAGGAAGAAATTGTAGTCGCAATTGCGAAAGCAAATTGCAATTGCAATTTCAGGAGAATTATTTGTCAAAGACTCCAACAACCCCGGGACAATAATGGCAATAACACATTTTTCTCTGCATAGGTGAGTCTCTCTTTAACCTATCTTTCTAGCTTTCTTAATTGTTATGTTTTTAGTTTGAGGCTTAGTTAAGTTCTTTTATGCTTATTTAGTTTATTTGCTTTCAAAAAAAATTTTTAAAAAAAAAATTGCTCCTCGCACAAGCATGCCATAAAAATCATGTTCAAAGCAAGTTTACAAATTGTTTTCTTTGGTGTTTTGTTAAAAAAACTCTTAATGATGATACCTAGAGTTTTCTCAACTTTTAAGTGGTTTTACACACAACTTCAAGTTTTCAAAATCATAAAACTTAATAAATTATTTTTCTCCATAAAACATTCAAACTCAAACTTCCTTTGTGTTTATACCATCTAATGGACTTAGGAGAGTTTAGCTTTGATGCTTAGAATGTTAAGTAACCCAACTATGTACCCTAACCCCTATTCTTCTAGTTTGTAGTCAATGGGAACATTGACCCACTTAAGTTTGGGGGGGTAAGTTTTGTAATACTACCGTTGTAATATTATGTTATTGTAATAGTATGTTGTTGTAATAGTATGTTATTGTAATAGTAATTGTTGTAATATTATTTTGTTGTAATAGTACGTTGTTGTAATAGTATGTTGTTGTAATATTATGTTATAGTTGTAACAGCTGCTAGGATAAAAAAAAAAGAAAAAAAAAGAAAAAAAAAAGGGATACTCCTCCTTCTAGAGTTAACCGAGTAACTAGAGGCAGTCATGAAACCTATGATTTCCTTTGCATGAAAGGTTAACTTAGGAAGTGAGTATGTGAAAACGGTCTTAGCAGTGATTTATGCTCGTAGTCAACTACTTTCACCACAAAGTGTTAGTAAGTTGGAACGAAAGTACAAATGACAGTAAGACTCTAAAAAAAAATTTAAAAAAATAAAAAAAAATCAAAAGAAAAAGAAAATGAGACCTAGCAGCAACTTCACATAAGTTTGGGGGAGAAAGAAAAAGGCTTATAATGTGAGTGAGCTTAGCTTGTTGAACAAAGAAGATCACCCTAGACTCTATGACTGACTTAGGTAGGATAAACATAATAGGTGGGTTTGCATAAGAATGTTTTATCTTGAAAAAGAAAAGTAAAAGTTTTATGTGAGAAAATCTTGGAATTGTGTAAAGTGTTAAAACTTTGAGACCTCTCCTGAACAACATATTCTTTTCAAAAACACCATTTGAATCATTTTGTGAAGTGTTTGCTTGTGTATGTGCTATTTGTTTTCTAAAATGCTTGAGGATAAGCAATATCTTAAGTTTGGGGGTGTGATAAGCCTTAGTATTAAGGCTTATTTAACTCCCAATTGCTTAAAATATTCTTGTTTTGACTTAAGATCATTTGAAAATAGTGAAAGATTGCTTGAATTTAAGGAAGAAATGAATGTGATGGCATTTGGAATAAAATTCTAAGTAAATTGATCTTGTTTGCAGAAATTGTGGAAATTGCAAAATCAAATTGCAAATTCGTGATTATGCAATTTTTTATGGAGCAGGGAATGTGGAAATTGCAAAATCAGATTGCAGAATCACGATTTTGCAATCTGGAGCAGTAGAAAAGTTCAAAAAAGGAAAAAAAATCTGCATTAAACCCATTCCGAAAATCTTCAATTACAGCCCGATTTGGAGGAATTTAAGCACGAAATTTGGGCATTCTTCAACCCTAATGAAGGCCAATAAAAGGGGAAGAAGAGGATGAGCAACACAATTCAATTGGGAGGCATTTTTGGAGTCTTTGCTCGTGGGTTTTTGTCACGTTTTTCTGCGTTTTTCCTCTATTTTTCTTACCAAAAATCTGCTGCAATGTAGTTCGTTTCCCTTCTAATTTTTCCAGTCTGATTCAAGTGAAGAAGACGGGGTTTTGGAGACGTTTTTGGATGTTTTTCATCGTGGGTTTCTGTCACGTTTTTCTTCCTCTGTTTTTTTCATTTTCCTTTTCTGTTTTACAGAAAGTTGTTGTATTTAGATTGATTTTGTTGTTCTGTCATTTGGGTATTGTCATTTACAATTTGATTTCTTCATAAAGTTAAAGTCTTGATTGGAAATTGATATCAATTTGCCTTTTACTTTGTATTCATAGTGAGAGATTTTGGAGGCTTATTTAGCTATTGTTTTAGCCCAAGTATTTTATCAATTTATTTAGTTTTAATTATTAGTAGCAATTTTACTCAAATTTTCTCTAATATGATGTTTCCTTCAAAAATTAGTTGTAATATTTTTATTTTTAATATGAGCTAAAACTTCTTAGGGGGTTCAAAAATGTGAATTCCCTAAGAAGTAATTGTAACCTAAATTTCAATAAAAACCAAGCCTACATCTCAATTGTTTGCTTGTGTTGAATACATTTCCGTTGAGATCCTAGTTTGATCAACTAGGGTAGCAACTCAAGCTTAGATCTAATACCAACATGGTTAGTGATAAGCGGATTTCACACAAGTAATGGAGAAAAGAGCTTAGACATAAGCCAATCCTTACCCTAGACATAGGGATTAAGGACTCCAAAACCCATAAAATTGTTGAGCCGAATTATCTAAGATAAAGGGACTATAGACATATAGGTCTCTCACTTAGCCTCCTAAAACCTAAATTCAAGGTAAATAGGAGATGCAATTTTGGTTTACAATTGAGTGTGGAGTAGGTTGAAATTACAATTTTGGCTTGCAATTACGACTTAGGGCAATGACATTCTTGAGCCCCATCTTTATCTAAATTCCTTTTGAAATTTTAGTTTACTATCTAATATTGTCATTTCTCAATTCTGCAATTAGATTCCGCAATTCAATTCTGTAATTTTTGTTATTTCAATTATTGTCATTTTTAGATTATGCAATTAGATTCTGTAATTTTTCTTTTTACCAACACACCATCCCAACACTATTTTTACATTTTTAGTTTTCAAAGTTGCAATTTTCCTTACACTTTGCTTTACAACATTTGTGTTACTCCGTTCCCTGTGGGATTCGATACTTGGTACTCAGATACCATTTTATATTACTTCGATCGCGTGCGCTTGCGTGTAATATCCGATCATCAATTTTCTGCATTTTTCCAGTTGTCTAATTCGATCCAAGCAGTACTTGGGTTGTTAAGACTAACCATCTCCTAAATTTGGTGAAGGTTGAGTCGATTGGAGGGGAGTAAGTTGGATTGAACAATTATGAAATTGAATTTTTTTTTTTATTAGTTGATTTTAGCCTCTGTTTCCTTTAAGTTCAGTTTATGTGGGTGCATTATTTTTATTCAAGATCAGTTCTGTGGAAGGTTTGAAGTTCATCAATTTTAAGGGCAGAAGGAATGAAATAAAAAAAAAATGTAATTTCACTTAGATGCCCTTTGAATTGTTGCTTAATTTTCCATTGAGAATCTATTCTTGAATTCTCTGTGGTTTAACCTAGAATAGCATTGCATTCATTGTTTTAATCATTCAATTCACAACTTTTAATATGAGCTTTCTCTCAAAAATTAATTGTAATATTTTTACCTTCAATATGAGCTAAAACTTCTTAGGGGGTTGAAGAATGTGAATTCCCTAAGAATTAAATGTAGCCAAAATTTCAATAAAAACCAAGCCTACATCTCAATTGTTTGCTTGTGTTGAATAAATTTCCGTTGAGATCTTAGTTTGATCAACTAGGGTAGCAACTCAAGCTTAGATCTAATACCGACGGGGTTAGTGATAAGCGGATTTCGCACAAGTAATGGAGAAAAGAGCTTAGACATAAGCCAATTCCTTACCCTAGACATAGGGATTAAAGACTCCAAAACCCATAAAATTGTGAGCCGAATTATCTAAGATAAAGGGACTATAGACATATAGGTCTCTCACTTAGCCTCCTAAAAACCTAAATTCAAGGTAAATAGGAGAAGCAATATTGGTTTACAATTGAGTGTGGAGTAGGTTGGAATTGTAATTTTGGCTTGCAATTACAACTTAGGGCAATGACATTCTTGAGCCCCATCTTTATCTAAATTCCTTTTGAAATTTTAGTTACTATCCAATATTGCCATTTCTAGATTCTGCAATTCAATTATGCAATTTTTGTTATTTCAATTATTGTCATTTTTAGATTCTGCAATTTTTCTTTTTACCAACACACCAACCCAACATTATTTTTGCATTTTTAGTTTTCAATTTGCAATTTTTCTTACACTTTGCTTTACAATATTTATGTTACTCTGTTCCCTATGGGATTCGATACTTGGTACACATATACCATTTTATATTACTTCGATCGCGTGCGTTTGCGTGTAACACCGATCAAGTTTTTGGCGCCGTTGTCGGGGAATGGTTGTTTTAACAAAAAATTTGTTTTAGCAAAAATTGTAAGAGAAGATTGCAACTGTAATTTCTCCTATTACAAGAGGAGCTCGATTTCACTTGTTGAGGGAGAGAAATTGCAAAAAGATAAAACATAGGGTTGATTGCTTGAGAAAATCTACAAGATGGAAGAAGACATCATTGCAGCATTGAGCGCACAAGCTTCATCTTTAAGCTACATGATGGAAACTTTAATGATGGAAAATCCCATAGCTCATTTTAACCCTATCTCTTCTATTTCTTGTGTTTATTGCAAAAGAAGTCATTCATTTGATTATTGTCCTTACAATCCTAATTCTTTGTGTTATGGGTTTCTACCCAGCTTTGCAAATCAACATCAGTATCAGTGCTTCCAGCAAGGGAAGATGATTCCTAAAGAGCCAAGCATCGAAGAACTCGAGAGGGAATATAGAGCAAAGAACGATGGTGTAATGCAAAGTCAAGTTGCATCTCTAAAGAATTTGGAGATCCATATAGAACAAACTGCAAATGAAGTGGAGAACATGTCCCAAGGAATCTTGCTCGAGGACATAGAGACTTCAAAACAACAAGAAGAAAAATGTGAGGTGGTGACATTAACTGAATTGGAACATGAAGACCTTGAACTCCCAATAGAAGTAGAAAGCACTCCAACACTTGACAATATTAAGGAGCCAAAAGGGAGAGAAGAGACCAAAGAAGAACCACCTCAAGAAGAGAATGAACCACCAAAAGAAATTGCAGTGAGCTATGGAATCGCAATCTTACAGCAATTGACATTCAAAGTGCTCCCGACACTAGAACGCCCTGCTTTTGCTTATTGCAGTTTGCAGGAAATGCTAAATCACGAAGAACGCAGAAATGAGAGCATGAAGGATGAAAACATGCAGGATGCGACATGGATTGCACCCACAATTATTTCTACTTCCAAAGACACACATAAAGCTCTTAAGTCATTAACGCCCGTTGATCGGATGTTACACGCAAGCGCACGCGATCAAAGTAATATAAAATGGTATATGAGTACCAAGTATCGAATCCCACAGGGAACGGAGTAACAAAAATGTTGTAAAGCAAAGTGTAAGGAAATTTGCAACTTTGAAAACTAAAAATGCAAAAATAGTGTTGGGTTGGTGTGTTGATAAAGAAAAAAATTGCAGAATTTAATTTCAGAATCTAGAAATGACAATAATCGAAATAACAAAAATTGTAAAATTGAATTGCATAATTGAAAAATGGCAATAATGGAAATAACCAGAAATTGCAGAATCTAGAATTGGCAAGATTGGATAGAAAATTAGATAAACTTAGAAAATAAAATTGCAAAATGAATTTGGATAAAGGATGGGGCACAAGAGTGTCATTGCCCTAAGTTGTATTTGCAAGCCAAAATTGCAATTCCAACCTACTCCACACTCAATTGTAAACCAAAATTGCTTCTCCTATTAGCCTTAAATTTAGGTTGTTAGGAGGCTAAGTGAGTGACTTATATGTCTATAGTCCCTTTATCTTAGATAATTTTGCTAAACAATTTTATGGGCTTTGGAGTCCTTAATCCCTATGTCTAGGGTAAGGATTGGCTTATATCTAAGCTCTTTCCTCCATTACTTGTGCGAAATCCGCTTATCACTAACCCCATCGGTATTAGATCTAAGCTTGAGTTGCTACCCTAGCTGATCAAACTAGGATCTCAACGGAAATTTATTCAACACAAGCAAACAATTGAGATGTAGGCTTGGTTTTTATTAAAATTTTGGCTACATTTACTTCTTAGGGAATTCACATCCTTGAACCCCCTTAGAAGTTTAGCTCAAATTGAAAGTAAAAATCTTACAATTAATTTTTGAAGAAAACATCATACTAAGGAAAATTGAGTAAAATTACTATTGATAACTAAAACTAAATGAGTTAAAAAAAATACTTGGGCAAAAATAGTCAACACAATTCTAGACAATAGCTAAATTAGACCACCAAAACTTCTCATTGTAAGTGGAAATAAAAAAGGCAACTTGATATTAATTTCCAATCAAGACATTAACTTATTGAAGGAAACCAAAAATTGTGAACAACAGTACGTAAATAAACTTGAAAGGAATTGGTAGTTGTTTTGGTACACTAAAAAGAAAAGCCAAATCTTAAAAGACAGAGACAAAAAAAAAAACCCAAAATCAAAGTGTTTTTATTCAACATAAAGCATAATACAACTCATGAATAAAGCTTGAAAAGATCATCACTCCACTATATTAAAACAGAAACTAAACTTGCAAATGTAGATAACACAGAAATATCACTAAACTTGATAGCAAACAGAAAATTGAGGAAGAAAAATGGGCAGAAACAGAGAAAAAAATTGTGCAGAAAAACAGAGTACTTCGAATTGAAAACCCACGAATTTAACTTCTAAAAACGTCTCCAAAAACCCCCCTCTTCTTCACTTGAATTGGATTGGATAAATTGAAGGAGAAGTAGAACTAAAAAAATGCAGCAGTCTTTAAGAAAACAGAAAATAAAATTAAAAAAAAACTGCAGAAAACAGAGGAAGAAAACTTGAAAAAAAAGTCGAAAAACAACTCCAAAACGGCTCCAAATCCGAATTGTGTTGCTCCTCCTCTTCTTCCCCTTTTATAAGCCTTCATTAGGGTTGAAGAATGCCCAAATTTCGTGCTTAAATTCCTCCAAATCGGGCTGTAATTGAAGATTTTCGGAATGGGTTTAATGCAGATTTTTTTCCTTTTTTGAACTTTTCTACTGCTCTAGATTGCAGAATCGTGATTCTGCAATTTGATTTTGCAATTTCCACATTCCCTGCTCCATAAACAATTGCAGAATCCCGAATTTGCAATTTGATTTTGCAATTTCCACAATTTCTGCAAACAAGATCAATTTACTTAGAATTATATTCCAAATGCCATCATTCTTATTTCTTTCTTAAATTGAAGCAATCTTTCGATTATTTTCAAATGATCTTAAGTCAAAACAAGAATATTTTAAGCAATTGAGAGTTAAATAAGCCTTAATACTAAGGCTTATCACCCGTTGTAATCAAAGCACCTCAACTACGACTGAAATCTCGCCCAACATTGAGACCTAGGTGCAAAATGAAGGAACATAATTGTGGTCTCCCTATTGGAATTGGATAAGTTACCTTGTCTTTCTTTTATGTTTTAAAATAAAATTTTAAAAAAAAAGCAAAAAAAAAAAAAAGAAAAAAAAAAGAGAAACTTTCAACTTTTGAAATTCCAATCTGAATGAAGAAATTAATTCAGAAAAGCTCTGTCTAAGGAGAATCCTGTCGAGGTTGAGGTACTTAAGTTGACCGCTAAAGGAACACCTCTACCTGGGGATTCACCTGGGAGTTTGATGAATCAACTTTGAGTTCAAAAATTGGAATTTTCAAAAGGTTAACTTTGCATTAAGAAAAACTGTGTGAACATTTTGATGCTCTACTTTTGAGTCTTAGGAAAATATAGAAGAAAGAGCGAGAGGAAGAAATTGTAGTCACAATTGCGAAAGCAAATTGCAATTGCAGTTTCAGGAGAATTCTTTGTCAAAGACTCCAACAACCTCGAGGATAATAATGGCAACAACAACACATTTTTCTCTGCATAGGGGAGTCTCTCTTTAACCTATTTTTCTAGCTTTGTTAATTATTATGTTTTTGGCTTAAGATTTAGTTATGTTCTTTTACTTATTTAGTTTATTTGCTTTCTTGAATTCTGGAAAAAAAAATCTACTCCTCGCACAATCATGCCATAAAAATCATGTTCAAAATAAGTTTATAAATTGTTTTTTTTTGGTGTTTTGTTAAAAAGCTCTTAATGATGATACCTAGAGTTTTCTCAACTTTCAAATGCTCTCACACACAACTTCAAGTTTTCAAGATTATAAAACTTAAATTCTTTTTCTCCATAAAACATTCGAACCCAAACTTCCATTGTGTTTATCCCATCTAATGGATGTAGGAGAGTTTAGCTTCGATGCTTAGCATGTTAAGTAACCCAACTATGTACCCCAACCCTCTTGTTCTTCTAGTTCTTAGTCAATGGGGACATTGACCCACTTAAATTTGGGGGGTGGGTTTTGTAACACTATCGTTGCAATATTATTTTGTTGTAATAGTACGTTGTTGTAACAGTATGTTGTTGTAATATTATGTTGTAGTTGTAACAGCTGCTAGGACAAAAAAAAATGATACTCCTCCTTCTAGAGTTAACCGAGTAACCAGAGGTAGTCATGAAACCTATGATTTCCTTTGCATGAAAGGTTAACTTAGGAAGTGAGTATGTGAAAACGGTCTTAGCAGTGATTTGTGCTCGTAGTCAACTGCTTTCACGACAAACTGTTAGTAAGTTGGAACGAAGGTACAAATGACAGTAAGACTCTAAAAAAAAATCAAAAGAAAAAGAAAATGAGGCCTAGCAGCAGCTTCACATAAGTTTGGGGGAGAAAGAAATGCTTGTAATGTGAGTGAGCTTAGCTTGTTAAACAAAGAAGATCACCCTAGACTCTATGACTATGACTTAGATAGGATAAGCATAATAGGTGGGTTTGTATAAGAATGTTTTATCTTGAAAAAGAAAAGTAAAAGTTTTATGTGAGAAAATCTTGGAATTGTGTAAAGTGTTAAAAGTTTGAGACCTCTCATGGACAATATATATATATATATATATATATATTTTCAAAAACACCATTTGAAATCATTTTGTGATGTGTTTGCTTGTGTTTTTTGCTATTTGTTTTCTAATTGCTTGAGGACAAGCAATATCTTAAGTTTGGGGGTGTATGAAAATGTGGAGAGATGTTGTTGCTAAAGAAATAAATTAAAAAACCAATAAGTATGAAAAATGAATTCAAGTTGCTCATGTCTCTTTGGAAAGAAATGCAACTAAAATGCAATTGCATAGATAAGGTAGGAAAACTAAGTAAATCGAATTAGCCTCCTATTCAATTTTGCTTCAAAATATTTAGGAGGCTAAGTGATTAAACCTATATTTCTAAGGCTAATCTAACTTAGATAATTTCGTGCACAATTCTAGTGGTTTTGGAGTATCGCCTTATATCTAGAGTCGATGTTTAGGACTTATTTATAAGCCTTTTTCTTCATTGCTTTTATGATGTTCACTTCCTTTTGAAAGGAATAATCGAACTAAACCCACAGCGGCAGCGTTGGAATCGACTTTGATTTTATTTAGAATTAAACAATAAAAATAAAGGTTAAGTAAAACATATCTTGAAAATAATAGGGAGATATTTTAGGTAAGTCTTTATCTCCTCCACAACGTCTTCCTGGCTATGACTCAAACACAGGATCAAGACTTGTGGAAGCCCCTTGAAAGAAAATCCACAATGGATTGGAGATGAAAAAGTCTAGAGATAATTTTCTAATTCTCTATTGAGGAGATCTGTGTTGTCACTAATGACTCAACCCAAAGGTCCTATTTATAGGGACCAAGAGTAAATATTTTCCATAATTAAAATCCTATATTTTAATATCTAATATATTAAAATGTTGGGATTAATGCCCTAAAGCCTCGTAATTAATAATTTATTTAATAATTAATAATAATTTTGATTATTTTATTTGCAATATAATATTATCCATTATATGAAAAATCCAAGGTTATTATTGTAATCTTGAACAGTATGTGGTTGACATATGGGAGGATCATGTTCAAGAAATAACCTAAAGGGTCATAGTATATGGATAAGTTTCGGTGTCTTATCTTGGTAACACTATTGATACGGCCCACTTTGTAATAGCTACAAATGATTTGATCCAAATCATTCATGTGGAGACATGTGAGTGGGGGTACCTTATACAATGAGTTTGTATAAGACTGGACCACGAAATATTTAATCTCTCTTTATAAATCCGTTAATTGAGAAGATTAATATTTCATCAGGATGATCATATGTGACTCGATCTTAATCCTGAGTGAGTTATGCACTCCTGCCTGTGAGGGTTTGTCCTTTGATTTGCATGGGTGAGAGTGACTTTTGTAGCTGATTCAATATGCCTACCATTTTGGGGACTTGACCAAATAAGGAGCTGGGAACATAATCTCACAAGATGGAATTCACTCATTCCCATATAGGGTAAGTAGATGAGTAGTTCCCTTAAGTGCTGATTTCGGGACTTGAACAATGGGACCCCACCCTCTCACTGGCCTGAGAAGGACTTAGTTTATAATTAGATTATAAACAGATTGTTCATTAGAGGATCAATGGTACTTAAGGTGCAAGATGTAATTATAGGGGTAAAACGGACTTTTGACCTAGCTGTAATTAAGAACAACTCGTGAAGGATCGACTTGCATGTAATGATTATATCTATGGACATAACTTGTCCTACAGTGCATAAGACTGCAACTCTAGGTCTATAGTGGAGTGACTCTAGAGTTAATGAATGAAAATTGATTAATTAAAGAGTTTAATTAATTAATTTTGTATCATTTGAGCTTATAATCTGTAGGTCTATAAGGTCCCATTGCTAGCTCATAGTAACACTAAAAGATCAATTTAGTTGAAAGAAACATTTGAAATGTTCAAATTAATATTTAATATATTAGATATATTAAATATAAAAGAGGAAAATATATTTATTGTATTTGATACATTGAATATTAAAATAATTAATGTATATTAGATACATTAAAGAAAAGATATTTATTAAATTTGAATTGGATTCAAATTAGGAAATAGATGTCGTAGGAGAATTTTAAAGGTTTGAATAAGATTCAAATTGGTTAGATAAATATATTTTAATATATTAGATATTAAAATATATTATTTAATTATCTCCCTAGACCACTATAAATAGGATCCTAGGGGTGAGTCATTGGACATTATGAACAACACACATCTCCTTAAAGAGACAATTAGAAAATTCTCTCTAAACCTCTTCCTCTTTTATCCCTTGAGGATTTTCTTTCAAGAGGCCCTCACAAGCCTTGATCTTTTGTTAGAGACATAGCCAGGAAGACTTTGTGGAGGAGATAAAGACCCGCCAGAAGAATCTCCATATTTTGAAGGTATTTATTGCTTAACCCTTGTATTTTAGTTTAATTCTAAATAAATCAAAGACGATTCCTATGCTTCCACTGTGGGTTTAATTCGATTATTCCCTTCATAAAATATATCTTATACTTATTTGAATCTCATTCAAATCTCCTACGATATTTATTTATTTGAATCTTATTCAAATTTTATAAATATCTTTTCTTTAATGTATCTAATATACATTAATTATTTTAACATTTAATGTATCAAATATAATAAATATATTTTCCTCTTTTATATTTAATATAACTAATATATTAAATATTAATTTGAACATTTCAATTTTTTTTCTTTCAACTAAATTGATCTTTTAGTGTTACTATGAGCTATCAAGAGGACCTTATGGACCTACAGATTATAAGCTCCAATGATACAAAATTAATTAATTAAACTATTTAATTAATCATTTTTCATTCATTAACTCTAGGGTCACTCCACTATAGACTTGGAGTTGAACTCTTATGTACTATATGACAAGTTGTGTCTATGGATATAATTATTGCATACAAGTCGATCATTCACGAGTTGTTCGTAATTACAGTGTGGTCAAAAGTTCATTTTACCCCTGTAATTACATCTTGCACCTTAAGTACCACTAATCCTCTAATGAACAATTTGTTTATGATCCAACCATAAACTAAGTCTCTATCGAACTAGTGAGAGGGTGTGGCCCCATTATTCAAGTCCCGAAATCAGCAGTTAAGGGAACTACTCATCTACTAACCCTATATGGGAATGAATGAATTTCATCTTGTGAGATTATGTTCCCAGCTCCCTATTTGGTTAAGCCCCCAAAATGGTAAGCTTATTGAATTAGCTACAAAAGCCACTCTCACCCATGCAAATCAAGGAACAAGCCCTCACAGGCAGGAGTTCATAACTCACTCAAGATTAAGATCGAGTCGCATATGATCATCTTGATGAAATATTAATCTTCTTAATTAACGGATTTATAAAGAGAAATTAAATATTTTGTGGTCCAGTCTTATACAAAATCATTGTATAAGATAGCCCCACTCACATGTCTCCACATGAACAATTTGGATCAAATCGTTTATAACTATTGCAAAGTGGACTGTATCAATAGTGTTACCAAGATAAGGCACCCAACTTTATCCATATACTATGACCCTTTAGGTTATTTCTTGAACATGATCCTCTCGTATGTCAACCACATACTGTTCAAGATTACACTAATAACCTTTGATTTTTTATATAATGGATAATATTATATATTACAAATAAAATAATCAAAATTATTATTAATTATTAAATAAATCATTAATTACGAGGCTTTAGGAAGCTTAAAATTATTATTAATTATTAAATAAATCATTTTTTATATAATGGATAATATTCTTCCCTCTTGCCAAGATAGTGAAGCTTAAAACAAAAATTTGCTTATTCAAGCAAAAAGAAGAGGAGCAGCTATACGAGGCGTGGGAGCGTTATAAAGACATGCTGAGGAAGTGCCCACAACACGGATTTCCCGATTGGCTTCAGGTACAACTTTTCTATAATGGGTTACTTAATACTGATAAAATTACTCTTGACACTGCAGCTAGAGGGAACTTCCTAGCGAAGTCAGTGAAGGGAGCCCGAGCTGTTGGGATTTATGCCCTAAAGCTTCGTAATTAATAATTTATTTAATAATTAATAATAATTTTGATTATTTTATTTGCAATATAATATTATCCATTATATGAAAAATCCAAGGTTATTAGTGTAATCTTGAACAGTATGTGGTTGACATACAGGAGGATCGTGTTCAAGAAATAACCTAAAGAGTCATAGTATATGGATAAGGTTGGGTGCCTTATCTTGGTAACACTATTGATACGGCCCACTTTGTAATAGTTACAAATGATTTGATCCAAATCATTCATGTGGAGACATGTGAGTGGGGGTATCTTATACAATGAGTTGTTATAAGACTGGACCACGAAATATTTAATCTCTCTTTATCAATCCGTTAATTGAGAAGATTAATATTTCATCCGGATGATCATATGCGACTCGATCTTAATCCTGAGTGAGTTATGAACTCCTGCCTGTGAGGGCTTGTCCTTTGATTTGCATGGGTGAGATTGGCTTTTGTACCCGATTCAATATGCCTACCATTTTGGGGACTTGACCAAATAGAGAGTTGGGAACATAATCTTACAAGATGGAATTCATTCCTTCCCATAGAGGGTAAGTAGATGAGTAGTTCCTTTAAGTACTGATTTCGAGACTTGAACAATGGGGCCCCACCCTCTCACTGGCCGGAGAGGGACTTAGTTTATAATTAGATTATAAACAGATTATTCATTAGAGGATCAGTGGTACTTAAGGTGTAAGATGTAATTATAGAGGTAAAACGAACTTTTGACCCAACTGTAATTACGAACAACTCGTGAAGGATCGACTTGCATGTAATGATTATACCTATGGACACAACTTGTCCTACAGTGCATAAGAGTGCAACTCTAGGTCTATAGTGGAGTGACTTATAGTTAATGAATGAAAATTAATTAATTAAAGAGTTTAATTAATTAATTTTGTATCATTTGAGCTTATAATCTGTAGGTCCATAAGGTCCCCTTGCTAGGTCATAGTAACACTAAAAGATCAATTTAGTTGAAAGAAAAATTTGAAATGTTCAAATTAATATTTAATATATTAGATATATTAAATATAAAAGAAGAAAATATATTTATTATATTTGATACATTAAATATTAAAATTTGAAATGTTCAAATTAATATTTAATTTGAAGTGTTCAAATTAATATTTAATATATCAGATATATTAAATAAAAGAGGAAAATATATTTATTGTATTTGATACATTAAATATTAAAATAATTAATGTATATTAGATACATTAAATAAAAGATATTTATTAAATTTGAATTGGATTCAAATTAGGAAATAAATGGCGTAGGATAATTTTAAACGGTTTGAATAAGATTCAAATTGGTTAGATAAATATATTTTAATATATTAGATATTCAAATATATTATTTAATTATCTTTCCTAGACCACTATAAATAGGACCCTAGGGGTGAGCCATTAAGTATTCTTCACAACACACATCTCCTCAATAGAGAGAATTAGAGAATTCTCTCTAGACATCTTCCTCTCGAATCCCTTGGGGATTTTCTTTCAAGAGGCTTCTTCAAGCCTTGGTTCTGTGTTCGAGTCATAGCCAGGAAGACTTTGTGGAAAAGATAAAGATCCGCCATAATATTCTCCATAATATTATTTTCAAGGTATTTATTGCTTAACCTTTGTATTTTAGTTTAATTCTAAATAAATCAAAGACGATTCTTATGCTTCCGCTATGGGTTTAATTCGATTATTCCCTTCACGAGCCCTATTAGAAGAGTTGGCCATCACAAGCTACCAATGGTCGTCAGAGGATTTTACATCACAAAAGGGAGCTTGTGAAGCCAATGAGGTTAGTGCTCTTAAATTCCAAGTTGAAACACTAACAAAGGTGTTGAGTAAATTGACAAGGACGAGACTGAAGGAGGACTCTAAGGAACCTAGTCCCGAGCATGTTAAAGTTGTGAGCACAGGAAGCGTTGGATGCAATTGTGCTCAAAAAGTTAAGCCTGAAGATGTTAAGAACCACCCAGGTAAGGAAGCTCAATCGAAATCCTCTTGTGTTACTAATGAAATGGTAGTGTAGCCTTTTTCAGAAGTAGTATCTACAGAATCTCAAGAGAAGAGGGATTCACTTGAAGGAATTATGGGGAGATTTTTAAAGGAGACCAAGAGCAATTCTCATATTTTGAATGATATGGTGATGTCGATGCGCGTTCAGGCAGAACCCTAAGATGTTGTGATTCAAGATATGAGAGATAAAATTAAGCAGATGATTGCACTCTTGGATAGCTTACAAAGAGGTAAGAGTGAATTACATGTTATTCCTGCTGACCCACTTATGGAATGTATGACCATACCTTTAAGAAGCGGGAAAGAACTGAAGGAGCCGGAGCGGAAGAAGGAAGATGTGCCAAGCACAAGTGATAGGACTAACATAGTTCTATATTTTCATACTTAAATCATGTTAGTTTGGAGGTTTTAATGTAATTAATTGATCATTTTGTAGGGATTTGTGCATAAGGAACGTTCCGAGAGATTCTACGTTGAATCACGATTCCAACGCATCAAACAGGAGGTCATTCGGACACCTGAGCAAAAAGTTAGAGCAAAAATAAGCAGTGCTGCGTGCTGGGTAGCGTCTAGACGCTATCGGCAGTTCCCTGAAGCCTCCTTCGACGCTGCGGAAAGCACCTGTGACGCTGGGAGAGTCTAGACGCTGTCCAAAGCGTCTAGACGCTCTGTCGATTCCTATATATAGATTTTTTCGTCCTCTAGGTCATTTGTCTCCGATTTTCAGCCGTCATGAGACCAATTTAGGCTTTCTCCTCTCTGTTTTTCAGTAGTTTAAGATAGATTAGGAGTTTTTTATCAAACCATGGTGTCGAATCGAGCTCGTTTGCACTCGAAGTTTTCTATGGAGATGCTCGGCTAGATTCTGCAATTCCGGTTCAGAGGTCGGTTGTAATCAGTTGCGACATTGTGAGGCTTGAACCTTAACTTAGCTTTCTTTCAATTGCAAGTGTTCTTTAATTCCCGTGTTAATTTTATAAGTATGTATTTTGATTAAATTGACGCCTTAATCTCTTTACATGCTTTATTGCTAATCACGATCATGATCCGTAATTGTCATGTTGAATGAACCGGTAGCATTAGAATTATCACATGTGTATGTTTGTGGGTTTCCATGATACATGGCTTGCATGTTTAATTCTAGGAATTAAAGAAGCATGTTAATTAGGTGAAAGTTGTTTTACCTGATCGATTGTCTTGGTCGTTCCAAAGTTCGTAATGCCTTTACCTAAATAAATTGAAGTGGTTTCGTAAAGATTTGTTTAGGTAATTAGCGTTAACTTGGCGTTCGTTAGAGTTAATGACCTTAGGGAATTTGCTACTTTTTGGGGTTTCCTAATAAGTTGACCAAGTACTTGCATGGTTAAGATTAAATATTTTGAATGCCTATGATCAATGTTTGCAATTGAATATAACCGCACCTCTGGACTGGAACTTGGTAAGAGTTGATTTTTCCCTTTTAGTGTTTGTTTTGTTTTGTTATTTTTATTTCATTAAGTAAGAAAATTTTCAAAACCCCCCTTTTTAATTGCTTTCTCATTTGCAAATTTAACTTAAGAAATTAATATTCGATTTCCTGAGATCGACCCGGTCCACTCAATGCTACAAGTAGCTTAGGATCGGTTTATAAATTTTAATTTGACGAGCCCTCGACAAGCTCGCATCAACAAGTAAGGAACGGGATATTGATGAAGAGGTAGCAGAGGAAGAGGAAGCACCTCAGGAGCTTAATTCAAGGAAGTTATCTAATTCTATACCTTTTGTTCCCGATGAAATCTCGTATCCTAAGAGATTTAGAAAGAAAAAGTTAGAAAATGAGTTTGCTAAATTTCTCGAGCAGTTTAAGAAACTTCACATAAATATACCTTTTGCTGTTGTGCTTGAACAAGTACCTAATTATGCGAAGTTTATGAAGGAAATTCTAGCAAACAAGAGGAAGTTTGAAAAGGATAAAAGAGTGTAGATGAACGCTGAGTGCAGTGCTATCATTCAGAGGAGGCTACCACAGAAAATGAATGATCCAGGGAGTTTCACTATCCCTTGTATTATTGGTAGTGTTCACATAAAAAAAGGCACTTTGTGATCTAGGGGCGAGTATTAATTTAATGCCTCTTAATGTTTTCAGGAAACTTGGAGTAGGTGAGCTTAAACCAACGAGCGTAGTGCTTCAGTTGGCGGATCGTTCTCTGACGTACCCAAAAGGTATTTTAGAGGATGTTCTAGTTAAAGTTGATAAGTTTATTTTTCTCGTAGATTTTGTTATCCTGGACATGGAGGAAGATGCGGAGGTCCCAATCATCCTGGGGAGGCCATTTTTGGCTACAGGACGCTCTCTAATCGAGGTTCACACAAGAACTCTGACTCTACGCATAAATGATGAAAAGGTAGTGTTAAACATGTTTAAGGCATTGAAACACCACGATGAGGTTAGTAGTTGCCATATGATTGATGCAGTGGACACTATTGTGGATGAATGTATTGAGTCAGTGACTCATGCTTATAAGTTTGAGGTCGGCATGCCTGATTTGTGTGATAAATTTCCTAAAAAATTGGATATTGGGCATGCCTGTTTTTATGATAATATTGTAGAGACATCTATAGGACACAGTAGGGAGGAGGAAATGATTTATGAGTCTGTTTGTACACAATTTGACACTCCTCCTCCTGAATTAAAGCAATTGTCTGCTCACCTACGTTATGCTTTCTTAGGTTACTCTTCTACTTTCCCTATGATTATTGCTGCTAAGTTGAGTAAAGTAAAAGAGGAAAAATTGTTAAATGTGTTGTGTGCAAATAAGTCTGCTTTAGGGTGGTCTATTAGTGATATTAAAGGCATTAGCCCCTCGATTTTCATGCATAAAATTTTGATGGAGGATGACTTTAATCCCACTATAGAACACCAAAGGGGACTTAACCCCACCATGAAGGAAGTGGTTAAAAATGAGGTGATGAAATTATTAAATGCAGGTATTATTTTTGTTATTTATGATAGTCCTTGGGTAAGCCCTGTGCAGGTTGTACCTAAAAAAAGAGGGATGACGGTCGTAAAGAACGAAAAGAATGAAGATTTCTCGACCCGAGTAGTGACTGGATGTCGTGTGTGCATTGACTATAGGAAGCTTAACAAAGCCACCATAAATGATCACTTTCCCCTACCTTTTATTGACCAGATGCTGGATAGATTAGTAAGTTATCCTTACTACTATTTTCTTGATGGTTATTCAGGTTATAATCAGATTGCAATAGCATTTGAGGACTAGGAGAAGATGACATTCACGTGTCCCTATAGTACGTACGCCTTCAGGCGAATGCCATTTGGGCTGTGTAACACACTTGCCACCTTCCAACGCTGCATGATGGCTATCTTTGCAGATTTTGTAGAGGAGATTATGGAGGTTTTTGTGGATAATTTTAGCATTTTTGGTACTTCTTTTGATTCTTGTTTGCATAATATTTCTTGTATGCTGCAGCAGTATCAGGAAACTAACCTTGTTCTTAACTGGGAGAAATATCATTTTATGGTAAAATAAGGTATAGTTTTTGGCCACAAGGTATCTGCAAAGGGGTTGGAGGTGAATCGAGCTAAGATTTCTGCAATTGAACAGTTGCCACCTCCAGTAAATGTTAAGGGAGTTCGTAGTTTTCTAGGACACACAGGGTAAGATTTTTCTAAAATTACTGAACTCTTGTGTAATTTACTTGAGAAAGATGCTCCTTTTGTTTTTGACGAGGACTGCATGCTAGCATTTAATGTTCTTAAGGATAAGTTGATTTCTGCATCTGTGATAGTTGTACTTGATTGAAGTTAACCATTTGAAATCATGTGTGATGCTAGTGATTATGCATTAGGAGCAGTCCTAGGACACGTAGAGACAAGTTTTTTAAGGCTATTTATTATGCAAGTAGAACTCTGGATAATGCTCAACAGAATCATCATATAATTCACAAAATTTTCAATAAAACTCAATTAGAACAACAAACATCCCCCCATACTTAAAGCATACATTGTCCTCAATGTATAAACTACCCAACTGTCTAAGCATGCCTAGAGTGTGAGAGAATCCTCGATTCCAGCTTAATCAATTGAGGTGCATGATGGAAAAGATAATCTGAATCTTGAGCTTCTAAAACAACCAACCACGGGAACATGAGATCAACACAAACAAAACTAAAAGAAAAACAACAAACAAAAGCAAGAAAACTAAAAATAAATAAAACAAAGGAAATAAGCTTAGGTTGCCTCTCAAGAAGAGCTTATTTAACGTCTTTAGCTAGACGGGACTCGTGTGGGCTCTCAAGGTACGTAAAAGTTCTCCCATTTCTTCGGGCCCATCTTCCTAGAGTCAACGAAACAGATCAAAGCTAGTAAGATCACTTGCTTCTCGTGGGACCCTGAAGTAGAAATATTTTTGGTATTTTTAATTAATAAAAGCATAAAATGAGAAAGATCAAAATAAAAAGACTATGACGCAGACACGTGAGAACAAGAAGAAGAACGCTCAGGAATAAGGGAAGAATCAGTAGATAAAACAAAACAAGGCCTTACATCCTCAAACTCTACCTCCTGAACTAACTCTTCTAACATAGGCTCATCTTCTTTCTCATCCTCACTGACTCGATCCTAGTGTGCACTACAACTCTCTAGCTCTTCCCTAACATCAATGATCCACTCCCTCAACTGCCAACCTCAGTAGAATCGAAAGAATTATGCTCCTGAAGGAGTACAAGCGAATCAGTGACCATTTGATTCACTGTCCTACCTATTTCACTAATACTCTCCCTTTAGGTCTGAGACTTTCATTCAGCTTTTCTAAGCTTGTATGAAAATCTCTAGACCCCTCCAAACACTTTCTCATCATTCTTTCCACGGAAGATTCTTCCTCTACTTGGGCTTCTTGAAAAGAATTAGGATATGGTTCATGGGTCCAAATGCATTAATCATTACCATACATGGGATTTCCATAACTCATAGATTCAGTATGACAATAATCAGGCATTTGATAACCATGAAACGCATAACCCTCACTAAAAGACTCATAATTAACTGAGAGATAAAGAACTAGATGGTGGTTGTCACACCCCGCCCCAGATTAACTCTACCAAACCTAGGATGAGTTATGACGGCAGTAGACCCCATATGTGTGCAATGGAATCTATTGCCAAGTCTTTATCTCTTATCTCATTTGTCTAACTTCATCTATAGATATCTCATAAATAATGTGTTGGACTTTCTCTCTTTACTTACAAAAAAATGATATGCAATGACTTGACAAGACTGGTGGCAGACTCTGATTAGCTAACTCTGGTTGAAACTCAAGAGCAACCTGGTGAAAAATTAAAAACAAAAGAATGAGCTAAAAAGCCTAGTGAGTGGTGATTCATAAGAAAATACATTTTCAAGGAAATTATTCTCTTACTAAACATAAGTTCATAATTATATGAAACAATGCAAATCTCGAACAGTTTAGAAACCTTCGAGATCATTTTAAGACATTAAAGTCTGTAAATAAACATCTCTTGAAACAACAACTCTTAAGTCAACAATTCTTGAAAACATAAGCACAAGTTCGTAAAAACATAGATAGGGAAATCCGTAATATAGCTCTAGAAAGCATAAACATAACTAGTGAAATTGATCACCAAATATGTACCCAAATCTCTATCATACTATGTACCGAGTAATCTCCAGATACATAGCAGAACATATCTCTGTCATACGTGCACGCAGAGCAAACTCTATCATCTGTAACGCTTCAGGACCAGGATTTGGACCAGGATTTGGAATCCGGATTTGGCATCTAATGGCCCCGGCATTCCCCTGCATCCCCTGCGGCCTGAGCACGCTAGCATACTATGGAAACACATTCTCATAGCATATCGGGTAATCACCATGGGTACAAAGATCTAGTGGTTTGAAAACCACTTCCAACATAAACCTCTTAAATCACAAATCACTTTAAATCATAAAAATTCTTAACTTTTCAAGATCTCAAACTCTTTCTGAAAATTATATATTTCTCTAGATAATTGTTCGTAAACTTGAGAGATTTCTGAAATAACATTAAACATTTATACTTCCTCGAATAATCATCAAATCTCTCAATAATATAAAACATTTTCAAAGTCATATTTTCTCTTAAACTACATCTCATGAAATTCATGCATTTCTCAACAAACATTTAAACTCTTCAAACATCTCAATAATCATAAAATATCTCAAATATTTCTCAAATAATAATCTATGCTAAAAGCATAAAATATTGGAATTTCAATACCATTTTTGGAAATTCATAACAATTCTCTAAAAATCTCTTTGCAGTTTCTCTAAATTCACACATAATTATAGAATTCTTAAAAATCTATAATAATAATCAAATAATGAAAACAATTCGTAAAATAAACCACTCACAGAATATATCAACTTTGGCTCTTCATATGATAAGCTAGTCCAATTTCTGTCCAATCTGAAATTTCCAATAACCATATGAATACTAACTCTCCAAATTGAAAAACCATAGCATTAATTAAGTAACAACTAATCCAATTTATCACCCTTAAACATCATCAATTAGTCCATAACTTTAAATTACTCATTCTCTCTCATCCATTTATTACTAAGTACACTTTGTCCTTTTCTTCAATTAAATACAAACAATATTTCTTCCTCTCTCCTCATACACAACTTTCTTTTCCATGATAAAATAATATTTTTTTTTCTCCAAATTATAACTCCCTCAAGTGAACTTCTCATCCCAATTAAAAGCTATTTTCTCTCATCTTTCACATAATTCTCACTTCCATCACATTTTGTCATAGTAAACAATATTTTATCTATTCAATTTTAAACCCCCACGTGAACAAAACTTCCAAATAAACACTCTCTCTCTTCATTAAACTTACTTGTACCACACATCTCTCTTTTCTTTATTTTAATATTTTTTTTTCTTCTTCTTCTTCATTTACTTTCTCTCTCCTCCCTTTCCTCTTATTTTCCTCCATAGCCGAAACATGGAGCTTTCTCTCTTTTATTGTTCTTTTTTTTTTTTATACCTTTCACTATTCATTTTCTTCTTCCTTTATCCACCCACAAAACTTCCTTTCTTCACCCTTTTCATCTTCCATTCTAATCCATTTGTTTCTTTTCTTCTTCCAAGTCAACTCTATCCAAAAACACTACCAACAAAATCCATGGAAACTTTTAAGCATAAAGAAATCAATACCCACATTAAGGTGTCCAAAACTTACATATGTTTCTTAATCTTTCAAACTTTAAAGATAAGGAGCTTACCGGCTTGAAATCGAGCTAATGGACTTCTCCAAACTACTTTGGGTCTTAATCATAACATTTTTCATGATTTTTGGTATTACCACAACTTTCCAACGAGTTTCCAACCGAGCTTCCGGCGATCCGGGGAGCCGGCCACTTTCCCTTTCTCTCTCTTTCTCCTCCCTATTCTCCATCTCCTTTCCTCTTTCCCTTCTTTCTTTTCTCTCCCCGAAGGAATTTCTCTGCTAGTTCATCCCAAGTTCTTATGGAGTCAGGGGGAAAAGAGTCTAACCATGCTTCTGCGTTTCCCTGTAGAGAAAAAGGAAATAATTTTAGGCGCAATGTCTCACTCGAGACCCCATTCATTTTAAATGAATTGCAAATTCTAAGAAACATCTTGATGTGTTTGTGGGGATCTTCGTTGGGCAGTCCTGCAAATTGGCCCATGGTTTGCAACATCTGGAACATCACTGGTTTGAGTTCAAAATGATTGGCTTCGATATTTGGTTATGCAATCCCTGTATTCAGATTCTGAAAAGTGGCAGCTGCATAATCTCTAATTGCTCTATCCCTTTCTTCTGCAATGAAGATGGGATTTCCTGGAGGAATTCCCCTTTGCTGTTGCATATGATTTGCATTTTGTGGATTTCCTCCATTTGCTGGATTTGCTTGAGGATCAGCTCCAGGTGGGTCCATTTGTACTTCCTGCAAATTGCTTTCCTTACAAACTTCCTGTGCGATCAACTCCTGCAATTCCTTTTTCTTCCTCCTCTGCTGTCTGCGGCGTTGGTGGAAAGTCCTCTCTATTTCAGGATCAAACTTCAAGATGTGAAGCTCTTTTTGCATGCACTACGCTCAACCTGCAAGTACCTGCAATTCCAGTTTGGATTTTTCCTGCAATAGGAGGATTGCAATTGCAATGCAATTGCAATCTAATTGCAATCTGCTCACAATTTGTATGCCAAAAATAAATTTTATTGAAAATGCCGTTCCCCGGCAACGGCGCCAAAAACTTGATCTGCTAACACGCAAGTGCACGTGATCGAAGTAATAAAGAAACTGGAAGTATTCCAGAGTATCGTACCCAAGGGAACGGGGTTTAACAAAATCTATTTTAGATGCCACAAAATCGTTTGCAAAACACAATTGGGGTAACCGAAATTTCAAAATGTAAGAGTTTTGTTTCTTTAACAAGAGTGAATGAAAATTCAATGAGTTAAAAATAAAATAGGGATTCAAGTGATGCAAGCACCTTTGGAAGAATGCAACTCACTTTGCAATTGCAATCATAGTTAACATGTGAGAACTAAGTAAACCGAGTTCAACTCCTATTAAATTTTGATTCAAAACCTTTAGGAGTCTAAGTGATTAAACCTATATGTCTATGGCTAATCTAACTTAGATACTTCGCACACAACCCTCGTGGTCTTGAAGTCTCGCCCTATGTCTAGGGTCGATGTTCAGGACTTATTTCTAAGCTTTTTCCTCCATTGCTTTTGTGACATCGGCTTTCCCTTAACTCTTTCGATATTAAGTTCGAGCTTGATGAGCAAGCACTAGTTGGCCGGCTAGGTTTACCCAAATTTAAATTCAACAAAAGCAAACAAAGTTCACATGCTAACTAGATTGTTTATGCTTTAGAGCTTTACATTTTTCCTTAGGGCATTCACCAACTTGAACCCCTAGAGGAAATTTAGCTCATTGTAGATAAAACAAAAATCCCAAATTAATTTATTGAAAATTTCATAGTTTAAAGAGGGGAAAAATAAGTTTAAAGGAAACCAAATTAAATTACCAATAAGAAAAATATCAAATTAAGAAAATTAATTTCTCCTAAATTTAGGTACTGGAATCAAATCTTGTTTCAAAAGAATAAGGAAACCCTACGGGTAAATAATAAAAATACCATAATTCAATTTCTATTTTAAAAGAAAAAGGAAAACCCACAGGAAAACAAAGAAAAAATACTGGAAATAAATTTCTATTTCATAAGGAACACCCACTGGAAAATTCAAGGATTGGCAAAAACGTTATTTAAAAGCAAGGAGATACAAAGAACCAATCGGAGAATGACAGAACAGAGAACAAGGGCTGAAAAATAATGGAAAAACCAGTAACAAATGCAGAAAAATTTCCTTCTTGTCGATTGAAGCAGAAAAATCGGAGGATCTCCGAGTACAATGTAACGATTAAACACCAAATTGAAATGAACTAATCTAATACAAAATTGAATTGAAATAGTTGTTGTCTACGAAGGGAATAACCCAGAAAAATTGTATAAAGAAGAACAGAAATTAAAACCCAAGAAAAACTGCTCTCGGGAGAAAAACAAGACAGAAACTAAAACCCAAAAAAAAAACCGACTCTCTTTCCTCCTCGGCTTCTCCCCTTTTTAAAGTCAAAGTCGAGCTTCATTTCCTTCCAAAATTGGATCCATGATTCGTGGGTAAAATCTGGACAATATAATCTTGCTGGAATTTCTCCATAATTGGTGTAAATCGCATGAATCATGGTGATTTCCGTAAATTTCGGGCTTGCCTTGTTGTGCCTTAGAATGCAATTAGAATGCAATCGCATTCTCCCTTCCTCTGTTCTTCACGTTACATTGCAAATGGAATGCAATTGCATTCCTTTTGCAAAGTCTTCAATTCTGCACAAAAGACAACAACTTAAGATACTTTCTTCATCTTTTCTCAAAATTCTTTTATTCATCAAGTTTCAACAAGCTTGCATGAATTTATACAAAATGTTACTTTTATCTTGCTTGTTGGTCAACAAAATCCTCAAAATTAGCAAGAACAACTTGGTTTTAGAGTTGAATAATTCTCATAACTGATAATTATCACACCCCCAAACTTAAGTTGTTGCTTGTCCTCAAGCAACTATCAAATCATAACTATTTGGAAAGAACAATAACTCTTCTCAGGGGATATCTCAAGCTCATAACACTGTTTATCGATTCCCAACTTCATTCCTAGCTTTTTCTAACCTCAGTACTTTTTCTCCCACACATCCACTATGTTCACACCACTTTCATTCTAGTTCGGTCTCACTTGCTTCCTATATAAGCTATTCTTGAGAGAAAACTCCCCCCCCCCCCCCAAACTTATTCTTATGCTGCCAGTCTGTTCATAATTTATTTTCTTTTAGAGGGGCATCCTTTAGTCAATTGTGCCTTTGCTTTAACTTACCGACACTTTGTGGTGAAGGTGGTTAACTACGAGCACACATCACCGCTTTTACCTACTCGTTTCTTAAGTCAACCTTTCATGTAGAGGCAATCATGGGTATCATGACTTTCCCTGATTACTTGGTTGCTTTTAGAAAAAGGAGTAGCCCTCTTAAACTTTTTTTTTTTTTTTTTTTTTTTTTTTGAAAAAGAACTGGCACTGGCAGCACAATATACAAAGCCTAGATAACAATTTGAAAGTATAAATGCAGTTTATCAAAGAAGTGGAGTATATGCATGATGATTGCAAATGGAATGCAATTGCAATCCCCCCCCAAACTTAAATCAAACAATGTCCTCATTGGCTAGATATATGAGGGTGGTTTCGAAGGTCTTATATATTCAGCAAGCTAGACCTTTCTTAAATTCTAGTGGTTGTAAACTAAAGGTGATGGGGTTAGTACTTTAGAAAGTAAAGCGGTTATGAAGTTGGTATGACAAATGCGGGTGTTTAATGAGCTGAGTGTAGTCCTAAGTTTCATCATGGAGAGTTTTTTTTTGTTCTTTCACTTTTTTTTTTTTTTTTTTTTTTAATGAAAGCAGAAAAGATGACATAGCTAAAAGAAAATTGCACATCTATTAAACCTAGCAAGAAACAAAAGACTAATGACAACCAAAGTCTAACATAAACAGATAAACACAAACATGAATATCAAAAACTAAAACAAGATTCGGGTCATTTTGCATAAAATAAGAGTAAGGTTGAGAACTCCCTATTCATCAGAAGAAGTGCTGTCCTCTTCGTCCTCACGGGTTGGGCTGCAAAGTAGATCATTGGGGAAGTCCGGGAAGGCTGGTCCTTTGCCCTTAGATATCTCCAGAAATGTTTTGGCAATGGCTTCATCTCGCTCCTTGACATAAGCCCAATATTTTTGGTTTTTCTCCTTCATCTTCCGTAGTTCAGCCCTTAAGGATTTGATGTCAGCAGAATGCAACTGGTTTGCAATTGCAATGTCAGATTGCAATTGGTTTGCAATTGCATGGTCACCTTTGCTGCTTGCTGTCTTCTTTCCTCCTTCATTTACCCGAGAGTGCCTCTTTGCTTTTCTAGCATTGTGAATCATCAGGGATCGCACTCCATATGCATCTAAGGGTTGGATCTCCTTGAGGTCATCTTCTATTTGAAGGTTTGCCCGTTTGCATAATTGGGCAATGAGGGATGGGAAGAAAAGTCTGCCAGTTTTCTTCTTGCTTCTTAAGTCCAGCTCCTTCTTGATTATCCTCCCCACATTGAGTTCAAGCCCTTTATAAATGCTATATAAGAGCATTATTCTGTCTTGGGAGATTGTGGAACTGTGAGATGTGGGCATGATTCTATTTCTGATGAAGTTTAGCCAAACGGATGGTTCGTTTTTCAAATCTCCTGCTGTGAGGTGACGTCGTTCTGAGCTAGCCATTGTCCATTCCGTCCCTTCCCTAGCTACCAACTGTAGAGCCTTCTTTAATTGCTCATCTGTGGGATTCTCCATTGCATCATTCCCGGCTGGATTCCTCAAGGACTTGAGTTTGTAAACTTGGTTTATGTCCCTTGCGGAGTACTTCACTGTTTTGCCTTGAATGATGAGTTCATTCATTTGGTCACTTCCCATGTGAGCATAAAACTCTACCACCATCCTGTGGGAAGCTGGGCTCGGATGTTTGCACAATTCTTCCCATCCTCTTGCTTTGATAACTGAAGTAATGAACTGGGGTAAGGTACCTGCATTGTTAGAGAAACCCCGCTCACTTACTAAAGCTATCTTTGAGAAGATTTTTCTTCTTTGGTGCACATCCTCTTTTTTCTAGACACTATATATTTCTGCATGTTCATCAAGTGTCCTTTTTCTCTTCCTCCTAGGTGTGGGCAGCCATTCTTCTAAATCCATCTCTTCCCCTTCTTCTTCTTCTTTCTCATCGTATTCTTCTTCCGTTTCTTCTTTTGCATCTTCTAGTATTACTTCTTCTTCACTGTCTTGTTGATCACCTTCTCTGTCCAACTCAGTTTCTACTACCTCTTGGTCTTCCTCTCCACTTATATCTTTGTCTTGTTCAAAATTTGGGCAGCATCTCCCCTGTTTGTCAACCTGCTCAATCACGTCCCCCATCTCAGGTGATGGGGTGCTAGGAGAATCCCTCATAGTCTCCAATTCATTTAATTCAGCAGATTTTTCAAGCTCAATTGAGGTAGAAGTTTGTACCTCTTCACTGGCCCTTGTTTCTTTTTTCTTTTCTTGTATAGGTGCTGCTGACCATCTAGAGGGTCTTTTGGAACTTATCCCCGCTGCCATGTGCTCCTTATGAAATTTCTTTGCTAATTCCTTGGCACGTTCAGCAGCATTCTTCACCCATTCGTCATTGTTTGCAGGCTGAATTTCTTCATTGCTTCTTACTCGCGGAGGTGGCATTTTGTCAACATCCTTTCCGACTGTCCTTCTCTTCTTTTCCCCTTCATTTTTTTCTTTTTTCTTCAACAGTTTCGGGTTCCTTACTTTTTTCCTTGCTAAGCATTTTATTCTTGAACCTTTTGAAACAGAGGAGGATTGAATTTTTACCTCTTTAGGTGGGGGACTTTCTTTAGCTTCTTCCTCCTCCTCGGTCAAGTCTATTGTTTTGGAAGGGGAATTTGATGCGGGCGTGGGCTGTTCTTCTTCATCAGAGCTGTAATGGAGCCCTAGCAATTTCTGCTCAATTTCTACTGCTCTTCTTCGTTCATGCATCAGCTGAACTTGGTCACGCCACTCTTGGGTTCCCCTTTTTGCTTCCCGCGGCTCGGATGAGGAGGCCTCTGATGAAGACCCCGATTGGTTTCACCATTTGGAGTGGTTGTTCCAAAATTACTTGTTGCTCCCATTGCTCATCCGAGAGTTTTCGCAGTTGTTCTTTCCATTCTTTCGAACCCGGCTTCATGGAGAAGAGGTCTCTGTCCATTGATTATGTATGCTTCGCAATGGGTGGTGGTGAATGCGACGGTCGGTTGGTGCCGAATCTTCCTCCTTCTTCGATTGCTTCTTTCGGCGCTTGTAAGTATTTGCAGGAGCACTCATGGTGGTAGTTGAGAGAGTTGTACGGTTTGAAGAAGAGGTTGTACGGCCTGAATTAAAAAGACAAAAGGTGGAAGACAAAAGACCAATTCGTTTTAGGTCAATTATACAAGGAAAACGGTTGACATTCCTTTTAAAAATCGCGAATTGTCGTCCATGCCCCTTTCCTTCCTTTTTTGTAAAACCCAAGTTTTCTCTCCTTTTTGTCTTAAGAATGCGATTGCATTCTAATTGCATTGTCCCTTACGGGTGGTTGCTTGTTAGTCGCGGACTTTGCAATTGCATTCTCGTTTGCATTCTTTTTTCTTGCCTTGGGTCTTCGTTTAGGAAGAATGCAATCGTATTTACAATTGCAATCTTCCTACCTTTTTGCCTTTTGCTTTTCTTTTCTTCCTTTCATCTGAACTCACAAGTAAATTGTTAAAAAGTTCACACAAGTAAAATGAATTCAAGCTGAAAGATTTTTATTTTTTATTTTTTTATTTTTTTTTTTTTTACTTCCATGTGAATTTTGAATGTTATGGGCAATTTCCCAGGTAGATCCCCAGGTAGAGGTGTTCCCTAAACGGTCAGCTTAAATACCTCAGCCTAGACAGGATTCAGCCTTAGACAGAAATTGCTCAATCATTCACCAATTCATAGAAATAAAAAAAAATTATTTATTATTTTTTTTTATTATTATTATTATTATTATTATTTTTACCTGATTCCTTCTTCAATCGATTTTTATTAAGGAAATAGAAACCTTGTCCCTACTGATGCCTTCTCCCCAGTAGGGTTTGATTTTCTGGCCATTTACTTTAAAGATGTTGCCTTCCTTGTCCCTTAGATCCACAGCTCCGTGTTGATACGCCTTTTCAACGATAAATGGTCCTGACCATCTGGATTTTAGCTTACCTGGAAAAAACTTCAATCTCCAGTTGAATAACAACACTTGTTGTCCTGCGTGCAGGTCTTTTTCTTTGATTCTTTGATTATGCCGTTTTTTCATCTTTTCTTTATATAGCTTTGCATTCTCATAAGATGAAAGTCTCAACTCCTCAAGCTCATTTAGCTGAAGCTTCCTCCTGTTACCTGCCTGAGTCAGATCCAAATTTAATCTCTTAATGGCCCAGTATGCTTTATGTTCCAGCTCTAATGGTAGATGGCACGCTTTCCCAAATATTATTCTGTATGGAGACATTCCCAGTGGTGTTTTCAATGCAGTTCTATGGGCCCATAGCGCTTCATCTAGTCGTAGAGACCAGTCCTTTCTTGATGGATCGACTGTCTTTTCTAAGTTTGCTTTTATCTCTCTGTTGGAAACTTCTGCTTGCCCATTTGTTTGCGGATGGTAAGCAGTTGCAATCCTGTGCTTGACATTGTACTTTGCTAGGAGGCCAGCCATGGCTCTATTTACAAAGTGTGTCCCTTCATCGCTTATCAATACTCTTGGAGTCCCATACCTGGTGAAAATATTTTTAAGTAAAAATTTCTTCACCACTTTTGCATCATTTGTCGTGGTTGCCACTGCTTCTATCCACTTAGATACATAATCCACTGCCAGTAAAATGTAGATATTCCCATATGATGGGGGAAATGGCCCCATGAAGTCAATCCCCCATACATCGAAAATTTCTACTTCGAGTATGTAGTTCATTGGCATCTCATTTCGGGCAGAAATATTTCCTGTTCTTTGACAACGATCACAACATTTTGCAAATTCGTGAGAATCTCTGAACAATGTGGGCCAAAAGTAGCCACTTTGGAGCACCTTTGCTGCAGTTTTAGTGCCTGCAAAATGTCCTCCATATGGGGCTGCATGACAAGCTTCTAATACTTTCGGCGCGTCCTCCTCTGCTATACATCTTCTCCAAATTTGGTCTGGTCCTAGTTTGTATAGGTATGGCTCATCCCAATAGTAATTACGCATGTCACGGAAAAATCTCTTCAGCTGTTGTGGATTTGCATCTGGTGGAGCTAATCCACTTACCAGGTAGTTTGCTATATCTGCATACCAAGGTATTGCATCTGCTTCTACTGCTAATAACATTTCATCGATGAATTCATCTTGAATTTTCTCCACTTCTGCTTTTCTGGCCTCCTGTCCTAGTCTGGACATGTGATTCGCTACTTGATTTTCAGTCCCTTTTCTATCATGGATTTCTAAATCGAATTCCTGAAGTAATAGAATCCATCGGATCAACCTTGGCTTTGCATCCTTCTTTGTCAGCAGGTATTTTAGGGCTGAATGATCTGTGTGCACCACAACTTTAGTTCCGACCAAGTAAGATCTGAACTTGTCAAAAGCAAAGACAACTGCTAAAAGTTCTTTTTCGGTAGTGGTGTAGTTGACTTGTGCTTCGTTCATTGTTCTGCTGGCATAGTAAATGGGATGGATCATCTTATCCCGTCTCTGTGCTAGTACAGCTCCTATCGCAAAATCACTGGCATCACACATCAGCTCGAACGGTTTTGTCCAATCTGGCTCTATCATGATAGGTGCAGAGCTTAGTGCTTCCTTAAGTCTTTCAAGTGCAATCGAACATTCTTGATCAAATACGAAAGGTCGGTCCTTCTCCAATAATCTGCATAAGGGTTTGGAAATCTGAGAGAAGTTTTTAATGAACCGGTGATAGAATCCGGCATGTCCTAGGAAACTTCGTATTTCCTTAACCGATTTAGGTGGTGGTAACTTAGAAATTAATTCCACCTTTGCTCGATCTACTTCAATGCCTTTCTTTGAAATCCGGTGTCCCAGCACGATTCATTCTTGTACCATGAAGTGGCACTTCTCCCAGTTGAGGACTAGACTGGTTTCTTCACATCTTTGCAAAACCTGTTCAAGATTTGTAAGGCAACTTTGATATGTTTCTCCAAACACCGAGAAATCGTCCATAAAGATTTCTACCGTCCTTTTCACCATGTCTGAGAAGATTGCCATCATACACCTTTGGAATGTTGCTGGTGCATTGCATAGTCCAAACGGCATTCGTCGAAATGCAAAGGTCCCATACGGGCAGGTGAAAGTTGTCTTGTCTTGATCTTCAGGTGCAATCGTTATCTGGTTGTATCCTGAATATCCGTCCAAGAAACAATAGTATTCCTTTCCTGCCAAACGATCAAGCATTTGATCGATAAATGGAAGAGGGAAATGGTCCTTTCTGGTTGCCTTGTTCAGCCGACGGTAATCCATGCAGATTCTCCATCCAGTAACTGTCCTTGTTGGGATAAGTTCATTCTTTTCATTCTGGATTATTGTCATTCCGCCCTTTTTAGGTACGCATTGTACTGGACTTACCCAGCTGCTATCTGCAATAGGGTAAATTATTCCTGCATCGATCCATTTTATGATTTCCTTACGGACCACCTCTTTCATCACAGGGTTCAGCCGCCTTTGACTTTCAATTGAGTTTTTCGCTCCTTCTTCCAAGTTGATCTTATGCATGCAGAATGACGGACTAATACCTCTAATATCTGCAATTGTCCAACCGATTGCTTTTTTATGTCGTGTAAGAACCTGCAACAGGGAAAATTCATCTTGGTCAGTGAGAGTGGATGAGATGATTACTGGTAGAGTCTCTCCCTTTCCAAGGAAAATATATTTCAAATGGGGTGGCAATGGTTTGAGCTCAAGCTCTGGCGGTTCCTCTATAGATGGCTTAATCTAAATCGCCTTTTCTTCTGCTGATCGTAAAGGGCTAATATAGGCAATTTCTTCCTGTTCATCTTGACTTGTTAATTCTTCTTCTTCAATCTCTTCTTCATTGCTTTCATCCTTATTTGATAAGTTTTGAAACCCATGCAACTGCAAGGTATCTACAATCTCAATTCTCGAACATTCTTCTAGATCCCCTGGATATCTCAGCGCATTGAGAACATTGAACGTAATTTGTTGATCGTTAACTCTCATTGTGAGTTCTCCTTTTTGCACATCGATCAATGTCCTCCCTGTTGCTAAGAAGGGTCTTCCCATAATGATTGGGACTTCTCTATCTGCTTCGCAATCAAGGATGATGAAGTCAGCAGGGAAGACGAATTTATCTACTTTAACCAGCACATCCTCAATCTTCCCTGTCGGTCGAGCTATCGATCTATCTGCCAATTGTAATGTTACTGTTGTAGGTCTGGCCTCGCCAATCCCCAATTTCTTGAAGACTGATAGTGGCATTAGGTTGATACTGGCGCCCAGATCGCATAGTGCTCTTCCTACATCCGTGCTTCCGATCATGCAAGGGATCGTGAAACTTCCTGGATCTCTTAGCTTTGGTGGCAGTTTACTTGTGATGAGAGCGCTGCAATTTTCTGTTAACGCCACCGTCTCAAATTCTCCCAACCTACATTTCTTTGTTAAGATATCTTTCAGGAATTTAACATAATTAGGCATCTGTTCAAGCGCCTTCACTAATGGAATGTTAATATGGAATTGCTTAAGGATGTCTAAAAATTTGTTAAATTGAGCATCCTGATTCTTTTTCTTGAATCTCTGTGGGAAGGGTGGTGGTGGTCTGTATTCCTGATGGGTAGAAGTGGATTCCTTTGCTGTTGCATTCTTCTTTTCCTCTTCCGTATGTTTAGTGATCACTTCTTCTGTTGCTTCGCCGGATTTTTCTTTGCTTGGTTCCTGCAATTTTTCCTTTATGCATTCCTCCCTTTCTTCTTCAGAATCTTTGGTCTTTTTTGAATGTTCTGGCTCCTTAGGCATCTCTGGGCCTTCATAGTTTAATCCACTTCTTAAGGTTATTGCTTTGCAATGCTCTTTGCCTTCGCATTGTGGATTCTCTGTGGAGCTTGGTAATGTTCCTTGTGGCCTATTTTTCATCTCGTTTGCCAGCTGTCCAACATGTATCTCCAGATTGCGCAACGTGGCTGCTTGACTCTGGATGATTGCGTCATTTTTCGCCATGAATTCCTTCATTAGATTTTCCAAGGATGAACCGTGAGCTGCTGATTGCTGTTGCATTGGATTCACATTCTTCTGTGTGTACTGCTGCTGTGATTGATTGTTGAAACCCGGCGGCATTCCCTGTTTCACATATTGAGTTTGACTTGAAGTTCCTGTATTTTGTCCACTCCAGGAGAAGTTAGGGTGCTGCTGCCAACCCGGATTGTATGTATTCGAGTATGGGTTCGATATGTTCTGACCTATATAATACACAGAAGCAGGATTGTAAGGACAGTTATCAAAGATATGATTGTCATTACAATAAACACAAGAAGGGTTAGGAATATGATTTATTGCTGCAATTGGCGCTTGATTTCCTAATGCAAGGTTCTTCAATGTGTTGTTCATTGCAGATATTTGTGCGCTTAGTGCTGCTATTGAGTCTACTTCGTGTATTCCTGCAACATTCCTTGCATTGTGAGATTCATCCTCTCCCCACTGGTTGTTGTTTGAAACCATAGCATCTAGGATTTCATTGGCTTCATTCACCGTCTTATTCAACAAGGATCCATTAGCAGATGCGTTGACTAGGGTCTTTGATGCCTGTGTCAATCCATTATAGAAATGCTCTATGAGGAGACAAGCTGGCAACCCATGATGTGGGCATCTTCTCACCAACTTCTTGAAACGCTCCCAAGCAGTGTCTACCGCTTCATTTGTTCCTTGCTTGAATGTAATTATCTCTCCTCTGATCTGTGCGTTCTTTGTGGGAGGGAAGTACTTAAGAAGGAATTTCTCTGCTAGTTCATCCCAAGTTCTTATGGAGTCAGGGGGAAAAGAGTCTAACCATGCTTCTGCGTTTCCCTGTAGAGAAAAAGGAAATAATGTTAGGCGCAATGTCTCACTCGAGACCCCATTCATTTTAAATGAATTGCAAATTCTAAGAAACATCTTGATGTGTTTGTGGGGATCTTCGTTGGGCAGTCCTGCAAATTGGCCCATGGTTTGCAACATCTGGAACATCACTGGTTTGAGTTCAAAATGATTGGCTTCGATATTTGGTTATGCAATCCCTGTATTCAGATTCTGAAAAGTGGCAGCTGCATAATCTCTAATTGCTCTATCCCTTTCTTCTGCAATGAAGATGGGATTTCCTGGAGGAATTCCTCTTTGCTGTTGCATATGATTTGCATTTTGTGGATTTCCTCCATTTGCTGGATTTGCTTGAGGATCAGCTCTAGGTGGGTCCATTTGTACTTCCTGCAAATTGCTTTCCTTACAAACTTCCTGTGCGATCAACTCCTGCAATTCCTTTTTCTTCCTCCTCTGCTGTCTGCGGCGTTGGTGGAAGGTCCTCTCTATTTCAGGATGAAACTTCAAGATGTGAAGCTCTTTTTGCATGCACTACGCTCAACCTGCAAGTACCTGCAATTCCAGTTTGGATTTTTCCTGCAATAGGAGGATTGCAATTGCAATCTAATTGCAATCTGCTCACAATTTGTATGCCAAAAATAAATTTTATTGAAAATGCCGTTCCCCGGCAACGACACCAAAAACTTGATCTGCTAACACGCAAGTGCACGTGATCGAAGTAATAAAGAAACTGGAAGTATTCCGGAGTATCGTACCCAAGGGAACGGGGTTTAACAAAATCTATTTTAGATGCCACAAAATCGTTTGCAAAACACAATTGGGGTAACCGAAATTTCAAAATGTAAGAGTTTTGTTTCTTTAACAAGAGTGAATGAAAATTCAATGAGTTAAAAATAAAATAGGGATTCAAGTGATGCAAGCACCTTTGGAAGAATGCAACTCACTTTGCAATTGCAATCATAGTTAACATGTGAGAACTAAGTAAACCGAGTTCAACTCCTATTCGATTTTGATTCAAAACCTTTAGGAGACTAAGTGATTAAACCTATATGTCTATGGCTAATCTAACTTAGATACTTCACACACAACCCTAGTGGTCTTGGAGTCTCGCCCTATGTCTAGGGTCGATGTTCAGGACTTATTTCTAAGCTTTTTCCTCCATTGCTTTTGTGACATCGGCTTTCCCTTAACTCTTTCGATATTAAGTTCGAGCTTGATGAGCAAGCACTAGTTGGCCGGCTAGGTTTACCCAAATTTAAATTCAACAAAAGCAAACAAAGTTCACATGCTAACTAGATTGTTTATGCTTTAGAGCTTTACATTTTTCCTTAGGGCATTCACCAACTTGAACCCCTAGAGGAAATTTAGCTCATTGTAGATAAAACAAAAATCCCAAAATAATTTATTGAAAATTTCATAGTTTAAAGAGGGGAAAAATAAGTTTAAAGGAAACCAAATTAAATTACCAATAAGAAAAATATCAAATTAAGAAAATTAATTTCTCCTAAATTTAGCTACTGGAATCAAATCTTGTTTCAAAAGAATAAGGAAACCCTACGGGTAAATAATAAAAATACCATAATTCAATTTCTATTTTAAAAGAAAAAGGAAAACCCACGGGAAAACAAAGAAAAAATACTGGAAATAAATTTCTATTTCATAAGGAACACCCACTGGAAAATTCAAGGATTGGCAAAAACGTTATTTAAAAGCAAAGAGATACAAAGAACCAATCGGAGAATGACAGAACAGAGAACAAGGGCTGAAAAATAATGGAAAAACCAGTAACAAATGCAGAAAAATTCCCTTCTTGTCGATTGAAGCAGAAAAATCAGAGGATCTCCGAGTACAATGTAACGATTAAACACCAAATTGAAATGAACTAATCTAATACAAAATTGAATTGAAATAGCTGCTGTCTACGAAGGGAATAACCCAGAAAAATTGTATAAAGAAGAACAGAAATTAAAACCCAAGAAAAACTACTCTCGAGAGAAAAACAAGACAGAAACTAAAACCCAAAAAAAAATCGACTCTCTTTCCTCCCCGGCTTCTCCCCTTTTTAAAGTCAAAGTCGAGCTTCATCTCCTTCCAAAATTGGATCCATGATTCGTGGGTAAAATCTGGACAATATAATCTTGCTGGAATTTCTCCATAATTGGTGTAAATTGCGTGAATCATGGTGATTTCCGTAAATTTCGGGTTTGCCTTGTTGTGCCTTAGAATGCAATTAGAATGCAATCGCATTCTCCCTTCCTCTGTTCTTCACGTTACATTGCAAATGGAATGCAATTGCATTCCTTTTGCAAAGTCTTCAATTCTGCACAAAAGACAACAACTTAAGATACTTTCTTCATCTTTTCTCAAAATTCTTTTATTCATCAAGTTTCAACAAGCTTGCATGAATTTATACAAAATGTTACTTTTATCTTGCTTGTTGGTCAACAAAATCCTCAAAATTAGCAAGAACAACTTGGTTTTAGAGTTGAATAATTCTCATAACTGATAATTATCAGTTCTCGGTTCAGGTCTTAAAAAAACTTAATAAACCGAACCGAACCGAATTCTAATAACTTTAAAAGAACCAGCCCATTTTTATACTTTAACCAAGCCCACTACAAAAAGCCCAACCCAAATAGTTAGGGTTTCCTTTTCAAACCTATAAATTAAAACTTATAAACCCTAATCTCATTATCTGACAACAGTAGGTCTCCTCCAACTCTCCCTCTCTCTCTCCCTCCTCACCCTCATTTTCCACGATCTACAACCATCTTCCCTCACACAGCCGCCGCTCTTTCCCTTACCGTCACCGTCTACCCCTCGCCGTCAAAGCAGTCGCCGTCTTCCCCTCACCGTTGAAGCCGTCACCACCTTTCCCTCTTGCCTCCTCGCCTTCCTCTTGATTTCTCCGTTCTTTCCCCACTCTGTTGAAGCCATTACAGTCCGAAAGTCCAAAATGCCCGCCTACATCTCTATTTCTCTCATCTCTCTTTTCTGTTGTCTTCTTTCTTTCTTGTCTTCTTCTTTTTCTTTTTCCCTTTTTTTATTAAAGCAGTTAACCCTTGCAATAACCCCAACCATTACCATTAATCCCTTTCATGCAAGAAGGGGAAGAGAATCTGATTTGTTTTCCTCTATTGAAGAACCAACAAATATTGTTGCAGAAAAGAAAAATAAAAAATATTAAAAAAATCGGTTTAAAGCCAAACCGAACCGCTTAAAACCGAAATTAAATGGTTCGGTTTTAAACCGAAAACCGAAGTAAATTTGGTTTTTTCGGTTTAAAACTTTGAGGAACCGTGAGGTTCGGTTCGGTCATTGGTTTTGGCCAAAACCGGACCAAACCGAACCGTGCACACCCCTACCGCAAATAATCTCACTTAACTTTATTTAGAGAACAGAAAGCGAAAGAAAAACAAGGAAATAAACATCTAAATCTAAAAAGCAAGATAAATGGGAGACGCAAATCTATAGGTAATTCTATGGGTGTTGATTGCATTATTGGACCTTAATTTACTTAATTAAGCTAGCAATTAGGCATAACCAAGTGTTCGATTCATAAGTCTAGAAGCCTAAAGTCATGGAATCTCATGTCGGTCTCCTCCAAACCTTGGGTGTAATTAATTAAATCTCGTGTTCGTCTCATTAATTAATCCTCACCCAGCATTGATAAACCTTCATTTTAAACCTCAATTAATTTTCATTGTTCCTATGTCACTTAGGCAGAATTTAATTAACATGCATTATTTTTCTAAGTTTAATCTACTCTGTCGAGCTCAATTAAACTAACGATCATTTAACCTTTATTCCTTGCTTTGTTAAAGGCATTAAGAACCCAATGCATAAATGAACATATACACTAATTAAACCGCAATCACAAACTAAATTAAGTAAAATTAAGTGCAATGGTCCAAGAATTACAACAACCCATAGAAATTTAGGGATTAACTAAACATGTTCATCAAATACAACTCAGAAATCCCTAATTACAAACACTAAAGTAACTATAATTGAAAAGAAAATGGAAAGAAAATGAAAACAAAGGACAATCTCAAGTTCTCGAGGTGATCAATCCAAAACTCGAGCTCCAAAGTCTTCAAATCCGCTCCAAAATGCTCACAAATTCTCCAAAATACCCTCAATTATGGTCTGAGATCGAAATTATGTCTAAAACCCTTGAATTGGCCTCCCTTTGGACGAAGAGAAAGCGAAGACTAAATACCCTCTGTCGCAACAACATTGCAACGCTAGGGATAGTGTTGCAACGCTGTCCCAAAATGCAGTCATTTTTCCTTTAGCGCAGGGGTAGCATTGCAACGCTACTAATGAAACTTCAATTCTCCACGAGTTTCTAGTGTTGCAACGCCACAGGGCAGCGTTGCAACGCTAACTCTCAGGTTTGCACAATGCATTTGGGCGTTGCAATGCCATTTCAAGCGTTGCAACGCCATCCTCTCGGCCCCAATTGCTAGTGCATCATCTCTTATCTTCTTGGCTCTCCAAAATGACCGAAAATAGCTCCATAATCAACCAAAATGCTCCCAAACACTTGATTTTGCTCCTTTAGCTTGACTTCTATAAAAATAAGAGAAATGGGCATAAAAGCTCACAGAATCATAAAAAAACTAACATAAATAACAGGAAATAAGATAGCACAATTGCATGTTATCAATAGTGTGGAAGAAAGACATAATATAACACTTCAGGATTTGGTTAGAAGTATGATGAGTCATTCTTCATTACCTGAATCTCTTTAGGGAGAGGCTATGTAACGCCGACTCTTTAAGGTAATTATTTTTATTGGTGTTATTATTATTATTAATTTCTCCCTCCTTAATTTTTGTATTTTGGGACTTATAAGCATTGTTGTGTTGGTCCATGGAGGGTAAATTAGGGAGGAAGAAGGAAAAAAAAGGTTTAATGTGTGTTTGGGGCATTTTTGTTATTTACGTGAGTTTAAGCCCAAGCCAAGCCCAAGGAGAAGCCAAGCCCTATTTTTCCCTCTCTTTTATTTAAACAGCACGCTGCCCAAGGTGAGTGAAGCCTCCAAGCCAAGCTACCATCTTCTCCACCTCTTTCTTCTTCTCCTTTATGTTCAACAGCCACTCTTGAAGTAGAAAAAAAAATCCAACAACTCTTCGCAGCCCACACCCACGTTGCCGCACAGCTACACAAGACCTCGACCCCGCTGCACCGTCGCGTAACCGAGTGCCACCACGAACCGCCTTGCAACCGACGCCACACGCGAGTCGCAAGCCGAACCGCCATGCCTCCTCCAAATTTGCACATCGCTCAAAGCTGATGCCGTCGTTCCTGTAGATCCACAAACCAGTCCGGCGAGCTGCCATTTGTGGGTAAGTGTTAGTTTTTACACGTTTTCTTTGATGTTCTTGGTTATGGGTAAGACTGATTCATGGATCTTAACGTGTTTCAAGGATACCCACTCCATTTCGACATCAAAATTACGAGCGTTGCGCCCTTGAGTCGCTGTCCAGTGGGTATTTGGGAACGTTGGAGTGAAATTTTTCAGTAAGTCTCAAAGGTCCTTTGAGTTTTGGGTTTCATGGTAGATTAAATTCGAATGTACGATTAACCCATGAATCTTGTGAATTAAATTCAAATTTACCCACTAGTTTGAGACTAAGTTAAATGCTAGAGACTTAATTCTAATTTTTGGAATTTCGTTATGTATAGTTTTGGCCGGAATGGTTGAGTTTTGAGTTGCCATTTATCATGGGATTGTTTGGCATTTTCTCTAAGTGTCATAGTGAATTTAGGTGAACTAAATCTAGTTTGATAGAAGGAATTTTAGGTTCAATTATGGATTTTTAGGAATTGTTTCTAACCGTAAGGATGTCTTTGTTTAGGCTCCAAATTGTTTGATTGAGGTTCAAGGCGGTGGAATTTTTGGTGAGCATTTGGGTGATTTTTATTCTTGAGTTTAGCCAAGGTAAGGGACTCTATGTGAAGGGAATAATCGAATTAAACCCACAGCAGAAGCATAGGAATCGTCTTTGATTTATTTAGAATTAAACTAAAATACAAGGGTTAAGCAATAAATACCTTGAAAATAATATTATGGAAAATATTCTGGCGGATCTTTATCAATCTAGTACCTAGCAAAGCAGTAACTAAAACTTCTTATGGGTTGTGGACGGGTAAACAACCTAGTATAAAGCATTTTCATATTTAGGGTTGCCTAGTAGAGGCTAAGCCTTATAGGCCTCATGAGAAAAAACTGGACCCAAGAACACTTAGTTGCTACTTTGTTGGATATGCTAAACGCTCTTGGAATTTCAAGTTTTATGATCCCACCTCCGATCCTTCTTTGAGACAAGAACCTACTCTAGATTTCTTGAAGATATTGAGTTTGTGGGGGGAGATAAGATTATGAGTGTAGATTTTGAAGAAGCACCTAATGTTATGGGCGATGGATAGGTTGTCATACCTTACACTATAGTGCCTATAAATTCAAGACGCATTGATAATGATCAGATCATTACACTTGCTAATGTTCCTCTTCAAGATAACATGAAAATATTACTTCCTTAAGTGCAAACTCAACCTATTCAAGAGATATCAAAAATGTCATTGAGAAGATCATGTACCATAAATTCAGTGGGACAAAGTTTATCTTTGTGGTGTTATATGTCGATGATATTCTACTCGCTAGTAACGATATAGCATTTTGCACATTCAACCAAGAGCTTTCTGACCAAATATTTTGAAATGAAGGATCCTTTTTGTATTAGGTATTCAAATACTGCGAGATCGATCCCAAGACATTTTTGGATTTATCACAAAAGGGTTATTGATAAGGTATTTAGTAGATTTGGCATGTCAAATTGTGCCTAAAAGACTCATTGCTAAAGGAGATAAGTTTAGTCTTGAGCAATGTCCTAAAACTGATCTAGAGAGGAAAGAGATACAAAAGATTTCTTGTTCATCAGCTCCTGGGAGTCTTATGTATGATCAAGTTTGCACTTGTCCTAATGTAGTCTTTGTAGTGGAAATTTTGCACAAGTACTTAAGTGAACTTAGGATATATCTTGCTGGAAAGCAACAAAATGAGTTATGCAATATTTACAAAGAACGAAGGACTACATGCTTACTTATTGAAGATTAAATAGTCTTGAGATCATTGGGTATTCTGACTCTTATTTTGCTAGAGGCCAAGATAGAAAGCGATTCACATCAGGATATTTATACATGATTGCCGAAGGAGCTATATCTTGAAAAGTGCCAAGTAGGCACTTGTAGCTTTTTCAACTATGGCTACAGAGTTTATTGCCTACTATGAAGCATCAAATCATAGTTTATGGCGACAGACAATGTCGACGGCAGATGGCGGGCAACATCCATATATGGGAGGAAAGAGAAGGATGGGAGGAGGAAGGACAAGAAGAGGGAAGAGGGAGAAAGAAGAGAGAGAAAAAAATTTAAAATATTTTTTTATTAGAAAAATATAATTTTTTAATAAAAAAAAATGCAGCTACTTAACGGAAAATTGATGGCAGAGACCAAAATGCTACTAAATCCCAACCTTGGGGGTTTATTGAAAACTCAGTGACATATATGCTACCAAACCCAAACTTTAGAGACCAAAAGTTTTTTTTTTTATTATTATTATTATTTATTTTAAGAATGAACTATTACTGGAACCTTTTTCAGAATGAACAACTATTATGGGAGCTCTGTCAAAAAAGAAAAAAACTATAATTGGAGCCTTAGGCATTAAATAAGTATTTATCACAAAAAATTATTAAATAATATATATTTTGTAAATAAATGTGTTTTTTTATAAGATAAAATTATATTATATATTTTTTAGAAAATTTAATAATCGGTAGGCAATTAAATTCATTAAACACTTGTTTATTGACTATTTATGGTTTTTTTTTTCCAATATACTTTGAGGGTGAGTCTTGGTGTTTAGGTGAGTCTTGGTCTTTAGGATGGTTGTGTGCAAAGTTGTACATCGTTTTTTTAAATCCTACCATTGACTTGAGGTATTGGAATGGGCGTGTGGAAAAAGTGGCAGTCCTATAAACTTCAAGATCATGCATGAATATATGGAATGGCGTATAATAAAAAGGGACCCGCTATTATACTAAGGGTCCGTTTGAAATACCTTCTAATTTAAATATTTTTTTAAAAAATATTTTTAATAAAAATATTATTAGATCTTACATTTTTTTCAAAAGTATTTTAAATAACAAATTTATTTTGTTGTACTATATCTAAAATTGATTCTATTAATTATATATTTATTTTTATTTTTATTACATGTTTGGAGAATTTTCGATTAATCACTTTAAAGTCATTTTTAGATAATTCATCTATCAAGTGTTTATTTAAAAAAAAAATTAATTAATCTAATTTTTTGAAACAACTTTTTATTTATAAGATTTTTTTTAAAAAAATTACTTTTGATCACATAAAATTATTCAATAAATTATACTAAACACAATTTAAATTATTAGTTTTTTCAAAGGTGTTTATAGAAAAATTGATTTTATTAAAAAAAACATTTTTTTTTTCGCAAGTTATTCCAAACAAATGTTACCTCTAATAATGAATCAAAAGTTTGATAGTCATCCATTATGCACACAATTTCTTGCGTTCACATTGACTACATAGAATTTTTAAACTCCTATTGAACTTAAGACCAAGTATGAAGATATGGAATGCTATATAATAAAGGAGAGACCCAATTAAATTAAATGCTAGATTTTTATTTTTTTTAAGTTCAACAACATTTGAGGTGGAGGATTCGAACTTCTGACCTCTTAAATTAAGTGCATGTCAATTACTGCTTAACTAGACTTACATGAGCCATTAAATGTTAGATCTTAACTTTCAAAGATAATGAATCTAAACTTTGATAGTCATCTATTATACATAATTTGAAATTATTAATTTCTTGTGTTCACATCGACAATATCGGAAGAAAAAACCATGTAAATTAAAAATAAAGAAAGAACAAAAATTAAATATTATTTGGGTACTTCCACTTTCTATCAACAATCGGTCATATCTATAATTAATTGATGTTTTTCTTTTTCTTTTTTTAAATTATATAGGTTGTATATTATTTTGAGGGCAAAAATCAATTTGTACACCTAAACTTTGGAGGTGAGATCAATAAAAACCCTAAAATAATAGTTGTATCAATTTAAATCCTGAACTTTCTTAAGTATATCAATTTACACATTTTCTGTTAGATTCCATTTGAAAAACGTTAGTATACACGTGTGCAAACTTATAATTCTATCAATTAAACTCCTAAACTATCATCAGTGAATTAATTTAGGCCCTCAATTTGAAAATCGTCTATGCATCAATTCTCACACGTGTGTAGATTTTTTAAAAAATCTAAACCATCCATTTAAAAATCGTTAACTATTTGAAACGAAATGTCTAAATTGATTCACTTATGAAAGTTTGAGAATTTAATTGATATAATAATAAGTTTGCACACATGTAAACCAACATTTTTCAAACAGAATAATCTGACAGAAGGTGTAAATATTTGATACAATTATTAGTTTAGAGTTTTTATTGATATAATTCTCAAAATTTAGGAGTATAAATTGATTTACGCCCTATTATTTTTAACTATTGGTAATTTCATTGAAATCAAATTTATAGAAAAAACAAAGAATTTTTTTCTGTACTGACTTGTTCAAGGTATTTTCTGATAAATAAAAGATCAATGATATAACGAAATTTTCTTTTAGGTTTTCTTCATTTTGTTCCTAAAATATTCAACGTGTCCATTCAAGCTCGTTGAACTTTTAATCATTTTCTTTATTTTCATCTTTTTATGAATATTTATTTCACAAGTAGATGACATAAATTTGAATGGGTATAAAATATAAATATACTACTTGGAGCATTTATTGGAGCCACATATATTAGTTAAGGCACAGTTTAGATGACAATATCAAAATAACTATTAGGCACTAAACCTTGAGTTATTTTAATTCTATAACCAATAAATTTTTATTTTCATTGATGATTTTTTAAACCATTAGATTTTTTTTTTTTTAAATATACGTAAGATATTTCAATATTTTAATTTGGTTTAAGAAATAATATTGGAAGTAAATCCAATATTTCATGATTGTTTCAAAATTTTAATAATGATTAAATTTTTAATTTTCAATTTCTCGATCTTTTTCCCTAGGACTTGTTCAACATAAGAATTTTCATAAGCTACGCTTTTGGCTTATCTTCATTGACAGACAATTGAATGCATTTGTCATATTCAGACACTTACCAAATTCCACTCCCACCTAGCTTGTTTAAATTAACATCTCGACCAAGCAATTCTCATCTCTTCTCTCTCTCTCTCTCTCTCTACAAACTTGAAGACTCGTTTGTTCTCCCAATCCCAACCCAGGTAAATGCCAAACTTTATTTCCATGTGGTTTCTAGTTCTTTCTTCATGTCTTTTCTCCAATTTCTTTTCTAATTCCATTCTTATATTGGTAGTTGCTTCTAAATTACCCTCACTTCAACTTGAAGCTAATGCTCTACTTAAAAGTGGTTGGTGGAGCAATCACAATGTCTCGAGCCGTTGTAAATGGAACGGCATAACTTGTGATGCTTCGGGAAGTATTAAAATGATTTACTTGTACCGAAAATTACCAATTCACTCTACTCTTCACAACTTGAACTTCACATCTTTACCCAACCTCATTTATCTTGATCTCTATGGGTCTGGCCTCGAGGGGAGAATTCCTCTTGAAATAACAAATCTCTCCAAACTCACCCATCTAGATTTATCTTACAATAATCTTACAGGTGAGCTTCCTTCAAGAATAGGTAATTTGACGAATTTGTCTAGTCTCTATTTACATCATAATATGCTTAATGGTTCAATACCTTCAGAAATAGAGAATTTAAGGAATTTGGACTCATTGCATCTGGGTGGAAACATGTTCAATGGTAAAATCCCTTTAGTAATAGGAAATTTGACAAAGTTGTCGTCACTTGATCTATCTCAAAATATATTGAGTGGTACAATACCTTTAGAAATAGGGAATTTGAGGAATTTGAATAAATTGGATCTAAGTGGAAACATGTTGAATGGTACAATCCCTTCAACTGTAAAACATTTAACCAATCTGCTCATTCTAGATTTGTCAGAAAACCAACTAGGTGGGTTGATACCTCCTAAAATAGGGCATATCAAGAATTTGAGTGTTGTATCTCTATTTGATAATATACTCACTGGTCCAATTCCATCCACAATTGGAAATTTAACTTCTCTAACTCGTCTTTCCACATATCGTAACAAGCTCAATGGCCCACTCCCGTCCACCTTGTGGTATTTAACTCACTTGAATTGGTTAGGTCTTTCAAACAACTATTTCAATGATTCGATTCCTTTGAATGTAAAGAATTTAGAAAGTTTGGAATATCTTTTCCTACAAAACAATGGACTCAATGGTCCAATCCCTTCTTCTATTTTGCTTCTCACCAACTTGTATGAGTTGAATCTTGCTTCAAACAAATTCAGTGAGTCCATCCCCCCACCAATTGGACAGTTCAAAAATTTGAGAAATCTAAATTTGAGTTACAACCAACTCACTGGGCCCATTCCCTTCACCTTATTTGATCTATTTGATTCTCATTTCACATCCTATCAAATGGTAATTGACCTTAGCCATAACTCCCTTGATGGCCCAATTCCCTCTCTTAACATTGAACCAAGTAAGATGCGATCTGATACCATATTGGACCTCAGCTTCAATAAGTTCACAGGCACTGTTCCCGACTCCCTTGTTCTTCTAAAATTAGTCAACTTATCACATAACTCCCTCCAAGGACTAGTTTCCGATCAATTTCTAAATTATTTCAATGTCAGTGTTGTTTTGGGCAACGAAGAAGTATGTGGAAATGATCCTCAACTTCATTCTTGTCGTTCACAAAATCGAGAAACTCTCCCATTGTTGAAGATTCTTCTTCCTTCAATTCTTTTATTCATCTTTTGTTGTGTTTGCTTCCTTCTTGCCTATCAAAGAATGATGAAGATCAATACTACTCATGTAATTAAGGAATCAGATAAGCATGGAAATATGTTCTCCATATGGGATTATGATGGCAAGATTGCATATGAGGATGTTATTAAAGCAACAGAGGATTTCGATATTAAATATTGCATTGGCTCTGGCGGATATGGAAGTGTTTACAGAGCAAGTCTTCCAACAGGTAAAGTTGTAGCTTTGAAGAAGCTTCATACCTACGAAGCCCACCAGATAACTCTTTTCAAGAGTTTCCAAAATGAGATTGACACGTTAAAAGAGATAAGGCATAAGAACATCATTAAACTTCATGGATATTGCATCCATAAACGTTGCATGTTTCTCATTTACGAATACATGGAGCGGGGAAGCCTATTTTGGGTGTTGAGCAATGCTATCGAAGCAATGGAATTGGATTGGAATAAGAGAATAAACATCATTAGTGAAGTAGCTCATGCTTTGTCCTATATACATCACGATTGCACCATCCCCATTATTCATCGAGATGTTACAACCACTAATATACTTTTGGACTCGAAGCTAGAAGCCTTTTTATCAGATTTTGGTATTGCACGATTGCTCGATATTGATTCATCCTATCATACCACCGTTGGCGGCACTTGTGGATATATAGCTCCAGGTGAACATATATATTGTTCTCTAAATGATATATAGATTATTTTATAATTTTTATTCTAAATTTTAATGGGTTGTTTTTTGAAATTTTCTTATTTAGAATTGGCATATACCATGGTCGTTACAGAAAAATGTGACGTCTACAGCTTTGGAGTGGTGGCATTAGAAATAATAATGGGAAAGCATCCTGGAGAATTGTTGAACTACTTGTGGTTCAAGTCCATTCCACATATAACCATTAAGGATTTGTTAGACCCACGTCTCAGATCTCCTTTAATTCAAGTTGGAGTGGCACAAAATATAGTTCTCATATTAACGTTGGCCTTGGCATGCCTCCACCCAAATCCAAAAGCTCGACCTACAATGCAACGGGTGACTCGAGAGTTTCTTATTCGAAGACCCCTTCTAGTAGAATTCTCATTTAATGAGATTTCTATTGAACAACTTTTAAGGCAAGAAATATATCATGTACATGAGATCTAGGAAAAATCAACTGTTTTTTTTTTTTTTTTTTTTTTTTTTTTTGTAATTTAAATTGATCTTCTTATAATTAAAATACATGTGTTGGAGTAACTTTTTGAAGCAAGCTAAGTTTTGTTATTTATCATTGTTGAGAGTAACTTGAGGCTTCATTATAAATATTGGGTTAGTTGCTACATGGAGACGATGCAAAATGGAAACTGGAAAGGTAAGAGAGGATAATTAATTTGGTTTCAAATTTATGACAAACATAAAAATAGTACTTCGTCTTCACCCTCATCATTGGGACCGCCCTGATCCAACTATAGCCAAACTCATGGTCCAATTCTTGGACTTAGTTCATTGGATCAAATTTTGGACCAAGTTTGGATCGGATTTGGACTAATTCATTGAATATTAATTATTCAATTGTTTTTATTTTTATTTTTTAAATTTTCTTAACTAAATGTTATGAAATTTTATTGGAATTATATTTCTTATGTTATGTTATTTTAAAATTTTGATATTTTTTTAATTATTTTTTACATAATAAAATTATTGATATTATAAAGTTTTTTTTAGTATTTTATTAAAAAAACTTTTTTAATTCTTGACACTTTTAAAATTTTTAATTCTTGACACTTTTAAAATTTTTAATTCTTGACATCCATCAAAATAAACGTAATATAATGATTTAAAAAACTTAAAAATATAGATGATATCAGCCATGAATTTGGAAAGAAAACCAAAAACAAGTTTATTTTTCTGTGTTGAATTCAAAATGATTGTCATAATTCTTTACTAATGCGCAGGTAGAAATAAACTAATCAAATTATGGCAACTGCAAAATATAAATTGAGAAAGAGAAGAAAAAGACAATTAAAACTTAGGTGGTTTAGACTAAGGCTGCATGCACAAATAAAGACCACAAGAATATTTTCCACTAGTGTTCCAAAATGGAATCATAGAAGGAGCACATTCAACTAGAACTCACTTAATTTCTAAATTAAGTTAGACGAAATTAATTAGAAAAAATAAAAGAAAATGAGGTGGAAACTCACGGTGAAAGAAAGGAAAGAGGTCGGGCTTAAATAGGCTACTAAAGCCAACAAATATTTCACCATTCCAATATAAGAAAGGCAACAATGCCACAATAAATCTCCACCTTGATATTAATTGACCTAAAACATCAAATGAAAAACTTCATCCATCTTCTTCAAATGTTAAATTTGTTTAGAGATTGCTAGCACCAATCAAACTCAAGTAATGCTTGTATTTGCTCAATGAAAGAGAATTAAGCATTATATCAATTTGATTATCATTGGTGCTAATCTTTCTCACAACAATATCACCACGAGCAATGATTTCACATACAAAATGGTATTGAGACATCAATGTGCTTTGTCTTCTCATGAAACATCTAACTTATGTAAGAAAGATAGCACTGTAACTGTCACAAAAGACTGTAGTAATCTATAAATATCTTCACTAAATTCACCGAATAGGCCCCTTAACCACTTTTCTTTTTTACAAGCCTTTTAATAGCCATATACTCTATCTTAGCTTGTAGACAATGCAAATGTGATATACATAGTAGCTTTTCAACTGATGGCACAACTATCAACAGTAGAGATATATCCTATAAGAAATCTTATTTTATTAGGATCGCCAACAACAATTCAATAATTAGCCCAAGTCTAAAAAAGAAAAGAGAAATTATAGCTACAAAAAGAAATAAATAAAAACTAAAATTTACAACTCAATTTTCTACACTCTCCTTCAAGCTAGATGGTATATGTCAATCATTCTTAGCTTGGAAATCAAACCACCAAGGCTTGTTCGATGCAATGCCTTAGTCAATATATTTGCAACTTGCTATTGAAAAGGCCTATATCTTAAGTTGATTGTATTGTTCTCAATCTTCTCACTAATGAAGTGGTAGACTGATTATCACACATTAACTTCTACGGTACCTTCTATCATGACTTTGAGCTCAGCAAGTAGGCCTCTTAACAAAATTCCTTATCAAATTCCACAAGCTATTGATCGAAACTCAGGTTTAGCACTACTTTGGAGCTACAACATGTTGCTTCTTCCTATGTTACGTCACTAGGTTTTTCAACACATATATGAGCAATATCCTGAAGTTGAATTGGGGTCAGTAGGAAAACTTGCCTAATCTGCATCAATTGTACGCTTCTATAAAGATCGGTTCATAGTCTTTCAAAACATGAGGTCCCTTTTCCTGGATCATGCTTGAGATATCTCAATATTTTATACATCAGTAGCAAAGTCATTGCTTGGATGAGTATTAGTTAAGTAAATACATATCCCAACTAGTTATTGATACCTACCTCGATCAACTACTTCATCTTCAGAATTAGCATCAAGTTTTGTATTTGCATCCATAGGTGACTCAATTGGTTACATCCATTCATTGTAGTTTCTCTTAAGAGATCTAAAGTGTAATTTTGCTAAGTGATAGAAATACCTTTACTGGATTTGGCTACTTCCATCCCTAAAAGGTAACTTAGATGTCTCAAGTCTTTGATTTCAAATCATTTCCTCTTAAACATTTTAAGTGACAATAATATCATCAACATATACTATTAACATAGTAATCTTACGGTGTGATCGAATTGACACTGAGTATAATCATCTTGCTTCAATATGCTTGTAAACTTTTCAAACCAAGCTTAAGGTGGTTATTTTAATCCATAAAGGGATTTATTGAGCACATATCTTTCCTCTAGTATATCTATCCTCAACTCTAAGAGATATGTCCATATACTATTATTTCACTAGGTCACCATATAATCTAGATTTGCTACAATAGAGAGAAACACCTGAATAGTATTTAACTTTGGCAATGGGAGCAAATGTTTCCTGATAGTCAATCCCATGAGCTTGGGTGAATCCTTTGGCCACAAGATGAGGTTTGAATCACTTTATACTACTTTCCTAAAGTGGTTTCTTTCCATTCAAGTTTCTGTAAGCTTCCTTAATTGTGTTAGGAGTTTGTATCATATTCAAAGAAGTCACAAAATCTCTACAAAGTGGTGACAAATTAGTGTAGGATCAGTGGTACTAAATAAGATGTTTGGTACATGAGCTAATACCTTTACTTATAGTAATAGGTATGTCATCTTATGTTACCTTTTAGACCACTTTTGTCATCTCTTGCACCATTTCAAGGACTTTAGGATTTTGGTTTAGATCTTGACTTTGTTGAACTTGTGTAAGTTGCTTTTTATACCTCTTAGATTGCTTGTTTCTTTGTGAATAAACTTTTAGTTTAAACTCAAGAATAAATATGGAAGTTGGCTTAGAAGAAAAATTTAAATCTTAGGGGCTGTTTGGGGCACTTAGTGGGTTATAATAACATGGATTATAATAGTCTGTAGGGTTATAATAGTCTGTGGAATTATATAATATTGATTAAAATGCAGAGTTGTTTAGTTTGGGTTATAATAGTCTGTGTTTGGGGTGCAGAGTACTCCACAGATTATATAACGTCCCACGCCCCAAACAACCCTTTAGTTCTTAAGAAGTTGTGATGAATGTCCAAAGGTTGGCTAGAAAGATGGATGTGACTCTAGGCGGCTTTGAGGAGAATTTTCAAGCGTGCTAGAATGAGGGATATGACTCGTGTTACCAAAGAGCAAGTTAGAAGGAGAATTTTCAAATGTGCTGGAAGAAAAATCAAGAATATAGGCCCAACTGTGATCAAGGTCATAATGCTCCCTTTGAATTGAAGAATTGGGAAAAAAAGTTGATGATTTTCAAAGAATATGACTTCCATGGTAAGAAAGAATTGATGAGTTGGAGGATGATAGCATTTTTTATCCTTTCTTGTTTGGTGAGTACCCAAGGAAGATACATGTTATGGATCAAGCATCAAGTTTACTTCGATTTTTAGGATTGATATGAACAAAAGTTGTACACCTAAATATTTTTAGTGGTATTAGAGACACGAGATGGGATGTAGAATATAAGGTAAGAAAACTCTGTAAGGGTGTGTTGAACTTGAGAATTCGAGAGGGCATACGACTTATGAGATAAGTATTGCTAAAATTGCATCACCCCAAAAGGCTTTCAAAACATGTGATGTGAACATTAGTGATCAGACAACTTCAATAAGATGATGATTTTTGTGTTAAACCACACTATTTTGTTGGGGTTTGTCAATACAATAACTTTGAGGTACAATTCCATGGGATTGAAAATAGGCTCTGAGAGTGGAGTTAAACAAATCTCGATCATTATTAGTTTTAAGCAGTTTGATATTTGCTTAAAACTGATTTTGGATCACCTTATGAAAGATTTTGAATAGTTGGCCAGTTTCATATTTCTTTCATAAGAAATTTCTAACTTGAACGAGTGTGATAGTCACTTAATAGTAAGAAATTTCTAACTTGAACGAGTGTGATAGTCACTTAATAGTAGAAACCAACATGTGCTGCAGTAACAGTTTTTACCTTTGAGGGTCTGCAAATGTCCCTATAGATAAGGGAGAAAGGTTAGGATGATATATGAAAATGAGGAGAAAAATGAGAGGGGTGTGATCGAACTGAAACATGGGGCTTAAAGGAAAGATTTTTTAGTTTTAAAGACAAAGCTCCAATCCAGTGAAAGTGCACATTGTCAATGCAAGTAACATAAAATTAGAAGTACTCCAAAGTATCGATCCTACAAGGAACGGATACAACAAAATTCAAAAGATAGAAAAAATTGTTCTCAAATTGCAATTTCGGTAACCAAGGTTATAAAAATGTGGAGAGATGTTGTTGCTAAAGAAATAAATTAAAAAACCAATAAGTATGAAAAATGAAATAAGTTGCTCATGCCTCTTTGGAAAGAAATGCAACTAAAATGCAATTGCATAGATAAGGTAGGAAAACTAAGTAAATCGAATTCGACTCATATTCAATTTTGTTTCAAATTATTTAGGAGGCTAAGTGATTAAACCTATATTTCTAAGGCTAATTTAACTTAGATAATTTCGTGCACAATTCTAGTGGTTTTGGAGTCTTGCCTTATATCTAGAGTCGATGTTTAGGACTTATTTATAAGCCTTTTTCTCCATTGCTTTTATGACGTTCACATCCTTTTAAAAGGAATAATCGAATTAAACCCACAGCGGAAGCGTTGGAATCGACTTTGATTTTATTTAGAATTAAACAATAAAAATAAAGGTGAAGTAAAACAAATCTTGAAAATAATAGGGAGATATTTTAGGTAAGTCTTTATCTCATCCACAAAGCCTTCCTAGCTATGACTCAAACACAGGATCAAGGCTTGTGGAAGCCCCTTGAAAGAAAATCCACAATGGATTGGAGATGAAAAAGTCTAGAGATAATTTTCTAATTCTCTATTGAGGAGATATGTGTTGTCACTAATGGCTCAACCCAAAGATCCTATTTATAGGGACCAAGAGTAAATATTTTCCATAATTAAAATCCTATATTTTAATATCTAATATATTAAAATATATCTTATACTTATTTGAATCTCATTCAAATCTCCTACGATATTTATTTATTTGAATCTTATTCAAATTTTATAAATATCTTTTCTTTAATGTATCTAATATACATTAATTATTTTAATATTTAATGTATAAAATATAATAAATATATTTTCCTCTTTTATATTTAATATAACTAATATATTAAATATTAATTTGAACACTTCAAATTAAATATTAATTTGAACATTTCAATTTTATTCTTTCAACTAAATTGATCTTTTAGTGTTACTATGAGCTATCAAGAGGACTTTATGGACCTACAGATTATAAGCTCCTATGATACAAAATTAATTAATTAAACTATTTTATTAATCATTTTTCATTCATTAACTCTAGGGTCACTCCACTATAGACCTGAAGTTGAACTTTTATGCACTATAGGACAAGTTGTGTACATGGATATAATTATTGCATGCAAGTCGATCATTCACGAGTTGTTTGTAATTACAGTTTGGTCAAAAGTTCGTTTTACCCATGTAATTACATATTGCACCTTAAGTACCATTAAGTCTCTATCGGACTGGTGAGAGGGTGGGGCCCCATTATTCAAGTCCCGAAATCAGCAGTTAAGGGAACTACTCATCTACTAACCCTATATGGGAATGAATGAATTTTATCTTGTGAGATTATGTTCCCAGCTCCCTATTTGGTTAAGCCCCTAAAATGGTAGGTTTATTGAATCAGCTACAAAAGCCACTCTCACCCATGCAAATCAAGGAACAAGCCCTCACAGGCAGGAGTTCATAACTCACTCAGAATTAAGATCGAGTCACATATGATCATCTTGATGAAATATTAATCTTCTTAATTAACGGATTTATAAAGAGAAATTAAATATTTTGTGGTCCAGTCTTATACAAACTCATTGTATAAGATAGCCCCACTCACATGTCTCCACATGAACAATTTGGATCAAATCATTTATAACTATTACAAAGTGGACTATATCAATAGTGTTACCAAGATAAGGCACCCAACCTTATCCATATACTATGACCCTTTAGGTTATTTCTTGAACATGATCATCTCGTATGTCAACCACATACTGTTCAAGATTACACTAATAACCTTTGATTTTTTATATAATGGATAATATTATATATTGCAAATAAAATAATCAAAATAATTATTAATTATTAAATAAATCATTAATTACGAGACTTTAGGAATCTTAAAATTATTATTAATTATTAAATAAATCATTTTTTATATAATGAATAATATTCTTCCCTCTTGCCAAGATAGTGAAGCTTAATACAAAAATTTGCTTATTCAAGCAAAAAGAAGAGGAGCAGCTATACGAGGCGTGGGAGCATTATAAAGACATGCTGAGGAAGTGCCCACAACACGGATTTCCCGATTGGCTTCAGGTACAACTTTTCTATAATGGGTTACTTAATATTAATAAAATTACTCTTGACACTGCAGCTAGAGGGCACTTCCTAGCGAAGTCAGTGAAGGAAGCCCAAGCTGTTGGGATTTATGCCCTAAAGCCTCGTAATTAATAATTTATTTTATTTACAATATAATATTATCCATTATATGAAAAATCCAAAGTTATTAGTGTAATATTGAACAGTATGTGATTGACATACATGATGATCGTGTTCAAGAAATAATCTAAAGAGTCATAGTATATGGATAAGGTTGAATGCCTTATCCTGGTAACACTATTGATACGACCCACTTTGTAATAGTTACAAATGATTTGATCCAAATCATTCATGTGGAGACATGTGAGTGGGGGTATCTTATACAATGAGTTTGTATAAGATTTAACCACGAAATATTTAATCTCTCTTTATAAATCCGTTAATTGAGAAGATTAATATTTCATCAAGATGATCATATGCAACTCGATCTTAATCTTGAGTGAGTTATGAACTCCTGCCTATGAGGGCTTATCCTTTGATTTGCATGAGTGAGAGTGCCTTTTGTAGCCAATTCAATATGCCTACCATTTTGGGGACTTGACCAAATAGGAAGCTGGGAACATAATCTCACAAGATGGAATTCACTTCTTCCCATATAGGGTAAGTAGATGAGTAGTTCCCTTAAGTACTGATTTTGAGACTTGAACAATGGGGCTCTACCCTCTCACTGGCCCGAGAGGGACTTAGTTTATAATTAGATTATAAACAGATTGTTCATTAGAGGATCAGTGGTACTTACAAACAACTCGTGAAGGATCGACTTGCATGTAATGATTATATCTATGGACACAACTTGTCCTACAGTGCATAAGAGTGCAACTCTAGGTCTATAGTGGAGTGACTTATAGTTAATGAATGAAAATTAATTAATTAAAGAGTTTAATTAATTAATTTTGTATCATTAAAGCTTATAATCTGTAGGTCTATAAGGTTCCCTCGCTAGCTCATAGTAACACTAAAAGATCAATTTAGTTGAAAGAAAAATTTGAAATGTTCAAATTAATATTTAATTTGAAGTGTTCAAATTAATATTTAATATATTAGATATATTAAATATAAAAGAGGAAAATATATTTATTGTATTTGATACATTAAATATTAAATTTTGAAATGTTCAAATTAATATTTAATTTGAAGTGTTCAAATTAATATTTAATATATCAGATATATTAAATAAAAGAGGAAAATATATTTATTGTATTTGATACATTAAATATTAAAATAATTAATGTATATTAGATACATTAAATAAAAGATATTTATTAAATTTGAATTTGATTCAAATTAGGAAATAAATGTCGTAGGAGAATTTTAAACGGTTTGAATAAGATTTAAATTGGTTAGATAAATATATTTTAATATATTAGATATTAAAATATATTATTTAATTATCTTCCCTAGACCACTATAAATAGGACCCTATGGGTGAGCCATTGGGCATTATTCGCAACACACATCTCTTCAATAGAGAGAATTAGAGAATTCTCTCTAGACATCTTCCTCTCCAATCCCTTGGGGATTTTCTTTCAAGAGGCTCCTTCAAACCTTGGTCCTGTGTTCGAGTCATAGCCAAGAAGACTTTGTGGAAAAGATAAAGATCCATCAGAATATTCTCCATAATATTATTTTCAAGGTATTTATTGCTTAACCTTTGTATTTTAGTTTAATTCTAAATAAATCAAAGACGATTTCTATGATTCCACTGTCGGTTTAATTCGATTATTTCATTCACGAGCCCTATTAGAGGAGTTGGCCATCACAAGCTACCAATGGTCGTCAGAGGATTTTACATCACAAAAGGGAGCTTGTGAAGCCAATGAGGTTAGTGCTCTTAAATTCTAAGTTGAAACACTAACAAAGGTGTTGAGTAAATTGACAAGGACAGGACTGAAGGAGGACTCTAAGGAACTTAGTCCCGAGCATGTTAAAGTTGTGAGCACAGGAAGTGTTGGATGCAATTGTGCTAAAAAAGTTAATCCTGAAGATGTTAAGAACCACCCAAGTAAGGAAGCTCAATTGAAATATTCTTGTGTTACTAATGAAATTGTAGTGCAGCCTTTTTCAGGAGTAGTATCTACAGAATCTCAAGAGAAGAGGGATTCACTTGAAGGAATTCTTGGGAGATTTTTAAAGGAGACCAAGAGCAATTCTCATATTTTGAATGATATGGTGATGTCGATGCGCGTTCAGGCAGAACCCTAAGATGTTGTGATTCAAGATATGAGAGATAAAATTAAGCAGATGACAACACTCTTGGATAGCTTACAAAGAGGTAAGAGTGAATTACATGTTATTCCTGCTGACCCACTTATGGAATGTACGACCATATCTTTAAGAAGTGGGAAAGAACTGAAGTAGCCCGAGCAGAAGAAGAAAGATGTGCCAAGCACAAGTAAGGAACGAGATATTGATAAAGAGGTAGTAGAGGAAGAGGAAACACCTCAGGAGCTTAATTCAAGGAAGTTATCTAATTCTATACCTTTTGTTCCCAATGAAATCTCGTATCCTAAGAGATTTAGAAAGAAAAAGTTAGATGATGAGTTTGCTAAATTTCTCGAGCAGTTTAAGAAACTTCACATAAATATACCTTTTGCTGATGTGCTTGAACAAGTACCCAATTATGCGAAGTTTATGAAGGAAATTCTAGCAAACAAGAGGAAGTTTGAAAAGGATAAAAGAGTGCAGATGAACGCTGAGTGCAGTGCTATCATTCAGAGGAGGCTACGACAGAAAATGAACGATCCAGGGAGTTTCACTATCCCTTGTATTATTGGTAGTGTTCACATAAAAAAAGGCACTTTGTGATATAGGGGCAAGTATTAATTGAATGCCTCTTAGTGTTTTCAGGAAATGATAAGCCTTAGAATTAAGGCTTATTTAATTTCCAAATACTCGAAAAACTCTTGTTTGTCCTAAGATTAATTGAAAATAGTGGAAAATTGTTTGAAATTGAGGAAGAATGGAATGTGATAGCAATTGGAAGAGACTTCTAAGTAATTTGGTTCTTTTTGCAGGAATTTTGGAAATTGCCAAATCAGATTGCTAAATCCGTTTTGGCAATCCTGGGCAGAGCATATATGGAAAAATTACACCCGCGTGAATGACGAAACCCATAAATGTGAAGAGCAATTTTTGCACAAATTAAGGGATTGGAGCGTGATTCTTGGCAGATTTGGACCCTAAGAAGATCTACAAAAGAAGAAGGAAGAAGCGGGAAGAAAAAGCTCGGGATTCCTTGGTCGATTTGAAGAATTATTTCGTGGGTTTTCGGAGTTCGTCAAGCCTCTGTTTTCATATTTTGCTGCTGTTTTTGGTCATTTTATTCAAATCCCATCTCGGTTTCTTTCAGTTTGTATTACAGGAGCGTTGTTTAAATTACTTCTATTCTCAATTTGATGTATTTTGGTTGAAGTTTGAGTTAACTTTCAATTTACATTAGTGGGTATTTTTCTTAAGAAACATCCTCTGTTTTTCTTCAGTTTATTTGTTCTTCTTCACCAAGGAATTATTCACAGTGTATCAAAATTCTTTCTTATATGATGAATGGTTATGGGAATTATCCCTTTGTTCTCAATTGGATTCAAGTATGCATTGCTTTGTAGGGAATTCCGAGTTCATTCGAAACTTCTTGTAGAATTCTTTCTTCAATCCATTTTGCTAAATTAATCTTTGCACTTTCCTCTGGGTTTCCAGTCCGATTCAAGAAGTTCTTGAATCGTTAAGATTAATCATTCTCTAAAAGTGGAGGAGATTGGATCAATTGGATTGAAAGGAGTTGTGGTTGATTATTGGATTGGATTGAAAGGAGGGACAATTGTTTTACTCTGTTTTTTTTTTTTTTTATTTCCAGTTTCGCAGAAGCTGGTTTTCTTTTTGCATATTACTGTTTTTGTTAGAATTGAAGGGAGAAGGAAGAAAAAAAAAACCAGTAATACCCTTCATTCCTTGTTTCAATTGTAATACCCTTCATTCCTTGTTTCAATTGTAATTGAGCATTTTTCCTTGAATTTTTGGCCACTGCCCAGAATTTTACTACAACTTATGGCTTTAATTGTTTAATGAGCAAGTTGCCAAGATAATTTTTCCCATTATTTCAACTTGCCCTTTATTAGTAATTTGCTCAATTTTCTAATATGAGTTTTTCTTTAGTTAAATGTTATATTTTTATTTTTAATATGAGCTAAAACTTCTTAGGGGGTTCAAAAATGTGAATTCCCTAAGAAGTAATTGTAGCAAAAAATTTCAATAAAAACCAAGCCTACATCTCAATTGTTTGCTTGTGTTGATTAAAATTCCGTTGAGATCCTAGATTGATCAACTAGGGTATCAACTCAAGCTTAGATCTAATACCGACGGGGTTAGTGAAAAGCGGATTTCACACAAGTGATGGAGAAAAAGAGCTTAAACATAAGCCAATTCCTTACCCTAGACATAGGGATTAAGGACTCCAAAACCCATAAAATTGTGAGTCAAATTATCTAAGATAGAGGGACTATAGACATATATGTCTCTCACTTAGCCTCCTAAAAAAACCTAAATTCAAGGTAAATAGGAGATGCAATTTTGGTTTACAATTGAGTGTGGAGTAGGTTGGAATTGCAATTTTGGCTTGCAATTACAATTTAGGGCAATGACATTCTTGAGCCCCATCCTTTATCATTTCATTTTCTAAGTTTATCTAATTTGCTATCCAATCTTGCCAATTTAGATTCGGCAATTTAATTCTGAAATTTTGGTCATTTCGCTTCTTGCCAATTTAGATTTTACAATTCAATTAGGCAATTTCTGTTCTTTCAATTATTGTTATTTTAGATTCTGCAATTAGATTCAGCAATTTTTGTTTTTCACCAACACACCAACCCAACATCATTTTTGCATTTTAGTTTCCATTTGCAATTTTTCTTACACACTTGCTTGACATTATTTTTGTTACTCCGTTCCCTGTGGGATTCGATACTTGGTACTCAGATACCAATTTATATTACTTCGATCGCGTGCGCTTGCATGACCACCGATCAGGAAACTTGGAGTAGGTGAGCTTAAACCAACGAGCGTAGTGCTTCAGTTGGCGGATCGTTCTCTGACGTACCCAAAAGGTATTTTAGAGGATGTTCTAGTTAAAGTTGATAAGTTTATTTTTCAGGTAGATTTTGTTATCCTGGACATGGAGGAATATGCGAAGGTCCCAATCATCCTGGGGAGGCCATTTTTGGCTACAGGACGCTTTCTAATCGAGGTTCACACAAGAACTCTGACTCTACGCATAAATGATGAAAAACTAGTGTTCAACATGTTTAAGGCATTGAAACACCACGATGAGGTTAGTAGTTGCCATATGATTGATGTGGTGGACACTATTGTGGATGGATGTATTGAGTCAGTGACTCATGCTGATAAGTTTGAGGTCGGCATGCCTGATTTGTGTGATAAATTTCCTGAAAAATTGGATATTGAGCATGCCTGTTTTTATGATAATATTGTAGAGACATCTATATGACACAGTAGGGAGGAGGAAATGATTTATGAGTCTGTTTGTACACAATTTGACACTCCTCCTGAATTAAAGCAATTGTCTGCTCACCTACGTTATGCTTTCTTAGGTTACTCTTCTACTTTCCCTGTGATTATTGTTGCTGAGTTGAGTAAAGTAGAAGAGGAAAAATTGTTAAATGTGTTGTGTGCAAATAAGTCTGCTTTAGGGTGGTCTATTAGTGATATTAAAGGCATTAGCCCATCGATTTTCATGCATAAAATTTTGATGGATGATGACTTTAATCCCACTATAGAATACCAAAGGAGACTTAACCCCACCATGAAGGAAGTGGTTAAAAATGAGGTGATGAAATTATTAAATGCATGTATTATTTTTGCTATTTCTGATAGTCCTTGGATAAGCCCAGTGCAGGTTGTACCTAAAAAAAGAGGGATGACGGTTGTAAATAACGAAAAGAATGAAGATTTCTCGACCCGAATAGTGACTGGATGGCGTGTGTGCATTGACTATAGGAAGCTCAACAAAGCCACCATAAATGATCACTTTCCTCTACCTTTTATTGACCAGATGCTGGATAGATTAGTAAGTTATCCTTACTACTGTTTTCTTGATGGTTATTCAGGTTATAATCAAATTGCAATGGCATCTGAGGACCAGGAGAAGACGACATTCACGTGTCCCTATAGTACGTACACCTTCAGGCGAATGCCATTTAGGCTGTGTAACACTTGCCACCTTCCAACGCTGCATGATGGCTATCTTTGCAGATTTTGTCGAGGAGATTATGGAGGTTTTTGTGGATGATTTTAGCATTTTTGGTACTTCTTTTGATTCTTGTTTTCATAATCTTTCTTGTGTGCTGTAGCGGTGTCAGGAAACTAACCTTGTTCTTAACTGGGAGAAATATCATTTTATGGTAAAATAAGGTATAGTTTTTGGCCACAAGGTATCTGCAAAGGGGTTGGAGGTGAATCGAGCTAAAATTTCTGTGATTGAACAGTTGCCACCTCCAGAAAATGTTAAGGGAGTTCGTAGTTTTCTAGAACACGCAGGGTTTTATCGTTGTTTTATTAAAGATTTTTCTAAAATTACTAAACTCATGTGTAATTTACTTGAGAAAGATGCTCCTTTTGTTTTTGACGAGGACTGCATGCTAGCATTTAATGTTCTTAAGGATAAGTTGATTTCTGCATTTGTGATAGTTGTACTTGATTGAAGTTAACCATTTGAAATCATGTGTGATGCTAGTGATTATGCATTAGGAGCAGTCCTAGGACACGTAGAGACAAGTTTTTTAAGGCTATTTATTATGCAAGTAGAACTCTGGATAATGCTCAACAGAATCATCATATAATTCACAAAATTTTCAATAAAGCTCAATTAGAACAACAAACATCCCCCCATACTTAAAGCATACATTGTCCTCAATGTATAAACTACCCAACTGTCTAAGCAATCTTAAGGACAATTAAAAAGATAAAGGGAAGAGTAATTACAGCCTAGAGTGTGAGAGAATCCTCGATTCCAGCTTAATCAATTGAGGTGCATGATGGAAAAGATAATCTGAATCTCGAGCTTCTAAAACAACCAACCATGGGAACATGAGATCAACACAAACAAAACTAAAAAGAAAAACAACAAACAAAAGCAAGAAAACTAAAAAGAAAGAAAACAAAGGAAATAAGCTTAGGTTGCCTCTCAAGAAGAGCTTATTTAACGTCTTTAGCTAGACAAGACTCATGTGGGCTCTCAAGGTACGTAAAAGTTCTCCCATTTCCTCGGGCCCATCTTCCTAGAGTCAACGAAACAGATCAAAGCTAATAAGATCACTTGCTTCTCGTGGGACCCTGAAGTAGAAATATTTTTGGTATTTTTAATTAATAAAAGCATAAAAGGAGAAAGATTAAAATAAAAAGACTCTGACGCAGACACGTGAGAACAAGAAGAAGAACACTCAGGAATAAGGGAAGAATCATTAGATAAAACAAAACAAGGCCTTACATCCTCAAACTCTACCTTCTGAACTAACTCTTCTAACATAGGCTCATCTTCTTTCTCATCCTCACTTACTCGATCCTAGTGTGCACTACAACTCTCTAGCTCTTCCCTAACATCAATGATCCACTCCCTCAACTGCCAACCTCAGTAGAATCGAAAGAATTATGCTCCTGAAGGAATACAAGCGAATCAGTGACCATTTGATTCACTGTCCTACCTATTTCACTAATACTCTCCCTTTAGGTATGGAGACTCTCATTCAACTTTTCTAAGCTTGCATGAAGAGCTCTAGACCCCTCCAAACACTTTCTCATCATTCTTTCCAGGGAAGATTCTTCCTCTTCTTGGGCTTCTTGAAAAGAATTAGAATATGGTTCATGGGTCCAAATGCATTAATCATTACCATACATGGGATTTCCATAACTCATAGATTCAGTATGACAATAATCAGACATTTGATAACCATGAAACGCATAACCCTCACTAAAAGACTCATAATTAACTGAGAGATAAAGAACTAGATGGTGGTGTTGGTTCTTCGGGCTCAGATTCCTTAAAGGGCCATTCAAACCTATCAGAAGTCATCTAAAAAAAAATAAGACAAATATTAGCAGGCTCAACCAAACACACGATGCAACATAACCAGAAACAAAGGACCAAGACTAAAAAAAAAAGACAAAAACAGGCAAGATAAAGCACAAATAAACCTCTAAATTAAAGCAAGCAATTTTTTTTCACAATATTAATTGAATTAAAGTACACCAATCTCTGACAACGGTGCCAAAAACTTAATTAGAGTACACGCAAGCGCACCCGATCTAAGTAATAATAGAATGGTATTCCTACCGAGTATCATATCTACTGGGATTGGTTTTTAATTCAATTAAGCACCGCAAATAATCTCACTTAACTTTATTTAGAGAACAGAAAGCGAAAGAAAAACAAGGAAATAAACATCTAAATCTAGAAAGCAAGATAAATGGGAGACGCAAATCTATAGGTAATTCTACGGGTGTTGATTGCATTATTGGACTTTAATTTACTTAATTAAGCTAGCAATTAGGCATAACCAAGTGTTCGATTCATAAGTCTAGAAACCTAAAGTCATGGAATCTCATGTCGGTCTCCTCCAAACCTTGGGTGTAATTAATTAAATCTCATGTCCGTCTCATTAATTAATCCTCACCTAGCATTGATAAACCTTCATTTTAAACCTCAATTAATTTTCATTGTTCCTATGTCACTTAGGCGGAATTTAATTAACATGCATTATTTTTCTAAGTTTAATCTACTATGTCGAGCTCAATTAAACTAACGATCATTTAACCCTTATTTCTTGCTTTGTTAAAGGCATTAAGAACCCAATGCATAAATGAACATAGACACTAATTAAACCACAATCACAAACTAAATTAAGTAAAATTAAGTGCAATGGTCCAAGAATTACAACAACCCATAGAAATTTAGGGATTAACTAAACATGTTCACAAATACAACTCAGAAATCCCTAATTACAACCACTAAAGTAACTATAATTGAAAAGAAAATGGAAAGAAAATGCAAACAAAGGACAATCTCGAGTTCTCAAGGTGATCAATTCGAAATTCGAGCTCCGAAGTCTTCAAATCCGCTCCAAAATGCTCACAAATTCTCCAAAATACCCTCAACTATGGTTTGAAATCAAGATTAGGTCTAAAACCCTTGAATTGGCCTCTCTTTGGACGAAGAGAAAGCGAAGACTTAATACCCTCTGTCGCAACTGTGTTGCAATGCTAGGGATAGTGTTGCAACGCTGTCCCAAAATGCAGTCATTTTGCCTTTAGCGCAGGGGTAGCATTGCAACGCTACTGATGAAACTTCAATTCTCTACGTGTTTCTAGTGTTGCAACGCCACAGGGCAGCGTTGCAACGCTAACTCTCAGGTTTGAACAAAGCATTTGGGCGTTGCAATGCGATTTCAAGCGTTGCAACGCCATCCTCTCGGCCCCAATTGCTAGTGCATCATCTCTTATCTTCTTGGCTCTCCAAAATGACCCAAAATAGCTCAATAATCAACTAAAATGCTCCCAAACACTTGATTTTGCTCCTTTAGCTTGATTTCTATAAAAACAAGAGAAATGGGCGTAAAAGCTCACAGAATCATAAAAAAACTAACATAAATAACAGGAAATAAGATAGCATAATTGCATGTTATCAATAGTGTGGAAGAAAGACATAATATAACACTTCAGGATTTGGTTAGAAGTATGATGAGTCATTCTTCATTACCTGAATCTCTTTAGGGAGAGGCTATGTAACGCCGACTCTTTAAGGTAATTATTTTTATTGGTGTTATTATTATTATTAATTTCTCCCTCCTTAATTTTGTATTTTGGGACTTATAAGCATTGTTGTGTTGGTCCATGGAGGGTAAATTAGGGAGGAAGAAGGAAAAAAAAGGTTTAATGTGTGTTTGGGGCATTTTTGTTATTTACGTGAGTTTAAGCCCAAGCCAAGCCCAAGGAGAAGCCTAGCCCTATTTTTCCCTCTCTTTTATTTAAACTGCACGCTGCCCTAGGTGAGTGAAGCCTCCAAGCCAAGCTACCATCTTCTCCACCTCTTTCTTCTTCTCCCTTATGTTCCACAGCCACTCTTGAAGTAGAAAAAAAAAATCCAACAACTCTTGGCAGCCCACACCCACGTTGCCGCACCACTACACAAGACCTCGACCCCGCTACACCGTCGCTTAACCGAGCGCCACCACGAACCGCCTTGCAACCGACGCCACAAGCCAGTTGCAACCCGAACCGCTGTGCCTCCTCCAAATTTGCACATCGCTCGAAGCTGCTGCTGCCGTTCCTGTAGATCCACAAACCAGTCTGGCGAGTTGCCATTTGTGGGTAAGTGTTAGTTTTTACACGTTTTCTTTGATGTTCTTGGTTATGGGTAAGACTAATTCATGGATCTTAACGTGTTTCAAGGATACCCACTCCGTTCCGACATCAAAATTGTGAGCGTTGCGCCCTTGAGTTGCTATCCAGTGGGTATTTGGGAATGTTGGAGTGAAATTTTTTGGTAAGTTTCAAAGGTCCTTTGAGTTTTGGGTTTCATGGTAGATTAAATTCGAATGTACGATTAACCCATGAATCTTGTGAATTAAATTCAAATTTACCCACTAGTTTGAGACTAAGTTAAATGCTAGAGACTTAATTCTGATTTTTGGAATTTCGTTATATATAGTTTTGGCCGGAATGGTTGAGTTTTAAGTTGCCATTTATCATGGGATTGTTTGACCTTTTCTCTAAGTGTCATAGTGAATTTAGGTGAACTAAATTTAGTTTGATGGAAGGAATTTTAGGTTCAATTATGGAATTTTAGGAATTGTTTCTAACCGTAAGGATGTCTTTGTTTAGGCTCCAAATTGTTTGATTGAGGTTCAAGGCAGTGGAATTTTTGGTGAGCATTTGGGTGATTTTTATTCTTGAGTTTAGCCAAGGTAAGGGACTCTATGTTGGTTGCTTAATGCAAGTTGGAAACCAAATAAAGAAAAAAATTGTTTTTTTTTGTGTTTTGGCAAGGTTTTCATGAATGTTCTTCCTTGTTGTTGTGATGCATGAGATATGACTTATGATTGAATTATGTGAGATGTTGCTTTATGTTGCATCATTGGATGAAAATTTAAAATGCTTTGGGACCTCATGCATACATGTGTGTTTTCATGACAAAAAAAAAATGCTTACAGAGGCTGTGGCAATTACCATCCTAAAATTTATAGATGTACATTTGAATGAAAAGGAACCTAAAAAATGTTAAATGAAAATGAACCTAAAAAGGTTAAATGAAAAGGAACCTGAAAAGGTTAAATGAAAAGGAACCTGAAAATGTTACATGAAAAATGGAATCTTAGGATGGGTTAATTGTCCACATTAAGCCGAAGAGAGAAGGGTTAAAATAAAATGTTTTCCAAAAATGAAAAGGTTTTAGGTCCCACCAGATGGAAGATCGTTTAAAAAAAAAAGAGAAAAAAAAATTGCATGTGATTGCATAAGTTGCTTGTGTTGCATATCCCGACCCGGTAGTGGGTTCACTTACTGAGTAATTTAAATACTCACCCTTTCCAAAAATATTTTTTTTAGGTAAAGGCAAGGGTATCCAAGGCGATTGACAGGATAGTTTGGTGAGGGGGCCATGGGTGATTTATAGAAACTTTATTTTCGCATTTTTTGTACTTAGCACTTTAGATGTCTTGTTGGTAGATGTGTTATGGAGTTGTTTGGATTGTTAAATGTTTAGCTTTATTTTCATGTTTGGAAACAAATTTAAAGGGATCCTGAACCAAAGGATTTTGATTGTTTAACAAAAAGTTTAATTCTTTTTGACTATTATTAAAGTTTGTTTTAATATAAAATATAATAAAATAAAATAAAATTTCCATTAGCATGCATGAAGTAACATCCCTAGAAAGTCTAATAGGAAAAGTTGGGTAGTTACAGGCTACAAAGACTGCAGTCTATATACTCAATCTAGTACCTAGCAAAGCAGTAACTAAAACTTCTTATGGGTTGTGGACGGGTAAACAACCTAGTATAAAGCATTTTCATATTTAGAGTTGCCTAGTAGAGGCTAAGCCTTATAGGCCTCATGAGAAAAAACTGGACCCAAGAACACTTAGTTGCTACTTTGTTGGATATGCTAAACGCTCTTGGAATCTCAAGTTTTATGATCCCACCTCCAGATCCTTCTTTGTGACAAGAACCTACTCTGGATTTCTTGAAGATATTGAGTTTGTGGGGGGAGATAAGATTATAAATGTTGATTTTGAAGAAGTACCTAATGTTATGGGCGATGGATAGGTTGTCATACCTTACACTATAGTGCCTATAGATTCAGGACACATTGATAATGATCAGATCATTACACTTGCTCATGTTCCTCTTCAAGATAACATGAAAATATTACTTCCTTAAGTGCAAACTCAACCTATTCAAGAGATATCAAAAATGTCATTGAGAAGATCATGTACCATAAATTCAGTGGGAGAAAGTTTATCTTTGTGGCGTTATATGTCGATGATATTCTACTCGCTAGTAACGATATAGCATTTTGCACATTCAACCAAGAGCTTTCTGACCAAATATTTTGAAATGAAGGATCTTGGGATTGCATCTTTTTTGTATTAGGTATTCAAATACTGCGAGATCGATCCCAAGACATTTTTGGATTTATCACAAAAGGGTTATTGATAAGGTATTTAGTAGATTTGGCATGTCAAATTGTGCCTAAAGAGACCCATTGCTAAAGGAGATAAGTTTAGTCTTGAGCAATGTCCTAAAACTGATCTAGAGAGGCAAGAGATACAAAAGATTTCTTGTTCATCAGCTACTGGGAGTCTTATGTATGATCAAGTTTGCACTTGTCCTAATGTAGTCTTTGTAGTGGAAATTTTGCACAAGTACTTAAGTGAACTTAGGATATATCTCGCTGGAAAGCAACAAAATGAGTTATGCAATATTTACAAAGAACGAACGACTACATGCTTACTTATCGAAGATTAAATAGTCTTGAGATCATTGGGTATTCTGACTCTTATTTTGCTAAAGGCCAAGATAGAAAGCAATTCACATCAGGATATTTATACATGATTGTCGAAGGAGCTATATCTTGGAAAAGTGCCAAATAGGCACTTGTAGCTTTTTCAACTATGGCTACAGAGTTTATTGCCTACTATGAAGCATCAAATCATAGTTTATGGCGACAGACAATGTCGACGGCAGACGGCGGGCAACAGCCATATATGGGAGGAAAGAGAAGGATGGGAGGAGGAAGGACAAGAAGAGGGGAGAGGGAGAAAGAAGAGAGAGAGAAAAATTAAAAATATTTTTTATTAGAAAAATATAATTTTTTAATAAAAAAAATGCAGCTACTTAACTGAAAATTGATGGCAGAGACCAAAATGCTACTAAATCCCAACCCCAGGGTTTATTGAAAACTCAGTGACATATATGCTACCAAACTCAAACTTTAGAGACCAAAAGTTTTTTCTTTTTTCTTTTTTATTATTTATTTTAAGAATGAACTATTACTGGAACCTTTTTCAAAATGAACAACCATTATGGGAGCTCTGTCAAAAAAGAAAAAAACTATAATTGGAGCCTTAGGCATTGAATAAGTATTTATCTCAAAAAATTATTAAATAATATATATTTTGTAAATAAATATGTTTTTTTTATAAGATAAAATTATATTATATATTTTTTAGAAAATTTAATCGGTAGGCAATTAAATGCATTAAACACTTGTTTATTGACTATTTATGGTTTTTTTTTTCCAATATACTTTGAGGTGAGTCTTGGTCTTTAGGTGAGTCTTGGTCTTTAGGATGGTTGTGTGGAAAGTTGTATATCGTTTTTTTTTAATTATACTAAACACAATTTAAATTATTAATTTTTTTAAAGGTGCTTATAGAAAAATCGATTTTATTAAAAAAAACATTTTTTTCGCAAGTTATTCCAAACAAATTTTACCTCTAATAATGAATCAAAAGTTTGATCAAGTCATCCATTATGCACACAATTTCTTGCGTTCACATTGATTATATAGAAATTTTAGACTCCTATTGAACTTAAGACCAAGTATGAAGATATGGAATGCTATATAATAAAGGAGAGACCCAATTAAATTAAATGCTAGATTTTTTTTTTTTTTTTGGAGTTCAACAACATTTGAGGTGGAGGATTCGAACTTCTGACCTCTTAATCTAAGTGCATGTCAATTACTGCAGAACTAGGCTTACATGGGCCATTAAATGCTAGATCTTAACCTTCAAAGATAATGAATCTAAACTTTGATAGTCATCTATTATACATAATTTCTTGTGTTCACATAAACAATATTGGAAGAAAAAACCATGTAAATTTTAAAAAAAAAAAAGAAAGAACAAAAATTAAATATTATTTGGGTACTTCCACTTTCTATCAACAATCGGTCATATCTATAATTAATTGATGTTTTTCTTTTTCTTTTTTTAAATTATATAGGTTGTATATTATTTTGAGGGAAAAAATCAATTTGTACACCTAAACTTTGGAGGTGACATCAATAAAAACCCTAAAATAATAATTGTATCAATTTAAATCCTGAACTTTCTTAAGTATATCAATTAACACATTCTCTGTTAGATTTCATTTGAAAAACGTTAGTTTACACATGTGCAAACTTATAATTCTACCAATTAAACTCTTAAACTATCATAAGTGAATTAATTTAGGCCCTCAATTTGAAAATCGTCTATGCATCAATTCTCACACTTGTGTAGATTTCTTAAAAAATCTAAACCATCAATTTAAAAATTGTTAACTATTTGAAACGAAATGTCTAAATTGATTCACTTATGAAAGTTTGAGAATTTAATTGATATAATAATAAATTTGCACACATGTAAACCAACATTTTTCAAACAGAATAATCTGACAGAATGTGTAAATATTTGATACAATTATGAGTTTAGAGTTTTTATTGATATAACTCTCAAAATTTAGGAGTATAAATTGATTTATGCCCTATTATTTTTAACTATTGGTAATTTCATTGAAATCAAATTTTTTTTAAAAAAAAAAAAAAAAAATTCTGTACTGACTTGTACAAGGTATTTTCTGATAAATGAAAGATCAATGATATAACGAAATTTTCTTCTAGGTTTTCTTCATTTTGTTCCTAAAATATTTAAAGTTCCATTCAAGCTCCTTGAACTTTTAATCATTTTCTTTATTTTCATCTTATTATGAATATTTATTTCACAAGTAGATGACATAAATTTGAATGGGTATAAGATATAAATATACTAATTGGAGCATTTATTAGAGCCACATATTAGTTAAGGCACATTTTAGATGACAATATCAAAATAACTATTAGGCATTAAACCTTAAGTTATTTTAATTCTATAACCAATAAATTTTTATTTTCATTGATGATTTTTTAAACCATTAGATTTTTTTTTTTTTAAATATACGTAAGATATTTCAATATTTTAATTTGGTTGAAGAAATAATATTGGAAGTAAATCCAATATTTCATGATTGTTTTAAAATTTTAATAATGATTAAATTTTTAATTTTCAATTTCTCGATCTTTTTCCCTAGGACTTGTTCAACATAAGAATTTTCATAAGCTACGCTTTTGGCTTATCTTCATTGACAGACAATTGAATGCATTTGTCATGTTCAGACACTTACCAAATTCCACTCCCACCTAGCTTGTTTAAATTAACATCTCGACCAAGCAATTCTCATCTCTTCTCTCTCTCTCTCTCTCTCTCTCTCTACAAACTTGAAGACGTGTTTGTTCTCCCAATGCCAACCCAGGTAAATGCCAAACTTTATTTCCATGTGGTTTCTAGTTCTTTCTTCATGTCTTTTCTCCAATTTCTTTTCTAATTCCATTCTTATATTGGTGGTTGCTTCTAAATTACCCTCACTTCAACTTGAAGCTAATGCTCTACTTAAAAGTGGTTGGTGGAGCAATCACAATGTCTCAAGCCGTTGTGAATGGAACGGCATAACTTGTGATGCTTCGGGAAGTATTACAATGATTGACTTGTATCGAAAATTACCAATTCATTCTACTCTTCACAACTTGAACTTCTCATCTTTGCCCAACCTCATTTATCTTGATCTCTCTGGGTCTGGCCTCGAAGGGACAATTCCTCTTGAAATAACAAATCTCTCCAAACTCACCTATCTAGATTTATCTTACAATAATCTTAGTCTCCATTTATATTATAATATGCTTAATGGTTCAATACCTTCAGAAATAGAGAATTTAAGAAATCTGTACTCATTGCATCTGGGTGGAAACATGTTCAATGGTAAAATCCCTGTAGTAATAGGAAATTTGACAAATTTGTCATCGCTTGATCTATCTCAAAATATATTGAGTGGTACAATACCTTTAGAAATAGGGAATTTGAGGAATTTGTATCAATTGGTTCTAAGTGGAAATAGGTTGAATGGTGAAATTCCTTCCCAAATAGGGTATTTGTGGAATTTGAATGAATTGGATCTAAGTGGAAACATGTTGAATGGTGTGATTCCTTCCCAAATAGGGAATTTGATGAATTTGAATGAATTGGATCTAAGTGGAAACATGTTGAATGGTGTGATTCCTTCCCAAATAGGGAATTTGAGGAATTTGAATAAATTGGATCTAAGTGGAAACATGTTGAATGGTGTGATTCCTTTCCAAATAGGGAATTTGACAAATTTGTTAAGCCTGTCTTTTAAAAGAAACATGCTCATAGGTACAATCCCTTCAACTGTAAAACATTGAACCAATCTGTTCATTCTAGATTTGTCAGAAAACCAACTGGGTGGGTTGATACCTCCTAAAATAGGGAATTTCAAGAAATTGAGTGTTCTATCTCTATTTGATAATATACTCATTGGTCCAATTCCATCCACAATTGGAAATTTAACTTCTCTAACTCATCTTTCCACGGATCGTAACAAGCTCAATGGCCCACTCCCGTCCACCTTGTGGTATTTAACTAACTTGAATTTGTTAGCTCTTTCACACAACTATTTCAATGATTCGATTTCTTTGAATGTAAGGAATTTACGAATATTGGAATATCTTTTCCTACAAAACAATGGACTCAATGGTCCAATCCCTGCTTCTATTTTTCATCTCACCAACTTGTATGAGTTGAATCTTGCTTCAAATAAATTCAGCGAGTCCCTCCCCCTACAAATTGGACACTCCGAAAATTTGAGAAATCTAAATTTGAGTTACAACCAACTCACTGGGCTCATTCCCTTCAACTTATTTGATCTATTTGTACATTATTTTCAATCCACATCCTATCAAGTGGTAATTGACCTTAGCCATAACTCCCTTGATGGCCCAATTCCTTCTGTTAACATTGACCGAACTGAGATGTCATCTGTTACCATATTGAACCTCAGCTTCAATAAGTTCACAGGCACTGTTCCCGATTCCCTTATTCTTCTAAAAAACGTCAACTTATCATATAACTCGCTCGAAGGACTAGTTTCCGATCAATTTCTAGATTATTTCAGTGTCAGTGTTGTTTTGGGCAACGAAGAAGTATGTGGAAATCATCCTCAGCTTCATTCTTGTCCTTCACCAAATCGTGAAACTCTCCCATTGTTGAAGATTCTTCTTCCTTCAATTCTTTTATTCATCTTTTGTTGTGTTTGCTTCCTTCTTGCCTATCAAAGAATGATGAAGATCAATACTACTCATGTAATTAAGGAATCAGATAAGCATGGAAATATGTTCTCCATATGGGATTATGATGGCAAGATTGCATATGAGGATGTTATTGAAGCAACAGAGGATTTCGATATTAAATATTGCATTGGCACTGGCGGATATGGAAGTGTTTACAGAGCAAATCTTCCGACAGGTAAAGTTGTAGCTTTGAAGAAGCTTCATACCTACGAAGCCCACCAGATAACTCTTTTCAAGAGTTTCCAAAATGAGATTGACATGTTAAAAGAGATAAGGCATAAGAACATCATTAAACTTCATGGATATTGCATCCATAAACGTTGCATGTTTCTCATTTACGAATACATGGAGCGGGGAAGCCTATTTTGGGTGTTGAGTAATGATATGGAAGCAATGGAATTGGATTGGAATAAGAGAATAAACATCATTAATGAAGTAGCTCATGCTTTGTCCTATATACATCACGATTGCACCATCCCCATTATTCATCGAGATGTTACAACCACTAATATACTTTTGGACTCGAAGCTAGAAGCCTTTTTATCAGATTTTGGTATTGCACGATTGCTCGATATTGATTCATCCTATCATACCACCATTGGCGGCACTTGTGGATATATAGCTCCAGGTGAACATATATATTGTTCTCTAAATGATATATAGATTATTTTATAATTTTTATTCTAAATTTTAATGGGTTGTTTTTTGAAAATTTCTTATTTAGAATTGGCATATACCATGGTCGTTACAGAAAAATGTGACGTCTACAGCTTTGGAGTGGTGGCATTAGAAATAATAATGGGAAAGCATCCTGGAGAATTGTTGAACTACTTGTGGTTCAAGTCCATTCCACATATAACCATTAAGGATTTGTTAGACCCACGTCTCAGATCTCCTTTAATTCAAGTTGGAGTGGCACAAAATATAGTTCTCATATTAACGTTGGCCTTGGCATGCCTCCACCCAAATCCAAAAGCTCGACCTACAATGCAACGGGTGACTCGAGAGTTTCTTATTCGAAGACCCCTTCTAGTAGAATTCTCATTTAATGAGATTTCTATTGAACAACTTTTAAGGCAAGAAATATATCATGTACATGAGATCTAGGAAAAATCAACTGTTTTTTTTTTAATTTAAATTGATCTTCTTATAATTAAAATATATGTATTGGAGTAACTTTTTGAAGCAAGCTAAGTTTTGTTATTTATCATTGTTAGAAGTAACTTCAGGCTTCATTATAAATATTAGGTTAGTTGCTACATGGAGACGATGCAAAATGGAAACTGGAAAGGTAAGAGAGGATAATTAATTTGGTTTCAAATTTATGACAAACATAAAAATACTACTTCCTCTTCTCCTTTTCACCCTCTTCATTGGGGCCGCCTTGATCCAACTATAGCCAAACTCATGGCCCAATTCTTGGACTTAGTTCATTGGATCAAATTTTGGACCAAGTTTGAATTGGATTTAAACCAATTCATTGAATATTAATTTTTTAATTTTTTTTAATTTTTTTTAAAATTTTCTTAACTAAATGTTATGAAAATTTATTGGAATTATATTTCTTATGTTATGTTATTTTAAAATTTTGATATTTTTTAATTACTTTTTACATAATAAAATTATTGATATTATAAAGTTTCTTTTAGTATTTTATTAAAAAAAAAATTTAATTCTTGACACTTTTAAAATTTTTAATTCTTGACATCTAGGGCCCCTATCAAAATAAACGTTATAAAATGATTTTAAAAACTTAAAAATATAGATGATATCTGTCACAACCCGCCCCAGATTAACTCTACCAAACCTAGGATGAGTTGTGACAGCAGTAGACGCCAAATGTGCAAGGGAATCTATTGTCGAGTCTTTATCTATTCATCATTATCTAACTTTATCTATAAATATCTCATAAACAACGCAATCAAGATTTCTCTTAACTTACAATATATGATATGCAATGACTTGACAAGACTGGTGGTAGATTCTGATCAAGTAACTCTGGTTGAAACTCAAGAGCAATCTGGTGGAAAAATTAAAAACAAAAGAATGAACTAAAAAGTCCAATGAGTGGTGATTCCATAAGAAAATAAATTTTCAGAAAGAAAAAAAATTATTATCTTACTAAACAGAAGTTCATAATTCTGTGGAATAATGTAAATCACGAACAAATTAGAAACTCTCAGGATCATTTAAATACATTAAAATCTATAAATAAAACCACTCTTGAAAACAAGAAAAATACAACAACAATTACATCTCTTGGAACAACAACTCGTAAGTCAACAACTCTTGAAACATAAGCACAAGTTCGTAAAAACATAGATAGAGAAATATGCAATTATAGCTCTAAAAATCATAAGCATAAGCTAGTACAATTCATCACCAAATCTGTACCAAAATCTCTGTCATACTGGAGTAGAGTAATCTCAATACGCACAGCAGAGCAATCTCTGTCATACTATGTATTGAGTAATCTCCAGATACATAGCAGAACACATCTCTGTCATACTATGTACCGAGTAATCTCAAGGTAAATAGCAGAGCCAATCTCTGTCATACGTGCACACAGAGCTGCCCCCAAGGGCTAAGCACCCTAACACATGGCCCAAAGCCTATGTGTGTGCTAGAGTGGGTCCCAAAGACCTCTCTCTCTCTAGTATACTATGGAAACACATTCATATAGCATATGAGTAATCACTATGGGTACAAAGATCAAGTGGTTTGAAAAACCACCTTTAACATAAAACTCTTAATTCTCAAACTCTTATTGAAAATCATGCTCTTTCTCTAAAACAACATTTCATAAACTTGAGAGATTTTTCAAATAACATTAAACATTTATAAATTCTGAAATAATCATCAAATCTCTCAAATAATATAAAACATTTTCAAACTCATATTTTCTCTAAAACCACATCTCATAAATTTCATAAAACATTAAAACTCTTCAAACATCTCAATAATCATAAAAATATCTCAAATATTTCTCAAATGACAATTTCAACTAAAAGCATAAAATATTGGCATTTCCATACCATTTTTGAAAATTCATAACAATTCTATGAAAATCTCTTAGCAATTTCTCTAAAATCACACATGATTTATAGAATTCTTGAAAATTCGTAATAATAATCAAATAATAAAATAATTCGTAAAATAAACCACTCACAAAACTATTGTCGTTAGCACATCGGATCGTAAACTACTCCAATAAACATTAAAACTCTTCAAACATCTCAATAATCATAAAAATATCTCAAATATTTCTCAAATGACAATTTCAACTAAAAGCATAAAATATTGGCATTTCCATACCATTTTTGAAAATTCATAACAATTCTAACACATGATTTATAGAATTCTTGAAAATTCGTAATAATAATCAAATAATAAAATAATTTGTAAAATAAACCACTCACAAAACTATTGTCGTTAGCACATCGGATCGTAAACTACTCCAATTTGTTTCACCTGAATTCCAATAATCATATGAATACTAACTCTCCAAATTGAAAAACCATAACATTAATTAAGTAACAACTAATCCAATTTATCACCCTTAAACATCATCAATTAGTCCATAACTTTAAATTACTCATTCTCTCTCATCCATTTATTACTAAGTACGCTTTGTCCTTTTCTTCAATTAAATACAAACAATATTTCTTCCTCTCTCGTCATACACAACTTTCTTTTCCATGATAAAATAATATTTTTTTCTCCAAATTATAACTCCCTCAAGTGAACTCCTCATCCCAATTAAAAGCTATTTTCTCTCTCCCCTTTCATATAGTTCTCACTTCTATCACATTTTATCATAGTAAACAATATTTTATCTATCTAACTTTAAACCCCTACGTGAAAGACTTCCAAATAAACACTCTCTCTCTTCATTAAACTAACTTGTACCACACATCTCTCATTTCTTTATTTTAATAATTTTTATTTTTTTTTTCCTTCTTCTTCATTTACTTTCTCTCTCCTCCCTTTCCTCTTATTTTCCTCCATAGCCGAAACATAGAGCTTTCTCTCTTGTATTATTCTTTTTATTTTTTCCTTTTTTTTCTTTTTAATCCTTCATCCACCAATGTTTAAATCAAAGACTCTTGTAAATGGATTTCTTCTTCTTTTTTTTTCTCTTTTTTTTTTTTCAATTTCAAATCCTCTATCCCCTTTCATGCTTCTCTATTTCTACCAACCGAATCTAGCATTTCCTTCCCTTTCTTTCTTCCTTGTATAAACATTAAACATTCTTTCTTTCTCTCTTAGATTAATGCTAAAATTCTTAATCAATCAATAACAAATATTTGAACTAAAGGATGAAAATTCATTGAAATCTTTGGAGCTTAAAGATGAAAACCCATAAAATTTTTGGACATAAGGAAAAGAAACCCATGAAAATAACATATATATTTTTCATTTTTCCCAACACTTCTCAAAAGAAAAAAAAAATTAGCTTACCAAGTTGAATCATTGCCTAAAAACTTCTTTGAACTCTTCCGGTATTAGCCACAACTTTTCTAGCAAGCTTCCTACTCTTTGATCCACCTACCATGGGCTCTAAAAGCTCTTAAACTTCCACCATTTTTTTCTTCCCATTCTCCCTCTCTTTATTTCTCTCTCTTTCTACTTCAGTTTCCTTCCCGAACCATCCTTTCTTTCTTTTTCTTTTTTTTTCCTCTCTCACTCTCTCCTTTTTTTTTAAACCAAAACTTATTATATTTTGTGAGTTGTTTTCCTTGGGAAGCCACACAATCCATCTTTTAAGTGTGTGGCTTCTGAAGCCACACCAACACCCTTATCTATTTCTTTTTTTTTTTAACACTTCTTTTCCAATATATACCAAATCGTTTTTTTTTTACTCATAATAAAAGATATTTTTCTTTTATTTTTTTTTTCTTCTAATTTTAAACCAATTCTTAAGGAAAATTGGATCTTACTAATGCGCAGGTAGAAATAAACTAATCAAATTATGGCAACTGCAAAATATAAATTGAGAAAGAGAAAAAAAAGACAATTAAAACTTAGGTGGTTTAGACTAAGGCTGCATGCACAAATAAAGACCACAAGAATATTTTCCACTAGTGTTCCAAAATGGAATTATAAAAGGAGCACATTCAACCAGAACTCACTTAATTTCTAAATTAAGTTAGAAATTAATTAGAAAAAATAAAAGGAAATGAGGTGGAAACTCACGGTGAAAGAAAGGAAAGAGGTCGGGCTTAAATAGGCTACTAAAGCCAACAAATATTTCACCATTCCAATATAAAAAAGCCAACAAATATTTCACCATTCCAATAAATAAAAACTAAAATTTACAACTCAATTTTCTACACTCTCCTTCAAGCTAGATGTTATATGTCAATCATTCTTGGCTTGAAAATCAAACCACCAAGGCTTGTTCGATGCGATGGCTTAGTCAATATATTTGCAACCTGCTATTCAAAAGGCATATATCTTAAGTTGATTGTATTGTTCTCAATCTTCTCACTAATGAAGTGGTAGACTGATTAGCACACATTAACTTCTACGGTACCTTCTATCATGACTTTGAGCTCATCAAGTAGGCCTCTTAACCAAATTCCTTATCAAATTCCACAAGCTATTGATCGAAACTCAGGTTTAGCACTACTTTGGAGCTACAACATGTTGTTTCTTCCTATATTAAGTCACTAGGTTTTTCAACACATATATGAGCAATATCCTGAAGTTGAATTGCGATCAGTAGGAAAACTTGCCTAATCTGCATCAATTGTACACTTCCATAAAGATCGGGTCATAGTCTTTCAAAACATGAGGTCCCTTTTCCTGGATCATGCTTGAGATATCTCAATATTTTATACATCAGTAGCAAAGTCAATGCTTGGATGAGTATTAGTTAAGTAAATACATATCCCAACTAGTTATTGATACCTACCTCGACCAACTACTTCATCTTCAGGATTAGCGCCAAGTTTTGTATTTGCATCCATAGGTGACTCAATTGGTTACATCCATTCATTGTAGTTTCTCTTAAGAGATCTAAAGTGTAATTTTGCTAAGTGATAGAAATACCTTTACTGGATTTGGCTACTTCCATTCATAAAAAGTAACTTTGATGTCTCAAGTCTTTGATTTCAAATCATTTCCTCTTAAACATTTTAAGTGACAATAATATCATCAACATATACTATTAACAATGTAATCTTACGGTGTGATCGAATTGACACTGAGTATAATCATCTTGCTTCAATGTGCTTGTAAACTTTTCAAACCAAGCTTAAGGTGGCAATTTTAATCCATAAAGGGATTTATTGAGCACATATCTTTCCTCTAGTATATCTATCCTCAACTCTAAGAGATATGTCCATATACTATTATTTCACTAGGTCACCATATAATCTCACTACTACAAATCCTCCTTTTAATGACGGTCCTAGAAATTCACGGAGAAGAAATAATGACAGGCAGTGTAAAATTGCATTGGAGAAGCTGATTTTCTAAAATAATGTTATATATGACCATAAAATAATAATAAAAAGTAAATTATTCACTCTTTCCCTCACAAAAACATCGCTCTCTAGTAAACCCTCACTCTCTCTCACAAACCCTAGCTCTCTCTCACACCGTTTCACGAACTTGGATGATGCCGACTACAGAGCTGCCTCTACGCTTCACGAATGCTTCACAGACTTCGACAACACTATCGACAAGATTCGCAGCTCGCTCAAGCAGATGTGCCAGATTAACGCGTCGTTGTTCAGGTTCCAGATTAGCAACGTGTAGACGTGGGAACAATGTCATTCAGCTTCATGATGTGGATGCGCTAGACGGAGGTCGTGGGTAGCAGATTGTTCAGATTTCGATCTGTTATATCCTCCGTTTTCTTTTTACTTTATGACCTCGAGATCTTATGCGAAACCACTTTGATTCAAGTTTGATGCTAATTTAACGCCTATAATTTCAAGAGGTTTTTTTTTTAATAAAATATAATTCCTCTGCTTAGTTAGATTTTCGAAAGTATTCTGACTTTTGAACTAACTGATGACTCTTGTTTTCCACTGCTCTTGTTAGGTGTTCATGTGGGTCTTGTTCATGTTGATGCCACTATTGCAATTCTTTCATTTTATCAGGTTTGCTCAGTTTCTATCAAGCATTTTGAAGCTTAGATTTTGCTTATTTTTAACCCGCTTTTAGCTATTCTCCAGTTTTAAAAACGTAGGAATGTGGGAAATGAATGTGGTTCTGCATTGTATTGTATTGTTCTATGGTTGTAATTTGAGGTTGGGATTGTTGTTTCTTTGTGTTTGAATTTTCCTATAGTATGAGATTGTATTTTCTGATTGTTTGAAGACTGTGAACAATTGGGGTTTTTTTTATATTCACTTAAGGATTGGTATCTTGTTGATTGGACGGTTAGTGAATCTGTTTACTATTTGATTTTCTGTAGATGACTGAAAGGAGGTTTCAAACTGGTCAATGGACTTGCATTCACTTAGATTTGTACTTTACCCTCTTGATTACTTTTTCTCTTGAGTGAAAAGGTCTTTGATTTCTCAAGGGAAGAGTTGGCACAACAACAAATCTAGGAGCTTAAATAACCTTTCAACAGGTAAATTGCTTGTATTTTTCCTAATATATTGGATCTTTTGTCAAGTGTTGCTTTGCAGTTCATTGTACTTTTCTGTGAAATTCGTTATGAATCCTTATGCACTATATATTTTGTTATTATTACTTAATTAATGAAACTTGTTAAGTGAAAAACACAATGAGCTTTATCCCACAGAAATTCAATCACATGAAACAAACCCATCTCCAACTCATCAAAGCAAGGAATCAATCATGAATTGGTGGAACATCCCAAATTGACACAAAATTGACTTCTGCCAGCCTCTTTAACAATCTGTCCAAAATTTCTTTCGACATACCTTGTCAATTCTTTTCTTTTTCTTCCCTTTTTTGGTTTATATGACTATTGGGCCATTTAGATTGAGAACTATTTTACAAGATTCTTTGATTTTCTTCTTCTTCTTTGTGATTTACATTATTCATTTTGATTATTGAACTGTTTGGAATGTCGTGATAATCAGGTGGAACTGCTAGTTATCTCTTGGGTATGAGTGCCAAAATTGTTGCTCAAGCAAAAAAAAAGGAACATTCCGATAAATATCAAGAAACTCTCTATGGGTTGCATGGTGGGTTTTCCTTTCGTTGTTAGCTTTGTTGGGCCATTCTCTATTGTGCCTTTTAGAAAGGTTAGTAGTGCAAGCAATTAAAAACCCTTTTCAAATGCATTGTTTGGTTTTAATCTGTTTATTCTATTTTGGTCTTGTTCTATTTTAGTTATTAATTTGATATATATATATAATCGTATTTTTGTTTATTTTAAGCCACGTCTAATTGAGGATATGAAATGTTGGGCTTTCAAATAGGCTTGAGTTCTTGTTCAATGATTGATGGTGAAGAATAAAATAGTTTTTAAATCTAAAAACAGAACATAACATTGGACCAAAAGGAAACAAGTAGGGAGGTATGAGACCAAAATAAAACTAAAACCTTATTGTTTATTATTAGTCTTTCATTTCTTGTTAAAAAATTATTAGTCTTTCATATGGGTTTGAGTTCTTTGTTAAATGATTAATGGTGATGAATAAAATAGTTTTTTAATCTAAAAACAGAACATAACATGGGACCAAAATGAAATTAAAATCTTATTGTTTATGATTATTCAATTTGATCTCTGAATTGGATTTTTTCCCCAATAGATGATGATTCTAAAATACAAGTTGACCTATCCAAGTTGAACTACAGCTGCATGCCTCATCAATAGCTTTCACACACATAAATGAGCTAAGCTGGCAAAGTAAGTATTGGCTTTGTTTTTGTTTTTATATTTCTTTACAAGTTTACTCTTAAGTTGGATGCTGTCTTTTCCCTTCCTTAATATTAATCCATGGTTAAGGATTTTCAGGAAACAAGTTTATATGTTCTACAATCAATCCTTTTTGAAGCTTTTTCCTTTGGACCATCTTTTGGGTTGTGTTGTTTAATTTTTCATTAGATTGGGTGTGTGTTTGTTTACCATAGAGACTTATCTTGAAGTAAGTTGCAGTTGAAGGATGAAATTGTCACTGAAGATAACTTACAATTTTTACTAAATATTTTTCTTTTAGGTTCAAAAGTACCTTTGAAATTTAAAGTGTTGGTTCATGGTTGTACTTTGCTTGATGTGTTTCTTATGGTTTGTTTTCCTACTTAAATAGGAGGGCTCAGCTCGCAACTCTGCCAAGGACAAAACCAAGGACGATGGTTTGACCCCCGCGCAGCGCTGTGAAAGGTTTGTCTATCTTGTTTCTTCTTGTTTCTTTAATTTTGTTTGATTCACTGTTCTTTTGGTTTTAGATTTTGGTTAGGGATGTGAAGGCGCTACAGGAGAAGGTGGCGAAGAAGGTGGCTTAGGAAGCAGGGGGAGATAATTCGTCCGGAGGTAAAAGTAACAATAAAAAGTCAATTACCGTGAACTATGTCGATTTTTTGCTTTGTTCTTGTTGGAACGCTGAGATCTCATGGGTTTTTTAGACGGTTTGATATTGGAGAAGTAACCTTTGTATGTCTTAGTGATGTGTATGGATATGTATTATGCTGTCAATGTTAATTGGCAATGATTTGCTTTCATGATCTTAGCTCTCTTGATATGTTGTGTTGAGGTAATTATGTTGTTAATGCTTGATTTCATGGAGATTGGATCTAGATGAAAAGTTTTTCAATTATGATCTAATCTAACACAGATCTCCATGAATTCATCTCTCAGTATTAGTCTTGGGATAATAGTAAATAGGTATGGTCCTATCATTGAGTTAGACTTCTGTAGTTACAAATTCGTTAAAATCATAAACCAATTATCATTAAAAGAAATGAAAGAACAAAAGCAAAGGCAATACATTAACACAAGACAAAATTACAAAAAGAGATTTCATTGGTCAAGTCGTTGACGCCTAGAGAGAGTGTAACACCCGAGATTCTTTGGGTAAGTTTAAAATGTTGTTTTGGTAAAGTTTTATTATGAATTTAATTATTTTAAGGGTATTTTGGTGATTTTTGGAAAAGGAAAGGGCATTTTGGTCTTTTAGAGAAGATATTTTGATTTTTATTATTATTATTATTATTATTATTTAAAAAAAAAAAAAAAAAAAAAAAAGGAAAATTCCTTTCTTCTTCCTCGCGCAGCTCCCCTCCCTCCCGATCACTCTCTCTCTCTCTCTCTCTCTCTCTCTCTCTCTCTCTCTCGGCCGAACACCCTCACCGGCGACTCGTTCTTCTTCTTCTTCCTCTCCGACCAAGCGCCGGCCCTTCTCCTCCTTCCTCGTGTCCGTTCAGCCTCCAGCCGCAGCTCGCCGGAGCCTCTCTCCGACTGCCCAGATCCGCTCGCACGAAGACCCACGCAGCTCCTCGCCGGATCTGCCGCAACCACTCGCCGTCCAGCCATCGCAACGACCGCCGAAGCTCACGAACGCCGGCCGCGCAGAGGCTGAACTGCCGCCGTCCAGCCAACGACCGCCGGATCTGCCGCATCACCGCCGCGTAAGCTCCCAAGACGCGGTCTTTGCCTTGCCGGACGCCTCCTCGACGGTTTTGCATCTCGTGAACCACCGATCAGCTCACCGGAGTCCCGAGCGCACTAGATCCGCTCAAAACGCGCCCTCACGCGCCGATTGGAAGCTCCACGCGCCGCCGTCCGCCGCTGCACGCGCCGCCGTGCTCCGGTCACGCGCCGCCGTTCGCCGGAGTTGGGTAAAATTTGCCATTAGGTCCGTTTCGTCGAGTTATTAATGATAGAAGGTGTTTTAGCGTAATTCGGATGGTTTAAGACACGTTTAGAACACTTTTTAGGTGAATTGTCGAGGACCGAGGATCGTACTTGGAGTGGAAACTCAAGAAGCTTAATTACTAAGTGAAGAAAGGGTATTTTAGTAAGTAAAGACTTAAGGTAAGGGATCTCACAACGAAAGAAGTTTTCAAAACTTGAGATAGCTCTATGATTTCTTTGAAAGTTTATGTTTTCATGTTAAGTATTTAAGAAAGAAAGTGTATTATATGTATGTCTTTGAAATGCGATTGCTATGACTGATGCATTCATAACTATGTTCTAAAACGAATGGGACCTCATGCATGTGTTGTGTTCATGAAAAGATTTATATAGGCTGTGACGATAATTCTCCCAAAAGTTTTATGTGGGTTTTGAGGGAACCCGAGTCTTCGGACTCTATATGCTCCCGGGGTTCGAGAGTGCCCCCACGACTGTAGCCGACGGGCTTGAGTCTTCGGACTCCACGATGGTAGCCTTCGGGCTGAGTCTTCGGACTCCATGATATATGTTAGCTTTCGAGCTTAACTCTCAGAGGTAGGGAGGACTCTATTAGACAGAAAAACTATGTCTTCGGACTATTCAGAGGCCCTCGGGAGAATTTAATCGTTCACAAGAGCCGCGAGGAAAAGTACATGGTTTATAAAAGGAATTTTAGGTCCCCCACTAAAGTGATGGTTTACGATGATTTTATGATTTAAAATGACATGATGCATGTGATTGAAACTCTTATTTTAAAACTATGATGGACTTACTGAGTATTATTCGTTAATACTCACCCTTTTCCTTTTTAAAATGTTTTCAGGTAAGGCTAAGATCGGCCCTAGCGCGTGACCGGAGATCATCTACTCGAGTCATGGGAGCCGACTGATCGTTATTCCGCTTCCTTTATATTTCTAGATGTATATAGAACTCATGTTAAGTTTTTAAATGTTAGGAGAATGTTTTAAAATCTTTTAACCTTTCTTTGTAAATCGTGCACGTATATTTGGTTTCTTCTGTTTGAACCCTAGCATCATATTGAGAAGTTTGTTGGATGCTAGGAGGTTGTTTGAAATCTTAGAAGTGTGTTTTTCTATGTCTTATCAGGGTCAAAATTTTGGTTTTCGTGTAGTTACGCCGTTATGTTGCCGAAATTTTTGGTAATATAGCGACGTGACTTAGTAATGACTCTTAGGTAGCGTGTTGAGCTTATAGGGTCGTTACAGTTGGTATCAGAGCACTAGGTTATAGGTTCTGTAGACTAGCTTACTTCGTAAGCATCAGGTGTCCCATGACTAAGTAGTGATTTCCAGTCATCGCGCAGGTACGCCTCCGAAGTAAACTTTTAAATTCGTTTGTTGAAAAGCATGTTATGTTTATGAAATGATTCATATGTGAAATGTATTTTTAAGTAAAGGAAAGTTTAAGAAAAGTTGAAAAGTGTGATCCCTTTTGATGTGGAGGTTAACTTGTTTATGTTTGTTTGTTAAGTATGCCGCCTAGAAGGAGAGGTAGAGGACGGGGTAGAGGACGTGGTGCTGGTAGAACACATGACTTACCTCCTGAGATGCCAGTGGAACAGGAGGTGAATTCTGGGGCAAATTCCCCTGTTGCTCAGGATCAACCTGATCCAGTTATGGAGCCTGCAAATCCTACGGTTGCGTCATTGATGTTAGAGGCGATGCAGAACTTAGTACAAGCGACCGTGACGACCCAGTTAGCACAGATGGGTCAAGCTTCTACGCCAGCTTCATTACAAGCCCGTCACTTGAAAGATTTTAGAAAGTATGATCCAAGGGCGTTTGACGGATCCTCTGGGGATCCTACAGTGGCGGAGTTATGGTTGTTCTCTATGGAGAACATTTTTCAGTTGATGAGCTGCCCGGATGAATATAAAGTTTCTTGCGCCACATTTATGCTGAGGGATGATGCGTACCTATGGTGGGAGTCTGCTCAGAGGACCATAGGTACATGAGGAGGTGTAGTGACGTGGCCGATGTTCAGAGAGGCTTTCTGGAATAAATATTATCCTGCGACTGCACGATATAAGAAACAAGAAGAGTTTCTACAACTTAAACAGAATCGACGTCCAATGGATGTCTATGAGAGGGAATTCACAAGGTTATCTCGTTTTGCTCCCGAGCTGGTAGATACTGAGGCCAAGAAAACAGAGCGTTTTGTAATGGGTTTGGATCCTCAGGTTAAAGGCGTGGTGCAGGCTGTAGCACTTCACGACTATGCTGCTGCGGTAAGGACAGCAGAGTTTATTGTTGCAGGCCAACAGAGTGAGATTCCTATGGTCCAAAACCCGAGTCAGTCATCCTCTGGTCACAAGAGGAGATGGAGTCAGGCGAACTTAAATCTCCAGCGTTCTCAACAGTCTTCACAGTCGTCCATGAGGTCACAGGCCGCTTCTAGCCAGAGGCAGCAAGTGAATAGGCCGGGACATAACACTGGGGAGAAACCTCGTTGTAATGAATGTGGAAAGTTTCATTGGGGTCAGTGCCTGATGCGGTCTGGGTTGTGTTTTCGATGTAAAAAGGAGGGACATAGAGCTGAAAATTGTCCTACCCTCCCAGACAGGAGAGGCCAGTCTTCGGGTTCAGGTGGAGTAGGACTTAATAGGCCCACACTTCAGCAAGGGAGAGTTTTTGCTAGTACCGGCAGGGAGGCTGGTAACTCAGATGCTGCAGTTACAGGTACGCTTCCCGTTTTGGGATACCTTGCATTCGTATTATTTGATTCAGGTTCTACACATTCCTTTATTTCTGCGTCTTTCGGGAGACAAGCTGAGTTAGAACTTGAGCCATTACCCTCTGCTTTGTCTGTTGCTACTCCGATGGGGTTGAGTCTATTAGCTACTGAGGGGATTAAGAATGGTAAGATGATAGTTTCCGACCACGAGCTGGATGTGAATTTGATAGTCCTCGAGATGGAAGGGTTCGATGTTATACTAGGCATGGATTGGCTGGCTTTGAACCATGCTAATATTGATTGTTTCCGTAAAGAAGTGGTGTTTACGCCACCAAAACAGGCCAGTTATAAGTTTAAGGGGACTAGAACTGGAGTTAATCCAAGAGTGATATCTGCTCTTAAAGCGAGAAAGCTGGTTTTTAAGGGATCATGGGGTATCTTAGCTAGCGTTGTGGAAGTGAGACACACCGAGGTTCACGCATCGTCTGTGCCTGTGGTGAATGAATTTCTAGATGTGTTTCCTGAAGATCTTTCAGGGTTGCCTCCCGTGAGAGAAATAGACTTCACCATAGAGCTTGAACCAGGAACCGCTCCTATCTCTAAAGCTCCTTATAGAATGGCACCAGCGGAATTGAAGGAGCTGAAGTTGCAACTGCAGGACCTATTGGATAAAGGTTTTATTCGACCTAGCGTATCTCCTTGGGGAGCACCGGTCTTGTTTGTAAAGAAGAAAGATGGAACCATGCGATTATGCATTGATTACAGGGAGTTGAACAAAGTTACGATTAAGAATAAGTACCCTCTTCCTCGTATGGACGACCTCTTTGATCAGTTACAGGGAGCGTCGGTGTTTTCAAAGATTGATCTGAGGTCAGGGTACCATCAGTTGAGGGTCAGAGAAAGAGACATCCCTAAGACGGCATTTAGATCACGATATGGACATTTTGAATTCACGGTGATGTCTTTTGGTTTGACTAACGCCCCTGCAGTTTTTATGGACTTGATGAATAGAGTATTCAAGGAATTCCTAGATGCTTTCGTGATTGTATTCATTGATGACGTCCTTGTATACTCTAAAACTGAGAAAGAACATGAAGAGCATTTGAGAAGAGTGTTGACGACTTTGAAGGAGAACCAGTTGTACGCGAAATTCTCCAAGTGCGAGTTTTGGCTTACAAAGGTGTCTTTCTTAGGACACGTAGTGTCAAGGGCAGGGATTTCAGTAGATCCAGCGAAAGTAGAGGCTGTAACGCTATGGCCTCGTCCGACTACAGTTACCGAAGTACGGAGTTTCCTGGGTCTAGCAGGTTACTATAGACGGTTCATCCAGGATTTCTCTAAGATAGCTACGCCTTTGACTCAACTAACTCGCAAAAGCAAGTCATTTGTCTGGACTGACGAGTGTGAAGCAAGTTTCCAGACACTTAAACAGAGATTGGTATTAGCCCCTGTTCTTTCTGTGCCTGAGGGAACAGGTGGATTTGTAGTTTTCACTGATGCATCGAGGAAAGGGCTAGGAGCAGTGTTGATGCAATGTGGAAAGGTTATAGCCTATGCGTCTCGCCAGTTGAAAAGTCACGAGCAAAACTATCCAACCCATGATTTGGAGTTGGCCGCAGTTGTCTTTGCCTTGAAGATTTGGAGGCATTATTTGTATGGTGAGAAGATTCAGATCTTCACGGACCATAAGAGTTTAAAGTACTTGTTTACACAAAAAGAGTTGAACATGCGGCAACGTAGATGGTTAGAGCTGGTAAAAGACTACGAACTAGAAATTCTTTATCATCCCGGTAAGGCAAATGTTGTCGCAGATGCTCTCAGTAGAAAGACTGTACATACTTCAGCTCAGATCACTAGTCAGGATGAGCTACAGGTAGAGATGGAGAATGCTGAAATTGCAGTTTTGATAGGTGAAGCGACTACACGCTTAGCTCAGTTGACTGTGCAACCAACTTTGAGGCAACGTATTATAGTCTCTCAGCGATTGGATCTTAGTTTAATGGAAAAGCTACGACAAATCGGCACTGAGCAAGCTCAAGAGTTTTCTATGTCTTCAGATGGTGGACTTCTATATCAAGGGCGATTATGTGTACCTAATATTGATGAATTGAAGAATGAGATTATGACCGAAGCGCATAGTTCGCCATTTTCGATGCATCCTGGTAGTACCAAGATGTATCAAGACCTAAAACAGATTTTCTGGTGGCACAGTATGAGAAAGGATGTAGCGGAGTTTGTCAGTAAGTGCTTAGTTTGTCAACAGGTTAAAGCGCCGAGACAGAGGCCGGCAGGATTGTTGCAACCATTGAATGTGCCTTTGTGGAAATGGGATGAAATCTCTATGGATTTCATTGTTGGGTTACCCAGGACGATGAGAGGTTACACGGTGATTTGGGTCATCGTCGATAGGCTTACCAAATCGGCGCATTTTCTTTCGGGTAAGTCTACATATTCTACAGAGAAATGGGCGCAAATCTATATGCAGGAGATAGTGCGATTACACGGAGTTCCTGCTAGAATTGTCTCGGACAGGGATGCCCGTTTTACTTCTAACTTTTGGAGAGGCTTACAGAAAGCTATGGGTACTCAGTTGGATTTTAGCACCTCTTTTCATCCCCAAACGGACGGACAGACCGAGCGATTGAATCAAGTTTTGGAAGATATGTTACGTGCATGTGCGTTGGATTTCCCAGGTAGTTGGGATACTTACTTGCACCTGATGGAGTTTGCCTATAACAATAGTTATCAGGCTACTATAGGAATGGCACCGTTTGAAGCTTTGTATGGTAAAAGATGTAGGACTCCAATATATTGGGATGAGGTCGGTGAACGACAGCTTTTGGGGCCAGAGTTAGTTCAAGTCACGAACAATGCTATTCAGAAAATCAGGGTAAGAATGCAGACTGCACAGAGTAGACAGAAGAGCTACGCTGACACAAGACGAAGGGATCTGGAATTCGAAGTAGGCGACCATGTGTTTCTTAAAGTGGCTCCGATGAAAGGAGTGTTGAGGTTCGGCCGGAAAGGAAAGTTAAGTCCGCGGTTTATAGGGCCGTTCGAGATTCTTGAGCGAATAGGCCCTGTGGCTTATAGATTGGCATTACCGCCATCTCTCTCTGCGGTCCATGATGTATTCCATGTCTCGATGTTAAGAAAGTATGTGCCGGACCCTTCGCATGTGATTGACTACGAGCCATTACAGTTGAATGAAAATATGAGTTATGAAGAACGACCGACTCGAATTCTAGCAAGAGATCGTAAGACCCTTCGTAACCGAGAGATTAATTTGGTTAAAGTGCTCTGGCAGAACCATCGGATGGAAGAGGCTACTTGGGAGCGTGAAGACGAAATGCAAGTCAAGTATCCTGAACTATTCCAAGACTAGGAACTTTCGGGGACGAAAGTTCTTAAGGGGGGAAGAATGTAACACCCGAGATTCTTTGGGTAAGTTTAAAATGTTGTTTTGGTAAAGTTTTATTATGAATTTAATTATTTTAAGGGTATTTTGGTGATTTTTGGAAAAGGAAAGGGCATTTTGGTCTTTTAGAGAAGATATTTTGATTTTTATTATTATTATTATTATTATTATTTAAAAAAAAAAAAAAAAAAAAAAAAGGAAAATTCCTTTCTTCTTCCTCGCGCAGCTCCCCTCCCTCCCGATCACTCTCTCTCTCTCTCTCTCTCTCTCTCTCTCGGCCGAACACCCTCACCGGCGACTCGTTCTTCTTCTTCTTCCTCTCCGACCAAGCGCCGGCCCTTCTCCTCCTTCCTCGTGTCCGTTCAGCCTCCAGCCGCAGCTCGCCGGAGCCTCTCTCCGACTGCCCAGATCCGCTCGCACGAAGACCCACCCAGCTCCTCGCCGGATCTGCCGCAACCACTCGCCGTCCAGCCATCGCAACGACCGCCGAAGCTCACGAACGTCGGCCGCGCAGAGGCTGAACTGCCGCCGTCCAGCCAACGACCGCCGGATCTGCCGCATCACCGCCGCGTAAGCTCCCAAGACGCGGTCTTTGCCTTGCCGGACGCCTCCTCGACGGTTTTGCATCTCGTGAACCACCGATCAGCTCACCGGAGTCCCGAGCGCACTAGATCCGCTCAAAACGCGCCCTCACGCGCCGATTGGAAGCTCCACGCGCCGCCGTCCGCCGCTGCACGCGCCGCCGTGCTCCGGTCACGCGCCGCCGTTCGCCGGAGTTGGGTAAAATTTGCCATTAGGTCCGTTTCGTCGAGTTATTAATGATAGAAGGTGTTTTAGCGTAATTCGGATGGTTTAAGACACGTTTAGAACACTTTTTAGGTGAATTGTCGAGGACCGAGGATCGTACTTGGAGTGGAAACTCAAGAAGCTTAATTACTAAGTGAAGAAAGGGTATTTTAGTAAGTAAAGACTTAAGGTAAGGGATCTCACAACGAAAGAAGTTTTCAAAACTTGAGATAGCTCTATGATTTCTTTGAAAGTTTATGTTTTCATGTTAAGTATTTAAGAAAGAAAGTGTATTATATGTATGTCTTTGAAATGCGATTGCTATGACTGATGCATTCATAACTATGTTCTAAAACGAATGGGACCTCATGCATGTGTTGTGTTCATGAAAAGATTTATATAGGCTGTGACGATAATTCTCCCAAAAGTTTTATGTGGGTTTTGAGGGAACCCGAGTCTTCGGACTCTATATGCTCCCGGGGTTCGAGAGTGCCCCCACGACTGTAGCCGACGGGCTTGAGTCTTCGGACTCCACGATGGTAGCCTTCGGGCTGAGTCTTCGGACTCCATGATATATGTTAGCTTTCGAGCTTAACTCTCAGAGGTAGGGAGGACTCTATTAGACAGAAAAACTATGTCTTCGGACTATTCAGAGGCCCTCGGGAGAATTTAATCGTTCACAAGAGCCGCGAGGAAAAGTACATGGTTTATAAAAGGAATTTTAGGTCCCCCACTAAAGTGATGGTTTACGATGATTTTATGATTTAAAATGACATGATGCATGTGATTGAAACTCTTATTTTAAAACTATGATGGACTTACTGAGTATTATTCGTTAATACTCACCCTTTTCCTTTTTAAAATGTTTTCAGGTAAGGCTAAGATCGGCCCTAGCGCGTGACCGGAGATCATCTACTCGAGTCATGGGAGCCGACTGATCGTTATTCCGCTTCCTTTATATTTCTAGATGTATATAGAACTCATGTTAAGTTTTTAAATGTTAGGAGAATGTTTTAAAATCTTTTAACCTTTCTTTGTAAATCGTGCACGTATATTTGGTTTCTTCTGTTTGAACCCTAGCATCATATTGAGAAGTTTGTTGGATGCTAGGAGGTTGTTTGAAATCTTAGAAGTGTGTTTTTCTATGTCTTATCAGGGTCAAAATTTTGGTTTTCGTGTAGTTACGCCGTTATGTTGCCGAAATTTTTGGTAATATAGCGACGTGACTTAGTAATGACTCTTAGGTAGCGTGTTGAGCTTATAGGGTCGTTACAGAGAGGCATTGAAATTTGCTAGATCCCATATCTCTTCTCAAGATCAAAACCTTTAAAAATCTTCTTGTTCCTTTCCAACTTTGTGTACCACAAAGTAGCCAAAAAAAAGAGACTAGCCATGTTATAACACTTAAGGTTCTAAATCCTATACCTATACTCACTGACCATTATCCTATGCCTCAATGCTTCAGGTTCTAAAGGGGTACCTTCACAATTCATTAGCCAAAAAGGACATAATTTTTGTGTGATAAATTTATGATACCCAACTTGTGACTCTCACACATGTTTTGGAAATGACCACCCACTAAATCAAATGAGAACCACCCCTTTCATCTTCAATTGTGTTTTGCGAACAAAAAACCTCTCATATTATGCTCCTAACTTATGGAAAACTAAGGATGAAATCCTAAAGAAATAAAGAAACTAAACATTTGTCATGAAAGCAAACATAAATTAACCTTGATTGGATTATTTTGATGAGTTTATTTAAGGTTAGGACTTAGGAAACACACAAAACAACTTAAAGTTTGTCAGAATGATGACAAACAAGATGTATATTGTGGTGGTTGAATTTAGATAGTAGAAACTACAAGGAATCTTGAGATATATGTGATCTCTATAGAAGTTTATGCACATATGGCTTTTGGCAATAAGCCCTTTGTGCCAATGGGTGAGTTTGGATTCATTGCCTCTGTGCTAAACCTTGGATCTTTATCAAAGAAATGGGTAGTTCCAATGGACCCTTAAATATTCTTTGAATATGTTAATTACTTGTATTTTTCCTAATATGTTGCATATTTTGTCAAGTGTTGCTTTGCTGAACTGTAGTTTGTTGATAATTTGTTCTAGGTTTCCTTCCACAGTTTGTTTGAATGACCATTTTTTTTAGAATGTTTAACTATTGATTTATTTTCTTTTTTAGACTGCATTTGGGTATACGTCGTGCCACAAGACCACAAACGGTGATGCCCTCTTCTGTTTTATCAAGTGATAGCATGCACATTGGATTCCTTGCTGCTGCTGCTCATGTTGCCACAACTAATAGCTGTTTCATAGTTTTTTACAACCCCAGGTTTGGAAATATTCCTTTCTTCTACTACTGTTTTAGCCTTTTTTATACTTTAATTTGGCCCTTCCTCCTCTGCATCAAATATGTGAAATATAATGTCCACCACATTTCTAGTGATTGAAACTCCACAAAACTTGCACACAAAGTGCAACTTTCTGTCTCTGTATCAGGAATACTCTGAGTTAGTTAGATTTAATCATAATTGTTTTGAGCTTCAAAAATTTTGATCCACCTTGTTGTTACTTTCTATAATATTATGTTCAGTTGATGGATCATTCAAATTGTTGCTTTTTCCGATATAGGAATCCAAAATACCTTATTATTCCTTCAGTTTTTTTTTGGGGGGGGGGGGGGGGGGGGGTAGATTACTCCATTTGTTCGTATGTTTTGTATGCATATTGTATCCTTGTTGATTCTTGAAATGTGGTCAGAATTTAGTTAAGGATGACTTGAAGTAAGTTGCAGTTGAATGTTGAAATTGCATAGGAGATAACTTGGAATTTTTACTAAATATTTTTCTATCTTAGCTTCTAGAGTACCTATGAAATTTGAAGGGTTGGTTTTACTTTGTTTGATGTGTTTCTTATTTTTTGTTTTTATACTTAGATGGGAGTTTGTGTTAATTAGCTATGCTTTCAGCTAAAATTGTAGAGTTTGTAGGGTCCTAAAAATAATCTCAACTAAGCTTGTTTTTTCATGTTTATGTAAGTTTTGTGTTGCAATTTGTTCAATTTTCTAATATGTTGTGAAACTTGTTACAGATATGGGGTATTAGGTGAGAATTTTGCGTGATCAAACTACTCGAAGGGGGAGATTTTGAATAGATATATAAAGGGCTTACGAAGCCTTTGATGGATATCAACTCAAGTCGAATTTTCTCATTCGATTCATCGAGTTTCTCGTTTGAACCGGCTTCAAACTTCAGTTTATTATGACTAATTTCGAATTTATTATTCTTAATGTTGTTGTCGGGTTCTCATGTTTAATATATATAACAACAATCAAAGACGAAGTGTATTTATATATATTACATTTTATTAATTAAAGTTATATTTTTTGAGTTGATTGTTATGTAAAAATATTATTGAAATTTTATTCCGGGCATAGATCGAGAAAGAAAAATATTGTTGGACAGCCAACAATTTTTTTTTTATTAAATTATTAAGAAAAAGATGACGGACATTGCATGTCATTAAAACATTCAAAACAGACATTTAATGACAGACATTGACTTTTAATGACATACATTGACCGACATTAAAAGTTGACTGTCATTATAGGCTACAATGACAGCCAACTTTTAATGACGGGCATTGCCCGTCATTAAAAAGCGTCCGTCATTATAGCCTACGATGACACTCGAAAAGATGACGGACACATGTCCGTCATCGTTTCCTTTTAATGACGGGCAATGCCCGTCATTAAAACCCAAATTTGTACTAGTGTCTAGATTTGCTACAATAGAGAGAAACACCTGAATAGTATTTAACTTTGGCAATGGGAGCAAATGTTTCCTGATAGTCAATCCCATGAGCTTGGGTGAATCCTTTGGCCACAAGTTGAGGTTTGAATCACTTTATACTACCATATGGTTTGTGTTTTGTTAAAAATTTCATCTACATCCAACAGTGCACTTTTTTGGAGGTAAATTAGTAAGAGTTCACATCTCATTCTTTTCAAGAGCCCTTCACTTTCCTAAAGTGGTTTCTTTCCATTCAAGTTTCTGTAACCTTCCTCAATTGTGTTAGGAGTTTGTATCATATTCAAAGAAGTCACAAAATCTCTACAAAGTGGTGACAAATTAGTGTAGGATAAGTGGTACTAAATAAGATGTTTGGTACATGAGCTAATACCTTTACTTATAGTAATAGGTATGTCATCTTATGATACCTTTTAGACCACTTTTGTCATCTCTTGCACCATTTCAAGGACTTTAGGATTTTGGTTTAGATCTTGACTTTGTTGAACTTGTGAAAGTTGCTTTTTATACCTCTTAGATTGCTTGTTTCTTTGTGAATAAACTTTTAGTTCAAACTCAAGAATAAATATGGAAGTTAGCTTAGAAGAAAAATGTAAATCTTAGGGGCTGTTTGGGGCACTTAGTGGGTTATAATAACATGGATTATAATAGTCTGTGGGGTTATAATAGTATGTGGAATTATATAATATTGATTAAAATGCAGAGTTGTTTAGTCTGGGTTATAATAGTCTGTGTTTGGGGTGCAGAGTACTCCACATATTATATAACCCACGCCCCAAACAACCCCGTAGTTCTTAAGAACTTGTGATGAATGTCCAAAGGTTGGCTAGAAAGATGGATGTGACTCTAGGCTTTGAGGAGAATTTTCAAGCGTGCTAGAATGAGGGATATGACTCGTGTTACCAAAGAGTAAGTTAGAAGGAGAATTTTCAAATGTGCTGGAAGAAAAATCAAGAATATAGGCCCAAATGTGATCAAGGTCATAATGCTCCCTTTGAATTGAAGAATTGGGAAAAAAAGTTGATGATTTTCAAAGAATATGACATCCATGGTAAGAAAGAATTGATGAGTTGGAGGGTGATAGCATTTTTTATCTTTTCTTGTTTGGTGAGTACCCAAGGAAGATACATTTTATGGATGAGGCATCAAGTTTACTTCGATTTTTAAGATTGATATGAACAAAAGTTGTACACCTAAATATTTTTAGTGGTATTAGAGACACAAGATGGGATGTAGAATATAAGGTAAGAAAACTCTGTAAGGGTGTGTTGAACTTGAGAATTCAAGAGGGCATACGACTTATGAGATAAGTAATTGCTAAAATTGCTTCACCCCAAAAGGCTTTCAAAACATGTGATGTGAACATTAGTGATCGGGCAACTTCAAGAAGATGATGATTTTTGTGTTAAACCACACTATTTTGTTGGGGTTTGTCGATACATTAACTTTGAGGTACAATTCCATGGGACTGAAAATAGGCTCTGAGAGTGGAGTTAAACAGATCTCGATCATTATTAGTTTTAAGCACGTTGATATTTGTTTAAAACTAATTTTGGATCACCTTATGAAAGATTTTGAATAGTTGGCCAGTTTCATATTTCTTTCATAAGAAATTTCTAACTTGAATGAGTGTGATAGTCACTTAATAGTAGAAACCAACATGTGCTGCGGTAACAGTTTTTACCTTTGAGGGTTCGCAAATGTCCCTATAGATAAGGGAGAAAGGTTAGGATGATATATGAAAATGAGGAGAAAAATGAGAGGGGTGTGATCGAACTGAAACATGGGGCTTAAAGGAAAGATTTTTTTAGTTTTAAAGACAAAGCTCCAATCCAGTGCAAGTGCACATTGTCAATGCAAGTAATATAAAATTAGAAGTACTCCAAAGTATCGATCTCATATGGAACGGATACAACAAAATTCAAAAGATAGAAAAAATTGTTCTCAAATTGCAATTTCGGTAACCAATGTTATAAAAATGTGGAGAGATGTTGTTGCTAAAGAAATAAATTAAAAAACCAATAAGTATGAAAAAGGAATAAAAGTTGCTCATGCCTCTTTGGAAAGAAATGCAACTAAAATGCAATTTCATAGATAAGGTAGGAAAACTAAGTAAATAGAATTCGACTCCTATTCAATTTTGCTTCAAAATCTTTAGGAGGTTAAGTGATTAAACCTATATTTCTAAGGCTAATCTAACTTAGATAATTTTATGCACAATTCTAGTGGTTTTGGAGTCTCGCCTTATATCTAGGGTTGATGTTTAGAACTTATTTATAAGCCTTTTTCTCCATTGCTTTTATGACGTTCACTTCCCTTTGAAAGGAATAATTGAATTAAACCCACAGCGGAAGCGTTGGAATCGACTTTGATTTTATTTAGAATTAAACAATAAAAATTAAGGTTAAGTAAAACATATCTTGAAAATAATAGGGAGATATTTTAGGTAGATCTTTATCTCCTCCACAAAGTCTTCCTGGCTATGACTCAAACATAGGATCAAGGCTTGTGGAAGCCCCTTGAAAGAAAATCCACAAGGGATTGGAGAGGAAAAAGTCTAGTGATAATTTTCTAATTCTCTATTTAAGAGATCTGTGTTGTCACTAATGGCTCAACACAAATGTCCTCTTTATATGGACCAAGAGTAAATATTTTTCATAATTTAAATCCTATATTTTAATATCTAATATATTAAAATATATCTTATACTTATTTGAATCTCATTCAAATCTCTTACGATATTTATTTATTTGAATCTTATTCAAATTTTATAAATATTTTTTCTTTAATATATCTAATATACATTAATTATTTTAATATTTAATGTATCAAATAGAATAAATATATTTTCCTCTTTTATATTTAATATAACTAATATATTAAATATTAATTTGAACACTTCAAATTAAATATTAATTTGAACATTTCAATTTTTTTCTTTCAACTAAATTAATCTTTTAGTGTTATTATGAGCTATCAAGAGGACCTTATGGACCTACAGATTATAAGCTCCAATGATACAAATTAATTAATTAAACTATTTAATTAATCATTTTTCATTCATTAACTCTAGGGTCACTCCACTATAGACCTGGAGTTGAACTCTTATGCACTATAGGATAAGTTGTGTCCATAGATATAATTATTGCATGCAAGTCGATCATTCACGAGTTGTTCGTAATTACAGTTTGGTCAAAAGTCCGTTTTACCCCTGTAATTACATCTTGCACCTTAAGTACCACTAATCCTCTAATGAATAATTTGTTTATGATCCAACCATAAACTAAGTCTCTATCGGACTAGTGAGAGGGTGGGGCCCTATTGTTGAAGTCCCGAAATCAGCAGTTAAGGGAACTACTCATCTACTAACCTTATATGGGAATGAATAAATTTCATCTTGTGAGATTATGTTCCCAGCTCCCTATTTGGTCAAGCCCCTAAAATGGTAGGCTTATTGAATCAGCTACAAAAGCCACTCTCACTCATGCAAATCAAGGAACAAGCCCTCACAGGCAGGAGTTCATAACTCACTCAGGATTAAGATCGAGTCGCATATGATCATCTTGATGAAATATTAATCTTCTTAATTAACGGATTTATAAAGAGAAATTAATTATTTTGTGGTTCAATCTTATACAAACTCATTGTATAAGATACCCTCACTCACATGTCTCCACATGAACAATTTGGATCAAATTATTTATAACTATTACAAAGTGGACTATATCAACAGTGTTACCAAAAGAAGGCACCCAACCTTATCCATAAACTATGACCCTTTAGGTTATTTCTTGAACATGATCCTCTCGTATGTCAACCACATACTGTTCAAGATTACACTAATAACCTTTGATTTTTTATATAATGGATAATATTATATATTGCAAATAAAATAATCAAAATTATTATTAATTATTAAATAAATCATTAATTACGAGGTTTTAGGACATAAATCCCCACACCCTTAACTCTTTCGGTATTAAGTTTAAGCTTAACAAGTAACACTAGATAGCTAGCTAGATTTACCCAACATTAAACTCAACAAAAACAAACAAAGTTCAAGCGTTAGCTAGATTACATGTGCCTTTAAGTTTTACATCTTTCCTTTAGAGAATTTACCAACTTAAACCTCTAAAGGAAATTTAGCTCATCATTGCAAAATGAAGAAACAAAACATCAATGGAGTGACGTTTTATAATTGAAAGTAGAAGAAAAGGATTAGAAAATTCTAGAATTAAGTCCAGGAGAGTTTAAACAAAATTTAGAAAAACTTAACTAGAATAAAAACTTGAATAAACTTAACTTGAGAAAGAAGCTGAACTTGAAACAAGTTGAAATTTTTATTAAATAACAAGAACTCAACGTCGAATTACAATGCAACTTCAACAACTATTTTGAATCTCAATATACTACTGAAATAAGCAAAATACAGTAGCTAAAAACTCCTAAAACTGGAACAAAATAAACTTTAACAAAGCAGAAAAGAAATTCTAAAAAATGGAAGAACACAGACTCTTTTACACTTCTTACTCAATCGACTCAATTCCACTTTTTTCAAAGGGAATTGAATCTTCACTTCCTTCAACTCCACTCTTTTTCGTTGAGGAAGGATTGAGTTTCGAAGTTCAAAGGGGTTGGAAAACAGAAGAAAAAACGGCAGCTAAAAGAAATAAAAAAAACAACAAAACGAGGATGAAAACGGCCGAAAATTTGATTATCTTCTTGTGGCTTCTTCTCCCATATTTATAGAGGATTTAGGCTTTCCTTCTTGAATGATGAACAATTATGGATAGTTTGTCTTGCTAAATTCGCGGAGAAGAATCATAAAAAAAATCCCCAAAAATCACATTGGTCCCGTAATTTGTGCATTTTTCAAAACTGTGCAGAAATTCAATTGCAATTCAATTGCAATTCTGCTGCAATCGTTTTCCAGATCTACCAATGCAATTGCAATTCTGTTGCATTCTTCAAATTCCTACACAAAGACATCAAGTAAGGCTTCAAACAATAATTCAATTCAAACAAACTTTTTGCTAATAACACACATAAAATAACAAGAATAACAAAGTATAAAAGCCAAATAATCCTCATAAATGAGAATTATCAGGGCGTGCGTGAAGTTGGCAGATTTCGCACTAAAAAGATTTGTTCTTTTTACAGGAAAAAAAGAAAGAAAATGTTGCATAAATTTTTTTGCGCAATACCACAAGTGTACGGGTCAAGTTCTAATATAGTGAAAGAGTGTTCGAGTATCGTCCTCATGATTGGTTTTCTAATTCACTTAAGTACTATGAATAGTATCACTCAATTTTATTTAGATAATAGAATTGAATAATGGGTGCAAGATTTAAATAAAACAATTATAATAAAAATTGAAACAATCAGAAGAGATAATATCCTAGAGAGTTGATTTCATCTATTAGACTAAAATAATTACATTACTTAAACATCCAAGATTGATCAAACAAATATTTCATAAGTCTAGAAGTCTTTTATCATGAATGACTCTGGACAAACAATTCTTATGCAATAAGGCAAAACCTACATCTTTGATGATTTTTAACGTTATGCATAGTATTAAGTTCCTTCATTAATAACTTCGAAAGGAGCCCTAATCATTATCAAGTTAGAAACTACCTTTAGTCATGCAATTAGGATCGGATCTAATCTACACTACAAGAATTTTTGGCTATACCGACACGATTTATCCCGACACAACTTAATGCGACGAGATAGCTTGTTTTTCCCGACACAATTTGCGTTGGGAAGTTTTTAAATTTTTTAAGTTTTTAAAATTTTTTAATTTTTGTCTTTCTTGACGCACTTCGCGTCGATATATATCTATTCAATATACGTGCGTTGGCCACAAAAAAAACAAAACGAAATCTTGAAACCCTAAGTTTTTTATTTCTATCGTTTTGCACTTTGTGTAAGAAAAAAACATTTTGCGCTTTTCCTTCGCTAGTTTAGCTTCTTCTTTTTTAATCGTTTGGCGTCTGGTTCGTTTTCGTTTTTTCGTCTCCTCCTCAATCTCCCCTGAAATCGCCACTCAACTGAATCTTGTCGTCACTCCTTCTCCTCCTCCTCGCCGCTACATCTCAATCAATATCTTCGCCGTCTTCTTTCAGGTAATCTCTAGCTCGAGGTTGTGGTCATGAATGAAGTTCTTAATTTTCCCCCTTTCAGATCTCTGATATTTTTTTCTGAAATTCAATATGGATATTTTGGGTTTTCGCTGTTTTTGTGCTATGGTTCCTGAAATGTTGAATTTTTTAGACCCCATGATAATTTTCATCTCAACCATCATGCTTCCAAATTAGGGTTGTAGGTTTTCGAATGATTGCTGGGATGCTTTTGGCTGGGTTGTTTTTGGGTTAATTTGATTTTGTTATGATGATTTTGGAATTCTTAATGTTTTCTGATTTTGTATCCTGTACGTGTACCTGCCTTTTTTTTTTTTTTTTTTATTTGAAGTGAATTAGTTCTTTGTTCTTTGGCTTATTTTACTTGAGGTATTTTGTTTTGAAATCGAGTTTTGAGGATTTGGTTGAAAAACTTTTTGTTTTCAAACTTCAAGCACTTGTATCCTGACTTGTAATCTAAACAAAATTTTATTTACATTGATCAATAAACTGCTTTGGTCAGAAAAATGGAGCTCTTTCCAACTTGAAAACAAGAGTTCTTTCTAGAATCTATTGGTTCTGTCCTATCAACAAACCCCATTATTTGCACATGGTGGAAGTCTAGGGACAAAAGAGATAAGAAGCCTTTGAAAACAGATGAAATATTTTCTCCAAGAATGGAAGAATCACTTAAATATATGATAAAAAGGTCCTAAATCATTGAGAAAATGGGAAATCTTTTCCCAAAGAATGCGAGAAATGCTTTATTATATGCTAAAAGAAGAACAAGTGGGATAAGGAAATAATAAATGAAGCCAAATACAACACCATAAGAAGAGGCATCGAGTTTCTAAAAGCTTTAACTAAAACTCTAAAAGTATATATTTAATACTTTACCATATATTTTCTAACAGGTGTTGATGCTAATGCTAAGATAAAATGACATATGATGAAAATCTAAACACTAGACCAAACACCGTCCTCAGCTAGACTAGAAACTAGAACCAATTCTGCAATTTTATTTTTATCATATTCATCAAATTGGGTATGGTAACTACCGTGGATGGAAACTAGGAGAAGATGTGTAAAGACTACACCTTGAGGGATGTTGTTGCATCCTTAATTGGCAAACATTTAGAATTCTTAGTATGTAATTTAGATTTTTTAGAGGATCCATGAATGATGATGAGTCAATATTTGTTAAAGAAAGAAAAAAGAGTTAAAAAGAGACTCTAAAGAATAGTAAGGATAGAAAGGAGTCGGTTAGGCAAGTTTGGTTTATTTTAGGAAAAGTTAATTTATTAATAACCGTCCGTTTGTGACAATGATTCTTATTAATATGTTTGAAATTGATTTAAAATTTTGTGTTAGTTTTTTTGTGATAGTGCGATATTGATTCTTATTAATATGGTTGTAGTTGGATTTTAAACTTTTGACTTGTTGTTTTGTAATATTTTAGTTGTTTTGTGATATTGATTCTTAGAGTTGTTTTGTGATAGTTAGACTTTTCTTTTTAAATTACATGGTGCCTCCTTTAAGTTGAAATTCTTCTTAAATTACATGGTATACAACAGCTCTTATATCACTTAGGTGGAACAACTTGCCAGACATATGTTATGGGTAGGTGAGAAATTGTTTTGATTGTTTCAGGTGTGAATGCATGATAAGTTTTGAGTTTTGTTTGCAAGTTTTAGGGTAAATGTAGTTTTTATGTGTTATGTTTATGATTTTGTTAAGTTTACAAGCTTTGAGTTTATTTTAGATGTTATGTTCTAATTAGTTTGTGATATTTGTTTTTAGTTCATGATATTTGATATGCCATAGCATTCTTTATCTAATCATATGGTGCCATAATTGGGCTTAGAAATTGGTTTAGGTGAGTTAAGGTTCTTCATTTAGTGTCATAGTTTGTTTGGTTGTATGGCTATTCTACAGTTACAGTAGCCATACAAATAGAGAGTTAGTTTCAATGAGTTAGATGTGTATTTTTAAGGGTTAAACTACAAGAAATTTGGGCTATGCCGACGAGGTTCTTCCCGATGCAACAATTAGCGTCGGTATAGGTATTTTTTTGCCGACGCAAATGGCGAGTGTTGGGAGATCCGTCAGTAGAATAACATGATTTTCAACTTCGTAAGCCAAAGTTGTTGGCTATTGGGTTTTCGGCATTGTCTTTTCCCTATTCCTTACTAGTTTTGCTTGGTACGATTGACTGTGCAAGACATTTAGGACTCTCTCAGCCAGGATTTAGTGCTTTTCTTCGAACAATTTTACTTCGAGACGCGTAGATGGATTATCAAGGGAATATTTGGCTTGCGCTCTAACAGATTATAGCACAAATGAGGTGAGTTTCTTGTGTGTTTGCTTGTCTTTTCCTTTCTTAATGATCATTTAGAAAAGCCCCTTTTAGTCAGTGACGAATTCAAGAGACGACAAGCGATTACTCGAAGTAGCAACGATGGACAACCATTAATTTTTAATCTCCTCTTCTCTGTCTTTCTGGGTTGGTCTTTTTTTTTCTAGCTCTCTGTCTTGTAGATCACTTTAAAAGGAGAATTTATTGGTCACCTTTTGGTTCTTCCCTTAGCTTGCATGGTAAATGAATAGAAGCATTAGCTTTTTGTGTGTGGTTTAAGAGTATTTTACATTGGTTTGGAATCTTTAATATTTCTATATGCTCCTTTTTACAGTTTTCTGGAGAATATCTACACGCTCTTATTGGAGAAATTTCTCCATCTCTTCGAAATTGCTTGGCATTGAGGGCATTAGATCTTAGTTTAAATGCATTTCATGGAAGCATACCTGCATGAATTGGTACAAATTTGTCAAGAATAAGAGTTCTAAGGCCCAATCAAATCAATTGAGTGGTTTAATCTCAAATGAACTTTGTTAGCTCATTGCCATCTTTTTATGCAGTTGGTATAATAAATTCTATGCAATTTCTTGCTTGCAATATATAAATTGAGATTGTAAAGCTGCAAATTAGAGAATCTTTAAAACCAATGGGTGTTGTGTAAATGCTGTATTAAATCAGAAATGAAGCTCTGGAAGAGTATTTTGTGATGGTCTTATATTGGAAACAGAATATTTACTTCTGCAATTTATGCTGATGTTTGCCTGCTTCTTTGAGATCAAATTCATGTGAAATGTGGGATTTTGATTTGTTTGTTCTATTTTGGTTTTTCTTGAAACTCTATACGCACCATGAAGTTTTTGTTGAAAGATGGGAAGGGACTTTTGGCTGTAAAGACCCCAGCTACTAACAAAGATAAGGATAAGGACGAGTATAAGCCAATCTCTTGGTCCTCCCGTGCTGGTATACAGGTTTTTTTTTTTTCTCTTACTTTGAATTTTTCTCCTACAAATTTTGGAAGTGACAAATGGAGCTAATTAAAACTAGTACAATTATGTTTATGTGTCTACATATTGTGATCTTTGTTCCTTGAATTTTTATTGTGAAAATTATCCGTTCCTATTCTTTCATTCTTCTTTTTTTTGCTGTTTTATTGGTAAAACCAAACATGGGTTGTTTTTGTTATGTCATTTTACTTGTTGGTTGTAATTTTTGTGTTCTATTTCCATTTCTACTTGAGCTTGTTTGCTCTTCTAGTTTGTACTATGGTTTGATGGCCAAAATAAACTTTCAAAATAAACTTGTGCACTTTTTAGCCACTTTTGGGATACGTTGTAAGTTCGGAGGGCGGGGTAGACTCTTGAAGCTCGTTTTGAGTTAGGTTGCATATCTTTAGGACACTTGCATAGGTTCAAGAGTGGCGAGGAAGCGCATTAGGATTCTCAAGGAAACGTTTAAGTTCATTTTCACCTTCTTTGGACACTTACGCACTTTTGGGGCACTTTTAGGCCATTTAGATACTTTTTAGATAGTTTTAGGCAACTTTAGAAGTTTCGAGGGGTGGGGTAGGCGCTTTAAGCTTTTCTAGAGTTGGGTTTTGGCTTCTTTAATGCTTAAAGGTCAAATGACACTGAGAATTTATTTTGGAAATTTTTTGTGGATTTTTCTTTTCCTTATTTCATTTTTTGGTTTAGGTTTAAAAATTTTCATATTATTTTTTTTTTTCCTTTCAGGTTCGTTGCTATGTTGAAGGATTGTTCGAAACATAGATGAAGATAACAAGTGGACTTTAATTAGACTTTTTCTTTTGGATACTATTAAACATGGATATTTATTTTTGTACTTTTTTTGTAATTAGACAAACTTGGATGATACATTTGTACGAACAATTATTATTACGTCTCAATATATTAACTTTTATTATGTTGCAATCATGTTCAAAATAAAATGGTACTGTTGTTTTCTATTGAAATGAATTTCAGGGTAATTACAAAAATTAAAAATAAAAAATTTTAAAAATCTAAGGCTATGCCAACGCAAATTTCCGTCGAGATAGCTAAAAAGTGTGAGGGAAAAAGGCTACATGAACTAAAAAATAATTAATATAAAATAAATAAATAACCTATATTTGAAGCTATCCCGACGCAACATGCGTCGGGATATAGTGTGAAACTCCCGACACTTGAACTCGCGTCGGGATATTTGGCATTTTTCCCCACTCGACATGCGTCGGTATAGCTCTTTATCTTCCCGACGCAACGAGTTTGCGTCGGGAAAGCCAATCTCGACATGGCAATACCGAAGCATTTGTCCGACGCATACTGTAGTTTTCCCGACGCAATTTTTCATCAGGAAAAACTGAAACTTTTGTAGTGCTAAATTACCTTTCTCAAGCGTAAATTTAGACCAACATAACATTTAATCCGTGATCAAAAGATTAAAAGCATTAAGAATATAAAAGCATGAATGAAATTAATGACAATCAATCATGGAATTTAAATAATTAAAACCTAAGGTCTAATGGCTACATCAATCCCTAGAATAAAAGAGAGTTTAGGCATGTTGGGATTTATGTCCTAAAGCCTCGTAATTAATAATTTATTTAATAATTAATAATAATTTTGATTATTTTATTTGCAATATAATATTATCCATTATATGAAAAATCCAAGGTTATTAGTGTAATCTTGAACATTATGTGGTTGACATACGAGAGGATCATGTTCAAGAAATACCCTAAAGGGTCATAGTATATGGATAATACTATTGATACGGCTCACTTTGTAATAGTTACAAATGATTTGATCCAAATCATTCATGTGGAGACATGTGAGTGAGGGTATCTTATACAATGAGTTTGTATAAAACTAGACCACGAAATATTTAATCTCTTTTTATAAATTCGTTAATTGAGAAGATTAATATTTCATCAGGATAATCATATGCGACTCGATCTTAATCCTGAGTGAGTTATGAACTCCTGCCTGTGAGGGCTTGTCCTTTAATTTGCATGGGTGAGAGTGGCTTTTGTAGCTGATTCAATATGTCTACCATTTTGGGAACTTGACCAAATAAGGAGCTGGGAAGATAATCTCACAAGATGGAATTCACTTCTTCCCATATAGGATAAATAGATGAGTAGTTCTCTTAAGTGCTGATTTCTGGACTTGAACAATGGGTCCCCACCCTCTCACTGGCCCGAGAGGGACTTAGTTTATGATCGGATCATAAACAAATTGTTCATTAGAGGATCAGTGGTACTTAAGGTGCAAGATGTAATTATAGGGGTAAAACGGACTTTTGACCCAGCTGTAATTACGAACAACTCGTGAAATAGTGGACCAGGACTTTTGGTCGGGTTGTCGAAGCCCTCCAAAATATTTACTGATTCTCTAGATCTAACTTGTAGAAATAGTGGACCAGGTCGAATCCCAAAGGAACCAATTGAATTAATTTCTCAAAGTAAAAGGAAAAAAAAAAATAATAATAATAATAAATGGAGGGGGGTTTGAATTGTTGAACAAAAATTGCAATTAATTAAATAATCAATAAAAAAAACAAATAAAAAAATCAATTTTATGAAACTTCCAATTCAAGGGTATAAATTTCATCCAATTGTAATTTTGATCATAGGCTTTATATAAATAAATAAATAAAATCAATTTCAATTTATCAAATTCAAGAACTTAGTCTACTTATTTGGAAAAGCCATAACAAGTGTAAATTCTCCTATTTTAACTGACTCTGACCAAGCATCAAAATCAAACCTTACCATTTAATCAATTGGGCACGATAGCGTTCCATATCGATTAAATAATAGCATTAAAAACAATGAGAATGACTAAACCAAAACTTAACTAATTGAGATAGCTACAAATTAATTAATTTTTGTTTCTTTGTTTCCCTAGAGTCTATTATGCAAGCTATGTAAAATGGAAAAGCCATAATTACACACACATAAGCCAACCCCTTGCTACATAATTTAATCAATTGTGACAATTACGGATCACAAAATCATAGATAGCAATAAATCAATTGATACTAAATTAAGGCATCAATTTAATTCAATAACAACCAATCATAAAAATAACAAGAAACAAGGAATTCATGAATTAAAGATAAAATTTCAATTTGGCCCAAAGCCTCACAAAATTACAATTGGAAATTAAATCACCCTTGAACCAGAAATTAAAACTTAGCCACACATGGTGGAAAAGCAATAAAAACTGTAGAGGGGAAGCAACATAAATAAAAATAAAATAAAACAAAATAAAATAAAAACTCAAAGAACTAAAGAAATGGAAAACACTTTTTTTTTCACTCTCTAAACCTTTTACAAAGGAAGCTAGAACTCCTTTTCTTTTGTGTGTCCATCACTGCTGCTTCATTGCTCCTTTTATAGTTGAAGGAGAGAGATTTTTTTACTAAAAATAACCTTGAATGATGCTAGAATGGCTGAGAAGAACTTTTCTTCTATGCTGACTTCCTTATTTTTTGCTGCAAGGAAGAGGCTTGACCCTTAAAGAGTGCCATTTTCGTTTCTGTTGAAGACTAACCCCTCTGCAATGAAGCAATTATTTTGGTTATGGTTAATTGGGCTCAAATTGAGCCCAATTTCAATTCCAGCCACTTGCAAATATATCTACATATATATATAGATATTTAAGATATATATTTATTAATTATGTATAAACCCTTTTTCATTTTCTAACTCTTTTCTTATTTATTTATTTTTTATCTTTTTTTTTTTTCTTTAAATATTCAAATTTTCAATTTCATTTCAATTTATGAATTTAATCTAAAATATGCTTTTTAGACTAATTCTACCAAATATTTGGTAATTTACCACCTAAACTAAATTAAACACAATTTTAACAATTAAGCACAATATTTAATTAAAATGTAAGGAAATTAGACATAATAAATGTGATCAATTAATACTTATCAAATTCCCCCACACCTAATTTATGCTTGTCCTCAAGCATACCTTAACTCAACATACCAATTCTCCCCTCTACTCCCTTTTTCATCTCTCTCAATATCCAAGGATTCCAATAAAGCCAATTACACATCAATGAATTGAATTGTAGTGACAATCAAGAGAATGAGCACTCATAGGATACATTTTATACAAAAACTCAAGCATCTCATCAATTCACCAAAATCAAATGCAACAAGACTTAACACCCTCACATGATTTCACTCAATACTCTCAAAGTATTTTGGGTGCTTTTTTTTTACTCTCAAAATCAAAACATAGCATGTTATTACCATAGGCTTGCAAATGAATCAAATTTCTACCACTATAGATGAATTGAATGCAAAAATCAAAGGGACTTAACAAGGGTTGTAATGGGGCTTAGGTAAGGGTATGGTAGGAGGAAAATTTTTAGGTGTTTCACAATCAAGACAAGAGTTGTGTAATTGCATGATATTAATGCATAACAATCACAAAACACACTACCCAAGACTTTGAATTTTATTTCCATGTCAAGCACTAAGAACTTTGGAGAAGCAACATTTAATAATTCAAATGTTTTTGGCAAAATTTTCTCCAAATATATATTTTTTCCTTTTTTTTTTTTCTTGAGAACTTCACCCTTAATTTTTTTTTCTCTGTTTTTCTTTTTTTTTTTCTGATGTTAAGGCACTTTTTTTTTTTTTTTTTTTTTTTTGCCTTATATATATATATATATATATATATATTTTCACAAATTTTCTCTTTTTGATTTTTTTTTTCTCACTCAAACATTAACTACCATGCAAAATTTTCTCTTGTCTTGGCAAAGGTACAATTGTTGAGGATAACAAATGAAAAGGTCTTAGGCTGAACATAATGTGTTTGAAGCAAGAAAAAAAAATGGAAAATAGGCTCAAAGTGGTTAACTGAAGGAAAAACATAAAGGTAGGTATTTTGAGAGAGTCTAGAAAATTGGTTAATCCTAATTTGCCCTTATCATATTAAAGCATCAATCCAAAAAAATGTGGTCTCAAAATGCATTCACAAGCAAGTTCTAGAATAAGCACACTAAGTTTGACAACACTCATCATGAAATAAATGGAGCAAAATATAATGAGTTGCTCATAGGCCCAAAAACTCACTGGGAGGTGTAATTTGCATCAAGCCTTGTGCACTTTTCAATCAATAAATCAATAAGACACTATCATATAATTTTTAAAGAAAACACTAATCATGCTCATCTCTCTCATGCATTAAAATTCAAACCAAAGATGCATCATTAACTTACAAGGCATTCAAAGATATCAATAAAGACTCAAGGTTTCAAAAGAAAAATCAACATGTACGAATTAAAACATGCTAAATTCAAAGCAATTTTTTTTTTTTTTTTTTTTTTTTTTTTTTTTAAGAAAAGAAATTGTATAACAAAAACCTCCCCCACACCTAAACTATACATTGTCCTCAATGTATAACTAAGCAGATTGTTCACAAAAGAAATGACAAAAAGGAGAAGGAAATTAAACTCCCCTGATTAGTGAACAACTCGGACTGGATAGTTTGTGGTGTTGAGAGAATGGGTGGTCACGCCTTATTAGAAATTAATGCCCTGCAAACAAAATTAAATAATAATAAAAAAAACCCAAAAAAATAAAAACTAAAAATAAAATAAACCAAGAGAAAGAGAATAAAGAGTTGGAAAAGTAAAGAAAACATTTGGGTTGCCTCCCAATAAGCGCTTTTGTTTAACGTCGTTTTGCTCGACGGAGCCAAGAAAGGTTTCATTCATCCAAATAAGTGGGGCGATCCAACCGGAAGCTAATGAGACATGGAGCGATTTCACCCCCATGGAAAATTTTCAATCTATGACCATTCACCTTGAAAATTTTATCTGAATCCAAGCTTTTTATTTCCACTGCACCATAAGGAAATAAATTAGTAATAACAAATGGGCCAATCCATCGAGAACGAAACTTACCAGGCATAAACTTCAATCGAGAATTATATAACAAAACTCTTTGGCCAATCTCAAATTGTTTTCGAACAAGCATGTTATCATGAAACAATTTGGATTTCTCTTTATAAATTCTTGAATTCTCATAAGCATCCAGCCGCAACTCCTCCAATTCTTGCAATTGCAATAACCTTGATGCTCCAGCTTTGTCTAGGTCCATGTTGCATCGTCGAACCGCCCAATAAGCTTTATGCTCAATCTCCACAGGTAAATGACATGCCTTACCAAAAACCAACCGATAAGGAGACATCCCTATAGGAGTCTTATAGGCCGTTCGATAAGCCCACAGCGCGTCGTCCAAACGAAGGCTCCAATCTTTTCTTCCTGGATTCACCGTTTTCTCTAAGATGGTTTTAACTTCTCTATTGGAAACTTCAGCCTGTCCATTGGTTTGAGGGTGGTAGGCAGTGGCCACTCGGTGATTCACTCCATACTTCCTCATCAAAGCTTCGACCGTTCTATTGCAAAAATGAGTTCCTTGATCACTAATAATGGCTCTTGGAATTCCAAACCTATTAAAGATGTTAGCTTTGATAAAACCTACAACAGCTTGAGAGTCATCAGTTTTGGTGGCTTTTGCTTCCACCCATTTTGACACATAATCCACAGCCAAAAGTATATAAGAAAAGCCACAAGAAGACGGTAAAGGGCCCATGAAATCAATACCCCATACATCAAATATTTCACAAATAAGAATTGGAACTTGAGGCATTTCATTCCTACGTGTTATTGCACCTACTTTTTGGCATCTCTCACAACTCTTACAAAATTGATATGCATCTTTAAACATGGATTCCCAATACAAACCACTATCTAAGATTTTTCTAGCAGTTCGTCTAGGCCCAAAGTGCCCTCCACATGCATAATCATGACAAAAAGCTAAAATAGACTGGAATTCATTTTCAGGCACACATCTCCTAATCACTTGATCAGAACAAAATTTCCATAGGAAAGGCTCATCCCAAACATAATATTTTGACTCACTTTTTATTTTTGCTTTTCTAGACTTACTAAGACAATGAGGTAGATTTCGTGTAACCAAATAATTGACCATATCAGCATACCAAGGAATCATACCTTTGAGTTGAAATAAATGCTCATCTGGAAAGTCATCATTGAATGGTAAATCATCTTCTTCTCTTACCAATCTACTCAGGTGGTCTGCAACAGAATTCTCCACTCCTTTTCGGTCTTTGATTTTCATGTTGAACTCTTGAAGAAGCAAAATCCACCGAAGCAACCTCGGTTTTGATTCTTTCTTTGCCAAAAGATACTTCAAAGCTGCATGATCAGAAAACACAACAACTTCAGAACCAAGTACATAAGATCGAAATTTATCTAAAGCAAAAACAATTGACAAAAGCTCCTTTTCCGTAGTGGAATAATTGCACTGAGCAGGATTCAAGGTTCTGGAAGCATAATAGATGACATGACTTTTCTTGTCAACTCGTTGGCCTAGAACTGCTCCCACTGCATAGTTGCTTGCATCACACATGATTTCAAGGGGCAAGTCCCATCGAGGTGGCTGAATAATAGGTGCGCTTGTCAACAACTCTTTTAGCTTATCAAACGCCTCTTTGCACTCTTTTCCAAACTCGAATTGAACTTCCTTCTGGAGCATTACAGAGACCAAAAGGCATTCGCCGATAAGCATAGGTCCCAAAGGGACAAGTGAATGTCGTCTTTTCCTGGTCTTCTTGTGCAATAGGGATTTGATAGAAACCCACTCACTATCTGAGATTGGATAGATGATACCTGCATCCAACAACTTGAGTATCTCTTTCATTACTACTTCTTTCATAGTTGGATTCAACCTTCTTTGTGGCTCTCTTGATGTTTTGGTATTGTCCTCAAGTAGAATTCGGTGCATGCAAATTGATGGACTAATGCCTTTTATGTCGGCCAAAGTCCATCCAATTGCAAGCTTGTATTCTTTCAAGGTTCTAACCAACTTTTCTTCTTGTTCCGTTGTGAGTTCTTTCGAGATGATGACAGGCAATGTATCAACTTCACCCAAATACACGTATTTAAGGTGATCTGGCAAAGCTTTCAACTCCAGTTTTGGTGCCTGCATGATAGAAGATAACATTTTGTTAGTTGAAGTAGAAATTTCAGCATTTGAATTTACTGGTTCTGATAAAAACAACTTTTCTACACCAATTTTATCATCCATTTCTTCTAAACTAGATTGTCCATTTGATTCATGCTCATGCTCAATATTTTCCTCTATGAATACATCTTGTACAATTGAATCAATCACATCAATATGACAAAGAGAATGCTCATCATTAGGATATTTCATGGCATCGAAAATATTAAATTTAACAATCTCTCCATCAAACTCTACCGAGAGAGTACCCTCATCTACATCAATCTTTGTCTTAGCTGTTTTCATGAATGGTCGCCCTAACAAAATTGAAGCAGATTTTGAATGTGAATTACTATCCATTTCTAAGATGTAAAAGTCAACAGGGAATATGAGTTCATTAACTTGCACTAGGACATCTTCAACAACTCCTAGAGGGTGAATATGAGAACGGTCAGCTAATTGTATTACTACACCAGTTTCTTGTAAGTCATTTAATTTTAATTCTTGATAAATAGAAAATGGCATGACATTAATGGAAGCTCCTAAATCTAACATGGCACGCTCTATTTTCTTATTACCAATAATACAAGGTAACGAAAACATACCTGGATCCTTACACTTTTCTGGCATATTCTTTTGCAAGATAGCCGACACATTCTTACTTACCACAACTTTTTCTTTTTCTTTTGTTTTTCTCTTCCTTGTGCACAACTCCTTCAAGAACTTTGCATACCTGGGAATTTGCTTGACAGCATCCAACAATGGGATATTAATCTCTACCTTCCTAAATGTATCAAGGATCTCCTTTTCATGTTCATCTTCTTTTGGCTTTGCTAACCTGCTAGGAAAAGGAGGTAGTGAAGTATGTGAAGGAAAAGATAGAGGATGATCAAGTTTTACCCTATTTGGTGCCTTAGAATAAGCTTCTTCTCCTTCTTTTTCCTTGCTTAATTCTTTCTCCTTTGGTGGAATCTCTCCTGAGGGAATCTCTTTCCCACTTCTCAGCATAATTGCACTGACATTCTCCCTTGGATTCACCTCTGGTTGTGAAGGTAACTTTCCGGAATTTTGGGCTTCCAATTTACTAACTGACGTAGCCAATTGAGTAATTTGGTTGCCCAAATTCTGCATGCCTGCCCTTGTCTCCTGTTGAAATTGAAGAGTACTGTTAGCTAAAGTCTTAACAACATCTTCCAAAGACATACCTGAGTTTGAAGTTTGAGCTTGCATAGGAGCTTGTGGTGGTCTACCAAAATTCTGAGGAGGTTGTCTTTGTTGTCCTCCTTGATTTCCGTAGCTGAAGTTCGGGTGATCTCTCCATCCAGGATTGAAATGGTTAGAGTAGGGATCATACTTCCTTTGAGGTTGACCAGAAAATCCTCCTATGGCATTGGCTTCTTGAAAGGAATCTTGTTGCAGTTGAGAGCACGTTTCTGTAGGATGTCCTGGAAGATAGCATATTCCACACACCTTTGCTGTCTGCAATTGCCCTACAGCCATTTGACGAACCAGGGCAGTTAGATCAGAAATTTGATTTTTAAGTTCACTTACCTCTTTAACTTGCTGAACAGCTCCACCAGCTCTGGTCCCAAATTGTTGGGAATTCTCTGCCATGTTTGAAATTAATTGTTTGGCTGCTTCAGGTGTCTTGTTTACTAATGCTCCACCACTTGCTGCATCAATCATGCTCCTATCCATTGGCAACAATCCCTCGTAAAAGTATTGGATTAGGAGTTGGTCAGAAATTTGGTGGTGGGGAAAACTAGCACACAATCTATTGAATCTCTCCCAATATTCGTACAATGTCTCCCCAGTGATCTGTGTTATGCCATAAATCTCCTTCCTGATGTTTGCAGCTCTTGATGCTGGGAAGAATTTCTCCAAGAACAATCTCTTCATTTCATTCCACGTCCTAATCGAACCGGAAGGTAGGTAATAGAGCCAATCTTTTGCTTGATCCTTTAAAGAAAAAGGAAAAGCTCTAAGATTGATTTGCTCTTCTGTGACACCATGGGGTTTCATTCCAGAGCATACGATGTGGAATTCCTTCAAGTGCTTATGAGGATCTTCACCTGCACATCCACGAAAAGAAGGGAGTAAGTGAATTAAGCCTGATTTAAGTTCAAAATCACATGCAATTGTAGGAAAAGTAATGCATAAAGGTTGTTGATTTAAATCAGGTGCTGCCAGCTGCTTGAGAGTTCTCTCTGCCGTGTTGTCTGCCATTTCCTCTTGAAGTTGACCTTGAAATGTAGATGTGTCACCACTATCAAAATCTCTATTGGCTTCCTCTCTAAGACGACGTTTTCTTTCTTTAGTCTCCTTTCTCAATCTACGTGCTGTCTTCTCGATTTCAGGATTGTACTGCAATTCAATATTTCGAGAAGAACGACTCATACACTGTAAAATAAACAAACAAATTAAACAATGAGAAACTAAAATAGTTCCCCGGCAACGGCGCCAAATTTTGGTCGGGTTGTCGAAGCCCTCCAAAATATTTACTGATTCTCTAGATCTAACTTGTAGAAATAGTGGACCAGGTCGAATCCCAAAGGAACCAATTGAATTAATTTCTCAAAGTAAAAGGAAAAAAAAAAATAATAATAATAATAAATGGAGGGGGGTTTGAATTGTTGAACAAAAATTGCAATTAATTAAATAATCAATAAAAAAAACAAATAAAAAAATCAATTTTATGAAACTTCCAATTCAAGGGTATAAATTTCATCCAATTGTAATTTTGATCATAGGCTTTATATAAATAAATAAATAAAATCAATTTCAATTTATCAAATTCAAGAACTTAGTCTACTTATTTGGAAAAGCCATAACAAGTGTAAATTCTCCTATTTTAACTGACTCTGACCAAGCATCAAAATCAAACCTTACCATTTAATCAATTGGGCACGATAGCGTTCCATATCGATTAAATAATAGCATTAAAAACAATGAGAATGACTAAACCAAAACTTAACTAATTGAGATAGCTACAAATTAATTAATTTTTGTTTCTTTGTTTCCCTAGAGTCTATTATGCAAGCTATGTAAAATGGAAAAGCCATAAATACACACACATAAGCCAACCCCTTGCTACATAATTTAATCAATTGTGACAATTACGGATCACAAAATCATAGATAGCAATAAATCAATTGATACTAAATTAAGGCATCAATTTAATTCAATAACAACCAATCATAAAAATAACAAGAAACAAGGAATTCATGAATTAAAGATAAAATTTCAATTTGGCCCAAAGCCTCACAAAATTACAATTGGAAATTAAATCACCCTTGAACCAGAAATTAAAACTTAGCCACACATGGTGGAAAAGCAATAAAAACTGTAGAGGGGAAGCAACATAAATAAAAATAAAATAAAACAAAATAAAATAAAAACTCAAAGAACTAAAGAAATGGAAAACACTTTTTTTTTCACTCTCTAAACCTTTTACAAAGGAAGCTAGAACTCCTTTTCTTTTGTGTGTCCATCACTGCTGCTTCATTGCTCCTTTTATAGTTGAAGGAGAGAGATTTTTTTACTAAAAATAACCTTGAATGATGCTAGAATGGCTGAGAAGAACTTTTCTTCTATGCTGACTTCCTTATTTTTTGCTGCAAGGAAGAGGCTTGACCCTTAAAGAGTGCCATTTTCGTTTCTGTTGAAGACTAACCCCTCTGCAATGAAGCAATTATTTTGGTTATGGTTAATTGGGCTCAAATTGAGCCCAATTTCAATTCCAGCCACTTGCAAATATATCTACATATATATATAGATATTTAAGATATATATTTATTAATTATGTATAAACCCTTTTTCATTTTCTAACTCTTTTCTTATTTATTTATTTTTTATCTTTTTTTTTTTTCTTTAAATATTCAAATTTTCAATTTCATTTCAATTTATGAATTTAATCTAAAATATGCTTTTTAGACTAATTCTACCAAATATTTGGTAATTTACCACCTAAACTAAATTAAACACAATTTTAACAATTAAGCACAATATTTAATTAAAATGTAAGGAAATTAGACATAATAAATGTGATCAATTAATACTTATCAACCAAATAAGGAGCTGGGAAGATAATCTCACAAGATGGAATTCACTTCTTCCCATATAGGATAAATAGATGAGTAGTTCTCTTAAGTGCTGATTTCTGGACTTGAACAATGGGTCCCCACCCTCTCACTGGCCCGAGAGGGACTTAGTTTATGATCGGATCATAAACAAATTGTTCATTAGAGGATCAGTGGTACTTAAGGTGCAAGATGTAATTATAGGGGTAAAACGGACTTTTGACCCAGCTGTAATTACGAACAACTCGTGAATGATCGACTTGCATATAATGATTATATCTATGAACACAACTTGTCTTACAGTGCATAAGAGTGCAACTATAGGTCTATAGTGGAGTGACCATAGAGTTAATGAATGAAAATTAATTAAAGAGTTTAATTAATTAATTTTGTATCATTTGAGCTTATAATCTGTAGGTCCTTAAAGTCCCATTGCTAGCTCATAGTAACACTAAAAGATCAATTTAATTGAAAGAAAAAATTTGAAATGTTCAAATTAATATTTAATTTGAAGTGTTCAAATTAATATTTAATATATTATATATATTAAATATAAAAGAGGAAAATATATTTATTGTATTTGATACATTGAATATTAAAATAATTAATGTATATTAGATACATTAAAGAAAAGATATTTATTAAATTTGAATTGGATTCAAATTAAGAAATAGATGTCGTAGGAGAATTTTAAATGTTTGAATAAGATTCACATTGGTTAGATAAATATATTTTAATATATTAAATATTAAAATATATTATTTAATTATCTTCCCTAGACCGCTATAAATAGGACCCTAGGGGTGAGCTATTGGGCATTCTTCATAGCACACATCTCCTCAATAGAGAGAATTAGAGAATTCTCTCTAAACCTCTTCCTCTCCAATCCCTTGTGGATTTTCTTTCAAGAGGCTCCCACAAGCCTTGATCCTGTGTTCGAGTCATAGCTAGGAAGACTTTGTGGAAGAGATAAAGATCCGCCAGAAGAATCTCCATGTTTATTTCAATGTAAGTTTTTGCTTAACCTTGTATATTTTGTGTTTAATTCTAAATAAATCAAAGATGATCCAATGCTTCCGCTACGGGATGAAAAGTTCATTCCTTCAAGCCATTCATGTTCACTATCACAAAATCTAAACTCTTAAACAACATCAAATTACTAAATAAAAAGAAAGAAGAGAAAAACTATGTTGGTGTGTCGATTTTCCGTCTCCGTATGATCTCCACAACTTGGCCTTGAATATTTCTCTCAGGTCTCTTCTCACTCTTGTATGTAGAAATTTAGAGTTGTGCTCTTCAAAGTTAAATGTCTTGAATTGAAGAGAATGTAACTATTTATAATGGGTTAATTCATATCCTAATCTAATTAGGAATTCATTATTTAATTAAATTAGGAATCCAAAATCTAATCAAATTAGGAATCTATAACCTAATTAAATTAGGAATATTTTTCTTCTTAAAAAATTGTCCCTAAAATTGGTTGCTTAATTTCTTGCCCAATTAACTCATTTGTCACAATATTTCTTCTAAAATATTCGTTTTGCTTCAAATGCTCAATTTCTACAAAAATAAATAATTATGAACGTGAAAGCATATATTTCAACCTCTAAACTAGCATAAAATAAGGCCTAAAGATAGCACATATTGTGTGCTATTAGAAAATAAATGCTCAAGGTAGGAAAAGTTTGGATGTCCAAAAAATTAGTGCTACGTCTTAACAAGATTATCTCTATTTGAAGGATCTAAAGATTCAAAGATTTAAGCATTATCAAAACTAAATCAAACTATAAGGTTATTGCATACTTCTTTGTCGGAGATTTATTAACTCTAAGATGATACAATCCTACGCATAATTCAGCACTGTCAATCATCTTCTCTAATTCCAAGTTCTAAAATTACAAGAGTCTGCACATAATGTAGTTTCATAATTTAAGTCCCAATTCAGATAGTAGATTAAACTCCAATTTTGGCACAAACAATGCAGATTCAAGGATCAGGGAGATTGATATTTGGAAACTTTCAATCCCAGTAATTTTTAGCAGTACCATCAACAATAAAATAGATTACCTTTATACAAGAAAAATGAAGAGAATAAAGATTTATCTCTTGTCATATGATCGAAAACTTTGGATTCTACTATCCATTTAGATGGAAAGGGTCGTGTACGAAGACTGTGGGAATTTTGGTTTAACTCACTGTTGAAACCCCTAAAATTACCTTATAGTTGTTGGACAGGAGCAGAACAATGTCACTCAGGGGTCGTTTGGTTCAAGGTTTCATGTATGCCTGGGAATAATGAATGCCTGGGAATAAGATGTCTGGGAAAAAGATTGCTGGGAATCATTGATTGCTGTGTTTGGTTGTACACATGGGAATGCTAATTTTTATAATAATAAATGCCTTTTTTATGAGATTAATTTTATAAATTTTATGTAATTATGATGCATTAATTAATGGACTTTTCAACAAATAGATGTAAATTAATTTATTATAATAAAGGTATAATTTTAATTGAATAAATTATTATAAAAAGTTAAATTTTTTTATACTACTTATTGGAGAATATAAATTGCAACACTTTTTTAAGTTTAAAGTTAAGATTACAATACTTATATAAGTTTAGGGGTGCAATTTGATGAAATTAAAAGTTTAATACATAAATTGATACAACTTGACAAACTTAGGTGTAAAATTATATTTTTTTTCCTTTTTATAAATGAGAATTCGATGGGTATATTTTAACCAATCAATTAATTATGATTAATTTATTATAATTGAATGATTAATTAGGTTAATTCAATACATTATTATAAAATAGTTTTTATATAATTTGGTTGATTATAAAAATTAATTTAAATAAAATTAATTAATTTTATTATAATAAATAAATATATTTAAAAGAAATATGAATATTAACAAAAATAAAAGAGAGAAAAAAGAAGAGCATGAAGAAAACTCATGCTTTTGCAAGAGTTTCAAATGCCCTTACTCATGGGTATACAAAACCCATGGGAATAGCTTATTCCCATGGTCATTCCTCAAAACCTTGTACCAAACAAGGAATTTTGTATCCTTTGCTGATTCCCACCATTATTCCCATCCCCATACCCCCAATCCAAACGGCCCCTCAGTGGAAGTCAATTGAGGTAATACTGGCATCTTGAAGAAAAACACTATAAGTAAGAAGCAAAATTTTAGTAGAATCAATCAATGGCTAACTTGCCTACCAAGCAGGCTCATTTTCATGTTTCAATTACTTTTATAAATTTAGTTTCTATCATTCTTATTTTATATTTTAATTTTTTTAACTTATATATTTTTATTAATATTATTGTAGATTTAATTTAAAATCGAATAGAGAGATATTATAAAAGAAATTGATGGAGTTATCATCCATTGAATAAAAGTAATAATAATTGTGATAGATATATTTCACAAAAGTAACTTTTGAAACGTACATCGATAGATTTTAGTCTAAGGAACTAAAATTCTTGATTACAATAGCAATATTTGGTACTAAGTTTGCATAGCATAATTATAAAAATGACCTTGCTAGCCTCGAAATCATAGTTTTACGAAATTTTAAGAAAAGCTCCCATTAAAAAAACTTTGGATCCGTCATTGGTTATAATGTAAATGTTTTATTTATATTGTATGCAACGCAAAGATTGCATACGAACAGTTTCCTAAAATGTTATTGTTTATAGGGTATCTAAATTATTTTATTTTCAAGAGGGGGTACAAGCTTTGCAATAAATGTACAGTATATGGATTATTTATATACCGATGAAGTACTATTGTATGTAGGGTATATGAATTATTTATACATTTGAAATTCTACTGTAATTTATAGAGTTTATGGATTTTTGGCAAGATCTATAGTTTATTTTTAGGATAAATAGATTGTTTATACTAATGAAATGTTTTGTAGAGGGTCTGAATTGTTTATACAAATGCTACTATTTATAGAAAATATGAATTGTTTATGCATTTGAAATATCACTGATTTTTGTTTAATTATCTGAAAACGACGGGTTTGAGGTGTTGTTCACACGTAATTTCAAGAAAGAAATAGAAATAGGACACATGTACATAAATTAATATTTGTATTAATTTGAATGTAGTGGAGTACAATCTCTAATGTTTATCCTCTGATTTTTTCTTATGTTCAAATGTCTCGAGAGTTTTGCAGTTTGTTCTCGAATGTATACTTTCGCAACTTGTTCTCGAGTGTAGATTTGTCTCGAGGGCTTCACAGCTTGTTCTTGAATGTAGATTTATCTCGAGGGCTTTGCAGCTTGTTCTCAAGGTTGAAACTTCAATCAATCTTTAGAGTCTTAAAGAGTCTTTGGTCTTCAAGAAGCATTTAGCACCTAAGGACTTTGTCTTGGAGGGTCTTTGGTCTTCCAAGAGTGTTCAGGTACCTAGGGACTTATCTTGGAAGGTCTTTGATCTTCCAAGAGTATTCAGCACTTCAAGGAGTGGTCAGCACCTAAGGACTAGTCTTGAAGAGTATTTGGTCTTCAAAGAAAGTTCAGCACCTAAGGACTTGTCTTGAAGCGTTCAGTACTTAAAGACTCTAGGGAGCATTTAGCACCTAAGGACTTTGGTATTCTTTGCTCTCAATTCTCTCTAAGTTTTTTAGATAATAAGATTTCTGACCTTTCAAATGAATGAGAACTCTTCTATTTATAGAGGTTTTCATAGGCATGTGGGCTTGGGCTTTAGTGGCATTTGAGTCCAACCATTTGGATTTGGGTCTTATTTAATTTTGACCCAAATTCTATATAACCTAATTTAACCAAATTAAATTTAATTGTTTGGTCAAATTGTCATAATGAATACATGTGGCCTTTTAATTTTTAGAATTTGTAAATTTTTTGTCTTTAAATTAATTTAAGACACGTGCCAATTTATAATTGATCTCAAATTTAATTATTTGTAGTTTCATCATTAATTTGGAATAATGACATAGCAATTGAAGATTGACCAAAATTTCTCAGTCAACAATGGGTTTGTTTTAAAATATTTTTATCTCTTTTAAACTTATTTTAATAATATATTTTTTAAAATTTTCTTTAGGTTTTGATTTGTTTTGATTTTATTTTATTTTAAAAAATGTTATCATATCTCTCACCCTAAATTCCTAAAAAGTCTCTCTCTTATCTTTCTTACATTGAAGTAGCTAGTTGGTTTTATTTGTTTAGATTTTAGTTTTTTTTTTCCAAATCTTTTAATTTATCTTTTTCTCTTAATTCAAACAATTGCTCCTCTATCCTATTTTGGTTAAAGGACATATATTTGTCTTTTTACCTATTTTTTTATTAATGCATGCTTCAATATATGTATGTGTAAATATTTTAAAAGTGTAATGTAGGTTTATAAATATTTACCATACGCAATACATAGATACCTCAAATTAAAATTCATAATCTCTCTCCCATTTTATTGAAACCTTGGCCCGATCTACAATACACATAACTTAACAAAATATAAATCATATTTATTGCGTCATTCTCATTGAATAATTTCTCATACACATAAAATTTTCACTTCCAAATCCAACTTTAATTACTGTATATAAAATTGATGGGTTTTTGTTACATTCAAACTAATGAACCAATGCCTTCTTTAATCAAAAGAAAGAAAGAGAAATGGATAGATTGGGCCCGACTCGAGACTCGGGACGGGACCAATGCCTATACAAGATCAATTTCCAAAAACCGAATAATTTTCTTTTTCACAAAAATCACTCTACTTTTCTGCATTGTTATAGATCATATACATAAAATTTTCACTTCTTATCCAACTTTACTCTATATGAAATTGATGAATCTTGTTGCGATGAAACTGATGAACCAGCAATCCCATCTTCGATCAAAAGAAAGAAAGAAAAATGGGTAGGTCGGGACTCGGGACTCGGGATGGGACCAATACCTATACAAATGGATTTCCAAAAGCCTAATAATTATTTTTTCCTTGAAAATCACTTTTGTGCATTGTTATAGATCACATAGATGAATTATGTCTGAAATTGAGCAGCAAAGAAAGGTGGGGTATCTCGAGGAAGAAGTGGAAGGGCAGCCCCAATTTCTGCAGGGCTCAGCTTTATACATTGGATAGTGATGATTTGGAGCCATCGCTCTCAGATTTGTTTAGTTTCCATAGGCTTCACTCTCACTGCAGCTTCTGATGCCTTCTCTCTTTCTTTTTCCATTTATATTTTAAGTGTTTATACATAGAGATTTTCTTTAGCAGGCTTCCACAATGGTTGAAAAAGAAGTATGATCTTCCCTCTCTCAGCATTCTTTGGATTTAAATTTACATTTGCTTTAAATGCTAGTATCTTTTTTTAATTAATATTATATATCTTGATAGTTTTGTTAGAAATATGGAGTCAAAACTCCAATGGCATTGAACCTCTCATACGGATACAAACACACGCGCGCAAAAAAGAAAAAAAAAAGGAGAAATTGGGCCAAGGCCCATATGTGTTTTTAGGTTTCTTTTATAGGTTTCTTTTATTAAACATATATATATATATGTTTTTCTTTTGTTTTTGCCGTGGGAGTTTTTTTTGAAACCGAGAGTGTGCCCTCCTTTTTGAAAATCACAGTAAGTGATTTTTGATGATGCGACAGTGAGCTTTTGTGAGAAAAAAAAAGAGTGTTATCTCTTGTGGGTTTGAGGGTTTTTTCTTTTGTTGTTTATCCCAAGCTATCGGGTTGTGATACTTGGAAGTCAATAGTCATTGTTGGGCTATTGAGGGTTAGTTTGTGGTGCGAGTTTGAGGCTTTTTGTAATCTCCCATTTAGTAGAACTGCAGTTGCAGAAACTGGACGTAGTCTCGAGTTTGGGGCGAACCAGTATAAATTTCGGTCTCGTTCTTTTTTTCCCTATCTCTCTTTAAATTATTATTGTGACTCTTGTTTGGTTGGCTTATCCTGTGGAAGGGGAGAATTAATATTGTAGTAATTTATTATTATTATTAGATTTTTTTTTTCTCCCAACAAGTGGTATCAGAGCTTTTGGTTCAGGAGTCATGGGATACGTGGAGCCAACAAGTTTTGATGGAGTCATGAAGTTTGATGGGAAAAATTTTGGGTATTGGAAGATGATGGTCAAAGATTATTTGACTGTTAAAAAGCTGGGTAAGGCTTTGAAAAAGAGACCGGAAGGAATGAAAGACGAAGATTGGGAGACTTTGGATGAAGAAGCAGTTGCCGCGATAAGAATGTGTCTGTCAATGGACGTGGCTAGTCAGGTAGCCGGTGAGACAACTGCAATTAAATTAATGGAAGCGCTCACAAACAGGTATGAAAAACCCTGCACAAATAATAAGATCTATCTGCTTAGGAAGTTTTTCAATATGCGTATGGCTGAGGATGCTTCTGTGAATTCCTATATAAATGAGATAACCACTTTGATAAATCAGTTGAAATCAGTTAAAATAGAATTTACTGATGAAGTGAATGCTATTCTGTTATTAACCTCCTTACCTGATAGTTGGGAAACGATGAAGACAGCAGTGTCTAATTCGGTAGGAGAAAATACTCTGAAATTTTCAGGTGTTTGTGATTTAGCCTTAGCTGAGGAAATTCGTAGAAAGGGTAGTAGTAAAGAGTCTACTATAGGATCAGCTTTGGTTGTGACTAAGGGTAAAGAGAAGATTAATGAGGAAAGTACAACGAGTAGCAGCAGGAAGAAGTGGGATTATAGGAATAAAGAGATAGAATGCTTTTACTGTCACAAGAAAGGTCACTTTAAGAATCAGTGTAGAAAGTTGAAAGAGGATCTAGAAAAGAAAGAAAGGCGGGAGGCAAATGCAGTGCAAGATGCCTTAGTCTGTGTTGGGAGTGACACAGAGAGCTGTAGTAATTCATCTGAGTGGATTTTAGACAGCGCAGCTACTGTACACATAGCTTCAGATAGGAGTTTGTTCACATCCTTTACAGGAGGAAATCATGGCCTAGTGAGGATGGGGAATGGTAGAACATCCAAGACTAATGGGATTGGAGAGGTCAGTCTGAAGACAGAATGTGGGAATAAATTGGTACTGCGAGATGTCAGGTTTGTACCCAGTGTTAAGATGAATCCCATCTCCACTGGCAAGTTAGCAGATGATGGCTACATGTGTGAGTTTGGCAGAAGCCAATGTAAACTCAGGTTAGGATCCCAGGTAGTGGCAGTTGGCCACAGAAAATCTACACTGTACAGATGTCGGTTGGATGTTGCCAAAGGGTTGAAGAGACAGTAGATGCCAGTTAAAGCTGCAGATGGTTGTAGTAAAAGTACAGTTGAGCCAGCAGCAATGATAGCCAAGTTAGATCAATTAGATCAGGATCCTTCAGTTCAGAAACAATTGGGAAGTCCAGGAGAGAAAGTTGATGGCTATCATGAACCCCCAATTGTCAGACAGTCAATTGAATTGAAGAAGTCGCCTAGGCGAGTGGAGGCATCGAAGTGGAAGGCCAGAGCAGTTGCTAAGGTCAAAGGTAAGGTCTCTAGTTTGGCAGCAGGTTTGAATAGAGGATTCAAGCCCTTCTCAGAGTGTATCTTCTTCAGGAACAGCGGTTCAGGAGTGAAGAAGATGTCAGTTGTACCACTTAGCTGAAGTGGGAGTACGTGTCTGTCTTTTTCGTCTGGGAGACAGATCCACGTAGTGAGCCCATACCTCGGGGCGAGCACAGATGCACTACAGTTATTTTCTGATGGTTGCATGTTTTGTGACTTTGTTGTTTTTCAGGTATTTTGAGTCTTGGAGTTTGCCAAGAAGATCAGAGATAACAGTTGTAGTGGGAGTTATGCCTTGGAGTTTGCCAAGGTGATTAGAGTTTTGTTGCAGTGGGAGGCAAGATTGTCATTTTGTCTCCAAGTGGGAGATTGTTAGAAATATGGAGTCAAAACTCCAATGGCATTGAACCTCTCATACGGATACAAACACACGCGCGCAAAAAAGAAAAAAAAAAGGAGAAATTGGGCCAAGGCCCATATGTGTTTTTAGGTTTCTTTTATAGGTTTCTTTTATTAAACATATATATATATATGTTTTTCTTTTGTTTTTGCCGTGGGAGTTTTTTTTGAAACCGAGAGTGTGCCCTCCTTTTTGAAAATCACAGTAAGTGATTTTTGATGATGCGACAGTGAGCTTTTGTGAGAAAAAAAAAGAGTGTTATCTCTTGTGGGTTTGAGGGTTTTTTCTTTTGTTGTTTATCCCAAGCTATCGGGTTGTGATACTTGGAAGTCAATAGTCATTGTTGGGCTATTGAGGGTTAGTTTGTGGTGCGAGTTTGAGGCTTTTTGTAATCTCCCATTTAGTAGAACTGCAGTTGCAGAAACTGGACGTAGTCCCGAGTTTGGGGCGAACCAGTATAAATTTCGGTCTCGTTCTTTTTTTCCCTATCTCTCTTTAAATTATTATTGTGACTCTTGTTTGGTTGGCTTATCCTGTGGAAGGGGAGAATTAATATTGTAGTAATTTATTATTATTATTAGATTATTATTATTTTTTTCTCCCAACAAGTTTTTTTTTTTAAATGAGGTAGTTTTATGAAATAAAAGTTTAGAGAAATATTATAGTTTTAGATTAGGTGATACCCAAGTGAAGTTTGATTAAAATTGTGAGTTTTCCTTTTTTGAGAATATAGCATGGAAATGTGGGCAAAAATTTGAACTTTTAAATAGTAGTAGATATCATAAATTCATATAAATATAAAACGGAAAATCACCAAATTTTGGTGTGAAATTTGAATCTTTCATGTGTAATTTTCAAGTTTAATGTATATTTAAAATCAAGAAGGACCAAAAGAAAAATACTTTTTATTCAAAAAATATATATAAATACTTGATTTAAAGTTGAAACTAAAATAAAAACTATAGAACTAATTAATAGATATTATCTCTAAATTAAATAATTAAATGCTCTATATTTGTTATTATTTTAAATTTTTAAATGATTTATGGATAGATTTAAATTCATGAAACAAAATATGGTTCAAATTACAATTTATAATAAAGGTTTAAAATAATTAGTATAAGGTTAAAATACCATTTTGGTCCCTGTACTTTGAGTTTTATTCCATTTTGGTACATGTACTTTCAAATGTCCAATTTTAGCCCATCTACTTTCAATAAAGTTTAAGATTGGTCCCTACTATTAGTTTATGGTTAATTTTTCTTAAAAATAGTTAGTCTCTATTAGCTTTTCTTCTATAAATTTTGGAAGTATGTTCACATGGTGTATTTTCTTGTATTAAAATTATTATTATTATTTAACCAATTTTGATAAAAATTAACTTCAAACTTGTCATAGAGACCAATTTTAAGCTTTATTGAAAGTATAGGGACTAAAATTGGACATTTAAAAGTAGAGGGACCAAAATAGAACAAAGCTCAAAGTATAGGGACCAAAATGGTATTTTAACCTTAGTTTAACTTAAAAAAAGTTTTTATATATAATTTTAAAAAATGAAAAAATGAAAAAAAATATCAGAAGATAATACTTAGGAGTTGGGGGAACCTGTTGCAAAAGAAAAAAAGAAAAAAAAGAGTTGGGGGAACCAATTGAGTTATTGTTAGTTTAACAATGAAATAATATGTTGAAGATATGGTTCTAGTCCACTTACTTTTTTTTTTTTTTTAATGAAATGATGTATTGAGGATTTAATTTCGTGATTCTAAAATCATTGTAATGGATTTTTTTTTTAAAAAAAAACCAAAAAAAAAGTTGTCTTGAAGATACAATTTTGGTGTGAAAATAGTATACAATTTTTTGGTTTGGATAAAAACGACTATGTTTTCAAAATTACTTTGTTATTTTCCTACAATGCCTTCAAATACTATTTTGCATAACGAATATTAGCACTCTTTCACTTCTTTAGTAAGATTAGAATAAAATTATCCTCCACAATACTCTTGATTTTTTTTAGAGTTTGGATACGAGAGAACATAATGTTTAGAAGTTTGGGTCAAAATTTAGACCGCTCACACTTCCGAATCATTATGGCTGACTTTCGTCTGTGTTTGACCATTCACGAGGCCCATAAGGTGTTGGGAGGAAAAAAAAATTTTAATTACTACAATATTAATTCTCCCCTTCCACAGGATAAACCAACAAACAAAAGTTACAAATAATAATAAAGAGAGACCGAAGTTTATACTGGTTCGTCCCAAACTCGGGACTACGTCCAGTTCTGCAACTGCAGGTTCTACTAAATGGGAGATTACAAGAAGCCTCAAACTCGTACCACAAATTAACCCTCAATAGCCTAATAATGACTATTGACTTTCAAGTATCACAATTCGATAGCTTAGAATTAACAACAAATGAAAAACCCACGAGAAAAATCCACCTTTTTTTTTCTCTCAAGCTCACTGTTGCACACACCAAATTTTCGCAATAAAGAATTGCAGCCTCAAGGTGAAATTGAAGAAAGGTCACTATCTTTCAAGGGGTGTGATTTTCTCAATAAAGAATTGCAGCCTCAAGGTGAAATTGAAGAAAGGTTAGGTCACTATCTCTCAAGGGGTGTGTGTGTGTGTGAGAGAGAGACATGACCTAGCCCACAGATGGGCTTTGGCCCATTTGCCTTTAACTTCTTTTCCGTGTGTCAAACAAGGGTGGTGAAAAAGTATGTTTAAGTGATTGCATGAACTATAAAAATCATATATATTTAGACACATAGAAATGCTACTTGGAGTTGGATACACCACTTAAAAGAAATGAATTTTGTTGATGGATGGATCAAATTTTGTTGTAGAATTGGTTCAATTTCATGTGCTACATAGCATTCAATTAGCATGTCCATGTGTCCATACGGGTTAATTAAAACAAAATTTAAATGGATTCCCCAACTGTTTTAACAAATTTTGAACAAATTTTACTTAATCATAGCTAACTCGAAATGTTTAATATTGTTATGGGTAAAATTGTAAGAAGTTTAAAAGATTAAACAGCAAAGTGAGGTTTGCTAAGGTCATGTATTTTTGTATATTTTATCCAGAACTTTTTTTTTAAAAAAATTATTAAAAGAAGTTTTATTTATTTTTTCTAAGAAAATAATATAAAACTAGTTAGAAAACAGTGGCTAATCCCTCACGATTTTATATATAAAGAATTGAGAGAAAGAGAGAGATCTAACCTTTCAGCTCGATTTTACTATCAATTTCGACAAACTTTCAGCTTAAATAAATTATATCAATTAATAAGATCAATACTCTTGTGATGCCATCTCATTTTATTCTCTTCTTTTCTATTATTTTTTCTCCTCCTCTGTCTTTTTCTAAAAGAAAATATTTTTTTAAAACAAGCAAAGAGGAACAAAAACACCAAGTAATCGGTGGATTTTTTTTTATTATTCAAATAGGTTGGATTTTTAATTAAATTGAGTAAAGTTGATATTTAATATTAAAACATATCGGCTTGATCATAAAAGATGTTTGCATTATTCAATTTCAATGATACTATTTAATAAACTTAGATGGAAAAGTTTTGCTACTTCAGTATAAAATCAAAATTTCTAAAATCCATTATTTTACTATGACGATACTTGGTGTTTTTTGCAAAAGATTCCATCCATCCAGATGCAAGTCGACTTTAAAATAAATGTGAATATATGAAATAGCCCCTCTTTTTTAGGTAATTTTTAATTTTGTTTTTAAATTTTTAAATTTTTTTATATTTTAATTTAAATATATTAAAATTCTCACTTGGATCATTGGTAAAAAAAATATAATAATAAAATAAAATAAATGTACCAATAAAAAGTTGGATATATCATTAAATTATTATTTTATTAACATATTTGAACATACGAACATGTCATTTGAATGCCATTTGACACATTCCAACTCCCCTATCAACATAATCTCATCCGCACATCAACAAGATTCACATATTCTAAGTGGTATGTCTATGAAACCAAATATATTAATAAAACAATAATTTAATAACATTCATTAACAAATTTTAACAATATTTTTCCTTGAAAATTTTATACAGCTCAAGGTTAAAAGTTGAGAATTTCAATGATTAAAGATGAAATTGAAAATTAGGAAGTAAGGACATTTTAATATATTTAGCCAAGAAAACACGAAACTCCAATCTTACAAATATAAACTCTAGTAATCAACCTGAACATAGCTGAACTAGTTAAAACATATATCATCAATTAAAAGATCAAAAGTTTGAATCGTACCCATGTGTCGTGGAACTTAAATAACTAAATAAAAACCTAGCAGAAAAAAAAACATATACAAACTGCTGGAAAGATATAAATAAGTAAATATAAAATATCATATCATATCATATCATATAATATAATATTTATTTGTTTAGTTATTTATTTTGTTAATGATGATGATGATTATAAGAGATGGGGACATGATGGTCGGAGATGGGAAGCAAAATTATGAAGAATGAGCATTGGATGCAATTATATGCCATCAGAGTCTGAAACTGTTTTTCATTTTTTTTTTCTTATTTTATATTATTATTAACACTAAAAATCACATTGCCCCACATTAATCATCTCTCTCTCTCAGTCACTTTTCTTTAATATATCATTCCAATTCTGAAATTAAGGTTTTGAATTTGCTACCTAAGCCTATTACATTCTATATATTTAGTTTCAATTTTTTAATTTCCATTGAGTTCTCGTTTGCATTATGAACTGAATATAGCTTTGGTTTTTTTTTTTTTTTTCACTCTTCTTCATGTACAAAAAGTTTCAAAATCAAAGCTATTTAGTTAAAACCTTTCTAACTAATACTAATTTGGTGTTTTTAATAACAACATTCAATTTCTTTTTTAGAATTAAGGTTCTTGAATTAAATCCTTTCTTATGGATGTAGGGTGTTTTTTTTTTTTTTAAAAAATTATACTACAGTAAGAGGCGAGAATTTAAACTTTTGACTGGTAAGAGATGTTATTGATATTTTAACTAATTTAAATTACGTCCAAATTGATGAGTTGCGAGTTGATATAACTAGGTTATCATTGCCTATTAAAAATGGTTGTTGATGTCATAACCATTTTTTTTTAATTCAACAATATCTGAGGTGGAAGAATTCAAACATTTAACCTCTTGCTTGATGGTACATACTTGTTAGGAGTGCAAACAAATGTCCCACATTGGCTAGGGAAGAGAGTGATCATGGGTATGTAAGTAAGAACAATTATCTCCATTGGTATGGGGCATTTTGAGGGAACCAAAAACAAAGTCATGAGGGCTTATGCCTAAAGTGGACAATATCATACCAATGTGAAAATCTGTTGAGGGTTGTTGTCCCTATCAATACCAATATTGATGTCTTAACCAATTGAACCATGTTTAAGTTGACAAAATGTGAATCTTTTTACTTCTCGGTAATTGTTTTTTTTACAAATATATGATATTTCAACTTAAATATCTTAACCCATTATTGATCATTCAATTGACAAGGATCAATTTATACAAAATGCCTATAGTCAAAGTGAGTATAGCTCAATGGTAATTGATATGTACTATTTTCTTTTATGTTAGAGGTTCAAATCCTCATTTCATACCTTTGTTGAAAAAAAATAAAACTTGGATGAATATATTTTTATTTTTAAACTAAAAGAATTACAAAGGGCATTTCTATAAGCTCACAAATTTTACTACTAAGACGTATATCGAACTAATTTAAATTAAGAAAAAAACAATATAAGAAATATATTTAGTTTTATATGGTTTTTGAAGAAAAATAGAAATAGTCCCAGAAAAAAATGGAAATTGGTGGGAGTCAAAAACAGGCAATAATGGAGGGGGCAACATGAGAACATAGCTGACTAAGTAAGAGTGGTAAAATTGGGAATTTAGAAAGAAATGGGGGACCAAAAGGGAAAGAAAAGGGAATGGGAAACAAAGTAGTGTGGTCCTTAAATCTTTTTAAGCTATCGATTTTGCCCCTAACATGCGGTGAAATCCAAGCTAATCCAACTGGGTCCCACGCTTTTTTACTAATCCGTAATCCAATCTATGTCGTCACTGTCACTCTCTTCTCACAATGCCCCCACCAAAATACACTTTTTTTTTTGTTAATACAACGATGGCAGAAGCAAGAGATTAAACCATCGATTTTTAGGAGGATAATTAATGTTTTATTTACTATGCTATATTTGAATTGCAAGAATGACCTTTATTTGATTCAAGTTGGGTGAGGACTTAAATATTTTATTTCAATTCAGGTCAACTAGTTTAGGCATATATTCTCAACCAAGAAATCGAATGTTCGAATCCCTCCGCTCGCATATGTTATTGAACTCAAAATAAATAAATAATTAGTCACTTACTTTTTAACGTTTTTGCTAGAGAATGTTAAAACTAAAAACTTATTAAGAAGTAATGATACATAATGAATTGGAAAAAATTAGAGAAGAAATTAGGTCATTAAAGATAGTAAATTTTCTACCTACTCCATTAAATTTCTAAGAAGTTGGCATAAATTTGAACTTTTTCTCTCTTTGACGATCTAATCCTCCCTTAAATTTTATCAACTCACTAACAAAAATTGTCATAATTGAAAAATGCTAAAATGTATAAGAGGTTAAATTAATTTTTTTAAAAAACAATAGTAACTAAATTGTAAAAATACTCCTGCATTAGAAACTAAAATATACATGTAGCTTAAAAAGAAATAAGCAATATTATCTATATCCTGTTGATATTTTTTTAAGAGAAAAAAAAATCTTTATCTACACTTATATTTGGGAGTAATTTAAAATGACTTTTGATTGAAGTGATCCAAGTTAAAAACAATTTTTAAAGTATTTATGGTGTTTGGTTAAATAGTTAAAAATAATTTTTAAAAATTCTAAAAACACTTACAAAGTACTAAAAGTATCCAGGAGAAGTACTTAATAGTGTCTTTGCTCTCACTTAAAAGTATTTTAAAATAAAAATAAAAGTCATCCCAAACTCAAATTAGTTATAAATTTAAATTTACATTTTCAATTTCATACAATTCAAAAAATAATAATTCTTTTGATTTGTTGAATAATTTTTTGGTTAGATATATATTCATAGCCAAATACAAACATTCCTAAAGATAGGCAAGGTTAATCTTGTATATTCATTTTTTTTTTTTGTATTAGACTGTTAGGAGTACAAACAAAGTCTCACATTGATTAAGGAATGGAGTGATCATGGGTTATATAAGTAGGACAATTATTTCCATTGGTATGAGGCCTTTTGGGAGAACCAAAAGCAAAATCATGAGGGTTTATGCCTAAAATGGACAATATCATACCATTGTGGAGATAGGTAAAGGTTTTGTTGTCTTTATCAATTGGTATAAGAGCATGGCCTAAGCCTTGTTGTGTGTTGAAAAAATCCTCTGGTTCCGAATAAAGAGAGTTAGTGAGCCTTATAGTCATACAACATTGTGGATGATCCCCATATTGGACAAAAAGTGCTTAAGACAGCAAGCAAGTATAACTTTATCAATGATTCCTTGATAGAGGAGTAGATCTTTGTTCGAGGGGAGGAGGAGGTGGACGGTGCAATAGGGTGATTGTCATCATATCCCACAATGTGATCTGTTGCGAGATAGTCAACAGATTAGGTTGACAGAGGAGGCTCAAGTGGTACTTTGTTCGATGGGAGGATTGTTAGGAGTACAAATAAAGTCCCACATTGGTTAGGGAAGGGAATGATCATGGGTATATAAGTAGGACAATTATTTCCATTAGTATGAAACCTTTTGGGGGGAACCAAAAGTAAAACCATGATGGCTTATGCCCAAAGTAGGCTGTAACAACCCGAATTTTCCAATACGATTATTCTAACAATAATGCGGAAACGTAACAATCAAAACTAAAATAGACTTAAACAAATTTAGCTGAAGTAATTTCTTACAAAAGATTTCTAAAAGAAACTATTGAATCCACAACAACAACTTTCTAAGTCTTGTGCCAGAGTGTTAAACTTCATTTCTTTCAAAACTATCACTTGATCCTTTGTCTGAAAACATTTTGGAAAAACAAAAATGAGTACATAAATACTCAATAAGCAATTTCAACATCAAGTTCATAAATTCATTTTCTTCAAAACAAAACATAGAAATTCAGTTTAACAAATTATTTCAATAGTTGAATCAAAAATCAAATATTCATTCAGTCATTTTCTTTTAAACATTTTGAAAAAACAAAAATCTTTCAATTGAACAAAACTTTCAAATATCGAAACTTTCAATTCAATCAGTATTTTCAATCAATCACTACTTTCAAATATCAGAGTGGGAATATGCATTATTTGGGTAGCCTTCATAACATATATGATGGTTATCCGTCGGTAATACCAATCAATCAATCAGAACATTCAATCAGAGTTGTTGATAAAAATCGACCAGAACATTCAATTCAATTACTTAATTGTGAGGCCATGTGAGTGAAACACACACATGAATCTTCATTCCAAAGGAATGCCAAACCACAAATTGTGTCTTCCCACAAATAAGCTTCAATCAGTCAGAGATATCGATAAAATCGACCAGAACAATCAATATAATTACTTAAGTGTGAGGCCATGTGAGTGAAACACACACATGAATCTTCTTTCCAAAGGAATGCCAAAACCACAAATGTGTCTTCCCACAAATGTGTCTTCCCACAAATGTGTCTTCTCACAAATAAGCCAGAACAATTCCATCAATTCCAATTTAGGCTACTACCACAAATAAGCAAAACATTTACAAAACAGAAAATTGGCATATCCGGATAGCCCTTATTTCGATCAAAAATTCTTTTGTAAACATTTGAAACAAAACATGTAGTTTCAAATAACAATTTCAATAAAGATTCATCAAATCAACCATTCAAACTCAAAACCAAAACAAACTTACTTTCAATTCAAAATCAATCAAAACATATGTATTTCAAATTATCCAAAACGGCAAACATACTTTTAAATAGCAAAACACTTTAAAGCATACAAAACAATTTTGATCAATTTCAAATCATACAAAACATACTTTCAAACATTTGTCAAATAAACAATATTCAAAACATAATTGTACCAAAATTCTATTTTGGAAGGGATGTGGAAACTACTTACCTCGATCGATAATCCTACAATTCTCAATCTGAATCTCAATTCCAAATCTAGTCCCCTTTCTTGAACAATCATCAACTTTTCCTAAAAGTCCAAACATATCCAATACTTCACTGATCAAGAACCAAAATTTTATCTTAAAGGTCCAAAGCTTATCTAAAATATAAACAATCTTATCTATCCAATTTTTCCCATTCAAAACAATTTTTTGCATAAAAAGTTAGGGAAAATAGGGTCCTTGGACCAAAAAAATAGCACTGAAAAAACTAGGTTAAAAACACTTTAAAACCCAATTAAAAACATATTAAAATCGGTAAGATCAATACTTTTCAATACGAAATAAAATACCAAACAAATTTTCAATCCTACAACTTTTAAAACCTTCAAAACTATCATAAATTATAGACAAATAACCCAGAAAATTTTATGTTTCATAAAACAAAATTATTCTTCAAGATTTTAACATTAAAAGAATCAAGATTTGCCACTTTTTAACATCAAAATCAGATCTGAAAATTTTGGATAAAACTGCTGTAAAAACCTTTAAAACATACTCTTTTCATGTAGAAATCAAATGTATAAATTACACTTCAAAAACAAACATATAGTAAACTTTCTAGTGCTAAAAGAACCCAAAAAAATACTAAAAACAGTCACAAATTTAGGGGAAAATAAAAGCTGCAAAATTCTGAAAATTTTTTCTTTATCAAAACCTTCAATTTAATCCAAAAGCCATAAGATGAAAAACTTTGATAAAGAATTAAACAAACCAAAAAAAAAAACCTAAAAAACTTTTTAGGGCAAAAGATTTTAAGAATCTTTTCATTCTAAACAATCAAGAATGAAAACAAAACCCAAAATTTTCAAAGAAATATTCAATCAAAAAAGAAAACAAACTTGAAAATGGAAGAGAAGAAAACTTACTTTTTTTTCTTGAGAGAAGAAACTACAGAACGTCTTTTTTTTTTCCTCTCTTTTTTGCTGTCAAAAGGTTTTGCCAAAAAGGTTAGGGCTTAAGAGACTCTTTTTAAAAGAACTCTAATCAAAACCCTTAAGGGGCTGTTTGGGGCACTGAGTGGGTTATAATAATAGGGGGTTATAATAGTCTGTGAATTATAATAGTCTGTGAAATAATATAATATTGTTTAAAATGCAGAGTTGTTTAGTCTGGGGTTATAATAGTCTGTGTTTGGGGTGCAGAGTATTCCACAGGTTATTATAACACATGTTATTATAACTCTTGCCCCAAACAGCCCCTAAAAGATTATATTCTCTTTTTTTTTTTTTTTAAAAAGACTTTTTAAAAAAAAAGGAAAGTAAAGATTTATCTCTTAATTTTTTTTAAAAAAAAAACGATAAAATCCTAATTCAAAAAGGTTTTAAAAAAAACCAATAAAATAAATAAAATAAAAATTCTTTTTTTTTCTTCGGTTGTTACATAGACATCATCATACCATTGTGAAAATAGGTGGAGGTTTCGTTGTCCTTATCATCAAACATTTGTTTTGGCTAGGTTTAGATGTCTTGGTGTAACAACTCCTTAATTTTGTGGTTGAGTTTAGAAGTTCTCATAACTTTATTTGGGTATTCTCTTTAGTCAAAATTTTGAGTTTTTTAAACAACTTTATATCATAATTGGAACCAGATATTCATTTTAGAATATTGTGACAAATATGATGTGAAAGATTCAAACCTACAACCTTTTAAAGATACTTTAATTGTTGAGCTATATTCACATGTTGGTAATTTGAGGCGAGTATAGACTCAACCTTTTTTTTTCTCGGGTTAAAATATACATAGGTAAAAAGTTGAGTTTTCTTTTTTATTATAAATTAGTTTTTATTTTTTAAAAAAATGGAGAGAAAGTCCAATTCATAAAGACATATATCCATGTCAAGGACCTTCCCCCCACATTCAAATTAGGAATCCTACCACCAAAGGTGGGGAGAAAAAAAGAAAAAGAAAAAGGAAAAAGGAATCCTAAGCCTAAAGCAAACTCTCTCTATCACAAAATGATGCATTATTAATATTACACTCCAAGACATCAAAATGGGCTGCATTTGTGGGACCCCTTTGATCCCTCACAAATTGCAGTCAATAAACACAGCCTCTGCTCCTTTTCTTATTGCACAAAATAATATGATGATTTGATCTCATATCTCTTTCATCTGCACACACACACAGAGTACTATAGCCAGCCATCCCCACTTCAAAATCTATCTCCTTGAATATTATTTTATTTCTTTTATTTTTATTTTTATTTTTTATTTTTTACTAAATTATAAAAAAAAGACAGTCATTTGTTTTCAAAATATCTATTCTTTTGAAAGTTACAATATTATCCTTGTTCTTTCATAAATATTTCAAAACTATTATTGAAGTACAAATCTATTAGATGTTGGACGATAAAGTCGATATGACGGTGACTTGAAACGGTATAGTGGTGACTGAAACACTTGCATAGATTAAGTCTAAAATAACAGTGTTCTGACACGTCGATTTTTTGTCCAACGTTCTAATAGATTTCTACTTCAATGATAGTTTTCAATGATAGTTTTGAAACATTTTATGAAAGGTCAAAGGTAATATTGTAATTTTTTTAAAAAAATAGAAGTATTTTTTAAATAGAGAACAAAGTTTAAGGGTATTTTTTTATAAATTTAGCCCTTTTTTTAGAATTCTTTTTTAGAGGGCACTTTTTAAAAACCTTTTCTGTCTCAATGTCTTCTATCTATCTATCAATTCTTTATCTTTTTATTTATTTAGGAAGATTTTTTACTCTATTATTTGCCCTAGTGAACTAATTTTAACCATAACCTTTTAATTCATTAAACTTAAATAAGCTATGAGATTAATGCCTTCTCAAAACTTAATTAGAAAACTACTTAAAAACAAACCGATAAATAATAAATAATTGAACCAACAAAACATTAAAAAATAAGACCTAAAATGCTCAAACTCAACCATGAAATATCGAATTTAGCCACAAAATCAAGTGGGTAAAAAAAGTCCTCAAACTCAATAGCAAAATGCTCCAACTTCGATGAAAAAAAAAAAAAAAAAAAACATGACATGATTAGAAAAATCTAACACCCATAAAAATAGTTTTGTCAAGCTACAAAAATGCCCATAATAAGCCACAAATCATTAAAAAAAAAATGTATTAAGTTCTTATCAATTATATATATCCCCCATAAAAGTAGTTTTGTCTAGTTTGAATTTAAAATTAGCTCAATGAATGAAGCGTAGAAGAGAAAAAGAAAAAAGCAAAAAAAAAAAAGAAAAAAAAAATCTTTTCTTTTTCCTAAACATGATTTATTTTAATATACATATCCATGAGCATCTAATTCTGATATTTGTTCTGGCACTATTCCATGATTAGTTATAAATATTAATCTCAATTATTTTTTCTTTTGAAAATATAGCATTTATGAGATGTGGGATGACATTTGAACTTTTAATCTTATAACAAAGGATATCAATTCTTTAATCATTGAACCATGCTCATATTGATTACGAGACTATCATTATGTAAATTCGTTTTGTAGGATAGCTTACTCAATTTATCATGAATGTTGAGGTAATCTATATTCATGCATGTTGTCATAATCTACCCTAATTAAAACAAAATATCACAAAATAGTAGTTAAATTATAAGTACAAATATAGTAAAAAATTAGAATTCTTGTCAATTCATACTATTCCATGATTATTATGATTATAGTTTAACTAACATCTAGGCTCGACAGTTGCATAAAATTGATGATTATCATTAAAATTATAGTTAAAAAAATATTGTATTGACGATTATTTGGTAAAAAGTGTTTTATTTAAAAATATTACCATATACGCTATATTTGCAAATATTTATGAAAATAAAACTACTCACTCAAATTCCTCCCTGTGATCATGAAAACTAAAATCAAAGAAATATGCTCATGAGTCTTAGTAAGAATTCCAACCATCTAAATTAGGAAGCGAATACTATTCAATTATAACTGGTACATAAAGTAGCTAGCGACCATCATCATTTTTTAATGGTTAAATGCATGAAAGAAATTTTTTTACCATACATCTCCATTGACTCTAGTGATTATGAAAATGACATCTACATAATAATCACTCCTGATAATTTTATCCCAATTTAGAAATAACAAAACCAAACTCTCAAATAAGCCCAAGTAGTGCAAGTTAAAATCCTAGGATGTATATCTAAGAAAAATTGGTTTAAAAGTAAACTAAAGTGTCAAGCAAAACTCATATATAAATGAGAGAAATGCAAATATTGTAAGCCTCATGATGTCACCAACAGCATGTTTCCCTACATCATCACACAATATATATAGATGTGAGCATGGAGAAATATAATACTCATAAGGAAGTACATCTAGTCCTCTAAAACAAAAGACAAGTCAATATGAACATAGCTCAATTTACATAAAGTATGTACCTTCGACTAAGAGGATAGAGGTTCGAATCTCTCACCCTATATATTGTAAAAAGACGTAAGACAAATAAAAAAATACACATGGAAATTGTTGGGATCCTTAATATACCATCAATAGCAGGTCATTTATAAAAAGAATTTGGGATGAATTTTGAAAAAATAATTTATAATAAAATCCTTCTTCTATAAGAAGTTTTTGAGAGAAGCACACTAATTAAGTGCTTCTTACTAAAATTATAAAAAAAAAAAAATTAAATTCTTTGGAGTATTTTTTCTAAAAATTTTTAAATCATTTTTTTATTAAGTAACCAAGCACCAAGAAAGTTCTAAAAACTTTTTTTTTAATTGATTAAAATACCTTTCACCCTTTTAAAGGCCATCTTCAACTCGTCAATAAATTACAACCAAGCAAAATAATAACAATAATAATAGTGACACCAAAATTTGCTTGAAAAAAAAAACCCTTTATGGGAGAGGAAAACTTTAGTACTTATTCATAAAATATATATATATATATATATATTCAACTACCTTATTGTTGAAATTTATGCCCTAAAACCTCGTAATTAATAACTTATTTAATAATTAATAATAATTTTGATTATTTTATTTGCAATATAATATTATCCATTATATGAAAAATTCAAGGTTATTAGTGTAATCTTGAACAATATGTGGTTGACAAACGAGAGGATCATTTTTGAGGTTGGGTGTCTTATCGTGGCAATACTATTGATACGGCCCACTTTGTAATAGTTACAAATAATTTGATCCAAATTGTTCATGTGGAGACATATGAGTGTGGATATTTTATATAATGAGTTTGTAGAAGAATGGACCATGAAATATTTAATCTCTCTTTATAAATCCATTAATTGAGAAGATTAATATTCCATTAGGATGATCATATGCGACTCAATCTTAATCTTGAGTGAGTTATGAACTCCTGCCTGTGAGGGTTTGTCCTTTGATTTGCATGGGTGACAGTGGCTTTTGTAGCCAATTCAATATGCCTACCATTTTATGGACTTGACCAAATAGGGAGCTGAGAACATAATCTTACAATATGGAATTCACTCATTCCTATATAGGGTAAGTAGATGAGTAGTTCCCTTAAGTGTTGATTTCAGGACTTGAACAATGGGCCCCACCATCTCACTGGCCCAAGAGGGACTTAGTTTATGGTTGGATTATGAACAAATTGTTTATTAGAGGATCAGTGGTACTTAGGGTGCAAGATGTAATTATAGGAGTAAAACGAACTTTTGACCCAACTATAATTACAAACAACTCGTGAAGGACCGACTTGCATGTAGTGATTATATCCATGGACACAACTTATCCTTCAATGCATAAGAGTGCAACTCTAGGTCCATAGTAGAGTGGCCCTAGAGTTAATGAATGAAAATTAATTAATTAAAAAGTTTAATTATGTAATTGATAAGCCAATTTAAGCATGACAAAATAGGGTGCATTTTGGGCAAATTGTTGGCTTTTGAGGTCTTTGTTTTATTAATCTTGCTTACTTTTTTGTTTGTTTATGTTTTATCTCCTTGTAGGTTGTGTTTTGGCATTCATTTGGGTTTTTAAAGGATGAAGACAAAGGTTTAAAGTGGGATTTGTGGCAGCAGGATAGCGCCTAGGCGCTGCGATAGGAGGCAGACGCACAGCAGAATGGCGCCTAGGAGCCACTCTGGGCGCCTAGGCGCTGAAGCTCGGGCAGAATCATTTTTTTTACAGCGCCTAGGCGCTGCATCGCAGATCTGTTTTAAAAAGGGGTGTCTCAAAACACAGGGGGGTCGATTTTTAGATGATTTTTAGGGCAGAAAGGGGCGAAACACAGGGGCAAAGAGGGAGAACGACCAAGGAAGAAGAGATTGCTCAATCTTTGAGGTCTTTAGCAACCAAAAAGGAGTAGAGCTAAGCTTAATTTGTTCATATTTTACTTCTCCCTTCTCTTTTGTTGTTTGTAAAGACCCAAATGATGACTTTTTCTGGTTTTGTGAAGTTTTACAATATGAACTAAGTCTTCTTTTCTAGGGCTTTGATGTAATCAAATACTTGAATCCTACTCTTTCTTAGTTAATGGTTGATGTCTCTATTTCATATATGGTTGTGAGATTGCTTTTGTACCTAAAGTATGTTTGGATTTGGTCAATCTTTACATTATTCCTATGTCATGGTTTGAGGTTGAGAAACAAGAACCATTGATGAACTAAAGCATTTTCCCTAATTTACACTTGAGATAGAGATATCCTTGTGGGTTTTGTGGCAATTTTAGGTTCTACGGGCTTAGTATTTGATTTGTTTGAATTGTCATAGAGATATAGTCAATTTACACTTCAATGAATATCGTTATTGCTTGAGAAAGAATATCGAGTCTATAGGGTAGAGCTTGCCAACAATCTTGAAATAGAGGAAAACATGAGCTATTAATGAACAAAGAGTAGGAGGAAGTATTTGGTGAAATCATTGCTCTAGAGTTTTTTACAAAAATTGGTTTTATCCTCTATTTTTGCTCTATAAATTGTTGAGTTTAATCACATTTTCTTTTTCATCAAGCAAGTTAAATTTCCATTCATCTTTGAAAATTAGGTACTTAGATAAAATTGAAGCTGAAGAATTTGGTAATTGGTAACTTTTAGTCCCTGTGGAGAACGAACTTTGATTTAAATCACTGTATTACTTGTAACGATTCGTGCGCTTGCGAATTCGACCAACAGTAATTAATTTTGTATCATTGTAGCTTATAATCTGTAGCTCCATAAGGTCTCATTGCTAGCTTATAGTAACATTAAAAGATTAATTTAGTTGAAAGAAAAACTTGAAATGTTCAAATTAATATTTAATTTGAAGTGTTCAAATTAATATTTAATATATTAAATATAAAAGAGGAAAATATATTTATTGTATTTGATACATTAAATATTAAAATTTAAAATGTTCAAATTAATATTTAATTTGAAGTGTTCAAATTAATATTTAATATATTAGATATATTAAATATAAAAGAGAAAAGTATATTTATTGTATTTGATACATTAACTATTAAAATAATTAATGTATATTAGATACATTAAATAAAAGATATTTATAAAATTTGAATAAGATTCAAATAAATAAATATCGTAGGAAATTTTAATGAAATTCAAATTAAATAAGTATAAGATATATTTTAATATTAGATATTAAAATATAATATTTTAATTATGGCAAATATTTACCCTTGGTCTCTATAAATAGGATCCTTTAGGTTGAGTCATTAGAGATAACACACATCTTCTCAATAGAGAATTAGAGAATTCTCTCTAAACCTCTTCCTCTCCAATCTCTTGTGGATTTTCTTTCAAGAGGCTCCCACAAACCTTGGTCCTGTGTTCAAGTCATAACCAGGAAGACTTTGTGGAGGAGATAAAGACTCGCCAGAAATATCTCCATATTTACTCCAAGTAAGTTTGCTTAATCTTATATTTTAGTTTAATTTTAAGTAAAATCAAAGATGATCAAATGCTTCTACTGCGGAGTGAAATATTCATTCTTTCACTTATATTATATAGTCTTGAACAGTATGTGATTGACATACAAGAGAATTGTATTCAATAAGTAACTTACAAATTTCACAGCATATAGATTAGATTGAGGATATATATGTTTGGGATTGTTTTTGAAGACTACAAAAGTGATTATAAAAAAATCTTAACCGTTTTTAGTATTTTGTAAAACTGATTATAAATTAATTTTAATAAAAGTAATTTTTCAACCACGTTGATTGTAGCTTCTCAAATTAGCTTTCCTAAAAATCTGGTTGATTTGCTAACAAACTACTTAATTAGGCTTAGCAAGAGATTGTTGTAGCTTTTAAAATAATTGCTAGCAACTGTATTTTTTGAAAAATCAACTGTAATATGAAGAAAATTAGTGTTTGGTAAATTTCAGCTTTAAACTTGAAAAAGCAGGCTACAATGTTTGGAAAATGAATACCAAATTGTTGTGATTTATCTATAATGACTAAAAAAACATACTATCAAAATTTCAATAATTTTTTTAAATAATTTATAATGTCTAAATAATTGTTTAAAGTGTTATATGTTTTCAATTAATTCTTTTTTGTTTGCTCTAAATTATTTGTTAAATATTAAGAGAAATAGCTGCATTTTTTTATTAAAAAAAATATCCTAGTATTAATTATTTTTTAAAAATAGTTACAATTATCTAATCAATTTGAAAAAATAAAAATAGAATTTGGTTGTGTGAGAAAAATATTAGATATATAAAATCAAAAGATAAAATTGAAATTTGAAATTTTGTTAAAAAGATGCACCAGATATTATGAAAATCTAATTTTAAAAGCTAGTAGAAATAAATTTTGAGAATGTACATGTTTTACAAAAGTGATTTTAACGGATTCTTGCACAATTATTTTTACCAAATAGAAAAAACAGTTAAGATTTTTATTTAATCTCATAAAGCTTTCAAAATCAATCCCAAATGTACCTTGATCGAGTATCTCATCTTGATATGTAACACTGTTGGTTACTTCCCACTTTGTAAAAGTTATATACAAATCGTATCAATGATGTCATTAAGATAAGGTTCCTAGCTCTTTCTATATACTGTAGACAATTTATGTTACCTTTTAAACTAGATCCTCTCATACGAACAATACCTCACATACCTAGATTAAGTTTGCACGTGGTAACTTTGGGAGCTTTTGATAAATTGATGATAATTGAATACAAGATGCATATATGTTAAAAGAAAACAATTAATTTCATTATATTTTGATATTTATAATAAGATTACAAGATTTTAATTAAGACATAAACTCCAATATAAGGAATCTTTGGTAAGTTTCTACAATCACCAAAGTGACTATAACAACCATCATCATTAAGCTATCTTATAAAATAAGATTATTTTATTAAACACATATATTAGCTAATTTGAGCATAGCTCAACTAGTTAAGGTATATGTCCTTGACCAAGAGGTTTGAGGTTCAAATCTCCCACACCACATTTATTGAACTTAGAAAAGAAAAAAAATATATAATAAATACATATATGAAACACGTGTGACATTTTTAAAGATTAATTTCCAATACTCATTGCCAACATGAGCATAGTTCAACTAGTATAAAACATAATCCTCGATCAAGAGGTCAAATATTTGAATATCTACCCCACATATTGTCAAAAAAAAATCTCACACCCATTGTTATCATTCAAACACACATCTCTAATACCCATAATTCTTGATGTATCATTTCTCATCATTACAACTTCAAAGTCAACTAGCTCAATAGGATGATAAAAAAGAAATCACACTTTAACTTGGTTTATGCATGTACGCAACTAAACTCCAATATATGTATCTTTGCATACAAAGTTAAAAACATGTATCCTTCACAAATGATAAACATTTTTCTTCGTTCCTTGGGTCAAATTTTTTTTAATTCTCTTTTTCATTTTCTATATTCATTTTTCTTATGGATTAATTTCTTTTCTTACAATAAAAACACGAATGTCTTCATTGGATTTGTTCTATAATCTTTCTCTATCATTTTGATTCTTATTATGCTACTTATGATTTCTCCTCTCATTTTTTATAACTCAAGCTTTTGACATATTTTATTGAAGGGTTATTGTCTTTCCGTCTCACTTCCATTCAACAAATTTTTTTTTACGATACTTTTAATGACTTTCTTATCAAAAGATAAATTACTCAAAGAGACATCTAATGTCTATATCTATCTTGTAAAGAACTTAATAAACAACTTGCCTAGAGTTTTATATTTTAAGCTCATTTGTATGTTAGAGAACAACACAATGCTTAACACATTTCATTGTGAATGTTTTGCGATTGGTGTGTCCCTTGATTGTATTTAAGATTTTCTTTCACATCAAGAAAGTTTGGTTGCCTACTATCTATATTTTTTATTCGTATAGCTACTCCAATATCTTTCATAAAGTGTCTCAATTGACAATGTTGGGAGTGCGATAATATACGTTGTCATCAATCTATTAAGGTATATTTCATATTATTTCCATGACCAAACGTTATATAAATCACCTTTGTACATATATTTCATTTCCCTTTAAGTTAAATTTGATGACTCTCCTTTTAATAAAAACGTTATTTTTTTTTTGGCAATAAGTAAATATAGTCCTCCATTTTTCCTTTAACAACTACCAATATTTTATCAAGTAATTAGATTTTCTTTATGAAATGTTGTTAGAAGTCATACTCCAGTGGACCCTTAATACACACTGAATTTTTCTAAAAATTATTAGCCTATATGGGCCTTGGCCAAGGAGTGTCAAATGATTAAAGTATTGAATTTAACAAACTTAAAACTAAAAGGTTAGGTCCCGTTGATAACTATTTGGTTTTTGATTTTTGGTTTTCAAAAATTAAGTTTGTTTTCTCTCAATTTCTCTACAATAGTTTTCATCTCCCTTAAGGAAGCATTTGAATTCTTAGCCAAATTCTAAAAAAAAAACTACTTTTTAAAAACTATTTTTTTTAGTTTTCAAAACATGGTTTGGTTTTTGAAAACATAGGTAAAAGGTAGATAACAAAACAAGTAAATCCATGGATCATAGTAGTATTTATAGGCTTAATTTTCAAAAACCAAAAACTAAAAACTAAATGGTTATCAAACGGGGCCTTAATAATTAGCTTTAAATATTTAGCTGAAAAAGAAGTTTAAATATTTTATTTTGAAAAATTATTTAATTGGTTATTTATTTGATTTTCTTTAAAAAAATCATGAAAAAAATGTACTTCTGATTCATACATTTTACAAAAGTTTCACATTTATCTAAAATTTTAAAATGTATGACATCAGTTTTCAATATACATTAACTTGAGAAAAGTTTTCAATATACTGATAATTTAAGATGTTTGAATCATATATCCTTAAAACACAAATGCTACGATATAACACAATTTATTTTAATGTCATTTTACAATCGTCATTATTTGAATATATAAGATGATAACTTTACACTGACATTGTTTCTAATACCACCAGCAATATATTTATTAGCATAATTGGAACTTGAAACCTGTAAAAAAAACCCGTAGCAATGCTTTTAAAATAATTATTAGCTCTTAGTATAACTAATTCCAGTCCAATCACACAAATACGTTTCAACAAAACACAATTCCAAAACAAATTTACATAATAATGGTTCCAAACACAATATTCTAATTTCGCTCAATTGAAACAAAAAACACAAATCAAAGAAGCATATGCAACACAAACTACTATTCCATTTCATTCAATTCAGTTGAAAACAACACAATGCTCTTAGAAACCAAATCCTAATATATTTCATTTCATTGCTAAATAACCAAACTCTCGTAACAGAGTTGTTTAGCTACACAATTGTTATAAAAGCTACAAAATTCTGATCATTTACAAAACTGGCTAAAATGCTACCAAAGTTTAATTTCAAAATAGCCACCTATGATAAGTACTAAAAAGCATATGATACTCAAATGATGAAGTTTGAAACATGATCTGCCTATTCAGCTCGTAACTCGTCGCGTTGTACTTGTGTAAAAGCCTTCTTAGTATTAAACCACATGAAAACAAAAAGAATAAATTATTGTAATTATATGTGAAAAAGTACAATGTATATGTAAATATAACAGTGAGGAGGTATGTTACATACGAGAGTTTTAATAGAGACATCTGGATTATGAAAAATCTCTCTCATGAACTTCATGACATAATACTCACATTCCACTCTACCTTGTTGGCATGGACACTACAAAACATATAAATAAATAATAATATTTAAATTAAAAACACTAGAAAACATATGGTAACAATTGATATAATTCATTTAATTTACCTTTACGGGTATCCAATTAACAGTATTAGTTTTCTTTATATTTGATTGTTACGTACTTTGGGCCACACAAATCCTCATTACCCTAAATAATATTGAAAAATGTACAAAAAGAAGCACATAATGTTTAACAAACTTTAAAATAATCACATACTAAATTAACTTCCAATACTAAACAAACTTACATATTCACAATGTTTTGGAGGTCGTCTCTCATGCTAGGATGTAGGGAATCGAAAAGATAAATTGTATTTGCATGTACATCCATAACACACAATACCCAATGACGTCTATCAAAACCAATCAATATGTGTGTAATTATCACTATTAAATTATAGCAATCTTAAATCCAGCTAACTTACTTATTTAGACTCTTACCCAAGATTATATGGAATGAGCACCATTTTTCGTGGTTGTTGTAGTGAAAAAATATGTGCTACTTTTCTTACTCGATCCTCCAGAGTACCAAAACATGGTACAATATCGTTCGAGTTCACTACTCTGAACGAATTTAGCCATTCTATGTCCTCAAAGTATTTTCAAAGAAACCTGTATCACATTTTTTCACAAATGCATGAGACTATAGATAATTTAATAGCTATAAATAAAATTATAGTATTATTAAAAATACATTTACTTACGAGATATAGGCTAATATGAAGCTATTTGATATCTCTACTATTGTACAAAATTGCATGATATCTTCTGGCATAAGATAGAGTTTTTTACTTTTTCCAAATACTTTATCAGTTAGAGACACGTGAACTGGATCATCCTTGCCAAGTTTTTCAGCATATCGATAAAGAATCTTGATGCATGAAGGAACAGTCGTATGACTAGGAAAATTATGTTTAATGGGTGCTTTTTGTTTAGAATTCTATAAAAAATGCAATATAATAAAAATATTCGATGTATATTATATATAACTACATTTAAACATTTTGATTGAGAAACATACCTTGACATTTTTAAGTTTTCGATGATGGTGCAAAACCGACATCATTGGGTCATTTGCGATGACGTTGTAAATCGCCTTCTTTTATCAAAATAGGTGCGCCATCTATGAAATATTTTCGATGACGGTGCAAACCCGATGTTAGGGACAACGACCCTCAACAGATCTCCACATTGATATGATATTGTCCACTTTGGGTATAAGCCCTCATGGCTTTGTTTTTTGTTTCACCCAAAAGGCCTCGTACCAATGGAGATAGTGTCCCTCACTTATAAATTCATGATCTTCCCCTTATCTAGCTGATATGGGACTTTGGTCGCACTCCCAACACCCGACATCGTAGGGTCATTTTTTATGGAGGTTTAAATCCATCAACCTTTATCAAATTTCCAAAAAATTTCGTAATTTCCTGTGAAAATAGGCGTGTTTTTTCTAAACCGACATTGATTACAAAAGGCCAATTGCACAACTGATATCAAAGCTTGAATTTGTTGTAGTGCATACATTTAGACTGCTGATACATACATTCAGACCAAAAAACTTCAAGGTCTTACCGAGCCAGTGTCATTGCTCAGAAGCTATCTCCTTCGCCCAAAGTGTCACCAGAATTATAGGCCAAGAGGTATTGAAGATTTGGTGAGGATCGGAAGAAGAGCTTTTACTAGTCTCCTCTACCTCCACCACCACCAAGTGTTCAAAGAATTTCCTCAATGAAACCAAGCTCTTGGTTAAACAATAATGATGTATCTCATCGAAAGGATTTGAGAAGAAGCTTCACTGGCAAGCTCAGAAGTTTAATTCGTGATACAAGAGATGGTATTGATATATGATGATCTAGAGTCTCAAGATTTTAGTAACATTTTTAATAACAAAGGCTAATTGTTAGAATCAAAATCAAATATTTAGAAATATATTTGAACATGGCTAAAGTTCAACAATAACTGAATTTAATCAAAAGAAAAACATTTCTCAAACTCAAAAGACAAAGAACTATATATTAATTATGTTTTTCCTAAAAAATAAAAACTTTACTAATTTGGGAGTAAATGGTAAGATTGAAAAAGAGTTAGATGTGATGCTGAGCGTGCATGGGAGCAATGATCATAGCAGAGCTTGTCCAGCATCCGACAGTGGATGAACAAGTTTATTTCTGATGCTCTGCTTCCCTTTTTAATATATTAGACACCAAACCATCCAACCACATAATTTTCTCGAGAAAATTACAAAACTATGTTTTGTTTTTTTTTTTTTTTTTTTTGCTTGACTACCCTTTTAATATTACTATTGACAAACCACTACCTTTTTAACAATTTTCTCGCCAAACAAACAACATTTTCCCGACAACCCTTGCACCAAAACACGACGCATACATACATGCATGTTTTGAAATCGTATGCTGTTTTTTTTTTTTTTTTTGTTCTTTTTCTTTTTCCTGTAGTGAACCACGTGGATGTGTGCATCAAAGTTTGTAGAGATCTGGCCAAAAGCGATTGCTTAGGCGAAATTTCATGCTTAGTTAAAGGCTGACTCTTTGGAGAAAGAGAGAGAGAAAAAAGCAACTTATATAATTGTAGCTAGAGAGAGAAAGAGAAAGAGAAACACACATGTGATTCATCTAGTAATACTTACCTACTGACCCGTGGGAACAAGCTAGAAATTTTTATAAGGAATTTTTATAAGGAAAGGTAAAATTTTACCTTTCAACTTTTTACGTACATAATCTTTTAATTTTGAAAATGGAAGGGGAAATACCGATTTTTTTTTATAAAAAATCTTAACTTTTCAATACAAAATTTTAACAGCAGAGAGGGGCAATTGCCCTTCTCCTTCCCTCTTTGTTTTTGCCCTTGCTGACTAGTTAGCAGGTATAGGTATCTTTTTATGGATTATTACTAAAAATTTAACAGTTATTTTACTTTTTTTAGAAAAAGAAAAAAAAATTCTTCTCTTATCCTTTTAGCATTTCTATTTTCTCGTTGTAAAAAACATAATGGGTTTCAGAAGGAACTTCTTATTGCCAAAAACATATTGGTTGTGTATTTCATTAGATCAGGAAATTTCCTATACTATGGTAGTATGGGTATTACTTCCATTAACTGTTTGTCACATTAACATTATTTAAAAATAATGTGTAGTTCAGGAACATTATACTAAAGAACTATTTATAAAAGAAAATTCTTAGTGTAAATATAGAGAGTAGGTATCATGAAAGCATTAGAAAATTTTCCATCTTGTAGTATCTACTACTGGAGAAATTATTCGGCGAGGTCACCATAATGTAGCTGGTAGTTTTGCGCCGTTAGATGTGGGAGAGAGAAATTGTAAAAGTGCTTCGCTTTTGTATCTAATAATTATTAGGAGTAGAAATATTTTTAGATTTATTTTCAACTATTGTCAAGAAGCAACTACATTGTAGTGGTCTCGTTGAATAAATTGTCTTATCGACCGATTAAGAGGTAAGAATTAGTTTGAGGAGAGAGAAAAATAAGGAATACATGTGGATGTATGTGTATATTTGTTGCATTGGATCCTTCGCCGAAGTGGACAATTTGAAAGCTCTTTTTTTCTTTTCCCTCACTCTCTGTCTGCCTTTTTCTCTCTCTACTCGGAACACCTTGAGAGCTAAAATCCAAAGCGTTGAAAATCACAAGACAAAGAAGAAAGACATGTAGTGGCTTTGATAATTATATATCCCTCTCTTTCAAATCGTATATTTCCTATTATATATCATCATCAATTTGCACAATCTCCTCTCTCCATCTCTAATTTCTCTCTCTCAATTTTTCTTTTTTTTATCTTCCATGCACGTATTTTGACTTGATGGGCCTCTTCAATTCCAGTATTTTACTCTCTGAAAATGATGTAAACGCCATGGAATTCACCTTTCTTCTGCGATATGTAAATTCCAAAGAAGAAGAAGGAGAAGTGAAAGATGGAAGCAAATCAGTTGAAGATGATGACAATGGGTTCAAAACTCCGACGTCTTTGGATCATAAAATCCCGACAAGTCTCCGGTGTCCCATGGCGCCGAGAAAACCGAAATCTCGGCCGTTGACGAAGCGGAAGGCGGCGGAGCGACAGCGTCTGTTGCTGGATCTGTCCAGTGAGATTCAGTCTTTGTTTCCAGCTGATTTTCTTGTAGGCCTCGGTGGTAAGATCAAGAGGGTTAGACAAGAAAGAAACAAAAACCCTTGATCCATAACTATAAATGTACTACTGGTTTTTTTTTTTTTTTTTCTCCCTTGGTTTTAGTTGTTAAAATTGATCTTGTAGAAATATGGGGTTTCTCTGTTTAGATATGATCTCTCCTCCGGCCGTCTTCTCCCGCGGCGGCCAGGTGCAACTTGTTAGCTTAAAAGCTGAATTTTAACATAATATCATAACAAAGTTTATGAATTGTCTGATTCTTTTTTTCTTTTTCAAGTTTGCAAGTATAAGTTTCTTATGATCTATTGAATTTGCAATTTATGAATGTCTTGATGATCTGATGATCGATAATTGAGATGATAATAAGGGTCGTTTCACATCTACTGAATTATCTTCATGATTGAATGTTTATGAATTGTTTGATGATTTGATTCTATTTTAGGTTGATTTTAGTGGAAAATATCATATTTAGTGCAATTGGAAAGCTAGGTCAAGAAAATAAAAAACACATAGGATTCTCAGCAATGGCGCTTTTGATTGTCTTTCTCTACTTAATTTATTCTCTCTCTCTACGGTTGACTTTGGAGATCAAGAAAGTGGGTTTGGTTTTTTTAAGGTCATTTTGACTTGTGTTTGAAAGTGTTGGGAGTGCTAACAAAGTCCTACATTAGTTACGAAAGGAAGAGATTCATGGTATATATAAGTGAAGACAATTATCTCTATTAGTATGAGGCCTTTTGGGAACCCAAAAGCAAAACCATGAAGGTTTATGCCTAAAGTAAACAATATCATACCATTGTGGAGATATGTCGAAAATATTGTCCTTATCAATTGGTATCTGGGTCATGGTAAAAACTTAGTTGTGTGTCGGAGAAATCCTCAAAGTGGAACAAAGATTAGTGAGCTTCGGTCGTGCTCTATCTGGGTGTTCTTCCCTCACCTGTGTAAGAGCAAGTGTCATGCTCTATCAGGATGTTCTCTTTCTGACCTTGATAAGAGCAAATGTGATCTGTGTTTATGCTCTATTTGGATGTTACCTCGAAATGAAGAGCAAGCTCTCAGTTAGGAGTTGACGGATTTGTTTGAGGGGAGGCTCAAGTGTAGTACTTTGTTTGAGGGAATGATTGTTAGGAGTGCTAACAAAGTCTCACATTGATTAGGGAAAGAAGAGATTCATGATATATATAAGTGAGGACAATTATCTCTATTGGTATGAGGCATTTTGGAAGAACAAAAAGTAAAGACGAGATATGTCGAGGTCATTGTTCTTATCAAAAAGACAATTAATACATAGAACCAAACATCCTCTGATCCTCCATGGAAATGACCTCTGAGAAAGGAAAAAGGAAAGAGTACAGGAGAAGGATGTTTTTTCTTTTGCAGACGATCTAAAATTATTAAAAGCGACATAGCTTTTGAAAACTGCAAGGGTTGTTTTTTTTTTTTTTCTCTTTTTTCTTTTTTATTGAATAATTTTTTAAAATCTCACGCCTTTCCTCGAAAATAGTTCATCCTAAGATGCCTTCTTTGCAGTTCCCCAAATGTCTAATCATTAAACTTATTCCACACTGTCAGTTCCAATGTAACGAACTCTACCCTCCCTAATTTTTTATTTTTTCCTTAAACATTTTTAACCCATGATACTATAAATTTAGTCATTGTAATTTGATCCTTTTATTTATCTAGTCCTTAAAATTTAAAACTTTTTTTTAATTATAGTTTTATAACCTTATGGTTAAACTATCAATGAAGTAGTGACATGACATGTATATTAGATCAACATTTTTGTTGAAAAAATATTGATGTTCATGAAATCGAAACAAACTTTAGTTTAATTGACGTTGATGTTGCATATAGTTAAACACATTGATGGAATACTTTCAACTATGCCAAAATTTTATCTAATGAATACATCCACTTTTTGTTAATGATAATGATGGAGACTTAAACTGAAGTACAATTCAAAATTAATTAAAACTTTTTAAAATTTAGAAACTAAAATAAATGAATTAATTGTTTGAATTATCGGGACTAAATTTATAATTTAATTTTTTTAACTACAAATATTTGAGAGTTATATGCTCTAAACAATCTTAACAAATCACTTTCTCAACATTATAATAGTTATAAGTTTCTTCCATTTAATATATATAGAGTTGTATTGATATAGTTTGAAAATAATATTTACTTGTACTAATTTTTTAGAATATTTTTATTTATTTATTATTTTTTTTTAGTTCTAGAACATTTTTATTATAAATGTGGAACACTGAATTTGAACCCATATAGCCTATAAAATGAAATACTAAGGCCCCGTTTGATAACCATTTGGTTTTTGGTTTTTGATTTTTGAAAATTAAGCCTATAAATACTACTCACATCCATGGATCTACTTGTTTTGTTGTCTATCTTTTACCTATGTTTCAAAAACCAAGCCATGTTTTGAAAACTAAAAAAATTAGTTTTCAAAAACTTGTTTTTGTTTTTAGAATTTGACTAATAATTCAAATGCTTTCTTAAGAGACACATTGTACAGAAATTAGGAGAGAACAAGCTTAATTTTCAAAAACCAAAAACCAAAAACCAAAAATCAAATGGTTATCAAACGGGGCCTAAATATCTTACCATTTAGTTTTTGGTTTCTTGGGTTTTAAAATTAAGTTTACAAGTACTACTACTCTCACCAGTGATTTCTTTATTTTGCTATCCACTTTTAAAATGTTTTCAAAATCTAAACCAAAATTCGAAAATTAAAAAAAAAAAAGGTTTTTTAAAACTTTTTTTTTAATTTGACTAAGAATTAAATGTGTTTTTAAAAAGGTGAAAAACACAAAAAATAAAAAATAAAAAATAAAAAGGTGAGAAACATAATTTTAAAAATAGAAAATTAAAAACAAAATCATAGAAAAGTTTGTTTAATTAGGATGCTAAATAATTAGCTCTTTTAGATTTTAATAAATGTATATAAAGTAGTTTTGTGACAATGTTTAAGAAAGAGGAAAGAGTGGACTTGTCCAAGTATAATTGACATGTACCGTCGACCATTCTAAAGCTAAAGAAATTAAAGAATGAATTTTATTTCTCACTCACAAAAGTGAATACAAACCAAAGCCACATATGGCTTAAATAGATGGAGAGGTGGCTAAACCTAAAGCACACACCTAACCAACAATATTTGAAAATAAAAAAATAAAATACAGAATATGAAGTTGTCACATGCTAGAGATGTGATTTTCCTAATAAACAAGACTGAGTGATTTTCCTAATAATCAAAAGGTCAAATGTTGGAATCCTCTCACTTTTAAATGTTGTTGAACTAAAAAAAAAAGAGAGAAGAAGAAAGATTGGACTTAGTATGACTCAACTTATACTTAATCTTCTCTAAAGATCGAGATTATTCAAATACACCACTAGCTAGTTTATTGAAGAAAGGCAAAAAAAAACTCTATTTTGAATTAACGTGATAATTCGATCAAAATATACTCTATAAGAGCCAAACCAAAAAAATGGTCTGAGTTAAATAATGTTAAAGAAAGTTGCCAATTGCAAGTAACTATGAATCTATAGAAAGCCTTCGTCTCGTACTTTTTAATAATTTCCTTTATTGAATTATATTCAATTCGTTATAAAAGTACAAAAACATGACAGAAATCAAAGATGAAAATTAACTACCTCGAAAAAATGAAAATTAATTCATATAAAATAAAATTTTGGGTAACCACACATTTGAATATATATTTAAAGAGTTGTTATTGTCAAAATCTGGACAAAATAACATACTTGACCTTCACGTGACAACAATGATAAAATTTGTATGATAGATGAAGAATGTGTCCTGCAAACAAGTCAAAACTTGAGCACCGATGTGGTATTTACCACACAAGCTCCAATGAAGTTAACTGAGAGTTTTTTGGAGTGTAGCAAGAGTTTAGGAGGAATTTAGGACTTACCTTCTTCAGGTTGAAGAAGGGTATTTATATGACCCTCTCCTAGAGTTTTTATCGATTCCTTGGCAAATTAGGAAGAATGCGAGTTGAATCAAGTTGGACCAGAGAACCCCGAGTCAAGGGCACGTAGGGCGCTTGGTCGGCCTCAGCCAACAACCCAAACTCACATCTTCTCCTTTGTTTGGTGGTCCAGCTCTTTTTGTGTTTGGGTTCTTTTTCGTCTCAAGTTGGACTTTAGCCTTTGATTTTTCTCGCAATTCGAGTTTATTCTCTTGATCCAATTTCACCCATGACAAGTGTCATTTTTCTTTTATTTATTTTCACAATTATAGACTTATGGATAATAATTTTAAATATATGTTCAATGGTTACCAACCATTCAATCACAACTGGACAATTAGAAGAAAAAAAAACATATTTTGTTGAAATAAGATGTTTTTGTAGAGTGTTGAATATAGAGATGGGAAGAAGACGAGCATAGGAATGGAAGGCCATGCCCTCTTGTCGCAGCAAATATTACATCAAATATCAATCAAATTGGAAGCTTGTGAATCCACAGTGAACCCTTTCATTTTTCTAATCACCAAATAGTAAGCTCGTGGAGAGAGAGATCGCAAATACAAATAGTTGGGCTGGTGGGCTGACGAAGAGATTGGGCTAGTTGGAGCCAGCTCAAATAAAAATCTAGGCCGATGACCCATTACCAGAAATTGTAGAAAGTATGGTTTTTTTTTTCAACAACGTGTAGTGATCGGGATTCGAACCTCTACATTTTGATTAATGATATATGCCTTAACCAGTTTGTTAAGCTATACTCATGTTGGCAATTATAGAAAGTAGGGTAACGACAGTTAAATGGAGATTTTGTTGGCTTTTCAATCGTTGATGAATTTTGTTTTTAGCATCACACGGTGAAATGGTACTTTAAGAGTGTATCTAACATATTTAATTGGGTGAAATTATCGTCAATTTGAGTATACTGGTTAAAGCATTATACTTTGACCAAAATGTCAAAAATTCAAATTCCCACCTTACATGTTATTGATCTTAAAAAAATGGATGAAATTATCCCTAGTAATAAATTTGATTCTTTGATTATTTTCACCCGATTCATTGAGAAATTGATTTAAGATTAAAATTCAAAACATACCTAATAGTTGATTTCAATTGAATTAAAAACCCATAGATTTCAATTTGTTAATTGAGGAGGTGTTAAAACTTGTGTCTCATAAATTCACTAGATCTAAAAATTCTATAAATTTCTCTCTCACAAACACTTTCAATATACAACATTTTAATCTTTTCTTCTCTTTATTTTCTCATATTTCTCTTCTTTGCTCTTTTAAGAGCAATTGGCCAAAAGATCAGGGGTCTTCTTTGTTGTGGAGCTTTGAGCTCAACTTTTTAATGCATAGTGGTTTGAGCTACACAACGTTTTATATGGGTTATTGTATCATAAGGGGAATAGGCCAGAGAAGACCTATTGCACCAGTGGTTGATAAAGAAATATAATAGAGGGCTTGAATCTCTTTAAAGAGAGCGAAATACCTGTATCACAATCTGATTATATGCATGTTTGTTTTTCAATATTTACTCAAATTTTCTCTATCATTTGTAATTCTCCCAACATGTTTAAACTCGAGAGAGCAAACCATGAAAAGATGATGCACATAATCTCCCCACTAAGTTTGTGATGGCCATATCTAAGAAATATGTATGTAACTTTTGGTCATTTGTTATAACGATTACACTCAGTTCAAATTCCCCTCAAATTATGCCTTTTGTTTTTGAACCACATATGGACACAACATTATCGTAAAAGTGGATTGAGCCCATCAAAAGTGGTGCTTGTAAAAGTGGGCCACACAATCTTGAAAGCCTAGGCGAACTCAATCTCAATATCTGGCCTAACTCTTGAGCGAACCTCATCATCTTCCCATTATTTATTTATTATTTTTTTGAAACAAAACTTCCATTAAAAAAACAATTATGCCCCTCAGCCTACAAAAGTAGAGTTCTCACAAGAAACAATATTAAAATACCACTTTGGAAGATCCTTAGTCCATAAAATCGGACAACCAGATAAACCAAATCTAGGATATAGCTAAGGTGTTGAATTCACGACGAACATGAGTAAACTTGACTTGTTGGAATTCCTTTCGGACCGTTGCAATGTCATGAAGAATATTTTGAACTTCAAGAGTCGAATCCCATAACCCATTTATCAATGAAACAATGGTTAGTGAATCTTAAAAAAAACAGACTTTTTTGTAAACCCTAACCTTTGAGATATGCAAAGGCCTTCCAATATTGCACATGAAACAAAAATATTATTATAATTCTCCATTGTTGCTACTAACCTTCCATATGAATACCTTATAATCGCACATGACTAGAATGTTTGGGATGCAGAAAACAGTGTTTGAGGTGCAATGTTTTAAAGTCTGAGAATCATAAAACAGTGTTTGGAGTGGACTGTTCAAAACCATGGGGTTGTGTTTCAAACTCATTGGGTTTTGAACACAGTGACTCAAACAACATTTTGGGTTTGGATTCCAAAACCATCCAAACCCAATACGTGCTCCAAACGCCCCCAAAAAATCTTATTTCTAATTTTAAATATATATTTGGCATTTTAGTTCCTATTTTTTTTTAGAAATGGAATGATTTAATTAAGTTTCTACTTCTGAAAATTTAAATAATTAAAACCATAAGTAAGATTTTCTATTTATTAAAAGCTTGTTTGATAACGTTCCCGTTTCTTGTTTCTTATTTAGGTTTCTAGTTTTTTAAAAAACAGACTTAGTTTGATAATCAATTTCGTTTCTTGTTTCTAAATTTTGAAAATTGTTTAAAAAAATAGAGTACAATTTAAGAAACTACCTATGTTGCACTCTCTCTTAATTGTAGGTTAATCTTTCTCTCAATCTAACCCATTACACTCTCCTCTTTGACTTGTCCTCTCTTTCTAGATGTGTTCCAATTTTTCTTCTTCTTCTTTTTTTTGGTTGCATTGTTTTGTTCTAATTAATTATTTCTTTATATGACTTAATTACCATTTTCAAAATAAAAAAAAAAAACAATATTCATTATTTATTCTAAATTTTATTTGATATTGTTGGAAAAATTTGAAATTCATAAAAATTATTTAAATTAATAAATAAGCATTTCAATTTTTAAAATCATTTGAAAATTCTTATTATAAAATGTTATGTATTGTTGTCTACATTAATGATATTTTTTAATATTTTTTATTTATTTTTGAAAATATAATGGAAATGACGATTCACCCATTCTTTCAATAAAAATAGCCAATATGTTGACGAAAATTTAATACTTCGAGTGTTATTGGCTAACAAGATATACATGCATCTTTTTTATTATTCTTTTCAATTTTTCTTTAGAACTTGAATTATATTACAAATGATAAATTTGTTATATTTTTTTAGTACAACAAATGATTTTTTTATATTAAAAAAAAAAAGTATTAATTTTATTATGTTTATTTTAACGCATATTATATAGTTTTTTATTTTATTTTATATCTACTAAATTTTATTTCAACTAAAAAAACGAGAAATAGTTTTCAAACATATTTTTGTTTTTTTTTTTTTAAGAAACAAGAAACAGAAATGATTACCAAACATATTCCTATTTCTAGTTTTAAAAAATAGAAACAAAAAACAAGAAATAAGAAACGGGAAACAGAAATGTTATCAAACGGATTCTAAAATTACATGTATCAAAATTTGGAATAAATGAGTGTGATGAAAGAAAATGAAACTGTAAAGACAGTAGTAAGAAAAAATAAATATAAAATCTATTACGATAATAAAATAGTAAACACGATGTTTGGTTCCCTGTTTTGGAAGTGTAGAGTATGGATTTGTTTAAACAAACCAATGTTTGGCTGACAGTTTTGTTAACCCAAGTTTACTACAGTACATACTATTCTACCCCTCAGGTTTGCTACAGTACTTTACCTTACTTACCAGGGTTTGCTACAGTGCTTTATTCATACTCCCCAAGTTTGCTACAGTACATATTTTGTCTTTAATTATGCTTTTAAAATGCATTAAATTTTTAATAAAAATATATTAGTTAAATAAAAATAATTAATTAATGATAACTTTATAATAAATAAATTTAGTTTAAATTTCAAATAGTAATAATTAATTTATAAATCGATATGTCAGCTTTGTTATACTTCATGTTTTAGAGCAATTATAATTATAAATTTATAAGAAGGAATTTCTTTGTATTTTGTTCCTACATTGACAAATATTAGAAAAAAACAATTACAAAACTAACTAAATATTTGTTTTACAAAATAATTATTCAAAGAGCGTTCAGATTAACAATAATATTAAAAAATAAATTATTCATTTACCAAGTAATAGTTCATAATTTATAAGAAACTTATTATTATATTTTAAAATTTTTATTAACATATAAATTATAATAAAAATTATTTTATTATAAATTCCAAACCACACACGTTATATAAACCTAAATTTAATACGCCAATTTCCATTTGATAAAAAACAAAGTTCATTTCTCTAAATCCACAACTTTCCTAAACTCCCTTTCTTGTGAAAATGTAAAAATCATGTTATCATAGTCAATTAAAGACATAATATTTGTAAAATTAATTAATTAAACTATTTTGGTTAGTGTGTCTTGAAGTTAATAGCTTTTAAAATAATATTATTTAAAATACTTTAACTTTATAACGCTATGTATTAGTTAAATATAGAAAGTTAAGTTCAATAGTAATTTTGATGAGAAGTAGTAAATAAGTTTTCTTAGCACAGCAAGTTATAAATCATTAAATAAATAATTGATAACATTTTCTTTATGGTTAATTTTATGTTAGGATATATTTGTATAAAAAATATTGTTTATATTTGTTCACACGTTGGTAAATAGTCTAAAAATATTTTCACGAACAATTAAATATTTATTCTATAAAATAATTATTGGAAGAAAATTGAGTGGACAAATGTATTAAAAATATTTTATTTATTATTAAAATAATACTCTCTAATCTCATCATAAAAGTTACATTTTATATATAGTTTAATATATAGTTTTTTATTACTTTAATTAAATAATTTCTATTATTTATACAATTGTAAATGTACCAACCAAATATACTTTTAATAAACTCAAGTTTAATAAATTAGAATTTAAACCCAGACTTGACACCATTCAAACACTAGTTTAATAAATCCAGATTTAACAAACCTATTTTCTATACCATTCAAATACATATTTAACAAACTCAAACTTAACAACCCTAGGCTTAATAAACCCAAGTTTAACAAACCACCCAAACCTACGACCCAAACGACCACAAAAGTTCTATTATTTTTAAAATATAAGTTTATCATTTAAACTGGATTTAAGATAGTCAAACCCAAGCCCTTGAAATAGTTATCTATCCATCTAGCTCTTAATCTGGCCAACTCCTTTACTGGAGCACACTGTCAGTCCAGGCCAACCAACTCCTTTACCCGGAGCACACCACCTATCCGATAAAGCTCTCTAGCACGGATCTCCACCATGACTATGCCTTCGGGGCTCGCCTCCTTTGTCCGGCACCCGAGGATTCTACCGATCACGGTTCAAGGGCATGGCTCTGATACCACTTGTTCTGATACCATTTTGTTAGGGATAACGACCCTCGACAGATCTCCACATTGGTATGATATTGTCCACTTTGGGCATAAGCCCTCACGGCTTTATTTTTGGTTTCACCCAAAAGACTTCATACCAATGGAGATAGTGTCCCTCACTTATAAACTCGTGATTTTCCCCTTATCTAGCCGATGTGGGACTTTGGTCGCACTCCCAACAAGATGTACATGCCAATAACCACTGAACTATGCTCACTTTAGCACATCCTTTTGAGTTTCATTCAACAAAAAGGAGACAAAAAGTATGAAAACGTAAGTTTATATTTTATCTCGATCCTTGAATTTTCATATTTAGCTATTATAATCTTTACACTGTAATACATTTTAAGATAAAATAATCCTTTTTTTTATTTCAATCTTGGCGAGATGTATCTGTTTTTAGTTTATGATTTCAATCTTATCAAATTCGAGTCCGGTATTTAGACAAGTGTTAGCAATTTTATTGGAATTTATGCTCTAAAACTTCGTAATTTATAAATATGTTATTATTTATAAATAAAAAAGATTGCTTGGTTATTTTGATTATTGATTAACAACTTTAAGTCCAACCTGAAGGGCCAAGTTTAATAGGGCAAGGAAGAGCCTCATGCCAACCCCCATCCAATTTTACTTTATTGCATCCCCTCACCCCTCTCCTTTGCACATAGCATAGGGAAAAACATGGAGACCACTCTACACTACCAATACTTCCAAATGCTTAGGGACATCAAAGTGGACGACAAAGCCTCCAACCAAGATCTTTATATAAGATCATGCCTTCTTTCAAACAAGACAATTCATAGTGGAGGACAAAGCCTCCAAGCAAGGATTCTTACACTTATTCTATTTAGTTCGCCTAGACTAATTTGATTGTCAAGAGTTCCATAGGCCATCGTCATATTGACAATGACCACCTAACTCTAAAGTTTTCTTTCGCTATCTTTCGGTTGTCCATAGTTTTCGACCGTATATTTCTATATCCTGTATGGTAGGTAATTTAAATTTTATTTTAAACACAATATAAAGTTTTAACGATACGGACCATGTTAATATTAATGAAAGATTAACTACTAAGATAGATTATTACAAAAACGCCATGAAATAAATATGAAATTACGAAATAAGATTTAGATAGATTATTAAGTTTCAACTTTTGGTTTATATATGGTTAGGTTAAACCTTTGAGTTATTTTTTGCCTATATGAAACCTACCTGTTTTCCTCTACTTCTTAACCGACTTTAATTTTATTATAGTTTGCTATCACAATGGCCAAATATAAAACATCAACTCATTGCTACATTTTGTCATGTAGTTAATTAATATGACAACGTCTTGTAATAACATTAACAAATTGTAATATAAACTACTTTAAAACTATAAAAGAACAAATTAATAGAGACTAACTTAAAAATTTTAAAACCATGAAAACAAATTAGAAACTAAACTCGAATCATAGGACCATGTTGATAATCTAACCAAGCTTAATTAAAATTAAAGTTAAATTACAAAGCTTTACCTTTTTTTTAGTACAACAAATGTGGAATGTTGAGATTTGGAATGATAGTTTGCTAACACAATGGCCAAATATAAAACATCAACTCATTGCTACATAATTAGAAATTTTGTCATGTAGTTAATTAATATGACAACGTCTTGTAATAACATTAACAAATTGTAATATATACTACATTAAAACTTTAAAACTATAAAGAACAAATTAAAACTAGTCTCAAGCAATAGAGACTAACTTAAGAATTTTAAAACCATGAAAACAAATTTGAAACTAAACTCGAATCATAGGACCACGTTGATAATCTAACCAAGCTTAATTAAAATTAAAGTTAAATTACAAAGCTTTACCCTTTTTTTAGTACAACAAATGTGGAATGTTGAGATTTGGAACGATAGTTTGCTAACACAATGGCCAAATATAAAACATCAACTCATTGCTACATAATTAGAAATTTTGTCATGTAGTTAATTAATATGACAGCGTCTTGTAATAACATTAACAAATTGTAATATATACTACATTAAAACTTTAAAACTATAAAGAACAAATTAAAACTAGTCTCAAACAATAGAGACTAACTTAAGAATTTTAAAACCATGAAAACAAATTTGAAACTAAACTCGAATCATAGGACCACATTGATAATCTAACCAAGCTTAATTAAAATTAAAGTTAAATTACAAAGCTTTTCCATTTTTTTAGTACAACAAATGTGGAATGTTGAGATTGAATCTTAGACCTTAAAAGAAGGAAGTAGGTTTCCTAACTGCTAAGTTATGCTCATATTGTCTCATGCAACCTTTATCTTAAATTTGAATAAATGTTAGAATTTTCACTTAAAATGGTCAATAAAAATAATCACATGTGCATTTAATGATCAAATGTAAAACATATGTTTTGTCCAAAAAAATTGGGCTAATTATAAAAATTACCTCTTAACTTTTCCCTTTACTTAAAAAATGCCCATATTCTTTCAAAATTTGCAATATTACCTTTGACCTTTCATAAATATTTCAAAACTACCTTTGGAGTAGAATTTCATTAGAATGTTGGACAAAAAATCAACGTGGCGGCATCCTGGAAGAGAGTGACAATGGCAGAGACACTTGTTTGAATTAAATTTGAAGGAATAGCATTCCGTCACGTCGATTTTTTCATTCAACATTTTAAAAGATTTCTACTTCAAAAACATATTAGAAATGTTTATAAAACATCAAAGGTAATATTTTAACTTTTAAAAGAATATAAGTATTTTTTAAATAAATGACATAGTGCATACATATTTTATATATATATATATATAATTTAGCCAAAAAATTGAAAATTGTTCAACCTAGATAAACTATTAGGGGTCGTGTGGTTCACAGGTTTGGGTGGTTTGTTAAACCTGGGTTTATTAAGTCTGGGGTTGTTAAGTCTGGGTTTGTTAAGTCTGTGTTTGGATGGTACAGAAAATAGGTTTATTAAGTCTGGGTTTGTTAAACCAGTGTTTGGATGGTGTCAAGTCTGGATTTGTTAAGTCTGTGTTTGAATTCTAATGTATTAAGCCTGAGTTTATTAAATATATATTTGGTTGGTAAATTTAAATTTTGTAATAAATAATATAAATTATTTAATTAAAGTAATAAAAGCTATGTATTAAATTATATTTAAAATATAACTTTTATTATGAAAGTAGAGAGCATTATTTTAATAATAAATAAAATATTTTTAATACATTTGTCCACTTAATTTTCTTCCAATAATTATCATATAGAATAAATATTTAATTGTTCATGAAAATATTTTCAAACTATTTACCAAAGTGTGAACAAATATAAACAAATTTTTTTATGCAAATGTATCCAACATAAAATTAACCATAAAGAAAATGTAATCAATTATTTATTTAATGATTTATAACTTGTGCTAACAAAAGTTATTCACTACTTATCACGAAAGTTACTATTAAACTTAACTTTCTATATTTAACTAATACATAAGGTTATAAAATTAAAGTATTTTAAATAATATTATTTTAAAGCTATTAACTTCAAGATACACTAACCAAAATAGTTTAATTAATTAATTTTACAAATATTATGTCTTTAATTGACTATAATAACATGATTTTTACATTTTCACTAGAAAATGAGTTTAGGAAAGTTGTGGATTTAGATAAATGAACTTTTTTTATCAAATGAAAATTGACGTATTAAATTTAGGTTTATATAATGTGTGTGGTTTGAAATTTATAATAAAATAATTTTTATTATAATTTATATGTTAATAAAAAATTTAAAATATAATAATAAGTTTCTTATAAATTATGAACTATTACTTTGTAAATGAAGAATTTATTTTTTAATATTATTATTAATCTGAATACTTTTTGAATAATTATTTTGTAAAATAAATATTTAGTTAGTTTTGTATTTTTTTTTCTAATATTTGTCAATGTAGGAACAAAATATAAAGAAAATTCCTTCTTATAAATACATAATTATAATTGCTCTAAAATATGAAATATAACAAAACCGACATATCGGTTTATAAATTAATTATTACTATTTGAAATTTGAACTAAATTTATTTACTTATTTATTATAAATTTATCATTAATTAATTATTTTTATCTAACTAATATATTTTTATTAAAAATTTAATGCATTTTAAAAGCATGATTAAAGATAAAATTGGGAGAAGAGAATCAAGTGGGTAAAGTGGATAGTGTACAAACTTGCACAAAATCTGAAAAGCAAACAAGAGGGTTTAGCAAAATGAGAAGAGAAAACAGGGGTTAAGTTACTTGACTACATGGGTTTGTAAAACTAGAAACCAAACAAGGATTAGGGTAACTAAACCCAAACTCTCCCTTTAGTACCTGGGAACCAAACAGCCCTTAAGAGGTAAATAGAAGAGAATTCAGTTTCATCCACCCAATGGACACCGGCTTGGTGAGCTGTAGTAGCGGCGGATCACATGCACCTGCTTAGTTCTAGCATTTTCATGGGCCCCACTCCAACGACGGTGGATATAAAAATGGATTTTCAAACTCTTACATCGGACGGTCCAAATTCATCCTAAACTCCCACACCGGATACGCCACCGTTGTTGTTGTTATTGTATATACACGTCCACCATGTGCCGCAGTTTTCGCTCCACTCCGGACCCACTTTTATTTTTTCTTTTTTAATTTAATAATAATAAAATAAATGCTGTGGCCCCCACATTTTTTATCCCGTGAACCCTTTGATGCCTTTTCCCCATTTTTCATTTTCATTCAAAGCCCATAATTTAAAAAACAGAAAAAAATTATAATAATAAACTTACATTATACAAAATACTCCTCATTTTTACTATTCAACTTTGAAATTTGTTAAAAAAAAATTCTTAAATTTGAAATTGGTCCAAAAAAATATCTTTTTCATTAAAATAAATGATAAAAATTGACGTGAAAGTTGATGTATAAACATTATAAGATGTGCGTGATATTATTTATAACTATATAGAATATTAAAACCGTTATTACCATTTAACTTATCTCAAAAGATATTGTTAAAATCATTTACATAATCATCAATACATTGCCACTTCAATTTACGTCAATGATGTTGTAAATGAGATGTCATGTATGCCTTCTAATTTTTAGACATTAGCCCTTGTGTCAATTTTCATCTTATTTTCATGAAAAAACTCTAGGGGTATGTTTTGAAACAAAGTTTAAAGTTCAAGGGGTAAAATGAAACTTTTCAAAGTCTAAGAGTATAATTGAAATATATCCTAAAGTTCGATAGTATTTTATATAACTTAACCAAAAAATAATAAAGAGAAAATAAAAGAGAAACAAAAATGGTCAAAGTTTATGCTTATCTCATTCGTTGAGTCATTTACTTCTTCTCTTAAAGGTGGAAGTTGAAATATAATCTTCATCTCCCCACACCATCTTGAACATAGCTCAAATTATTTAGGCATATACACTATCGACCACGAGGTCAGAGGTCCAAATCCCTCTAACTCCACATGTTGTTGAACTCAAAAAAAAAAAAAACTTATCTCCACATTTATTATACTAACTATTCCAACTTTTACCGTAAATTGGATAAGTGTTATGATTTTTACTTTATGATAGATTTTCTTTAAAACATTATTAAAAAAAAAGGTTCTCATGTGTATTCAATGAGAATGCCAAACATATGTTTTTGTACAAAATTGTAGGGACAAACAATAGAGCAAAATTTTTATGTTGAAATTTGTGTGTTTTGAAAAATTTAATCAATGGTTGATTTTATACCTTAATCATACTTAATTTGCGACAACCTTGAGAAATTTTTATCTTGATTTTTATTGAAAAGAAAATTTGACAATGATTTTTATTAAAATTAGTGACCAATTTAGTAAAGATTGAATATAGGGTATGAATTGTCATAGTTGTCCAAGTCTCAAGTTTAATGGAATGAAATTGAATGTTTTTGATAAAAAGTGAAACACCTTCCCAACTTTAGGGGTAAAAATTGACATTTACACTAAAATAAACTTTTTTTTAAACTAATAAAACAAACTAATCAACGTGATCATTATATAATAAAGAAAATATGTTTGACACCTTTGCAAACAAAAAATGTTTGACATATTATTTTAAGTTAAATATATAATCCAGTCGTTATCGGGAATATATATACAATCTAGCCTTTAATATTTATGTGATTTTTAAATTTCATTCTTAATCTTTTAAAATTTTTATTTTATTCTTTATATATTATTTTTTTTGTAATCAAGACATATAAAGTGGGACACTTTTTATTTTATGAAAGTTGTCATTTTGTAATTAATCGTGGGTTAAAATGCTATTTTGGTCTCTATACTTTTAAATGTCTAATTTTAGTCCATCTACTTTCAATAAAGTTTAAAACTGATCCCTAATATTAGTTTATTGTTATTTTTTTTAAAAAAATAGTCTCTATTAACTTTCTCTCTATAAATTTAAAAGTATGATCACATTGTATCTTTTATTGTATTGAAATTATTATTATTATTTAACCAATTTTGATAAAAATTAAATTCAAACTTGTCATAGAGACCAATTTTAAGCTTTATTGAAAGTACATGGACTAAAATTAGACATTTGAAAGTACATAGACTAAAATGGAACGAAACCCAAAGTACAGAGACCAAAATGGTATTTTAACCTTAATCCTTTTTTTTTCTTGGTTTGTAATTAAAAAAAAAGGGGTTAAATCTCCTTTTTGTCCCTTTAAACTATCAACATTGTGTTTTAATTTAGTCCCTAAATTATTAAAATATTTATTTTCATCTATAAATCTTTAAGTTATTCTATTTTGGTCTCTCAATTTTTAAAATGTCTATTTTAAAAATTGAGAGACCAAAATAGAATAACCAATGGATAACATATATTGAATTAGACGTGTATTGGAATTATTAAGGTTTGGTTGAAGTGAGTATTAAAAAGAATGGCAAAGCTATAGCAATGACAAAAATTATTAGTAATTTTTCAAAGTTTAGAAAACTAAAATAGATGATTTAAAAATTTAAGTACAAAATAGTTATTTTTTAAAAGTTTAGGTTAAAAATTAAAATAGACTTTTTCACAGTTGAAAAAATCACAATATAATAAACATGAAAGTAGTGGAAACAATCCTGTGATTTTAAGCTAAAAAAAAATCCTGTGATTTTAAACTTAATAAAAAAAAAATTGATAAGAAAATCCAGTAGAAGAAGAATAAAATTGATTTTCCTTTTTTAATAAAAAAAAACGAGAGAGCCATTATTTGATAATTATATCTTAAAATGGGTTATACGGTGGGCCCACTGTCACCATTCTCGGATTCGGCAACCGTACACTGGTGGTGGAGGTGGGAAGCGGCTTATGGAAGATCACAAACCGAGCCGAGCTGACGGCTTAGTCAGCTTACAGATGTCCACTCAGATTTGGCCACATGTCGATGTCGGATTGACCTGATTGACGGTCTAGTTTTCCACTATCAACCTCCACATGGGCCCATTTTCTCATCCAATACGCAACCAACACAATGGTGATTTTCATGAATGAGAGAAAATTATTCAATATGATTGTCACATTGTAACTTCTCTCTATACCCATAATCTGCATGGTAAATTATGTGTTTTTTATTCAGTCTCTTACCTCCAACGATATAAAACTCTTAGTCACATTGTTCTAGCATTCTTGAATAATTTCTCTTGGGTCGACCTCTCGAATTCCATCTTAATAAATTTTCGTCGACATGACAACATTTTCATGTCTATAATCTGATATTATCATAATAGATACTAGAAATTTTCATTATATCATAAAAACATCACCGAAAATAAAACTAGTGTGAATTAATAATAAGGATTTTAGCTTATTTTGAAAAAACAGCTTTCTTATTTTTTTAATTATTTTTCATAAACATTCATCGATATTGACATTTTATCGACATTTCTATAAAATTAAGATCTTAAAACTTCTATCTACATCGATATTTAAAAGCTAGACACTGCTAGAAGTTAAATAACGTTTTTTTTTCTTCTTTTTTCCATTCGAATCAAATTTCTGAGCATGAGATTGATTTCCATAACCATAACCATCTTAAACGAGGACGAGAAAGTTATCTCCAACCTTATTTCTATTCTCATGTTATCATTTATGCTCTAGATGATCGGTTTGTCTGAGAGCTTAAAAGCTTAAGCTGTGAGCAAATCATATTAGGACATATGGACTATATCTTTGTGTTTTTTTTTTTAAAAGAAATATTATGTTTGGTAAAGAAGACGTGTGAATGCCACTGAACATGATCCCATTTCTGAATTAAATAATTATTTTTTTTCCCTTCTTGTTATCCATTTTCCTATCAACTTTAGAGACCGCCATTGCTGTCACATCGTGTCATTTTTCTTTCTTTTCTTTGGCATAACATTTAGAACACTCAATACTCTTTGGGTATCTTTTTTTCCTACATTCTTTTAATTAATAGATCTTAAATCCTTATTCTCAATAATAATAATAATAATAATAATAATAATGATTTTTAAAAAAACCTATAAAATTATTCAAACATTATTTTAGGCAGAAAAACGATACACCAACTACAACTACAACCTTAACTCCTCCTCTTTAATGAGAGAGAAAAGACTATTTGAAAAGCATTCATTCCATATCAAAGAACAACTAAAAGAAGATGCCACATCTGCAATGAAATGGACAGTTTTGTTCTTCTCTCTAGAAATGTAACAAAAATGGTAACCATCTACCAATAAAGTTGTTGAAACAACCTCATCCACAAAAGCTCTCACGTCCGTGAGGTCCAACTCCTTCCAATTAAGGAGATTAATAAGCTCCTAGAATACTGAAATGTGTATGATAATAAATCTATAGAAACAAATGTGTGAAGTATGTCAACAAGAGTATAGTTCAAATGACATAAAATATAGGCTTAATTATGACCAAAAGGTCATAGGTTCAAATCTCTTCACTCCAAATGTTGTTAAACTCAAAAAAAAAAAAAAGTGTGAAGTCATATAATGGTGAATCAAGTTTCATTATATCAAATTTGTCAATATTTCTATAATACTAATAAGAGTAACGAAAAGGATTAGAATAATATTTTTTTTCCCAAGTTAAAGACATTATTAGATCTTAAAAGTTTTAAGGACTAAAAAAAACAAGTATTAAATTCGCGATAGAATTTAAACAAAATGATAAAAAAAGAGGTTATACCCTAATATCATGTTAATGCAAAAAAAAATCTCACTGGTCCATATTATGACTACTCAAAAGAAAAAAAAAAGAAGAAGAAAGAATCACAATTAGATGAAGCAAAGAAACATGATCTGATCGTGTTAAGATCAAGGCAATACACTATACAACACATGATAGTGTGCAAAACTCTCAAGTACTACCCAAAGAAGGTAAAAGAACTAGGATCGAAAGGATTCTGAAAGGACCAACAAGCAAATAAAAAATTATTTGAGAATGCTGCCACTATATGATTTAATAATTTTACATCGTTAGATATATGAGAGAAAAATATAAAAAATATTTCAAATCTTCATTCCACGAGTTATTAAGGGGAATGTGCAAAATTTTGAATGTTTTTCATCCAACAGTTATTTTAAGGCAACCATATTGTGACAACTTCGTTCAATAAATTTTCAAAACAAAAACATCAAATAGACACGAAAATCCTACCATCCTAGAGAAAAAAAGAAGTCCTGAATGGAGCAATACATACAAGTAGAAATATTCAATCATTTAATATTTTTTTTTTTTGATTATTCAACATGTGCATATTTAACTTATCACTAGTTTATTTTATTTTTCTTTTTTTTTTTTTTTGGATTTGTAGGTATGTGATTTTTTTTTTTGAATTCACTAAAAATGTAGGTATGTGAATTACCTCATACTCTTTTGGTTGACTAATTATTCTATGATATACTATATACCTTAAAATTATGAAGGCCCCATTTGATAATCATTTGGTTTTTGGTTTTTGGAAATTAAGCCTATAAATGCTACTTCTACCTATGGATTTACTTGTTTTGTTATCTTCTTTTTACCTATGTTTTCAAAAACCAAGCCATGTTTTGAAAACTAAAAAAAATAGTTTCCAAAAACTTGTTTTTGTTTTTAGAATTTGGCTAAGAATTCAAATGCTTCCTTAAGGGAGATGAAACTATTGTAGAGAATTGAGAGAAAACAAGCTTAATTTTCAAAAACTAAAAACAAAAACTCAAATGGTTATCAAACGGGGCCGAAGTTTTTTACTTTTGACTTTTTTTTCTTGAAATATGTCTAAATTTTAAAAATGAGTTTCATTTTCTTTACATTATTTAAAACGAGGATATTTCATTTTTGTGAGAATTTTGAAAATGTTGGATTTACGGTGAGTTTGAGATTAATTTTTGAAAAGTAGAAAGTGATTTTAGCCAATTAAAAATACTTTTCAAAATTTTTATAGTGACTAGTTAGATAATCAAAAGTGATTTTGAAAATTCTAAAAAAAAGTAAAAAGAAACACTTAAAAAGCAGTTTTAAGAGAGTATCCTCCAAAAATTCTTATAAAAAGAACAACTTTTACCTAGAAGTACTTTTTTCAAAAGCAATCTCAAAGTCACCTCTATTACACAAATTAAATTTCACTTTTTGAGTGTAAGAAATTTTTCGTGTTGTGCAGGTGCTTTGCCGGTTATACAACGCTCCATTGCCTGCCAATATTGTCTGTCGTCTACCAATGAGCATCTACACTTACTCACACCGTGCACATACCTACCACTTGCACGGTGGGTGCCTACTACCGCTCTACATATTTTATAATGATATGATATTATCTGCTTTGAGTATAAGCTCTTATGACTTTATTTTTAGTTTCACTTAAAATGCTTCATACCAACGAAGATATTATCATTCACTTATATATTCATGATCTTCTCCTTATCTGCCAATGTGGAACTTCGGTTGTATTTCCAACGATCCTTCCCTCGAACAAAGTACTACCAAACTATTGGGAGAAAAATAATATAATAATAATATGCGAGTGAAAGCAGTAAAACTAAAATATTAATTCTCTTCTTCCACAGGATAAGCCAATCAAACAAGAGTCACAAATAACAAATATAAAAGATAGGAAAAAGAGAGACAACACATGAAGTTATACTTGTTTGCCCCAAACTCGGGGACTACGTCCAGTCTTATGCAATTGCATGTTCTACTATAATGGGAGATTACAAGAAGTCTTCAAAATTATGCTACAAACTAACCCTCAACAGCCTAACAATGACTATTGACTTTCAAGTATCACAGTCCGATAGCTTGAACTTAACAACAAAGGAAAACCCTAAAACCCATAAGAGAAAAACTCTTTTTCTCTCACAAAAATACTCACTGTCACACCCTGTTTACCAAGAATGCACTCACTATATTCTTCTCAAAAGGTACTGGTCTCGGTCTTAAAAAACTCCAACCACAAGTTTCTCTAGAAGAAGAAGAAGCCTCAGTAAAAAAAAAACATATATATGTGTGTGTAGTTGATCTAGCCCAAGTGAGCCCAACAACAAGTTTTCCGCGGGGGTCCTTTTGGCTCAAGAACTAACACGAACCTCCCCTTAAATAGTAGTCATTTTATCTGTTCAACTCTCTGGCTTCATTGAGAGTTTACTCTTTTCTACACCAACTCCTCTTCTTGGAGTACACCGTCTATCCAACAAAGCTCCACTACAAATCACATTGTGAATGGCATGGTGTCAACCATTCTTTAGCACACCCTTACCATAATCCTCCCCTCAAATTGCAGTTGTTCAACTTTTGATGATTCATTCACAATTTTACATGATTATGGCTTTGAGACTCATAATTTTTTTTATTTGGTATCGAAGGATTCTATCGACATGGAGTCAGAAGCATGATTGTTCGTGGTCACGCAAGCGCACACGATCAAGTAATATAAAACGATAGGTATTACCGAATATCGAATCCTTAGGGAAGCGTAATGAAGCTTTTTCTTTAATTGATTAATTACTAAGAGTAATCATAATTGGAATTATTTAGGGTACAAATTAAAATAAACGAGACGTGAATTGGAATTTTAAACTAAGAAAGTAAATAAAAGATTGGAGATACCAAATTAAAGGAGTAGCTTAGGGGATCGAGCACAAATTAAGTTAGAATTATGGAAATTGGACTCGATATTTAATTTATCTTGCTAATTACATAAACCTAGCTACAAACTGGTCGAAATCTCCTGTTGGTCTCATTTGATCACACTAATTAATCGCTTGCCTAAGTGTCCTCAGCGTTAATTGATTAATTAATTGGGATTAAGTATGCTCATAATTAGTCTCACTAGTCAATTGTTAATCATATGTCACTTAGGCAACTTTAGGGCGTTAATTGAATTTGTTCAATCCTAAATTTCCTCCATCGAGCTCAATTTAAGACTGGAATCAAATAATTAATGGCCAATTAATTAGAGGCAGTAAGTACAACTTCAATTAAATCCAATTAAACAAGTAATTAAATGTCATAAATCACAATTAAACCATAATTCTACTCCTAATTGTGCTCTTAACCCCTAAACATATGAAATTAGCCTATAGTATTTAGTATACAACACAAGAAATCCATCTCTACAGCCCTAGGATGTAAGAAACAGAGGAAGAAAGCAATAAAAGAACCCCGTTGTCGCCAAAATCTTCTCTCCCGCTTCAAATTCTACAATCCTAAGCCTCGATTTCTGCTCTCGAACACCCCGATTTGTGCTCAATAGGTTCCAAGAGGATGAGAAGTTGCAAAAAATGGGCTAAACCTAAAAAAGGGTCTCCCCAAATTTAGCCCCGAAACGAATAATAAATATTGATCCTCGATACAACGTCGAAACGCTAGGCACAACCTCTCTGAAGGGAATAATCTAATTAAACCCAAGTGAAAGCGTAGGAATCGGTTTGAGTTTATTTAGAATTAAATAATAATATTATGGTTAAGCATAACATACCTTGAAAATATGGAGATTCTTTTGGCGGGTCTTTATCTCCTCCACAAAGTCTTCATGGCTATGAATCTAACACAAGATCAAGGCTTGTGGGAACATCTTGAAAGAAAATCCTCAAAGGATTGGAGAGGAAACAATCTAGAGAGAATTCTCTAATTCTCTATTGAGGATGTGTGTGTTCTATGAAGAATGCCCAATAGCTCACCCCTAGGGTCCTATTTATAGTGGTCTAGGGAAGATAATTAAATAATATATTTTAATATCTAATATATTAAAATATATTTATCTAACAAATTTGAATCTTATTCAAACCTTTTAAAATTCTCCTACAACATCTATTTCCTAATTTGAATCCAATTCAAATTTAATAAATATCTTTTCTTTAATGTATCTAATATACATTAATTATTTTAATATTTAATGTATCAAATACAATAAATATATTTTCCTATTTTATATTTAATATATTTAATATATTAAATATTAATTTGAACACTTTAAATTAAATATTAATTTGAACATTTCAAATTTTTCTTTCAACTAAATTGATCTTTTAGTGTTACTATGAGCTAGCAATGAGACCTTATGGACCTACAGATTATAAGCTCTAATGATACAAAATTAATTAATTAAACTCTTTAATTAATTAATTGTCATTCATTAACTATAGGTCACTCCACTATAGATCTAGAGTTGCACTCTTATGCACTGTAGGACAAGTTGTGTCCATAGATATAATCATTACATACAAGTCGATCCTTCACGAGTTGTTCGTAGTTACAGCTGGGTCAAAAGTCCGTTTTACCCCTATAATTACATCTTGCACCTTAAGTACCACTGATTCTCTAATGAACAATATGTTTATAATCTAATTATAAACTAAGTCCCTCTCGGGCCAATGAGAGGGTGGGGCCCCATTGTTCAAGTCCTAAAATCAGCACTTAAGGGAACTACTCATCTACTTACCCTATATGGGAAGAAGTGAATTCCATCTTGTGAGATTATGTTCCTAACTCCCTATTTGGTCAAGTCCCAAAAATGATAGGCATATTGAATAGGCTATAAAAGCCACTCTCACCCATGCAAATCAAAGGATAAGCCCTCACAGGCAGGAGTTCATAACTCACTCAAGATTAAGATCGAGTCGCATATGATCATCCTAATGAAATATTAATCTTCTCAATTAATGGATTTATAAAGAGAGATAAAATATTTCATGGTTCAGTCTTATACAAACTCATTGTATAAGATACCCCCACTCACATGTCTCCACATGAATGATTTGGATCAAACAATTTGTAACTATTACAAAGTGGGCCGTATCAATAGTGTTACTAGGATAAGGCACCCAACCTTATCCATATACTATGACTCTTTAGGTTATTTCTTGAACACGATCCTCTTGTATGTCAACCACATATTGTTCAAGATTGTACTAATAACCTTGGATTTTTCATATAATGGATAATATTATATTGCAAATAAAATAATCAAAATTATTATTAATTATTAAATAAATAATTAATTACGAGGCTTTAGGGCATAAATCCCAACAGTCTCAACATTGTGCCAAACATAGCGTTTTAACTAAGAGGGCGCCCTCAACGTTGAAACGCTGAGGGCAACGTCAAGATGCCATAGGACAACGTCGAGACGCTAGCCCTCGAGTTTGAATGCCAAATCATTATGTCTCAACGCTATTTTGGTTGTTGAGACGCCATCCTCATGACCAATTGCACTTGTGAAGCCCCTTTTCTCCATACTTAGCTTCCATTTTGAGTACTTTTAGGCTCCACAACATATCCGATGCTCCAAATTCATCAATTTTAGTCTAAATTGTCCGGTTACCTGAAATATAAAGAATAACTACGTAAAAGTTCACAATTACATCCAAAACTAGCAATTAAATGGACCTAATTATAGCACTAAATTAGTGCTATCAATGACTTTGACACCACTTGTTAGTGTTCGATTTTGTGGATTCAAAACTATTGCAGAAGCCAGCTGAGTCGAGAGGACAGGGTCAAGATGTTGCCAAAACAAGGAATAACGAAGACTCTACGAAATTTATAGTGTTGAGACACTGGGAGAGCCCAAAGTATTATCAAACAAGACTAAGACCAACAAATAAGGGGTAAACTAACATTGAAAGCAAGGAAGAAAAAGATATGACAATATTTTGAGGTAATCTTGTCATTATATCCCTGGTTAGTCAACAATAATTCATTTCCATTATAACCCCTGGTGTATATTTATATTTACATTCAACCCACCCAAATACCAAGATTCTGAAGAAAAAAAATCTACGCATTGTTTGAGTCAACAACCAAGATTTGTCAAAAAAAAAAAAAACAAAATCTATGCATTGTTTGAGTCAACAACCAAGATTTGTCAAAAAAATAAAAAAAAATCTTCAACAACTTGTATCTATATTTTACTGATCCCCCATAAATTTTCAATTTTTTTGTACATTTTCATTCTCATCGTGATTTTTGAACGTTTCGATCCCAGCCATTACCGAACGTTGCACATCTTTTGGAGTTCTAGATTTGAGAAATGATTCAAAGAATTTTTCGCACCAATATTTTAATAATGGCGTTCCACCAAATTTCAATCACATATGATGGTGTTTAGTCGTCATCCTGTAAGTCAAGAAAAATTCGTAGATATCAATAGATGTACTAAACATAACATAAGCATGTTATAACTATAAATACATATAGAGGGTTCTACGTTACATATATAATATGTGTACATTCTCCAAATGTAATGTAATGTGTATATAACTACAAATACAAAAATAGTATAACGAGACATCCTCTAAGTTTAATTTGTAATGAATATATAACAGAGATGCGTTACTTATATAATTTGTATATACCAGTGCATAGACAAAATCATTTGAGTTACTCCCTTTATGCGTTTTATATATAATGTGTATAATAGTACATACACAGAATCCCAATAGTACACCCTCCATGCGTTACATATAATGTGTATATAATAATACATACACAGAATCTAATAAGATAGGGATAAATGCATATGATATCACTATGTACATTATTTACATATAAATAGTAAATGCAACGTTGCACTAGCCCATGTTTTAGACTCTATGGTTCCCTTTTCCATCGTTGACAAAACAAAGAAGATCCTAAATCTTGATTTAAATCTAAAAAATGAGTGACATATATAGGCATAAGGGGTCATTTCCATAACTAACGACAATGAACAAAATTCCTAAAAAATGAGATCCTAACTTCACATTCAAAAAAGAGAATTGTACTCATTTTCAAATATCGGTATAATCGTAGTGCATACAAATGTACATACCTAGCTATTTAAGTTAAATTGATTGTTGGGAGAAGATAGTTGATACAACGACGACAGATGAGAGCTAAAGAAACAGGTGATTGCAAAGAAATCAATCGGAGTAAGTGTCGACACTCATGGGGAGAAGATATGAAGAAATCTACGAAAGGAGCTATGGAAATACATATCTCACGATCTTCGTTCCTTTTCTTCGATTGTTGAATGTGAACGAAATGAGAGAAAGAGGGATTTGGAAGAATGCGAGAGTCGGAACGGCGTGGGTTTGATTATGAAGAAACATCAAATGGCGTGGGGTTTGGTGTGAAGGTGAGGGGGTTTTCACCTGGTGCATTAATTGTTGGCATGTAAATTTTAGTTCAATTTGACATTTTTCTCATTGTTCAATGCAACTGTGCATTAATTCATTGGTTTTTCAAATCTTTTGTTGGGGGGTTTTTCTGTAACTACCAGTTTTGATTCTTTACATTACTTTTTGGATGGTTTTCGTACGTTATGCAATAGGGGTAATTAAAATTATATGTGCACATTTTGACCTATCTAAGACATGGGTCTTTTTCATGTGTTTATTTGTAATCACTATTATTGAATTTATCTCATAGGTTACTTGAATTAGTGTAATTTAGATTGTTCTAATTGACTTTGTTTTTTGTGTTCATCTGGGTGTTTATCTGGTAACTCATTAAACCAATAACGTATTCAAATTGATTTCACAGATTATTATTTAATTAATGTAACAAAATAATTATTTGAATTAATTCACGTATTTACCTCCTTAATACAATTCTTTTTTGTAAGCATTAATCTTTTAGGTGATTTAAAAGTCTAAATATCTGTTGAGGGCATTTTCATCCCAAAACAATTTCAAGATTTTGGTAAAAAAATACTTTTAGTCATAATTACAAAAGATAACACGTTTAGTCATTTTCAAGTTGGTCTATTTAAATATAGCCATTGGGAAATTATAATGTACAACCAGAAAAAAAAAAGCCACAACGAAAAATGTCTAAAAACTAAAGATATTCAGAATTATGGCTACCATGATTTTAGGAGAAGAGAATGAATAGTTTTGTTCCATTTATACACATGATATATACCCGTATTTACAGTCAACCCTCACCAACAGAGAATAGATTTCTTTTTTTTTTTCTTTTTTTTTTTTTAAATCTTCAATATTCTTTCATTGTCTCTCACACTCACCCCTAGATTTATGCATTTTTAAATTCTCCATTATTTTTCGGATTGCTTCATTTTAAACGTTTCATCTAAATCCTAGATACCAATCTCTTTTATTTATTTCTTTTTTAATAACAAAATCAATCCTCAGAAACCTGAAGAAATATATGTTGGAATAAATGTAAGGGAAAGAAAATGCAGAGAGGAAGCCACAAGGGAGGAAGAAATTGAATGCATACGATTTTCAGAAGCAGAAATATGACGGTAGATAAAACTATATACCTCGAAATGTGATTGGTTGATGACCTCTACTCTGCCTGTTTCTATTGTTGGAGGTTGAAGGGAGACAAAATTAATGGAGCGTAGGAGACTAAGGACAAACGAAGCTGAAGATTGAAGAAAATCAAACGGATCTGAGGGTTTCAAATGAAATGGGTTGTTTGGGAAGATGGATAGTTTTAGATGGTGAGTTGCTTGGGAAGATAGAGAGTTTTTGATTGATTCATTAAATGGTGGCAGGTAATTATGCTCTCAATTTGACCTTTTTTTTTTTATCGATGAATCCAATAGATGGTTTAATTGGTAATTTTAAATTTTTTCTCATTGATGCGAGCTTGTCGAGGGCTCGTCAAATTAAAATTTATAAACCGATCCTAAGCTACTTGTAGCATTGAGTGGACCGGGTCAATCTCAGGGAACCGAATATTAATTTCTCAAGTTAAATTTGCAAAGGAGAAAGCAATTAAAAAGGGGGGTTTTGTATTTTTATAAATAAAATAAAACATAAACAATAAAGATAGAGATAGATCAAATCTTACCAAAATTCAATCCAAAGGTACGGTTCTACTCAATTGCAAACATTGATCATAGGCATTCAAAATATTTAATCTTAACCATGCAAGCACTTGGTCAACTTATTAGGAAACCCCAAAAAGTAGCAACTTCCCTAAGGTCATTAACTCTAACAAACGTCAAATTAACGCTAATTACCTAAACAATTTTTGACGAAACCGCTCCAAATTATTTAGATAAAGGCATTACGTGCTTTGGAAGGACCAAGACAACTAATTAGATGAAATAACTTTAATCTAATTAAGATGATTCTTTAATTCCTAGAATTAAACATGCAAGCCATGCAATATGGAAACCCACAAAACATACACATGTGATAATCCTAATGCTACCGGTTCATTCAACATGACAATTACGGATCATGATCATGATTAGCAATAAAATATGTACAGTGATTAAGGCGTCAATTTAATCAAAATACATACTTATAAAATTAACACGGGAATCAAAGAATACTTACAATTGAAAGAAAACTACGTTAAGGTTCAAACCTCACAATATTGCAATTGATTACAACCGACCTCTAAATTGGGAACGCGAAGTTTAGCCGAGCATCGTGATAAAATTTGATACCATTATTGTCTAAAGAGAAAAGAGAAAATGAGTCTAAAAGCTCTCTAAAAACGTCTAGGCCAAGAGGCCAAAAAGAGATCCCCCTTGCTGTCCATAAGAAGGCTTAAATAGCCTTCAAGTAGACAACTTACACAAGTAAGAAACCCTAAATTCTAGAAAGATGTTTTCCCAAAACAATTAGGGAATAATATTTAAAATAAAATAAAATAAAGTAAATAATGTTCTCTCTTGTAAAATGCTGGAAAATACATCTAAAACTCGAAAATCATTCCCTAAATTCTTAAAACAAACATATAATGTTGCAAATAAGGAAAGTTTCTGGATTGCGCAGTCTTCATTATTTTGCCCATAACTTCTTCTCCAAACCTTGGCTCAACGTGATCTTTATATGGTTGGAAAGATCATTCCGAGATCTTTAAAATGATATCTAATTTGGGTATATTTCCAAACGTGAGCAGCAAGATAATGGGAACGGAACTTGGCACAAAATATTCTCGGGTACAGCAGTTTTCCAGCAGGAGCAGTAATCACTCAAAATGCCATAACTTTCATAATACTTATTGGAATGCAATGAGTCTTATACCGTTAGAAAGATAATTCAATAAGCTTCGATTTGATACCAAATTTGAATATATTTTCATCTCGAAATATCATGATATGACCGGTCAAATTTGGTATAGAAATTTAGTTGCTCGAATCACCTCCAATTTGGTCCGAATTAATTCTGAAATGGTGCAAACTCTTCAAAACACGTGAATTGTTCGAATCCCTAAAAAATTATAATAAAACACATAAAATCCTTCTAATTAACAAGAAATAAGTGTAATTAAATAGGACTTTATAGGTCCTATCACTCATTTTACATTGGCAAATTAGGGTTACTAATTTTCGTGTTCAACATGCAGATGTATATTTTCCAAGTAGGGCTATACAAACAACCCGGTAACCCGAGCAACCCTGACTACCCAACCCAAACCGTAAGGGTTGGGTTGTGTTAAAATTTTGGAGAATCGAATTTTCGGGTTGGTTCTCGGGTTGGCCTTTTTAGGCTCAGGTTGACCCAACCCAACCCAACATTTATGTTTTTTTTTTAAATATATATACTTATAAATGAATTATTTGTGAACTTTTAATGTTTTTCATCTAGGATTGTAATGAATATTAAGATGTTATGAACTTTGAAGTTTGATATTTGAATTGTATGTGATTTTAGTTATTAATTCAAGCAAAAATTATTTTAAATAATTAAGAAAATTATTAAAAAAAATAAAAAACTCAACCCAACGACCCAACCCAACCCAACCCAAAAATATTTTGGGTTGGGTTGGGTTGGGTTGCAACCCTTGATCGGATCATTCGGGTAGCCAACCTGACCAACCCAAATTTTCGGGTTGGTCCCAAAAAACCCTTCAACCCAACCCAACCCAACCCATGTACACCCCTAATTCCAAGACACTCATATTTAAACATATCATCATGTAATCATAGGTTTAATTACGATTATATACGCACTATTTAAGGCACCGTTCATCTGTAAATACCATTTATTGATCCCATAAACTATTTTCATAATTCTTTTTTGTGCACATTTTTAGTCGTTGAATCTACAAGACCATTATAGTAACAATTAATTTGAATTAATGTCACAAATTATCATTTTCATGTTCAACACAGATGGATGTATATATTTTAATATACTCAATATTTAAACCTATAAATCATAGGTATAATTATGATTATATACGAACAATAGAAGCTATCCAGGGTATCGTTTTTATAAATGTGCTAATTGTAATTTTTATCTATGCAATTTTTAGTTTTCAATTTGTCATACTAAGAATCTATAAATTCTTTCGAAAGAATGTTAGGTTTAAGGATTTAGATTTTATTATTGTTACGTTTGTTGAATTTAAATCTCTCTTATATTTGCATGATTTTAGCCTTTCTTTTAGTTTTCTAAAAAATGAAAAATATAGATCAAGGACATTTTTTTACCAAATCTAATTAATATTAATATTATAACAAAAAAAAAAGGTTTAGCCATTTTTACTAAACCAAATGTGTTTAGCCATTTTTCAAGTTAGCCTATTAAAATTTGGAAAAGTGTGAGTAATGGCTAAAAAAAATTAAGCACAATGAAAAATAGCTAAATAGTTTCAATATTGCATGTATGACTACCGTAGTTTTAGGGGGAGGTTGGTAATAATATTGATTTTTCAAGATGCCCTTGGTATATTTTCATATTTACAGCTATGCCATTATCGTATTTCCAGCCTTCTAGCAACTGCCATATTCTATTTTGAAAAAAATTTCAACCATCTCTAATAGAAGTTGGCGCACATTTTCCTAAATTATGGATTTTTAAATTGGCGTTGATTCCCTTTTAAATTTTGAATGTATCAATTTTCAAATTTCCTAGATTTTTTTTCAAATCATTTTCAAATTGTCTACTTTTCCTCTAATCTAAGATATAAGTCACAATTTTTTATTTTTGTTATCAATTCAACTGGATGTTTGTTACAACAACAAAAAATCTAAAAAATATCAACAAACATATCTACTGGTTGCTTATAAAAAAATTAATTAATAAATAAAACTCCTTCCACATATCTTTTATGTCAAACATGTCTCTCCTAGATTTTTGTTTGCAAAATATGAATTAGATTTACTTTTAAATACATTTCCACTTTTTCATTAGTTTCCTCAGACCCTTAACTGTCACATGAGGTACCCAAATCTAATTCTCACCAAGTTCATGAGTCTCTTGCTGAGAGTGCTAGTTCTTAGGAAACTTGGCCTATTGGTGATGGAGTATTGGGGAAGAGGTGGAAAAGGGAAAGTCATATAATGACTTTGTTGACAAAATAATTATCTGTCTTTTCTAGTGTTGATGAAAGCGGAAAATGGAAAAAGTTAGGAGATCAATCACCAAAAAGAAATGAAGTTCATCACGGCTTACTATAGAACCAAGTGAAACAACGAGTTGACTCAGTCACTGAAACTAGAAAATCAACTGAAAGAAACAGTCGAGGGATAGAATTGAGGCAACCGTTGAAAAGATGCATCACTTACTGGAGGATTTTCTAGAAAATTTGAAGAATGAGCTTCAAATTATTCTTGATGGAAATGGTAGTGCACAACCGAGAGATGACATTTTTATTTTGCAGAAATTATGTTTTGCAACTAGGTTGATTGAAAAAAGGTATTTACTTTCGTAAAGTCAACATCTAACATTTTACATATATATACGTGTATATACTATATATACAACATGTATTTACTATTATATACCATGTTCATTGCTAAGGACTCATACTTTAATAAGTGTCTAATAGGTTTATGAAGAAATGTCTAATAGGTCTCTGAAGAAGTGTCTATTATATACAACATGTATTTACTATTATATACCATGTTCATTGCTAAGGACTCATACTTTAATAAGTGTCTAATAGGTTTATGAAGAAATGTCTAATAGGTCTTTGAAGGAGTGTCTATTATATACAACATGTGTTTACTATTATATACCACATTCATTGTTAGGGACCCATATTTTTAAGAAGTGTCTAACATGTCTGATATGAAAAAGTGTCTATTACATACAACATGTATTTACTATTATATACCACGTTTTATGGTTTTCAATAGCTGTAATAGTTGTAATTATGTTACAAGTTATCGATTTTCTTACCAGTATTGATCCTTAAGGGGTTTCTATAAGCGTTTTATTCATTTTTTAGTTGTAATTTTCACAAGCATCCACACCAGCAAATTATGTATTTTTATCAATCACATAGATTTTTATTTGAATTAAACTAATGGATTTATTTTCCTTGATGCACTCACTTTTTGTAGCCTTCCTTATAGATCTTTATTTGAATTAAACTAACAACACTCCCTTTTTGTAACATATTTTTGGAATCAATAGTTTTTTAGTTGTAATTTTCTCTCTGTAATATGTTGCTTTTTGTTAGCCACTCTTTTAAGTAGAATAAACTCATAAATATTCAGTAGGAGTATTTTCGTCCTAATGCAATTAGTAGATATTAGTTAAAAACAATTTTAGTCATATTTGTAAATTAAAACTTGTTTAGACAATTTTCAAGTTAGAGGGGTTAAATTTAGAGATTCTTTTTGTTGCCCCTTAAAATTTAGTCGTGTATCTTGTTGCCCCATAGCCATTTATCTTGTTCCTCCAATGATATATGGAAGGCCCAAGATTCATGAAAGAATGGATTGATTAGAGTCCATGAGATGGGTGGAGAAATTCATTTATGAATAAGAATTAATAATTCTTTAATTAAATGAATATTGGCTAGTAAAAATTTTCCATAAGGTTGCATTTGAGGTCTTAATGTCTTCATTACTTGCCTACTTGAAAATCAATGAATTCGAAAGAGTTTTCTATCTAGCTTCCCTCTCTTGCCCACTCCATTGAATAAGAAAAAATACTCTCTTCTTCCTTCTCCCCTTGGTAGATGCCCACCCGTCCATCGTATTGGTTTGAAGTTAGAAAGAAAAACTTCGTAGAGTTCTAAACACCACGTTTTCAACACCATTTAAGGCCTACTTTTCCTCTTTTTTTATTAAAAGAAATATTTTCTTCTATCGTGGTCCTTAATGGTTCACTCAATTGAGAGATGGAGAGATGGAGAGATGACATGAGGGAGATGGGTTCAAGCTATGGTAGGTAAGGTAACAATGATGACGGGAGCATATGTGGTGGTTGGACGAAGGGAAAGGTGGTCGCTGGAAAAGAGTGAGATTTTTTTTTTCAATTTTAAAAAAAGACACATTTATATTAAAATTGACACATTTGTATTTAACTTAATTTTAAAAGGTCACATCATCATTTCTATAGTAGCACTAACGAGAATATAACTGTAAGGAGTAAAATGAAGCATTTCCTAAACCTCAAGGACAAAAGCATAAGATTTTGAAACAACCAAATGAAACTATAACCCAAACTTCAAGGACCAAAATGTAATTTTTTAAGAAAAAAATATTGTGTTTAAAATATAATACATAAAGTATAAAAATTCATTTTTAGAAACAAAAATAACATGTGTGCATTTGAATTTTACCAATTGGGTCGACCTAAATAATTCATAGTGAAGAGATCCCTATCGAACCCAATGTATATATGAGTCCGAGTTGGGCTCAGTTGGTCCAATGTTGACTTTATTGTGGGATTGAATCAACCATTGTGTGTTATATCATTTGATGATAGGTTGATTAAGAGGCGGTTTGTTCCTTATACAGTAGCTAGTTGGAGCTATTTACAGGGTACAATAATAGAAGATCAAGACTAGTAGTCAAGGAAAATTTGTTCCTTGACTTTCTCTACATGGTTTTGTCGAGTATGGTAGATGCTTAATGACGTCTTTAGATCGTGTGTCAAAATATGGGTGGCGTACATTTAACAAGTGGCCAAGAGTACTAATGGGCATCTCTTGGAGATTTGAAAAGTTACCTTGGTTCAAAATGGGCATGACAATGCTCTATGAACTCAAACATGATGAGTCAAGTTCAAATTAAGATGATTCGATCATGCCAACGAATCTTAATCCATTCAACTTCAAGGACTAAAATTATATTTAAAAAATAAAAAATCATCAAACAATTGTTTTAAATGAAAATGTTAGTGGAATATAAAGTGATTGGTTGAACATGAATATGGGGTAGGATCCCCATCCACAAGTGGCGATGTGGCGATGTGGGACAATATATACAATCTTGAACAATGCTGGCAAAGGCACAAACCAACCGTATCATTTGCTTGCTTTTCCATTTCATTTTTCAATTTCCATGCCAATGGCAGAGGGCTCTCGATTACGCGTATTCATGGCTGTGTCCAGCTCAATATTATATTTTATATGAAATTTGAAATTTCATTATTCTTATTCTTATATATATATATATAAAGGCTACAGGAATATTAAGAACTTTGTTAGGTTGATATCCATTGGTCAGCATTTGGTTCCCACAACTAACACGTAACACCTTCCTTTCAAGCACTATGATTAATAATGATTCTCTTTCTCTTTTGGGATATCATCTTTCAAAATCTTTTTTTAATATATATATATATATATATACATATTCAAATAAACAAGATTATATGTCACACCCTCCTTCCATTATTGATTTTAATTTTGACTGATGAAAAGTTTTTTTTTTTTTTATTCTTCTTGTTACGTTATTTCTTTTAATTTTTGAATCCAATTTGAGATCAAAAGATAAAGTTTGTTAATTAAAATAATAAAGAAACTTAAGAAGGATTATATTAGTTAAGTGGGGTTATGGATTTTCTACATTTGATTTTTACTATATTTTTTATTATTTTCTTTAATTCATTTGAATATCCTTATTAATTAATTAGATAGGTTAAGGTTCAATTTAATTGATAATATTTAGTTTATTAACCATCTTTATGTAAATGATACGGTAATGATTCATATACTTGTGAAATCGCTTAACTAAACCAAAGTATTGGGCACAGTCTTAGCTTAAGTGTGTGTTGAGAGTGCAACCAAAATCCTATATTGGCTAGGAAAATAGAAGATTATGGAAGTATATTAAGTGAAGGACAATATCTTCATTTGTATGAGACATTTTGGGTGAAACTAAAAGTAAAATCATAATTGTTTATGTCCAAAGTGGGCCATAACATATCATTGTGAAGATATGTAATAGTGTCATTGTTCCTAACAATTGGTATCATAGTCATGTCTTAGACTTAACCATGTTCGTGTGCAATCTTGAGTGATGAACAAAGGTGATAAACCTTCATGACATAGTCATAGTGGTCTGTGGTAGAACTCTATTAGACATGCAGTGTACTTCAAAAAGAAGAAGAGCTGGCTTGGATAAGAGCAGATTCTCGTTGAAGCTAGAAGGTGGATAAATGACTATTTAATCGAGGGGAGGCTATGTGGAGGAGAGAATTAAGTTGGAAGTGCAACCAAAGTCTTACATTGGTTAGGAAAGGGGAAGATTATGGATATATAAGTGAGAAACAATATATTTTTTTTCATTGATATAAGGCCTTTTGGGTGAAACCAAAAGCAAAGTCACAAAAGCTTATGCCCCAAAGTGGATAATACTATACCATTGTGAAGATATGGGGGGTTTTGTTGCCTCTAAAAAGCATATTTTGATGATAACAAACTTATATATTTTTTTGACGATTTTAATGTTTTAAAATGCATATAGTAGTGTAGAGCTCGAAAAGATGATTTCGTCTTTCGAATCGTCCAAATTGAGCATCAAACAAGAAATTTTTGAGTAAGAAAACTCATGGTGAATAACTTCATCATTATGTGGACAAGTAGACGAATTAGAGATGTTGACATGTGGTACAGACATTATATACAATTTTCAACATTATATTTGATTATGTTTCCATGCTTTTAACTTTTTAGTTGCCAATTTGGAAATCACATTGGAGAAGCATTGCAAAAATTGCAACTAATCTAATCTCTTTGGGAAAGGAGCCTAATCCAACGATGCAAGTGAGGATGGAAAGTAGAAGGGCCATGCCTTAGAGTTTGATCTTATCATTGTCACTACTAATGTGGTAGAGCCTACGGCTTGATGGCTCTTGCCTCCGCAACTTGGGGTCTAACTTTTCTTCCCATTGACTCATGTGGGAGACTAAACGGCAGTTGAGAGACTCTTAGTGACAATAGCGAATTAGAATTGGTCCCATGGTGGGCACCAAACTTTAGGGGTCTAAATCCTCTTATGGCGGCCATGCTTTCATGTACCTACAAAAAGAGAGAAAGGATCATAAATTGCTCAACTTATAGTATAGTGTGATATTTTTCGAAACGTCTCAACGATCAGGTTTAAGAGGCTATGATGACGAGGAGAGGCACGAGTTCGTCAAAGTAGGGGCATAAGCATTAGGAAAGCTAGCTACCCTAATGCTAGGAGGTATTATCTGGTGCCAAGTAGGTGACCTTTGGCATTTAATTTGAATATTGATGCGAACTGTTTAAAACTATTATGGACAATGTTATAATTCATGCTAGAGATGTGGTTGTTGCTTAGTAATTAGTGCAAAAATGACCTATAAGATTAGAATTAACTGACTTGAAATTAAAATTAAAACATCCACCATTCAAACATACTTTGTACTAATCAAAGTGTTTAAGGAGATCTGAAAGTCTAATGTAATTGAGTTTGGCATAGAATATAGCTTGAAATTAAAGGACTGACTTGAAACAGATACCTATATACGTTCGTCGTGCATGACTTTGAATAAGGATAATTTAGGTATTATCATAAAAATCAAGGATAATATTGTGTAAAAAAAGTTTCTTCCACATTCGTACTTTTATATATAATTACATATATGACCAAACTAGATGGAGCAATTTAAAACTAAACTTAAACTATATAAACTAAATTGAAACTTTTAAAACTACAAAAACGAAAGGAAAACTTAATCCAAACTATAAGAACTAAATTTGTAATTTAACCATTAAAATTAAAAAAAAAGAAAAAAGAAAAAAGAGGTGATGTAGATTGTGTATAGAAAGAGATTAGAGAGAAATTGTATAGAAAGAGACCATGCTAATAAGAAAAAGTGTGTATAACAGTGAAATTAGTGAGTGCTAAAATGGAAGCAAAAGACAAACAAGAAAACACAGAAAGAAAAAACGACACACAAATTTACGTGGTTAACTAACGATGTGTTAGCTACGTCCACGGGATTATCTTGAGGAGAAAACTGAATATAGAATACAGAGATATCTCATATAAAAGTTTAGAGGGTTTATATATGGTACCCATCTAACCCTAATACAGAATAGGCCCAAAAGTCCAAAATTACGAAAAATAAACTAATCTCCATATCACTTAAGTTTCGGGGGCGTTGTCCCAGAACCCCCACCAAGGCGCTTCGCCCCTGGACCTCGACTTGCTGATCGGTCAGCGAGACTCCTGTACTTGATCATTCGAAACACTAAATAACAGATTCAAGACATTTCTACAATGAGAAAATAAAATATGTACAGAGAGAAAAGTAAATGAGATGGTGTAAAAAAGTTGATATTTATTTATATAATCTATAACAATTATTAAAAAGAAAAAAGGAAGATAAACGAAAGAAAACGAAGACCTGATGAATTTGTGAACAAGAAGATGAACACAAAGATGAACTAGTATAGTATCTGAGCATGAATATATAAATATATGAAGATATGACGAGAAAAAGAATGAAAGAATAGAGGAAGAAGAAAGAGAAAATAATTATTAAAAAAATAATGAAAACTACACATGCAAAATGCAATAAAACTACATTTGGGGGAAAAAAACACTTTTTTTTAATACATGTACGACTATACTATATCTGCTATATATTGAAATTCTCTAATAATTTTATTCAAATAAAAAAAAATTCTATCCTTGTTTTAGTTGATGTGATTTTATTATGAAATATGGAAATTTTTTGTTTAATTAATAAATTATTTCATTTTACTCGCTTATTATTAACTAACATATCAATTAAATTGTTCAAAGAGATTTCATTATTATTAAATATTATAACAATAAAATTTAGTAATATTTTATATGGATATTTGTTGTTTCTCAAATAAAAATCATATTAATCTTTTGTAGTTCAAGTCTTTTCTTTCTTTCTTTCTTTTATAAATAGTTCGTGCCATTTTATTTTAATTAATTATTGTTTGTTAATATAAAATAAAATGTTATGATCAAAATTAATACTCTGAAATAAAATAAAGGCTAAATATATGATTTCATTCCTAATGTTTACATATATATTTCAAAATTTAGTCTCTATTATTCAAAGGTCCCAATTGAGATTTCATTATTGGTAAATATTAAAATTGATTGATACTAACATGGTATTTCTTAATAAATTGGCAGAAACATAGAGAAAAAATGTTATCTAAGAGAATAAAATACTCGAATTTTCAATCCGTTTCTTAGAAATTTGGAGGAAGAATTAGAACATTTCTTCTCTTATATGATCATTTTTCCTTCTCTAAATTCTCTATCAATTCAGTCAATATTATATGATATAAGTTTATCATTAGTCAATCTTAACATTTAGTAACAATGATGGATTAAACTAAAAATGCAAAAACATAAAAGGACTATATTAAAACTTTTGAAAGAATAGGGATTTATAAATTGAAAAAAATACTTAACATTTTAAATTAAAAAGCATATATTTAGCCTACAATAATCCGAGTTTATTTAAAAATTATATTAACATACTATTTGGTTAATGCATTTTTAATTAGTTAGAAAATGAAAAGAGTATTATGGTAATTATAATATGTTAGATTCCTATTTCTAATTCAAGCCAACAGCATAAATAGATTTCTAAAATGATTGCAGTCAAATTCTAGTATGCTAACATATTTTTTAAAAATAATATTTCTATTCCCATTGATTTCATTCTGATTTCTTATGACTATAATTCATAGTGAAATAAATCTGGTCTAAAAAATAGATTCTAAGAGTTAAACTAAAAAAGGTATCTTCAACAATTCAATAATTAATTTCTAGAATAGTATGGAGATATATAATTTTATATATAGTAGCTTATTTTTTGGTTTAACTGATTTCAGTAAGATTCTAACAAGTATTGTTTCTCTCTACTATTATTGGCAATGCGGGATGCACGAGAAAGACAAATTATTCAATGAGGTTGCCACAATGTGGTTGCCTCATAATAACTGTTGGATGTGTATTCAATAATTTTCATGTCTCTTAATACCCATTGAATATAAATTCGAAGTATTTCTCTTTTTTCATCCAACGGTGAAAAACTATCAGCCACATTGTAGCGGCCTTAGAGGGGCCGAAGGAGGGATGGCAAGTGAGAGAGAGGGAGACAATTTTATTTTTAAATATTTTTTGTCACATATGATATATATATATATATATATATATATATATATATATATATGGTTAGATATAGATACATCATCAAAGAAAGTATTAAAAAACAATATTTTTTCTGTTGAGAAAGCAAACAAAAAATTAACAATGGAAACAAAAAATAATAATAATTTTGAAATTTAGGATAAATTGGAAACAAAAATCAAACTTCATACACTAAAAATGTAGGTTAAATTGTGCATAATCCATCTGAATTTTGTGGTAGGTTTCAATTATATGTCCATAGACTTTGAAACGTTTCATTTAAACCTTGAACATTGAATTGTTGCAAAAAAAAAAAAAAAAAAAAAACCCCTTTGATAATTTTTTTCCTTAAAATGATGAATGGAAATTGACGCAACAACGCTGATGTGTACAAGTTGGAAAATATAGGTGACATCTTTTACAACATTATTTAGGTAAATTAATTGAAAACTAATTTATAAATATTGATTTTGTGAATGATATTGTAAATGATGCCAACGATATCTCTTGAGTTGAAATGAATAGTAAAAACAACCTTAATTTTCTATATTATTGAAATTGTATTGTAAACGTTGTCACATATATGATATTTCATCCAATTTTCAGTACACATTAACTATTACATCAATTCCATTCGTCATTTTAATGGAAAACGCTCCAATGATTTTTTTCAGAATAATTTCAATGCTTAAAGGTTAAAATAAGTCTAAGAGTATAATTGAAATCTACATTAAAGCTCAGACGTAATTTTTATAAATACCAATCTTTATTTTCTTTTCTTTTAAAATTATGTTTTAAAAAAGAAAATAGGACTCATGGGTAAAATATTATTGTCATTTTACAACACTACAATTTTTTTTTTCCAACAAACTCTATCTAAAAGTAAGTACAAAAAAGCAATGCATTAATTTTAGTTGCTAAATTCGTCATATTTCGACCATTTGATATTTTCCAAATGAAAAAACCCATAATTGTGAACATAGTATGGGAATCTTTATATTATTATAATTGAAAATAAAAAAGGCAGTTACATTTTTGTTTTGGACCTTTACATTTGTCTATTTTTCCTGTGAATTTTTATGGCATATGTTTTTTTTATTTACCCTTTGAGTTTTACCTTTACATTTAAAAAATGGACGTGTTTACCTTATTTTCCAGAGGCTAACAAACGGAAAACTTGATTGATCCAATGGCAGTGAGCCAATTATATAAAATATTTATAACAATTAAGTAAGTTTTAGAGTTTAATTTTTAGGCTCAAGAAAACACACTTTTGGTCCCCATGTTTATTCCATTAACGATTTATTCTCTAAACTTTAATTTGTAATCTCAATACTTTTAAATATTTATAATTTAGGTACCATTTGATTTAGTTTTTAAATTTTATGTTTGTTTTCTTACAATTTTGTTATTGTGGTTTTCATCTTTCTTAAAAAAACATATGAATTCGTTGTCAAATTCCAAAATCAAAAACAAGTTTTTAAAAACTATTTTTTTTTTTAGTTTTCAAAACTTAGTTTGATGTTTGAAAGCATTGGTTGAAAGTAGATAACAAAACAAAAACACTCATAAGTAAAAATAGTGTTTATAAGCTTAATTTTCAAAAACTAAATGGTTATCAAACATGGTTTTAGTTCTTAAATTTAAGTAAACGCAACAATTTAGTCTTTGCAGTTTAAATTTTGTAACAATGCAATGTCTATCATGAAAAATGTTGTTAAGATTTAATGGGGTTTCTTATATTTGTAGATAGATAAACTTATTAAGGATTAAATGTGTCTATAAACCTTTGTTCTTAGTTCAACATGTAGGGGTTGAGAAAGGAATTTAAACCTCTAATTTTTTGGTTGATGACATAATGCTTTGACGAATTAAACTACTGAGATTGGCATGCATAATAAAAATTGACACTTAATTTTGATGAGATTTTTAAGGTAGGAACGAAATTGTTAAAAATTTTAAACTACATCGATTGAATTGCAACATACAAAAGTTATGAACTAAATTGTTACCAATATGAAAGTATAGAGACTAAATCGTTACAAACTAAAGTTTAAAGGCTAACTACTCCAATGAAAGTTAACGAGATTAAAAGTATTTTCTAACCAAAATTTTATCATTAAAAGTTCAAGAACGTAATTAAAACTCTTGGCAAAGTGAATCTATAGTAAGATTATAGTAATAACTCTAAAAAGTAGAGAGATTAGAAAAAGAAATAGAGTTGAAAAAAGGTCAGGAGTTGGGTTAAGAAATGAGCGTAAAAGACGGAGTAGCTGGAAAAGCCAAGCCGAGTGAGCTGAGTATAAACTGACACATCAGAAATTCATCGGAACAGAGCCGGCGCCGTCAGCTCCTCCGCCGTTCGCCGCCGTTACAGTAAACGGCCCAAAGTAACGGAAACGGCAGAAATGAAACGTCTCAAAAATCCAGTCCCTGCACTCACACACAAACACACCCTTCTTCTTCTTCTTTTTCTTCTAAGCTCTCTCACCTTCAGCCGCGCCAGAAACGTAAAAGCAAAATTTCCTTTCACAGCTCTGATTCTCATCATTATCGTCACCATCACCATCACCATCACCATCAACATCTCTCTCTCTGTAATGGAGACGTCTCTGACTTGCCATTCCTAGCGTTTCTGCTGAAGCTACTAGCGGGGAGCTTGAAAATCTGAGTTCTGGAGAGATTTCGGCGGATTTTTGCTGCTTGGAGTTGAGTTTTACGGCGAGATCTGATTGGGACGGTCTTTGAACTATGGAGGAAGATAACGGCGCTCTGATTCAGAGCTTGATCGATGTTGTGAACGAGATTGCGTGGATCTCGGAGTTTAGGCTTACTGTTAAGAAGCAGTATTGCAATTTGTCCAGGAGATTGAAGCTTTTGATCCCAATGTTTGAAGAGATTAGGGATAGCAAAGAGCCAGTCCCTGAGGATACTCTCAAGGCTCTCGTATTGTTGAAAGAAGCTCTCGAATCGGCTAAGAAGTTGCTCAGATTTGGAAGCGAGGGGAGTAAGATTTTCCTGGTGAGTTTGTGTTATTGTGTGTTATCTTAATTTTTTTCAGTGATAAGTTCCTTTGCGTGAGAGTATCGGTTGTGGAATCGAATCGCATTGCTGGTTTTTTTTGGCTTTTCTTTTTCTTTTTGATACAGTTACTTCGCAATCCTGTATTTCTTTCGTGCTATTCATTTCTTCTTTTCTGACGCCTAACTCGTTTGATCGGAAGTCGAGGAAAGCGAGGGAATATCGGTTCCCATCATTCCAGAATTGTGTATATCCTGGATTTGATTTAATGGAAAATTGTCGTTCTTGCTGTGGAAGCTACCGTGTATTTAGGTTAATAACATTTTTGATGCAAATCAGAACATTGAAAAAAGGCCGTAAAATATCTCTGCTACGTTTAGTCCGATTTTCTGTGTGCTAGGAATGAAAATATTAGAAGACTGTAATTTCAGTTGATGTTTCCATTTTTTGCATGATACTTACATCCTTATGAGACGACAGAGATGTAAACCATCAAATTCCTTGTGCTTGTCAATTTGGCAAGTAATTGAGTTATGGAAATTTACCATTTTGTTATTTCCACTTGCAGATGACTGTTTCAAGAGAGTTTCTTTCTATAATTAAACTTTGTTTGTATTTCTGTCTATGATTCGACTACTTCCATTTTAAATGGGCAAGCTATGCTTAATGGGTTTTATCGATCGGACATATAAATCCACTAGCATCTGTGTTGATCGTTTCCTTGTTCTCTTCTGAAATCACTGAAATTTAATCGTGACATCAATACAATCACTTCCAACTTCTAGTCAGATGACACATCAAATTTATACAGCTAATTTCCAAACAAAAGGAAGAAGGATCTGAAGCAGTATAGATATTTTGTTAGCATATCTACTTTTTAATCTAACTTCATTTTATTATCAATAATCCCAGGCCGTAGAGAGGGAGCAAATTATGAACAAATTTCACGAGGTAACGGCTCAGTTGGAAGAAGCTTTGGAAGGAATCGCCTACGATAAACTTGATATATCCGATGAAGTTAAAGAGCAGGTAAAAAGACAATATCATCTTACTTTGAATTTGCAGTCTCGAGGCACAGTACCTGCATGATAGGTGATAACACTAGCTCTGTTTGATAGACAATTATTTCAGGATGTTGTTCGACATATATATGTGATAAACAAACCTATTCTTAAAAAGTTTGCAATATCTTTCTTTTGATTTCTCCAAGTGTTGTTCAATGAAAAGATTGTTTTATTATAGTTTTAACTCTTAAACTATTGCTCAATTTTCATTGTTGTCACATATTGAGAATATAATATTACAAATAAAAATGAGATGATTTAAACCCACAACTGACAATATAAGACAAACATATCTAACCACCTAGCTATGTTCAAGTCGGCGTAGTCTTTTATTGAAGAAAAGGAAATGACGTTGCTTGAGAGATTCAAACTCTCACAGGAAAACTCCATGTTCAAGTTGACATTAATGTCTTTGTGTATTTATAGTTTTTATTCTTCTGTTAAAATCTTCAATTAATATAATTTTGACCCTTCCATTAGGACTGAATCAAAGTTTTTGGGTTTTTTTAATGTCTCATTGTGAATTTTGTGCTGAAGCGAAGGTTAGAAATAAAGTGTGGTTCCTCCATGATAACCAATAGTGATATGACCTCCCTGATGCTTAAGATGAATATGAAATGAATTAAAAGTTTAGAAGTTGAACATAACTTAAAAATATTATTAATCCAAATGAAATATAATTAGTACTATAGAGATCAAAACTAGTTTAAACCTATAAAAGATTACAGAGGAGATGGAAGAACCTTTGTTGTGATTAGATTTTCCTGTGTTTATTTCAATTAGATATTAGATAACATGTAGAAGCCTGCAATTAATATTTTTAAAATCATTATGTACACATCTAGAACCGTGTATGCAGGTCGAGCTTGTTCTTGCTCAGTTCAGAAGAGCCAAAGGCAGGGCCGATGCACCTGACTCTGAGCTGTTGGATGATCTCTTTGCCCTTTACAACACAAGCAATGATTCTTCTGTAGATCAAGACCGCCTGAGGAGATTAGCTGAAAAATTACAATTAATTGGAATATCCGACCTTACACAAGAGTCCATAGCTTTGCATGAGATGGTTACTGCTAGTGGAGATCCAGGTGAGAGCATTGAGAAGATGTCAGGGTTGCTGAAGAAAATAAAAGATTTTGTGCAAATGGAGAACCTCGAAACGGACTCTCTTGGCAGAGAAAAGAGTCCTCCAGTTAGTTGTAGTGGACAAGTATCCAATCAGAAAAACAATAAGGCTCCAATTATACCAGATGATTTTCGCTGCCCCATATCCCTGGAGTTGATGAGAGATCCTGTCATTGTCTCAACTGGACAGGTACTTGAACAGTTGGCTCTCTTGATGATAGTAAATAATTTCAACGTTACAGCCTAGCCTTCACTTTACTTGTCCGTGACTCTAGTTATTTGCATTACATCCTCATATTTTCAGATACGAGTAGGTATAGTTAAAGAACAATATCAGATTGAGATATTTTAGTTGCATAGGGTAGCGTCCTGAAGTTGAAGCTGATTATGTTTCATGTATCCTCGTGTTGGAGTAGATTTAATGCTTAGATTCAGATGGAATCAGTTATTTCATTACTAGTCTAAGATAAAGGGTAGCTCTGCTTATTAACCATATTATTTATTCTTATAGTTTTAACTGAAATATGTGACATATTATGCCTTTTATATTTTCCTAATCTGATACCTTAGTAGCCGCTGCTCTGGTGCTGATTATGTATTTAATGCAAAAACCAAAATTTTCTTTGCTGTAGACCTATGAACGTTCCTGCATTGAGAAGTGGCTTGAAGCAGGGCACGGGACGTGTCCAAAGACACAACAGAACCTTTCAAGCACTACTCTTACCCCAAATTATGTGTTGCGTAGCCTTATAGCCCAGTGGTGTGAGGCTAATGGTATCGAACCACCAAAACGACCAAGCAGTGCTCGACCATGTCGAAGCTCATCATCTTGCTCACCTGCTGAACGCACAAAGATTGATATTCTGCTTTGCAAACTTGCATCTGGAAATCCTGAAGACCAACGATCTGCAGCTGGTGAGATCCGACTTCTTGCGAAGCGGAATGCAGATAATCGTGTTGCCATTGCTGAGGCTGGTGCAATACCTCTCCTTGTTGGCCTTCTTTCAACTCCAGACTCCCGTGTTCAAGAGCATGCTGTGACAGCACTTCTTAACCTTTCTATATGTGAGGAAAACAAGGGAAGCATCATTTCCTCTGGGGCAGTTCCTGGTATTGTTCTCGTGCTCAAGAAGGGGAGCATGGAAGCACGGGAGAATGCTGCAGCCACTCTTTTCAGCCTTTCGGTTGTGGACGAAAATAAAGTTAGAATTGGCGCCTCCGGAGCTATCCCGCCGCTCGTTACTCTGCTTAGCGAAGGCACTCAAAGGGGTAAGAAAGATGCCGCAACTGCTCTTTTCAACTTGTGCATCTACCAAGGAAACAAGGGAAAGGCAGTGAGAGCTGGTGTAGTTCCAACCTTGATGCAGCTTCTCACCGAACCTGGAACTGGAATGGTGGATGAAGCCTTAGCCATCTTAGCGATTCTCGCTAGCCATCCTGAAGGGAAAGCTGGCATCGGATCTGCAAAGGCAGTGCCAGTTTTGGTAGATGTTATTGGGACAGGATCCCCCAGGAACAGAGAGAATGCAGCTGCAGTTCTCGTGCATCTCTGCTCCGGAGACGAACAACACCTAGTAGAGGCCAGGGATCTCGGAGTGATCAGTTCATTAATAGATTTGGCACGAAATGGCACGGATAGAGGCAAGCGAAAAGCTGCACAGTTGCTCGAGCGAATGAACAGACTCTTCGAGAACACAGTGCATCCAGAGGAGATTCGAGTGCAAGTGCCAGAGTCTCAACCTCAAAACCAGCCATCACAATCAACCTCGACGACTTGTAGCTGAGAGAGAGGACTTCAATCTTGCTTTCGGGGCTTTGTTTCTTTTGTTCCTTTTTACTTGTAATGAAAGAGGCAGCTTTGCTTCACAAAGGGGAGGTGGAAGATCACCTGCCTTATCTGTAAGTTATTATCACAATTTATAATTTTTTGTGTTGTGTCGGGTTTGAAGGACCATATCCTGAGGAGTTTCTAAAGGGAAACGATCTGTGGACAAAAGGCAAAGAATCTAAAACCTGCCAATGTATGAAATCATTATACATCCTCAAATTTTTGTGAGGAAAATTCCACATTTTTTAAAGTAAAATTCTGGACCTCCATAGCTGCAGAACCAACAATCAGTGAACCATTTAAAATATTTTGGAAAAAATTCAATTTTTACCCTCAACTTATACAACTACTGTAATTTTTACCCTCTATTTGATTTTTGCTAATTCATTCACTAATTTTAACAAAAAAAAAAAACAATGTAAAAATGTCTATAATATCACCAATTTCAATAAAATCAAGTTTTACACAAAATTAGGTTTGATCAATGTACATATTAACCATTAAATAACTTTGTCAAAACTTACAAATTTCAACAAAAATTGAGCTCTAATGTTTATTTATCTGAAAATTTGTACCATACATATGCTTTATAGTTCCTTGATCGTATATGATAACTCTTTTTTAACGATCTTTCAAACAAAAAATAGGGTAAAAATTACAACAATTTTTAAAGTTTAAGGTAAAGATTGTAACACTTATCTAAGTTTGAGGTGCAATTTGATGAATTTGAAAGTTTAGGGTAAAAATTGATTTTTTATTTTCCAAATATTTGCTATCAACAGAACATACATCCATTTTAGTTGTCTTGGAAAATAGACGTATAAGAAAGAAATAAATTATGAGAGTGAAATATGTACAAATCTATAAGCATTATTGGCTTTAAATTTTCAGTTGTTGAGATGTTAAATCATTTTGGAAATTGATAGGTTGGTATGGATCTAAATAGGGGTGTTCGTCAGTCGGTTGGAGTCGGTTTTGGTCAAAAACCGCCCCCGAAAATCGACTGGTCTGTTTTCTCTAGATGGAAACAGACGTTTTCTTTCGCTGGTGCAGAAACCGACCAACGGTCGGTCAGTTTGGTCTGTCGGTTTTGGGGGAAAGGAGGAGGAGGACGTGGCATGGCTGAGGTGGCGGCAACGAAGAGAGAAGAAGAAGAAGTAGCGTTCGGCCGTCGACGTCGGGGAGGTCTAAGGCGGTGGCGAAAAGAAAAGAAGAAGAAGCGACGCATGGAGGTCTGAGGCGACGACGAAGAGAAAAGAAGAAGAAGTGGTGTCGACGTCGCTCGTCGATGAGGCAGCAGCAGCGAAGTGAGAAGAAGTTGTGGATGGAGAGGCCCAGGCGTGAGTCTGGGACAGAGAGAGTGAGATCTAAAAATTTGAAGCCTCTACCCTTTAACCCTAAAGTAAATGTGCGTACTGTGTGGTGGAGCGGTTGTCTGTAGACTCACAAACTGTAGTTGATATTATTTTAAAAAAAATAATAATAACACTTATATATATATTTTTTCGATCGAGTTTTTCATAACCTAGATCGTTGACCGACCGATCGCTAATTTTAAATTCTAAAAAATCGACTATGACCAAACGTGTAGGGAAATATACTGACTGCGTCGATTTCGATCGATCGAGTCTGTTTTCGGTCTGTCAGTGAACACCCCTATCTAAAAGTAAGGTTATATAATATTTTGCTTAAGTAAGCAACTATGTAAAATTACCACCTTGCTCTCGATGTAAAAGCTTTATTTTCCTTCTCTCGTTCTTTGTTTCTCTCTCCTCAACCATGCATTTATTTTTCTCTTTGTGCTCCTGCTCCGTCAACTCCCTCTCTCTCTCGACTTGGTAATCATATAGGGGGCGTTTGGGCGGATGTGTAGGGTTGGGCCGGGTTTGGGTTCAAAACCCAAACCTGTGTTTGGCCCACCAGTTTGCTAAAACGGGAGTTTGAGAAAATCAAACCCCCCGTTTTTCTTATTCCAAACCCCCCGTGTTTCTATCGTCTCCTCTTCCCGAAACTAGTATCCACCGTTTCCTCTCTTTTCTCTCTTATTCCAGTCTTGCTTCGACCGTCTCCTCTCCCCGAAACCCTATTCAACGCTTCTTTCTCTCTTAATCCAGTCTTCTTTTTCACGATTCGAACGCCTCACACGAAAACGTCTCTGGAATCTCTCGTTTCCGTCAGTATTCTCTCGCGCCGTCTCCTCTCCTCATAACCCTATTCCTATTCTTACTCACGATTCGAACGATTCGATCGATTTCCTTACACTTTTCTTCATTCTTCTCTTGAAGCTTTGCTTCATCTCTGTTTTGTCTCTTGAATGGAACCGAAGGACAGTTGGCTTGGAATGGGGGATTCATCTCCCTCGCTGGCGTTGAATCATCTTCTCTCTTTGATCCATCTCTCGAAACAACTCTCCTTCTCGGTTTCAACCGAACCCCTCACCGCTCAACAAAGCCCCTCCCTTGTCGCCTCTTTGTCCCTGTCTATTCTTCTCTTCTCAGATCTGGTTCCTAAGTTGAAGAGGCTTGGTAGGGGATGGTCGGCTGCATTTGAGCTTGGTGTGGGTCGGCTTGCATGTCATTCTTCCTCAACCGATGATGTTTCTTGAGGCCTATCGGTTTGTGCATATTCTTCTCTTTTTTTTTTTTTTCATATCGATGGAATTAATCTCATTTGGGCGCATGTTCTGTTTCTTGATGGCATGATGTTTCCTTATTCTGTTCCTTAGGCCCATGTTTTACTACACTTGATCTGGTATGTATGTGACTAGATGCCTATGAGATTGGTATGCATATGTGCTATTTTGGTTTGGTGAATGGCCGATGATGATTCTCTATTTTGTTTACCGAAAATTTGAACTAATTACTATACTTGTGATTGAGTTCCTGAGGCTCTAGTTTACTACACTTATATGGTATGTGCTTAGGTGCTTGTGATTGGTATGCATATGTGTTGTTTTGGTTTCAATAATGGCCGATGATGATTCTCTATTTTGTTTACTGGTAATTTGAACTATTTACTACACTTGTGATTGAGTTCCTGAGGCCATGGTTTACTACACTCATATGCTCTGTGCTTAGGTGGCTGTGATTGGTATGCATATGTGCTGTTTTGGTTTTGATAATGGCCGATAATGATTTTCTATTTTGTTTACTGATAATTTGAACTAATTACTACACTTGTGATTAATTTCCTGAGGCCCTGGTTTACTACACTTATCTGGTCTGTGATTTGGTCTGTGATTGGTATATATATCTGCTGTTTTGGTTTTGTTAATGGCCGATGATGATTCCCTAATCTGTTTGGTTCTGTTTATGTTGTTTTCCTTTTTTATTTTTGTTAACACGTTACTACACTTGGGTCTGATTGTGTTATACATATGTTGTTTGCTATTTGAAATAAGACAGATTTGGTTGTTAGTGGTATGGATCTCATTGTGAAGTAACCAGATTGTCACATCATAGTTCAATTCAATTTGGTGGTTGAATTTTACTTTGTTTAAATTTTGATATTGACTTATCTGAGGCCTCATTAATTCCCACTGAGCATAGTTAATACTTCTCTATTATTTTATTTATTTTCTTTTGTTTGACAACTCATTTCATCTTTTCTTATAATAACCCTTGTACTTATGGGTACTTGGGTGGTTGAGAATTAATTAACCTTCTCTCTCTCAAATTTCTATTTAAACAAGGGTCTCTATCTTTTTAAACCAACACTTCTCCTTGGGGCAATAGGTATGCTTCCGAAAATCATTCTCCATAAACCTATTTTCTCATTTCGTTTTATGTTTTTCAATCTAGCATTATTATTTACATACTAATCTTAGGTTTTTTGATTTTTTTTCTTGGGTTATGGCAATGGAGGTTACAAGGCTTACGAGTTGTTCCATCTATATTAGACAAGTCATTCACGAACGGCCGACAATACGAAAGGTGAGTTCATAATCCTTTTTTTTTTCGAACTTTTTATCCCACTCTACCCGAACCCTTATACATTTTAATTTTTATTTCAGGACTAAAGTTGCTATTTTTTGCTCCGGAAATATTTATAAGTAATGTTCCTTTCGTATTTATGTATTTTATTATTTTTTAAAACATTGTGTAAGACGTATTTTGTGATGTTTGTGTTTTTTTTCCATTTAACATATTTTTCTGTTTTTTTATATAAGGAATGTTTGTGTATATTTCATTATGCGCTTGTATTCACTACTTTGTTAACACGGGCAGTGAACCATTATTTCTCTTGAATAATGTATATTGTTTGTTATAATTAATAAAATAATTTTTGAAGTAGAAAATGAAAATATAGATTAACTATTAATATCATACAATTTATAAATTTAATAATAATTAAAATTAATTTATGTAATTTTCATTTCACATCATTGTTAACATTTTATATATAAACATAACTCTCATTTTGTTATTAAAAAGATCATAGTCATATCTTACAAACTCTAATGAACCCACCATGAAAAAGTTTTAATTTGATTCTATTAATTATTTGAGTTTAATGTTTACCTCAAATTTTATGTTATTTTTTAAAAATGAATAATTAAGACAATGTATTTAAATTAACTCTTATTAAAATAAAGATAAATTAATTTAATTTGTATGCTAAATTTCTTATGAAAATTAAACCTAGTAGATTGTGTATCAAATTGAAACTAACACATGCACAAACATTTTACCAAAAAATAGATCAAACAATAGCAATTGTAAAAAAACAGTATTTACAAGAACAAAACACAATAATATATTAATTATAAAATAACAAGAAAAAAATGTATGGTATGAAAAAAAAAAAAATCAAACATCAATCTATATACACATTCTTGAAAATAGATTTTCTTTGAACAAACGCCATTATTCAACTTCAACAAACTATACTCGTAAATTTTCAAAACGGTGAAATTAAATATCATTTTTTAGCTTACTTAACATTATATTCTAACTTCCATAAATGATTAATGAATGCAAAATTCTAATATTATATTATTAGAATATAACATTACATTAAAATAATTTTTATTATTTTCATTTTTTAGCTAACTTCAAATTAAATTTTAACTTCCGTATATTATTATTTTATTATTGATAATTAATGATTAGTGGTAGCTTCAATTTTAATAAAGTAGCTTCACAAAAAAAACAAGGTTCAAAATACTGTTTAATACAATATAGCTTAAAAAAGTGTAGCAACTATTTATTCATTTCAAAAAAAATACAATCTCACCTATTTATTTCTTTGAAATCATATTTTCTTTTTGTTTTATTAAACAACTGTAAACAAAAAAAAAAGTTGAATTGAACATAATGGAAAATATTTTTTTTGATGATGCATCTCATGACAATGATAAAAAATATATATATTAATAAAGAAATACAAAATATATATATTAATAAAAAAATATATTTACTGAAATTCCAATTTCAATGAATTAAAAAAAAATAGATTTGAATGTCGTTATGATCTATTTTTCTTTTTCTTTTTTTTTTTTTTTTTTTACTTTTAAGGCTTGTTTAATTTCACTTTTGTGTTCAAAATTTAAACTTTTTTAATAATTTATTTCTAAAATTTTCATTGTTCTTATAACTAGTGAGTCAAATTTAACCATGAAAAATTATAAAAAAAAAAACAGACTAAACAAACCCAGCCCAACCCAACCAAACACCCCAAACACAGGTTTAAGCAAACCAGCCCAACCCAACTCTGCACCCCAAACACAGGAATCATAAACCCCAGAGTTTCTGATTCCAGCCAAGAAACCCTAGGGTTCCAGAACCCCAGGGTTTCTGATTCCAAACCAGCGCGCCAAACAGCCCCATATAAGGCTTTCAAATCTTCTTACTCGCATCCTCCGAAATCGGGAAGGCAATAACGCAATTAGGCTTTCGAATCATTTTACATGGAGAGCAAAGTGGTAATTTCATGGGGTTGCGTTGTTATATAACCTTGGTCATATATCATTTGAGTCCAAAAATTCGGGTCATCCTTACAAAAAAAATCCTAACAAATTGTATCATAAATGCACAAGTAGGAAAAGAAATTCAATTTTTACCCTTAAATTACATAGGTTGAATTGATTTTTACCTAGAACTTTCAATGTCAAATTTGGACGTCAAATTTATATAAATGTTGTGATTTTTCATTTAAAAATTAGTTGCACTTTTAAAGAAATTCTATAAATGGGCATAATTTTTATCTTTATAATATTTAATATTTTATGTGTCGTGCCACTAGATTTAAACTTGTCTCTATCAATAAGTGTGAATGTAGAGATTCGAGTCTTTAACCTTTTGGTCAAGGATATATACCTTAACCAGTTAAGCTATGTTTATATTGTCAATGTAATTTAAATATTGATTCTTACAAATATGGTGCATAGTAGTGTAAGTCCTAAATAATATAAATCAAACTTTTTTTTTTTTTTTTGTATTTTAATAAACCCTTATAGAAATTTTTTATTGAGAAATCTTATTATAATTAAATAATTATCTTGTATTGGCATGCTTTGTAGACTATATTTATGCATTATTACAGCTTAAATTATTCTTAGCATTTGTAATATTTGGACTAGATTTATTCACAATTTGAAGGAATCGGCATTTTGAATTGAAGAATTCAAGGGGTGTTTTGAGAGAAATTAGTGCCTAAACTAAACCCCTATAATTTGAACGGCCAAGATGCGCTCGCATTTTCATGCTTTTCACTTGAGAGGATAGTAGTTACCACTCAGATACCTGTAGGATCAATTCAAATGTAGCGCCTAAACACTTTAGGATAGCACTTCAATGCTACAAACGGTTGGGAGAAAAATGCCAAATACAAAAATTATAGTATTCAATACCACAATAATCTCTTCTTCCACATGTTAACCCAAACAAGTTAGTAATCCCAAAATTAATAAAGAAACAACATCATAAGTTATATTTGTTCGCCCCAAACTCGGTATTACATCAAGTCTTCTACAATTGTAGGTCTTACGCCTTCAAACTCATGCTACAAAACAACCTTCAATAGCCTAACAAAAGCTATTGACTTCTAAATACCACAATTCGATAAACAACAAAGAAAAAACTCCTCAATTAACAAGAGAACAAACACTTATTCTCTTAATCTCACTCAGTGCCACACACTACTAAAATATTTACACACATTGTATAGGTAGTAATCAAAGAAGAAAAAAACCACTCACAAAATTCTCATCTGCCGCACGAGTTAAGATGGACCTTAAATGAAATGGGTCGTGAGTAATAAAAAAAATTGCAGCCGTGTGTCTTCATTAGGGCTCCAAATCCTAACAATCTCCCACTTGAAAATAAAATGACGATCTTGCCTCCCACTTGAACAAACATCTGATCACTTTGGCAAATTCTAAGGCTTAATTCCACTACAAATGTTAACACTAATGAAGACAATTTCCATATAACAATATCATATTTGCAACTTCAATAATCACATGCAACGCATGTGTTTGCTTACTAGTGTTTATAAATATTTGTAATCTCTTAGATTATTATTCAATATTAATGATTCAAAGAAAAATAATTTTGTTTGGAGATCATTTGTAAGTGAAACTTTCAAATAGTTTTAAAAAGGTTAAAATGTCATTTTTGTCCCTGTACTTTGAGCTTTATTCCATTTTGGTCCATGTACTTTCAAATGTTCAATTTTAGTCTTTGTACTTTCAATAAAGCTTAAAATTGGTTCCTACTATTAGTTTATGGTTAATTTTTTTTAAACAAAGTTAGTCACTATTAGTTTTTCCTCTATAAATTTTGGAAATATGTTCACATGGTGTATTTTCTTGTATTAAAATTATTATTATTATTTAACCAATTTTGATAAAAATTAACTTCAAACTTATAATAGGGACCAATTTTAAGCTTTATTGAAAATAAAGGGACTAAAATTGAACATTTAAAAGTACAGAGACCAAAATGGAATAAAGTCCAAAGTACATAGACCAAAATAGTATTTTAACCTTTTAAAAATTAGCCTTATTGCTGAAAAAAGGCTTAAAATCAATGTTTATACTCTTTCTTTATTCATAATTAATATTTTTAAACTCTTAATGCTTTGTCCAGAAATTTGTTACTTGATTCATATAATGTTTGAAAGAAAAAGAAACTTGTGCAATTCCATTATATTAAGTTTCTTTTTAAAATGAACTAAAAAAAAGTTCTTTTTAAAAAAAAAATTGTCTATTAAATTTATTAATATTAAATTTTGAACAACATATTTGAAATTTGAAAACAAATTTATATTTTTCAATTTCTCATTTCGATATTCCTCATCCCTATTTATCTCTCCAACCTACCTTTCTCTTCCTAATTTACTTCTTGTTTCTGTCTAAATGTTTTTCTATCTCTAAATTTTCTCTCTAAAATATTTTTCAACTCTCTGGCTCTTCTTTCTATCTAACATATTTTTCTCTATCTAATTCTCTTTTTATCTTGACTTTTAAAAACATAACATAGAAAATATTAACAAATATATTTTACGTTTTGTTTTAAAAAATAGAAAGTAAAAAGTTATCACACAAGGCTTATTAGTTGGTTTAGGACCTTAAATCCAGCAAAAACTAAAATAATTATCAATCCAACAAAGAGAACATAGCTCAATTCTCATATTGAATGTGTTAACGACCACAAGGTCTGTAGTTTGAATCCCTCAACCCTTATTGTACTAAAAAAAAAAAAAAGAGATTTAGACCTATTCTCCAAGTATAACACCTCAATTTCAAACCATGATCTGGTGACCTTTTGGTCTTGAAGCAATTCAAAATTGGAGAAACTTATGAGAACGAATTGTTTTTTTAAAACATGTACTAGAACAATCTTCGAATAACATTGTTTGCCATTTTTTTTATTTAGATTTTTTTTTTTCAAGATCGTATAAATAAGATAGTTCATGTTGCTAATTACTGGTTTGCTCAACAAAATTAAGCTATAAAAAAAAAGATAGATTAAAGAAATTTCTTTATATAGCTTAAGGCTCCGAACCAACTTATCACAACGTTATTATCTTTGTTTTTTAAAAAAAAAGTAAATAATTTTTTATCTAGAGATGAGAACTATCTGCCCTGTGACTTTCGTTTTCTTTTGAGATTAATTCATAAATTATATTACAGCCCTCTTTAATCTCTATTTCTTAATTGCCGGTGATAAACACATTAATTATATAAATTTGTGTCTTTTTGTGTGTAAAGAAAAAACTTTACACTTCATTAATTTTAAATTAAAAAAAAAAGTTAAATGATATATAGACCCAAATCATTCAAAAATGGTAAAAATAAAATTTTCATCTACCCAGCCTATATCTAAAAGAGAAAAAAAAAATATTACAAGATGTGACCAATACAAATATAAATGTGAATTTGATCATTTTAAGTATAATTTAGGAAACACATAATTTATACAATAGTCAAAATAAAATCAATAAAAGTTAAAAAAAAAAATCTCCATAAGCATAAAAAATATAGAGTGGAGGGACAAAGCTTTTTGCTAAGGGTGAACACATTTAAGTCAAAAAATGCTCTGGCCGACTGAACTCGATTGAATCAATGTCGGTCGGTCGGTTTTTTGACAATATCAATTGGAGTCGTGTTATAAATTTGGTTTCAATTTATCATAAATTTAATTTAGTTAAATTTGTTTTTTTAATTAAGTTCAAATTGGACTTAATTAAAATAGATTAAACTAAATTAAAATTAAGTTGGACATTTTAAACTTGTTCTCAAAGATAAAAGACTCAAAAAAAAAAAATCATTTGGGCCCAATAATGGAGGAGCCCAATGTCCTTGTTTGTTTTAAAATCATTCTTGATTGAGTATAGCCCATTTTATTGTTATATTGTGAAACTCATTTTCTATTTAAAAAGGCATGGATGTATGAGGCATATGAATGAATGAGATGGATGTATGAGTCTCATACATTAAAGAGGGATTAGGGTTTGAGATAAAAGAAAGCAAAAAGAAAGAGAGAGAGAGATCCTTTTTCGTTTTGGGTTCCCCTTTGTTGAAAGAGAGAAAGTCGAACTAGAGAGAGAGAAGACGACTCGAGTTTGCTACATTCTCTCTGCCGTCGTTCATGAGCCATTTCGCCGTCCTTGCAGTAGCCATTAGCAAGGAGTTGCAGTCACCGTTCGATTGATGCTACCGGTGGAAGAAGATCAAATCGGTTGGGCTAAGACGATTTCTTCTTCTTGAAGCAAAATCTTTGGAGTCAACAAGGTTGTATTGCTCTTTCTTGATCTCTCTATTTTTTCTTTAACTTGTTGCTTTCTTTGATAAATCTCCTTAGATCTACTTTCTTGCTTAAATGTTCTGTATAATCTTGCTTGAATCTCTAATAATATTGATTCGCAAAGGCCTCTAAGACCCTTTGCAAAGTGGAGTAGGTCTATTTACCGAGCCACTATAAATTCTTATGTTTTCCCTTTCTTTTACTATTTTTTCTGCAACTTTAGATTATGTCCAACATTGTTATTCTCAGAAAAATTGCTTAAAATCACCTTTAATTTGCTTAAAAAAGAATAAAACATGAATTGAGTTGTGGTCTTGGTTAATTAATAACATGTTGGTTTTGCTATTTGTCAAAATCAGCTGGCAGTCGGTCAATCCTTCATTTTTGTAAAAATCGACCGACCAACTTAATATATATATATATATATATATATATACAATCATGTTTCATGCGGCAACATCGCTGCATGGACCTTCCCAAGGTTGAGTTAATATTTATAAAAAATATTATTAATATTTTTATATTATTTCTCTTCTTCTCTCACACTTTTCTTCCTCCTCATCTTCTTTTCTTTTCATCTTCTGCTCTCTTCTTTATTTTTCTTTCCCGTTTTTCTCTTCTTCTTCTTTTCATTTTCTTCCTTCTTCCTTCTTCCTCTTTTTTTCTTTTCCATTTTTCTCTTCTTGTTATTTTCTTCTTTCTCATTTTCTTCTTTCTTCTCCTTTTCCTTTCTTCTTCCTTTCTCCTTTTTTTTGTTTAGTTCGCCAGAGTTTTCAAGACCAATTGACCAACGGTCGGTTAGTGTCACCAATCTCTTAGAAATTGATGAAACCGACGACGAAAATTGACATGTTAGTCGTCGATCGTCGTCAATTTTAGCCCAAAACCAACGTCGACCGACCGATGAACACTCCTAATTTTTGTTCTCAACCAATATGGGTGACGACTTGATTATTTCTATAGAGAATCTAAAAAAAGCAATTGAAGATATCTGGATTCAACATGAAAGTACAATACACAAGGTATATATGTAAAATGACTCCAGCTTGCAGTATGCAACCTTAGTTAGGCCACGGGCTTAATTTGTTGAATCATATTTTGAATTAATCTTAAATTGATTTGTTTGGATTCAACTTTTAGATTAGTTTATAAATGTTTCTTTTAAAATTAACGTGCAAATTAAAAATTAAAATTTAACCCAAGACCACTTAAAATTTTATCCAAGACCTAGTTGATGGGATCAATACAAATAAAGTTTTAACACGATAATTTTCAATAATTTAAAAAACAAACATCTTGCTACCAAAAATAAAAAATTGACGTTAGAAAATTATACATATATCCAGAGCATTAGTTTAAAGTAGTTACTTTTGTATTCACACAAAAAAGTAAATACTAAATAAATCATCAGACCTAACTCAAAATTATACAAAAGTAAAGGGAAAACATAATGCAAAAGAGTTGAGTTTTCTAATTGAAAAATACTATTTCACTTCAATCGATTAAAAATATACAATATGAGCTAATACTTAATCTCTCCACTTTTCCATCTAATGGATCAATCTTGTTTAGCCCATGACTTTAGGCCATGGGCCTAATTTGTTAAAATGTATATTTTAATAGTTTATATATATATACACAGACACATTAGTTTTTTTTTCATGTGCAACGCACATGGTTTTTCTTTTTTAATATTAACTAGAAAAATAAAAATGAATAAAATACAAACGACTAATATCTCCAATTATCACAAAATAAATACAAATGTCTTTTCTCTCAACAATACAAAGGTTTTTGCTCTCAGCAATATGGGTGACGACTTGTTGTTTCCACAGAGAATCAAAGTAAAGCAATTGAAGATATTTGAATTCAGTATGAAAGTACAATACACAAGATATCATATATCTAAAATGAGTTGAATGCCATGCAACTCTATATGAAATCCCTCCAACTTCTTCACCCAAGAAATGAGGGCGGCCAACAACATGACTAACCTAGCGGCGAAAACGACCGAGAATGATGCCAATAAAATGTCGCCAAGGTTGCAGACTAAGCAAGGAACATCGCCAACAACGTTGCATACTAAGTGATGAATATTGCCAAAAACGATGTAGACAGAGCAAAGAACACCGCCAGGAAATGGTGACGAAATTAAAGTAATTGATAGAAGTAATGTTTTTTTTAAAAAAAAAACAACTCAAATGCCTCTTTCTTGTGCTTGTTCTTGGTAATGATTTAGGAATTGAGAGTAAAAAAAAAAAAGATAATGGTTCTAACATAAAATCATATCAGGTAAAAAAAAAGAGTAAAAATGAAACGTAAATCAGTGTTAAGGAACATTTCTTTGAAATTAAATATTATCATTAAACTTAAAACTAGACCAACCTACTTAGTTCATGGCCCTAATTTTTTTTTTTAAAAATAAAAACCAATAAAGAGCAACAGTGTTTTAAAAAGAAATAAAGAGCAACACGGTTAGGTACAACCACCGGGTTTCACTCATGGGCAAAATTTGTTAAATCATATTTTGAATTACTCTTAAATTAATTGGTTTTGATTAAACTTTTAGATTAGTTTATAAATATTTTTAAAAAAAATTAACGTTCAAAGTAAAAATTAAAATTAAATATTAATTTGAACATTTCAAATTTTTCTTTCAACTAAATTGATCTTTTAGTGTTACTATGAGCTAGCAATGAGACCTTATGGACCTACAGATTATAAGCTCCAATGATACAAAATTAATTAATTAATTTTCATTCATTAACTATAGGTCACTCTACTATAGACCTAGAGTTGCACTCTTATGCACTGTAGGACAAGTTGTGTTCATAGATATAATCATTAAATGCAAGTCGATCCTTCACGAGTTGTTCGTAATTACAGTTGGGTCAAAAGTCCGTTTTACCCCTATAATTACATCCTTGCACCTTAAGTACCATTGATTTTCTAATGAACAATATGTTTATAATCTAATTATAAACTAAGTCCCTCTCGGGCCAATGAGAGGGTGGGGCTCCATTGTTCAAGTCCTGAAATCAACACTTAAGGAACTACTTATCTACTTACCCTATATGGAAAAGAGTGAATTTCATCTTGTGAGATTATGTTCCCAGCTCCCTATTTGGTCAAGTCCTCAAAATGGTAGGCATATTGAATCGGTTTCGAAAGCCACTCCCACCCATACAAATCAAAGGACAAGCCCTCACAGGCAGGAGTTCATAACTCACTCAGGATTAAGATCGAGTCGCATATGATCATCCTGATGAAATATTAATCTTCTCAATTAACGGATTTATAAAGAGAGATTAAATATTTCGTGGTCCAGTCTTATACAAACTCATTGTATAAGATACCCCCACTTACATGTCTCCACATGAATGATTTAGATCAAATCATTTGTAACTATTACAAAGTGGGCCATATCAATAGTATTACCAGGATAAGGCACCCAACCTTATCCATATACTATGATCCTTTAGGTTATTTCTTGAACATGATCCTCTCGTATGTCAACCACATATTGTTCAAGATTACACTAATAACCTTGGATTTTTCATATAATGGATAATATTATATTGCAAATAAAATAATCAAAATTATTATTCATTATTAAATAAATTATTAATTACGAGGCTTTAGGGCATAAATCCCAACACTTCATTCTCTCCCAAGATCTTCAATAGCGACATCTATAAGTTTGTGTAACTGATTGGAATCTTCTTTAAGGCCTGATGAATTCAACTTGTTTCTTTGAGTCTACATGCACCACATCACTGTAGCAATAATTCTAGCTTCTTGTTCCATAAAATGATCCACTACCCAATCCCAGTAGTTTATTGAAGTTCAACCCCTCTTGCAAGAATCGAAAAGATCTATAAGACTAGGCATCAACTTAGACCACATAGGCTTTATCATCTTACCCTCCCATACGATATGTGTGGTGGTCTCTTCTTTGGACCTGTAGAACAAACACAATGGGTTAATATCAATTCCTTTCTTTTTAATATTACACCGAGTTGGGTTTATATCATGAATGAGCTTTCATGCAAAAATTTTCATTCTTGGCCTGATTTTAAGCTTCCAAAGAAAGCGCCATCTCTTCTTAATTTTATTCCCATCCAAAGGGGACACCAACTCACAATTCATCAAATGAATTGCCAAATGGTATGCACTCTTAACCGTAAACTTTTCCTTGGCATCATAATTCCATATGACTTCATCTTTCGCTCTTGACCCCCCCCCCCCCCCCCGACACCATATTTAGAATAGCTTCGGCATCCAAAGGCCCGAAGATTTCAGAAATGATCGCTTCATTCCAGAACCCTTGCTCATATAGTAACCTCTTATCATAACAACCTTTAAAGTTTTCATTTAACAAGGTAGGGATACAACTTCCTTTGGAATTAACCCAAGGGTCTTGGTTTATTTTTATATACATTCCGTTCCAGATCTTCCATCTACACTTTTTTAAACAGGCCGTGCCCCCAAACTATGCTTCTCCAAGTCAGAGAGGGATTGTTCCCCAACGGAGCCTCCAAAAAGTTCTCATTCTTACTGTACTTTCCCCTAAGGCATCAAGCAAGGAAGCTATTAGGATTTCTAATAATACGCTAGCTTTGCTTTGCTAACATTGTTTGGTTAAACAAATATAGATATCTAAATCCCATGCTCTCACTTTCTTTACTTGTGAAAATTCTTCTCCAACTCATCTAGTGGGCATTTCTTCTACCCTCTATTTCTCACCACCAGAATACTGTACACAAACTATTGATCTCATCACAAATGCCTTTTGGGAGCTTGAAACAACTCATAGTGTAATTAGGGATAGCTTGAGCAATCGCTTTTATCAAAATCTTTTTCCCTCCTACTGAGAAAAGCTTATCCTTCCACAATTGAAGAACACTCCACATCCTCTCTTTGATCTTTCTAAATAAGGCATTCTTGTTTCTTTCAGTTTGAGACGACATCTCCAGGTAATACCCCAAGGTGTTGGTGTTTTTAACTCCTAATATTTCATTGAGAAAGGCTACTGATCTTCTAGGATTGATGTTCCTACTAACCATAAAGGCTGAGTTTTCAAGATTTATTGTTTGCCCCAAAGCTTCGTCGTAGGTTCTTAGGACTTTATGGTTATGCACTCTTCAATTGACGTTCTGAACAAGAGAAGGTTGTCATATGGAAAAAAGAGATGGGTTAAAACAAGGCTATTCTTACTAGTACACAAACCTTTTAACTTGTTATTAAGGACTTCCCTATTTAGGAGAGCTGAGAGTCCTTCCGTGCATATAAGGAACAAGTAAGGGGAAAGGGGATCCTCTTGTCTTAGCCCTATTAGGTCTAAACTCTTCTTGAGGAATTCCATTCACCATCACCAGGAAGGAGGCTGATTGAATGCAATTCATAATCTTCTCTATCCAGGCCTCCTCGAACCCCATCTTTTCTATGGTTCGTTGCAGAAAGTTTCACTCTGCTCTGTCATAAGCATTGCTCATGTCTAGTTCATTGCAATAAAACCTTCCTTAACCTTCCTTTTGTTGTTTAGAGTATGAATGCATTCGAAACCCCAGAACCACATTATTCGTTATAAGTCTTTTGGGAACAAAAGCAGCTTGCGTGGAAGAGATAATTGAATCCAGCACCTTTTTCATTGTAATGCCCCACGGTTTTAGGTGCGAAAATTTTAGAATTTTGAACTTATTTTCGATGTGCTGAATTATTATTATTTTTTTTTAATTTTTACTTAGAATAAGTAGGTTGAGAATTTTACTTATTCAATTATCTTAGTTAAAATCAGTAGTTTAGTTTTTAATTTAAAAACCCAAAGGATTTTTCTTAAGTTGGCCTAAGATTTGGAAAATCTATAGAAGTAAGTTTGGGTTTTAAATCATAGATCTTCTCTTTCTTGCTTATAAAAAAAATTTATTTGGGTTTGTTGTTTTAATTAAAAAGAGAAGAGAAAAACAAAAGTAAAAAAAAAGAAAGAAAAGAAAAGAAAATAAGCCCTAAACTCCTTTATCTTCCCTCTCCCTCTCCTTTTTGTTTAATCAACTAGTCACCCACGTTTCCTTCATCTTTTTCCTTCTCTTCTTCATCTTCTCATTCTCCTCTCTCACGTAAGGAAGCCGAAACCCCCTCATCTCTTCCGTTTTCCTCGTCACTAAGCATGAGTAGCGAATCGTGGACCACGCAACAACATCGTTTGGTAGATTTTGTGCTGACCTAGCTTTATTCGACCTCAAAACATAATACCCACTCGAATTCAGGCCTCAAAACAAGGTACCCATGACCAATCAATCTTAGATTTAGATTACCCATGCCTTAAACATCTCTTATTTGCGATTTTAGCTTGTTTGGACTCCGAATAGTCCACATTCGAAGTCATTTACTGTCAAAAAACGGGATTTACAGCAGATTCACTCGAATTCCTTCTTGTTTGACGATGTTTGTCTCTTACCCATGCCTAATCGACTTTAGTTTTGGATTACCCATGCCTTAAACACATTTGGTTTGTAATTTTAGCTTGTTTGGACTCCAAATAGCCCACTTTCGAAGTCTTTCACGGCAAAAAATGGGATTTCCAGCAAGTGTTCTGGTCGTTCAGTAAGTTTTGCCATGTTGTAGACCTTTCTCAAATCAATTTAGGCATTGTAGCATTAGTTCTAACATGTAGGAACTTTGGGTTGCAGTTTAGAATCGATTCAAACACCTTCGAATAGCAAACAACAAGCATAAGGGCTCTTTCGATACGTTGTAATGCGTTTTAAACCTTTCGCAAATCACCTTAGGTGTTATAACTTAGGTTCTAATGCGTGAGAGCCTTTTGTGTGCAGTTTCAACCCAATTTGATCTCATTCGAACACTTTCAAACTCAACCAGCAAGGTGCAAGGCTTGTTCTGTATGTTTAGAGTGTTTTAGCCTTTCAAAATCCTTTATTAAATGCTGTAAAATAGTATCTAATCATTGGGATGCTCTTAAATGTAGTTTGAACACTGGAAGTAATTGCCCACGCTATTCTTAGTAAGGATTAGGTGTTCAGTTGGGTTCTAGAGCATTCGCTTTACCATTTAAGGCTAAAATCTAAGTAAGTATACCTCGTTTGATCATTTTCTAGTTTACTCAAAGGTTTTCGAACTAAGCTTAGCCCCTAAAATCTTGTCTCTTTGTTTAGGAGCCTTTTGGATTATTTTTAGGAACGCTTTAGGTAAGTAAAATTCTACATGATGAGTCTGTTTGATTGTGTGCAGCATGATATATGTTTCCTTGCTTGATTTGTGTGCGTTATATCTATTCTATGTTTTTGAGCTTTTGACGAGCATGCTTGAATGACTTGTGAAGTTTATGTGATGTTAGCATGATAATTAATTGAACTTGAAATATATGTATGAACATGTTTATTTGGGCATGAGACATGGTCTAGTGGCATGCTTAGGTAACATGCATTTAGTGAGTTTGTGAGGAGGTTAGCAAATCTTGTGAGCTTGCTAAGGATTGTAAGGTGAGTACCAGTGCACCTCGAGTACAAATGGTCGAGGGGTGGTATTGTCACCATTGGATTAAGAGGAGCATCGAGGCCTTGGGTACAAATGGTCAAAAGTCGGTGTGATGAGTCTAAAAAGCATGTGTTGGGCGCCTGGGATAGGGCCAATGCATTGCTAAGTCATCAGTGCACATTGGGTACAAATGGTCAAGGGGCGATGCACAGTTCGAGGCCTTGGTAACATTGGTCAAGGGTTGAACACCGAGCTCCGTAGAGAAGTATTGAGGCTCTGGTAACAGTGGTCAGGGGTCGATGCTTCTCGAAGGGTCAACCTTGGAGAGCTTTGGTGAGGGCTAAACATGAGTGTTGAATAGAACAGAGCGCATGACATGATGCAAGAATTCATGTGTTAAGCGAATCTGATGCGTAGTTTACTTGTTTATGTATGCATGTCATGATGTTGGTTAATTTACTTTGAATAAGCATGTTTGGGTGCGTGTGTATAACATGTTGTTTGCTGCTTGATGTTTGGTGGCTTACCAAGTGTGAGCTACTTACTGAGTAGTACTCCCCCCCCCCCCCCCCCCCCCCCCAACCAAAAGAATTTGTAGGCAAGGAAGAGCTCTACAAAATTGGTGATGCAGACGAGGAGACGTGATTGGAGGACACCATTAGAATTATGTGCTTTCTTAGTATTCATTTTCTTGAATTGCATAGATAGGATTCTAGTTGTTTTTTTTATAGGTGTTTGGTGTAGGTCTTTCCATTCTTTATTGTTTCTGAAGTATAGATAGTTTTTTTTTTTTTTTTGTGGTAGATTTAGGTTATGAAATAAAGACCCCTTGCTAATAGAAACTTATTTGTGTTTTGATGGTTTATCTAATTAATATAGTTTTGGGGAAATGAGGTTTATTTGTTCATTCTAAAGTTTGGGAGTGCTGTGTTTTCTGCCAGGAGGTGTGGTGTTAGTTGTTATGTTGTTTCTGGTTATAGAAGTGTAATCTTTTGCTTATCATGTGCTAAGAAAAATTTTGGCTATCTTGTAGTTACGCCGTTATGTTGCCGAAATTTTTGGGACATAATGGTTATAAGCTTAGTAATGTCCCTAAGTTAGGTAAAAAAATTTGGGTTGTTACATTCATTCTGTTTACTAAAGACTTAGCCACAATCTTATAGTTGACGTTGCATAGATTGATTGGTCTAAAATCCGACATATGCCTCGGGTCTAAAATTTTAGGAATCAACGTTATAAGGGTCTTGTTCATAGGGCCCAAATCGTTACCTTCATTCAACATCTCCAAGCACAATCGGGTTGTTTCCTCCCCTACAATATCACATGGCTCAGATCTTTAGTTTTCTTACAGCACAATGGTCATAAAAATCTAATCTTTTCTTTAGCTACAATGTCTCTTTCATTGCGTTGAATTGGAATGTTTTTCTTTTGTAACTCTCTTGTATGTTTCTGATCACATACTATCAATAAAGTACCCTCTTTCTAATATATGTGTGTGTAGCGGCAGAAATGACTTTAAAGTATGATTGCTAAGAAGGATTGAAGAGAGAAAGAAAAGGTAAGTATTATTATTTCAAATTGTACACAGAAGCTACAAAGTTTAAAACTACTTGAAAGTTTAAAAGTGTTATTGGCCGAAGGTGATTGTATCAGAAAAAGAAGAGAGAGAGGAAAAAAAAAAGTTGAACCATTTGTCAAAAAGTACATTAACTTAGCACATATATCTCAAAATATTATGGGTCCAAATTGTTTTGGCCCTAAGGGCTAGCCAAAAAGCAGCTTTTTCTTTTTCTTTTCTTTTTTTTGGTAAAATGTATAATTTAAAAAATATATATATAAAGAAAAACTGCAGAGTGGATTTGCATTTCTTATTTCTATTTTTGAAAAAAAGAACATTTTCTATTTTTCAGTATTTTTATTGTTTAGAAATTTTTTATGCAAATTTTTTTTATAAAAAAATATTGAGAAATTTGAAGGCCGATCCTATATTTTCTGTTCTACAAGGGATCATAAATTAATATAGCTAAAGAAGAAAAAGTGAAGGGAAGAAAAATTTGCACCAAAGTTTCACTAAGCTGACAAATTTTAAAAAATAGAAAACAATCGACCTCATTACTTTCCTTAATCTATAGTTCTCCAAAATCCATATAAGCTGCTCACAAATATCATACTTTATGGAGTGTTTTTGGCTAATGTCAAATACTTCTTGTTCAAAATTATCATTTTTAGTGATAATATAAAAGTACTTTTGAAAAAAGTAAAAAAAAAAAAATGCTCAAACAGTTTAGTGAGAATTAAATGACTTGTAGAATGCTCTTAGCTCAAGTACTCAACTAAAAAGCACTTCAAAAATATTTCCAAAGTGTAGAATCAAATTTCAGAGTAATTTTTTTATTAAACCCTTTTTATTACTTTTTCTTTTTTTTTTTGGTTACAAGCACATATTTTAGAGTCACTCCTCTTAAAGATACTTTACTCTCTCAAGGATCCTCTCAATTTTGTCACTCTTTGCGACTTTTATGATACATATAACAATATACTAGAATTCCCTTATCTAGGCATCGAATTGGGTGTTTCCAAATGCTTCACGGAAAATAGAAAATGCATTTAGTAATTATTTTATGTTTTTTTTTTTTTACCATTTTTAATCTTTTTTAATATTTATTATGCATTCTATGAGTCAAAATTGATAGAATAATATTTTTCTTTATGTTTTTGAAAAACTTGAAATTGGGAACAAGAGACCAAATTCTTTTCCAATATTTTTTATACGAACTTGGAGAATATTTCTAAAAAATGAGATCTAAAAAATAATTAACAGTTGCCAAAAAGACATACATTTCTCAAAATTTGGAAACATGATACAAGAACTGAAACACTAGCAAATGATCTCAAATTTTTTGGCTTCTTGTTTCGGATTAATAAAAATGCAACGTAATTGTTATCACACACATTCTCGTTTCTCTTTTGCAATAAGGAAATAGAGGAGGATTTTTGGAAAGTACAATGGGAGGCAAAATTAATGGTGTCCTACACAAAAAAAGAACAATAATAATAATTTGCAAATATGACTATTTCTTTTAATTTTTTGCACAACTATTTAGACATTGTCATTATTATACCATTTTTAGTTCGTTGATAGATGTCTTCATTAATGCCCCATTTGTTTCACTGTTTTTGGGATGAGTTTTGGCAATTGTATAAAAAATCAATATTTGTTTCATTAATTTTTACTTTTTAAAACCCAAATAATTATTATCCACTGATAAAAATAACCCATGAACCATGAGATTTTATTATCCATATAGAAGATGAGTTTTTTTTTTTTTTACTTTGGAGAAGAGAGAAGTGAGAGAAAAGTAATAATTAAACTCTCAAATATTAATTATCATCCATATCCAAACACATACATTTATTATCCAGATATTTAAATCCTAGGTTTTTAACTCCCACATATTTTATATTTGCAATCCAAACATATCCTAATAGACTTAATTCTATCACCACTGATATACTATTTTAATGTTAACATTGATTTATGCCTATTAATCTATCCGTGATAGACGTAAAAGTGGTATATAACCAATAGACGTCCATCATTGATGCAGACATACAAAGTTAGAGATTTGTTGATAGGCCTTTGCGACTTTTCAAACGTTTTTATTTCGAGTGACTTAAAATTGTACCATATTTACAAATCTTTTTATCTTGTGGTAGATTCGGGTCCAAGTAATATGGTTGGCAATGTTGGCAAAGGCGCAGGGAAGATGCTGAGACAGCAGAGGAGGGGGGCAGCGGCTTTACAGTGGTGTGCAGCTTTGTTATGGCTATGGGCTTTGGCCTTCCGAGGATTATTACTGATATCTATCTGCCACACGCATGTGCATTCATGAACACAATTTCTCCCACTACAATTTCCTTGTCTCTCTCCCATAATTCACTTCCAATCTATCCATCTATCTAAGTCTCATTTTGCACTTTAATTTTCAAAATTATTACGTTTTCAGTTTAAATCTGCTTTTTTTAACTTTCAAGTTTGTTTTATTTTAGTCTCTAAAATTTAGACGAATAACTATCTGATTTAAAAAAGTGGATGGTGTATGGCTTCGTTTGATAATCTAATCATTTGATTTTTAAAATTTAAGTTCGTAAACATTACTTCTACATGTGGATTTCTTTGTTTTATTGTATTTTTTACAAATGTTTTCAAATTTTGAAAACTAAAACAAAAAAAATAGTTTTTGTTTTTGAAATTTGGCTTAAGAATTGAAATGTTTGCTTAAGAAAGATGGAAACCATTATAAAGAAATTGTGAGAAAAAAAATAATTTTCAAAAATCATAATGATTATCCAACGGGATTGTAGTTTCAAGGATATGTATTACTTGCTAAATGCTAATGTGAGCATACATTGATGCGTAGGTTGGTTAAGAAAACTATTGGACAAGGGGATATCGAGTGATGCCAAATAAGGTAAGGACCACAATGATTATTATTTTTTTTTTAAAATTTAAGAATTAAAATAGAAATTTTGAAAGTCCAATGACTAAAAACCAAATAGGATTTAAACTTTATTTTTTTAACAAAGACATAATTGCAAATATAATATTTATTTAAAATTAATTTATAGATCATTGATTAACTTAAATAATGGTAATGATAATTTTTATCATCAGGGATAGTTAATGGTTGACATAAATTAATGATTAACTAAATATTGATCAACCATAATCATAGCAATAATGGATTAACCTACCTATTGATTAATTAAAACCTTAATTTATGTATTCTAAGTTCTATAATATTTTTCTAATTATTTTTAGTTGTAATATTACATTATAATTAAAGCTAGCCACCCTTAGTTTTGGCTTTGAGATGGAATCCCATGTAAACTAACATGGTATCAGAGCAAGAGGTCTTGAGTTCGAACTCCAGTAATGTCATTTCCTCCCCAATTAATATTGATTTCCACTTGTTGGGCCTCTTACAAATTTCCATGCCCATAGCCGACTTACCCTTCACTCTGATACCATAATAGATTACATGGGGTTCTCATGTATATTATAAATTGTGAGGTATCTCTTCATCTTTCAGATGTGGGATCCTTAACATGCCCTCTCAAGATGGTGTCTCTTTGGGTTCACTATTCTTGAATCAGATACCAATTTTTGGACCGAATACCCGTTTGGGTTTAATGGGCTCTGATACCATATTAGATTACATGAGATTCCATCTCAAAGCCAGATAGAACTCAGGTTTCTCTAATATAGTATTAGAGCCCATAAAATCCAAACGGGTATTCGGTCCAAAATTGGGATCTGACCCAAGAGTGGTGAATCCAAAAAGGCACTATCTTGAGGGGGAATGTTTAGAATATCTCACATTTGAAAGAGAAATTTATAAGATACATGAGCTACTCCTCTTATTGCCAATTGGTTTTGAGATGGAATCCCATGTAATCTAATATTTCACTCATAGGACGTACTCAAAATAACACCAGAGAAAATAACTTCTAATTTTTTATTCATGTTATTTGCCATCATTTGATAACAATTTTTTAAGTTTCATTTTTTCATAATAATTTTGTTTATAAAACTAAACTTTTATGTATAAAAATATAATTGCACATGAGTATAACTCAACTAATTGAGGTATATAACGTCGATCAAGAGGTTATAGATTTGAATCTCTACCTTCACTTGTTGTTGAACTAAAAAAAATAGTTAAAACGTATTACTTTCTATTAAGAGCGTTAAAGGTTTGAATTCCTCCACTCCACATGTTGAACTAAAGAAAATGTATAAATATATAGTTTTTTCACTTTTAGAATCTTAGTTCTAACATTTTGATAATGAAAAATAGATCACTTTTTTAAATGACTGTTTTTAGTTTATAATGTTAGCTAGAGACAGATTACGAAGAAAACAAATATTAGTGAATAAGGATAAAACTTTTAAGATCAGATCAGAAACAAAAATAAATCAAATTAGCTAGTAATCAACTCCTTGCTTTTTATTTATTTTTAGGATAAAGCTTATTTACAATTTTATATATATATAATATCTATTTTTTAAAAAAACTTTTAAGATGAAAGTTCCAAAATTTAAAAACTAGAAAAAAAAAAGGTCGTTTTTAGAATCTTCTGTGAGAAAAGAAATTACATGTATATATAAAAAGAGATTGAAAACAAAACAAATATGAAATCAAAGATTTAAAGTGGAACTTTAGAAATTCATGCTTTTAGTGAATACTTTTTCTAGTTGCACCTTTGGGAGAAAAAAAAAACTAATTAAAGACATATTTGGAAGCTATTTTAGAATAATTGTTTCTTTATACGTATTTTTATAAAAAAAAATGTTTAATAATAAATCATTTTAATGTTTGATTCCACACTTTTAAAATTGGATTTTGACATTTTTGAATGACTAATGTCTAAATTCAAAAGAGATTTTAGAATCATCAAATTATTAAGAAGACATCAAATTAAACTTCAAAAGCAATTTCTAAAGAGGTTTTTAGTTAATCACTTTACCAAAAATCACATCTCATCTACTATTCCTAGAATCACTTAGCATTATTTTTCAAAATGGCTTTTATGTTATAGTTAAACATCACTAATTTAAAATGAAAAGTGATTTACCACAACACCAGAATTACTCTCGGAATATGTACTGGTGTTTATTCTAAGTACTTTTGGCTATATATACACATATATAACCGAATGCCATAAATGTTTTTAATAAGTATTCTTAATTAGCTAAAATCACTTTTCAAAATTTCAAATCATACAAATTCTTACATCATTTTTTTTTTTTTGGAATTCAAAAATTACATATTGACATTTGAGATGGTAATTGATACTTTATCCAATGAACTATTATGCTCGGGATGTTAACCCCTCCCCCACCGAAAAAAAAACACCGAATAGATAGATGCATGTGGATGTAGGAAACAAAAAATTCAAAAGGATCCAAAATGTGAAGTTGACCCTGTTCCAATGGAAAGGTCCCTTCATGCATTTGTAGTAAAAAAAGTTTTTTTCTTTAATTTAAAAAAAAAAAAAAAAAAAAAACCTTGGGTCCTACTCTCAGTCTCACTCCTCGTGCGAGAGAGAGAGAGATAGAGAGAGGACAATTTAAAAGATGTTAAGGCTGCAAAATTTGCTTTATTTTTGCAACTAATTTAGCCCTCTCTGCAACAAAAGGCCAAGCTTTTTGCATGGAAATCATCAACCCATAAGAAAGAAAGAAAAGAAAAGAAAAAAAAAGGTGTAAGCTGTCAAAAATTGGATAGGGGAATTAGATTCCCACACCACCAACTTAACCCACCTTTTTCTTTTTTATTTTATTCTTTCTTCTATCCCTCTAAAATCAACCATTCTCTTTTTCAACAGAATATTGATACGATGTGCTTCTATGAAAGATATGTGAAGAAAACAATTTTTGTTTTTTCAACTCCAATATTTTAGGCTTAAATTACGAGTTTAGTTTTTGAACTTTCATATTTGGGTTTAATATATGTCATCGAACTTTAAAAAGTATTTACTATGTTTTTAAATTTTAAATTTTGTATCTTATTATAAGTCTCTTAAATCTTCAACATTTTTCTGTTTGAAATTAATGATTACGATCTATTAGGTATAAAATTAAATTTTGTGTCTATTAAGAACTCTAGATTTTAAATTTTGTATACAATAGATCCATGAATTTTAAAAAATGTCGAATAGATCAATTACTTATTAGACACAATATTTAAAAGCTCAATGATCTCTTAGACACTAAATTGAAAGTTTAGGAATCTATTAAACATTCAAGGACTCATTAGACACAAATTAAAAGTTTAAAGATCTATTAGATACAAATCTAAGAGTTTAGGGATCAAAATTGGTAATTTAACTTAGTTTTTTTTTTTTAATTATTATTATAACTTCTCTCTTGCAATTAGTATATTTGAGCAATATTGGGTTGCAAATTACAATGTCATGTATTATTGATAAAGTAGTATACATGATTCTTTAATTTTTTTTTTCTTCTTCAAAAGTTTTGGATATAGTTAGTCTTTTATTTATGAAATAGTTGTATGCTATTTTAAAATTAGTATTGGTAGGAGCTGTCATTTTTTAAATGTTAAATATCCACTTTATTCTAGTCTAATTTATTAAATTGAATTAGTCCTATTCAATTTTTCTTTAAAAAAAAATTAGTGAGGTACTATTATAGAAAATTTTCACGTCTTACCCATTTAAAAAGGTAAAAAAATTGATCCAATAAAATTTGTCACATGACATTTTGGTAAAATATTCCATGTTACCAATTGGGTCCTTAGTTACCTACTCAAATTTTCTTTGCTTTTGACTTGATGTAAATTTTGATTCTAAGAAAATGAGAGTAACACAACTTTCACACGCAACAAAAAACTATAAATGTAAGAACGTCTTTTTCGGTTTGGACTTTGGAGAATATTAAAACATTGAATATAATCGAATGAGAATCAAATTTATTGTAGATTTTGAGGACTTATATATTAATACATTTGGGAGTCTTGTCTTATCTTTTGAAAAGATACAATTTTCTTTATTAAAAAAAAAAAGTAAAATCAAGGGATTAAATGCAAGTTCTTTATGGAATATCCTCATTTCAATGATATTATCTTTATAAGGATATTTCTTTCTCAGCCAATGCAGATGCAATTCGAAAATTAAATACTTTACAAATTCAATTTGTCAACTTGTATTCATTTGGACACATCACAACAAATTCAAGAATCTCCCACACTTTCCCGTGTGGTAATGGGACAATTTATATTTTCATTCGTTTGGAATAATACAAGTTGAAATCCAAAAATTGATTGGTTCCATCTATTTATATACACATAGGCTGATTTGTTTGATTTTTGTAAAATTCAAAAGTGATAATTAGTCGATAAATTTCAATTAAACTAATTTTTAAAAAAATTAAATTCACTCAATCTATGGCTTGTAGTCGTTTTCGCCTCCTATTCTCAACTTTAAAGTCGCAACAAATTACAATAATTATCTCCATAAATATCTAGGTCAATTATCAATTGTGTCAATTGAACTCTCTCTCTATATATAATTTATTTATTTTTATAAATGTCATATTCACCCTTACCTTCTTGAAAAAAAAAAAATTTATAATTTTTATAAAGAGAAACTAGCATGACGTTGATCGCAACCCTCTATTTACAACGTTTGCCTTGTATAGAGATTGACATCCACTTCAAAGGAGACCACCTTCTAGACAATAGAAAGGATACGATGTGTCTCACACTAATTGATGAAAGACTCATGTTGATATTCTCATTCAACACAATTAATCATATCATATTAATGAAAGTAAAGGGAAGTGACTTTCAAATTTCTAACATCATGTGACCAAGAGATTTCAATCAATTATATTATCTAAGAAGCAACTCATTCATTGATGATTGAATCATTTATGTCGAAGTACACTTGATAATTAACTTTTCAACTCACTTCCTCTAAACTCTTCGAGTAAGAGTATTGTTTCGATAGATAGCTCTTCTCTATAGAACTCATTAATATTCGAGCTCATTAGTTTACACCCATCTATTTGAATGATCGGTCGAAATTTCTTTTGATCAAAACTATGTTATCTTAATTTCACAATCGTTAATCATTTGTGAGCATCCAATCATCAAAACGCACACATGCCGTCCAGATCATCAAAGGGAAAATAATTGTGTGATTATTTTATTTATAGAGATGAAGGCATGAGATTGATTGATAGAACTGGGGGTGGGGCCCAGGAGGAGTGACGTGGCAATAAGAATATCCAACAGGGAGCATCTGATGAAAGATGATTGAGGTTGATTGTCTCCCTCTTCCTCGTTCTCCTGCCTTCCCTCCACGCTACCGCGTTTCCTCCACTCCTAATTACAACAACTGTTCCCTCTCTATTTTTTTTCTTTTTTTGTCCAAAACAACAATTAAATTTTTCAAAAGGTTTTGGAATTTTAATCACAAACTCAAAATGAGTCTCACTTGTTTTTTTTTTATTATTTTTTTCCCTCCACTTTTCCAAAAAGATTAAACCTTTTGTTGGAATTTTAAAAAAAAATCTTTTTCCACTGTTTATTTTTTAAATTATAAGTTTAGTCTCGAACTTTTTCAAACCTATGTTTAATTGATCTTTAAACTTTAAATAGTGTTTAATAGATCTCTATACTTTGAAATTTGTGTCTGATAAAATTTTGAACTTAAATTTTTTTTTTATTAGACTCAAAATCTAATTTTACGTCTAATAGATTCGTTAATTTTAAAAAATATTGAATATGTTAAAAATGTTTTAGGCATAAAGTTGAAAGTTCATGGACTTTTAGATAATTTTAAAATTTAAGGCCCTAATACACTTTTTAAAGTTTAGAGTCCTATTACACACAAATATTAAAAGTTGAAGAACTAAACTTGTAATCTAACCATTTTTTCCTATTTCTTTTTTAGCATAAAATGAATGTTTTTTCAAAAATGTTAACTAAAGTCTAGTTTGGCTTCCCTCTTGTGTCGTCTTTTTTTTTTTTTTAAGTTCCACCATCTTATCCTCATTAGAAAGTGGTAAATTTTAAATGTTCTTAAAATAATGCAAATATGTAATATTATAGTGATCTAGTTGCATATATCCAAATAGTTAAAGAAAGAGAAATATCTCCCATTGTCATCATATACAAAAGCTAAAAACTCATTGGAGTTAGCTCAATCAACTTATTTTATGTAGTGAGATTCTCAATCTTTTCTAGTTCAACTTACAAAAAAAAAAAAAAAAAAAAAAAGAAGATTTAGTTCAATTATAATCAATTTGTTACATTTTAGTCTATAATTAATTACAAAATTATTATTTTTATTTGTTTTGTTCTCATAGAATTACACGAAATATATACAATAATTTATACATTAAGAAAAAGATTATATTGACCTTATCTTTTTTTAAATCGACCTCATCTTTTTTTAAATGTTATCTCTCAACATTGAGTAATAAACAAAATTTGAGTTGCGTTGGAGGTTCTTTTAAAAAGATTTTTTTTTAGAATAAGAAATGTATATAGTTTTTTGGTTATTAGTGGGTGTAACTTTGAAAGATAATTTTGTATTAAAGTTATTTATGGGGCATATTAGTGATTCAAAGTAAACTATTCATTTGAAGTGTGGCCACGAAAAAAATATCAACATTGAACTTGTTATGATTATTTTAAGGTCCTTAAAGACGATGATTATAAATATAGTTATACTTTCTCAATATACTATGTACTCTATCATTCTCTTGCTACCTATCAAACAACAAATCAGTTAATCCTTCTATATTTAAGGTTCTTAGTTGAAAAAGATCTTTTCCTCATTTGTGGTCGCAGATCTCCTCCTAAAAGAAAAATTAGATTATATAATAGATATGTATTGTATCAATCTCAATTATAATCTCTATAAACAATAAAAGTTGTCCATTTTAAAGTAAAGTTATCATAGTGAAACATTTCTCTCACTCTGATTTGTCATTCCCCTAAATATAGGATGACATTAAGATGATGGAAGTATGGGTTAACTAGCTCCTTTGATTCTAGCAATTAAAGTTGCATGTTTTTGGGATTTTGCGACTTTGGATTAAAAACATCAAGTTTTATTATTTTTTTTTCTAACAAGTGATATAGGAAAAAAAATTGTTTCCTTATATTAGACTCACATTTGATTTTTCTGCAAAATACAATAAATTAGCTAGAGTATATCTTCTTTCTAAATATATAGTTTAACATAAAATTATAATGAATAAAGATTTTTCTCACTAATGACTAAAGTATAAGACTATTCAAGGATGTCAAAAAGTGAGCTTAGCTCAATGATTACCTTCGATTATGAGATCAGAAGTTCGAATTTCCCTACCCCAAATGTGGTTGAACTCAAAAAAAAAAAAAAAAAAAAAAAAGACTATTCAAGGATTGATCATGCATATAATTTAGATCACACTACATGTCACTTCTATTTTTTTCTTCTAAGCTTATTTATGTTGAGTATGTTTAGTGTTGTCATTAAGTGCTTAATAAATCTTGCTACATTAATGAGAGATTGTTAGAATGATTTAGGCTCCGTTTGATAACCATTTTGTTTTTAAAAATTATGCTAGTTTTCTCACAATTTTTTGTAAGTTTTTCACATTTCTTAAAAATATATTTGAATTCTAAGCTAAATTTAAAAAAAAAATCAAGTTATTTATTTATTTTATTTTTTATAGTTTTCAGAACTTGACTTAGATTTTGAAAGCAGTTATAAAAAGTAGATAACCAAACAAAAAAATTCATAACGGGGTCTTAATAACCTAGTTCACTTTTAAATGGATAATGTTTTGAAGATCACATCAAATCATATTAAAGCTATTTATTGGGCACATTAAGTGAAGTGTAGCCTGCTAAATAGATACTAATTTATTAATAGGATGAGGATTATGGAAATTCCTAAGATCAACAATTATAAATATAGGGTTATGATCCCTAATTCATATATTGTGCATTTTATCAATCTTTATCAAACAATGAGAGAGTCACCAACTCTAGCTAGGTTTAAAGTAAGATCATTCCCTCATTCATGGTTGTTTTTGATCTTTTTTTATATATGGATATCCCACTAATCCATACTTGTTCATTTCTATTATTTTGATTACAAACACATGATATTGGAAAGATGTGGCTTTAAGGGTGTAAAAAATATCTATTTAGCTTTTCGCTTTTTCTTAAAGATTAAGAAATTATTTTCTAACACATAGACGTTAATGAGAGAAAAGTATACATGTAGAGAGATGTTTTGTAAGTTTAAAATGTATGTAGAGAGAGATTGACGAGAGAAAATATGAGTAATTTAGAAGCTAAGTGAGAGAGTTGTATGTAGAAAATAATTATTATTAATGACAAAAAAAACTTAAAAAGTTGAAGAGATCAAAGAACAAAATTTTAAGCTGACAAAAATGATAAAGTACTTATTGATTACTTTGTTCAAAGGGATTTCAATGTGCTTTTGGTTTTTTTTTTAATCTAAATTTTAACGCAAATGTAAATAATTTTTACAATATCTATCTTTTAACTAATTAAAACCACTTCCTTTGTTATAAAAGCATTCCAAAACATACTTTTTAAATGGTTGCTTCGTAATGAAGAAAAGACACCATTTTTATTTTGTCACTTCAAAAGATCTCCAATCAAACTATATACAAAGAATTTCACCAGTATATCTCATGAAGAGATGATCTAATTTTCATTTGAAGTCTCAATCTAAAAAAAGTTTAAAATTTTATTTAATAGAGAAACGAGTTATATGATAGAAGGATAATAAAACAAATAACAAAGACACATATCAGTCAAAAAGTCTTCAATTCCAAAGTAATATGATTGTAGCATTAAAGTTAAAAAGAGACCAAAGTCCCATATACTTAATAGTGAAAAAGTTACCAAAAAAGAGGTTCAAATAAAGATGGCATAATTATGTTTGAATGCGTTTGGCTTTTTCTTGATTTTATTTGTAAGCATCTCTACCTACAAAAATCTAAAGTGAAAAAAGAAAATGCAATTTTGTCAAAGACTTAAGTAAATAAGACGCAACGATATTTCCAAATTTAAGGAAAAAAAAAAATTCAAATCATACAATGTGAAACACAAATCCGCGTTCGATAATTGGATGCTCCCTTTTTATGTTGATTTGAAAACATATCATAAACAATAATATCAATTGAAAAACAAATTAATAACTTGGTAAGGTTTTGAATAGAGAATTTTTTGTTTGGATACCATGTTAAATCATCACTAAAACTAAAAGTTGAAAACATATATATTTGTTATTTTTAGATATCCAAAATTTTTAAAAATACATTATAGTTTATTATCCTATATTCCTCATATGCAGGGAAGCTCACCAAGAATTATTATTCTTTTTTTTTTTTTGTTTTTTGAAAAGAGTATTTTCTTTTCTTGTCCCACCATTTTAAACTTATAAATCATTTATTTTTTAAAACCTTAGAAATTATTCGAGTTGGAGTAGCATAAAGTGGAAAAGATTGTGAAAATAATTGATAACATTGATCTAAAAGCAGCTTTCTTTCATGAATCTATTTCTGAACATTTATTAAACCTAACAGCGTCATGCATAAGATAGAAACTTAATCTTGTTTTAACCTTTTTAAAAAACTACCTATTTATCTGATTTAATCGTTAAATTCTAGTTATGACATTGAAATATAAAATCCCTCTACTGAAAAAGAAAATGCTAGTTAAATATGTTAATGTAAATGTGGTTTTGGTCTTCAATTCCTTTTTCAAATTTTATATATTTTGGTCCTTGAAATTTTAGAATCATGATTTTGATTTCCAAATGTTTAACCATCACTTTTCATTTGGGTCCTTATAACTTTTAGTTTTATGACTTGATTCTAATCCTAAAACTTCCATTTAAAATCTACTCTTGGTTTCCATTTCAAAAGTGATCATTTGTATGGTATAAGAATATCATGAAAGATGTTAAATTCATCTTGTATTATATTCGATAAGTTAGAAAATGATTTTATTACATGTGACATGTCAATGAAAGTTGGGACTAATTAAATTGTGATCAAAGTCTTGAATCGCCCGTCAAAGAAAAGATCGTGAGAAACCACAACATTTTCATTGATATGAAAGCCTTTTGTGTCCATTAAAAGATGTCAACTGTAATTTGTGTTTTAATTATGAGTGAAAGTTTATCCCTTTTAAAAAAGGGGAAAAAAAAGTATGAGACCGTCTAGCTAGGTGAAACAAAACCAAAACCACAAGGATTTATTTTTAAAATAGAAAATATCATATTATTGTGAAAAATGTAGTGAAGGGATATGTTATCTCAACAAATTAAAATTAAAAGAATGAAGCCCTAATTATGATTGTAGCTTTAAATCAAGCTTTATAAGGTACTATTTTTTTCTGGGTGTGTCTGTGTTTTAACTTTGACGTACACATGAAACCACAACATCCCAAAAAGATAACCTACCAATGTAAAAAAAAAAAGGAAAAAAGTATATGGAATGGAATTGTTTATTATTTGGGGTTAATAAATAAGGATGGAAATGGTTATATTTTTGTTGAATGGAATTGAATGGCTTCCATGTGAGTCCCACATAAAAGTTCTCTGAAACTAATCTGGTCGTAAAAGGTAAAGGGTTTTCGGGCAAATGTCATTGGCAAAGCCCCTCAATTATGTGTCTTTTATTACGTATTTCTCAACCCCACCACCAAAACCCTAATAGCAAGATATTGGCAATTCCCTTTTACATCACAAATCACGAGCCCCATGATGATCGATGAATAATACTTGCCAACTAACTAGTCACACCGATATTTTTCTACCGACCCCCCGTTTAAAATTTGACAGCTATTTATATTTTTTAGACAGAAAAAAAAATCTTTATTCTCTCTCTTCTGGTTGTCAGAAATATAGGGTGGTCAATAGGAGATATCTATCAACTAGTTAGGAGAGGTAAATATTGTTTTATAATAATAATAAGGTTAATATACCATTTTGATTCTTGTATTTTCTCTATATATTAAAATTAGTTCTTCTTGTTAGTTTGAAGTTAATTTTTATCGAACTTGCTAAAATAATAAGAATAGTTTTCATTCAATAAATGACACAAAGTGAATATATTTTTAAAATTTATAGAAGCAAGGCTAATAGAAACTAATTTGGTCTTGGAAAAGTTAACTATAAACTAGCAGTACTAGCTAAGAGACTAAATTTAAGATTTATTGTCCTCTCTCTAGCAAAATACTGCTATGGCCATCTTTTGAGTCAATTAGAATGAGAGGAATCAAAGAACTTCCAAGAACTCTAGTAGGCAAATCTCCAAGTTGAAAGAAGATATTTGTTTTCTTGTTGCGCAATAGTCTTCAAAATCTAATCTTTTTCATAGTTACAATGTCTAATCTTTTTCATAGTTACAATGTCTCTTCCATCGCATTGAACCAGATTGGTTTTTTTTTTTTTTTTTTTTAGCTCCCTTGTATGTTTCTTGTTAAATCATCAATCAACCTAAAAGCTTATGCTCATGGGTTATGGTAAATTTAATTATATCGACACTCAAACACTCCCCCTCACTTGTGGGCTTGAAAATTTGTAAGAGACCCAACAAGTGGAAATCAATATTAATTAGAAAAAATGACATTGCAGAGGTTCGAACTCAGGACCTCCTACTCTAATACCATGTTAGAGAAACATGGGGTTCCATCTCAAAGCCAATTGGTTTTGAGATGGAACCTCATGTTTATCTAATATGGTATTAGAGTCCATGAAGCCCAAACGGTTATTCAGTCCAAAAATTGGGATTCGACTCAAGAATGGTGAACCCAAAGAGGTACCATCTTGAGAGGGTATGTTAAAGATTCCACATCGAAAAGATGAAAAGAGACCTCACAATTTATAAGATACATGGACTACTCATCTCATTGCCAATTTGGTTTTGAGATGGAATCCCATATTTCTCTAATATTTCTCACATATCATCAATAAAGTTTCCACTTTCTAAAAAAAAATTAAGATTTATTGAAAGTATAATAAGAACTAAATTTAGACATTTGAAAGTACCGAGACTGAAGCGACTAGAATAGAATAAGTTTCAAAGTATAGGTACTAAAATGGTATTTTAACCTAATGATAAAAATGTTGCTCTCTCTCTTGAGGTAGCATTAATATTATTTATTATGCATGAGATGGGAGCCACTATATTCCCCCTTCTACCTTTTGAGCCCCTTAGGCACACACAGTGCACAGCTCAAAAGAATAGAAGCTTATAAGCGAAGGAAGCTCCTCCACTAAAACCCTAAAAATATAATAAAACAAAAAGATAAGGAAGAGAATGAAGGGAATAAGAGAGCAAAGTTAAGCAAAAGCTTCCACACCATAGCTTTAATTCTCTCATCCTCTTCCTCTTCCCTTCTTCCCTCTCTCTCCCCTTCATCATCTTTCTTTCTTTAGTGTGTGTGTTGGGTTCTCTTTTTCCCCTTTCTTTCTTTCTTTGCCTTTTCTTTTCTTTTCTTTTCCTTTCTTTTCTCTTTGGCTCTGGTATTCCCCAAGTGCATGCGATTCTCCACCTTGGTTTTTCCTAAAGACCCATCAAATTTTACTTTATAAAAAGATAAAAGATCAATCCCCTCCATGGATTTCTCTTCTGTTCCAGTCTATTTAGATCCTCCTCCCAATTGGCATCAGGTAAGGGTTTTTTCCCTTTTTTTTCTTCTTCAATCTTTCTTCTTGTTCTTCACAGCTTATGCAAAGAATTATTCCCTATTCTCTCTTTTGTAATCTCCCCTTGAATATCCCACATATATCTTAATTTTTTTCGTATTTGGATCATTTTGCTTTTCTTTTTTTTTTTTTGTTGGGGTTTTGCAGCAATCAAATCATCATCATCATCATCAGATAACCAATAATGGATCTCCTCAGCAACAGCAGCTTCTTTCACTGCCAACTCAACAACAACTGCCATCTGCACTGCCCCCGTCCCATGTCGGTGGCGGCGGGGTTGGCTCGATCCGGCGAGGTTCGATGGCGGACCGAGCTCGGCTGGCCAACGTACCGCTACCGGAGACGGCGCTCAAATGTCCTCGATGTGATTCCACCAACACGAAGTTCTGTTACTTTAATAACTATAGCCTCTCTCAGCCTCGCCACTTCTGCAAGACCTGCCGCAGATACTGGACTCGCGGTGGCGCCCTTCGGAACGTCCCGGTCGGTGGCGGTTGTCGTCGGAATAAGAAGAACAAGACTAGACGCTCGAAGTCCCCGGCGGCTGGGAATGAAGCGCAGCTGAATAACAATAACAATTCAAACTCACCCACCACTACAATTCCCTTGCACAGCAGCGCTGAGAATATTATTGGTCATTTACAGCCTCAACATCCTCACCTTTCATTCATGGCTTCGTTGCATAATCTTTCTCGATACGGGACGGGAAATTTAGGATTGAATTTCAACGAGATCCAGGCTCAAACTGGAGACATCGGAAACGGCGCCCTTCTGAATCATCATCAGTGGCGCAATTCCCAAAACTTTCCTCTCTCAGGTGGCCTAGAAACCCCGATGGGGTTGTACCCGTTTCAAATTAGCGAAGGCGGCGGCAACAACACAACAAATTCAATCCTAACCCCAAATTCAAGGGAGACCCAGTTGCCTCCAGTGAAGATTGAAGAAACCCAAGTGCTGAATTTGTTGAAATCATCAAATTTGGGTGTTAACAATTCGGATAACAATCAATTTTGGAGCAATGGAAATGGCTGGACAGATCTTTCAGCTATCAGTTCTTCTTCAAGTGGCCATATTTCTTGCGACTTCAATCATTAAAAGCCCAAATTGATCCTCTTCAAAATGGTGCCTCTCACAGCTTTGTAGTAAGTTTCGTTTATATCAACTTACTAAGATTTAAGTGGTCAAGTGATTTGAGGTAAATTTCTTTGGTTCAAATAATAATAATAATAATAATAAAAGACAACAACTAAAGCCATCACTTGATCAGTTAAATCTTTTATTAAGCTACTTAGGTTTTATAGAAATTACTCATAACAAAAATATCCAGGCACTCGACTAGCTCTCTTCAGCCTCTCAAATGTTGGTCAACACTCGAAACTGAAACATCTTCAAAAAGATCACTTTCTGATCGTGCATGGTATAGTTGAAGAACTGAGAAAAAAAAAAGGCAGTTTGTGCTTCTCTCTCTCTCTCTCTATTTTATACAAAAAAAGATTGTGCTTAATTTGTAGAAATATTTGTTTTAATTTTCCCTTCAATTTCTATTGAGAATCTGTGTGACTATGATCTGCGTATGTTTTGTTAAGGTACTGAAATCGATCGAGTTGGACCTAAATGGAAGAATGTTTTTTTGTTTGTATTTAATATTCATAGTGTATATGTCTACTTTATTTTTCTTCATGCACATACGAGTTTTGCATAAACTTATAAATAGAATGTGAAATGGTTATGATTTAGGATTGAGTTTTGTTTACACTTCTATTCATAATCTTGGAGAATTATCAAAATAGAAAATGACCCCTTTATGTCTAATATATTGATATATTATTCATTTTGTTTGAATTTGCATGGATTGGCTGCACTTTTGAATCTATTATTTTAAAAAGTGTGTTGTATTAATTGAACTCATAATTTCTCTGTTTCTAACCAAATTCTCTAATTGATTTGAAAATCTAGGCTTCTGATTGATGTAAACACACTTGCATTGATTTAACATTTTAACAATATTTGCATTATTACATGTACTAGCTAGATTCAAGCACACTGACAAGTTGAAGAGTAAGACACATTTTCCACAGATCTAAACTAATTCTCACATATATCTAGCTAAGTTTTAGCTAGTAAGTATTCTGTTATGGAATCAAGTGATGAAATTTTAGCTTAAAAATAATCTTATTCTAATCCCTAATTTAGTCACATCTTCTACATGGAATTTTTGCAAAGATTCATTTAGATTAAACAAAAATTTTAGCTCATCCATTTCTAAACTCAATATCAAACCTAATGTTTTAGTTCACATTGAAATTCTATATAATAAATACAACATACAATTTTTTTTTAATTTTCTTTTAGTAGAACTATTAGGAGATATGGAGGTTCTAACCTTCGATCTCAAGAAAAAAAGTAAATGTCCAAATTAAAGTGAGTAGTTTATGTTAAAATTATAATTTACATGAGAGTATAAGAATTGAAATAAAACTACACAAGGGAATTTCAGAACACAGTATGAGTTAGACACAAATTTTCAGTACATTATATTCTGAGCACACCTTTTAATGCAGCTCTGATTTTGAAGGGAAAACTGTTGACCTCATTTTGATGCCTACAATTCAATTCCTTTCAACGACATCTCTTATTATTGGTGTCTCTGTCTTCAAATTGTATGATACAAAAAAAGTAGGATAAGTTATGAAGCTTTAACAGGTAATGGCGTTCCTACCCACATGCTCAATTTTCTTTCACTTCAAAATTTTTGATTGGTTCATATTTTTCGTCAAAACGTCAAAACATCTGTGTGTGCATGTGTGTACATGAGAGAGAGAGAGAGAGAGCAAAAAAAGGACAAAGTTACAATGATATTGTCATAATAAAAATGATGAATGTGAGAATATTTATGTACAGGTACGGATGTTTTGAAGACAACAATCTAAAGAAAACGCCAAGAACCAAACTAAAAAACCAAGCACATAAAATTTTTCTAGAACTTTTGTTTCTTGTTTTTTTGGTTGAATCGTGTGTAAAGATCCAAACTACTTGGAGTAGTAACTCCTTTTAGCACACCAATGTTTATAAATTATGTGAAGAAAACTTCTCTAACATATTTGTTTGAATTCGAAATTTATGTATTTTATTATCCTTACAAATTCTGATCAGAAATTTTCTTTAAGAGAGACAAAATTTTACCTTCTAACTCTTTATATCTATAATCTTTTGATTCTAAGAATTTAGGAGTCCGGTGTTTAATCTTTATTTTTATTATAGGTGTTAGGCAACGAACTCCTTCCTTTTTTGCTGCTCCACAATGACTAGGAAGAAAAATTTTATGGTGTATTTTTGTAATCAAATGTAGAGAGAGAGAGAGAGAGAGAGGGGGGGGGGAGGGATCCACATGTCACAACATTGCTGTCCTGCCCCTTGACTAAAATTCTTTAGGGAGAGGAGAAATTTCTAAATTTTTCTTTACAAACCATGTCTCCAAATGGTCCCTTCTTGTAGAGAGTGAGAGAGGACACTTTTTTCAATATGAAGAAGCTCTTTCAATTCCTTCAAATAATGGAATGAATAAAGAAAAGAAAGGTCTCTCGCTATCAGTTGTTTTGTTTTGTATTAGTTTACTGTAATTCAATAAAAAAAAAAAAAAACCTATAGGGATGGCCAAGCTTTTGAAAATAAGGGTGAGTAATAATCCATAGAACTTTCACAAGAACCAAGAGTGGGAGAGAGAGAGAGAAAAAAAGGGTGAAATGTGATTGTAAAGATGTCTGTGAAAATGGGTGACAAAGAGAAAAGAAAGGAGGGAGAAGAGAGAGAGACATAAAAGAGGAGTGGTTGCTGTTGTGGGTACGTACGAAGACCAGCAATCAAAGGTGGGCGCAGAATTCCAAGACCCCTCCACACCTCCCTTTCTCTGCTCTTTTCTCTCCCCACCCACATGCATCTCTCTCCTTTTATTTTCCTCTTTCTTCCTTTCTCTCTTCTACTTCCCATATGTATCAAATTCCCACCTTTATTTTATTTCTCTTCAAATATTACTTCCCATCCCCCACTTAACTATGGTTTACCTAATTAAGCCAAATATTCCCGAATAAAAAGTTAGAAGTTTGAATTCTCACCTCTACATGTTGAACTCAAACAAAAAAAAAAAAAGAATACTTCTCATCTCGTTGATCAACAACACTCTTTCTACTGATCACCATTATAACTCGACAACTGCCTTTCTTTTCTTTTTTTGAAAAATAGCAAAAATATCTCAGTTCTCTTTTCCTTTTTGTATTTCTCTATCTTATTTATCAAAATCTCGGTTCTCTTTTCCTTTTTGTATTTCTCTCTCCTATTTGTCAAAAACTTAACGATGATCAACAAAACAAGTCAATTACCCTATCATAAACTCTCCTTTCTCAAAATATTCCTTCCTAAATATTCCAATTTTTTTTTTTTTTGAGATAACCTAAATATTCCAAATGATCTTTAGTCTTTTACGTAATTCCAATGTTCATACTTAATCTTTTAAAATTCTCAGTTTTGTCCTAAAAATTCCCAATTAGATCATTTCATAAAATAGTAGTTAAAGTTGGTTAACAAAAAGTTGATGTATCATCAAATTAATTTTTTTTTAATAACATATTTGGACACGTGAATATATATTGTCACTCATATGCTATTTTGACATATAAAACCCAACCTATTCATCAACAAAATCTAACTTGTCCTTTAATAAAATTCAATTTCTTTCTAGTGGGATATCACATTGTATTCAAATATGTTAATAAAATGACAATTTAATGAGACACCACCTTTTTATTAACCAATTTTAATATATTTCTCCATGAAAATACCTAATTGGGAATTTTAATTAAAATAGATATGTTTTAACTTATATTCATTTACATAGGTCGGTGGCTTTTTCTTCAATTCAGATCTTATTCCTTGGTAGTTTTTAGTTTTTAGTGAGTTATTTGAAACCTCTGTAGTAAGTTCAATGTGCAAATCAGTGCAAGCTGTCGTGGTCCCGACAGACACTGTTAAATCTATCAAGACCCACTTAAAGTTATGCCTTTATTTATATATTTATTTATATTATATGTTTTTTTTTTAAAAAATTAAACGTAACATTTCACATCTAAGTGGGTATAAATTATGAGCTGCTAAAATATAAAACGAATCTCCTAAGGGACCTTCTATTTGGGATTTGTGGACGTCATCAGAATATTTGGAAAATCACTTTGCCCTTCTTTCCCCTTTTACAATATATTCATATAATTTTTATATTCCGTTAAATGCGTGAAAAACATGTTACCCAAAAACCATTCAAACATATTAATTCAAATTCCAATAGTGATCTTCAGCTTTATCTCGAATTGAAAAAACTGACGAAGGAGCAAGTTTTTTCTGTTTTAGGGAAATTTCTATTGCTTTTCTCGTTTCTCGTTTCCTTTTTCATTTTATTCATGAAGTTTGTGGTAAAAACTACTTGGAAATGAAAGTCAGTACTTATTTTCATGGTTAATGTTATAAAGTTAAACATATTTTAATGCTATGTTATGCACATATCTATGGGTTATAATTTAATTACGTACGTTGTTTATGTATGTAATTGTTTAGGATGTGAGTTAAGTACATTTCATGTGAGAGTTGTGTATGTTTATAAAATTAAGTATACATTCATGTAGTTTGTATTAGATTGCATGGGGTTCCATCTCAAAACCAATTGGCAATGAGAGGAGTAGCCCATGTATCTTATAAATTGTGAGGTCTCTCTACATTTTTCCAATGTGGGATCCTCAACATGCCCCCTCAAGATGGTGCCTCTTTGGGTTCACCATTCTTGGATCGGATCCCAATTTTAATTTTTTGGACCGAATACCCGTTTGGGTTTAATGGGCTCTGATACCATATTAGATTACATTAAACCCAAACGGGTATTCGGTCCAAAAAATTAAAATTGGGATCCGATCCAAGAATGGTGAACCCAAAGAAGCACCATCTTGAGGGGGCATGTTGAGGATCCCACATTGGAAAAATGTAGAGAGACCTCACAATTTATAAGATACATGGGCTACTCCTCTCATTGCTAATTGGTTTTGAGATGGAACCCCATGTAATCTAATAAATTGTGAGGTCTCTCTACATTTTTCCAATGTGGGATCCTCAACAGTTTGGATGAAAGTAAAGAAATCTAGTTTTTTCCATGAGAGTCCTATAAATAGGATGCCTTTGTTATGTTTGAAGCAAGTGTGTAGAGAAGAAGAAATATAGAGAGAGTTTAAGAGAAAAAGTGTTAACCAAGTTTGTAGCTTCTCTAAAGAGTTTTCAATACAAGTGATTTTTTTTTCTTCTTAAATATTTCTTGTTTGATTATAAATTTGTGAGTGCCCATCACACACTTCCAAGATTAAAACAATTTACTAATTTCCTCCCTTCTCTCTTTCTTGCCTTGCTTCATCAAGTTTGTGCCTTTCTTTTGTACTTCTTTGGTGTACCTTTATCTCCCTTTTTAATTTTTTTTTTTAATACAAGTGGAGTTTCTTTTTATTTATTATTATTACTACTGTAATCTTCTTATCTTTGGTGCAGGTGTGTAATTGCTTATCCAAATAACTCAGTATAAAAAGTTGTCAATATGAATGTAACTCAATTAATTAAGATATTGTACTTTTGACCTAAAGCTTAGAGGTTAGAATCTTCATTCCCACAAGTTATTTAACTAAAATATATATATATATATATATATATATATATATATATATATATATATATATATATATATATATAAAGTTAAAGATGGGTCTTTGGTTGCCATTTAAACTCATAATATATTACCAATTTGTTAGAGACAAATGGAAGGTAGTGGGCCATAATTTGAAAGGGAGAAACTAAAGGGAATATTTTTCTCTTGAGTGCTACTCCTTTTTTGACCTTCCTTACAAGGGGGAGTGAGAGACTTATCTTTAAGAAAATCCTTACATTAATTAAGGCTTTTTGGAACAACTCAAAAATATCTCAATTATAAGATCACTCACTAATAGCTCTAGTGTAGATCAACCTATGAATAACAATGAATCAACACATATCATTAAAAAAAAAAAACACACACACACACACAACGAAGTTATTAGTGAGCAAAGTATTGTGAGTAGCTTAGCCTCATTTGATAAAGATTTCATTTTTAGTTTTCAATTTTTTATAATCATGCTTCCTCACATTTCTTTTTTATATTTTTCACATTTCTTAAAAACATAGCCTTTTTTTTTTTTTTTAAAGTCTTTGAAAACTACTTTGTTTAGCTTTCAAATTTTTGCTTAAATTTTAAAAAATATTTTTAAAAAGTAGATAGGAAAACAAAGCAATACATAGACGAGAGTAGTATTTAATTATAAGCTTAATTTTAAAAAATAGAAAACCAAAAACTAAATAGTTATCAAACAATACTTTAGTTTCTCAAAATTAATTAATGATTTGTAGACTTCACAACCCTAGTCAATCATCTTCTCTAGTATGTTTTTCCTATTTTTGAAAGTTTTTAATTTTTGAGTTCAACAATAACATGTTTTTCCTATTTTTGAAAGTTTTTAATTTTTGAGTTCAACAATAACAAGTAGAGATGGAAATTCAAACCTTTAGCATTTTAGTCGAATATATATATCTTAACCATTTGAGCATAGCAAGTTAGGCCTTTGAGAAGTTTCTTTTTCTGTAGTTTATTTGTAGAATTCATATTTAACAATAACTTAGAACCCCATTTAAACATTTTGTTTCTTAATTCTATTTTTAATAATTAAAGATTAAACACTACTGCCTAAATGTTTCTTTGTTTCCCCTACTTTTTAAAAAGTTAAAAAAAAAAAAAAAAACTAAAATAAACTAAACTAAATTTTGAAAAAAAAAAATAGAACCTTTTTGTTTCTTAAATTTTGCTAAGAAAGTAAATGTGTCTTAAAAAAAGTTTTAAAACATTAAAAAAAAAAAAAAAGAGAAGCAAGCATAGTTTTTTTTTTAAAAAAAGATAAAATAGTTATCAAAAACCTTAACTATTGTAGAAAAAATTATTCAATGAGACTACCACAATATAAATGTCTCTCTTAATAACCATTGGATATGTATTAAAAAATATGTTTGTCGTCTAATAATCATTTGATACAAATTCGAATTGTTTTGTAGTTTCTCTCTCATACATTTAACATTGTAAAACTCTCAAGTATGATGTGGCGATTTCCTCGAATAATTTCTCCTACTTTAATATTTTTTTAAAAGGAATTTTAGTGCTTTTGTTTAAGCTATAAGTAACCGCCCATTAGGATAACCGACTTTCTTTTAGCAGCTAGCGAGTCTCTTTCTTTTGATATTCCTTGTTATCTTGGTCAGCTTTGTATTATGAAATGACACTGACTGAGAATCATTCTACTTTAACAAACTGTCTAAATCTTTTATTGTATCAAAGTTGTAATAAAATAACGTTTTATCTGACTTCGTGAAGATTTCTATTGTCATGGTCTACCAGAAACGTTTTAATTCAACAAAAACTTATGGCCAATCCTCCAACTTTTTTTTATTTATTATTTTTTTGGTAAAATGTTCCAACCTTATATATATTCATCCAACCTTTAACTTAACATACCACCGGTTAAACTTCAGAAATAATCTTTTTGGGAAGCCTAAGTTCAACTTTTTAAAAAGAAATTTGAGACTAATTAAAATATACTTGGCTCTCTACGATAAAGAATAGGAACAAATATGGGAGCGTTTAAAGCATGGAGTGAGTTTAGAATGATTTTGGAAACCTCGAACCCACTCCATGTTTGGGATGAGGGTTTTCCAATTTCAAATTGTCAGAAGAGTGTTTTAAAAAAGAAAGAAAGAAACCAAACTTAATTTGAGAAAAAAACAAAATCACTTGTATTGAAATTCTTCGACAAACAACAAACTTTGGTTTATCACTTTTTCTCATACTCTATTTGTTTTCTTCTCCACACTTTTCAAAATACATTGTAAGACCATCCCATATAAAAGACTCCAAAAAAAAAAAAAAAAAAAACGATGTAGACCCCTAATATAACTCTGATCCTATGAATCCATATATATATATATATATATATATATATATATATATATATATATATATATATATGTAAACACACTTTTTTATATTCTTATATTATTTACTCTCTCTGGTTGTTTAGAAAAGTTAGAAAGAAGGGCTCATCTATCTTCTTGGACATTTTGAGGTAGGCAAAGCTTTTCTATGTATTGAACTTAACTTTATTTAAAGTTTAAAGTAAAGTTACGAATTTGCATTGGATTAATGAGCTATAATAAGGCTATTATAAAAGAGAAAAAAAGTAGAATGACAAGTAAACTAAGCTGCAAGGATGAAGCCTTCAATTTAGCAAGAAAGAATTTCGTCTAGACCATACAACAAAAGAGGAATTAAAAAAGGTACAATAAAGACTAGAATCTTTCTTGCTTGGAGTTTTACCCGGATAAGAAATGCTTGAACAAGTAAAACTTAATATTGACTTGACATATTAGGTAGGCTTTAGACCAAGACTATGAGAAAGAAAAATTTCACGAGAGGATTGCTAAACTTCTTGAGGTGCTGCGGTTAAAGTTTTCCATGTAAGGTTCAGTTTTTGAATTTCTTTGATTTAATCCTGTCCTATTCATCACTAGGCCACATTTGTTTGGTTGATTAGAAAGAGCATTCCTTTTCTACTAGGATGCGAAGCCCTGTCACGTCTCTCTATTCGAAGAATGCCCTCTAGAGATCCTCCCTTTGCTCGACCCCAGGTAATTTTCACATTCTTCTTAATCACTTTGAATTTTGAATCCCTTCCTATCTTCGAGCTTTTCTCTTGTTTATGGGTTCAAATTTACTTCTATAACTTCTATTTGATATTCATCATATATAGCACTCCGTTGGAAACAAGTGAATCTATTGTTGGTTATCTCTTTGAAGATTTAATGAGTAGTAAAATGTTGTTCACATTTAAAAGAGCACTGGGCTGTAATATATCTATGAATTGTATTGATAGTAATTGAAAGTTTGGTTATTCTTTTACGCTTAGATTATGCACCATACGGCTCGTGATTTAGATGACTCTTTTTTGATGTCCAGAGATTGCCCAGTTTTCTATATCATTTGATAAAGCTTCCTGATAATTCTCCATTATGAGGATTATTTAACCCTAAAACTAAGTCGTTCTTGTTAGTTTTGCGTATTTTGTTGAATAACGAGCAAGTTAAAATTAGCATTTATAAAATAAATTCATGCAAGCTTGTCGAAATATGGAAAAAGAAGAATTAAGTTGAAAAGATACAGGAAAGTTGGCTAAAATTGTTGTTTTTGTGTAAATTTGAAGAAATGAAGAAAATGCAAATGAAATGCAATTGCATTTCCTTAAGAAGACAAGGTGGTGAACAAGAGGGAAAATGCAATTGCATTTTCTGGACTTCTAAATCAAAGTGGAATTCACGAAAATTTACTGAGATTTACGAAATCTGCTCGATTTATGGGAGAAATTCCAGCCTAAATTCATGCCCCAAGTCTACCCAAGAATAAAGGAGCCCCAAGATGGAAAGAAAAGGCCTTGGAATATCTATAAAAGGGAGAAAGAACGAAGAAGAAGAGAATTATTCAGCATTCGAATTATACTCTGTTTTGTGGGTTTTTTCTGTCTTCCAAGTTTTCAAACAGCAAGCTGTGAGAGACGATTTCTATTCAGCATTCCAATCTTGTGTTTTTGATTTTTAATTTCTACGTTGATCCCTCCTCGACGAAAGTGGAGGAGGTTAAGATTCAATTTAGCTTGATTCGATCATAGCAAGGAATTTTGTTTACATTGTTCTGCTTTTGTTCTATATAATTCTTGTTGGGATTTATGCCCTAAAGCCTCGTAATTAATAATTTATTTAATAATGAATAATAATTTTGATTATTTTATTTGCAATATAATATTATCCATTATATGAAAAATCCAAGGTTATTAGTGTAATCTTGAACAGTATGTGGTTGACATACGAGAGGATCATGTTCAAGAAATAACCTAAAGGGTCATAGTATATGGATAAGGTTGGGTGCCTTATCCTGGTAACACTATTGATACGACCCACTTTTGTAATGCTCGTCTTATTTACAGGAGTTAAATTTGAAATTTGAGAAATTAAGTTGGAATAATTTCTATTAGATAATTTGAATTTTGAGTTATTTGGAAGTTGGAATGAAAAACAAAAAGGGCATATTTGGAAATTTATAAGTAATTGGGGGTATTTTTGGAAAATAATAATAATAATAAAATAAACAAAGATATATTTTTTTTTAACCTTATCTTCTTCTTCTTTTCTCCTTCTTCCCCATTTTCTCCTCATTTTTTTTTCCTCCCTCTCCCGATGGCTTCCCCTTCCCGAAACTCTCTCTCTCTCTCTCTCTCTCTCTCTCGCCGTGTCTCTCCCTCTCCCGCTGTGTGTCTCTCTCCCGCCGTGTCTCTCTCTCTTCTGCCGTGTCTCTCTCTCACTTTCCCGCCGCAAGCAGCAGACGGAGCCGCCGACTTCAACCCAGCTTCCGTCTCCGCCGCAGATACACGCCGGCAGTAGCGATTTCGCGAGTGCCGACTGCTCGCCGGAGTGCGTAGCTTCGCCGGTTTCCTCTCTCTCTCACTCTCAGTTTGTACAGACAACAGGGGGGCCGGTTTTGGGGGAGATTTCCTGCAAGCCCGATGTTGTATAGCTTCGATTGGCTCCGATTTGAAGTGAGTAAATATGCTAAAGTTGATTCAAAGTAATTTTTGGGTTGATAATGATGTTTTTGGTTGTTCTAGCAAATTTTGGAGATGAGCCCATAGTGTTTTGGATTTGAATTTAGATTACCCATTATTATTGAAGGTCGTTTTGGGTGAAATTGGACTCTCTAAGCTGCTGTCCGGGTTTGTCCAGCAAGATTAGTCACTGTTTCGAAGTAATTTTTATGTGGGTATCAAAATTTTCAACTCAATTAAGGTTAAGCGTGAATTGGGTTATAGTTGGCCATATTTTAGAACTTTTCTTGGAGTTTAGGGGCTGTTGTGGTATTGTATATTTTAACCATAATGTGTAGGCCTTTGTTTGGCGTTTCAGGATCACGTAATCAATTATGGGCTACCTTGAACCTTGGAGTAAAATGGTAAGTAGCTATTTGGACTTTAAGCCCCTAAAGTTCTTAAATGTTTTGTATTTATGTTGATTAATGTGTGAATTGTGAAAATATGCTTGGAAATCGTATTTAGGAAGCATGTAATGGTTAATGGATACGTTCAAAAGTAGTTATGAACTCAATTGGCATAAGTTGTGGTTATAATGAAAATTGGGGCCCAAAGTTATATTTGGAAGAGTTTGAACATGTTTGTGGTTAATTGTGAACATTGATGCTTACCTAAATATGAGTATGTAATGAATTGTGGTTTGGTGTGAATGTTGTTAGAACTAAAATGGCCTAAGTATGTGCTTATAATGGAGATAAAGGTTTAAAACATCAAGTTGATGTAGTAAACACGCGTAGAGCCTCAAGAGATTGCCAAGGATTTTGCAATTCAATGAGTTTGGTTCACTCTTGTGTTGATTTGTGATTAATATACATGTTTAACATGGATGTGGGACATGGTACGATTGGCTGAACTATCTTGAGTTGTTCTTGAGCTTAAGTTGCTTAAGCAAGTGTTAAAATGGTATTAGGGGCTTAAATTATTTTGGAACGTTTATGACTATCGATTTCTAATAAGATATTCAAGGGGTTCAAGTCGTGTTCTATGCGTTCTGTATGCGACTTGTTAAAGTTTGGTTATAGAAGTGAGCATTGGAATACCTGAAGGGCTATAGTTGTAATTTAACTAAAAGTATGGAAGTACCGGATATTTGATTAAACGATATGATCATAAGCGATGTTGAGGTGTTTAACTTAATATAGAGGTTTGAACCACCTTAAGGATTCTCAGTCAGTCCCGAATGTGAGTAGAGGGTTACTGGTCGTCTTGAATCCTAGGGTGGTTATGGAACTGAATTCTGGAATAAAAGGGATAGAGGGCTATGTGCCGGTAGCACATGTATGTGCTTGTAAACTTCGGGCCAGGTTGTGAATGTGGTCCGGAAATAACAAATGATGTTGGTGTGGTAGACTACCCTAGAGATTCCAAAAGAAGTGCGAAAATGCAAAGAGCTTGATAAAACAAGAGCCACCTGATCTTATGTCTCTCTTGGGGCGAGTCTGTAACTCTAGGATGACTAGATGTGTTGAGCGTAGGGAATGTGTTCCCTAGCGCCTGTGAGCTAGCATAGGGGCGAGGACCCCAGAGATTTATGTTGAGCGTAGGGAATGTGTTCCCTAGCGCCTGTGAGCTAGCTGAGAGATGATTCCCCATTATGTTGAGCGTAAGGATTTCAATCCTTATGGCCTGTGGTGCTAGCTTAGGGGTAATTCCCTATTGTGTTGAGCATAAGGGATGCGTCCCTTATTGCCTGTATGCTAGCATAGAGGGGTGATGTTCTATTGTATGGAGGCGTGAGAGTTATTTTCTTTCACGGCCTTAGTCAACCTAAGTTACATGGCTCGTTGGTAGTGCTCGAGACAATGCCATACCGGGATGGACTCAGGTAGGGTGTGCGAGTGGTAGTTGGATGGTTGATGAGTTGAGATTAAAAGGCAGATATACGTGCCAGGACATGAATTGTGTTGATGAGGCTAGCATAGAGGCGTTATCCCCAGAGAGTTGTGACGAGCATAAGGGTTACGATCCTTATTGCCGTGAGTGCTAGCATAGGGGTGAGGACCCCAGAGATTTGTGTTGAGCGTAAGGAATGGCTAGCATAGGGGCGTTATCCCCAGAGATTTGTGACGAGCATAAGGGTTATGATCCTTATTGCCGTGGGTGCTAGCATAGGGGCGAGGACCCCAGAGATTTGTGTTGAGCGTAGGGAATGCGTTCCCTAGCGCCTGTGAGCTAGCTTAGGGGTAATTCCTCACTGTGTTGAGCATAGAGATGTGTTTCCTATTGCTGTGTGCTAGCCTAAGGATGATTTATCTATTGAGATAAGTGTGAGGGTTATATACCTTCACAAGTTTGGGTTCTAGATAACAGGACTCGCAGATGTGACACGAAATTAGAGTCAGGAGGTGGTAAAAGTAGAAGGTGGTTGAATGAGCATTTAAATAACTGAAGTAAATATTTGATGTAAATATTTGAAGTATGAGCACGAGAATAAGTGAAGAAAGTTTGCCTTCGTGGTAGGTTTTCTTTAAGTTTTGGACCCTTAAGTGGGCTACTTACTGAGTATATTTATACTCATCCTTGCTACTTTGTTTGTTTTGCAGATTGTGAACATTTCGGGGCGGATGACGCAAGCGACGACTTGAAGAGACTATGGAGACTCCCCTAGTTTTTCTTTCCTTGATTGTTGCTCTTAGTTTTGTAGTTAGTTCTTTGTTGTAGTGTTGATCTGCAACTTCTAAATATTCTTTAGTTTTCGTGTATTTGATTAGAGTTCTTAGAATTCTTGTGTTTGATGTTGAAGCTCAGCATATTTGATGTAGTTTGTTGGATGCTGAGCGTTTTATCTGAGATATAGAAGTGTCTTTCATTCTTATCAGGTTGTTGTAAAATTTTGGTTTCTTCTAGTTACGCCGTCATGTTGCCGAATTTTCGGGCATGAGCGAGGTAACTAGGTCGTGCTTCCGCATCTAGAGTGTCGTAGGAATTTGGGTCGTTACAACTTTGTAATAGTTACAAATGATTTGATCCAAATCATTCATGTGGAGACATGTGAGTGGGGGTATCTTATACAATGAGTTTGTATAAGACTGGACCACGAAATATTTAATTTCTCTTTATAAATCCGTTAATTGAGAAGATTAATATTTCATCAGGATGATCATATGCGACTCGATCTTAATCCTGAGTGAGTTATGAACTCCTGCCTGTGAGGGCTTGTCCTTTGATTTGCATGGGTGAGAGTGGCTTTTGTAGCCGATTCAATATGCCTACCATTTTGGAGACTTGACCAAATAGGGAGCTGTGAACATAATCTCACAAGATGGAATTCACTCCTTCCCATATAGGGTAAGTAGATGAGTAGTTCCCTTAAGTGCTGATTTCGGGACTTGAACAATGGGGCCCCACCCTCTCACTGGCCCGAGAGGGACTTAGTTTGTAATTAGATTATAAACATATTGTTCTTTAGAGAATCAGTGGTACTTAAGGTGCAAGATGTAATTATAGGGGTAAAACGGACTTTTGACCCAGCTGTAATTACGAACAACTAGTGAAGGATCGACTTGCATGTAATGATTATATCTATGGACACAACTTGTCCTACAGTGCATAAGAGTGTAACCACTACAACAAAATTGACCTTTAATGACGGTCTAAAAAATTCACGCCTAGAAATAATGACGGGCATGTAAAAAAACGCGCAGGAATAAGGAAAAAAAATATATTATAGCTACAATGTCGGTCATTGACCGACATTGTTTCTTTTACTTTAATGTCGGTCATTAGCCGACATTAAATGCTATTAAAATTGACGGGCGGGCTTAAAATTTTTATTTGCTGCGCGCCTCCATTATGTTTTGCAAAAGAAAACCCTAATCCTTAATCACACGCCGCCTCCATCTTCCACCTCTTCTACTTCATGCCCTAAACCCAAACTCTCCCTTCCTTTTGCCAATCTCGTGGCTCTTCCTCCTCTATTTCTAATCCGAATCGAGCGTTCTTCAACACTCGAAGGCACTTCCATTTATGGATTTTTGTAACAAAGTTCGAAGTTTCGCCGAGGAAGTAGGGAAGCACTCACAGGAGCTGACTCTGAAAGTTGTAAAGCTTTCCCAAGTGCTCACGATCTGATCCTCTAGATTGTCCAATATCGTTTCAATGACTGCTAAACGCTCCAAGGAGTTCGCTACCGAAGCCTCAAAGTGAGCTGATCAAATTAAAGAAGAAGTTGTTAAGCGAGTCGATCTTATCAAGCACTTGGTCAAGGGGAGTCTGTTGTCTAGCGCGCTCAAGAAGAAACTTATGGCAGAAAGTAATGGGTAAGCCATCCGACCGCATCCTCTTCATTTGTTCCATCATCCATTGTGTTGCTTCTTCAAGGGAACGTCTTTCCAAATTGGTAAGCCATAACTCTGCTCACTGCTCGACCAAGTTTCAGCTTTTGTTTTTCCCATTTCGATTTTACTCTACTGTTAAGGAGTATGGAAGTGGCTGGAGAGGAAGTTCAATGTGAAAGTGATGGCTCTTAATTTACTTTTCACATTGATGTCAATGATCTTATGTCTCTGTTAATTTCTTCCTTTTTGTTAGGTTTTCACCAAATATCAAGTTTTCATATTGAAATGGTTATTAGCCTCTGTAATGAATGTTATTTTGATTTTCTTTCTCGGTATCTCTATTCCTCTGTTTTTTTTTTTGGACCATGAAAGGTGTGCCTCTGTTTTGATCTTGACGGCCATAGATTGTTCAGAGACAGTTGTTTCATATTTCCGTTTCTTTCATTTTTTTTCTTCATATTGAAATAAAATAAATGAGTTGATTATTTTTTTTAAATGTACATGTTAAGCTCCCAATGCAAAAGTAATTGAAATTTTTTTGAAGTTGATAATATTTTTTTTAACAAGATAAGAACTTCTCATTGATTAATGAAAAGGAACAAAATTGTTCAAAGAAAACCCAAAGAGGGTGAGAAACAACAAAAAGAAAAGAAAAAAAAGAGAACAGGAATCTATAGAGGGATTATCATCCCAATTAAAACAAGAATTGAAGACTTAAAATGATAGAGGAACTTTAGATAAATCTAACCTTGAACCGTTCCAACCTGACATCTCCCTGATGACTCCGATGGAAACTTCAAGAATCTTTGACTTTAAACTCAGGATCAAGTAGCATGACTTTGTATTTCTTGAGAATTTTAGCATACACATCTGCAATATCCTTCTTTAATTCTACTTATATCTCTAGCTTCTTCTAGAATGAGCTTCCAAACAAAGAGCCATTTTTGTGTGAAGCTTTTTCAATTCCAAATCTATTTGATCAATCTAGTCCTTGAGATTTTCAATAAAGATTACATATGGCTCTATTTTGGAAGAGTTTCAGGAACCCATTGAAAAACGTTGAAGGGAGAAATTGGGAGTGCATTTGAACTTAAAGAAAAATGTCTCCTCAAAACTTCTTCAAATGAATACAAAACTGGTAGAAAAGACCTTAAGAGCACTCCACATCTGAACTAATAAATGGCCTTACTTGAACATGATCTATTCTATACGTTGTACTACTGTGTCCTTGGGAAAAAAAGATATATTTTGTACATTGAGAAAAACAAAAACTGTAGTTTTTTGCTCCATATATTGCTTCTATATTCGCTCTTCAGTTGATTGAATATATATATTTTTGGTTTGGAATTATTTGAGGAATTAACATATTGTTCTTTTGCTCTTCCATATGAAAAAGATGACATCAACCCTCCTGCTTGGGGATTGGAGTTGGAGTTCTACTTGCATCTTCTTTGGATGATTTATTATGTCTAAAATATGTTTCTTATTTATTCATATAGGCCTTAAGACTAAGGTCTAATGAGTTAAAGCTAGAGAGGCAATTGGAGAACTTAGAAGCTGAAATCTCTTCGTACAAGTACGTCATCTAATATTGTGGCTGTTAACAAATAACCTCTGGTTCTTAAACCGATCACCACTTTAAATCCCTCAACTCTTTAGACATGGTTTGAGTCCATTTAAGGTGAGGTGAGGTTTTCTCTTGTTATTTTCTTTTTTCTTGTTTTATAGAAAGGGTTTTTGGTTGGTTGTAGGCTTGTAGCAGAACATGAATTTTTGTCATGTATTTTTTTCAGCTCTAGCAGAGACTGGTATCATACCAAGCAAGTTACCGCCAAACTATAGATATGTTGGCTCGGGAGATCAAGAGAAAACTTATTTTTTTCATGAGAGGTAAGACATGATATAAGATTTTGGATCTCTTCGAACTCCATTTAATTTTTAATTTTGTTGTTGTTCACCTTTGAATATAACTGATTACTTTTTTTTTTTTTTTTTATCTTTCCTCCCTTTGTGTCTCTGTGTAGATCTCAGGTACAACCCTAGTGTGGGATGAAATCATCAACCATGTACAATCATTGCAATGTCAAGTAAAGGTCAGAATCTAAGTACTTAATTTTTTTTTGCATTGAGACAAAATGATTTAAGCTTCTGTGAATTTGGTTGGGTAGAAATGAGAAATGAGATAGAAAATTTTTTCTGGATAAATAAACTACTCATTCTAAAATTGTACTTATAAGTCGTAACTCGGTGGAAAGAAATGTTGAACAATTTTTAACGAGAATAAGGTTGTACAAGAATTATAGAGTTCTCTTTAAATTTCCAATGTCGAAGGGAGCAAGGAAGTTTATTCAAGCTTCAAAAGAATTATAGAGCTCAATCAAAGGGAGCAAGGGAGCAAGGAAGTTTATTCTTGTTAGAATTTGATTACAAGACTTGCTTTCTTATTTTGAGGGGGGGGGGGGGGGGGGGGGGGTTAGATTACTCCATTTGTTGGTATGTTTTGAATGCATACTGTATACTTGTTGGTTCTTGAAATTTGGTCAGAATTTGGTTAAGGATGACTTGAAGTAAGTTGCAGATGAAGGATGAAATGGTCATAGGAGATAGCTTGCAATTTTTACTAAATATTTTTCTATCTTAGCTTCTAGAGTACCTATGAAATTTGGAGGGTTGGTTTTACTTTGTTTGATGTGTTTCTTATTGTTTGTTTTTATACTTAGATGAGAGTTTGTGTTAATTAGCTATGCTTTCAGTTAAAGTTGTAGAGCTTGTAGGGTCCTAAAAATAATCTCAACTAAGCTTATTTTTTCATGTTTATGCAAGTTTTGTGTTGCAATTTGTTCAATTTTCTAATATGTTGTGGAACTTGTTACAGATATGGAGTATTAGGTGAGAAGTTGGCATGATCAAACTACTCGAAGGGGGAGATTTTGAATAGATATATAAAGGGCTTACGAAGCCTTGGATAGATATCAACTCAAGTCGAATTTTCTCATTCGATTCATTGAGTTTCTCAGTTGAACCGGCTTCAAACTTCAGTTTATTATGACTAACTCAAGTGTATTTATATATATTACATTTTATTAATTAAAGCTATATTTGTTGAGTTGATTGTTATGTAAAAATATTATTGATATTTTATTTCGAGCATAGGTCAAGAAAGAAAATTATTGTTGGACAACCAACAATTTTTTTTTATTAAATTATTAAGAAAAAGATGACGGGCATTGCATGTCATTAAAACATTCAAAACAGACATTTAATGACACACATTGACTTTTAATGACATACATTGACCGACATTAAAAGTTGACCGTCATTATAGGCTACAATGACGGACAACTTTTAATGACGGGCATTGCCCGTCATTAAAAAGTGTCCGTCATTGTAGCCTACGATGACACTCGAAAAGATGACGGACACATTTCTGTCATTGTTTTCCTTTAATGACGGGCAATGCCCGTCATTAAAACCCAATTTTGTACTAGTGAACTCTAGGTCTATAGTGGAGTGACCTATAGTTAATGAATGAAAATTAATTAATTAAAGAGTTTAATTAATTAATTTTGTATCATTGGAGCTTATAATTTGTAGGTTCATAAGGTCTCATTGCTAGCTCATAGTAACATTAAAAGACCAATTTAGTTGAAAGAAAAATTTGAAATGTTCAAATTAATATTTAATTTGAAGTGTTCAAATTAATATTTAATATATTAGATATATTAAATATAAAAGAGGAAAATATATTTATTATATTTGATACATTAAATATTAAAATTTGAAATGTTCAAATTAATATTTAATTTGAAGTGTTCAAATTAATATTTAATATATTAGATATATTAAATAAAAGAGAAAAATATATTTATTGTATTTGATACATTAAATATTAAAATAATTAATGTATATTAGATACATTACATAAACGATATTTATTAAATTTGAATTGGATTCAAATTAGGAAATAAATGTCGTGGAGAATTTTAAACGGTTTGAATAAGATTCAAATTGGTTAGATAAATATATTTTAATATATTAGATATTAAAATATATTATTTAATTATTTTTCCTAGACCACTATAAATAGGACCCTAAGGGTGAGCCATTGTGCATTCTACACAACACACATCTCCTCAATAGAGAGAATTAGAGAATTAGAGAATTTTCTCTGGACCTCTTCATCTCCTATCCCTTGGGGATTTTCTTTCAAGAGTCTCCCACAAGCCTTGGTCCTGTGTTCTAGTCATAGCCAGGAAGACTTTGTGGAAAAGATAAAGATCCGCCAGAATATTCTCCATAATATTATTTTCAAGGTATTTATTGCTTAACCTTTGTATTTTAGTTTAATTCTAAATAAATCAAAGACTATTCCTATGCTTCCTTTGTGGGTTTAATTCGATTATTCCCTTCAATTATGTTTTAATTTTTTAGTTTCTGCTAAATTTTTAGTTAGAGAGTTAGCCTTTGTTTAATCCCACTTCTTGCATGTTGTGGAGTTGAATAAATTAATGAGTTTTGGGTTTCAATTTCTTTCATCTTTTACACAAGTTATTTAAATTCTGGAGATTTTTATTTTCATAGGAGTGAATTTCTGAATGCATGAAATCTTAGCTCTAAATTGTTAGCTTCAGCAATGCATCAACTTCTTTGTGGGTACTTAAGTTGTTAGATTAATTTTGTATCAAGGTGTCTTTGAAAAAAAAAGAAAATTCAATTGGGTTGCTTTAAAATTATTTAACTTATTTCGTTTGAATTAAATATGAAATTTTTAACAAGTAAATTTTGGGTTTTCGTTTCTTCCATAATGGGCTAATTTCTCCTTAGGGATTCAGTTAGTGAATGCCCTAGAGGAGAGATGTGAAGCCTAAAAGCATGTTCAATCTAGTTTATAATCGAGACTTTGTTTGCTTTTGTTGAATTAACGTAGGTAAACCTAGTTGACCAACTATGAACTTAATACCGAAAGGGTTAAGGGAAAGCGGAGGTCACAAAAGCAATGGAGGAAAAAGCCTAGAAATAAGTCTTGAACATCGACCCTAGACATAGGGCGAGACTCCAGAACCGCTAGAATTGTGCGCAAATTTATCTAAGTTAGATTAGCCATAGAAATATAGGTTTAATCACTTAGTCTCCTAAAGATTTTGAAGCAAAATCGAATAGGAGTTGAATTCGGTTTACTTAGTTCTTGTGTATTAACTAAGATTGCAATTGCATTATAAGTAGCATTTCTTTCCAAAGGGGCATAAGCGACTTCGATCCCATTTTTCTTAATATTTGACTTTTTATTTATTTTCTTCAGCAAAAACAACCTCTCAAATACTTCTACACTTTTGGTTACCACAATTGTATTTTGCAAATAATTTTGTGTCATCTTAGTAAATTTTGTTAAAACTCATTCCTTTGGGTACGATACTCTGGAGTACTTCCAGTTTCTTTATTACTTCAATCACGTGCATTTGCGTGTAGCAAACGTTGATCACTTCCGTATTTTTTTGACTGAAAAAAATTAAGTTACTTTCCTCTTTCTCAAGGGTCCATCTTTAACATTTTTTTTATAATCTTTTTTCCTTTGTTAGATTGAAGGTAGCTTTGCAAAACATGGGCATCTCTTCACTGTTCCCAGTGCAACTTTTAATTTGGCAAGAGTTGATTAGGCTCGGTTTATTTGAGAGAGACCTATGAATTAATTCACCAACTGGAAGTGGGAAAACTTTAGCTCATGCCCTACCAATAGTGCAAATGTTGCCAAGTCATGCAGTCAAATAGTTATGTGCTTTAGTCGTGTTGCCTACTCGTGATCTGGCCTTGCAGGTTTTTGATTGCTATTACTTTTTTTTTAATATACCTATAAACAAGTATTTTATTGAGTTATATGCCCCTTCTCTTACATGGACTCTGCTGCTAATGTTTTCCCCCCTATTTGTTGATTCCTGTAAGTTCATTTTAAAATCTATCAAAGAACCTTGATAATAAAATAATAAAAAATAAAAATGATAGCATAGTTATTTTCTGGTTTTTGGATTGAATTCTTGTTGGAAATTTACTTATGAAATTGTGGGTGGTTCTGAGTTTTGGCATGATGACTATTACTTAACATTCTAATACGAACATGTTCTTATTTTAGAAGAAAATTTTCTTCATGTTCTTATTGAATCATGACTCTCTTCTAAACTTTGGGAATGTTGATATTGCTTAGTGCGTTGTTGCATTCAACTCCCCACAATGTAAGTTTTTTATATTTGCATAAAAGCTTTGCAAATATTTTAACCTTCAATTCGAGAACGAGTTGAAAGTTGAACAAAGTAAGGTTACTGTATGCTTATGCTTGAGGGAAATACAATTAATGTAACATAAGGAATTGAGAATTGATGTTTTTATTATTAACGAGTGCAAGGAAAACTTCTATTTACTCGGTTTCTGTGACTAAGTTCTTTGTTTTTTTTTTTCATTGGGTATTTTTTGTCATGGAGAGATAATTTAGTAATATGGTGAGTTGACCTAGAGGAGAATTGTTCTAAAAAAGTTCATTAATTCTCACCATTAGAATTTTAGTTGTAGGTTTTTGCATGATGCACCTCATGTTTCCTCCACCTTTATTAGTTGCCATAACTAATCCGACTTCTTTCTCATTTGTAAGTTCCTCAATACTATAAACAACTAGCTTTTATTGCTCTATCTTACCTTCTAACTATTTGGTGACTCTCTCTCACATGTTTGTAGAAGCATTTCATTTTCTTTATTATTCTTATTCTCCTTTCATTCATGCATATGGATATATGATCTTCTTTTTTTGTTTTTGCAGAGTATTTGAATGATCGTGTACTTTGTACAGGTGAAAGAATTTTTATCCATCCTCACAAAAATATAAGTTGGTTGGGACTTGACCTTGAGTCACCACAAAAGCAAATGGTTTTAAGGAAAGGTAATGATAAGAATAGGAGATTTATCTTTCTATGGTATGTTTTTATTTAGAAGTGGCATCGATATGTTTTTAATAACAACTTTACAAGAATACATTAAACAGTTCTGTTAATTTGATTTATCTTTCAATAGAAACCAATATGGTGTTGTTCTTGTAGCTTGGTACTCTCACCATATCAACTTCAATGGGAAGGAAGCATTGTTTGACGAAACAACCAAATTTGATGGACACAAAACTGGCAAATCATTATTGTTTTTTCAAGGTGGAGAAAATGGGGGATTAAGCAAAACAGGTAGTTTTATGAGATCTTTGTAATTTTGTTATGATGATTTTGGATTTTCATTTCATACTCAAATTTACCAATTTGAAAAGCTTGTCTTATTACTTAATTGAGTGTTGTAGGAACATTTTTGCCATAATTTCTATAATTGACTATGCACAACTTTTAGAAATGTTACTATGATGCTTTCAAAATTTGGGTTTAGATTATTGAGTTTGTTGGGAGTTTTTCGAGATATCTTTGGAATTTGTGGTAGTGAGCTCTAGGCCTGTTGATTGAACGAACATTACTGTGTTGCATTTCTGTAGATAAGAAAAATGTTTCAAACCAATATTTGGGAACACCATAATGAAATGTGGAAAACAACTCATTTCCTACAATTTTTCTTGGCTATTTGCTCAATAGAAGATCTTTGTGGAACTGTGGTTAGGTACTTGCTAAGGTTCTTAAGTTTAGAAGCATAAAATAAGATGTTTGAATTCTCACTCTCATATTCATACAATTTTATTTTCAAACTTTTGGAGTTCTTTAACCCAATTGTTCTTTATCAGGTTTGTGGAACTGTGGTCGATATGCTCTTCTTTATCAGGTTTGTTTAAGGGAGAAATGATCAAGAATTAAGTTTCCTAATATTGTACAATGGACAAATCATGGATGATGTGAATGTTTTGAAGAAAGATTAGGTTGAATGATAGTTTTTTTATGTGGGAATTTATTTGGTGTCCAAGAAGTACATATTTAGAATTACATTTCCCACTTGTTTACTCCCCCTCCCTCACAAGGAAACCAAAGAGAAGATTTTTTTTTTGTACAACATTTACCTCATTTGACTACAGTTTTTCTAATGGACTGATGTGTGAGTATTCGTGAATCGTGAAAGTAGGTTCTGACATCAATGTTTTGAGCAAGATCGATGTTTAGTGAGTTGAAAAAGGATAGTCGACATTAAGAAGGTATACCTCATGAATGTTGTTATTTATCGTTGACATTGATGTATTAAGTTGAACTCTTAAATGAATATTGCCTTTTTTACTAGGTCGTGCACAAACCCATTGAAGTGATGAAGCCACCAAGCAAGTTATTGACATATGAGCCTTTTTGTTGGGTTAGTGGCAATACTTATAGCAACACTTGTATTTAGTTTCTTTGTAAAAATTTACCAAGTTTGGTTATTAGTTTTTTTGTAAAAATGCTATCAACTTCAACTTCATATTTATATATGAAAGTTTTTATTTATGTTTGTACCTATTTTGTTTCAAAATTGGGGTAACTTATTTTAGAAATATATTGGTAAAGACAGGTATCAAACAAACAATTTTCATCATTATAAAGCATTTCTTTGACATTTAATAAAATAATCATGAGATGCATTTATTTGACACTGTGAGGATTGTGGCTCGTGTCGTGCTGGTCTTGAACTCTTCCAAGACTAGAGGCATGCCATATTTGCTTATGCTTTTCAAGCAATGGAGAAACTGAATAGGCAAATTTAGAAATTTTAGAATTTAAATCACTAACCTCTTCATCATGCGAGCAGCTCCATTGAAATTCCAAAAATTATTAGCCATAAAAAGAAACAAGGTATAGAATTTTTTTTTTTTTTTGTATATTTTTTTTTTGTTTTTATTGAAATAAGAAAACGAAAATTAAGAAATCAATTTAATCGGAGGTTCCCCAACAACGGTGCCAATTTAATTCCTGTTAACTGCTCATCGTGATGATGTAGTCAAGGTTCGTCATTGGTTCGATATAGTGCCAAAAGAAAAGTAAAGGAAAATGGAGAAAAACTCTACAAACTATTGTGTAGAAAAATTACCCTCAGAGCCCCGTGCAGCTGTCCAAAAGAAGGCTTAAATAGCCTTGAAGTAGACAACTTGCACAAGTAAGAAACCCTAAATTCTAGAAAGATATTTTCCCAAAACAATTAGTGAATAATATTCTTAATAAAATAAAATAAAGTAAATAATTTTCTATCTTGCAAAATGCTGGAAAATACATCCAAAAATCGAAAATCCTTTCCTAAATTCTCAAAACAAACATAGAATGTTGCAAATAAGTAAAGTTTCTAGATTGCACAGTCTTCAGTATTTCCAATAACTTCTTCTCCAAAACTTGAATCGACGTGATCTTTATATGGCTAGAAAGATATTTCAGAGAGCTTTAAAATGATATCTAATTTGGCTATATTACCAAATGTGATCAGTAAGATAATGGGAACGGAAATTGGCACAAAACATGCTCGGGTACGACATGTTTCCAGCATGAATAGTAATCACTCAAAATGTCATAACTTTCATAATACTTAGTGGAATGAAATGAGTATTATACCGTTAGAAATATAATTCAATAAGCTTCTATTTGACACCAAATTTGAATATATTTTCATTTCAAAATATCATGATATGATCAGTCAAAATTGGTATAGAAATTATGTTGCTCGAATCATCTTCGATTTGATCCGAATTAACTCCAAAATGTTGCAAACTCTCCAAAACACTTGAATTGCTCGAATCCCTAAAAAATAATAATACAACGCATAAAATTATTCTAACTAACAAGAAATAAGTGTGATTAAATAGGACTTTATAGGTCCTATCAATATATGTATATTTTATGCGGCTGCAAAGAAAAAAAAATAACTGAAAGTTTCCCAATTGAATGTTCCTTAGGAAACACACTAAATATGATAGCAATTATGTCAAGAAATTGCACCTGGGTATTGATTCTAACAAGAATTCTCTGTAGACAGCTTTGTCAATTCAAAATTTAAACAATTCCGGCAGATGGTCGTCTGAATCATCTTAATAGAGCGAACTAAGCACTCTGTCAATATATAATCTATTTTATTTTGTTAGGTTTCTAATGATTTTGGGTTACTTTAATATCTATTTTCCAGATATTCAAAATACATTTTTATGTATAGATAAGGAATGAAATAATATTCAAAAAGGTTATAGATTTCTATTTTGATTAGGCTATGGAATGACCAATTATAACCATACCTATTTTCTCCATTCATATAGGAGATCAATTGGGGGGGACAAAAGAGAAGACCTTAGAAGCAATCATAAGAGGAACTTCTTGTTCAAATTAGAGAACATAATTACAAATTGTGAGGGTGGGAGGTGACATTATTGGAGCTCAGGAAAGAGATTTTCAAGGTTTGAGATTGTGGAGATTGCACTAGGGATGGGAGCTTGCCACGTTGGACCTGATTTGTTTCTATACCATTACTTTTATAGTTTTGTCAAGAAGAATGAGATCGTGTTGTTCTTAGATTATGCATAGCTAAATTCCTTGTAGAGTTTACGTTTTTTTTTTTTTACTAAAAGTGAGACTTGAGTAATATATTTTGTGGACTCTAATATGTAAATTATATGTGAAAATCCTCATAAAAGTAATTTCCTTTTTAAACTCCTTTTTCATGGAATCTTGCCAAAAAAAAACTTTTTAAAATACCAAAATATTAAATATTTCCTTTTTTGCACTTGTTTTTAAAATAAAGTGAAGTTTCTCTTTTCAAAAAGTACTTTTTCTAAAATAACAAAGTTTTGATTACCAAACTCCTTAATTTACACTTTTCATATTTTCATCTTTTAAAAATACCAAAGTTTTTGAAGCCTTTTATTTTCTTTCTACAAAATCAAATCTTTTCTCTAAATTATTTATGACTATGTTTCAAACAATTTAAACTTTTTAAGTTCCAAAAAATCTTTTTTTTAACTCATTTTTTTAAACATTTTTTTTTTCAAATTATACTATTCTTAAAAAAGTATTATTTTCTCTAAATTATTTTAGAGGGTTGAGTAGTGTACTTTTGCAATAATCATATTAATCTCAAGGTACATGAAAATCCAAAAAAAAAGAAGAAATTTCTTTTTAAATGCAACCCTTATGAGGGATTTGAGAAAGGATAACCTTCTCAAGTTCTTGAGGTGAGGAGTTTTTCTTAATGCTATGAGAACAATTTCAATATTATTGTAACAATTAAAGGTTTACAATCTCACTCATTAATATTCAATTGCTTGCTTCACTCTTGAAGTTTAAGATATGACAAGATGAGACATTTTTTAAATAAAAAAATGTTTTTCTCTAGAACTCCAAAGGACCCCCTTTAAAAAAAAGTAGCAAAAACTTGATCGAACTGAAATGTAGGGGCTTTAAGAAAAAAAATTAGTTTAAAAACGAAGCTCTAGTCAAGTGCAAGTGCACACTATCGATGCAAGTAATATAAAATTAGAAGTACTCCAAAGTATCGATCCCACAGGAAACGAATACAACAAAATTCAAAAGATAGCAAAAATTGTTCTCAAATTGCAATTTCGGTAACCAAAGTTATAAAAATGTGGAGAGGTATTTTTGCTGATGAAAATAATTAAAAAATCAATAAGAATGATAAAGGGAATTCAATTTTCTCATGCCCCTTTGGAAGGAAATGCAACTAAAATGTAATTGCAATCGTAGCTAATAAGAAAACTAAGTAAACCAAATTTATTTTGCTTCAAAATCTTTAGGAGGGTAAGTGATTAAACCTATATTTCTATGGCTATTCTAACTTAGATAATTTCATGCATAATTGATCTAGTGGTTTTGGAGTCTCGCCTTATGTTTAGGGTCGATGTTCAGGACTTATTTCTAATCCTTTTTCCCCATTGTTTTTGTGACGTTCGCTTCCCTTAACCCTCTCGGTATTAAGTTTAAGCTTGAACAACAACACTAGATGGCCAGCTAAGTTTACCCAATATTAAACTCAACAAAAACAAATAAAATTCAAGCGTTAGCTAGATTACATGTGCTTTTAAGCTTTACATCTTTCCTTTAGGGCATTTACGAACTTGAACCCCTAAGGAAAACTTAGCTCATCATGAAAAGAGTGAAAAACAGTAAGTTGAAGGTCTGAAAATCCATAACTAAATTGAGAAGTGAAAGAAAAGAATTTTGGGTTTAATAATCGTTCAAATAAATGGTAATTCTATTAAAATAAACACTAACATTCAACAAAGTATAATAAAGTCTCGGCAATTAAATCATTACAGCAAGAAAATTACAATGAAGGAAATAAATAGCAGCTAGAACTCTAAAAACTGGAACAAAATAAACTTTATCAAAGTAGAAAATAAATTCTAAAAAACGGAAGAACACAACATATTTTTCACTTCTTACTCAATCGACTCAACTCCACTTTTTTCAAAGGGAATTGAGCCTTCACTTCCTTCAAATTTCGTTGAGGAATGATTGAGTTTCAAAGTTGAAAGGGGCTGGAAAACAGAAAAGAAAATAGCAGTAGAAAGAAATAAAAACAACAATTTCATTGGAGCGAACTCCTTTTGTTTCGACTTCTTTGTCCCATTGTATAGGCTTCCATAAGCTAGGTTTTTTTCAAATATAGTGTATGGAAAAATCCATGCCATTAATGCTAAGAATCATAGATAATATTTCAAAAATATCTTCAAAATCGTTCAAGATCCAAAATTCTCGTTTTTTTGCGTCTGCCCAAAAATGCAATTGCATTTTCGTTTTGGATTGCAATTGCATTTTTTACTATCGCCCATTCCTGCATTGTCCAAAAACACAATTTCATTTTCTATTCTGGAATGTAATTGCAATTCTGATTGTCTAAAATCTTGCACAAAAATCACCAAATCAACACTTTTCTATCTTTTTTCAACTTCTTTTTCTCTTCTTCATTCTTCCAACAAGGTTTCATGAATATTTCTAATAAAATCACCTTTGCTTGCTCTTTACGGAATAAAATTCATAAAATAGTAAGAATAACTTAAGTATAAGGGTCAAATACTCCTCACAAATGAGAATTATCACACTTGGTACGAGAATGGTTTTACTAATCGTTTTTACGGGTGTTGTAGGGTGTTGATATCTTCCCTACACGCAAAAGACTCCCGAGCCTAAACTCTATTTTTGTAAACCATTTCTTTCTTTTTTAAAATTGGGTGACCAATCATACTCTAATAATAGTTGGTGACGACTCTAAATTCTTTTTTAAAAGACCCCCTTTTAGATGGACGTTGGCTGTTCCATACTACGATATGGCAACGACACCATCAACAAGTACAGAATTAATGTTATTTGACGAAGTCATCTCTTCCACTAAAAAACAGTTCACTAATTAAAACAGAAATAATTATACCAAAAAAAAAAACTTATTGATAGACTTGTCAAGAAAGGAAAGAAAGTAAAGTGTGTTCTATGAATATGAATATCAAACAAACAAGATAAATGAAATCAATCAATATTGACTTGAAAGAAAAATATATACCAAATTGTCAAAAATAATAAATAAAAGCACGAAAAAGTCTAACCAAAACCAGATTTTTGAGGTGGTTGACACGTATGAAATAAAACAAGATTTGGAAACTTCAAATCACGGATGTGAAAACCAATTGAAATATTTTAAAAAGTCGAAGAAAACAAAATGAAGTCGGTAGAAAAATTCGGTAGAAAAATCACATACAAAATAAAACCAACATGATAAAGACAAATTATTCAATGAAGTTGCTACAATATGATTGTCTCATAATAATTTAGGTGTAGATTAATAATTTTCATGCTCCCTAATAACCACTAGATATAAATTCGATGTATTTCTCTCTCTATATCCAATGGTGAAAAACTGCCAGCCACTCTGTAGCGGCCTCACTAAATAATTTCTCCGTTATAAGAGGACAAAAAAATAGATTTCTACAATTAGAATTAAGTAACCGATAACAAAAATACAACATGATAAATTTACAACTCTAAAATTGTCTTAAGATTGTTAATCCAAATGAATATCACATAAATACAAAAAAATAGCATTGTGATGAATAACTTGTAAACAAGAGAAAATTCAAACTCAAAAAATTCACTGTCTCCTTAATGAGTAATTATCTTCCAGGATAAATCAAATTACCTTATTATGGATGCAACATCTCATACCATTGTTAAATTTTGGTGGAGCCAAAATTCAAGGTTACAATTATTTTTTTCTGGAAACTCATCCCAAAGCCAACGCGCGCGAAATAAAACTTGTTTGAAGCCTCAGCCAAATTTGGGCCTTGGCCCATATGTGTCTAGGGTCATGTTCTACACACATATATATTTTATGTTTTGGTTGCTTGCCGCTTTTAATAAAAAAAATCAGTAGAAAACTGAGAGCCAAGACCTCTTTTGAAATACACAGTGTGTGTATTTTGTGTATGTGGCAGTAAGCAATTTTTGAGAAAAAAGAGAGTTTCTTTCTTGTATTGAGGGGTTGAGTGCTTTGTTGTTTATTCCAAGATATCGGGTTGTGATACTTGGAAGTCAATAGCTATTGTTGGGCTATTGAGGGTTGGTTTGTAGAGCGTTTGAGGCTTCTTGTAATCTCCCATTTAGTAGAACCTGCAGTTGCAGAACTGGACGTAGTCCAGAGTTTGGGGCGAACCAGTATAAACTTTGGTCTCGTTCTCTTTTCCCTATCTCTCTTTAAATTATTATTGTGACTATTGTTTGGTTGGCTTATCCTGTGGAAGGGGAGAATTAATATTGTAGTAATTTTATATTGTTATTATTATTATATTATTATTTTTCTCCCAACAAGTGGTATCAGAGCTTTTGGTTTAGCAGTCATGGGATATGTGGAGCCAACAAGTTTTGATGGAGTCATGAAGTTTGATGGGAAAAATTTTGGGTATTGGAAGATGATGGTCAAAGATTATTTGACTGTTAAAAAGCTGGGTAAGGCTTTGAAAAAGAGACCTGAAGGAATGAAAGACGAAGATTGGGAGACTTCAGATGAAGAAGCAGTTGCCGCGATAAGAATGTGTCTGTCAATGGACGTGGCTAGTCAGGTAGCCGGTGAGACAACTGCAATTAAATTAATGGAAGCGCTCACAAACAGGTATGAAAAACCCTGCACAAATAATAAGATCTATCTACTTAGGAAGTTTTTCAATATGCGTATGGCTGAGGATGCTTCTGTGAATTCCTATATAAATGAGATAACCACTTTGATAAATCAGTTGAAATCAGTTAAAATAGAATTTACTGATGAAGTGAATGATATTCTGTTATTAACCTCCTTACCTGATAGTTGGGAAACGATGAAGACAGCAGTGTCTAATTCGGTAGGAAAAAATACTCTGAAATTTTCAGGTGTTTGTGATTTAGCCTTAGCTGAGGAAATTTGTAGAAAGGGTAGTAGTAAAGAGTCTACTATAGGACCAGCTTTGGTTGTGACTAAGGGTAAAGAGAAGATTAATGAGGAAAGTACAATGAGTAGCAGTAGGAAGAAGTGGGATTATAGGAATAAAGAGATAGAATGCTTTTACTGTCACAAGAAAGGTCACTTTAAGAATCAGTGTAGAAAGTTGAAAGAGGATCTAGAAAGGAAAGAAAAACGGGAGGCAAATGCAGTGCAAGATGCCTTAGTCTGTGTTGGGAGTGACACAGAGAGCTGTAGTAATTCATCTGAGTGGATTTTAGACAGCGCAGCTACTGTACACATAGCTTCAGATAGGAGTTTGTTCACATCCTTTACGGGAGGATATCATGGCCTAGTGAGGATGGGGAATGGTAGAACATCCAAGACTAATGGGATTTGAGAGGTCAGTTTGAAGACAGAATGTAGGAATAAATTGGTACTGCGAGATGTCAGGTTTGTACCCAGTGTTAAGATGAATCTCATCTCCACAGGCAAGTTAGCAGATGAGGGCTACAGGTGTGAGTTTGGCAAAAGCCAGTGTAAATTCAAGATAGGATCCCAGGTAGTGGCAATTGGCCACAGGAAATCTACACTGTACAGATGTCGGTTGGATGTTGCCAAAGGGTTGAAGAGACAGTGGATGCCAGTTAAAGCTGCAGATGGTTGTAGTAGAGGTACAGTTGAGCCAGCAGCAATGATAGCTAAGTTTGATCAGTTAGATCATGTTCCTTCAGTTCAGGAACAATTGGGAAGTCCAGGAGAGAAAGTTGATGGCTATCGTGAAACCCCAATTGTCAGATGGTCAATTGAATTGAAGAAGTCGCCTAGGCGAGTGGAGGCATCGAAGTGGAAGGCCAGAGCAGTAGCTAAGGTCATGTTGAGGATCCCACATTGGAAAAATGTAGAGAGACCTCACAATTTATAAGATACATGGGCTACTCCTCTCATTGCCAATTGGTTTTGAGATGGAACCCCATGTAATCTAATATGGTATCAGAGCCCATTAAACCCAAACGGGTATTCGGTCCAAAAATTAAAATTGGGATCCGATCCAAGAATGGTGAACCTAAAGTGGCACCATCTTGAGGGGGCATGTTGAGGATCCCACATTGGAAAAATGTAGAGAGACCTCACAATTTATAAGATACATGGGCTACTCCTCTCATTGCCAATTGGTTTTGAGATGGAACCCCATGTAATCTAATAGGTCAAAGGTAAGGTCTCTAGTTTGGCAGCAGGTTTGAACAGAGGATTCAAGCCCTTCTTAGAGTGTATCTTCTTCAGGAACAATGGTTCAGGGTTGAAGAAGATGTCAGTTGTTACCACTTAGCTGAAGTGGGAGTACGTGTCTGTCTTTTTCGTCTGGGAGACAGATCCATGTAGTGAGCCCATACCTCAGGGCGAGCACAGATGCACTACAGTTATTTTCTGATGGTTGCCTGTTTTGTGACTTTGTTGTTTTTCAGGTATTTTTAGCCTTGAAGTTTGCTAAGAAGATCAGAAATAATAGTTGTAGTGAGAGTTGTGCCTTGGAGTTTGCCAAGGTGATCAGAGCTTTGTTGCAGTGGGAGGCAAAGTTGTATTTTGTCTCCAAGTGGGAGATTGTTAAATTTTGGTGGAGCCAAAATTCAAGGTTACAATTATTTTTTTCTGGAAACTCATCCCAAAGCCAACGCGCGTGAAATAAAACTTGTTTGAACCCTCAGCCAAATTTGGGCCTTGGCCCATATGTGTCTAGGGTCATGTTCTACACACATATATATTTTCTGTTTTGGTTGCTTGCCGCTTTTAATAAAAAAAATCAGTAGAAAACCGAGAGCCAAGACCTCTTTTGAAATACACAGTGTGTGTATTTTGTGTATGTGGCAGTAAGCAATTTTTGAGAAAAAAGATAGTTTCTTTCTTGTATTGAGGGGTTGAGTGCTTTGTTGTTTATTTCAAGATATCGGATTGTGATACTTGGAAGTCAATAGCTATTGTTGGGCTATTGAGGGTTGGTTTGTAGAGCGTGTTTGAGGCTTTTTGTAATCTCCCATTTAGTAGAACCTGCAGTTGCAAAACTGGACGTAGTCCCGAGTTTGGGGCGAACCAGTATAAACTTCGGTCTCGTTCTCTTTTCCCTATCTCTCTTTAAATTATTATTGTGACTCTTGTTTGGTTGGCTTATCCTGTGGAAGGGGAGAATTAATATTGTAGTAATTTTATATTGTTATTATTATTATATTATTATTTTTCTCCCAACAACCACAAGTCCCAACAAATATTACTTTGTGGAGCAAATCAAACTTCAACAAAATTTTGATGGGCGAAAAGTGTATTTTTCAATTTGGAGAAGAAACATATATATATATATATATATATATATATATATATATATATATATATATATATATATATGGGGTGTTCACGGTTTGATTCGGTCCGATTTTGGCAAAAACCGATGACCTTACCGAGCACCTTGGTTCTCAAACATCTTAAATCGAAAAAAAAAGTTTCCTTAGTTTCGGTTAAAAACAAAACCAATTGATTTCGGTTTGAACCGAACTTTTACCTTCATTTTGCCCAGTGACAGCCTCACAAGCGAAGAGAGAGATAAGCAGATTTGGAACAAAGAGAAACAGACTGAGCGATTTACAGTGAGGAATAAAGAGTAAGAGACAAAGGGTGGAGATGAGAACGTCGTAGGGTGATTTCGAAGGCGCGAGTGTGGTGGCAGTAAGTGGCTGTGAGAGCGTGAGCGGCGGTCGGTAGTAGCAATACGTATCTATGAGGGATGTGCAACAGAGATTGCAATAGGTATTTGTAAAGGGTGTGAGATAGAGATGGTCGAAGTTTTTGGGAGAGGAAGAGAGAGGGAGGAGGAGGAGTGATTCTGTTATGACGGCAGAACGGAGAAGGAATGAAAATCTAGATTAAAAAATTAAAACCCTAGATTTTGGCTATGGGCTTTTGGGCCTTTTGAGTTAGTGATGGACATAAGGTGTATGAGCTTTGGGTTGTAGGCTTTTAGTGGAGGGGTACTATTAAGTTGGGCTAATAGTTATTTAAAGATAATTTAGGAGTTCATTTCGGTTCAATTTTTTTAAGAATAAAATCGTGAATCGAACCACAAATCTCAGTTTTTTACAAGGATAAATCGAGAAAATCGAAAATTGTATAAAAATCGAACCGAACAAGTCGGTTTAGTTCGATTCAGATCGGTTTGTGGGTTAGACTCGATTTTTGCACACTCCTACACGCAAATGGTCATGACTCTTTTAAAAATTCATTATTAAGTTGAAAAAAAGAAAAAGAAAAGACGTGACCATATATATATATATGCTAATTCGTGCCCACTCAAATGGTATGTCACTTTTCTATGAGTTGCATCCCTTCACATCGATGTGAAAGGATGCAACTCATAGAAAAGTGACATACCATTTATTCCAACATAACCTTGGGACAACTCCCAAGCAACACAACACCTTTTGCATGAATTGGGGGAGAGGGAATCATATAGTTCAATCACTTGATGTAGAATGTGTTGGTTTTAGGGCTTCAATTAAACAAAATATTTTGATAATAAAAAATTCAGAGTCTATTTGGTAGGCAAACTAAATTATGTTTTATGTTTTTGGATTCACTAAATTCAACGAATATACGTTTGACAAATGTGTCTTCAAAAACTGTTTTCAGATCCAAATAATGAAAATTCTTAAAATAACATTTTTATGTTTTTAGTCTATCCAAATTTTGAATTTGAAATTCTAAAATGCAAGATTATATTAAAAAAGATGAAAACTTTAATAAATAGAATATTTCATGTTATAAACTCAATTTATTTTTGCTAAATTAAAATAGGTATAATAGAATATATTATAAATTATATGATATTTTAAAATAATAATTATACATAATTTATAACAAAAAAAATGTTCGATCATAAATTACTTAATAATGGTTTATATTCAATCTAATATGTAGTTGGCAACTACAACTAGTTTTATAGTTTATAAATATATTATCAAATACAATTTGAATAAATATTTAAATTGGAATCCGATTTTTAAATCTACTACCAAACACTTATATGAAAACATGAAATACAACTCTGCTTCATTGAATCCCTTGTTTTTAAAAATTTTTGTTTTCAAGTCATCAACTAAATACACCCTTATTTATTTATTGAAAATTTTAAAGTTTCAAAGTATCCAACTTGTAAAGTTCGAAAAGACGATTCCAATACATCTTGAAGCACTCGAATCGGAGTCTAAATGAGAAAGTTATAAGCAAAACAAGATTGGAGGCAAAATCTTACGTGGCAGCTGACGTGCCTACGGTAACATTTTGCTGATGTGGCATTTAACATTCAGAGTTTGACTTAAGTGGCAGATGATGTGGCACACTGTGAACCAATGGGAATCTGACAGTGACATCTGGTTTATTAAAAAAAAAGGAAAAATTGAGCAAATCCCAAAATTCCTTAACTCGTGTTGGCACGTGCCTGACATGTCCTCTCTGGCCATGCGAGTAAGCACTTTTTCTTCACCTACGCGTATGTAGAGATGTCCATTTAACCCGAGGGGCACCCGTCCCGAACGGGGCGGGGAATCCTCGATTACACGAGGAATGGGGGAGGGAACGGGGGGATTTTTTTCCCCGTTGGCTAAACGGGGACGGGGACGGGGAATATATTCCCCGTCCCCGTCCCCGACCCCAACCCCGCCTTGATTAGTAATATATATATATATATATATTAATTATTACCTATAAATATATATATATATATTAATTATTACCTATATATATTAAAAAAAAAACTATAGTATGAATTATTTTAAGACTATTTCGTTATAAAAAAAAATAAATTAAAGACTATGTTGTAATATTGAAATTTGAATTCTTAGAAATTAAGTTGTTTTGACATTATAGTATTTTTACTTATGGTATATTATTATTTTTATTAAGAAATTTTATAACATTTTCTTTAAATAGAATTATATTGAAAATTATTCATTTAGAATAATTTTTATTGGTTGAGAATAAATTAAAAAAAAAAACGGAGAAAAATTCCCCGCGAATTCCCCTAGGGAATCCCCGCCCCGATCCCTGCGAAATTAAATGGGGAATTTTGGGGGGACGGAAAATGAAATGGGGGGCGGGGACGGAGACGGGGAATCCATTCCCCGGCCCCGCCCCGCCCCGTGAACATCTCTACGCATATGGGTTTGCTTATTTCGGCTATAGCAATTTTCCTCATATTTTATATTTCAAATCTTTTCCTTTTTCTCACCTATCTCCACCCTCCATTATTGATCTAATTGTTGAATTTTAAACTTCTTAAAAATACATTTCAGCCATTTTTCATCTTCTTCCTTACCCTCACAACTGAAAACCTTGCTGAATTTTTTACTCCTCTATTTCAAAAGTTCTAAAAAAAAAAACAATCTCTCACACTCTCTTGAAATTGCCTATTATCTTTGTGAGTGATACATTAGAGTGTTGGTTTTAGTGTATGAATTTATGTATCCTACCTATTTAGAGGTATTGTTAATTAGTATTTTATTTAATTGGATTTTGTGTTAAAGTATGGGGTGCATTTTGGATTACGTGAAAAAGAAATTGGTTTGATCCTAACCCTTTGTTTGAAATCCATGGATTTGAGAAGATTTCAAATCATAACTTATTTGCAATCTTTTTACTTGATGCACAAAAAGGGTAAGGAATCTAAAATCACAACTAATTTCAAATCATGTTTTCTTGAAAAAAATTTCCATTCCAAAATGGTCGGATTTGATGGGATTTTAAACCTAAAAAAATTTGTTTCCAATTTTACCCATAGAGATTTATTTTTTAATTTACGCTTCCATACGATAGTTTCCTTCCATACACCTCCATACGCAGTTCATAGGTTTCTATTTTGTTTGTTCATTGTATTTTGCTCCTTTTGTTTTTAACTGATAACAATAATTTAAATCTTTTTTCAACGTAGCTTTTTTATTTAAACAAGTTTTTTATAGCCAAGCAAACTAGATGTGAGATTTTTTTCCGCTTTGTTTGTCTACTTAAACATTTTTTTTTCTTTTTATTTATTGATTGGAAAATGGGGGGTAATAATTGATGGGTTTTGTTTAGATTCGACTGAGTTCAATTTTTATTTTCTTAATTTGCAACTTTTTTTTTAATTTTCTTTCTTACAATCATGATGACATTTACAAATTTTAATTTAATAAGTTCATTTGTTTTGATTAATGGTATGTTTCCATGGTTATATGTATTTAACATTTTAATTTAATATTAAAATATTTTGTTATTAATTAAAATAATCTCTACAAAATTATATGGGCATAAAAGTAAAATGTTATAATTTCTTTTCATTTTTCGTGAGCATCCAAACAATAAATTTTAATTTCGGTGATTTCAAATTAATTTGGTTCCAAACGGAAATAGAAATTTGAAATCATTTCCATCTTTTCAAATCCTGGAATTTAAAATCATTTCTTACTAAATCCATTCACCAAACAGAGCATAAACCAGTGAAGAGGATTGTGGTGGGTTTTTCTTCAGCCTAGGTGAAAAAAAAAGGTCGATATCAATATCGGCTTCGTTCTCACCTGCCAGAGGACTTTTTTCAGTAAAATACTCTAAAAGAAGTCTTGAGAGTAAAGTAGACATTTGCCAAACTACTACAGAATTTTTCGGTGTTCTCTCTTCCTTTCTCTTTTAATTTTTCGTATTTTAATCTTTATTGAATTATTTTTCATAGATCGCATGATAAGATTGCATTGATATTTGTGCATTGCTTGTTACTCTTATAAATCATATTGTTTGCTTAGTGTGCTTTTAAGTGCTAAATTAGTTATTAATTTTACCTGTCAAAATGAGCATAACTCAGCGGTAATTGACATGTACTCCTTTTTTTGAGATCGAAAGTTCAAATCTCTATATCCCACATTTGTCGTACTCAAGAAAAAAAGTTGCTAATTTTAGCTTAATTAGAGTCAAAGTATACTACAAGAACTCCTTCACTTACCACTGCCTCCAATACGATAAGACTTTACCTTTTGATGACTCGGTTGAATTTCTAGATGCCGTTTCTTTATCTTCTTCAAAATGATCTATATCTGCTAATTCATTTGTTAGGTTGGTTAGACCATGTCCTGCAAGAATTTTCATTCAAATGTGACTTATTGTTTTTGACAAGCACTCAGTGGCCAGGAGATTATTTGTATTTTTGTGTTGATATAAGCTGTGTCACCTGAGATGTTAAGTCTGTTGGTAACTCTACTTTATAAAAGCAATGAAGCCAATAAAATTATTTTTCTTGCTAGCCGATCTTGGTTTAAGTTGCATTATATTCATTTTTATGCACGCAGGGATTTTTTTAAAAAATTAATTATTTTCCTTTTACAGAGAAATTCTATACTTTAGTATCGGAAGGTATACCAATATTTCGATTCCACGATAGAATAACATGTCATTCTATCTCTTTGGTTGATGTAATATGTCTAATTACTTTATATTGGATGGCATTTGACTTCTGTGTCTTGCGTGCGTGGCCTTGTGAAAGTTCTTGAATTCCTGTGATTTTCTTAATGGAAGTGTAGAGTACGAAGAGACTTGAGGATGAAAATTAATTTTGAGAGCAACAAAACTCATACCTTTGCAAGGAATTTGTGTGTGACATTTCTCCATTCGGTTCTCCAAAGGACGAAAACGAAAAAAAAAAGTGTTTCCTTTAGCTAATAGGATTTAATTAGCATCTTGACTTTTTAAAAACAGAACCAACCTTTGTAAAAAATAAGCAAGTATAGACTACTGATATTATTTATGGGTTCTTATTGCACTTTATTTCTACCCTCCACGAATTGATTTTTCTGAAATTCATCTGGTTGAAACGAATGATAGTGATTTTTCTGAAACTCATCTGTAGAAACGTGTGCTAGCAGTGTAAAGAACACTTGTCTTTCTTTCATATGCTTTTATAGAAACACTCTATTTTAAACTGATATTCTCTTTGTTCTTGTGTTTTTTACATGCAGGTGTCTTGAGAGGAAAAAGAAGATGACAATGGCAAAGATCTTCTTGAATCAAACACACACAAAGGAGAAGGTTGGAGCGTTTTTATTAAACAAAGAGAAATACAAAAACTTTTTTACAACTACATAAAGTCTCTGAAGAAAGGTTTTCATATTCTCCTTTCAGACTTAACTAAAACTGAAACAAAAAAAAAAAACAGTTAGAGAGTTTTAGTTAATTACTCTTGTTGGCTCATCCATAGAACCTCATAAGGAAAGCTTCCTCTTATTTGTAAGATCTTGGTAGTCTATTTTAGTTGTTGTAAGGCTTGATTCTTTCCCTTTTATTTTACCTTTCATGTTAGTATTTTGCTATTCAAATAGCAAAATAATTGGATTTACTGATGCAATGTTCAAGTATTCTTACTAGTTTCATTTCTTGAATTTAAAGTGATTTCAATTTCATTATTGGATGATACATGCATTGATAGCTTTAGAAGCTTAGGTCAAAGTTGCAACCAAGTGCAATTCAAAGAAAGTTTTGCTAGCAAAAGTGAAAGGATGACCAACAATATCCATCTCCAATAATAAGAAATCTAATGTTAATTAAATTGTGGTATTTAGTTTACCCTTTAACATTTGTTTTGAGGGCTGGATAAACATATTTAGTTTACATTTGTTTTGAGGATGAGTTCTAGTTTAGTTTGTAATAAATTGACTATATTCTTTAATTGTTTTTGAACTGATATGAGTATTCATATTTTGGAAGGAGTAGTTGTGAGATCAATGTTTTGAACAAGGAGTAAATTCAAGCAAGATCGAATACATTTAGTTGGGAATATTATCGATATTTAAAAGGTATAAATCATGAATATTATTAAAATAGATATTGTTCTTCTTAATTTGATGTAAGAAGTATTGAGATCAATCCAAAAATGGATATCGTTTTGTTGATTAGGTATTGCAGGAACTTAGTGAAGTCAACAAGCCATATTGTAACTAATTGATGTATGAACTTTTTTGTTGGGTTAGTGGCAAAAAAATATAATACATTCCTTCATATTAATTAAACTCTAGTGTAATATATAAATTTGATCATAGTTAGTTGTATGTAAAAATTTAACCAAATTTGGTTCAATGATATATAAAAGTTGTTATTTATGTATGTAATTTATTGTGTCAAAATTAGAGTGATTTATTTCGAAAACATGTGTATTGACAAGGATCATATAATATAATTTATGTGGCTTTGTTGAACTATCATAAATAAATAAATAAATATTGATATATCATTGACGCGAGCTTATCGAGGGCTCGTCAAATGACAATTTACAAATCGATCCTAAGTTACTTGTAGCATTGAGTGGACTGGTCGATCTCAGAGAACTAAATATTAATTTTTCAAGTTAAATTTTGCAAAAGAAAATAAAAAGGTGGTTTTGTATTTTTCTGTAAATAAAATAAATATATGCAGATAGAAACAAAGACAGATCAAATCTTACCAATATCCAATCCATAGGTGCGGTTCATTCAATTGCAATACGATCATAGACTTACACAAATAAATTAATCCTTTTAATCTAAGTACTTAGTCAACCTAATTGGAAAAGCCAAATTAGATTTTATTCCCCTAAGTTTATTAATTCCAACTAAGCATTGCAATTAAACTTATTACTTAATTTACTGGGTATGATATAACATTCTATACAAATCAAGCAATAGCATTAAGAATGATAGGAGGACTAAAATTTATTAACCAATTGAGATAACACAAACCAATTAATCAATCTTTCTTGTTTCCTAGGATCTATCGTGCAAAGCTATATATTTTAGGAAAAGCCTTAGATACATACACATGAGTCAATCCTATTGCTACTTTAATTAAGCAATCAATCACAACAATTACGGATTGTAATTTCCAGTATGGAAAACTTGTAAATAAACACATGCAATCGATTTGTCAATTCGATAGATGCATACATACAAGGATTAAAACAGGAAACAAGAATACTTAGATTAAGAGAATAAAATTCAATATAACTCAAAGTCTCACAACATTACTTACACCGACCTATGAATTGGAACACTTATCTTAGCCGCTCATCGTGATGATGTAGCCAAGGTTCGTTATTGGTTCGATATAGTGCCAATAGAAAAGTAAAGAAAAATGGAGAAAAACTCTAAAAACTATTGTCTAGAAAGATTACACTAGAAGGCCCCATATAGCTATCCAAAAGAAGGCAAATAGGCCTTGAAGTAGACAACTTACATAAGTGTAACAACCCAACTTTTTGGACTTAGATAGATCAACGTCACTACTACGTGCATGCTAATGTAAATGAAAACTCGTGAGAAAATATATGAAGTGAAATATTTTTTCTAAAAAAAAAATCATCCTTTACTTGGGATCCTAAACAAAACATTGGAAAAACATAAGATGGAGTAAATTGGTAAAAAAAATAAAAATAATTTGAAATATAACTTCTAAGATAAAATCTAAAAAAAGAAAACTAGTCACATGAATGTGGAAGCTACGCTGACTTTGGACCCATGGCTCAACAAGCAAACAATCATGTTGATCGCCATGCACATCCCTGGCTTTACCTAAAAAATTTTTTGGAAAAGGTTAAGTATTTAAAATACCCAATAAGTAACCCCGCTACTGGGGTTGGTCATACAAACACATGCACATCATGAATCTTGAAACTTAAACATGTGTGACCCAAATTTTTTAAAACTTTTCTCTTTAGCTGTCGTGGACAATTAACTCATCCCTATAATTATACTAACTCGTGAATGGTGCATATGCGGGTTTCATGTTGAAAGACCAAACCCCATCAGAAGATAGTTATCGATCACTCAGCGGTGCAGGGCCTCACCCGACATAGTGCCTCATGGAAAATATGTACTGAAGGAATTAACGTTTCACACCGCAACAGAAGCATTGGATCGTCTTTGATTTTATTTAGAATTAAACAAAAAACTAAGCTTAAGCAAACTTACTTGGAGTAAATATGGAGATATTTCTAGTGGATATTTATCTCCTCCAATATAAAATCTTTCTGGCTATGACTCGAACACAGGACCAAGGCTTGTGGGAATCTCTTAAAAGAAAATCCACAAGGGATTGAAGAGGAAGAGGTCTAGAAAGAATTCTCTAATTCTCTATTGAGGAGATATGTGTTGTCTATGAAGAATGCCCAATGGCTCACCCCTAGAGTCCTATTTATAGTGGTCTAGAGAAGATAATTAAATAATATATTTTAATATATAATATATTAAAATATATTTATCTAATCAATTTTAATCTTATTCAAACATTTTAAAATTCTCCTACGACATCTATTTCATAATTTGAATCCAATTCAAATTTAATAAATATCTTTTCTTTAATGTATCTAATATACATTAATTATTTTAATATTTAATGTATCAAATACAATAAATATATTTTCCTCTTTTATATTTAATATATCTAATATATTATATATTAATTTGAACACTTCAAATTAAATATTAATTTGAATATTTCAAATTTTTCTTTCAATTAAATTGATCTTTTAGTGTTACTATGAGCTAGCAAGGGGACCTTATGGACCTATAGATTATAAGCTCAAATGATACAAATTCATTAATTAAACTCTTTAATTAATCAATTTTCATTCATTAACTCTAGGGTCACTCCACTATAGACCTAAAGTTGCACTCTTATGCACTGTAGGACAAGTTGTGTCCATTGATATAATCACTACATGCAAATCGATCATTCACGAGTTGTTCGTAATTACAACTGGGTCAAAAGTCTGTTTTATCCCAATAATTACATCTTGCACCTTAAGTACCACTGATCCTCTAATGAACAATTTGTTTATGATCCAACCATAAACTAAGTCATTCTCGGGCCAGTGAGAGGGTTTGCTCCATTTTTCAAGTCCCGAAATCTGCACTTAAGGGAACTATTCATCTACTTACCTTATAAGGGAATGAGTGAATTTCATCTTGTGAGATTATGTTCCCAGCTCCCTATTTGGTCAAGTCCCCAAAATGGTAGGCTTATTGATCGGCAACAAAAGTCACTCTCACCCATGCAAATCAAAGGACAAGCCCTCACAGGCAGGAGTTCATAACTCACTCAGGATTAAGATCGAGTCACATATGATCATCCTGATGAAATATTAATCTTCTCAATTAATGGATTTATAAAGAGATATTAAATATTTAGTGGTCCAGTCTTATACAAACTCATTGTATAAGATACCCCCACTCACATGTCTCCACATGAACGATTTGGATCAAATCATTTGTAACTATTATAAAGTAGGTCATATCAATAGTGTTACTAGGATAAGGCACCCAACCTTATCCATATATTATGACTCTTAGCTTTAGGTTATTTCTTGAACACGATCCTCCTGTATGTCAACCACATACTATTCAAGATTACACTAATAACTTTGAATTTTTCATATAATGGATAATATTATATTGCAAATAAAATAATCAAATTTTGGATAATATTATATTGCAAATAAAATAATCAAAATTATTATTAATTATTAAATAATTAATTAATTACGAGGCTTTAGGGCATAAATCTCAACATGTACATGATATGTCAACTCATGGTGGAGCTAAGTGAGTTTAAATGAGGTCAAACCCCAACAGAGGTTAATTGACGAGCCATTTGCAGTGCAGGATCTCCCCACAAAAGCCCCTCATGAAAACACTTAGCATGAGAGGGAGTGTAATTGCCACACCTTTTCTTGAAGATATTCTTGAAACATAATCATGTAAAACTTGTTCATAATCATGGAAAACTTATTCGTAATCACACACACATGCATGAGGTCCCATTAATAGTACATGCTTTTTACATGAATGCAACATGAAAACATACATAACAATCAAATTCGCATTTTCATACATTACAAATCAATGCAGTTATCATAGAATACTCCCAACCTAGCCTAAGGCGTACGAATAGCATAGTCGCTTACCTTAGTTGTGAGCACAACAAGCTATCAATTTCACCTAAAATTCCTTTGCCACACCTAAAGAAAATCCTAAAATTAATAACTTGAAGGTGTAAACAAATTGGGCTCAAGTTTTAAAAACTAAACTTACCCAAAAGGTCCTCCCTTAGGCCTTGGTTGTTCAACTCGAACTACTCAGAAATAGGTTCCAAAATTAGAAATTTAATTTAAACACTTTAACTAAAATCGACAAGGCTTAAGAACAAGCTTTACTAACGAAAACTTACTCAAGAGTATTTGAGAGAATTAACCAAACAATTCCTTGATTCGAAGTCGTATTTAAACCTTAATTTACTCAAATCGTATCTTCCCAAAAAGATTCCAACAATCCAAATCAAATCTATAAATATGAATCAAATTCGAATAGGCTAAGGACCAACTAAAACTCACCAATCGACATCGAAACCTTACTATACAGCCACTAAATCACCCCAATTTTGCAAATATAATGCCGAAATGAAGTGGGTATTTGAAATTGAAGTGAACCAGGCTATGGGTGTTGTGGATCGAGTATCAAAATGCCAAGTGAAGGTCGAATCTGTCGCTGGAAGGGTAGTTGCTGCTAATGAGACCCGCTGGAGTAGCCTACCACGACTAGAGATGCAGAGAGGTGAAAGAGTTAATATCACAAAAGTGAAAAAAAATTTGGATCTTAAGCACTCTAATTACATCAATTTAATCAAACAAGAAGCATGCTCAAAAATCGAAAAACAGAGTATACGAAAACTCACTTTTGAAACTCAAATTCTTCAAACCCGTTGCAAATTTCTAAGCACGAACACTTCGTGGACCACCTCTAGTGTCTTCCCTACTATCCTCAGGCCTTGGAACGGATTGTGGGATCCTAGTTTGAGAGAATTTTTAGAGAGAGATAGCAAAGGTCTGTATAAAAAACTGCAGCATTTTTTTTTTCAAAATCCTACAAACCCATTGTGTTTCATTGCTAATTAAAGTCATTAACAAGCTTCATCAAGCTTGCTAAACATGACAACACATAAGAAAAGAGGTTAGTCATCAAAGAGGTGTCCAATTTTGGTGAATTTTGAGTTTGAGAGAGGTTAGTCATCAAACCAAAAATTTCAACATTTTCCATTTTGAAAAATCAATTTTGTAATTTAAAATTAATTCTAAATTAATTTTAAACAAAATTGATTATTTAATTAATTTATTTAATATTAAATATTAATTAAATAACATGATCAAATACTGATCTCAAAACCGACCTCTCGAACTTGAATCCCTATTCATGTATTAGACCGAACCCATATTTAAATCATTTTAAACATGTCTATCTCTCCTCCTCATAGTTTAATTCATAATTAAACTATGATACGTTAAGTATATCGCATATAATTAACGTTTACTCCCAAAATCGAATTCGAATAATTCAAATTCTTTTCTCTCATACTGTTACAAGGCTTAGTCCAAGCTAGCAAGGAGAACCTAATGGACCTACAGATCATGAACTCCAACGATACGAGACTAACCGGACAAACTCTTTAGCCAAGTGAATTAACATTCGTTAACCGCTGGGACACTCCACTAAAGCCCAATGGCTGCACTCTCCTCACTGTAGATATATTTTTTTCCACTTGATATAACCATGATTAGTAAGTCGATCATTCACAGGTTGTTCGTAGTTACAGCTAGGTTTAATAAACCATTTTACCCCTGTAATTACTTCTTGTTCCTTAAGTCCCACTGATCCTCTAATGAACAATTGGTTTGTGGTCCAACCAGCAAACCGAATCCCTCTCAGGCCAATGAGAGGGTGGGGCCCCTTGTTCAAGACCCGGAGTTAGCACTTAAGAGAACAACCTCTCTACTAAACCCTAAAGCAGGTAGGAGTGAATTCCTTCTTGCAGGATTATGTCCCCAGCTATCTACCCGGTCTTATCCCCAAAATGGGAGGCTTATTGAGTTGGCAATCTCGGGTCACTCTCACCCATGCAAATCAAAAGATAATCCCGAATAAACAAGAGTTCATAGCGTGCTCATGATTAAGATCGAGTTACCTAGGTCATCAAATGAAATAGTCAGTTATGACAGTAAACGGAGTTAAAAAATGTAAGTGACTATTTCGTGGTCCGGTCTTATGCAAACTCATTGCATAGGACAGCCCCACTCATATGTCTCCACATGAACGATTTAGGATCACGTCGTTTGTATTATACAAAGTGGGCCACATCCATAGTGTCCCCAGGATAAGGTACCCAACCCTATCCCTATACTATAAACCATTCTGGCTATTACTTGAATTTGATCTAGATTCATGTCTCCACATGAAGTTCAAGTATACATACTATAGCCAAGAATTCTTAATTTATTGGATTTAGGTTAAAATGACGCAATTCACTTTATTCAATAACACATTTACTGAATAAACCTCAATAACATATTTATTGCAAAATAGAATATACATTCATTTTACAAACCATGAGTTTTAGGACATAAAACCCAACAAGAGGAACCCACAATGATGTTGCAAATCGCGAAACCCGAGTGTTGCCAGAGTTTCGTCGTCGTGCTTCGTCCCTGTGAGCCGCTGCAAGACTGATGGTATTGCCGGTGAAGGTTGGTCGAAGCAGACAATAAGAATGGAGGCCTGCTGGTCACCGACGTCAATAGGAGGAGGTGGCTGTCGAATAAACAAAGGGAGAGGGGTTGAAGAAGAAGAAGAAAATGTGAGGGAGAGAGGTTGAAGATTGAGTCCTTGGGTTGCATGCACACTAGAGAACAAAAAGGGATATTTCAATGATTTTTTTTTTTTTTTGTAAACCTAGGTCTGTTTTTCAAATCCCAAAATATCTCTCTCTTCCACAAATAATCCTATCAAATCCTAACCAAATTAACCTTATTTACTTGCCAAATTTAAATTTGAGATCAAATCAATTAGACTCAATAACTTGAAATTAATCAAATTAAAACCCGCATGAAATTTCAACTTTTTAAAATAATAAATTTAATATTTAATTAAAAATTTATCATCCATAATTTTAAAAAATTAATTATCTTTATTTTAAAAAAATGTGGGGCGTTATAGTAAGAAATTCTAAATTCTAGAAAATTATTTTCTCAAAACAATTAGGAAATAATATTCAAAATAAAATAAAGTAAAGTAAATAATTTCCTATCTTACAGAATGCTGGAAAACTTGAGCCCAATTTATTTACACTTTCAAATTTGTAGTAGTGGTAGAGTAAAAAGATTGGTAGGTAACCTTATTCACTTCTCTAGTATTGTCATTCGATCCTACATATTGAAGTTTCATATATGGAGACATAATCATTCAAATAACTCGGAGTAGACTCATCCATGACCTGCAACAACCTCGTCTTTTCCTTGGGAGCAAAGTCATACACCCTATAGGTTGTAAACTACTTAAATATATTTTATACTCATTATTTTTCTTTATTGTTATTGTTGTCCTTGATTAACAAAATTTATCTAGATGAGAGTAGGTGGCATGATGCCAACATTTCATTTGCATCTTAGAAGTTTTCTTTGTCTTCCTCATTGATCCAATTTTGTTTTATAAAGTTTATAGTAATTATTTGACATTTACTTAAATTTGATATATGGTGTTAATCTAGTTGGCTATTTGCTTTGTTGGAAAAGTTTTACTCATTTGCTTGGTTGGAAAACCTCTTCAACATATTGAATAATGACTTTGATCGTTAGATACGGTATAGTGCCTATTTTTTCTAATTATATTTTTACTCTTTTTTTAGTACCACAAATATGTGGGTAAAGAGATTTGAGTAGAGATGTTCATTTAACGCGCGGGCCCCCCCCCCCCCCCCAAACAGGGAGGGGAATCCCCGATTACACGGGTAATGGGAAAGGGAGAGGGGAGGTTTTTTTCCCCGTTGGCTAAACGGGGACAGGGACGGGGAATATATTCCCCGTCCCCGACCCCACCCCGAATCCCCGCCCCGCCCAGATTAATAATATATATAACCTATAAATAGATTTTTTTAAAAAAAAAACTATAGTAGGAATTAGTATAAGACTATTTTGTTATAAAAAAAATTAAAAAATATGTTGTAATATTGAAATTGGAATTTTTAGAAATTAAGTTGTTTCGACATTATAATATTTTTACTTATGGTATATTATTTTTTTTATTAGGAAATTTTATAACATTTACTTTAAATAAAATTATATTGAAAATTATTCATTTAGAAATAATTTTTATTATGGTTGAGAATAAATTTTAAAAAAAAATGATAAAAAAAAGAACGGGGAAAAATTCCCCGCGGAGAACTCGATCCCCGCGAATTCCTCATAGGGAATCCCCGCCCTGATCCCTACAAAATTAAATGGGAAATTTCCCGCGGACGGGGAATGAAATGGGGGGTGGAAACGGGGACGGGGAATCCATTCCCTGACCCCGCCTCGCCCCGTGGACATCTCTAGATTTGAGCCTTCAACCTCAAGAGAAAAAGTAGATGTCTTGATTGTTGAGTCATCCTCATGTTGCGTTCACTTTTTCATCACAAAATATTTCTTTCCTCTTTCTGAATGAGTTTTTTCTATCAAATATTTTTCTAAATAAGCTAATTTATTCCTTTTACGTCTTTTGAGTAGAATTCAAATTTCAAAAAGCATTTGGTGGAGGAAAGAAGAAAGATATATCCATATGGCCTTTTCTTGGCCTTATGTTTCAAATCCACAATGAATATAACTTGTGGGGAAAGAACTTATTCAACCACCGCCACATAAACCAATCTCTTCCATCCCTTTCAAGAGAAAACAACATTAATATCAAATAAACAATTAATTAATTTTTGGCAAAATTAGAGAGGAAAAAAACAAGTCATGTGTGACAGTGGAAGGGCCATAACTAATCAATTTGATGTTGGCATAGAGAACCTAAGTTGAGAAATAATTTGTCGATAAATTATTTGACAATAAGTTTATTATTACTCCTATTTTAAAATCAAATTTAGTGAAAGAATTTTCCATTTGTTTAAAAGGAATAAAAATCTTGCATGTGTAATCTTTTAAATTTTTAAATTTTCTGTTTTTTTAAGAAAAAAAAAAGAATAGAATAACTTAATGCTTATTTGATAAAATAAGACATATTAAATTTAGATCATAATATATTAATTTTAATCACTTAAATAAATATGTAATAATAGTTTTAGAGTTGAAACGTTATCTTTTTCGTTGCTTTTCTTTTTTCCAAATTATTCATATAGGATTAATCACATCTTTTAATAGCGAAAATTATAAAACCATCTTTATAGTGGTCTTGTCAGAACTACATCCTCGAACTTTCAATTTAATCAATCTTTCTCAAACTTATAATATTTTTGTAATTAATTAAATATTAACATTAAAACTTCATTAATAACATATTACAAAATATATAAACCACCTATGAAATGTGAACTATATAGATTATCCTAATCAAAATATTGTTATAATTTAACTCAAACTTTCAAATTCAATAAAATTTAAGATCTATTATATAATGTGTATGAGAATTTTATTTTAAATTCAATAACTAGAGTATTAACTATGATACCAATTAAGACATAATTCTAAGTAGAGATGTGTGTTTAAGGAAGGTAAGGTTAAGGGGAGCTAGTTTAGAAAGATTTTTGGTCAAACGACTAACAAAACAATGAACCAAAATATCAATTTTAAAAAAAAATAATAAAAGTTAAATTACAAGTTTAGTCTATGAACTCTCAATTTTATGTCTATTTAGTTTCTAAACTTTACAAAAATATCTAATACGTCCTTGAATTTTTAATTTTATATCCAATAAGTCATTGAATATTAAAAAGGTATTTAATAGGTCCTTAAACTTTCAATTTTGTGCCCAATAGGTCTCTAAATTTTTAATTTTGTATCTAATAGGTCCTTAAACTATTCGACATTTTTTTAAATGCATTAACCTACTAGACACAAAATTAAAATTTTAAGATTTCATTAGACATAAAATTCAATTATATATATAATAAATCAGTCAATTTTGAAAATTTCGAAGATGTTAAAGACCTTTTAGACACAAAATTGAAAGTTTATGGGCATTTCAAACATTTTTAAAGTTTAGGGGCCGTTTAGAAATAAATTTTAAAATTTAGGGATCTAATAGATACTTTTTAAAACTCAAGAATCAAATAGACATGAACATGAAAATTGAAAGTCTAAACTTGTAATTTAACCCCAAAAAATACGAAAATCAATTTTCTTAAAATGGAATTGACCTCCCAACCAAAATGACTAAACTAAAAAATCGATCACCAAAATCAACTACTGATTTTGGGTTGGGTTGATTTTGTGTTATGGGTGAAATTGGGCCAACAAGAATGGGCTGGCTAAAGGGTTGCAACGAAGGCCAAATAAAGAAAGAAGCCTAATACGAAGTCAAAACGGACCGAAATCGACAAGAGACCGACCCAGGACGAGAAAGGACGAAGAAACGGGCTTGGGCCGAAGTCCAAGCCCGTGGTCATCCTCGGCCGAGGCCGAGGCCGACCACATGGCAAGGCCCCATTTTGGGCCTTGCCATGGTCAAACACCATAGGGGTGAAGACCGAGGCTTGGGCTTGGCCCAAGCCCAAGCCCAAGCCCATGGTCGGCCGAGGCCGACCAGTTTGGCAAGGCCCAATTTTGGGCCTTGCCTCGGTCCCTCATGGCCCGTGTGCCCTCGGTTCAGCCCAATTCGACATGTCCTTTCCCCATTCGAAGACGGAAACCCACGAAAAACTCTAGGAAAGAAGCTATTTAAGCTCTCCCTCAGGGGGAGAGCAAGGTAAGTTCATTCTAGCTTACAACACTCTCTTAGAATTCCTAAATTCTCTCAAAACCCTCTCTAACTTAGGCATCGGAGCATGTGTGGCCTACACCACACCGGTGTCCAGGTTTTTCTTATCTTGCAGGCCGCGTTCTTCCCCCAAGAATACAAATTCACTGTCATTGTCACGTGGAGATCAGGTGAGATTTCTCCTGTCCAAAATTTGGCAACAACAATTTGATTTCCAGATAATTGATTTCAATATCAATTTTTTTCGTTAAATCGATGCATCGGTTATCCATTGGTAAAAAAATCAACCTGAATTTACCAACTTACACCTCACCTTTGAGACACATCTAAGGTTGTGCCTTAGATGGTGCCATGTTAATATTCTAGTTATTGAATTTATTTGGTTTGTGTAGTTTGCAATATGATATTAATATAGTTGTTGTGGGATGACTTAAGAATGGCCCATGGGCCCAGGCCTACCAGAGCCCATCAAGCACACGGGCCAAGAAGGATCTAGGCCCATTCAGCACAATAAGAGAAGCACCTCGATCGTCGGTTGGCTGAGCCAAGAATAATGACTGAGGACCACCCAAAGTAGGTACCTATCCCATCACACAAATACAACACTCGTATCGATGAAAAGCAGTATAAATACGGGGGCCACTCCCACATAAAGGCATGCAACCATACCTGTGCTCAACTCTTAACTTTTCTGACCACATCATTGACTTAGGCATCAGAGTGTGTGTTGGACACAGTACCACACTGGTATTCAGATTCTTCTCTTACAGGTCAACCCAATTATAGCTCGACATTTCCTTAGGCCCTACTAGACTTACAGAATAGAATTCGGCACCAACAATAGTTATATCAACATAGCTTAATTGCAATAAATTAATGACTTTGGAGATCAGGTGGCTTTTGTAATTTTTTTTCTTTTTTCATATTGAGTCTTAAATTAATAAATAAATAAATAAATAAATATATATATATATATATATATATATATATATATATATATATATATATATATATATATATATATATATATATATATATATATTATAAAATAAATATAAAAAAAATGTTGATAAAAATTCTTTAAAAATTAGTTTTGGATAAGACTTTGGAATCATATTTAAATTGTTTAAAGAAAATACCCGAAGAAAACTCCATGTTATTGGTCTAATTAAATACTTTATATATTAAATATTTATTTTCTTTCTATTTGAAACAAAAAAAAATGTTGGTGAATTTACAAATTTATTCATTAAGCAAAGTTTTTATTTAGTCTCTATAATTTTAAAAGTTTCAATTGGACTTAATTTCAATTTTGTTAGTACAACAAATATGGGACATGAAGATTCAAACTTCCGACTTCAACTTCAAAAAAAATAATACATGTCAATAATTTCAATTTGATTGTCATGATTTTAAAAGTTTCAAATAGTTTTTTTATAGTCTAAGCTATGTCGAATGCGCATGCACTCATTGTTAAGAAGGAATTGATGTGTTAGTATTTAAATATCTTAAATGTTAGTGCTAGGCTGCTAACTTTATTTTGAAAAGGTAGGCAGCGCTAGCTAGTTTCAAATTCCGCTCCACAAGAGAATGGAAACGGAACCTTGTGTTTTGAATTCAAAATTGACCTTTAAACACCCTGTAGGGCCGTGGATTTTTTTTTTTTTTTTCTGATTTGAAACAAACTATTTAATGACCGTTACTTTAGAATTTTTGTGCTTTTTTTTTCCCCTTGTAGGGCTCTTCTCTCTCCATCTTTTCAACTCGTCCTGAAGTTGAATTTGTACAGTATTGTGAAATTGCTTTCTAATATTTGGTATTTGAGTTTTCTCATCTAAACTATGAACTCGAACTTAAAATTTTAAAGCCCACCTTTCAAACTACATATTTATTTTTTAAATCTTGATTTCAAAAATTAAATATAAGTTCTATAAAACTCAATTTTTATAGCTCATACTATTGAATGATTCAAACACAGAATACACAACATAAATCTACCCAGTTCCAAGTTACGTATTAGAAAAAATGATCATGTTTGAATTTAAAAAGGTAATCGATTGTGACTATGAATTTTTTTTAGGTAATTTATTGTTTGTATATTAGCATTTTTAATGGGTGTAATTTCTATTATAACAAAGTCATTTGGCGTCATGTTGGTTAGGCATATGAAGTAGGCATTGTTGAGAAAAAAAATCTCTCACTTCTACTGCAAGAATAAGCAAAAGAATAACTGATAAATTAAAAGAAATAATAAGAATAAGAAATACAAAAATTTACATGGAAAACACTGAATTGGAGAAAAAGCTACGGCCCACCAGAAAGAACATCCATTATGTGAAAAATTATTATAATCACACATAAATTCTCTCCCAACCCCAATTTTTTTTAAAAAAATACTCTCAAATCTTTATGTCACTCACATGCACAACTAGAGCTAGTACACCAAGTTCAAGTGTTTTTCTAATTGGGATAATTTGAAACCAAAGTCATAGGTTCCTTATATTGTACTTGGAGTCCATCACCTTTTCGTACCTTTTCGATGTGGGAATATTACTCTTCTAATATTTTGTCAAAAACCCTACAAACTATAACTTGACAAGATATTTGAAGAATCCATAATTCTTGTTGCACCTATTGTCTTCACTGACAATCATAATCTCCAACTCAGAGAACTATAACTCACTCCACTGTAAAGAGTAGACCACTTGAAATGTCATCTTCCAAGAATTTTCTTCTTTATCACATGTCGATAAACTCTACTAAAATTTATGGTGCAACTTCCACCTACTTGGCTTTACTCAGAAGTTCTTCAACCATCGACATAACTTCCACCACACACACCTAGCTTACATATTCGCCAAGTCAATGCTCGTGTGCAAACCAATGGAACTGCTAACATCACATCCTCTATCATGATAAAACGAACATACCATGAGGATGAATACTATCTTTCTACATACGAAGTCACTATCTCCTCTAATGAGAGATCAGACAATGTTAGCATCTGACCCAAAGCTCTTTGATGAACCTACTCTGTTAGGACAATACTTTTTCATGTGCTCAAACTGTCCATATTCCCAACAGCCTTTCTTCTGCACGAAATATTTTTCTTCCTATTGCAAGCTACTAATGTCAAATCCTCCCGTGAAGTACGACCTTCACTCTTCAGTCTTATTTCTTCTTGTAGAAGCTTAATAGCAACCACAGTAAAATCTAAAGTCTCCTTCTCGTATTGGCTTCATGTATTCTTAAGAAGGTGGAAGTGACAAGATGAGCCTGAATGCCTTATCTTCATTACCTATCTTCACTACGATCACCTTCAGCTTAGAAACGATGGCCTTGAGAACACTCAAATGATATGAGATTTTCGTACCTTCCTCCATTCGCAACATGTGAAACTACTCTTTCAAGTACAATCGATTTGAGATACTCTTTGCTTGATACAATGCTTCAAGCTTCTCCCAAAGCTCTTCAATTGTTGAAATTCCATAGACATTTGAAAGAAAATTCTTATACAAATTTAGTCTTATTGCACATACAGCTTTCAAATCCATTTCCTCTCAATTTTCATCACTCATGTTGAACTTCTTACAACCTCTGTTGGAACCACTACTAGACCACCATTATCGCTTAACTCTTTTGAAGCACCATCGTTCGTCTTCCCTTCAAAGTCTTGTGTAACCCAGATTGTGAAAAATTATTACAAACACACATAAATTCTTTCCTCAGCCCCAATTTAAAAAAAAAAAAACACTCTCTCAAAAAATTCTCTCTTTGACCCCAATTTAAAATTTAAAAAAAAAAAAAAAAAAAACTCCTCTCAAATCTTTATGTCACTCACACAACTAGAACTAGTATACCAAGCTTAAAGTATTTCTAATTGGGATAATTTGAAACCAAAGTCCTATGCTCTTTTTATAGTAGGAGTCCATCATCTTTGTGTACGTTTTCGATGAGGAAATGTTACTCTTCTAATTTTAACTTTTTATGATAATAACAACTTAATTTTTGGAAAAAATAATAATACATGAAGGATCAATTTGATGTTTGGCTTTTTTTTTTAACTAAATATTTCTTTTTTTTTTTAAATATTAAACTCATACAATTCAATTATTTAATATTTATTCATTAATTTAAATTTAAATACAATATATTTATTGATGGACTAATTAATTTAAATTAATATAAATATTTGAAATCAATAATAAAATATTAATCGAAAATAATATAAACTTAAATCATTAAATTTAAAATTAAAAAATTGACGCTAATTACTTAAAGTATTGATATTAAATAATTAATAAGTAGATATCAATATAAATAGTTATCAAAAAAAGAAACCCATAACCTAAGCGGGTCTCTCCTTTTCTCTCTCTAGTTTGAAGGAAAGGAAGTAGACGAAGGGGACAGCTCTGTGCTGGTCAGTGGGACTTTCGTGGTCGGTAAGGGTCTTCTAGTGGAAGGTTTTTCTGGTTCGGTGGGGTACTATGGATGAGGAACAGTTCAACAGATTCATGTCAAAACTGAAGCTGGATGCGGAAGAGGCAGTTATAGCTAATATCCCTGATGATGACATTGATGAAGCTGATAGAAAACTCCGAAGCGCAGTTGCATGCAAAATCTTAACTACAAAATCGATAAAGGCAGATGTTTTCACACAACTAATACCCAAGATCTGGAATCTACAGGATCAAGCGGAAGTGGAGACTATTGGGCGCAACCTCTTTATGTGTTACTTCTGTAGTGAAAAGGAAAAGAGAAGAACGATGGTAAAGGGGCCTTGGTTTTTTGACAGGGGCCTGATCGTGTTCGAGGAACCTCGAGGATATAGCTGCTTATCTTCGTTAGAATTCAGGTACGAATCTTTCTGGATCCATTTTCATAATCTTCCTGTCGCAGGGCATACAATGAGAATGGCGAAGTTACTGGCAAATCTGGTGGGTTCGTTTGAAAAAGCGGACTTAGCAGAAGGGGGACGACACTGGAATCAGACTTTGAGGGTGAGAGTTCAAATTGACTTGCAGAAACCATTGAAAAGAGGAGTAAAGATAAAAAATGGGTCTATGGCTGATGAAAAGTGGATAATGGTGACTTACGAAAAATTGGGGGATTTTTGCTATGGGTGTGGAGTAATCGGACATTCATTGAAGGACTGTGAAACACATAGTGAAATCCCAGCAGAGGAACTGTTATTCGGAGCTTGGATGAGACAAGGACCCTCGGGCAAGATGGGGAACGAAGGACAGGCAAAGAAAAAAGAACAAAAATAAAGGCCGGTTAATGCACCAATCGAACAGACAAGAAGGTCTCAGGACGACTTCCGAAGGCTTGCGACACAAATAGACATTAAAGGGAAGACGGTCCTGTGGTCCGACGAAACGGAAATGGAGAAAGAAGAGCACTGCGACTTATGGAAACTGGGCTGCGAAGGTATGGGGAAAGCTTCCTCGGCGAACCGTCCAGCTCAAGAAGGGCACAAGATCGGGAAGTTGAGGACGGTGGCAGAGGTGAACGACCGAACGGAAAATGGGCCAGAGAAGGAGGCGAAACCTTCCCTCGAGCAGACTGAACCGATGGAAAAGACAAGGAGGATGACACCTACCACCAATAGGGTGCACGTTTCAATCAGTCCAAGGACAGCGGAAAAGAGGGCAGAACACGTGGGGGAAATAGAAGGAAATTTCCGGAAAAAGAAGATGGGTCTTGGGCCAGTGGGTGCCGAAATTGGGCTGAATAAGAAGGGGATCAAGATGGGCCAACCAGGGCTATTTTTGAGCAAGCTTGAAAAAGAAGTGGAAAAGGACTTGGACAACATTCCGGAGAAGAATAAATGTACAATTACCGATTCGGGAAAAGCAGTAAAAAATTTTCAATCTGATACATGGGGCAGGCCAGATTCGGGTGAGATATTGGATGGGTTAACAAAACAAATAACCAAGACTGAGGAAAAATCTTTGAAAAAGTGGAAACGAGTTGCGAAAAGCCAAAACAATGCACAGGAAGGAAGCCAAACCACAAGTTCTTATCAGAAAAAACACACTATTAGCTCATCTGATTTTCTTCTTGAGAACAAGAGGATATGCACAGAGGAGAGGAATCACTTATATCTATCGGCGGAGGTTGCTGAGCAACCCCGCCGGTCGCCATGAAAACACTATGTTGGAACTTCCGGGGTTTGGGGAACTCCCGGGCTCTCCGCCATCTTTGACATCTGGTCGAAATAGAAAATCCCCAGGTTATTTTTCTGTCTGAAACAAGGATTAAGGAGGGCCATGAAGGAAATCTGAAGGCAGAGTTACATATGGAAGGCTGTTTTGTTGTAGGCAGCAAGGGAAGGAGTGGGGGGCTTATACTTCTTTGGCATCACTTGGTAAAGGTGGACATTAGATCTTATACGATTGGGCATATTGATGCGTTTGTCACAGACGATGAGAGTTGCTGGCGGTTTACAGGTTTCTATGGAAATCCTAAAACTGAAAATAGACTAGATTCGTGGGAACTCCTTATCCGGCTGAGTGGCATGGGGAATATGCCTTGGCTAGTGGGGGGAGACTTCAATGAAATTTTGTGCCATTCGGAAAAGGAAGGAGGACAAACTAGGAGAGAAAGCCAGATGAAGATGTTCAGGGAGACAATAGACGAGTGCAACCTTTTTGATATTGGATGTATTGGGGATGCTTTCACATGGACCAATCGCAATTGCAAAGGTATGCAAATTTGGGAAAGATTGGATAGATTTTTGATTAACACTGAATTAATTCAATATTATCCATCAATCAAGGTTGAGAACTTAAATTTTAGAAGATCTGATCATCGGCCTATCTTAGCTACATGGGACTCTCGAAACGCCCAAGAACACCAGACGAGGCAGAGAATGAAGAGGCCCCGAAAGTTTGAAGAGCGTTGGAGCAGCTTCCAGGATTGCAAGTCCATCATTGAAAGAACGTGGAGGGCTCATCGGTCGAGCAATTGTGTGGAATTCCAGAGAAAGCTAAGCTCGTGCATTCGAGATCTTGTTGGTTGGGATAAAAAGAGGCTGGAGGGATCCCTACAGGGGGCTATCAAAAGAAAAGAAGCTGAAATTCAGAATCTAGTTGACAGACATCAAGGGGAGTGGAGAGGTGACTTGGTCATACTTGAAAGAGAGCTTGAGAAACTCCTGGAAGAAGAAGAAAGGTACTGGAAAATTAGATCCCGGGAAGATTGGTTGAAGTGGGAAGATAGGAACACTAAATGGTTCCACCACAAAGCCTTCTATAGGAAGAAAGCCAACTTTATTCCAGGACTGTTCGATGAGGCAGATGTTTGGCACAAAGATGAAGGAGAGCTAGAGAAGTTAAGCACAAATTATTTCAAAAAGCTTTTTTCTTCGTCCAATCCCAGTCTGGAAGCTATTCAAAAGATAACAGGGCATATTGAACGCAAGGTGACGGATGTTCAAAACTCAGACCTCATCAGGGAGTTCACAAGAGTGGAGGTTGAGAGGGCTATCAAAGACATGCACCCCACAAAAGCTCCAGGCCCCGACGGTATGCACGCTCTGTTTTATCAAAAATATTGGGAGATAGTGGGAAATGATACTACTGATATCTGCCTGAACGTTCCTAATAAGAATATGGAGTATGAGGCGCTCAACAAAACTTTCATCTCTCTTATTCCAAAATGCAAAAATCCTACGAAGATGGGAGAGTTCAGACCTATTAGCTTATGTAACGTGGTGTATAAGATAATTGCTAAAGTGCTTGCTAACAGGTTAAAAAGGGTGCTTGATATCGTGATATCACCAAATCAATCTGCTTTTGTTCCGGGGCGTCATATCACCGATAACACCCTTATCGGATTTGAGTATTTTCATGCTATCAAAAATAGAAGACAAGGTAAAACAGGATGGGTAGCTCTCAAAACGGATTTCAGCAAAGCCTATGACAGGGTGGAGTGGAACTACCTTCAGAAAGTGATGAAGAAACTGGGGTTTGATACAAAATGGATCTACCTCACTATGACTTGTGTCAAGTCTGCCAGTTTTGCTGTTTTGATGAATGGGAAATCGGGAAAATGCTTCAAACCGTCGAGGGGGCTGAGGCAAGGTGACCCTTTTTCCCCTACCTCTTCCTCCTCTGTGCGGAGGGTCTGACGGCGCGCCTTGACAAGGAAGTCTCTATAGCAAAGTTATATGGTATAAAGATTAATAAGTCTTGTCCTTCTCTTACTCACATTTTTTTCGCAGACGATAGTCTTTTCTTTCTCAAGGATTCTTTGCAGGAATGTCAGACCATTAAGGAAGTCCTTGAAGACTTTCAAGAAGCTTCAGGCCAGTCTATAAACAAGGATAAATCTCACTTTATAGTCAGCCAAAACGTGAAGAACGAAAAGATACAGGCCCTTAAAGAGAGTCTCCAGGTGACTCATGAGGAGTCATTCAGAATGTATCTTGGCCTCCCAGCCCATAATGCTCGTAATAAAGCGCAGCTTTTCAGTAAGATTAAGAATAGAGTTTGGAAGACCATCCAAGGCTGGAAGGGGAGATTTTTTTCTATGGGAGGGAAGGAGGTCCTGATAAAGGTCGTAGCCCAGGCCATTCTGAGCTATACAATGAGTTGTTTCCAGCTTCCTAATAGTTTGTGCAAAGACCTAGAGGCTATGTGCAACAGGTTCTGGTGGGGCTCTACAGAGGCTAGTAAGAAAATTCATTGGAGGAGTTAGGATCGCTTGTCCTACAGTAAGAAAGAGGGAGGTCTCGGGTTCAGAGATTTCAAGATTTTTAACCAAGCAATTCTGGAAAAACACAGCTAGCACCTGATTAAAAATCCTACTAGTCTCTTGGCAAGAATTCTGATGGGCAGATATTATAAGGGGGGAGAGTTTCTTAAAGCAAAGCTCGGCAGAAATCCTTCTCTTACCTGGAGGAGTATTTTGTGGGGGCGGGACTTATTCAAGAAAGGATACAGATGGAGGATTGGGAATGGTAGGAGAGTGCACATTAATGAAGACCCTTGGATACCAAATGAAGGAAATTTCAAACCGGCAAATGTTTATAATTCTTTTATGAAAAGAAATCTTAGATAATGCATCTACACAAATCAATCAGATATGTTTATTTTCAAAGATCAAAAGCAAAAGGTTTGCGAAATAGTAAAGGTTTATTTATGAAATGAATTTTACCATTAGATCTGTGAATATAAGGTTTGATAAAAGTATCAAAATCTATGACTTTGGATAAATATTAATGAAACTTGTATAGACAAGAAAATCATTAATGGCTTAGTGGATTTTTCTCATGTTTTATGTTGGTGATATTTTTACCCATTATGAATGATGTAAGATGTCTAACATAAAACGTTGATTCAGTAACCAATTCCAAATAAGTGATTTGGAATGACTCAATATATTTTAAATGTCCAAAATGAAGATTTTAAGGACAAAATGTTAACCTTGTCTCAAACATCTTATATTGACAAAATTGTTGTCAAATATTTGATTTTTATGTCTAAGAAAGTGTATCTTAAGACACCTCAAATGTTGAGAGTATATGATATGCATAAATGAGACTGAACATTTAATATACAATTGGTTAGCATATATCAGTTAAACGAATGGTATGACCATTGAGTAGAAAATTAAAAACTTTCTCAAATTATCTATGGATGATGAGAAATTTTTGTGTATGCAGTTAAAGATTTGATCTTTACAAGATACACTGGTTCTTGCAAAGATTTAGGAAATCTATGTAAAAATAAATCTTACCCTAGGTGGTGGAGTATGGTATATAAGTTAAATTGTTTTGCTTGTGAAGCAAGAAAATGACTTGTATGACTCAAATAGTTCCTTAAAGATCTGAAAGGTGTTTCAGATATGATTTAGTCTATCTTCTTTATTATGATAATACTGGTGCAAAGACTAATATTAAGGAAATTAGAAAACACCAATGTATAGGGAATCATATCGAGAGAGAGAAAGCATCATGGTAGTGACCAAGATGACTTTTAACGGCAGTTCTTTGGATCTATATAAAGAGACTCTCCAGGCTAAAGTGTTTGAGGGTCACCTAGAATGTCAAGGATTACGAGACATGTCTCATCTTTGCTAGGGCAAGTGGGAGAACATGTTGGGTATAGAGTATGCCCTAGGATACATGTCTCGCCGGCTTTAGTGCAAGTGGGAGATTGTTGGGATTTATGCTCTAAAGCCTCGTAATTAATAATTTATTTAATAATTAATAATAATTTTGATTATTTTATTTTCAATATAATATTATCCATTATATGAAAAATCCAAGGTTATTAGTGTAATCTTGAACAGTATGTGGTTGACATACGAGAGGATCATGTTCAAGAAATAACCTAAAGGGTGGTATATGGATAAGGTTGGGTGTCTTATCCTGGTAACACTATTGATACGGCCCACTTTGTAATAGTTACAAATGATTTGATCCAAATCATTCATGTGGAGACATGTGAGTAGGGGTATCTTATACAATGAGTTTGTATAAGACTGGACCACGAAATATTTAATCTCTCTTTATAAATCCGTTAATTGAGAAAATTAATATTTCATCAGGATGATCATATGCGACTCGATCTTAATCCTGAGTGAGTTATGAACTCCTGCCTGTGAGGGCTTGTCCTTTGATTTGCATGGGTGAGAGTGGCTTTTGTAGCCGATTCAATATGCCTACCATTTTGGGGACTTGACCAAATAGGGAGCTGGGAACATAATCTCACAAGATGGAATTCACTCCTTCCCATATAGGGTAAGTAGATGAGTAGTTCCCTTAAATGCTAATTTCGGGACTTGAACAATGGGGCCCCACCCTCTCATTGGCTCGAGAGGGACTTAGTTTATAATTAGATTATAAACATATTGTTCATTAGAGAATCAGTGGTACTTAAGGTGCAAGATGTAATTATAGGGGTAAAACGGACTTTTGACCCAGCTGTAATTACGAACAACTCGTGAAGGATCGACTTGCATGTAATGATTATATCTATGGACACAACTTGTCCTACAGTGCATAAGAGTGCAACTCTAGGTCTATAGTGGAGTGACCTATAGTTAATGAATGAAAATTAATTAATTAAAGAGTTTAATTAATTAATTTTGTATCATTGGAGCTTATAATCTGTAGGTCCATAAGGTCCCCTTGCTAGCTCATAGTAACACTAAAAGATCAATTTAGTTGAAAGAAAAATTTGAAATGTTCAAATTAATATTTAATTTGAAGTGTTCAAATTAATATTTAATATATTAGATCTATTAAATATAAAAGAGGAAAATATATTTATTGTATTTGATACATTAAATATTAAAATTTGAAATGTTCAAATTTAATATTTAATTTGAAGTGTTCAAATTAATATTTAATATATTAGATATATTAAATATAAAAGAGGAAAATATATTTATTGTATTTGATACATTAAATATTAAAATAATTAATATATATTTGATATATTAAATAAAAGATATTTATAGAATTTGAATAAGATTCAAATAAATAAATATCGTAGGAGATTTGAATGAGATTCAAATAAATAAAAGATATATTTTAATATATTAGATATTAAAATATAATATTTTAATAATGGCAAAGATCTTCCCTTGGTCTATATAAATAGAACCCTTGGGTTGAAGCATTCTGGACAACACACAACTCCTCAAAGAGAGAATTAGAGAATTCTCTCTAAACCTCTTCCTCTTTAATCCTTTGAGGATTTTCTTTCAAGAGGCTCCCACAAGCCTTGATATTTTGTTAGAGTCATAGCCAGGAAGACTTTGTGGAGGAGATAAAGACCCGCCAGAAGAATCTCCATGTTTGGAAGGTATTTATTGCTTAACCCTTGTATTTTAATTTAATTCTAAATAAATCAAAGACGATCCAACGCTTCCGCTTAGGTTTAATTAGATTATTCCCTTCAGGGCAGTGGGAGGAATCTTGTGTACATCAAGTGTTCTTGCCACAGGATGCCACGGATGTTCTTAACATCCCTCTCGGGAGCGGACGAAGCGAAGATGAGATCATATGGGGCCCCGACAAAAAAGGGAAGTATTTGGTAAATAGTGCTTATTATTTGGGTTTTTCTCTTTCCCATGCTTCTGTGGCTTCGCCATCTGAGGCGAAGTATAGTGTAGGTTTATGGAATACGTTTTGGGGTTTGAAAGTGACGTCGAACATTAAAATCACTTGTTGGAGGATACTTAATGATATAATTCCATCTGCGATTAATTTGTATAACAAAGGTGTTGATATTGATGTGCGGTGCTCTTTTTGCAGGTCATCTGTGGAAACAACTCATCATCTCATGTGGGAATGCAAGTTTGCCAAGAAAGTGTGGGACCTCTTTCTTCCTTCTAATGTTGTTTCGTTTCCTTTGGGCAAGGGGGCGTGGAAACCACTCGACTACTGGGACTACATTAGACAGTCTTCATCAACAGCAGAGCTGGAGAAAGTGCTTATCATCCTGTGGAGCATTTGGAGGTAGCAAAACACCATCAGATTCAACTCTATTCGCCCATCGATCCAAGACTTGTTTCATCTGATCAATTAGGCGCTGGAGTCGCTTCGTGGGGAGTTGGTGGGTCCGATGGAGCCATCTCCCCTTCCTGCCCCTTCTATCCATCCGATTCGGGGTTGGCAAGCTCCTAGCCCTGGAACATGGAAACTCAATGCGGATGCAGCGTGGTCCAGCAAGCGTAGCTGCGGAGGAATAGGTTGGGTGGTCAGAGATTGGAATAGCCAGGTGATTATAGGAGGCTAAAAGTTCCTCCAGTGCAATTGGTTTGTGAAGGTCCTTAAGGCGGTGGCAATCTTGGAAGGTCTGAAGGAGCTCGTGGATTGGAGTGGTGAGGATCTTCCTCCGCTGATAGTCGAGTCTGATTCGAGAGAGGTTATTCATCTTCTTAATCATCTAGATTCGGATTTATCGGAAGTCTCTATGTTTGTGGAAGATATTTTATCTTTGTCTAATAGTGTTACTTCAGTTAGTTTTTGTAATATCCCTAGAGAGGATAACAAAGCGGCTCATAATTTAGCTGCTTTGGCATCTTTTTCCGGGTGCTCTTTGGTCCGGAAAGATAGGTTTCCAGCGGATTTTCTCTCCTTGGTTGAGGAGGAGGCTCAGGTGTTGTAATGTGGTTTGTTGGTACTTTTCTTTAGTTTAAAAAAAAAAAAGTTATCAAAAAAAGAAAATTAAATACTTAAAATCAAGACATTTTTATTGGTTCGAACTCCAAAACCATTTTTTTTTCAATTGTCAGGGATCGTTTTGCAGCATAAATGAAACTAGATTTTCTTCTCCTACTTTTCCCTCGAAGGAAATGAAACGAGTATATCCGGTTCTATTTGGAGTTTTTTTTTCTTTTTTTTAATATTGTATTTTTTAAAACTTTTAATTAAAATATATTAATTTTAAAAACTAGTTATTTACAATATAAATCGCCAAATGGAGTTCAACAGACAAGATTGTCACATGGACAAATTATGACATTGTCACATGGACAATTTTATTTGTCACAAGATGTCGTCTCTTCAAGATATGACATCTGTTGATACATGAATTTGGTTCAATAGTAAAATTTGTATGAAATTGGAAACAAATGAATGTCTCGCAGAGAAGAGAGAGGATTAAGCACTAGTGTAGTACTAAGTCACCTGCACTTAGACAATCAAGTCAGTAAATCGATATTGGCAAATAGCTCAGACCAGAGAATTTTGAATGTTGTTTTGGACGTACCTTGGCAAATGACCATTCTCGTTTATTTATAATGTTTGTCATAGTGTAACAAAAAACATTCATTAATTTTGCCCTTAATTAAGGCTAGAATCTCATAATTGCGTGATTTAAGGAATCAAGTAGGTTCCGCATCATTGAGATGATCATATTGATCCCCTTTAAGTGTCTCCTTTGGCTTTTAGACCCACTTGGTTGGTGGCCTCTAGCTTGATGGGCTGGGGTCTAGGCTCGTTTGGGCATCTCCCTTTTGCCTTGACCTCATCGGTCTAGGTCAACCCCCTTGAGGGTCAGCTCTCTTTGGGCTAAGCCAAATCCCAATGGGGCCTTGGCCTCCTCAGCCCTTTCGCTTTAAGCAAGGCTCAATTGAGCCTTATCTTCATCGGCAAGGGGTCGCCCCTTAAGATCTTGGCCTCCTCAACCTAGGGTCAACTTTTTGGCCTTAGTCTCTTTGGTCATAGTTGATCCCCTTGGGGGTCAACATTTTGGCCTTGGACTTCTTTGGCCATAGTTATAAATCCACCATCAACAACATCTACAAACAATTTATATTAGTGTAGTGGCGGTGTGCTTCCCTTCATCTTTGGGCACTTGGGTTTCATTCTCACTCAATGCATAAATGTTGAATTCTTTTTTTTTTCTTTTCAAGTAAATACTAGTAGTTTTTCTTTTTTCTTCTCTTCAAAGAATTGGAATTTAAATATTTTGCTAAAATAGAAGAACTCAACATTTTTGTGCTGAGTGGGGTCGAACCTAGGTCGCTTAGAGATGAAAGGGCATGTGCACCGCCACTACACTATGTTTGTAGATGTCATATCTTCTGTTTCATGTGGTGAATAAAATAATTCATGTGGCAATGTCATCTCTTCGACGATAAGCTTCCATTTAGGCAGAGATTGTCTCTTGAAGAGATGAACTCCATCCACCCATTTAAAACAACAATATTTAAATAAATAGTTTCGAAATTAATATATTTTATTAAAAAAAATACAAAATTAAAAAAACTCCGTTCTATTTACATGTATTTTTTGAAAAGTATATCTAAAAATAACTTTCTATATAGCTTTTAATTTCTTCAAAACATAAAGAAAGAAAACCCTTTTGCCAATAAAAATGAGGACCAACTTATTTTGACGTATCATTTGTTTAAATAAATGAAAACAAAGTTAAAGTGAGACCATTTGTTCATTTTTACAATTTAATTAATAAATACGCGATATTTTAGTAACTATGAGGCTATGAGCTCAATGAGCCCAGTATTTTTTAAAAAAAGAAAAAAATTATTGTGTTTCCATTCAAAAAGCTATCTGCAAAAATATTGATCTCATGCTTTTGTTTAATGATTTATTTTTATTAACTTAAAATATAATATCTCAAATTCAATTCATAAATGCACGGTTAATAGTCTACTTTTTTCAAGTCAAAGGTAAAAAAAAACCACGAACAATTACTTATAGTTTTAAGGGAAAAAAAAAGGTTATAAGATACTCTTATGACTCATTTTCTGAACCAAAATGTTTTGCTTTCTCTAGAAAGACAGATTAAATTTTAAATATTGTTTCCAAAGACCATCTCTGTAGAAAGAACGTTTCGTTTTTTATTCTATACTGAATTTAGTCAAAAAAAAAAAAAAAAAAAACTTTATCTGAAAAGTATTTTCAAGACCATTTACATGATTTTTTTAAAAAAAAACTATTTTCAAATTTTAATTTTGTCAAATTTAATTTTAAGTGGTAGAATAAACCTTCTTTAAAACTAAATATGAAAATCATCAATACATCAACTAATAAGCAAAAAATAATAAATAATAAATAATAAATAAAATAAATCTTGAAAAGAAAAAAGATGCTCATTTGTCATGCTTCTGAAAATAATTTTCAAGTGAAACACTTATTATATAAATACTTTTAGAAGAAAATTAGTGGACTGTTTTCACTCAAAAGCACTGTGCTTTTTATTTATTTTTAAAATTTTCAAATCTTTGACTATTGAAAATTTTAAGAAGCAATTTTAATTGGTCGAAAAATACTTTTTATCATTCTCTAAAATTTTAATCGAAAATTTAAGAAAAAAAATATGCACTTTTCGTAAATAAGCTCACAAATTTAACTACAAAAGGCACTCATACCCAACATAACCAAAGGAACAATCACTCACAAAATAGTCTTTGTCATAAACTCTATCTGTTTAACACTGTCACCATCAAATGTTTAAAACTACCTAAACATTAGTCTGCTATGTAATTTTTAAATAATATGGTCATCTTATCATGTAACAGCTAAACTGAATTAAGTTCATAACAAAAATCTACTAAACAAAAAATTGAAAGTTTAAGAATCGATTGAAAAAAGAAGAAGTATAAAGACTATGATAAATAGAGCTCAAAAAGTTTAAGTATTCATGAACAACATTTTTAAGTATATGGGCTAAATCTATAATCGGCTATATTAAAATTTTAGTCTCTAAACTTTTAGGTTTATGTCAATTTAATCTTTAAACTTTAAGAAGTGTCTAATATGTTCCTAAAATTTTAATTTGTATCTAATAGATCCCTATCATATAACCCAAAGAAATTATCATAGAAACTAAATATATATATAGAATTATTGAGGGGAGGAAAAAAAAGGGTAAATAATGGTTGGAGAGCAACCAACTTTCGGCGGCCGTATCGCGTGATAATAACAATGACATTTCTTGTTGTTTGGGTAAGCGATCAATTGAAACTTTCACAACCAATTTCCATTTTTCTTTAAACCTTTTCCCACTTTTTCTGTTTGTCTTTTTAATTTTTCAAAAATTGACTCATGAGTCCTGACCCTTTCAAATATCAAATTATTATTAACTGCTCCTTCAAAATGTCAAAAATTGTTTCAAAAATTTTAACCCAAAATTCCGTTTTTCATACGGAAACACATGTGTGAATGTTGACTTATTTTTTAAGTTGAGATAAATCTCAAGTGTCCCTTTTTTTTTTAATTTAATTTAATTATTCTATTTTTACAAAGTAATTTTTAAAACCCATTTGTAGTTATTTTTAAAAGATGTTTACGAAGTCATATTCAAATTCTTGAAAAACAGGTTTTTGATAATTTGTATTTAAACTTTGAATGTTAAATATATCTCTTTGTTTGCAAAAAAATATATGGTTTTTTCAATTTCATTTTTGATGTGGGAAATGTCTTAATTTCATTCCTTATGTTTAAAAAATTTCAATAAGATTCATACTTGATAACATCGTTGAAATTTGATTAAAAAATATTGATGTGGAGTTCTAATTTTTTTATTTCGTATGTACTAGCATTTTCTTAATGTTAAATATCTACCTCACCATTTAGATTTACTCTTTAACAATCCAACCAACCCAACATTATTTCAATTAAGCCAAGCTATTATTTTTGTACACTTCATATTTTATTATTCAATTTCCAATTTATTATTAAAGTTGAGATTTTTTTTTTTTTCTTTTTGGAAATCAGGGGGTCAAAATAGATTTTTTTTTTGAGTTCCAAAATAGAAACTTTTGAACTTCAGGAATGAAATTGAAAGATTGTATGTACTTCACAGAACAATTGATATATTTAGCTAGCTTTTTTATAAAATAATTTTATTAAGAGTTGTTTAGCATTATTAAAAACGTAAAAGATAATGATAAAGAAATTATAAAGGAAAAAACTTACTTTTAAAAGGCAAGAATAAAAAATGAAACCACTATTTATCAATCCCCAAGTATTTTAAGAACAACTTTGAAAAAAAAAAAAAAATGTATTTTAAGAACAACTAGTCTTAGTCTATTAATATCTAATGCACGCAAGATCTTTAGTTTTATCAAATAAAATATATACTCTCGTAATATTATATTTCCTTTTTGGCAATAAATTTAATATGATTTAATTGGTAATGCTATAATTTTTAGTCATTCTATTGAAATTTTAACACGTTATAAAAAAAATAAAATTAAATAATTGCACGTACTAAAATGACATCTTTTAATTTAAATATTAATGTTAGAAATATAAAATAAAAAATAAAGGAAAAATAAAAAAGAGATAAACTCAAAGTCCTCTATAGCCTAGACATAAATAAAAAAAATAAATAAATGGATAGACTCTTTGAATAGTATGGTAGAATTATTTTCAAAAACAACTCAAACAGTTTTGAAAATGTTTCAGTTGAATATAATTTAACTTATCAAGACATTACACTATTCATTAAACAAGAAAAAGTGTTTGAAAAAAATTTCTACAAAAATACACTTTAGTAGGTGTATAAACAAATCAATTCAAACTTTAATAAAAGCTTAATCCAGGTAATTAACAAACCTATTGACTTTTTCCCCCTGAATTTCCTCCACAAAACTCTATGGGAGGTTTTTGATGAGATAAAAATCCACCTCATTGAATGTTAGCAATGCTTGAAGAAACAAGGAACAAGATCATAATCCAAAACTTAGAACTATATATTTACAAATAATTTACCTTGAAAAAAAAAACCCTCGTCTTTTTTCCTCTATTTCTAAGGATTGAAACTGAAACAGTTAACAAACAAACAAACAAACAAACAGATGAAGAATCGAGTTAAAAGAAGGGCTTGAGTTTGTTATGGGGAACTGTTTGAAATTCAGGAGGCGAAGAAACCAGAGGAAGAACCTGAGAAGAACTTGAGGAATAATGGAATCGTTGATTAATTGGCTGCTTTCTCTGTTCGTTTTTGGCGTTTATTACCGGCCCTTCTCTTTCTTTGAGCTCTGCTCTTCTTTGAGCTTCTTCCATTAGCCTTCTGTACAGTTTCTCCTCTGCATCTCTGAGAAATTTGAACTTTGGAGGCGGTGAAGATCTCAACCTGTTCAAATTTTGCTCCAATTCTGCTGATGATTCAAAGAGGGGATTGAATCCATGGAGTTTGTACGAGTCTAACGAGCTCAGAGGAGAAGCCTTCAATGGAGGAGAAGCCATTGGAGTGAAAAATGGAGTTTCAATCGCTGTAATTATGTCGCTCAAGCTTTTATTTCTAGACCCTTTTCTGCTTCTATCACCTCTCGATTTCGCATCTTCAGATTCCAAATCTTCCTTCGTTTCCTCTTTGATTGTGAAGAGAAATCTCGGTTGGCCTGCGAGATTGTAAATCCCCATCAGCTCTAAATCCTCTTCTTCTTCTTCTTCTTCTTCATCGTCTTCCTCGGCCGTCTTCAACAACAAATCCTCACTGCAGCCGAGCTCGAGGTCCAATCCATGGCGGTTCTCAAGTGGGTTTCTGGTAATTTCACGAGTGGAGTTAGTTTCAGAAGGAATCAGATGAAGTGGCTGCCCTTTATTATAGTCGTCGTCTTCAACCTCCGTCGTATTGATTCTCTTCTTCTTCCGCCATAGCAGATAGTAAAGCTCTGCAACTATGCCCAAAAAGAGGAACCCCAAAACCACGCCTAACACAATATACAACCAACTGAAAGAAGCCATTTCGACTTCAAATTTCGCATCCCCCTCGAGTGGAAAAACAAAACAGAAAATAAATCTCTTAAATATGATCAGAGCCTCAGAGGGGAGAAGAATTCAGAGGCTCGCGAAAGCGAGGAAGGAAAAAGAAGGAAGACTCCAACTACCCAGAAAGGATTGAAAATTTTGACATCAATGGAGAAAAGCGACATGACCATTGTAAAAAACGAAGCAGTTAGGGGGATTAAAGAGTCCTAAATTATACAAAATATTCCATTTTAAAAATACCTCTTTTTCTTTTGAAAGTTATTATATTATCCTATACAAATATATCTTCTATAAACATTTCAAAACTATTTTGATATAGAAATTCATTAGAATGTTAGACAAAAAGTCGACATAGCGTTGACTAGAACACTTATTTAGATTAAGTCTGAAAGAACGACACTCTAATAGATTTTCTACTCAAAAATTAAAAACATAAGGGTATTTTTTAAACAAATGCCAAAATGCAAGTATATTTTTTAGGCTAAACTATAAAAAAACAACCCTAAGCTTTATCATTTGTTTCAAAAATACTCTTATTCTTTCAAAAGTTATAATATTACCCTTATCCTTTCATAAACGTTTCAAAACTATCATTGAAGTAGGAAAAAAAAACTTTAGAATATTCAACAAAAAGTCGATGTATATGAATGTCGTGTTTTCAAATTTAATCCAAGCAAATATTCTAATCACTGCCACATCATTTCATGTTACCAGCACGTCGATTTTTCGTCCAACATTCTAAGAAATTTCTACTCCAAAGGTACTTTTGGAACGTTGATAAAAGGTTAGAGATAATATTGTAACTTTTAAAAGAATAGGTATATTTTTAAAACAAATAACGGTAAAGTTGAGAGGTGTTTTTTATAATTTAGGCATTAAAGAAAGGGTAGTTTTGGGATTGGGGCCGGTTTGGCCGGTTTATTGTATTGTTGGTGTTACAGAGCGAGAGAACCGAAGAAGTGATATTGATTAGAGTAGAGTGGTTTTATTTGTTTGGCGTTTAGTGGAGGGTGGGCGGCCCAGATGTGGGGGCTACGGTGAGCGTGATTAAGGCGTTGTGATGGTTGGCGATGGAGGGCAGCTCACATGGGAGTTTGGAAAACGGCAACCGCTGTATTCCAATTTCCGAGGTTTAGTGCCTCATGCTCTTCTTTACCAATCTTGGCTTCTTAAAACTTGTTATAAGTCTCTAATCAATGTATAACGTGTTTTATTCAATAACTGTGTTGAATAAGAATTGGAAATCAAAAAAAAAAAAAGGAAGGTTGAATTAAAAGTATATGTTTAAATTAGTTAAACTATACTAAAATGGATGCCTTTATGGCTGGTTAAATAGTAGAAAATGTTGTTGTCATTAATTAATATTAACAGCCTGTTTGGATTGTCGATATTGTTTCATGGATATGAATATTAAATATCTACATTTTACATGTTTGGAATAATAAATGTCTTTGTTTGAATATGCAAGAAAATTAATATCTGTGAATCAAATATATGTGTTTGGATATGTAAAATAATTAATGTATGAGAACTGAATGTTTTTGTTTATTTTGCAAGTTTTGTTCTTGGAATTTAACTAATATGTTTATGAACTAATCAATTTTTTTTGTTAAATTACTACAAAAATTGTCAAAAATCTTGTTTGATTGGATTTTTTTTTCTTATAACCAAATAAAATCGAAATTATGCAATTATTATATGCATTGTATACAAATAAAAGTATTAAAATTCAATCATGTTTAAAAATAAAATTTTTAACTAGGAATTTTCTACCTACTTTCAAGAAAGGGCTATGGCTTTTTTCCGTTGGGAAAGTTCCCGTTGAGAGAAGTTATGAGTGTTTGGGCAGCCTTAGTGTTAGCTTAGGGGTCATGTGTGTCACTAGTAAGGAGGTGTTTCGAGTTCGGTTCCTTGGGTAAGATGGAGGAGGAAACGTTCAGTAAACAAATAGCAAAACTGAAACTCCAGATAATAACCATCAAAATGCAGTGATTTTCCGAGCTCTTACGAAAAAATAGATCATTAGTGATGATAGGGACAACGGCCTCGACAGATCTCTACATTAGTATGATATTGTCCACTTTGGGCATAAGCCCTCATGACTTTGTTTTTGGTTTCACCCAAAAGGCCTCATACCAATGGAGATAGCGTCCCTCACTTATAAACCCATGATCTTCCTCTTATCTAGCCAATGTGGGACTTTGGTTGCACTCCCAATGAAGCGAGCTTGTCGAGGGCTCGTCAAATTAAAATTTATAAACCGATCCTAAGCTACTTGTAGCATTGAGTGGACCGGGTCGATCTCAGGGAACCGAATATTTACTTCTCAAGTTAAATTTGCATAGGAGAAAGCAATTAAAAAGGGGGTTTTGTATTTTTATAATAAATAAAACATAAACAATAAAGATAGAGATAGATCAAATCTTACCAAAATTCAATTCACATGTATGGTTTTATCCAATTGCAAACATTTATCATAGGCAATCAAAATATTTAAACTTAACAGTGCAACTACTTGATCAACTTATTAGGAAACCCCAAAAAGTGCAAATTCCCTAAAGTCATTAACTCTAACGAACGTCAAGTTAACGCTAATTATCTAAACAATTTTTTACAAAACCACTTCAAATTATTTAGATAAAGGCATTACGAACTTTGGAATGACCAAGACAACCAATCAGGTAAAACAACTTTTACCTAATTAAGAAGCTTCTTTAATTCCTAGAATTAAACATGCAAGCCATGTAATATGGAAACCCACAAAACATACACAAGTGATAATCCTAATGCTACCGGTTCATTCAACATGACAATTACGGATCACGATCATGATTAGCAATAAAACATGTAGAGTGATTTAGGCGTCAATTTAATCAAAATACATACTTATAAAATTAACACGGGAATCAAAGAATACTTGCAATTGTGAGAAAACTACATTAAAATACAAGCCTCACAACATTGCAATTGGCTACACCAACCTATGAATTGAAACACTTACCTTAGCCGCTCATCGTGATGATGTAGCCCGAAACCGAGGTTTGATGGAAAAAAAACTCCTAATCTATCCTAAACTACTAAAAAACAGAGAGGAGAAAGCCTAAATTGGTCTCTTGACGGCTGAAAATCGGAGACAAATGACCTAAAGGACGAAAAAATCTATATATAGGAATTGACGGAGCGTCTAGATGCTCTGAACAGCGTCTAGACGCTCCCAGCATCACAGGGGCTCTCCGCAGCGTCTAGACGCTACCCAACGCGCAGTACTGCTTATTTTTGCTCTAACTTTTCGCTCAGGTGTCGAATGACCTCCGGTTTGATGCGTTGGAATCATGATTCAACGTAGAATCTCTCGGAATGTGCCTTATGCTCAAATCCCTACAAAATGATCAATTAATTACATTAAAACCTCCAAACTAACATGATTTAAGTATGAAAATATAGAACTATGTTGGTCCTATCAAATAACCCCCAACCTAAATCTTGCTAGTCCTCGAGCAAGACCCAAACAAAAATAATAAAGATATAAATCAATGATTGCATGCGCGAGACTCTAATTTCAATACTTAGGAATATTGCAATAACCACAAAAGAGAAGAAGACATACACTATCCATGTTTTGAGACACTTTTAAAAATTCTTCCTATTCTTTCCCACGTGTGTGTGTGGCCTCGTAAAGTAGTTTTTACAAGCCCAAAGAAGGTCTATAAGGCTCTCAATCCATCTTCCCCCTACACTGGCACTAGGACTAGCTACCAAGCTTCCAAAGCATCAAACAAGTAACAGGTTACTAGGTGCCTGCACTCGAACCAGCGAGATAAACTTGTATCACTTTAAATACCAAAGGGCACTAGCTTTCACACACCTGTCGCAGGGACTCGTATCCAGAGCACTCGCTCAATGGATGGCCTAACTGATCACAACAGGTGTAGCTCTTTTTACCCCTTGATTCACTAAACTCATTACAAGCTTATTTTATTTTCTTCTTTTTCTTTCCCTTTTTTTTTTCAAGAATGATCTTCTTTTCAAGCACATTTTCCTTCTTTCTTTCTTTCTTTTTCTAGGCAAATCACATTTTTACTTCTCTTAAGCAACGCATTACAAGCTATCAATCTTTCTACTCAACAACTAGCCCTACACCTATCGGGGTGACAATAGACATACAAGCTCTATAATCCCACCCTAAGCCTTCAAGACTACTAAAGGAAAGGCTAACGTGTTCAGATCGTGTAGGAAAGACTAGAAAATTTTGAGAGTTAGGCACAAAAAGACTCAAAGCATGATAGCATTCATATACTTCAGCTAATGTAATTACAGCAACATACCATGCATGTCATCAATTGTCCTCATCAAGCAACAAGCAAACACATCATCAAGCATTCAAGCTCATAATTCATACAAAATTTTAAAAAAAAATTCACACAAGAATCATGTTTAACATAATTGATCAATCGTCCGAGATCAGGTGCTCAAGGACAACATATAAGCACAACTATCAATCCTAAAAATAGGTTTGAACTCAGTTGCTCAAGGACTTAACCAATCATGCTAAACACATCATCAAAGCACAATAATAACCTCCACCCCAACCTAAATTCTACATTATCTTCAATGTACAAAAATCAGTGAAAATGAATGGACAAAAAGAAAGGGGAACAGAAAACCTCCCCTGAAAACTCAGCACGTAGACGGGTGGTGGTGCTGCGAAAACCTCCAAGAATGATAATTCTTCTGCTCAAAGGTCAATTTGTTACCTACAAAACAAAGCAAAACAAGCTAAGCTAGGAAAAACAAAAATAGAAAGCAATAAAGGAAAACAACTAAATTTTCAAGTCTGGCTGCCTCCAGGAAGCACAAATTTTTATAGTCGATTGCTCGACTTGCTGTGTGGCACGTGTCAAGGCACATAAAAATTCTCCAATTTCTTCGGCCATTTCTTCCTCGAATCTACAAAGCCCACTGCACTAAGCAAGCTCTTCAACATTTGATGGGCTTCAGAAATGCAGTTCTTTTTGGGATTTTTCAACTCTGAAAAAGAAAAACAATAAAAAACAAAGGAAACTGACTCTGACTCGTGAGAACTAGAGGAACACACACAAAAGAAGGGGGAATCAATGTACATAACAGACGCAGGCCTTTCAGCCTCCAACTCTATCACCTAGACTTCCTTTCATTGAAGCTCGATCTTCTTAACCTCACAAACCCGTTCTTCATATGGCAAACAAAATTCATCGTTGAGCTCTAAGATAACCAAATCAGATTCTCGTACCTTAGGAATGTCTATGGAGGTTGCTCTTGAATGCTCTCCACTGAATTAGCTAGTTGAATGACGGAGTTACCCTATATCCTAGTCATCTCCTCTCGAAACTGAATATTTTCCAACTGAAATTGGAGATTTCCCTGCTGAAACTGGAGAGTGGTATTAGTAAGTTCATGCACTAAAGTCTCTAAAGACATACCTGAGTCTAAAGTTTGATAGTACTGGTTCGGCTGCTCCTCCTGGTATCTATAGCCAAAGCTAGATTGATCCCATTCAAGATAGAGATTGTAATGCTCGTAGTTCATTTGATGATCATGAAATCCTCCTATAGTGTAGGCGTTATGCATGAAATCCTGCTGCAACTGAGGACATGCTTCAGTGGTGTGCCCTTGTAACGAACAAATTTTACATGTCTTCACTGCTTGTAGTCTCCCTACTGCCACTTGAAGAACTAAGGAGGTTAAATCAGAAATTTGAGATTTAAGCTCACTAACCTCATCAGCATACGACGCAACTCTATCAAATGTCCAATAATGTTGAGGGTTTGTTGCCATGTTAGAACAGGAATAGACAAAAATAAAAATAGATTTTTTTTTTTTAAGATCAAATTTAACAAAAAGAAACTAATAGTGGTTCCCCGGCAATGGCGCCAAATTTGAAGCGAGCTTGTCGATGGCTCGTCAAATTAAAATTTATAAACCAATCCTAAGCTAATTGTAGCATTGAGTGGACCGAGTCGATCTCAGGGAACCGAATATTTATTTCTCAAGTTAAATTTGCAAAGGAGAAAGCAATTAAAAAGGGGTTTTGTGTTTTTATAATAAATAAAACATAAACAATAAAGATAGAGATAGATCAAATCTTACCAAAATTCAATTCACATGTATGGTTTTATCCAATTGCAAACATTTATCATAGGCAATCAAAATATTTAAACTTAACAATGCAAGTACTTGGTCAACTTATTAGGAAACCACAAAAAGTGCAAATTCCCTAAAGTCATTAACTCTAACGAACGTCTAGTTAACGCTAATTACCTAAACAATTTTTTACGAAACCTCTTCAAATTATTTAGATAAAGGCATTACGAACTTTGGAACGACCAAGACAACCAATCAGGTAAAACAACTTTCACCTAATTAAGAAGCTTCTTTAATTCCTAGAATTAAACATGCAAGCCATGTAATATGGAAACCCACAAAACATACACATGTGATAATCCTAATGCTACCGGTTCATTCAACATGACAATTACGGATCACGATCATGATTAGCAATAAAACATGTAGAGTGATTAAGGCGTCAATTTAATCAAAATACATACTTATAAAATTAACACGGGAATCAAAGAATACTTGCAATTGTGAGAAAACTACATTAAAATACAAGCCTCACAACATTGCACTTGGCTACACCAACCTATGAATTGAAACACTTACCTTAGCCGCTCATCGTGATGATGTAGCCCGAAACCGAGGTTTGATGGAAAAAAAACTCCTAATCTATCCTAAACTACTAAAAAACAGAGAGGAGAAAGCCTAAATTGGTCTCTTGACGGCTGAAAATCGGAGACAAATGACCTAAAGGACGAAAAAATCTATATATAGGAATTGACGGAGCGTCTAGATGCTCTGAACAGCGTCTAGACGCTCCCAGCATCACTGGGGCTCTCCGCAGCGTCGAGGGAGGCTTCAGGGAACTGCTGATAGCGTTTAGACGCTACCCAACGCGCAACACTGCTTATTTTTGTTATAACTTTTCTCTCAGGTGTCCGAATGACCTCCGGTTTGATGCGTTGGAATCATGATTCAACGTAGAATCTCTCGGAATGTGCCTTATGCTCAAATCCCTACAAAATGATCAATTAATTACATTAAAATCTCCAAACTAACATGATTTAAGTATGAAAATATAGAACTATGTTGGTCCTATCACCCAACAGTCCCAACAGGTGAGATATTCAAGACTATTATCCCAAGGATATGGAACCTGGAAGATAAGATGTCAATTCAAAGTCGAGGAATGAATACTTTCATCTGCTATTTTATAAATTCAAGGGATAAGAAAAGAATAATGGAAGGAGGTCTGTGGACATTCGATAAGGCTCTTCTATTGTTCGAAGAATTGAGAAGTGACCACAGGAGCTCGGAGATGGAATTCAAGTACGCCAATTTTTGGGTCCACTTTCATGACTTACCCATGATTTTTTTTTCTTTTTTTGCAGGAAATGGGTCAAAGTCCTTGGAAATGCGATTGGTGAATTTATAGATGTCGAATCTGATGATCAAGGCAATTGCGAAAGCGATACTTTAAGAGTCAAAGTTAGAATCGACTGGAAGATATGGAAGTAGAACATGGAGGTAAAAGGCAATGTACAAACTACTTCGAAGAGCTCGAAGGGATATTTTTGAAAGCTGAAAGTCAGCCTCGCCAAACACCATGAAAATCCTATGTTGCAATTTTTGAGGGGTCGAACGATCCGTTATCTCCATCACGTGGTTCGTGCTTACAAGCCCTCCTTAGTTTTTTTGTCGGAAATGAAAAATAATGGCAATTTAGTCAGCAAGCTAAAGTTCGATTTAAGGTTTGATTATTGTTTTTGGTTATGTGTGTGGGAAGAAGTGGGGCCTTATTTTATTTTGGAATAGTAGCCTCAATCTTACTATCAATTCTTTATCTGTGGGGCATTTTGACGCAACTATCAAGCAAGCTTGGCATTGGAAGTTCACAAGCTTTTATGGTCAGCCAAACCCATCTAAGAGAAATGAGTCTTGGGAGCTTCTGGAAAGAATCAAAGGCCATTGCAACCTCCAATGGATTGTGGGAGGGGACTTCAATGAGATCCTTTCCCTGGGTGAAAAAGAGGGAGGCGGTCAAAAGGAAGTCTCCTTAATTAGGAACTTTGGTGACTCTATAAACTGTGCAACTTGTTTGACTCGGGGTTTAGAGGAAATATTTTGACCTGGAAAAGAGGAAAAGATATGGTGAGATCAATAAAGGAAAGGTTGGATAGGTATCTAGTCAATAAAGATTCGATGGGTAAGCTCGATGCTCTCTCTGTTGATCATCTAAGTTACTATAATTCGAACCATAAACATATTTTGGCGTCTTGGAAGGAAGTTGTCTTTAGTGTTAATAGAAGATCTTATCCTAGGAAGATCAAATTCAAAGCTAGCTGGATCAAGTTTGATGCTTGTAAAGAGATCGTCCAAGAGTGTTGGAATAAGAGCTATTCGGGTAGAGACCGGTTAAACACAAAGGTTGCTTCTTGCCTTCAAAATCTTAACAAGTGAAACAAGGATAGGTTCTAGGGCTCGATTAAAGGTGTTGTTGAAAGGAAGTCCATAAAGCTTGTTGAGCTTGAAGCTAGTTCTACTACCGACCCCAGAAGTATTTTGAAGTCAGAAAAAGAGTTATACCAATTGTTGGAGGAAGATGAAAGATATTGGAAGATTAGTGATAGCATGTATTTATGCTATCTTATTTCATATTATTTATGCTAGTTTTGTGATTATTTTGTGAGCTTTTATGTCTATTTCTCTTAATTTTGTAGAAACTGAGGTTGAGGAGCAAAACCAAGTATTTGAGAATATTTTTGTGGATATTGGAGCCTTTTGAAGCTTAATTAAAATTTCAAGAAGATTAAAGATGTTATTTGAGCATAAGGCACATTCCAAAAGATTCTACATTGAATCACGGTTCCAACGCATCGAACCGGAGGTCATTCGGACACTCGAGCGAAGAGATATAGCAAAAATGGCCAGTGCTGTCTGCAGGGTAGCGTCGCGACGCTGTCTATAGCGTCTCGACGCTACGAAAACCGAAAAAACGCTGTTTTTCGTCTAAAAACACGCGTTTCTAATTTTCTTGTAGCGTTGAGACGCTATGAGCAGCGTCTCAACGCTACCTCGAGGTTTTCTATAAAAACATCATTTTTTGCGTTGTTTTGGGAGGCCAATCCGAGAGTGGGAGCCCTAATCTCAATTCCAAGCTAAAATTGAAGGTTTAGGGAGCAATTGGGAGCGTTTGTGGAGCATTTTTGAAGATCCAAAGATTGAGGGACGTGGAGATCACGACGGGAACGCGGGATCGACCATTGTTTGCTAATTTCTTCCTTTTCCTTTAGTTTTAGTTAATGTTTTGTGGCTGTAACTTAGGAACTTAAAGGTTTAATTGTATGAATATTATTAGTATCTTTGTTCCTAATACTTGGAGTTTTGATGTAGCCATTAGACTTGAGTTTTTTAATTGATTAAATACCTTGATTGAATGCTTTTTGTTTCATTCATGCTTTTATGTATTTAATGCTTATAATTTCTTGATCAAAGATTATTTGCTTTATTGGTCTGAATTTGTGCTTGAAAAAGTATGGTTTAGGCTAGAACTTAATTGCATGACTATTTGTAAATTCTTGTATGAAAGTGGAGAATTCTCTTAGAAGCCCTTAAAAGAAGTTGCTTAAAGCCTTGCATGTTATTAAAATCTAGATAGAGATATTAGGTTTATAACATTGCATGAGAGTTAATTGTGCTTGAAAGAGTTAGTTAACACCCTCACTTCTTGGCTTATGGAATATTTGCATGACAAATCTTGGTAGTTTTCGCTGAGTTTTGAGCTCACTAACCTCATCAACATACGGGGCAGCTCCACCATTTGTCCAGTAGTGCTGAGAATAATCTTCCATTTAAAGAACAGATAAAAAAAAATACAAAAATACAAAAGATTTTTTTTTTTTTTTTTTTAGAGCAAATCTAACAAAGAGAAACTAATAGTGGTTCCCCGGCAACGGCGCCAAATTTGATGCGAGCTTGTCGAGGGCTCGTCAAATTACAATTTATAAATCGATCCTAAGCTACTTGTAGCATTGAGTGGACCGGGTCGATCTCAGGGAACCGAATATTAATTTCTCAAGTTAAATTTGCAAAGGAGAAAGCAATTAAAAAGGGGGGTTTTGTATTTTTATAAATAAAATAAAACATAAACAATAAAGATAGAGATAGATCAAATCTTACCAAAATTCAATCCAAAGGCACGGTTCTACTCAATTGCAAACATTGATCATAGGCATTCAAAATATTTAATCTTAACCATGCAAGTACTCGGTCAACTTATTAGGAAACCCTAAAAAGTGCATGTTCCCTAAAATCATTAACTCTAACGAACGCCAAGTTAACGCTAATTACCTAAACAAATTTTTACGAAACCGCTTCGATTTATTTAGGTAAAGGCATTACGAACTTTGGAACGACCAAGACAATCGATCAGGTAAAACAACTTTCACCTAATTAACATGCTTCTTTAATGCCTAGAATTAAACATGCAAGCCATGTATCATGGAAACCCACAAACATACACATGTGATAATTCTAATGCTACCGGTTCATTCAACATGACAATTATGGATCATGATCGTGATTAGCAATAAAGCATGTAAAGAGATTAAGGCATCAATTTAATCAAAATACATACTTATAAAATTAACACGGGAATTAAAGAACACTTGCAATTGAAAGAAAACTACGTTAAGGTTCAAACCTCACAATATTGCAATTGATTACAACCGACCTCTGAATTGGGAACGCGAAGTTTAGCCGAGCATCGTGATAAATTTTGATACCATTATTGTCTAAGGAGAAAAGAGAAAATGAGTCTAAAAACTCTCTAAAAACGTCTAGGCCAAAGGGCCAAAAAAAGATCCCCCTTGCTGTCCATAAGAAGGCTTAAATAGCCTTCAAGTAGACAACTTACACAAGTAAGAAACCCTAAATTCTAGAAAGATGTTTTCCCAAAACAATTAGGGAATAATATTTAAAATAAAGTAAATAATGTTCTCTCTTGTAAAATGCTGGAAAATACATCTAAAACTCGAAAATCCTTCCCTAAATTCTTAAAACAAACATAGAATGTTGCAAATAAGGAAAGTTTCTGGATTGCGCAGTCTTCATTATTTTGCCCATAACTTCTTCTCCAAACCTTGGATCAACGTGATCTTTATATGGTTGGAAAGATAATTCCGAGATCTTTAAAATGATATCTAATTTGAATATATTACAAAACGTGAGCAGCAAGATAATGGGAACGGAAGTTGGCACAAAATATTCTCGGGTACAGCAGTTTTCCAGCAAGAGCAGTAATCACTCAAAATGCCATAACTTTCATAATACTTATTGAAATGCAATGAGTCTTATACCGTTAGAAAGATAATTCAATAAGCTTCGATTTGATACCAAATTTGAATATATTTTCATCTCGAAATATCATGATATGACCGGTTAAATTTGGTATAAAAATTCAGTTGCTCAAATCACCTCCAATTTGGTCCGAATTAATTCTGAAATTGTGCAAACTCTTCAAAACACGTGAATTGCTCGAATCCCTAAAAAATAATAATAAAACACATAAAATCCTTCTAATTAACAAGAAATAAGTGTAATTAAATAGGACTTTATAGGTCCTATCAATATCTCTCTCCTATTGTGTCTCCATTTATCTTTGCTTTCTAGGTTAGCTCTTTAGTTTAGCTTGTTTGCATTTGATTTCTTTCTCTAAATAAAGTTAAGTGGGAGTAATTACGGTACTTAAATGAACTAAGAAATCCAATCCCTGTGATCGACCCTGGCCACTATTATTGTAAATTTTAGAGGTTTAGGTTTATAAATATATTTGATAGAGCCTTCGACAAGCTCTTTATCAAATTGGCACCGTTGCTGGGGATTGGTGTACTTTAATTCATTTAATATTGTGAAGAAATTGCTTGCTTTAATTTAGAGGTTTTTATTTGTTTTCTTTTATTTTTGTTGCTTTGTTTTTGTTTCGAGTCTTTGTCTCTTGTTCTTGGTTGCGTTGATTTGGTGGTGTATGCATTTGTGTGAAAGCCTAAATTTAGTCTTCTTTGATTTAGATCATGGCTTTTTACAATTCTGAGTGGCCTTATGGGGAGTTTCTAACCACCCAAAGACAAACACCCTCCTTTAATTCTTACCCAATAGACGACCCTGTGAATGTTAATTATGGTTTCCATGGATATCAAGTGCCTAATCATTACCATTTTGAATCTATGAATTATGAAAAATCCTTTTATGATAATGGCGCGGGCACTTGGACCCAAAACTTTGCCTATCTCAACCAAATTAAGAAAAACTCTTCCCTTAAAGACCTATTGCAAGAATACATTTTGGAATCAAAGGTTAGAAGTTTTTGTCAAACTGAAGCAGAGAGGTTAAATAGGATAGAAGCAAAGGTGGAAGAAAATGGGGCAGCACTAAATCGTATAACTCAACAACTTGGTCAAATTGTTGAATTACTTAAGACCCTACATGAGCAAAAAAAATTTAATACTACTGAGGAAAGGCATTCAAGGATGATATATATAGATGATAGTGGGGATGAGTTGGAGCAACTTGATACACACCAAGAACAGGTTTGTGAGGTTGAAAAAGGTAGTGAAATCACATTGCAAGAGAAAATCCAGGTGATAGAGTATGAGGCTGAAAAGCCTTCCTTTATTTTATCTCCAGAAACTTCTCTTAATCCTCATCTTTCTTTTTCTTATACTCATGAGTTTAGTGTGCCTTCTTTTGATTTTTCTTCTTTTATTATATTAAATAAAAATGACAAAAATATTTTTCTTTCAGGCGCCCATGAGAAACAAGTGAGTCTTCTAAACATAGAAGGTTATATTGATTCAAGCAAAAAGGGGCCAAAGAAATATGAGCAGTTTTATGTGCCTTGATGCATGTACTTGAGTCCCGTCTAGCTAGAGACGTTAAACAAGCGCTTCTTGGGAGGCAACCAAGACAGTAGTTTTTCAACACTCACCCACACCATGACACATGGATGTGCAATAGGGTAGCTCATGACCTAAGAGTGCTGTAGAGCCAACACGATGTCTCCTCGTATAATACATTCTAAGGCATATTTGGTCTAACACACATGCACATCATAATGGCAAAGGGTCTTTAACCAAAGTGGAGCACTTGTCTAATCTCCAATTAACCTACAACTTGACGTGCTTATATGTCTCACTGATAGGAATGGCAAAATTATTTGCGAACCCCACCCAAACGAGGCAGAGAATCTCCGATTTGATTGGGTATGGGGGTCAAACCAAGGATCCTTTCTGGGTCCACCCTCTTCGTCCCCAACCCAAACCCGCCCCAAATAGATTTTATTTATTTTTTTAAAAAATATAATAATATATATTATAATTAATTATAATAATAATAATAATTAATATATCATATTGTATATTTATATTGCCAAAGTGAGCTTAACTCGACGGTAATTGGCATGTACCATCAATCAAGAGGTCGGAGTTCGAATCGCCCCACCCCTAAATGTTGTTGAACTTAAAAGTACACACACACACACACACACACACATATAAATATAATAACTTTCATAATAAAAATGTTAAATATAATTTTAATATATTTATTAATAATAAAAATGTTAAATATAATTTTAATATATTTATTAATTTTTAATAAAAAAAAATAAAGAAAAATAGGGACTTTTCCCCGTGGGGACTTAACAAAGCTTGTTAAAGGCTTGCCAAATAATATTTATAGTCCACACCACAAATATTTTGCAATACATTGGCAGAATTGATTCACAGGGAGACAAATTGATCGTTTTTCAATTTATTTGGATTGGATTTACTTTTTTTAGAGTAAAGATTAAATGGAAAAATTAAAGGCAGAAAATTAAACATGAAAATTAAAGGGTGAAAAACATGATTTACCTACTAAACACTGGATCGGGAGTTCATCATATCTAAATTTGTACACTGATCATTGGGTTTCGAGAGATTGATGCGTATTTTTGAATTAAGCAATTAACTAGCCCATCTGGTAAAGCCGAATGGGCCCCTAACAGCTCCCAAAGCTAGACTATATGTCAATTTAGCATCTAATAGCCCCTAATTGACCTTCTAAGCTAGGCACGATAGCGTTCCATGCCTAGAGAATCAATCGCATTACACCCAGGAGTTAGGTCAACCTCGATAATTAACTTAGAAAGTTTAATTCAATTAAGGAGTTGTTTGGGTCCCAAAGCCTATCATGCAAACTACACGATGAGGTTAAGCCTCATTCTATGCAAACACAAGTCGGTTTAGGTTCTACCTAATTAAGCAAATGCATGAAACGATGGTTTCCAGACACGTGCATGGTAATAAACGAAACAAACATATAAGATTCATCAAGTCTAATATGCTAATTTCATTCAATGGAGTAAAACAGAGTCCTAAACATGCTTTAGCACAAAAAATAACTAGAAATTAAAAACTAAACCTCCCAAAGTACAAATCCAATCCGAATTCGCTCCGAAACAGCATTACAAACTAGCAAGTACCTCAAAATCTGCTCCCAACAACATTAATTGGTACAAAATGAACCCAAAAATGGTAAAGGACTAAAAATGGGTAAAAACTAAAGGAAAAGGTCTGCAAGTCGACTGAGAAAGGTTGAAGACGGGTTGCCCTAAAAAGAAAAATCCTTTTATAATCTTCGAAGTAGCATTGAAACGCTACAAGCAGTGTTTCGACGCTATCCTTAATCAAACTAGCACCATAGGGGCTCACCACAGCGTCATGCGACACTCAATGCAGTAGTGTCGAGACACTATGGGCAGCGTCTAGACGCTGTCCTGATTTCCAACAACGTCTTTTGAGCGTCATCACGGTGTCTAGACGCTCCCTTGAGGGGAAAATAGTCATTTGTCCTCATTTTCTTCAATTGAGGCTCGGATGACCTCTAATTGAGCTCAAATTCACCCTGAACGCTCTAAAAAGCTCCAAAAACACTCAAAACGCTCCAAAATGCTCCTTAGACTAATTTACCTACAAAATAAGAAACTAAGCACGTAAAATCACTAAAATCACAAGATTTAGGCATAAAAAATAAGGACTAATTTAGTCCTATCAAGACCCGATCCTCAAATGGGGATTCCCTTACCCGGACTCCAATTTTCCAAAACAAGGAATGCAACGGGGATGGGGATAGAAAATCCCCACGGGGACAAGGATGTGGAGTATATCTCTGGCCCTACCCCATCCCCGTTGCCATTCCTACTCACTAATAAGCATCTAACTCTAAAGTTGCTCGTTGAAACTTTAGACGTTACCCCTACTTTTGAGGTCATGGCCTAGGGCCCCATCTGGTCCCTATTAAGCTTGTCACTAGCACCACTAACAACATTGTCGATTCCAATCTTGTTTGCACTTTAGCTACGCTTCCTCACACACATCTTCTTTGGTGTGTTAAGTGATGCACCAACTTCCTTGGTCGCATCATGTCACTTCTCTCTCTCGGCCCTTGACATAGCCAAGATGGGAGACACGTACATGTCGCCAACATTTGTCCACTTTTTAGGAGTCACAACCTACTATCTTCTAGTATGGTTGTTGATAGGAATGGACTATTCACCCTGCAATGAAAAATTATGATCTCTAAACAATTTAGAAATCAATTTGGAATCGGCTCTAAAATGATTTAAAATGAAACAAAAGGAAAGATAAATACCTTAGGTACATTCATGTTGGATACTTTTTAGGATCTAGGGAGTCGATTAGATGCTTCGTCAGGGTAATTTTTAGCTTATTTTTTTGCCTCAAAGGGAACTTAAGAAACTTTAAGACACTTACGTAGTTTCTAGGGGGTGGGTTAAGTGCTTTAGGCTCACTTAGTCACATTCATTTTAGCCTCCAAAAGGCAATTAGAAAATTTTAGCCACTTTTTGGCTACTTTGTTTGGCTAGATGTTTTAGGGTCATTCTAGCTTGTTTTTGGCTTCAAAGGGAACTTAGGCAACTTTAAGATATATACTTACATAGCTTTCCCGGGGGGGGGGGGGGGGGGGGGGGTGATTTAAGTCCTTTTAGGCTCACTTAGGCACATTCAAGTTCATTATGGCCTTCAAAAGATACTTGGACACTTTTAGCCACTTTTTGGCTACTTTGTAAGTTCCAAGGGGGTGGGCTAGGTGCTTTAGGATCATTTCTAATTTTTTTTTTTTTGCCTCAAAGAGTTAGGCAACTTTAAGACACTTGCTTAGTTTCTAGAGGGTGAGTTAAGTACTTTAGGCTCACTTAGCCACATTCAAGTTCATTTTTGCCTCCAAAAGGCACTTAGACACTTTTTAGCCACTTTTTTGGCTACTTTATAAATTTTGGTGGTGGGAAGTTGGGATTATGCTGTAAAGCCTAGTAAATTATGATTTATTATAATAATTATTTGATTATTTTTACATGCAATTTAAATTATCCATTACATGAAAAATTCTAGCTTATTAGTGTAACCTTGAATAGTATGTCGTTGACATACAAAAGAATCATGTTCAAGAAATAACCTAAAGAGTCTATAGTATATGGATAAGGTTGGGTGCTTTATCTTGTGGTAACACTATTAATACGACTCACTTTGTAATAGTTACAAATTATTTGATCCAAATCATTCATATAGAGACATGTGAGTGGTGGTATCACATACAATGAGTTTTTATAAGAATAGATTACAAAATAGTTTATCTCTTTGTAAATTTGTTAATTGAGAATATAAATATTTTACAGGATAAATGATCATATGCAATTCGATCTTAATTATGATTGAGTTATGAACTACTACCTATAAGGGCATGCCCTTTCATTTGCATGGGTGATAATGACTTTTATATCCGATTCAATAAGCCTACCATTTTGGGACTTGACCAAATAGGGAGCTAGAAAAATAAGTTTCACTAGATGAAATTAACTTCTTCTCAATTGGAAAAGTAGATGAGTAGTTTTCCTAAGTGTTGATTTTAGGACTTGAACAATGGGACCTCATCCTCTCACTAACTTGAGAGGGACTTAGTTTATGACTGAATCATAAACAAATTGTTCATTAGAAGATACTAGTACTTAAGACATAAGATGTAATTACAGAGGTAAAGCAAACTTTTGACCCAACTATAATTATGAACAACTCGGGAAGAATTGACTTGCATGTAATGGTTATATTTGTGGACACAACTTGTCTTACAGTGCATAAGAGTTCAATTGTGGGTGTGGAGTGACCTAGTGCTAGCGAATGAAAATATTGATTAATGAGTTTAATTAATTAATGTTGTATCATTAGAGCTTATAATTTGTAGGTCCATAAAGTCCTTCTACTAGCTCATAGCAACACTAAAATAATCAATTTAATTGAAAGAAAAAATTGAAACGTTCAAATCAATACTAATATATTTGATATATTAAATATAGGGAAGAAAAATAAAATAAATTTTGAAATGTTCAAATTAATATTTAATATATTGAAAATATTAAATATAGAAAAAGAAAATATATCTATTTTATTTGATACATTAAATATTAAACATAATATTATATTAATGTATTAGATACATTAAAAGAATATATATATATGTGTGTGTGTGTGTGTGTGTGTGTGTGTGTGTGAAATTTGAATGGAAAATAGGTTAAATATATATTATATGATATTTTATGAAATTTGAATGGGATTCAAATAAGTAGAAGATATATATGTCAATATATAAGATATTGAAATATTGTTGCGTTAACTTTTTAGTTGTGCAATGCAAAACCGCAATTGTACGATGTCATGTTTTAGTATAGTGAAGGGAGTGAGAGTATCGTTCTCGGGATTGGGTTTCTAGTTTAATTGAATACCATAGTTACTAACATTTAATTTTATTTAGGAAACCATAAAGTGAGAATGAGGTAATTAAAACTAAATCTATATATTTACAGATTGGAGACAACATGAGGGATTATTCTTAGAACATAAATTGCATTAGTTAAAATTTATCTTAATCAATTAAACAAATCAACTTTAATATGCAACAAATTATAAGCTAAGAAGATGACTAATATTAATTGATTTTTCCAAGTTCAATTAATTCTCTTGCTTAATTATAAAATCACTTCCCTGTCTATTTTCTATAAGGAAAAAGACAAAAAGATAAAAACTCTCTCATTCGTGCTAATCCTCGGTCCTGACGTCATGTGCCACGATCTCAAGCCTTGAATTCCTTCTTGGCTTTCAAAAGTGTCTTTTAAGTCTCAAAAACTGAGTAGAAATCGAAGTCTGGCTTTTCTGCCTCTAATGGGTTCCCCAAATTCAAAGACTAAGTGCCTTTTTTATAATGCGGGGTAGCGTCAAGACGTTAGGGACACCGTCTTGACGCTGACATTCCAAATCTTTTTAATTTACGGAAAAACAGGTAGTGTCGAGACGTTATGGATCGAAAGTGTCTATTTTGCGCGCATTTTTGGCATTGAGACGTACAATAGTGGCGTTTCAACACTACCCTTGTGGCCGGTTTGGCTTGATTGCCTAGATATAGAACGTCGAGACGTTAGGGCCTCAATTTTTCTTGGCACAATTCTTAATTTATCTTTATTTGATTGCTCTAATTGATGCCCATTTGATTCCTTTTTGTCCATAAGTCTTCCAAATGCTTGGTTTTGTTTTAAAGGCTCAAAATCTATAAAATAACCAAATAAACATGTGAAGGCACTGAAATATAACATAAAATACCAATAAAGCAAGTCCTAGGAATAACACATTTTGTGTGGTATCAAATACCCCCAAACTTTGCCTTTTGCTATTCCTTGAGCAAAATAAAGCAAAACCATATTTCAGAATAATAAATACATGCTAGTGATTCATGCCTTAATAAATCTAAATCTCAGAAAATCCACTACGTACCAAAACATTTAAATAAAGTCGTTCATCAAAAAAAAAAATTAAAAGTAATTTATTTTTATCTCTTGTGTGTGTGTGACTAGCCTCCTATTTCGGTCTTTATAAGCTTGGAATAGTCTTATAAGCCTTAGACATCATCTTTCCCCTACTATGGCTCTAAGTCTTAACTATTAGGTTTCCTCACATTCAAGAAAGTAATATGTCACTAAGATACCTCACACAACCCCCAAACTTGAATTATTAATTAATTAAGACACTAGCATTCACACATTTACTGCAAGGGCCTTTACCCATCAACTCACAGGTGGCCCTAATTGGTCACAATAGAGGTACCTCTTTTTGTCTCATTTTAAGCACAATTTTCTTTTTCTTTTTCTCTCTTTTGATTTCTCTAGGATGAGCACAAAATTAAAAAGCAAGAAGGCATGCATTTTCTCCCAAGTGTAACATTACAACCTATCATGCAATTTCACCATCTAGTTAGATCCTTGACCTTCCAAGGTGACAACAAGTAAAAGGTCAAATAATCCTATTCCATGCCTTCAAAATCAAAAACAGGTGGCTATGTGCTCAAAAGATGCTAGAGATACAAAGAAAAAAATTTAAATTTTACTCAAATTCAGGTCATATTCTCATATTTTAGCAATTGTGAACAAACAAAATCTAGCATACATCCTAGGCAATCCTCATCACAAGCAATACACCAAATATTCATCCATACCAGGCTAAAAATTTAAAAATATGCTAAAAAAAATGCTAAAAAATCAGGACTTGCTAAGGTATTGCCCACCTCTAAACTTCAAACACACATTGTCTTCAATGAAATAATAAATCGAAAGCATGCATGACAATAAAAAGAATTGAAGGGTGAACAATACTGCCCTGATATGCTAGAGGAAATTTCTAAAGTATCCTCAGTGTATGGAAAAGAGAAAACACCTGAATGATCAGATCCTACATAAGTGAGAACGAGATTAATTGGCACTAAAAAACAACCTAAACTAGAAAATAAATAAAACAACCCAGTCTAAATAAACAAATGAAAGGAAATAACCTAGTTTAACAAAATATATAAAAAAAAAAATGATGGATAGAAAAACTTGGATTGCCTCCCAAGAAGCGCTTTCTTTAACGTCTTTAGCTAGACGAAGCTCAAGTGGATAGATTAGTTACTGATAGAATCCTTGCCATCAATGTCAAGAAGTAACTCCAAAGGATCTTTATTCAACATAAACCTTTAAAACACATCAGTCGAATTATCAACAGTATCCACATACATACATTGGCCTACCTCGCTGTAGTATTTCATTGAACTTTTCAAATAAAAAATTACGTCTTCGCCATTAACTCGTAGAGATAACTTGCATTGTTGTACAATGATCAAGGCTTACTTTGTGGCTAGGAAAGTTTGTCCCAAAATGATGGGAATCTCATCGCCATCATCCATATCTAGCACCACAAAATCTGCAAGAAAAAGAAGTTTGTTATCCTTAACAATAACGTCTTCCACTATACCTCTAAGGTACATGATAGAACGGTTAGCAAGCTACAAAGAAATATGGTAGGTTGAACTTCTTTTGGACCTAAAGTCCTTTACATAGAATAAGGCATCAAATTAATAGAAGCAACTAAATCACACAAGGCCTTGTAAAAATATGACCTACTAATAGTGCAAGGAATGGTAAAACTCCCTGGATCTTATAATTTTCTAAGGTAGTTTTTTGTGTAATGTGGCACTTTATTCCTCAGTCATCTATACAGTCTCGAAGGCTCCAAACTTCCTTTTGTTTGCCAAGATGTCCTTCATAAATTTGGCATAGCTCGATATCTGCTCCAAGGCATCCTCAAAAGGAATAACCACATGGAGTTCCTTATATATTTCCAAAAATTTAGAGAAATCAAGATTCAAAATTTTCTTTCTAAAGTGTTGAGGATAAGGAATATTATTAAGAATAGAAGTGAGAGAAGAACTAGTAGGCTTTGCATCCTTCGGTACAGATGTAGCTCCATTTTCTCCTTCAACAGATTCTCAATATTCCTCATCAGCATGCGTCCTAGGCTTTCCCATCTACTTTTCACTCCTTAATGTTATAGCTTTGCACTACTCCCTGAGATTTACTCTTGTGTCACTTGGAAACTTCTCTTTTTGCAAAGTGTTCAGGGAAGTTACAATTTAGCTTATCTGGACTTCTAAGCTTTGAATAGCATTCCCATGTCCAGAAGCAATGCTCTCCATTCTGTATTCCAATTGAGTTATCCTCTCATTGGATTATGCAGTGAATGCTCCAATCATATCCTCTAAAAAGGACATTTTTTCAAATGGCTAAGATGTGGAAGGAAAACTTGAAAAATACTGCAAAACATTTCTATTGTTAGCATAAGAAAATTTTTCATGATGCTTCAAACCTAGGTGGTAATGTGTAGGTAGAGAATTATGCATGTGATTTCCCCTAATTATATCCTCTATTATTCACATAATGAGCTTGCTCCATGCTAGATTCTCCATCATACTGTGAATGTTGAGCAGCTGCTAGTGATGCTATAGAATAATTGTTCCCTAAATCTAATAACTAAGATAAAACATGAGTTAGAGAAGTCATTTGTACCTTCAGAGCACTTACGTCACTAACTTCATAGATTCCAGCTACTGGTTTGGACATTGATCGCTTAGTGGGCCACTGGTAGCTAATAGCTGCCATCTTCCCTAGTAAGGCCATTGCTTTAGAAATTGTTTTGGAAAAAATTCTCCCTCCAGCTGTTGTATCAAGGATAATCTTTGTATTCCCATTCAACCCATTGTAGAATAGTTGGATTTAAAGCCAATCAGGATAGCATGCTGAGGGCATCTTCTTAATAGATCCTTGTATCTCTCCCATGCTCGAACAACTATTCACCCTCTAACTGCTTGAATGTTCCAATTTCAGTCTTGAGTCTGGCAGTTTTGGCTGGTGGAAAGAATTTTGTGAGAAAGGCCTGAGCCAACTCCTCCCAAGTGGTGATGCTCTGAGGCTCCAAGCTCTCCAACCAGTCTTGTAGTTTATCCTACAAGGTAAATGGAAACAGACGTAAGCGTATGGCATCACTAGAAACACCATTAATCTTAATGGTGCCACAAATATCAAGAAAAAATTTTAAATGAGAATTTGGATCCTCTGAGGGGTGTCCTCTGAATTCGCTATCCCTATCCATATGGATTAATCCTGTCTTTAGTTCAAAATTATTGGTAGGGATAGGTGCATGGACTATGCCAAATTGTTCAGCAAGGAACATTGGCTTGAAGTAATCCCTGATAGACTTTTTTTCTTCAGCTAGTTCGTCCGCCATTAGTTGGATTTGGATTTTCCTTTGGATTTGACAATTTTTTTTGCAAGTGCGCTCAATCTCCATATCAAAAAGCACTAAATCCTTTTCCCCAACTATGGGCATACACCAAGTGAGCCTAAACAGAAAGAAAACAAAAATAAAAATAATAAGAAAGACAAAAACAAAAATAAAGATAAAACGAAGAAAAAATACAAACTCAAAATACAAAAATAACAGAGACTATACAAAATATATACTATTTAAATCACATGCTTTCTCTACAATATCAATCAATTTGAATAATTGTCAATCTTCAGCAACGGTGCCAAAAACTTGTTATGTTAACTTTTTAGTTGTTCAATGTAAAACTGCAAGTGTACGATATCAAGTTTTATTATACTGAATGGAGTGAGAGTATCGTCCTCAGGATTGGGTTTTCAGTTTAATTGAATATCATAGTTACTGACATTTAATTCTATTTAGAGAAGAACCAAAAAGTAAGAATGAAGTAATTAAAACTAAATGTAAATATTTACAAATTGGAGATAATCGGAGTGAATATTCTTAGAACATAGATTGCATTAGTTAAATTCTATCTTAATCAACTAAACAAATCAACTTTAACAAGCAACAAATTATAAGCCAAGAAGATGACTAATATTAATTGACTTTTCCAAGTTCAATTAATTCTCTTGCCTATAAAATCAAACATCCTTGTCTATTTTCTACAACCAAAAAAGGCATTATCGAAACTTCTTTTAATGGCTTCTATTAGAAAAATCTTCATTCCCATGCAAGATATTACTATCAGTCATGAATTCAGATCTAGATTTAACTCTTACTTTTTCAAGCTAAAACTTAAACAATTCAGAATTACACATTGGCCAAAAGCATAGAATTGAGCACAAGAATGTTAAGTATGTGAAGTCAAAATAACTTATGGCATTTTTTTTTTTGACAGACATCCTCAACTTGATGCAAGCGCATGAAAAATTGAAGGTAAATGGGCCTTGGCCCATTTCATGGTTAGGTCAAACTGCAACATACAAACATACATACATACATATATATATACATACATGTGTGTGTGTGTTCTTTGTCTTGAGTGGCCATTTTTTATAGAAGACCAGATAGTGCCTTTCAATTAGAAAATTACAGACTGAATTTTAAGAGAACCGTGTGTGCGTGACAGTTTTCTTGAGAGAGAAAGAGATTGTTTTCTCTTATGGTTTGAGGGTATTTTCTTTCTTGTTTATCCCAAACTATTTGGTTATGGTACTTGGAAGTCAATAGCTTTTGTTGAGCTATTGAGAGTTAGTTTGTAGTGTGAGTTTGAAGCATTTTGTAATCTCCCATTATAGAAGAACCTACAGTTGCAGAAGATTAGACGGAGTCCTAAGTTTGGGGCCAACTAGTATAGATTTCGGTGTTCTTCCTATTTTTTTTCTATCTCTTTTATTATTATTGTTGTGACTCTAACTTGTTTGGCTTATCTTGTGGAAGAAGAGAATTAATATTGTAGTATCTTTAAATTATTATTTTTTCTCCCAACAAAGAACACATGAATAACCTTGTTGCAATATAAAGAAAAATTGATAATTAAATAAAAATTTCATGAATTTAACAAATAACAACAAACCCTAAGAATAGAGTTTAATCACTCAAAATTCACAATTAAAACCTAAACTCATTTTAAAATCTATAAAAGAAACTACAAAGAAAAAGGAAAAAGATAAGAACTCTCTAATGTGTGCCAATCCTTGTTTTCGACGTTATGTGCTGCGATCTTGAGCCTTGAATTCCTTCCTTCACTCTCACAAGTATCTTCTAAGTCCCAAAAACTGAGAAGAAATCAAAGTCTGCCTTTTCTCCCTCTAATTGGTCTCCCCAAATTCGAAGACTAATTTCCCTTTTTATAATGCAGGGCAGCATCGAGACGCTAGGGACAGCGTCTCAACACTGTCATTCCAAATCCTTTTAATATAGGGAAAAATAGGTAGCGTCGAGATGCTATGGATGGAAAACGTCTATTTTGCACTCATTTTTGACGTTGAGATGCCTAAAAGTAGCATCTCAATGCTACCCTTGCAGTTGGTCTTATTTGATGGCTTGCATACAGAGCATCAAGATGCTAGGGCCTCGATTTTCTTGGCTCAATTCTTAATTTCTCTTTATTTGGTTGCTCTAATTGATGCTAATTTGCTTCCTTTTTGTCCATAAGCCTTCCAAATGCTTGGTTTTACTTTAAATACCTGAAATCTATAAAATAACCAAATAAATATGTGAAAGCACTAAAATATAACACAAACTAGCAATAAAGCAAGTATTAGAAATAACACATTTTGTGTGCTATCAAATATATGATTTGATTTTGGCAAGAGATTCTCCACTAGTTCTTTATAAATAGGACCATTAAGTTAAGCTAAAAACACACATCTCTTCTAGAGAAAATTTAGAATTCTTTCTAAAATTTTCCTCTAAAAAATCATTATTCAATTTCTTTCAAGAAATTCCAACAAACCTTTGATCATGTATTCTAGTCATAGCCAGGAGGATCTTGTGGAGATTTGATTTCCTAGAACCCAAGAAGTTTGAAGTTCTTCAAAGGTAAATTTACTTAACTTTAATTTTTTATTGATTTTGAGTAAATTTAAAGTCTATCCCAACTTGGTTTCTAAATTCTTTAGAAATCATAGTCTTCTGCTGCGGGGTGAAGAGATTATTCCCATCATGGGCTAGGTGATTTAAGGTCATTTATAACTTATTTTTTTGGTATTAAAAGGGCATTTAGGCAACTTTAAGACACTTATGTAGCTTTTGAGGGGTGGGTTTAGTGTTTTAAGCTCACTTAGGCACATTCAAGTTCATTTGGGCTCCAAAAGGCACTTAGACACTTTTTAGTCACTTTTTGGCTACTCTTTAGGTTTGGGGGTGAGCATGATGCTTTAGAGTCATTTCAAGCATGTTCTTGGCCTCAAATAGCAGTTAGACAACGTTAAGACAGCTACGTAGTTTCCAAGGGTTGGGTTAAGTGTTTTAGGCTCACTTAGGCACATTCAATTTTATTTTAGCCTCTAAAAGGTACTTAGACACTTTTTAGCCACTTTTTGGTTACTAGGTGCTTTAGGGTTATTTCTAGTTTGTTTTTGGTCTCAAAGGGCATTTAGGTACCTTTAGGTTCACTTAAATATATTTTTCTTTTGAAAAACTCGAGTATTTTTATTTCCTTTTTTTTTTTTTATGTTTAGACATTTTGATATTGTTTATTTTTTCTTTCAAGTGTATATGAGCTATGTAATCTCGACTTACTTTGCAAAATTATGGACGAAGATGAAAATGAATCCTTTTCATTAATGTCAAAGATGTTTTTTTTTTTGGGACTCTAATAAATGTATTGGCTATTATTTTGAAATATTCTGGATTCGAATAATATTTGGATTTCAATATATTCACTTTTATCATATTGCTTTCATGTTAAAATGATACAATTGATCATATTTATATTCCAATAATGAAATTTTAGGTACAAAAAAAATAAATTAATATAAAAATAATAAAATATATATTTTATATCTACCAATGAAATAAGGTGTCAACAAAAAGAATACTTAATTCCTGAAGAAGACTATTGCCAACGCTATATTGTTTCAGCATATGTGTTTCTCCCGGTGCTTTTGTTAGTATCCGTCAGAGGTAGCTTTGCCTGATGGTATCATAAATGAGTCGGCAAAGGTCTATCCCTTCGGTGCAATGTTGACTTTTCCGACAAGTTTTTTCGTTGACATATATATACTTCTTCCAAAACTTTTTGTGTTCTTCCCAGGGTATAAAATGTAGGTCGACATGTTGAAATGTCGACCGACATTTTGACATGTCGTCTAGGGGGGATGTCGTTTCCCCCCCCCCCCCTTTTCGTCGACATGTCGTCCTCTTTTTTGATTTTTTTTTTTTAAGGTTAGTTCAATTAGTCACAATAGCCATGAAATTCAATGGGAAAGGCATGAGAAACTTAGAAACGTGCATGCAGGATTTATATATATATATATATTCAAATTTAACCTTTTCTTTGTTGATAAATAATAACTAATAACCTACGTCCATGGGCAGAGGGAAAGAGAATTTTATTATCTTGAGGAGAAACTGAGTACAAAATACAGAGAGCAATTGGATAATAGTTTAGAAGGTGTATATATAGCATCCCTCTTAAACCCTAATACATAATAAGTTCAATTAATAAATTGATTTACACATAACTTACTTTTAGGGGGCGTTGCCCCGGAACCCCCACCAGGGCGCTTCGCCCCTGGACCCCGACTCACTGACTGGGCAGCGAGACCCCCGTACTAGGTCATTCGAAGCGCTAGATAACAGGTTCAAGGAATTTCTACACTCCAATTCCAATTCTCTTAATTTCCCTCCAATTCTCTCAAATTTCCTCTAATTCTCTTAAACTCACTTCAATTCTCTCAAATTTCCTTCATAATTGTCTCATTGAATATAAATATTACATATATTTTAGATATATGATGTTAAGAGTAATCAATTATACTATAATTAAGTCACAATTAAAGTTTCATGAAATAATTCAAATAATTTTAATCAATTTTCATTTTTTTTTTCAAATTCCTACTCGCATCGATATTTCAAATTTCAATTGACATTTATATCTAAATATTGTCTTAATTTTTAGATGTGATGCTTAAAAATAGTCCATTATAGTCTAATTAAGTCAAAATCTAAGTTTCATTGGCTAATTCAAACAATTTCCATCAATTTCCACGATTTCCGTAAATTTCCCCCGAAATTTCCATCGACATTTCGAACCTTGGTTTTTCCTGATACCTTTTTACATCAAGAAAAATAAAAAAAAAATCTTGTAGTGTCTCCATAGAAAAATCATAATTCTCTCTAAATTTGTCCTCTTAATCCCTATGCAGTTTCTTTCAAGAGGTTCCCACAAACTTTTAGTCCTGCGTTTGAGTCATAGTGAGAAAGTTCTTGTGGAGGTCTTGAAAAGTCTACAAAAGGTAAATTCTCTTTACATTTTTTGTTTAATTCTGAATAATTTCAAAGTCAATCTCCATTTGATTTTTAAATTATTTAGAAATCACATACTTTCATTGTAGAGTGAATTGTTCATTCCTATCACAAGCGATATTTAAATTTCTGTAAAAGTATGAGCTTTGTGAGCATGTCTATTGCATTTTTTAGATGTATGTACTTTAACCACTTCCACACTTCCCTTCTCTCAATTTGTCCATGCACAAAATGATATTTTACATCTATGTGCTTTGTTCTATTGTGGAACCGTTGATTCTTTGATAAGTAGTACTTTGATTATCACAATATACTTTCATCATAGGTTGATCAATTCCAAAATCTTTAAGTAGGCCTTTAAGCCAAAGTCCTTCTTTAATAGCTTTTGAAAAGGTAATAAACTCAGCTTCAATACATTTTTCCCTAATAAGAAGATGTAACTTGATAGGAATCCTTTTTTATCTAGATCTCCACCATAATTTGAGTCTACAAACCCATAAAGCTCATTTGATTGTTTACTAAACTTAGTCTAGTGAAGTCTTGCCAACATATTCTCCTAGCTATTCATTTAACATTAGAATTTAAGCGCGAGTGTTGGGTAAATCATCTTGGATATCAAAATTAGCCAACACAAAGATGTTTGACAATATAACAGATGTTCTAGAGAATTTATTGGAGTCAATAAAAGGAAAAATAAAAAATAACAGAGGAAGTAAATTAAATGCATAAAAGGGAAAGAAATTAAACAACGGTTACTTGGTATACACTGAAAAAGTTATGTTTTATCACCTGAATGTGCAAAAGAAACAATTAGGGAAAACTTAAAAGATAAAAAATGAAAGCTTGCATTAGTGAATAACTCAGAAAATAAATAAATGCCTACGAAAAGACTTATGAATAACAAATTTGAAAAATAAAACCTAAGTTCAAATAAAAGATTTTGAAAACATAATCTAAAGTTTTTTTTTTCTAAAAAAAAATCAAATAAAATTCAAAACTATGAGCTCTTTTCAAATTTGATTTTTTTTTTTTGTAAAAAAAATATATTTACTAAATCGTATGAAAAAAGAAATGAAGGAAAAAATAGACAAAATGCATAAATAATTTGTACCTCAAAATTTGGTTGGCCATATTTGGAATATCTAAAATTTTTGAACATTTTTCAAAATTGGAAGTTTAAATAAAGTCACCCATTGCAGTTTTCTTTTAAAAAACACCACATTTAGGGTATATAGTTTAGATTTGGTCTGCTTTAGACTTTTCACTCAAATATATATAATTTAGCAACTAGTGGGAATCTTATATAATGCAGCAACCAAGAACTTGTAAAGGAAGAAAGTGTAGCATCCTAACAGCATCCACATTATTGCCTTCTAAACATAGTTATATTTCCTTGTTTATGCATACATTATTTTATAATTGTACACTTTTCTTACCCCAATCAAGCCTACTAATTTAAAATTATTACTCTTGGGTGGATGGAGAATTTGTTCTAAAATTTCCTGTTCATGGTTTTCCTAAGTGGCCCATTATAGTTTAAACCATCTTTTACTAGGAGGCCTAAACTAATTATTAAGATTGTTAAGAAGGATGAATCAAAGAAATTTTGAAATGTAATTCAATGGCAACATATTGAGGTATATTTGGAATGATTTTTTTAAGTACTTAAATATTTTTTGTTTGCACTTAAAAACACTTTTTAAGCACTTTGCATGATTCATTTGATAGTGTGTCATTAAAACATGTATGTTCTCTATTCTATGTTCTTTTCCTTGAAATTTTTACACATCCTTGTAAATTGGCTCCTATATCTCATTCATTTCAAATAATTTTCACTATATATTTTTTTATTACCAATTAAGTTCTTACTTTAGAAAAATAATTCACATAAACATAGAGTTTGTTTGAAGACTAAATAAAATTTTTATATGATCTAGCTAATTGGCTTGTGTGAATAACAAATATTGTTTATTATATAGAATTTGCATGTTACCCTTTTTTCTTTCCATATAAGTGAGGTTTGGATATGAACTATTATTAATTTATTTATGTATATGTTATAAAAAAAATTTAATTATTATTTTACAATATTATATAATTTATGATATATTATATTATATATTTTTTAATTTAACAAAATTAAATTGAGTTTACAACTTGAAATACTATATTTATTAAAAAAATTATTTTTTAATATAATTGTGCATTTTAAAATTTCAAATTCAAAATTTAGATATACTAAAAATATAAAAATGCGGTTTTCAGAATTTCAATTATTTGGATCACATAATTTGAAAACAATTTTTTAAAAATTCATCTGTCAAATACATATTTTATGAACTCAGTGAATCCGAAAACATAAAATAGAATTCTGAATTGCACATCAAACAAACTCTAAAGTTTCGGGTCCTAACTATAGTCATATTAGATGATTTGGATTTGGAGTTACTCTTCCAAACAGATAACAACTCTACCAACCTCGAAGAAAAGTTTAAAAAGATGGGCGAAGAAATATTTTTGAAATGAGATCAAGTGTCTCTCCTATTCAAATTTTGAGTATGAAATACTTGTAAAATTAGCATAGATTTACATTTATGTTTTTTTTTTAATTATTTATCACTTGGATACACCTTTTAAATTCTTTCTAATTTTAGGGTCGAACAAGTAAACAATTTTTTAATGGCACAAATGACCCGTGGTTAATAAAGTTGCTACTAACGCAATCAAATCTTCACCTTTCTGTAAAATATTCATTACTAGTTTCTATATTAAATTTAATGTTTTACTAAACTTTTTTGAATCAAAATACTTCTACAGTTTGCTGATTATATTATATATTGCCTTGTTATAAGAGTATTGAGAGTAATAATGTTCTCCACAAGTGTAAGTCGCTAGCCTTTGTATGTTTTGGGAGAGACTATTGCTTAAGGGTAAATGGTCTTCAAATGTTCCAAAAGTTCTTGTTCATCACGTTCTTCTTGATCCCGCTAGCAGTTAGAGTTTGATTGGACTTGCCAATAAAACTTGAGGCATATTTATGGTTAATAGCGCACTTTATGAGCTATTTTTAGGACTTATTTATTGCTAGTTTTGAGAATTTATTGGATATTTTCACACATATATTTGTTGAATTTGTAGGAATCAAGTATTCTGGAGTAAATGAATGAATTGAACGAGAATTGAAAATTTGAGGAAGAAAAAAGAAGAAATCAAGCTAGATAAGAGCCGAGGGGGCAACGTTGAGACGCTACGCAACAACGTCAAAACGTTGTCATAAGTCAAACCTTTCAAACCGTAAAGATAGCATTGAGACGTTGCAATGCCACTCAATGCTCAAAAGGTGCGAACCAATTGCATTCCATTCGTAGCGTCAAGACCCTGTATGTCCTTAATTAATATGCACGCTAAGGTACAGTGTCTTGACGCTGTTTGTTTTCTATGTATACATCACTTTCATCCATTTTGGGGAGCCAACTTTGGAGAGACAAAAGCCTACTTTTGAAACATACTTGCTTTGGAGAGCTAGAGGATATCACTGGAGCGGAGAAAAGGAATTTTCAAGCTCGAGATTGTGGACATCGTGACGGGGACAAACGATTGACTCACAGACTTCAATTTTTCTTCTCTTTCTCTAAATTTTGTATTTTTGTTATGGGATTTTTATTGAGTTTTGTATTTAAATTCTTGAACATGAATAGCTAAGGCCCCGTTTGATAACCATTTGGTTTTTAATTTTTGGTTTTTGAAAATTAAACTTGTTTTCTCCCAATTTCTCTACAATGGTTTTCATCTCCATTAAAGAACCATTTGAATTCTTAGCCAAATTCTAAAAACAAAAACAAGTTTTTGAAAACTACTTTTTTTAGTTTTCAAAACAAGGCTTGGTTTTTGAAAACATAGGTAAAAAGTAGATGACAAAACAAGTAAAACCATAGGTGAGAATAGTATTTATAGGCTTAATTTTCAAAAACCAAAAACCAAAAACCAAATGGTTATCAAACGGGACCTAAACTTTTAATTTTAGGGATTGATGTAGCATGTTAGTTTGGATGAATTAATTAATTGATTGTCTTGATTGATTGCTTTTATTTTATTCATGCAATTATATGTGTAATAATTTTAATCCTTTAATCACGGGTTGAATGTTATTGGTTCTAAACTTATGCTCGGGAGAGATAGTTTAGATTAAATCTTAATTGCATGACTAGAGTTCACCTATGATCGGGAGATTTAGGATTTCTCTAGAAGTTGTTTAAAGAAGTAGACTTAATGCCTTGCATGTTAATAAATCTAGATAGGAATATTGGGTTTATAACATGTTTGAGATTCAATTGTGCTCGGGAGGGATAATTTTGTTACCTTTTATCTTCTTGACTTATGAAATAATTGCATACTCAATATTGGTTGCTCAATTGATTGATTCGTCTTACTAACTGGAAAATCTCTAGGATAGTTTGTCTCTGAATTGTCTCACATTAATTTCATTGATTTTTTAATTGAATTTTAGATTAGCTTCCATCACTCGAGTATTTTCTCTAAATAAAATTGATTGATTGTATTCATGGTACTTGAGTAATCTAGAAAACCAATCTTGAGGACGATGTCTATAATTTATATTGCACTATATTAAAATTTGAGCCGTACACTTGCGGTAAGCAATTTGCTCAAGAATGGAGGCCCAACTCAAAAATGACAAATATGGAGAATATTATTGGTAGCACACAGTTACACGGCCTCTTGATAAAATTATGATAAATATGTATATTGTATTTCTCTATTTATTTGTAATTAAATTTATTTATTATCCAATTAAACTTTTTTTCTAAATTCAACAACACATGTGAAGTTAGAGATTCGAACCTCTAACTTTTTGGTTAAGTATATAATGTTTTAACTAGTTGAACTATACTTAAGTTTGGCCTTCCACTAAACTATTACTGGAATGATTTCATGTTAACTTTTATTTCTTTTCTGATGACTTTGATTTTTTGTGGGTTGGTCAAAGAATTACTTCCAATCAATGAAATGGCATTGTCATGTACAAAGCTTTATTTGGTTTTGGATAACAACATATTTTTGTAAGTTAGGTATGATAAGATGATAAATTTGATTCCAACTCTATAAGTCCTTTTGCTTTGGTGCTTGGCCTCAATTCTTTAGTTCGTTTAGGATCGGAGGTCATTGAAAGAGAGCCACCACCTCACCTCCTTTTCAATAGTAAATTCGAGAGCCAAAAAAAAATAATTGCTATTATATAGCTTTGTATTGACTAAGTTCACGAGTTGCATAGACCCCAAACTCACTCTTCCGATGAAGTGATAGTAATGTGAGTCTTACCCAATCTTTTAGGGGTCCATCTATATCTTGATTCACTATTTTCAGTTTAGGCTCCTAGAATATGGTGCTCTTGGCAGCATGAGAATGCATTATAGAGTCACTAATAGAAAAAATCTACTACAATTTCAAATTTCATGAAACTATAGCCAAACCAAATAAAGGGAAGGGAGAAAAAAAAAACATCATAAATGGATGTGGGTGGATTTTTTACAGAAAAAAATGAAGATTTTTATATTTTCAAATATCGCTAGCTTGGGTATCCAATCAAATAATCTCCCAAAGAGAAGAAGCTTGAGTGGATTATTGTTGTCTAAGTTGATAATATTTATTAATATGTCCACTTTTTTTTGTGGGCATTGTAAATTATGTACAAGGGCGAATGCCTTTGAAGACTAGGGGACACCCCCAAAATTTTATAAATTTTTAATATATATAGGCCTAATGCCTTTTGTTAACTCTTTAAATAAAAATATCTTAATTAATCCCTAAAAATTATCTTAAATGAGTAATTTTAAATGATGGAATCACTAGAATTCAATCAATTAATTGAAGGGAATAATCGAATTAAACCCACAGCGGAAGCGTTGGAATCGACTTTGATTTTATTTAGAATTAAACAATAAAAATTAAGGTTAAGCAAAATATATCTTGAAAATAATAGAGAGAATATTCTAGAGAATCTTTTTCTCCTTGATCTCCAACTCCAATTATGTTGAATTCCAAAACTTCTACATGGGAACCTTCTACAAAATAGAATGAGAGAATGAGGGGAGAATTCTTTAGAGTTTCTTTCTCTTATTTGGAATGCACACAAATGGCTCACCCCTAAGGCCCACTACAACAAAAACTGTATTACTTGACGCTTTTGAAATGTCAAATTATAATACTCTTGACGTTTTTAAAAGCGTCGAGGAAGCCACCGTCAAGAATAAGGCGTCTAAAATGTGACGAAAGAGAAACGTCAAGATATACTTTCCTTGATATTTTGCAAATGTCAAGAATGTTAAATTCATTGACATTTCTAAAGCGTCATGCATATAAATTCTTGACATTTATTATGTATCATTTTTGTTATAACTTGACGGTCTTAATGTGTCAAATGTATTTTTTTCTTGAGTTTGTGGAAACGTCAATTTGATTAGTTCTTGACGCATTTGGCATGTCATGTTTGTAAATTTTTTTTTCCTATTCTAGTAATTGTTCTCTATTATCTTAAACCTCCTACATTGTGTTCCAACAATTTAATATATTGAAAAATGCATAATTTCATCATCCAAATTTCTACCAATAACTTTAACAAAGTTCATATCTTCAACATTACCAAAGTATCAACCTCATGAACAATTCCAAAATTACAAGAATTATCAACTTCATATGAACAAATTCAAAAAATTACAAGAACTATCAACCCATATGAATAATTCCAAAAATTAGAAGACCTATCAACCTCATTTGGACAATTCCAAAATGACAAATTTTATACCCCATATATTCAAAAATGGCAAACTACGTATCTCCACCATATATTCAAAAACGACAAACTACATATCTCCACCATATCCTTCAAAATGAGAAACTACCTATCTCCAACATATCTTCAAAATAACAAACTTTATGTCAATGTACAATTCCTATCTTAAACAACAAACATTTACACACACAAAATATATGGCACCTTCCATGTAGCCATCAAAAAAATCCACATGCACAATTCCAAACTAGTTGTCATCATATGTAGCAACCCAGAAATTCGGCCCACTCTGCTCGCACCTCATCCAACTCAAATTGTGAGCATGAGTTCCTTGTATCAATCTATAAACATTAAGAGTCAAATATTAATTTTTATGATAAATAATACTTTGTCATTATACTATTTGAACTATTACAATGCAAATAGTTTAATAGCATACCGAATATGTGATTAAGGTGCTTCCTTTAGTCATGATATCTCTCATATATCTCATCACATAATATCCACATTCAACAATTCCCACTTGTAAAGGGCACTGCAATACCAAAACTAATAATTTATGTTACATACGTGTACTAGCTAGATGTGTACATAATATGATAAAATAAATTTAATAATATTATATACTTGCCTTTACTATTTTCCATAATGTCGATTTTTGAGTTTTTTTCAAATTCTTCTGGGATCGAAAAATCTCTATTGCCCTACGATTGCCAAAAAATAAGCACAAAATTTCAAAATGAAGTAAACTTTAAGACAAAAACTAAAAAAAAAAAAAAAAAGTTAACCTACATGTCTGATACGTATTTGATGTCTACTCGAGAACTTGTTCTTAATGAGTCGAGATAATACACCATATCATCATACGCGTTAATAACAATGAGTGCCCAATGACCACTAATATAAAATACAACTGATTAGTTTTTTTTACTAATGCAAGTTTGCTACTACTATACTACATGCAAATTTGAGATATAAGGAGTAAGAACTAATTGATTTTGTTTTGAAGTCATCAATCTGCTGCAAAGGTTTCGAGCTCTAATTTCTGGAGTGTTTTGCCCATCAGATATAAGAGATGGGTCTACAAAAATGTTGTAACGACCGGTTTATTTAGAAGTATTAATTTCAAAATTTTGAATTAAGTTGGAATAATCTTCATTAGGTAATTTGAATTTTGAGGTTAAATTTGGAGTTTGGAATAAGAAAAGTGGCATATATGCAAATGAAGAATGGTGTAAGGGTATTTTAGTAATTTGCTTTAAAAAAATCTCTTTAACCTTATCTTCTTTCTACTCTTCTTCTTCTCCATCTTCTCCATCTTCTCCCTTCTCTGCCGAAGGCTCTCTCCCTCACTCTCGAAATCTTTCTCCTTCACCGGCAGCAACTTCTTCTTCCTCTTCTTCCTCGTGCAGCTTTGCCGCCGGTAGGATTCCCTCACCGGAACGCCTTCAGCCTCACCTTCCCACGCCCAGCCAGCCCGTCGCCAGTCTTTGCACAGTAACTTGCTGGAGCTTCCACCGCCGATCTGTGCAGTCGTCACTCGTGGAGTGTTAGATTCTGCCGCCACAGCTCCTCGCCTAAGGCCGCGCGCCACTTTTTCGTCGTCTCCCCTCTTCTCGGTTTTATTTAGACAGCAAGGGTGTTGTTGTTTCGAGATTGAATTTCCGACAAGCTCAATGGTTGTACAGCTGTATACGATCTCTATTTGAAGTGGTTCAGAACACCCATCGCGTTTAAAGGCTGTTTTGGGCGATTTGGGTTGTTGTTCGGGTCTGTCCAGCAAGATTAGTCACGGTTTGGAGGTAAGTTTTATGTGGGTATTGTGTTCAGCAACACAACTAAGGCTAAGTTTGAATTGAATTTAAATTGACTCATGTACTAGGATCTTTTTATGGAGTTTAGAGGTTGTTTTTGCTATTTCTAAGCTTACTCACATATTGTTGGAAAAATTATTGGGTGATTTTAGCTCCATGCCATGAGTTAATTAAGTTGTTGCTTTAAAATTGTTAGATGGTGCTAAGTGTCCTAAAAGAATGTATGGTTGGTTTGAAAGTAATATTTGGTTCACCTTTGAGGTAAGTAGTCGTTGGATTTAAGCCTCTTAAAGCTCTTAATTGAATTCAATGTGAAGGAGTTAATATTAAGAAAGCGGAAGCAATTTCGGATCTCGAGCACTCAAAGTACATCAATTTAACCAAACAAAAACATGCTCAAAACTGGAAAAAACCAGAAAGTATGAACACATACCTTTGTAGCTCAAATTCTCCAAATTCTTTGTAAATCTTGGATCACCAACAATACTTGGACCACCACTAGAGTCTTCCCTACTATTCTCAGCCCTTGGAATGGATTGTGGGATCTTTGATTGAGAGAAATTGGGAGAAGAATGAGTAAAGATAAAAAAGCTAGAGAGTTTTCTACAAAAATCTCTTGTTTTTCTAATCTCCTTTCTCCATTGTGTTTCTTCTCATTTATAGGCACTAATGAAACCTCATTAGGCTTCCTATGGAAGACAACATTTGTCTTCCTATGGAAGACAACATTTGTCTTCCTTTGGAAGACAACACTTGTCTTCCTTTGGAAGACAACACTTGTCTTCTTTTGGAAGACAACACTTGGTTGGAATTAGTCAAGTTTAAATCAAAATTAATTAAAAAAAACTTGATTAATCAATTAAACCATTTAATTAATTAATTTAATTATTTAATTTAATATCAAATATTAATTAAATAATTAGATCAATCCCTCTCTTTTATGACCAATCATTTGTACATGAATCCCTATTCACGTATTAAACCGAACAAATATTTAAATCACATTTAAATATGTTCCTCTCTCTTCCTTGTGATTTTAATTCATAATTAAATTATAGTACGTTAAGTATATCGCATATAATTAACGTTTACTCCCAAAACCGAATTTGAACAATTCAAATTCTTTTCTCTCAAATTATTCCAAGGCTTAGTCTGAGCTAGTAAGGGGACCTAATGGACCTACAGATCATGAGCTCCAACGATACGAGATTAACCGGCCAAACTCTTTAGCCTAGCTAATCAACATTCGTTAACCACCGGGACACTCCACTAAAGCCCAGTGGCTGCACTCTCCTCACTGTAGATATATTTCTGTCCACTCGATATAACCATGATTAGTAAGTCGATCCTTCACAGGTCGTTCGTAATTACAGCTGGGTCAAATAAACCGTTTTACCCCTGTAATTACTTCTTGTTCCTTAAGTCCCACTGATCCTCTAATGAACAATTGGTTTGTGGTCCAACCAACAAACCGAATCCCTCTCGGGCCAATGAGAGGGTGGGCCCATTGTTCAAGACCCGGAGTCAGCACTTAAGGGAACAACCTCTCTACTAATCCTTAAAGCAGGTAGGAGTGAATTCCATCTCGCATGACTATGTTCCCAACTATCTATCCGGTCTTATCCCCAAAATGGGAGGCTTATTGAGTCGGCGATCTCGGGCCACTCTCACCCATGCAAATCTAAGGATAATCCCAAATAAACAGGAGTTCATAGCACGCTCAGGATTAAGATCGAGTTACCTAGGTCATCGTATGAATATAGTCAGTTAAAACAATAAACGGAGTTATAAAGTCTAAGTGACTATTTCGCGATCCGGTCTTATGCAAACTCATTGCATAGGACGCCCCCACTCGCATGTCTCCACATGAACGATTCAGGATCACATCGTTAGTATTATACAAAGTGGGCCGCGTCCATAGTGTCCCCAGAATAAGGTACCCAGCCTTATTCTTATACTATAGACCATTTTGGCTATTACTCGAACTTGATCCACTTTTATGTCATACATAAAGTTCAAGTATACATACTATAGCCAAGGGTTCTTTGTTCATTGGATTTGGGTTATAGAATACACAATTCACTTTATTCAATAACACATTTATTGAATAAACCTCAATAACATATTTATAGTAAAATAGAATATACATTCAGTTTACAAAACCACGAGTTTTAGGACACAAAACCCAACACAATGTGTGTTTGAGAACTTCCAAATTGTGAAAGCATGCCTAAAATTGCGTTGGGAAGCTTGTAATGGTTAGTGATCGGTGTGGAAGACGTTTTGAGCTAAAACGGCCTAACTATGTGATTATGATTAAATTAGAGGTTTAAAGTTTCGAGTTATTGTAGTTAGCTTGTATAAAGCCTTAAAAGTTTTCTTAAGGTTGTAATTGGATTGAGTTTGGGCGTGTTTGTGGTGATTGGTGGGAAATCATACTTGCCTAAGTATGGTTATGGGGAGAATGACGTGGTTGGCTAAATTAATATGAGAATTATCGTGTTGGGCTTAAGGTTGCTTGAATTTGTTGCGATTCTCGTTAAGGGATTCAAAGTTACAAATAAATGGATGAAAATGTGCCTGAGGTTATGAACGAATTTGATTATAGTATTTCCTTATAAGCATTTGTATGGGCAGCTGTGTTAAACTAAATATTTGTAAGCATTTGGGCTTTTTGAGATGTTTGGTTAGCTGTGGAATGCAGAATACTTGAACCTTAGATTGAATGGTTGGTCGGGTTCAATGCTTTTGAGTTTGGGTCTGGTTAGGGGTTGAAGTAGAGCACCTTAATCTGATGTGTTTGAATGTGAGTGGAAGGGTGACAGTTGTTTTGAGTTCTAGCATGGTTGGAGGATTTAAATTCTGGACTAAAGTATTGAAGGACTTTATGTCAATGACATATGTAGGGGTTATGGCTACGTGTAGTTCTTGTTTAGAGGTACCATTGAACTTGGGTAAGTTCTTACTTGAGATTCGTGTTTGCGGTCTATGGTGGAAGGTCACCATGAGGCGATTGAGGTTGTTTATTCAGTTGTGGGCCTGGGTCATATGCCACTAAAGATTTCCTGAAAGGAAGAGAAATGGATTTCCATGGTGCTGGCCTAAGAAGAAGGTAGCCCTTTCGGATTGGTCCGTTAGGATTTTTGTCTCGCCTATAAATACGTATAAGGCGTAAGACGTTATAGAAGTTGGAAAGGCTTGAGGGTTGCTTTTCCCCTTTGTTTATGTGAATTAGGGGGTGGTTCCCCATTAAAAGTGTTTGAAGCCTTCGGGCCAGCTTGTGTTTGTGATTTGGGCATGATGGATGAATGTGGTAAGGTGGATTGACCCGAAAGGTTCCAAAACTGTTGTGAAAGTACAAAGGCCCGTTAGATTGGTGCTACCTACTCTAATTCTGTTGTTTCGTGCGAGTTTGTAAGCCTAGAACGTATGTGATGTGATGAGCATAAGGAATGCGTTCCTTATTGCCGTGAGCTAGCTTAGGGGTGATTCCCTACCGTGTTGAGCATAAGGGATGAGATTCCCTATTGCCTGTATGCTAGCTGAGGGGATTTGTTCCATGGTTGCCTGTGTGGCTATTGTGATGTGTTGAGCATAGGGGATGCGTTTCCCTATTGCCTGTGAGCTAGCTTAGGGGTGATTCCCCACCGTGTTGAGCATAGGGGATGCGTTTCCCTATGGCCTGTATGCTAGCTGAGGGGATTTGTTCCCTGGTTGCCTGTGTGGCTATTGAGATGTGTTGAGCATAGGGGATGCATTTCCCTATTGCATGTGAGCTAGCTTAGGGGTGATTCCCCACCGTGTTGAGCATATGGGATGTGTTTCCCTATGGCCTGTATGCTAGCTGAGGGGATTTGTTCCCTGGTTGCCTGTGTGGCTATTGAGATGTGTTGAGCATAGGGGATGCGTTTCCCTATTGCCTGTGAGCTAGCTTAGGGGTGATTCTCCACCGTGTTGAGCATAGGGGATGCGTTTCCCTATGGCCTGTATGCTAGCTGAGGGGATTTGTTCCCTGGTTGCCTGTGTGGCTATTGTGATTAGTGTGAGGGGTGTATATCTTCACAAGTTTGGTTCTAGGTTATAGGATTCGCAAATACAACACGAAGTTATGGTTAAAAGTGGTGAAGGTTGAGGAATGATATTTGAGTTTTAGTCACTAGGATAAGTATCGAAATTTGAGCATGAAAGTGAGTAAGGGCAGTTTCTTTCTTGGCATGATCTCTTTATTCTGTGGTTTCTTGAATAGGCTGCTTACTGAGTATATTTATACTCACACGTGCTACTTTGTTTGTCATTGCAGATTGTGCACATCTTTGAGGCGGGTGAGGAAGACAATGACTTGACGAGACTATGGAGACTCCACCAAATTCCTTGTCCCTGTTTTAGCTTTTAGTTTTTATTCCTTGTTCCCTGTTGTTTGTGGGTCTGTAAAGTTTAAAATTCTTTCACTTCTGTGCATTTGGTTAGAAGATCTTAGGTTCTTTTGTCTTTTGATTGAGCTCAGCATCATTTATCGTAGTCTGGTGGATGTTGAGTCTGTTATCTGAAACATATAAGTGTTTATGCCTCTTTCCAGGTCGTTGTAAATTTTGGTTTTCTCCTATTTACGCCGTCATGCTGCCGAAATTTTGGGCATGGGCGAGGTAACTAGGTCGTGCTTCCGCATTAGAAAGTCGTAGTAGGTTCGGGTCTTTACAAATGTACTGTGAAACTTGCTTTGAATCAACAAAGCATGAGTATAAGTACCTACAAAAGATTAGACTTATACTTAGTCATTACGAAAATAAGTTTTAACTACTAAATATGATAAATTATAAATGAATAATATTACTTACGCCATATAAGCCACCAATGATAATGTCTTAACTTGTTGCATGCTACAGAAGTCAATTATATCTTCTCGCAAGACACAACTCTTTCGACTGAAACCAAAAAGCGCAACAGGTAGTTGAAAGGAAATACCAGTCCCATTGGGCATTACCTTTTCAGCAAAACTAAGAATAGACTTCAAAGATATTGATAAATTGGATGTTGGTACACTAACAACTTCTTCCTCCCTAGCCATCTTCCTTGAAGCTTTCTCCTATGTCATATATAAAGACATTTACCTTATATCTAAATATAATTATGCTTGATAAACTTAATTACCTTAGTTGAAGTTTGTTTGTCTTTGCATCCACTCTTGATATCCTCCAAATGTTGATTAGTGTCACTCACCTTCATGATCCTTGCATCTTGATCATTGACCAACTTCTAAATAAATATTAATCTTGATTATCAATAAGGGTTCAACATACAAAAATTATCAATACTAGTGTTTAGATATACTTCTTTCTTTACCTTGTTTGATGTTTGTTTTACTTGAGATTCATTTTCATCTTGCGAAACTTGCTTGGTGCAACTTCCATGTTCAGATGTTGGTGTAGATCGTGTCTTTTGAATCTGACCTTCCAATTCTTTAACACGACAGCGAAGTTCTTCATTCTCATGAACAATTTTTTTGTTTTCATCCTTCTCTTGTTTTAAACCACGTTTCACTGTGTGGAAATAAGCCGTAGGTGTAATGAAACCACTGAAGGGAATAATCGAATTAAACCCACAGCGGAAGCATAGGAATCGTCTTTGATTTATTTAGAATTAAACTAAAATACAAGGGTTAAGCAATAAATACCTTGAAAATATGGAGATTCTTTTGGCGGGTCTTTATCTCCTCCACAAAGTCTTCCTTGCTATGACTCTAACAAAAGATCAAGGCTTGTGGGAGCCTCTTGAAAGAAAATCCTCAAAGGATTAAAGAGGAAGAGGTTTAGAGAGAATTCTCTAATTCTCTCTTTGAGGAGATGTGTGTTGTTTTGAATGCTTCAACCCAAGGGTTCTATTTATAGAGACCAAGGGAAGATCTTTGCCATTATTAAAATATTATATTTTAATATCTAATATATTAAAATATATCTTTTATTTATTTGAATCTCATTCAAATCTCCTACGATATTTATTTATTTGAATCTTATTCAAATTCTATAAATATCTTTTATTTAATATATCAAATATATATTAATTATTTTAATATTTAATGTATCAAATACAATAAATATATTTTCCTCTTTTATATTTAATATATCTAATATATTAAATATTAATTTGAACACTTCAAATTAAATATTAAATTTGAACATTTCAAATTTTTCTTTCAACTAAATTGATCTTTTAGTGTTACTATGAGCTAGCAAGGGGACCTTATGGACCTACAGATTATAAGCTCCAATGATACAAAATTAATTAATTAAACTCTTTAATTAATTAATTTTCATTCATTAACTATAGGTCACTCCCCTATAGACCTAGAGTTGCACTTTTATGCACTGTAGGACAAGTTGTGTCCATAGATATAATCATTACATGCAAGTCGATCCTTCACGAGTTGTTCGTAATTACAGTTGGGTCAAAAGTCCGTTTTACCCCTATAATTACATCTTGCACCTTAAGTACCATTGATTCTCTAATGAACAATATGTTTATAATCTAATTATAAACTAAGTCCCTCTCGGGCCAATGAGAGGGTGGGGCCCCATTGTTCAAGTCCTGAAATCAGCATTTAAGGGAACTATTCATCTACTTACTCTATATGGGAAGGAGTGAATTCCATCTTGTGAGATTATGTTCCCAGCTCCCTATTTGGTCAAGTCCCCAAAATGGTAGGCATATTGAATCGGCTACAAAAGCCACTCTCACCCATGCAAATCAAAGGACAAGTCCTCATTGGCAGGAGTTCATAACTCACTCAGGATTAAGATCGAGTCGCATATGATCATCCTGATGAAATATTAATCTTCTTAATTAACGGATTTATAAAGAGAGATTAAATATTTCGTGGTCCAGTCTTATACAAACTCATTGTATAAGATACCCCCACTCACATGTCTCCACATGAATGATTTGGATCAAATCATTTGTAACTATTACAAAGTGGGCCGTATCAATAGTGTTACCAGGATAAGGCACCCAACCTTATCCATATACTATGACCCTTTAGGTTATTTCTTGAACATGATCCTCTCGTATGTCAACCACATACTGTTCAAGATTACACTAATAACCTTGGATTTTTCATATAATGGATAATATTATATTGAAAATAAAATAATCAAAATTATTATTAATTATTAAATAAATTATTAATTACGAGGCTTTAGGGCATAAATCCCAACAACCACCAACCCCACGAACACGTCCATTGTATTCTGGGGTGCCCAAAGCTTGAGTCAAAACATCATTAGGGGAGGGATATTTGTTGGAATCTTTAAAATATAGGTTTGTAAATTTTTAATTTTGTGTATGATAAGTCAATGACATATTCAACATTTTTAAAAAGTATCAAATTTATTAGGCATGAAATTGAATTTTATGTTTAATGAGATTCTAAACTTTCAATTTTGAGTCTAATAGATCCATGGATTTTAAAAAATATTGAATATGTTAAAGACATATATTAGACTCAAATTAAAAATTTTAAGATTTATTAGACATGAAATTGAAAGTTCAATGATCTATTAGGCACGAATACAAAAGTTTAGAACTAAATTTGTAATTTAAAATGTCAACAGATTGAATGAAAAAAAACCAAATTGCAAGCTTCCCACTATGACAGAAGTTCTTATATTTTCTCTCATTCTGATTTTTCTTCTCAATAAACCCTCTAAAAACCTAAGCCTACAATCCCATTTCCAAGTTCCCCACTAGAGCAAACAAATTCAACCAACAGTGGTGAGATAAGGCAGAGAATGTTCAATAAAACGAGTAGCTGCTTAATAATTCAAGGTAGTAGAATGCTTCAATGGTGCTTCATGAACAAATTTAAATGCAAAATTATCAACCTACCGTGAAAGGAAGTAGAAACATAACAACAAAGAAACAATTTTGATATAAACTAAAAATCAAAACTCAAACATTCCTTTACCCAAGCCTATGAACCGTTCTAGTTTCTCTTGATACAAGCTTAATCTTTCCTACATGCATAAAGAAAGAATAAGTATGATTCTTTTCAAAATCCAATCCTCAGCCAAAATGGCCTTAATACATGGTTGGATTGCTAAGTAAACTTGTAGGATTTTAAATTTGGGCAAGTAGCCACTATGGTTTAAATTCATTCTCTCCAAACTCTCAATGACCGCCCCTAGATCGACTCTCGAAGGTTTGATGACTTAAAATATGATTTGACATCACTAAAAAAGAGAAAAAGAAAAGTATGGAACTGAAAGGAGAAATGAAAAGGTGTTGAGAGTTGAGAAGACCAATTGAGTTAAGGAAAAATGAGAGGATTAAACTAAACAAGGCATGAGAACAGAATGAAAAGGAGAAAAAAAAACAAAGCAAAAATTTGAATAGACTAAGTCACATGAGACCAAGTTTTGGCTATCTATGTACTTATGGATGGCTCAATAAATCGTATGCCCTAATAGTCCTCTTCAGCAATTTGGCAGTTTCATTTTCAGCCAGTGTTTTTCCACTCAAAACCAACGCACAAGTTGAACTAGTCTCTATTGCTAAACCAAATAATAGAGAGAACAACCTCCTATTTTCCCTTAATTTGTTGGAAGTCTATGTTTTCTAGAAGAAACTCAATTTCAATCCTCTAAACTCTAACACCACATAGTTATTCAGACTTCTTTTAAGAAAAAAAAAATCATAAATCTTTACGAAACAGTTCAGCCCAACTTCAGCAAAGTAAAATTAGTCTCAAATTAACATAATGAACCCAAATTTTCAAGAAAATTACTCCTACATATATCGAAACAAGCAAGAAATAAACCTGGGACGGCCGCGGGCACTGAAGCAATTTTTTTTCTGAAAGACCTAAAAGGGGAAGAGTTTCTGGATGGAAAGAAAGCAGTGTGAGTCTCGCTTGCTGAAATAGTGAAGTGGGTTAACAAAATCTCATGAGCATCTTGTTTCTCTCTTATGAAGAGTCGTCGAATGGCCGAGGCGGACCAACGAACGATTGAAGCAGAAGGAAAACCTAACCACAGCCAAAGGGAGATGAAAAATCGTGAGGGAGAAGCCGTTCTTTTTTTTTTTTTAGATGGAAAAGACGAGTTACAAATGGCGCTAAAATTGGCGCCCTTCGACCTTTTTTTCTTTATATTATTTTATTTTAGGGGTTAATAATTCTTGACATTTACAATAGGACAAGAAAAATAATACCAAACTTGACATTTTTAAAATATCAAGTTTTATGTTAGCGTGACAAAATCCGAAAAACTTTGGCAACCTCCGCCTTTTTGTCATTTTTCTTGACGTTTTTCTTAAAAAAATACATGTTACTTGACATTTTTTCATAAAAACATCAAGTATTTAAAACTTGCAAATGTCAAGTAACATATAATTTGTAGTAGTGGCCATATTTATAGGGGCCTCGGGAAAATAATTAAATAATATATTTTAATATCTAATATATTAAAATATATTTATCTAACCAATTTGAATCATATTCAAACATTTCCAAATTCTTCTAAACATCTATTTCCTTATTTGAATCTAATTCAAATTTAATATATATCTTTTCTTTAATGTATCTTAATACATTAATAAATTCTTTAATATTTAATGCATTATATACAATAAATATATTTTTTCTCATTTAATATATCAAATATATTAAATTTTAATTCGAACATTTCAAAAGTTCTCTCAACGAAATTGATCCATATTTATTTATATGAGCTAGCAAAGGGATCTCATGAACCTACAGATTATAAGCTCCAATAATACAAAATCAATTAATTAAACTCTTTAATTAATTAATTTTCATTCATTAACTATAAGTCACTCTACTATAGATCTAGAGTTGCATTATTATACATTGTAGGACAAGTTGTGTCCATGGATATAATCACTACATACAAGTCGATCCTTCATGAGTTGTTCGTAATTACAGTTGGGTCAAAAAAAATCGTTTTACCCTTATAATTACATCTTGCACCTTAAGTACCGATGATCCTCTAATGAAAAATTTGTTTATCATCCAACTATAAACTAAGTTCCTCTCAAGCCAGTGAGAGGGTGGGGCCCCATTGTTCAAGTCTCGAAATTAACACTTAAGGAAACTACTCAACTACTTACTCTATAAGGGAATGAGTGAATTCCATCATGTGAGATTATGTTCCCAACTCCCTATTTGGTCAAGTCCCCAAAATGGTAAGCATATTTAATCGACTACAAAAGTCACTCTCACCCATGCAAATCAAAGTACAAACCCTCACAGGCAAGAGTTCATAACTCACTCAGGATTAAGATCGAGTCGCATATGATCATCCTGATAACATATTAATCTTCTCAATTAACGAATTTATAAAGAGAAATTAAATATTTCATGGTCCGAACTTATACAAACTCATTGTATAAGATACCCCCACTCACATGTCTTCATATAAATGATTTAGATCAAATCATTTGTAACTATTACAAAGTGAGTCGTATCAATAGTGTTATCAGAATAGGGCATCCAACCTTATCCATATACTATGACTCTTTAGGTTATTCTTGAACATGATCCTCTCGTATGTCAACCATATACTGTTCAAAATTACACTAATAACCTTGGATTTTTCATATAATGGATAATATTATATTACAAATAAAATAATTAAAATAATTATTAATTATTAAATAAATCATTAGTTACGAGGCTTTAGGGCATAAATTCCAACATTAATACCGTAGTCAACTTTTTAAAATCCTAATTTCTTAATATTTATTTAACTAAATATTATAATTATATATAAATTAATCTTATGAAGGTTGTCATTTGATTTCAATTTATTGCTTAAACTAAAGCTGACACTCACACATTTAGATTTTTTCTAATTTCATTTCATTTGTGCTATTGATAGGAATGAACACTTCACCTCACAGTGAAAGACTGATTTAAACAATTTAGAATTCAATTTGGGATCGGCTTTGATTTATTTAGAATTAAACTAAAATAATAAGGTTCAACAATTAAATACCTTGAAGAAAATATAGAGAACATTTTCTTGCGGGTCTTTACTTCTTGTATTCCAACAAATCTTAAATCTCTACAAGATCTTCCTCGCTATGACTTGAACAAAATCAAGGCTTGTGGGAACCACTTGAAAGAAAATCCATATGGAGGAAAATTCGTAGAGAGAATTCTAAATTTTCTCTATAGAGAGCTTCATTTTGGCTCAACCTATGGGTCCTATTTATAGGGACTTCGAGTAGAATCTTTGCCAAAATAATAATATCTAATATATTATCATAAATATTTGAATCTCATTCAAATATCTCCTACAACATATATTAGCTATTTGAATCTCATTCAAATTTAATATATAATTTATCTAATAATATATTATTCTATTTAATGTATCAAATACAATAAATAGATATTTTTCTTATTTATATATCCAATATATTAAATATTAATTTGAATATTTCAAAATTTTCTTTCAACTAAATTGATCATTTTATGTTCTTATGAGCTAGCAAGGAAACCTTATGTACCTATAAATTATAAGCTCCAATGATACAAAAATAATTAATTAAACTATTTAATCAATTATTTTCCATTCATTAATTAACTCTAGGTCAACATCACTATAGACTTAAAGTTGTACTCTTATGCACTGTAGGAAAAGTTGTGTCTATGGATATAATCACTACACGCAAGTTGATCTTTCACGAGTTGTTCATAATTACACTTGGGTCAAAAGTTTGTTTTACCCCTATAATTACATCTTATACCTTAAATACTACTAATCCTCTAATAAACAATATGTTTATAATCCAATTATAAACTAAGTCCCTTTTGGACCAGTGAGAGGGTGGGACCCCATTTTTCAAGTCTCGAAATCAGCATTTAAGGGAACTACTCATCTACTTACCCTAATATGGGAATGAGTAAATTCCATTTTGTAAAACTTATGTTCCCATTCTCACCCATACAAATCAAAGGATAATCCCTCTCAGGTAGGAGTTCATAACTCACTCAGGATTAAGATTAAGTCATATATATGATCATCCTGTTGAAATATTAATCTTCTCAATTAACAGATTTATGAAAAGAAATTAAATATTTTATGGTCCAATCTTATACAAACTCATTGTATATGATACCCCCACTCACATGTCTCAACATGAACTATTTGAATCAAATCATTTGTAACTGTTACAAAGTGAGTGTATCAAATAGTGTTACTAGGATAAGGCACCCAATCTTATCTGATCCATATACTATAGACCCCTTAGGTTATTTCTTGAACATGATCTCCTCCCGTATGTCAATTACATACTGTTCAAAATTGCACCAATAACTTAAGATTTTTCATGTAATGGATAATTTAATATTTAATATTGTAAATAAAAATAATAAAATCATTATCAAATCATTATTAAATAATAAAATATTAATTACGAAGCTTTATAGCATAAATCATAACAACTATATCTTCAAATAATTCATATTAGTGTTGTGAATTTTTTTTCTTTTTTATATTAGTGTTGTGAATTCCAAAGGTCATTAGTTTGATCTCTTACCCCCACATTTGTTACACTTAAAAAAACTTCTATTTCAAATCTTTGACATATTCCACATTCTTTAAAATTCACAAATTCACTAGACACAAATAAAAGTTTAGGTCTCATCATACACAAAATTCAATTTTATGTACTTTAATAGATCATTTAATTTTTAAAATTTTCAAATATGTCAAAGACCTGTTAATTAAACATAAAATTGAAAGTTCAATGACATGTTTAAAGTTTAGTGGCTTATCAAGCACTAGATTGAAAGTTTAGAGGGACCTAATTAGACACTTTTTAAAGTTCAAGATTTATTAGACACAAACTTGAAAGTTTAGAGACTAAGCTCATAATTTAACCTCTTTTTTTTTTCTGTTTGATAAGACATTGAGATTGGCTAAATTTATGACAGTACTAAAGTTATTTGAACTTAATTAGTTAGGAAGTGTCTTTAGTACACTTATCTATTCTCATCACAAATACAACTTAAATAATAGTGATTAATTTTTTTATTATATTTATATAACATAAATTTGGCTCCTCAAACAATACTATCTAGCTAGGTCCACCCCTTATTATACATGAATATTTATTTAGAGCAAATTTGAATTGATCCTATATACCTTTATGGATCTCGTATTTTATTATTTAACGTCTTTTATTTAACAAACAATAATAGTACTATAACTATCAAGAACGTCATACAAAAGCTATAAAAGACAACAAAAGTATTCGTCCAATACTATGAAAGATATTCAATAGCATTTTCCTATATAACATAGTTGTATAGCTTTAAATCACAAAAAGTTAATAATTTAAGCGTCCAAAGATTTATTATAACTTTCATCTAAAGCTAAAAGTAGTCATAGCTCTATAAATACTGTCATTGACAAACAGTAGCATTTTATTGTTGCTGTAGTATGTATATTTTTATAGCTTCTACAAAAAGCTATTATATATCTAAGGGGGCGTTTGGCCCCTTAAGTTGAGTTGAGTTGAGTTTTAAATCCAACTCACCGTTTGGTCCATAGAAAAATTAACTCCCCATAAAAAACTCAACTCTACCGACTTGCTACAGTGTTAGGATATTAATTCCACCAACTTGTACAGTAACTCTATTAACATATTTTTTCATCGCTTCTCCAATGACCGGCGGCCACCACCGACGACCTTCTCCAACGACCGGCGGCCACCTCCAGCGACCAACGACCACCGTCGGTGACCTTCTCCAACGACCGACAACCATATGCAGCAACTGACGGCCACTGCTGACTACCTTCTCTGACGATCGACGGCAAATCGTTGGCGACCATATCCAGCAACCTGCAGTACCGTCTCCGACGACTATCGCCGACAACAATTTTCAATGACCAACGGCACTCCCATGGTTCAAAATTATATGAAATGCACATGTACTTAGTTGGTCTAACTCTATTCCCAACAATCTTTCTTTAGACTTACGAAATCGGCCTATTGTTGGCCATTACTTATATTTTGTGAACCATAATTATGTTTTGTGAATCATGTAAATGGGCCCTTGATAACCTACTAATATTTTGTGAATATTTCACTCCTATATGACACCAATGTTGAAATATATTATCGTTTTCTTATCATCTTGAAAAAGTAAAATACTGACATTCTCTTTTTCAAAGATGTTCAATTTAGTACATGTGTTTAAACAAATGTAAAAAAATAATGTTCCTTTGCAAAAACAAAAACAAAAAGAATACATAATGGTCAATGTGTTTTGTTTAAAAAAAAAACTCTCTCATAATGAAGACCCTATTAGTAATTGAAAAATGTCCTCATTTGTAAGTTTCAAAAAAATTCAATGTGTGTTTAGAAATTGAAACCTTAGATTTCTATATTTTGATAGAAGTTCAATTTGTGTTTAAAGAAAAAAAAATACAGGTACATTGCTTTTTTTCCATTCATCAATTGCTATTTGTTGTTATAAAGAATGCAATATTTAATTTCTATAAATTGAAATAAGTTCAATGTGTAGCAAATAGAGAAAACAATGCTACATTGCCTATAGTTTGGAAGAAGTCAATTTCTAAAAAAAAGAAAGATTAATGATTTTTTTTTAAAAAAAAATCAATTTTTAAAATTTTTTTTTTTTTGAAGTGGACATCTGAATTCAGTGTTGGAAATTTGGGAAAATATGTTTCTAGATGAATCGTTGAAAAAAAATAAAAATAGAAGAAGCAAAAATAGTCAGTTAAAAATCGATCTACTTTGGGTTACAAGAAACTGCACCAGATATCCCTAACAACTGAACTCAACTCTACACCCCAAACACAGATTTCTGACTCAACTCAACCCAACTCTGCACTCCAAACACAGACTTCTGAATTCATTGACAAACTAACTCTATCTTACTCAACTCAACTCTGCACGTCAAATGTCTCCTAAAGGATATGATAGAATTATGCTATTAGAAATAAGTAATTATAGCCTTTTTTATGACCTTTTTAAAATGCTATAACTTGGCTATCATGAGGTTTTTGCAAAATGCATTTTTTTTAAGCTATCAGTACAGTTTTCATGTAGTGAATATTGAATCCAAAAAGTTTACTCTTTTTGAAACCCTTTTGCATTGACAATTTTTTTTTCACTTTCTTTTTTCTTTTTTTAAATCCCTATTTCCATTATTTTTCTATTTTTCTTATTTTCAAATTAAAAATCGGCTAGATTATCTTTTTTTCTTTTAGATAATCTATTTTTGAAATTTTTGAGCCAACTGGGTTTTAGGATTATATTAAGTGGTATTTTAGTTATACAGAAAATATGAGTATTAGGATTTTTTTTTTTTAGGGTATTTTAACCATATCGAAAATATTGGATATACTAAATATGGATGTATAACTATAATTACAACATATAAAACTTATGGCCATCTAACAAAACGCCCTATTTAGCACAGTCATTCATGTCGTTTTTCCTTAACGTTATATTTTAATAAGAAAAAAAACATTACTTTTAACACAATTGATACATGCTATTGTAATGCATACATGTCCTTTTTGTTAAAATTAATTCTTCAATTTCTTTTTTCAAAATTCAAATTTAAAAGTTACTAATACATTGATGAATTTGAGTTTATGCCCCCATTCAAGTTTAAAATAAGACCAAGAAAGCCATATAGTTTTTAAAATATACAAGTCATAAATGTTAACCAACTATAAACATATATGTAACTTTTAATTATATATCCCAATTAGTGTAGTAATTTTCAATAATTGGAATCCATGATCTTAAAAAATAATGGTATCATGAATTATTAAACCAGCTTTGCATTAGAAAGAGAGAGAGAGAGGAGATGTAGTAGTAGGGTATGGACAAATAGAAGAGGTTAAGAGAGAGAGAGAGAGAGAGAGAGAGAGAGAGAGAGAAAGGATGGCCATGCAGAAGGAGAAAGGAGAGAAAGAAGGAAGGAAGTTGAACCAATCTGCATCGTATTCGGTGCTGCGGAGAGTGGCCCAGAAAATAGAGCAGCAGGCCGTGGCTGTGGCTGTGGCTATTTTTAGTTTAACGAGGCGGCGCCACCTCACTAACCCAATAACTAATCTCATTTCTCAATTAATTCCCCCTAATCAAATTCTAATTACATTTATTAATCCAACTAATCTGCATTCCAATTCAATTATTCATAAGTTTCTTAACCAAATTTGCTGAGAGAACTCAATGTGTGTTTGGATTGCATAACAATGCAATAGAGCTTTAAGTTCCAAGTTTAGATCTTGAACTTTAAGAATTATGTTTAATATGTCTGTAGAACAAATTTGAGATTTATGATTTAACCTATATGGATCAAATAGACACAAACATCAAAGTTCAAAGACTAAACTTATAATTTAACCTATATATTAATTCTAAAAATTTATCATATAAACAATTTCCTTTACTTTTTTTTTGTTTGAAAGGATTTCTTTTCATTTTTCTCTTGTTGGAAATGTTTTATTGCTCTTATAGATTTTACCGCTTGTATTTCAAGAAATAAAAATTTCTTTCTCCCTCTAGTAATCTCTCCCTCAACTATCTTACTATCTTTACTATCTTTCTTTCTCTTGTCGGTAACCATAAGTTCAAATTTACTATGATAAAAAATTATTATTATTAAATTAGTTTTTTCTTAAAGAATGAATTTTAATTTACCAAACGCATGCTAATCTTTTCCTGCATTTTCAAATTCATAATTGAACACAATTTTCAATTTTTCAATTTTTAAATTTGAACCAAATGTGTTTTTCGATACAGTGAAAATAAGGAATTTATTTTTGTTTTCTATTGAATTATTCATAGTCTTCAAAAACAAATTTACAGATCACGAACCAAATGGGGCCTAAAGTATTTATTAAATGTCTAAACTTTCAATCTTTTGTTTAATAGATTTCTTAAACTTTAAAAAAAAATCATAAACAAAAGATTTATTAGACATATAATTGAAAATTCAAACATCTTTTAATTACAAAATTGAAAGTTCCAAAATTTATTATGCACTTTTTAAATTTCAACTATTAGACTGAAACATCAAAAGTTTAGAAATTTAATAGATGCTTCTTAATGTTTTAGAGACAAACTAGAGACAATTTTAGAGAGAAACTACACACAATTATAAGAAAGTTGAGGACCAAATCACTTATAATTTAACCTACAATATAATTCAAAAACCCAATATGTCCTTGATTTGTACAAACACAAAGGCCATAGTAATTAAACAAATATTACTTTTAAAAATAGATCAAAAACTCACGATTAAAGGGGTTCCAAAAAATCTGTCTTTATATTTTAAAATTCAGCTAAAATTGAAAAAACATAACCAAATACCAGCACATTTTTTTAAGATTGAGGGTGAATCTTGCTAAGGCAATGGCACCAAAAAAAACCCATAAGAATGAGACCATTCAAAGGGTTGCAAATGGAAAAAGAGCTAAGCTATATATAATATAGCTAGAAGAAAAGAAAAAAAGAAAAGAAAAGAAAAAGTTGATTTGGTTTGATTTGGTTTTGCTTGCTCACAGTCACCCTCTTAAAAAAAACCTAAAAATAACGTTTGAACTTCTTCTGATTTATGTATAAAAATATAAATGTGTGTGTGGGCTATGTAATCTAATCTATGTATCCATGAATCTCTATTTTGCCTTAACACTTCAATTCCCAAAGCGTAGGCCTTACCTACACCTTACAACCCAACAGCCTGTGCTTCAAAAGCTTTTTCTTTTCCCCTTCAATGGCGTAGCCTACTTGGCCTTTCCCTTCTCTGTCATTCCCGAGATTTTATATCTATACTCTTCCCACCCAAGCAATCCCATCGCCATTTTTTCTTACCACTCTTTAAAAAAACATAACAAATCAACAACCCAACTCAAACCCATTTCAGAATTTCATTTTTTTTTTCTTAGTCCGATTGATCGAGTTGGTTCGGTTCTTGGATCCACTAGGTTGAATTGATCGAACTAAATCGAACTGGACTCACGTAACGTATAATCATAAGTTATGTAAATTTATGGTTAACTTCAAGATCCATTTCCACTTCAAAATCATTTCTTTTCTAACTCAAATTAATTTTAACTTCCAATCCAAATCATATGGATTGAGTTAGTGTTTGAAATTGTCATGCAATCGACTTTTTCTTTATAGAGATATTAAAAACCTAAGTAGCTCTACGGAATAACTATGAGATGTGAATTTTGATTAAAACTCTAAAAAATCGAACTAACTCAAACCGAATTTTTATGAGTTGATTTCATGACTTAATAAGAATTGTTTAGGTTATATGGGTTAGATTCAAAAGGAAAATATTTGGTTGCATACCAGTATGCAAGAATCTCTCATGTCCCCACCATTCAATTGTTGACAAAAAGGAGAGAGAAAATATTTTTTACATTTCTCCCTCCTAACTGTACTTTCTTTCTCCTTGCTGTCAACAATTGAATGGTGGGGACAGGAAGATTCCTGCATATCGATATGTAGCTAAGTATTATCTGGTTTAAAATATCACAAAACCGAACTCAAACCAAGCCTAAACCCTTTTAGCCATTGTTGGGTTGGGAGGGTAATTTCGTCTTTTCACTTCCCCTCCCTCTCTCTCTAAACCCTAGTCGTCGTCCCTCCCTCTACCCACCATGTTTTCAGAGATTTCCAGCGCCAAAAACGATACGCATGTCCTTATCTCTCTCTCCATTCGTCCATATCACCCTCCACGTACACACCCCATTGGTTTACAATTTAACCCTTTTCTTTTTTTTAGGTCTTCAGAATGAGAGGCATTAAACCTCACCCCCCCCAAAAAAAAACAAACTCTTCCCTTCTATATATATATATATATATAACCCATGAAGAATTACACCATTAATTATTACACACAATCTTTTTTCAACCCTAATACATTTCAGATTAGCCCACCATGGAAACCGCGGCGGAGACAGGCGGAGCTCCGGTGAGCTCACGGTGGAATCCGACGAAAGAGCAGATAAGTATTTTGGAGAACTTGTACAAACAAGGCGTGAGAACGCCGAGTGCTGATCAAATACAACAGATTACGAGTCGGCTAAAGGGTTATGGGCATATTGAAGGCAAAAATGTGTTCTATTGGTTTCAAAATCACAAAGCAAGGCAAAGGCAGAAGCAAAAGCAAGACACTACCGCTTTGGCTTATTTTAATCACTTTCTTCACTTTAATAACACCTCTCCTCTTCCACCTTTTGCTTCCCAATTTTCTTCCCCAAATGGTTGGTTATTATTTTTATGTTTGTTTGTTTCTTTATGTCTATTGTTGTTATTGTTTTATATGGGTGTTCCTTTTTTTTTTTTTTTTTTGAAGTAAAAGAAAAGAGTTTAAATGTTTTATTTTCTTTCATTTGGAATGCATCTTCTTAACGGTTGATGGAACAGGGAACACTTTTTTTCACGTCAAAAGCTATCTTTTCATACACCCAATGTCTCAAAATCTAATATCTTTTTTTTTTCTCTCTCTCTTTCCATGTCTTTCAAATTTTTTAATATTCACTGATAAACTTGGTAAGGAGTTCAGTTCATCCGTAACCCATTAGGCAAAGCTTTTGGGTCAATCGGTGAAGCATGGTATTAAAGTAAAGTCTTGTGTTTGAATCATGTTATTTTGTTGAAAATAACTTGTTGGTCTGGTCCAGTACAAGTCATGTAGGGGGTTTTAAGAAATTAAATTTATCATAACTAATAGTTTAGACTTTGTTTGATAATCATTTTGTTTTTTTTGTTTTCTATTTCTTTTAAATTAAGCTTATAAACATATTTCTAACTCATAGTTTTCTTGCTTTATTACTTAAAAAAAACGTCAAATTTTGAAAAAGGAGTAAGTTCTTAAAAAGTTGATTTCGTAGTAGGGTTTAGTATTCTACGTGTTTCCTGTTGACCAAATGTTATAGGGTCAGATAGTTGTTCAGTGAAATTAGTTGAGGTGTGCGCAAGTTGGCCTAGACACTCATCGATATTAAAAAAAATAAATTTTGTTTTTTAAATTTGTCTTAGAATTCAAATATGTGTTTTAAGGAAGGTGAAAAGTTTACTGAATTTACAAAGAAACAAGTATAATTTTCATAAACTAAAATTCAAAAATAAAATGGTAATCAACTAGGGTCTTAAGTTTTTGAGTTGAATGGTGAAAAATGATACCTGACAGAAGATATATTCTGTGTTTAAATCTTGTAATGTTATTTGTTGATAATCACTTATTAGGCCTCGTGCTAATTTTCAAAGACTCGTAAGTGATTAGCTTAAGTGTTTTTTTTTTAATTATGATCTAGAATTATTTAATTTTGAGATGAAATTACTAAGTCTCTGTGTCTTATTTTCTTCTTTATTAATATCCATTTTTCTTGTTGTGCTTATGAGCTTCTTTTTTGTACGATCAGTGGTTTGCAGCCCATACTACGTACACCAAAACGACGTCGGATTTTATCCACAGTACCACAATAATTCCAAGATGATTCAAAGCAGTGGCATTATGAGAAGGAGATCAAAGACTGAGAGAAGAAACTGTAATAACAATGGCGGCTTCGGGAACGAATCATGTGAAAATGAGGCCTCCGCCATTAACGTTAATGCTCAGACTGAAACTCTCTCACTTTTTCCCACACACCCAACTGGAGATTTGCATGTTGGGCCGCCGCCACCTCCGCCGCAAGTGACGGCGTCCGCGTCGGCCTCTTCTAGAAATTCTGCCGACGATTCTTCCGGCGTTAGCTCTTCTGGTGGCTGTCGAACTAATTACTTTGATTTTTTTCTGTAGGAAAAACTTGTTAGAAAAAAGGTGGGATTTTTATTTCTTTATAGTGGACTTACATTTTGTGAGGTTTTTTCATTTTGTGATGAAGGATAATTCGATCGATTGAAACTTTTTCTGAGCTTAGATATTTTTCTTTTTTTTTTTTTGGGTTTTGTTATGTTTTTTTTTAGGGTATATAATATATATATTGATGTCTCAAGGAATATCCATTGAAATTAATGTCCATATTATGTTCCATGTACACAAGGGTTGGATGTTGGAAATAGGAAGAATTCATTAATATATTTCTATTATATTACAAAAGTATGAAGGAAATGTAAGAAAACTCTTAATTAAAAAGTGTTCCACGTGGTTTTATTAACTTAAATAATTTTAATGGTTTTTTTTTTTAACTTTTTAGATCTTTTAGGGAAGAAAACCCACTGACATTGATATTTTTATGAAAGAGCACAACTTTTGTTTTTTTTTTTTTCTTTTTAATTTTAAATTCTGTCCTTTATGAAATTTAGAACAAGGTTTTTTTTTATAAATTGAAGTTGGCATGTCTTAAATATCAATATCTATGGAAAATAATTTTATGAAAATATTGATAGAAATTCCAATTAAATGTTGATATTAATGGATATTTTAAAAAAAGAATAGAAATCAATATATTCATTAGAAAGGTTTACATTAATAAATAAGCATTTCACTCTTTAAAATTAGTTAAAAGTTCTTATTATTAATATTAGGTTCACATTAACGATATTTTTTTTTTATAGGATAAGTGTTTGTTTTAGGGTCAGTTTGATTTAACTTTTCAAATGTTTGATTAAAAAAATTATTTTAATAAAATTTGTAGTGTTTGACAATCACTCAAAATAACTTTTAAAAAAATGAATTTGAGAAATAAGTTTTTTTGAATGAAACACTTGAAATTAACTTTTAGAAAAAGGGGTTTTAAGTGCTTTATCTAGAATCCCTTCCAAATTTTCATTATATATGAAAATGACCAAAATACCCTCACATTATTGTCGTTCATCGCCATCGACCGACAACAACCTCCGACCACATGTAGTAACCATCGGCGACCAGTGACACCTTCGGTGATTCGACAACTGCCGACGACCGCTGGCAACCATTTCCAACGACCCCTCTGGCTGTGATCGGCCGGTCATAATATTTTACATACAAATTTGAACTTATTAGTTCATAATATTTAATAGTCGTCCTTTATGGTAATTTGACATTAGTAAAAGCATTTTGAATGTAGAGAAACCAACCAAACTTGTGTATAAAAACAATTTTTAGAAAATGTAACCAAACATGAGTATTTTAATTCTAAATTGTGTTTTATAAAAAATGTTTAAAAAAATGCATTTTTGAAAAACACTTTTTCTTTCATAAGCAATCCAAACAAACCCTTAGTCTCAAATATTTTGGTGTTTTTTCAATTCAGTCCATATTGTTTAAGAAGTTTCAATTTAGCCCCTTAGAAATTTTGAGTTTTCTTCTCGTAAATGACTTTTTCTCCTCTAAATGTCTCTACCAATTCACTAAGTATTATATCATGTAATTTTATCATCAACAAATTTTAACATTCACCATCATGAGGAACTAAATTGAAAAATATTGAACTAAATTGAAATTTTGGAAACAATGGACTAAAATGAAAAGATACCCAAACATACATTAAGGACTATAATATATATTTTTAGCCTTTTTTATTTTTGATATTTTTATAGTATAATATAAATATTGATCCAATCAATGTCAAACCCATGAAAACATGAAAATGTCAATAAAATTATTGACATGTCGATGAAAACTTAATACCTTGATTTAGAACTTAGATATTTATGTCGACATGTCTCTAACTTGATAACACATGAATGTTTCTATAATTTTTATATAGGAATTGCATTTATATTTCTTTTCTTTTTTTTACAGTAAAGGAAAGGAAATTACAACAACGGTAAAGAATTAAAAGACAGAAAATTGTCCTCTTCCCCAATGCCCGAAGGCCAAGGTCGTTTCTCCCTTTCATAAATGAAGTGCAGTTCAGCAGGTACCTCCTCCATCCAGATCTGAGAAATAGCGTTCCTCAAAGCCCATTTCATAGCACAATGAGCTAGTTGATTATTCTTCCAACGACAATGGCTAAAAGAATATCTGGAAAACAGGTTAGATTTTTGCAAAGCTTCCCACAAAATCATCCCCACCTCTGATCCCTCTTGTGCTTTCTGTTTCAGCAACATTGCCACTCTGAGTGAATCGGTTTTGACCTCCAACTTTCGAAATCCAACATCAAAAGCGTCGAAGTGACCGTCTCTCACCGCCATCGCGTCAAGGACATCCACTTCAAACTCCCGATCGAAAAAATTTGTGAAGGTAAGCATTATTTCTCCTTTGTCATTCCTAAAAATGGTTGAGATAGCATTGTCCCTGATTTCTTTGCACCGCCGCATCTGTATTCATTTTGATTTTCCCTTCAATTGAGGGTAACCAATGATCTGAACCATGTGGATGAGGGTTTTTGAGAAATTCTTCTCCCCTCCGTCAATGCGCAGTAAGGCATTGTATAATCCACAACCCACTCTCAAACCGACTCAAATCGTCTTTGCTCCTCTTGTTTAATTTCCTTTAAATGGGATTTCATTTCTTCGATTCCAGACAGACCAAATCATCACCAAGAACTTTTCTATCTCCACATCAAGAACTTCCGATTGAAACCAAGAGAAGGAGATCATCAATATAGATAACATCTTTTGGCCATCTCATATGAGCAAATGGGGATAATTTCCCATCTTCTTGGGCTTTTTTACAAATCCACTAAGCATGAAAAATCGATTCTCCAGTCTTCCCACATCTTGAGCAAATCTCATACACCCCCCCCCCCCCCCCCCCCCCCCCCCCCCCGTTTTTGCAGATTAATGCTAGTTGGTAGAATATTATGAAACGCCTTGCAAATAAATTTTTTTATTTTAGGCTAAATTATAAAAAAAATACTCCTAACTTTCAAAAGTTTCTTTAATACCCTTAAACTTTCAAAAAAAGTTCAAAAATACTCTTACCGTAAGTTTTGAATGGAAACCATTAGTACTTTGTTTCAAAAATACCCTTAAACTTTCAAAAGTTTCATTAATACCCTTAAACTTTTAAGAAAAATTCAAAAATACTCTTAAACTTTAAAAAAAAGTTCAAAAATATCCTTAAACTTTAAAAAAAAGTTCAAAAATATCCTTAAACTTTTAAAAAAAGTTCAAAAATACCTTTACTATTAGTATATGGACATAAATTGTTAGTACCTCGTTTTAAAATACCCTTAAACTTTCAAAGTTGTATTAATACCTTTAACCTTAAAAAACAAGTTTAAAAAATGCCCTTACCGTTAATATATAAACGAAAAACATTTATCTACACCTCGTTACCTCCCTCTTCCATTTCTTCTCTCTCTTGATTTACTTTTAATTTATGGCCAAACACTTCTTTATTTTTCCTCTTTTTTTCCCTTTCTTTATCAATACCCTCTTTACTCACTTCTTCCATTTTTCAATCTCTAAAACTACTCCCTTCAATCAAGGTATATGTCTAGCAAGAAGAAACGAGAAAATGGAACCACCAAGGGACCATAGGACTTAAATGCTTTAACAAGGTTGTACGTTAGTAATTTGAGTTAGTATGTTTGAGTTTAATCCACAAAAAAAGAGACATATTGAGAATTTGGATCATAATTTTGAGGACATCTAGTGGGAGGGAAAAGAAAGAAAACATATGCATTACCAAATTTGTAGCGAATGAAGATTTTATTAATCCTTTTTGTAGTTCAAATTAGTCTATTTGTTGTGGTCAGTTAAGAAAGTTCCTCATGATTGAGAATTGGACAAATGGAGAAAAAATGAAGGTATCTATATGGAAAAAAAAATGTGGGTGTCTATATGAGTTGTTTTCAAATTGGCTCTTTTCCAACTCAAAATAACTTCAAATACATTAACTATTTGGGTGTTGAAATTTCTTATATTAATGTTTGGGCATGCTTAGAAATGAGAGATAGCTTTTTCTGTTTATTTAAAGTTCTAATATTTAAGAATATAGGAGAAATTAGAGAAGTTTTAGAGATTGAAAAATAGAAGAAAAGAGTAAACGGGTATTAAAAAAGAAAGAACAAAAAAAGAGGAAAAATAAAGAAGTGTTAAGCCATAGATTGAAGCAAATAAGGAGAAAGAGGAAATAGAATATGGAGGTTATCATGTGTAGATAAACGATTTTCGTCCATATACTAATAGTAAGGACATTTTTAACCTTTTTTTCTAAAGGTTAAGGGTATTAATGTGAAAGTTCAAAGGTATTTTTAAAATGAGGTACTAACGATTTCTGTCCATATATTAACGGTAAGGGTATTTTTGAACTTTTTTTGAAAGTTCAAGGGTATTAATGAAACTTTGAAAGTTTAGGGGTATTTTTGAAACAAAGTACAAAGTTTAGGGGTATTTTTTAAACAAAGTACTAACAGTTTCCATCCAAAACAAACGGTAAGGGTATTTTTGAACTTTTTTTTAAAGTTTAAGGGTATTAATAAAACTTTTGAAAGTTCTGAGGTATTTTTGAACAAAGTATAAATTTCATGGGTATTTTCTATAATTTAGCCTTTATTATATTTGGGATTTTACAATTCAATAGGAACTTCCACCATTTACTGGTTACTTGGGGCATGTTTGATAACGTTCCCGTTTTCTGTTTCCCGTTTCTCATTTTTTAAGAAACGGACTTGTTTGATAACTATTTTTGTTTCTTGTTTCCAAAATTTAAAAAACGTTGCTAGAATTGGGCCTAAATTTCAGAAACTACAAAAAGTAGTTTCTGCCTATTTCGTTTATGTCCATCCTTCTTTGTTTCTTCCAGATGTTTTCTTCTTCGTTTCAAAACTTCAACTCTCTCCATTCTTCTAAGTTGACTTCTCTCTGATTTCTGTCATTTTTGGCGGTAGAGTGAGGTGATTTCTCTCATATTGGGCAGCTGATTTCTCTCAAGCTAGGGCACATGCATAGGAAACAGGGTTTTGATTGTTGTTGATTCTGAAGATTTGCGTTTTGAGTTTGTCTTCAAGATCGAACCTAGTTGAAGATTGGTGAATTTACTCCCCATTTTTTCTTCTCTGTTTTCCTATGCATCTTCTTCTTCTAAACTTGCTTTGTCTTAGCCTTCTTTGTTCTCATTTCTTTTTCATTTGAGTTTCGTTTGACATGCTTTGGGTTTTCTCAAGGTATTTTCAAGGCTCGCTCAACAACCAGTGCAAAGTTAGAATCTGAGAGCTTCTTGTTGCCAGGCTTGAGATCTCTCTCTCGCTTTTCCATCACGTCCAGTGTAGTTTATCTGTTGGATTTGACTAAGTGAAAAAACATCTAAATTGTTTTTACTTCCCTATTGGATTTGATGTTGGGATTTTGATTTTATCTTAAAATGTGATTTTGCTTTTGCTACCTAAACTATGGTTCTCTTTTAAAAAGTATAAAGTTTTCTCATGTTAAAAATTATCCTCATTTGCCTTTATTAATAAGGGAAGGGACAAAACTAATAAAGAAGAATTCTTGCAATTTTTAGGTAAATGGTATGTTTCAAGAGGTTGAAAATTACAAACAATAATAAACTAAGAGATGAGGATAATAACCATTTCTTTGAGTTTGAGAGCAAATTTTTTTGCATCTAGTTTGCTTCACTTGATCTCAACCGTAAAATCTTCTAAAGTCTGAGGAATATTGTCTAATCTTCCTTGAAGTTCAACTTTGCTCATGGGTTTATCCAATATTTGATACATAACATCTGGAACTTGACCCAAATAAAAAACAAAATATAGAAAGTTTTAGTATAAAGTTCATTAACAGTACCTACATAGACATTGAAATATGCCTTCAGAGTAGAGGTTTGGAGATTAATTTTGATTCCAATCTGCTCTTGAGATTCATTTTAGTTTCTTCAGTTGAGCTAAACTTCTAATAAGAGGAAATCTCAACTAGATGAGATATTTAATTCCAAAACTCTAGTAAGATGTCTTACTTCTAACCATAGAAAATCTCAACTAGATGGGATATTGCACATCTTAAGTAAGTTAGGCACAGAGAGACTCATGAACCTCATTTGCCTTTAATAATTCTTGAAATTATTCGAGAGTTAGGCACCAACAATGGTCTTATTTGCATGACCACGTATGAAGAATCCTCCAAAAAATATCTGTTTGAGTCCAAATCGAAGTGCAGTATGATAGGCAAGTTGAGAAGAATTAAATTTAGAACATCTATTATTTTTCAAAGTTTCTACTATATTTTTAAATTGTGTTTGATCTGATCATTTAAGTTTAACAAAATTGATTTGGAGTTGAATTTGGATTTGGGTTTGATATGGAATGAGTTGGGCTTATGTTGAATGATCACTTTTATAGGAAAAAACATAATGATTTAGCTTCATGCAAACAAATATGATTCTATTGAAAGAGTTTTATTCTGTAATTTGGATTTGCTTGCCATGTCTTTTTTTTTTTTTTTTTTTGAAAAATATTTCTTCGTTAGGCCTAATTTTTTTTTGCATTTAGTCGAGGTTTCATCTATTGAAAAATGATTTTTGTGCTCTATTAGCTATAGTCTTATTGTCTTCTTACTTCTTATATGACATTCTAGACTTAATGATCATTGAAGATGTACAGAGTTTGTCGGACAATTTACAGGGTAATATAATTGAGTTAGATATTAGTCAACATCATTTAAGGAAAATGGCTCAAGTGAGAGACAATATTGCATATCAAATTTGGGCAACATTTGAAGGATAAATACAATTTTATTATCGTTTTTAATTTGCATCAAGACTTATTTGTATTAGATACTCTTTTTTTTAGTACAATTTTACATCGGAATTTTGATAATTTCTTTTTATATTTATTTTAATGCATATTATATCTTTTTATATTATAAATACTAAATTCTATTTAAACTAAAACAAAAAAAAAGAACTAGTTATCAAACATATTCCTCTTTTTGTTTCTTTTTATTCAAGAAACAAGAAACATAAATAGTTATCAAACATATTCTTGTTTCTTGTTCTTAAAAAATAAAAAATAAGAAACAGGGAACGAGGAACGGAAAACGGGAACGTTATCAAACGGGACCTTGATTTCCAGATTCTTCTACTTCTTGCACCAAATTATAGGCAACTTTGTAGGCACTACGCACAGAAAAACACCCAAACTTTTCAATATGTCATATAAGTCTATTAGATGCTGGTTGTCTTGGAAGTAGTATCTTCAAAATTTTCTCTGCAGGATGGCAATACTCATTCACTTTCGCACCATCCCATCTTCCATCGAAGGTCACCAAATCTACTACGAAATTCACCCCATTCGTTCATAAGGGATATATATTACTTTGAAAGTCGATGGGGATGGGATCCACCGATCGGTAGCAATTCGAACTTGTTGCCCACTTCTAATTCTCCACTAAAGTCCCATCTGCAACAATTCTCAGCCCCAAAGAAGATTTTTCCACACATACAAGGAAGACTGTTGTATTTCTGCTTGTAAGAAGAAACAATTTTTAAAATACTTTCCTTTTAGGGATTGAGACAAGAGGGAATCTAGTTATTGAATAATCCTTCAGCATTGTTTAGCTAGTAAAGCCTTATTGAAACACTCTAAATCACGAAAACCCAATCCAACTTTAAACTTGGATTAACAAAGTTTATCCCATTTAGCCCAATAGATCCTTTTAATACCACCTCCACTACTCCACCAGAACCTTGTAATGAAACAGTTACATTCGACCAACAACAATCTTGGGAGCTTAAAACAACCCATCACGTATGTAGGAATGGCTTGAACCACAGCCTTGGCAATCACTTCTTTTCATCCCGAATAGAGAAACACATCGTTCCATTTTTGTAGTGTCTTCCAAATCTGATCTTTGATAAAGGAAAAAAGTTTTACATTTTTCCTCCCAACACAAGTAGGTACCCCTAAGTATTTCTCATGATTCTCCACCATCAAGACTTTCAGGATCGATAGCACCTCCTCCTTCCCCTCATCTTGAGAATTAGGGCTGAAAATTAATCTCTTACCCGTGAGAATAGAATAATTTGATAGAGTAGTAGCTATGTGTTCCGCTTCCTTTTTAGTAGCCTAAAAAAATAGGTTGTTATCGGCAAAAAATAAGTGAGATATTAAGGGGCTTCGAATGGATATTCTAAGCCGTTTATCGATCATTGCTCTTCCAGCCTATACAACACAACATCCTGGACAAACATTCAGCACTAAGCAAAAAAAGATAGGGAGATAAAGGATCTCCTTGTCTCAAACCACGTGTTGGTCTTACTAATCCCCTCCGACTTCCTTTAATGTTTAATGAAAAAGTAACGGTAGACACACAGTGCATAATAAGAGACACAAAACACTGATCAAATCCAAGAGCCTTAAGAAAAGCCTCTAAGAAAAACTATTCCACACAATCATAAGCTTTGCTCATATCTAATCTCAAAACGGCCCAACCTTTTTTTCCTTTTTTCCTCTTTTTAATGGTATGAAGGCATTCAAACCCCAACAAGCCATTATCAGTAATGTGCCTTCCAGGGACAAAAGCACTCTAATTTGGACTAATAATAGCTTGCAACATAATTTAAAGCTTATTAACAATAGCTTTAGAAATAAACTTATAAATTACATTACAAAGACCAATGGGTTGAAAATCAGATACACACCTTGGATTTTTTCCTTTAGGAATTAGAACAATAGTTGTCTGATTAATCTCCTCCATCGATTTTCCTTCATTCAACACCCCTAAACAGAATTCAGACTCATCCTCCTTCACTATAGACCAAAATCTTTGTTAAAAAAGAGCATAATAACCATCTACTCCCGGTGCCTTAGAAGGATGCATTTGGGATAGGGCATAAGCTTCTCTTGTAAAAGGCTTTCTCTGATTAGCTAACATTGCCTTTGTGACACAAGGAGAAATCCCTTGTAGAAACTTTGTTAAAACCGAGATGTTGGCCATCTAGTTAGTAGATAAAATATCTTGAAAATAATGTGTGATTGTCTCCTCAATTCCTTCTAAATCCTCATTCCAAACTCCAAAGGAATTTTCAAAGCCCTCAATAAAATTAGTTTTCCTATGATAAGAGGCTCGCTGATGGAACCATCTAGTGTTACGATCCACTCAATCCGCGCTCATTACGTGTCCAGCCTTGAACCACAATCCTAGACACCTCATCATAAGTAAAAGGGCCAAAAGGTTTTAGTTAATGCTTTGCTTATATGGTCATTCACATATATATAGTTGGGATACTCAATTATTCTAATGCGACCAAAATGCCCCCAAACAGAATCTAAAGAAATCCTACCATTTCATAGTTAGAAAAATCATCTAACTATTTTTTTTTTTTTTAAAAAGGAGAAATTCAAAATTCAAAAGTAGATAATACCCAACTAAATCTAGAAAAAAGGAGGGAAATTTTAGTGGGTTGCAATTCACTCTGCCATATTAATAAATATAGCAACAAAAATTATGATTTTTTTTTATATATTTTTGCGAGCCTATTTAGACATTTTTATATAATTTCTTTTTTACTTGTATATGAATAGATGTCTTCACTAATCGTCTGTAGACGTCTATCATTGTCTATTAGTAAAGAGTATCATCTATCACGTATAAACATCTATTAGTGATAAACATCTATCACTAATAAATTGATAAATGTAAGTTAGGGATATGTGTCTATCACTAATAAACGTGTGAGAGATAGACAAATAGACAGAAATCAAGATAAACATTTATCACTAATAGACATGTGGAGTTTCCATAGTTGAAGGAAGAAAATACCACCAATTTCAAGGCTATTTTAGTATTTTTTGTGAGTAGGGTTTGGGTTTTTTTTTTTTTTCTATATTTGCAAATCCTGAATATTGTTGCTATATTTACAATTAATGGGCTTGATTTTAATTTTCCATATATGCAATGCAAGCACCCAAAAAGGAAGGGTGAAAAGTGAGGTGGTTAAAATAATTTTTTTATTAAAAAAAAAAAAAGAGGTAAATTACTTGCTTAAAAACGTAGTTAAATATTTAAAAAAAAAAACTTCAATTACACTGCATAAGTATAGAAATGCAGTATTCAAGGAGAGTTTATAGAACAAACAAGTTAAATAGATGATGTATATTAATCATTGTACGTAAGGAAATACAAATAGGGATAAATAGGACAAATGAGGTCTATGCTAATAGGTAATAAAGTAGGAGATTATAGAACACTAGTTTGTTTCAAAATCTTTTAAATACATTTAAAAATAATATTTTTATAACAATTTTTGTGCATTTTTAGAATTCAAAGTCCAAGAACGAATACTACTCATTTTCCACAATATATATATATATATATATATATATTTAAATTCCATGAAGTAAACATAATTTAAAATCTATTTTTGCATGAACGAATTCGAATCCAAATTGTAAACATGAAATGTGAATATTCACGCATCCTGGATGAAGAATAAATTTCATAAAATTTTCCCTTTATTTTAAAGGGAAAATTCCTTTTTTTTCACCTCCAGATTTTCCCATTATAAATGTATGTTTTGATAAAGGCCTTTTTTTTTTCTTTTGAATATTATGAAATTTCTATGTTTTTCTTTCACAGTTTATAATCAGAGAAAATAAAAGGTTAAATAAATAAAAGGTTAAATAAATTCAAGTCAGACCAAATACAATAGCTACAAAACTTTGTTTTCCTTTCTTTTTTTTTTTTGGAGTACAACATTTCGAAGTGGGAGGATTCAAACCTCTAACCTCTTGGTCGAGGTACATGTCAACTATCGCTGAGTTAAGCTCACTTTGGCCAATAGCTACAAAACATACGGTTTAATGAGTTCAAGCTTCTTCATTAACTCGTCACCAATAACAATCATATGCCTCCATTTGTTCAATAAATTAATATCATACGTTATAAGGAAGAGAAAAGATTGTGAGGGTGAAACCTAATATAAGCATCAAAAGAGCATTTGGGCAAACAAATAATTTGATGCAAGAAACAGATAAAACTGAAATAAAAATTCAGGTGATCCTCATTAACTGAGAGCAAGCTTCACTGCTATCCGGCCTAAAAAATAAAGTACAACACGACAAAATAAGGATCTTAGTAAAATTTTGCAAGTTTTGATCCATGTACTTTGTATTTTATTCTATTTTGGTTCGTGTACTTTCAAATGACCAATTTTAGTTTATGTACTTTTAATAAATCTTAAAACTAATCCCTACAATGAGTTTATTATTAAATTTTCCAAAAAAAATATTTAGTCTTTAATTTTTTCTTTATAAATTTTGAAAATATATTCACCCGATGTCTTTGACTGCATGAAAATTAATATTATTATTTAACCAATTTCATTAAAAATTAACTTCAAATGATTAATTTTAAGATTAATTGAAAGTAAAGGAACTCCAATTGGACATTTGAAGGTACATGAACTAAAACAGAATGAAACTCAAAGTACATGAACCAAAATACTATGTTAACCTAAAATAAACATGTTACTTCTTAGAAGAAAAAAATGGTAGAAAGAATCGCAAGTTCCGAAGGCATGAAATGATGAAAAAAGTACTTTACCTAAAATCAACATTCTCATATAAATACTAGAGAATAAGCTAAATTATATAAAATGCCTTTAACATTAAGTTGTTAATTTCACTTTTATCCTTACTTTTTTGAAAGTCTCAATCCCATTCTCAAATTTTTAATTTAAAAAAAATTATGTTTGTAACTTTAGATAAAAAATCTAACCAAAATTAAAAGATCGAGTAAAATTAAAACTTTTAGAGCATTGGAGGCAAATTACGGTCAAGGGTATGGTACAGCCTAGGAAATAAAAGGAACTTTATTGCCTCGTTTGATAATGTTTTTATTTTTTTTATTGTTTGTTTTTAATAATTAAGTTGGTTGACAAAAAATATATATACGTCTTTGTTTAGTTTTTCACTCTCTAAAAGAACTTGAAATCGCAGCAGAGAAAAGAAATCTAACTTATGGAAACATTTTTTGAAAGGCTAAGACTTTAAAAGTAGATTACAAAGAAAACTAATGGTAAATAAACATGATTTTTGGAAACAAAAGGCCAAAAAATAAGATAATATTAAATCATTAACTGGCTTTCTACAGAGTCCAACACCTTCATAAGACACGGGAAATAGTTCATGATTGGTGTAAGAGAAAAACTAAAGCAACATACATTTCATTTGAAGATAGATCAGAAGTATCTACACAAAATCAAACTAATTTGCAAAAAATGGAGTACTGAAATCATAGCACGCATAAGTCATACCTCAGTAGGAAATTTCTTGGAACCTCGTGCCTCTAATCACGAAACGGCGTCAGGTCGATATCAAAGCGCTGTTTACCCTTGCTCACTCGCTGAGGAAAGAAAAACAATCCTGGTAAATTTTCATACTTTATTACATATAATAAACATGTATAGGAAGATTGGTATAGATCCTTGGCTAGTACTAGTAGGTCGTCTAAACGGTAACCGTTAGCAACGGGCATATTAATACATAGACCAAGATGAAGATAAAGAAGACAATGCACGTCCTATTTGGCCAACTTCAGTTCAATCCAAGGTCATGTTTCACCAATTACCAGAAATGGCTCATCAAAAAGATTCAATAAATCTAAATGAACTTACTGCAATTGCCACAAGCTCTTCCAGCAATTCCTCCAAATGACGCAAAGGCTAGTCAGAAAAGGGAATATAATTGAAAGGTTCAGCAAATAACCCTCTTAAAAGATCTCATATTACAAATGAAACTCAGCCCATTTAAGCAAAACTCACCCACTGTGTTGGACCATCGACTGGCGCGTTCAGAGGGTCATCATGCACCTTTCAGACCATAAAGAAACTCTTAAGAGAGTAAAATTACCCATTAAAATATCCATAACTTCAAAGCAAAGTTCACATAATAAAGGTTTAAATCCTACTTTTGTCTCTCAACTTCCACACTTAATTTCATTTTAATCACTGAAAACTCTTTCAATTTAATAATTTGTTAAAAAATTATTGGCAAAGAATAAATTGGTTTTTTATGTAAAGTTCTGGGTTTTGAAAGTTTAAAGAATAAAAGAGAATCAACAGGAAAGTTAAAAGGAGCAACATATGTTGTAAACCAGTAACTAAGTTGAACAAAAGGAACTATGCTCATGAAAGTTCTTTCCAACCAAAATAAATAATTTCCAGTAACTTGTGCCAGAGCAGAAATGCAGCAAGTAATTCAAGAAATTACCTTCAATTATTGTTTATCTAATTTATTTTAACTACCATTTTCGTAAATCTCTCCTTTTTCCAATGGATAATTGGATATGTGGCTGATATGAAACTAACTAGTATCAGAAAAATTTGAATACCTCCATGAATATCCCATCTACTCCAACCGCCACTGCTGTCCTCGCAATGCATGGTATTAATTCACGCAGGCCACCACTAGCAACGCCTCCATCACCCAACTTCAAAGAGAAAATATCCACTGAATTCAAATATATTTAACCTTCTAAATTCAAATACCCACTGAAAAAGGTTATCTGGAGATATTAACAAAATTTAGAACTAAAATGAACAGAATCCTGGTGCAATTTACAATACCAAAAAAGCTAATGAGGAAAAGGATGGAGAGTTGAGTATTGAATTATTAAATGGATTGGACCAACCTTCTACTTGCAAATCTGGCATGCAAAAAAAAGTGGGCTTGACCTAGCACAACACAACTAATAAGTCGAGTTGGACATGGACAACATGGCTCAAGGGTCAAGTTTAAGAACATGGTTTGACTTTGAGCGACATGCAATGCAAACAAGGAAAAAAACTCGTTTTTTCTATGCATGTTTATGACATTAATTAACAAAGATTTCAAATCTATGGAAAAATATTAAAATATAATAACTATTATCGTTAATCTCTCAATAGAGTTTGCATGCAAGCAACTGTACAGTTCATAAAACATAATATTATACATGCCTGTCTCCCGGCAGGTTGTTGCAATGAATGTGTAATGTCAGCGACCTGAAGTGAAAGCTTTTATCAGATTACTTTGGCCCAGATTATAATAAAGCACATTATAAACTCATCTAATAGTAAAACACAAATGGATTATATACGGACAAAGTAGGGACAAAAATTATGACCAGATTCAAATTGAGGAAAGAGGGTCATTTGTTTTGAATATGAAATACAACTTTCTTTTCAAAATGGTCACTTGTTTTGAATATGTACAATGCTATTTGTTTCCAAAAACAAAAACCATATTATAGAGAAGCATCAAACGACTTACAACAGGGCAGTTTGCCTCTCTCATCCACTCCAGGTTCCGAGGATCAACAATTAAATCATCTACAAACCAAATCATACGTATTATAAGATGAACTAAATGGGACAAAAAAAGGTAACACACACAAGAATTCAACAGTGAGGAATAAGTCAAAATTCAGGAAATCCAACCCAGACTGCGGCTAAATGAATGACTGGAGGAAAAACATTATTGGTATCTGAAAAATCTACGAGAAGCCAAACTCCTAAAATGAACCTAACAAGGCATTGACCCAACAGAAACTATACATGTTAAAATAGGAAAGACAATATAGAAAACTTACTAAGAAATGTTGTAACAAGGAATCCCCCCCCCCCCCCCCCCCCAACCCAACTAAAACAAAGTGTTACCCCCCACCACCGTGCTTTACCAAAAAAAAATCTAATCATAAATAATTTCATGGATCAAATAATTTCAAAAAGCTTTGGAAAGAGGAGACCAAAAAGCCACATGAAGCTTGATAAGTCTGAAATTTTCTTCCCAAGGAGAACTTTTGTTATCAAAGATCCTCGAGTTCTTTTCATACTAGTCCCCAAATATTATACTCAACAATGTTGGTTGATTCAAAGAATCGTTGCTTGTTCTCTCAAAGCCATGACCGCATAAAATACCAAAGATATTGCTTTCAGGCCTACAATTATTAACCCAAATCTTTCCAAATAATTTAAGAGACACCTCACATAGCACTTGCTATACAAATTAATCAATTTCATGTTTTATACAAATTAAGAAAATTTTAACTTTTGGTAAAATCTCCAAATGATAATATTTCATTTGATAAAATTGGTTTCTTAAAAGAAATTAAAAAAAAAAAAAAAAAAAAAAAAGAGCTCCAGATGAATCAAGTTAATCAATCTCCTGTTTGATACAAATTAAGAAAATTTTCAGTATAGAGACAAGAATTTGCAGCAAATGGAAGCTTTTCTTCAACAAGACAACCACAACAAAAAATGTTAAAGAGGAACTTCAGAGAGAAAATCCAGTAACTTACTATATCCAAACATAGTTCCTCTTTCACAAACCATCACATTTGAATTTCCAGCCATTCTGATCTTTTCAGCAGAATTTGCCATTACCTGAAGAAATGGATATTTGGAACATGAAAAATGATACTACATAGCAGCAACAAATAGACATTTAAAAATAATGAAAACATTCTATTTTTTCAAGTCATCAAAATTCACTCACAGAAGGAGCACAAAACTGGCCTTTCTTAATATTTATAATTCTCCCGGTCTTGGCTGCTGCAACTAGAAGATCGGTCTGTTATGGTATGAGGTGAAAAATGAGATGAGTAATTAAGACTCTAACTTCTATTAAACCTATCTCATGGACACATTGTTCCCATCAACAAATATTAAAGTACCTGTCGACACAAAAATGCAGGAATCTGAATAATATCTGCAACTTTGCCAACTGGTTCACACTGTAAAAGATGATACGTTAAAAATTTCTCTCTGAAAGACTTAGAAGTTCCAAATTCACGCACTAATTCTTAGTTCACGCTTGCAGAAAGTTCAATTTTTACTTGCAAAAATGGCACTAACTTCAAGGAACATCAATCAGATAATTGTGTAAGAATTACAGACCTTAGATTGTTCCAAACATGGTTGGATCTAACAAAACGTTTTTTAGATTTCAAACAAATGAACACACAAACATAGAGTATTTATGCGCTTGTGTAGTAAACGAAATAGAAAATACCTGTATGGTTTCATGCACATCAGTCACTATGGGTATATCGTATGCTAATTTAACCTTTTCAAGTATCTGCAACAATGGAGAAAACAACAGATTTTATAAATACCCAAAATTGTCTTCATAAGTTGCACAAAATTTGGATCCATAAGAAACAGCAATGCAGTAAACTCAAGGAATAAACAAATGCCACATCAAACACACAAGCATGGGATGTAACTTTGAGACAACATAAAAGATATCTGAAGATATTGCGAAACACTAACAAACAAATATATGAATTACTATCTTCAATTTGAAGCACTCCCCCTTCCTCCAGTTATAATTTAGTCCAAAAAAATTAAATCAATGTCTTAAAACAGAGGAGAACAAGAGATCTATAAGAATCAGCAACAAATGCTTGCTGCAAAAGAACAGAGGAGCCTCCATTTGGTGCAATGTCTGGAACAGGCCATATTGGTCCAATGCACAAAAAGTGATAAATTTTCAAAATCAACAATCACATGAAATCTTTCAATGGGAAATCAGCTAGATATGAACTAAAATTCCCACACAATATTATTATCTGATTGCTATAAGTGTACCAAACTTCCTTTCTATATGATGTTATATTTTAGTTACATTAAAATCACAAAGAAATTAAGAATAATTGCATAAAAATGATCATCAGACAACATGCTGTGTTCTCGAAAGGTGTCACTATGCCTATGCATGGCTGTGCAATTCACAAATGGAGATGGACATATGCATGTGGAAAAACATGCATCAGCATGATTCCAACATCAAACAAGAAAATCATTAGAAACCTTCAAGCCTTCAACCATGCCTGGACCACGAAAGGATTTTGCAGATGTACGGTTAGCTTTATCGAAGCTTGACTTGAAAACCAGTGGCAAACCAAACCTGCAAGATAAAATATAAAATTTTTACAAAAGAGAGAAAAACAGAGCCAAACAGTGACCGCAATGTGAATCCTCGGTCACCTACAAATCAGTGATGCCATTAACTTATTGGCTCCATAAATTTACCTCTGCAACAAACTACGACAAATCTAACGTTTTTTTCATCACTTATTGTCATATAGAGGAGTAAATTCACTGTTTTGCATAATCTTATTCAGTAATTTGGAATATAAGGCCTAAGAACTAAAGAACCTGGATACATACTTTGATGATATATTCTTGATGTACTTGGCCATCCTAAATATATGCTCCTCTGATTCAATCACATTTGGACCCGCCAATAGGAAAAATGGTTCTGCAGCCTATCCAAATTAATACAATCATCATGTCAGATGCATATAGATGATTAGAGGCTGATGTACAAAACAAATCTTCAAAGAACTAAAATGGGGAAAATAATCAAAGAAAAGAAAAAGATTTGAACCCGGAGCTGGTTGAAAAGCAGCGAAGATTCCATGATGTTTACTTAGGTGCAATTAAAGACTTCAGACAATTACTTCTAACCAAATCAACAGAAACAGGAGATCTGGAACTGCAACAAATGACCATCCGGTTAACTTTTGACATTGCAAAAGTAAAGTAAGGGGCACATAGAATGGCATAATGAGAGAAATATTAAACACACACAGACAAAAGGAAGAGGCAGATTCAGTATGCATCAGAACTTCTAGAAACAAGTTAAGCTCATGCTAATACACTAGATCTTCAATTTTTCAACCACTATTTTCAATTTCCAACAACATTATGTATGGTAATATCAGAAGGCATTGGCAACAAACAAAAAAGAATAGATCCAACTACAGTTGCCAAACTTGAGAATGCCATACAAAAACGGCTGAGACAGTAGCCGTAATCTTCAGGTGATTTGACTTTCGCTTGCCATGTTCTTGAATTGTTGTTTGTTTCTTGGGAAAATGCCTTCCAAATGCCAGTTACCAACACAATGTGTTTCCGAATACAAAGATCTAGAAAATGCTCTTCTTCAGGAAACTGTTGGCGTTTTGAACCCCAAAAACCCCACAGACCATTTTAGTCAATACGAAAAACCAAAATGAAAAATTAGTGAAAAGAAGAGCAGACCAAACACATTGATTCTTAAAAGAAAACATAAATGCCATATAAAACTTAGAGAAGAAGAACTACATTACATAGGCTTCTCTGAGTTTTCGACCAGGATCAATAGCCGGAAAAAGTATAAACCTTAATTCTACATTTTCACATTGGATCAAGTGAAGGATTTATAGAATAGATTCGGAATGCGAAAAAGAACCCAAAAAAAAAAAAAAAAAACTAAAATTAAAATTCCGGACCTATAAACAAGAAAGGGAGGGAGAAATTGTATGGAAAATCAGAGGGCAATGGGTTGGGGAAGTCGAGTAAAATGAAGAATTGGTTTATTACCTTGGAAGATGGGGTAATGGCGATTGATTATCTCAGGCTGAATCAAGAAATGCCGATGACGATTGAGTCTCTCACGAAGTGTAAAGGGGTGCGTTCTCAGTTCAAATTTGTCTCTCTGATGGAGATGAACACAGTGGGGAAGCGGACAACGAGAGTGTGACAGAGCTGGGACTTGGGAGAGACTGGTAAATTATATGTTTAGTGCTTTTTTTTTCCTTTAAAAACCAAAGAAAAATATCCATTATTACCTTAAACAGGTAAGGTGTACTGGAACTTAATATATATATATATATATATATATATATATATATATATAGTTATAACTACACTATTGTATATGGTAGATATCTATTGAATTACTTGAGACCTATTCAGTGGCAGATCCAGAAATTTTCGTCAAGAGGAGGGGCACAAATTCATAAGGTTAAGTTACAAGTTTTGTCTTTGAACGTTTAGATTTGTGTCTTTATGGTCCTAACTTTAAAAGGGTGTCTAATTAGTCGTTAACTTTCAATTTTGTGTCTAATAAATCCTTAAACTTTCAATTTTGTATCTAATACGTCTCAGACATATTCAAAATTTCTTAAAATTAAGTGTTCTATTGGACATAAAATTTAATTTTGTGTTTAATAGGTTCTCAATCTATTTGACATTTTTTTAAAATTTATGCATCTATTAGATACCAATTAAACCAAATGTTCAATTAGACATAAAATTAAATTTCGCAGTTAATTTTTAAAAATTTTGAATATGTCTGAGACCTATTGGACACAATTGAAATTTTAGAGACCTATCAGACAATTTTTAAAGTTTAGGGATCTATTAGACACATATTTAAAAATTCAAAGGGTTACTTGTAATTTAATCTACATATAAATTTAAATTTAAATGCATTGATATATAATAATTAGATTAAGTAATCTTAATTCCAAAATTATAATAAACTATTTATAGAATGATCCACCTAAATATATAAGGAAATAATGAAATTTGAAATATTTAACAATAAAATTTCTTTTTGCAATCAAATTTTCTATAAAATTAACTAAATTCTAACCATTTTCAACTTTCAAGGATATTAAAAATTGAAATAATATATAAAGATATATTGTAAATTATAAAATTAAAAAATAAAACTAAAATGGCGAACGTGGATCTGCCCCTAGGCCTACTCATTTTGATTACTTTGAGCCTGCTTTGAGCCTACTCACTTGGAACACTATAAATATATGTATTATGAAGCTTTTAAATAGAGATATACCCAAAAAAAATTCACTTGGCAATAAGAAATTTATCTATTTCGCTCTCTTTTCTCCATTGTGCTCTTGTGTTTCTTAAGTTATTCTTATTCACAACACGTTATCAGCACGAACCTGATCTACCATTTTATATACTAAAGATAGGTTTCTCAAATTTGTTTCCATGATTTGTGTTATGAACGTTTCATATATATACAGTGTATTTACATTATATACCCCGTATTTACACTGTGTATTGAACGTTAACAACCTATTATTTTGTGCATGTTGATCATGTCATTTTTAATATGTTATGGTCAAAATGTTAACTATTTATTTATTTTTCATAATTCTATAATTGAATTCATGGTTTATGATTCATCCTATTTTACATGTTGAGCTTGATGTGTAGTTCGATGCATAAAATTCAAATACTCTTATCATTTTTTTTTCCAATTCTTATTAATTATTTGATGGTTTTAACATAAAAATCAACTATAAAAAACACTCTGTCTATGGATAGTTCTATCTAGGCTATGGTATTTAAGTTGACTGAAAGGGAACACATCTTCTTGAGAACTGACCTGGGAGTTCTAAATTACTCAATTTTGTGTTCTAGGTGATGTAGTAGTTAATTCGATTTCTTTTAATGAGTTGTTTAGTTATCTTTTCATAGAGAAAGTATGTTATATATATTGGATATATGCTTATAAACATAATGCAATTTATATTGGATATATGTTTTATAAACATAATGCAATATAACAATGCTACAATTTTTTTAGTATGCATGTATGGTGTACTTATTAAAATTCTAATGTAAGTATACTTCTTTCTAATAGTTTTACAATGGAAAATCTTACAAAACTAGAGTTTGCAACTCTAGATATTAATGAAAATAACTATTTGTCATAAGTCATCGATGCCGAGATTCATTTAGATGCCATGAATCTTAGAGAAACAATTAAAGAATGAAATAATGCATCTAATCAAGAAAAGGCAAAAGTCATGATATTCCTGAAGGGAATAATCGAATTAAACCCACAGCGGAAGCATAGGAATCGTCTTTGATTTATTTAGAATTAAACTAAAATACAAGGGTTAAGCAAACATACCTTAGGATTATCATGGAGATTCTTCTGGCGGGTCTTTATCTCCTCCACAAAATCTTCCTGGCTATGACTCGAACACAGGACCAAGGCTTGTGGGAGCCTCTTGAAAGAAAATCCACAAGGGATTGGAGAGGAAGAGGTCTAGAGAGAATTCTCTAATTCTCTCTATTGAGGAGATGTGTGTTATCAGAATGCACAATGGCTCACCCCTAGGGTTCTATTTATAGTGGTCTAGGGAAGATAATAAAATAATATATTTTAATATCTAATATATTAAAATATATTTATCTAAACAATTTGAATCGTATTCAAACCTTTTAAAATTCTCCTACGACATTTATTTCCTAATTTGAATCCAATTCAAATTTAATAAATATCTTTTCTTTAATGTATCTAATATACATTAATTATTTTCATATTTAATGTATCAAATACAATAAATATATTTTCCTCTTTTATATTTAATATATATAATATATTAAATATTAATTTGAACATTTCAAATTTTTCTTTCAACTAAATTGATCTTTTAGTGTTACTGTGAGCTAGCAAGAGGACCTTATGGACCTACAGATTATAAGCTCCAATGATACAAAATCAATTAATTAAACTCTTTAAGGTCCCGTTTGATAACCATTTGGTTTTTTGTTTTTGATTTTTGAAAATTAAGCCTATAAATACTACTCCCACCCATGGATCTACTTGTTTTGTTATCTACATTTTACCTATGTTTTCAAAAATTAAGCCATGTTTTGAAAACTAAAAAAAGTAGTTTTCAAAAACTTGTTTTTGTTTTTAGAATTTAGCTAAGAATTCAAATGTTTCTTAAGGGAGATGAAAATCATTGTAGAGAAATTGAGAGAAAATAAGCTTAATTTTCAAAAACCAAAAACCAAAAACTAAATGGTTATCAAACGGGGCCTAATTAATTAATTTTCATTCATTAACTATAGGTCACTCCACTATAGACCTAGAGTTGCACTCTTATGCACTATAGGACAAGTTGTGTCCATTGATATAATCACTACATGCAAGTCGATCCTTCACGAGTTGTTCGTAATTACAACTGGGTCAAAAGTCCGTTTTACCCCTATAATTACATCTTGCACCTTAAGTACCACTGATCCTCTAATGAACAATATGTTTATAATCTAATTATAAACTAAGTCCCTCTTGGGCCAGTGAGAGGGTGGGACCCCATTGTTCAAGTCCCGAAATCAGCACTTAAGGGAACTACTCATCTACTTACCCTATATGGGAATGAGTGAATTCCATCTTGTGAGATTATGTTCCCAGCTCCCTATTTAGTCAAGTCCCCAAAATGGTAGGCATATTGAATCGACTACAAAAGCCACTCTCACCCATGCAAATCAAAGGACAAGCCCTCACAGGCAGGAGTTCATAACTCACTCAGGATTAAGATCGAGTCGCATATGATCATCCTGATGAAATATTAATCTTCTCAACTAACGGATTTATAAAGAGAGATTAAGTATTTCGTGGTCCAGTCTTATACAAACTCATTGTATAAGATACCCCCACTCACATGTCTCCACATGAATGATTTGGATCAAATCATTTGTAACTATTACAAAGTGGGCCGTATCAATAGTGTTACCAGGATAAGGCACCCAACCTTATCCATATACTATGACCCTTTAGGTTATTTCTTGAACATGATCCTCTCGTATGTCAACCACATACTATTCAAGATTACAATAATAACCTTGGATTTTTCATATAATGGATAATATTAGATTGCAAATAAAATAATTAAAATTATTATTAATTATTAAATAAATTATTAATTACGAGGCTTTAGGGCATAAATCCCAACAATCTCCCACTTGCACTAAAGCCGGCGAGACATGTATCCTAGGGCATACTCTATACCCAACATGTTCTCCCACTTGCCCTAGCAAAGATGAGACATGTCTCGTAATCCTAGACATTCTAGATGACCCTCAAACACTTTAGCCTGGAGAGTCTTTTTATATAGATCCAAAGAACTGCCGTTAAAAGCCATCTTGGTCACTACCATGATGCTTTCTCTCTCTCGATATGATTCCCTATACATTGGTGTTTTCTAATTTCCTTAATATTAGTCTTTGCACCACTATTATCATAATAAAGAGGACAGACTAAATCATATATGAAACACTTTTCAGATATTCAATGAACTATTTGAGTCAGACAAGTCTTTTCGTCGCTTCACAAGCAAAACGATTTAACTTGTATACCATACTCCACCACTTAGGGTAAAATTTGTCCTTATATAGATTTCCTAAATCTTTGTAAGAACCAGTGTATCTTGTAAAGATCAAATCTTTAACTCTATACACAAAAATTTCTCATCATCCATAGATAATTTGATAAAGTTTTTAATTTTCTACTCAATGGTCATATCATTCGTGTAACTGATATATGCTAACCAATTGTATATTAAATGTTTAGTCTCATTTATGCATATCATATACTCTCAACATTTGAGGTATCTTAGGATATACTTTCTTAGACATAAATATCAAATATTTGACAACAATTTTGTCAATATAAAATGTTTGAGACAAAATTAACATTTTGTCCTTAAAATCTTATTTTGGACATGTAAAATATATTGAGTCATTCCAAATCACTTATTTGGAATTGGTTACTTAATCAACGCTTTATGTCAGACATCTTACATCATTCATAATGGGTAAAAATATCACCAACATAAAACATTAGAAAAATCCACTAAGCAATTAATGATTTTCTTGTCTATACAAGCTTCATTAATATTTATCCAAAGTCATAGATTATGATATTTTTATCAAACTTTATATTCACAGATCTAATGGTAAAATTCATTTCATAAATGAACCTTTACTATTTCGCAAACTTTTTGCTTTTGATCTTTGAAAATAAACATATCTGATTGATTTGTGTAGATGCATTATCTAAGATTTCTTTTCATAAAAGAATTCTAAACATTCATTTTTTTTTTATATCACATATGTAACAATGAATTAAATAATGCTTACAGACTTCAGTATGGCAACAAGTGAGAAAATATACTCGCAGTCTACTTTCTCCTATTAGGTATAATCCTTTGCCATTAGTCTCATTTTTGCAAGTAATAAGCCTTTAACTTTGTCATCTAACATGACAATTTGGACTTCAATTAAGTCCTTGTAAAGGTTTAGTCATCTCATAACTCTCCCACTACGATGAGGCTTATCCAATTCATGACTGGGATCCATTTGACTTTCAAATATAATTAAATTGTTAACAACTTTTGTTAACTATTTAGTAGCTTCACTTAGAACTAATTTATTAACACTATCTCACCTTATTAAAGGTTTGTAGTCTTTTATTTGACATTTCTTATAAAATTGATATTTGTCATACAAATACCTTATTCATTTTAAGACTACATAAAAGACCACTTTATACTCCTTAGGGGTGACCTATACTTAGGCCTATCTTTGAACATATGCAAGTTTTTAGGCATGTGTTCAGCATGTGAGCTTAACATTCCCAAATAGTGAAGTGTTGTAAACTAGCTTTACTACTCGTCTATAATCTTTAAAATTGTCTCGTAGACACTTTTAGAGGGAATCATGTTCACCATGCAATCTCTATTGCATTTCCTAACTGGAGTATGGTAATGGTGTGTAACTCATTACTGATGTGACCATGTTAACAAGGTCCTGTTTCTCCTCTTGTAGCACAATTTCACAAAATTGTACTTGGTATTAAGATAATTGGGATAAAAATCCATTTTCTATCAATTAGTTTTAGTACGTAAGGTTCATGTACTTTCTATTATGATCTGATCATAATATCTTGATAGATTTAATTACCTAATCGATTTTTTTTTTTTTTTATAACTTTAGTCTTAATTTTCTTGAACTTTTCAAAAATTTAGACTTATGTTGTATTAGGTAAAGATACTTATACCTTGAATGATCATCAACTAGAGTGATGAAATATTCATGACTTTATTTGACTTTTATATTCACCAGACCACTTGGGTCAGAATGTGTAAGCCCAAAGTATTCTTTGGCGTTCTAGCCCTATCTAATAAAGGTCCAATGATTATCTTGCATGAAAGGCAAGATCTACAGACAGGTAAAGTAATTAACTAACTTTTAGAGAATTACTTCTTACTAGTCTTTTCATTCTATTCAAGTTGATGTTAATCAACCTTAACAGCCAAAATCAAGTATCATCTTTTAGGAGAAAACAATGTCTTTCTATTTTGGATTCTATAATCCTGAATATCTCAGTATTTTGTAGTATAGTATATGTCAACATTTTTAACATATACAAATTGTTCTTATTTTCAGCTGAATGTATTTTCAAACAATTTTGAAAATATAAACTTTCATACTTTAAAGTAATTCATAATATATGAACATTTTTGTAATAAAGTTCGAGAAATTGAATTTCTCTTATGGTTACTAAAAACACCATATTCAGCATTATGTAACAATTTTACTTAATGACATCTTAATGTCTCCCACTACACTAATTGAGATAGGCTTCCTGGTGCTAACTTGTAGAAACTATTCTACATGTTAAGTATTTTCCAAGAATTACATATTAAATGTAATGAAGAATAAATCTTGATAGTAGATCTTTTATCGACTATCTAGGTGGCATTATTTATATTCCACCAAAAATTTAGTAAATCAAATTTACTTTCATTTATATTTTTCTTCTTAGAGGTATTTCAAAAATTCCTCTTATTATGATTGTCCCAGCTAATTTAGGAACTATTTCCTTTTATATAGCTTCAATCATTTGGTTTCTTTTCTTGGAATTTTGTAATACTTAATCTTCGAGATCATTTAGACATTTTTCTAAATTTAGCTTATGTTGACTTCAACATCTCATATGTTGTTGTCATTTTCTTTATCTTCTAAACTTGACATCTAACATGTCAACTAGGAGAGTACATACAAGCTATCTCGTTTACTTTTGATTCATTAATCATGTGCTTCACGAACAATTCGAATAGCATTAGCAATAGGTTTTGAGAACATTTCTCAATAAAGACAAAAAAAAATATTTTACACTACCATTATAGTGTTAATGTTACTTTTCCAAGTAATAAAATTTCTCAATTTTGATTATCAGTAATAAAATTAAAAATTATGAGAGAAACTGACATAATATTGAAATATATATATAATTTAACATCATGCAAACAATTATCCATTCAATTTTAGCATAGAAATCAAATATTTTGTAAAAATGAACCCTATAAATCATTTCTAATGCTATGGTACTTTAGTGAGTTAGAACAAGTGCCGCCGTAGGGTAGGTCAAGTATTCCTTCACTAAACTGAGACAATCTCAACCAAGTATTATACCAGAATAACTCTTATTCTATAATATTTAGTTACCATTAGTTTGGTCAAGGACATCATTAACAACCTTAATAAGCCCTTTGTAAGTGTGACCCATCATTTTAGATCCAGTAGTTTTATCCCAACAAGTGCCGTCGTAGGGTAGGTCAAGTATTGGAAACAAAACTACAATCCTATCATTCTCAGGAGTTCACCCTGATATTGACTCATGCAAACACCTTCCGTAGGGGGACGGTCCAAAAGCCGCCACGAGGCCCCGCATGAATCTCACGATGTGAACTAATGATGGAGACCGTAGGATATGTTGACACATTTCCTTCTCCCACTTACTATAATACTTTCTCAAAAGATTCACCCTGATATTGATCGATGCAAACACCTTCCGTAGGGAGGACGGTCCAAAAGCGGCCACGAGGCCCCACATGAATCTCACGTTGTGAATCAATAATAGAGACCGTTGGATTTTGACATGTGTCCTTCTCCCACTAAGTATTTTGAAATAGGGTTTTCTCTTACTCAGACAAATTAGGCTAATCTCATTTATCTAAGTTCCTCAATCTACCTTTCATAACCCTTATGTTGTTAGATTGATTTTAATGTGAATTACTAAGTTTTTAAACTATTTAAAAATAATAATAACATTTTATGAGCATGCTTAGTGAAAATTAAATAAAATTTGACTAATTCAACTCCCAGGTCGGTTCCCAGTTAGAGGTGTTCTCTTTCGGTCAGCTTAAATACCCCAGTCTAGGCAGAACCTTCCATAGACATAGTTCCCTTATAGTCAATTTTTATTTCAAATTCATTAATCTTTAATTAACTATTAATTACTAGATTAATGAACCTAAGTGAATTTACGCAATGTTTTTAATCTTATTAAAATCTAATTCACTTGGATAATCTTAATATTCTACCATTTTAAACCCTTTTAAAACAAAAATTAAAAGATTATCTTAAATACTAATCCAATTAGAAACAAAAGAAGATAAACTAAATTTAAACTATTTTAAACAATAATCAAGAATATCTTCAATAAAAGGTAAAATTCTAATCTCATTAGGAAAAACATGCATCCTAATTAAGAAAGCAAATATCCTAATTTAATTTTTCAAATATAACAATTATATTTAAAATTAATTAAGATGCATGATAATGTTTAACCTATGGTGAGATTTTAATCTAAATGACATACTTTATGCAACAAACAAACAATTTAAAACATACATCTCATGCATAATTAAATTAAAACTAGCAAAATTGATCAGCATATTTGACATATCCTAAGAAATTGAAAACAATTTAAATTACAATAATTTAAATCCAAGACATATCTTGGTTTTCAATATATAAATAAATAAATAAATAAATAAATAAATAAATAAATATATATATATATATATATATATATATATATATATATATATATATATATATATATATATATATTTATTTATTTATTTATTGATCCACCAAATTTATAGGATTTGAAGAAAACCTAAATTTCTTTTAGTTATCGTCGTCGTCGGAACCAATTTGCTTGAATGTTGCCGCATGAAGATATTGCCTGGACTACTCATGCAATCGGATGAAGTATATCAATTTGAAGCATGTATACTACTCACACATCAACTACCTCTCTCATGAATAAAATATTCATGCAATCTGATTGTTAAGTAGAATATCAAAAAAATATATATATATATATTGGACTGTAAATATTCATGAACTTTGAATGAAAAGCTGCCTTGGAATGCTTGAAGCTCTAGTGAATCACTTCACTTTGTGCATGCATTTACCACCAGTATTGAATTGTTGATAATAACTTCATCCATTAATCACACCCACTGCCGGTCAACTTCAAAAACTTTGAAAAAAAAAACTTTCATGAATGCAAGGGACCGACGGTGATGATCACTTTGAAGACGAACACTTCAATTTCAACCTTTTCACCCAACATCTTCCAAAACTTTGAATTATAGAGGATTTTTGCAATAAATTTGAATGAAAAATACATATAATCCTATACACTTAACGGTTTTTACAGATGATCTAATCAAATTAAAAAAACTTAACACCAAATATGCCAAAACAATCAATTTTCAAATCACAATATATCACATATATGAAAATTAAAATACCCACCATCACAAACTTTAATTCTAAATAAAACTCAAAGAATGCTCTGATACCAATTGAAGGGAATAATCGAATTAAACCCACAGCGGAAGCATATGAATCGTCTTTGATTTATTTAGAATTAAACTAAAATACAAGGGTTAAGCAAACATACCTTAGGATTATCATGGAGATTCTTCTGGCGGGTCTTTATCTCCTCCACAAAATCTTCCTGGCTATGACTCGAATACAGGACCAAGGCTTGTGGGAGCCTCTTGAAAGAAAATCCACAAGGGATTGGAGAGGAAGAGGTCTAGAGAGAATTCTCTAATTCTCTCTATTGAGGAGATGTGTGTTAATAGCTCACCCCTAGGGTCCTATTTATAGTGGTCTAGGGAAGATAATAAAATAATATATTTTAATATCTAATATATTAAAATATATTTATCTAAACAATTTGAATCGTATTCAAACCTTTTAAAATTCTCCTACGACATTTATTTCCTAATTTGAATCCAATTCAAATTTAATAAATATCTTTTCTTTAATGTATCTAATATACATTAATTATTTTCATATTTAATGTATCAAATACAATAAATATATTTTCTTCTTTTATATTTAATATATATAATATATTAAATATTAATTTGAACATTTCAAATTAAATATTAATTTGAACATTTCAAATTTTTCTTTCAACTAAATTGATCTTTTAGTGTTATTGTGAGCTAGCAAGGGGACCTTATGGACCTATAGATTATAAGCTCCAATGATACAAAATCAATTAATTAAACTCTTTAATTAATTAATTTTCATTCATTAACTATAGGTCACTCCACTATAGACCTAGAGTTGCACTCTTATGCACTGTAGGACAAGTTGTGTCCATTGATATAATCACTACATGCAAGTCGATCCTTCACGAGTTGTTCGTAATTACAACTGGGTCAAAAGTCCGTTTTACCCCTATAATTACATCTTGCACCTTAAGTACCACTGATCCTCTAATGAACAATATGTTTATAATCTAATTATAAACTAAGTCCCTCTCGGGCCAGTGAGAGGGTGGGACCCCATTGTTCAAGTCCCGAAATCAGCACTTAAGGGAACTACTCATCTACTTACCCTATATGGGAATGAGTGAATTCCATCTTGTGAGATTATGTTCCCAGCTCCCTATTTAGTCAAGTCCCCAAAATGGTAGGCATATTGAATCGACTACAAAAGCCACTCTCACCCATGCAAATCAAAGGACAAGCCCTCACAGGCAGGAGTTCATAACTCACTCAGGATTAAGATCGAGTCGCATATGATCATCCTGATGAAATATTAATCTTCTCAACTAACGGATTTATAAAGAGAGATTAAGTATTTCGTGGTCCAGTCTTATACAAACTCATTGTATAAGATACCCCCACTCACATGCTCCACATGAATGATTTGGATCAAATCATTTGTAACTATTACAAAGTGGGCCGTATCAATAGTGTTACCAGGATAAGGCACCCAACCTTATCCATATACTATGACCCTTTAGGTTATTTCTTGAACATGATTCTCTCGTATGTCAACCACATACTATTCAAGATTACAATAATAACCTTAGATTTTTCATATAATGGATAATATTAGATTGCAAATAAATAATTAAAATTATTATTAATTATTAAATAAATTATTAATTACGAGGCTTTAGGGCATAAATCCCAACAATTCCTTCGTCATCATCTTCATGAGGGATTGAAAATAGAATACCTTACGGTAAAAGATCCCTACAACTTATGACATAGTTTGAAAGAAAGGTATGATCTCATCAAAAAACTGTTATTCTTCCAAAAGCTCGTTATGACTGGATGCACCTAAGGTTGCAGGATTGTAAATCAGTAAGCAAGTATAATTCCGCATTGTTCAAAATTGAAGTTATGTGAAGAGAAAATTACTGATGAAGATATGTTAGAGAATACATTCTCTACTTTCCATGTCTCGAATATGCTCCTACAACAGCAATATCGAGAGAAAGGGTTTAAAAAATATTCTGAACGTATTTCATGTCTTCTTGTGCTTGAGCAAAATAATGAGCTATTGATGAAAATCATGAATCTCTACCAACCAGAGCAACACCATTCCCTGAGCAAATGTTGTAGTGTCCAATAATCGTGGTCGTGGTCAAGGTCGTGATCACGGTAGAGAAATAAATAATAATTCATTTCGTGGTAGTCTTCATTCAAATTTTAAGAAGACCACAAATACTGATGATCATAAAGGAAAATCTCCTCAAGGAAAGAGTTCTAAAAGTGCCGAAAACCAATGCTTTCGATGTGGCATGAAAGGACATTGGTCTCGTCCTGTCGTACGCTTAAGCACATAGTAGACCTTTATCAAACATCATTGAAGGAGAAAGGAAAAAATGTAGAAGCAAACTTCGCATTTCAAGAAAATGATGTATTTGACCCTTCCAACATGACGCATTTAGATGTTGTTGATAGCACTCAAAAGTGTGCTATTTCTAGGCTTAGATTTGTGTTGGTTTTATATGTTTACAGTGAGCTTTCATGCATTTTTTTGTCTATTTTGTAGATTTTGAGCAATTGGAGCTAATCGGGCTTTTTGGAGCATAATTAAAGCTTAAAGACAAACTTTGGAGCAAAGAAGATAAGTAGAAGAAGTGTTACAAGTGAGAAAGCCCGAAAGGATAGCGTTGAGACGCTGTCCATAGCGTCTCAACGCTATAAGTGAAGCCTTCCAATCTCGAATTCCCGCAGAAGCAGCGTCGAGACGCTGCTTTATAGCGTCTCGACGCCAGAAACGCCCGCGCAAGAGAATTTCCGTCCGTAGCGTCGAGACGCTGTCTACAGCGTCTCAACGCTACCCCGACTCTCCGTGTTTATCATGCGAATTAGGGTACAGCGTCTCGACGCTGTCCCTAGCGTCTCGACGCTGTCCCGAGGATTATAAAAACAAGGTTTTGGCTTCGATCTAAGGGGGGCCATTTTTGAGAGTCTAGAACCCTAATTTCGACAAGAACCATTGTTTTGGGACCTAGAGAGCACTTTGGAGAGCTAAGGAGGAGACTCAAAGCTCGAGATCGCGGGACACCACGACGGGAACGAGTGTTGGCACGCGACGTCCAGTTTTCTTTCTTTTCCCTTTACTTGTTTCTTGAACTTTAGGATTTATTGGACTGAATATTGACTGTAATTTTAAGTATCTTAGACTCTTGGATGATTGTACTTTTAAACTTTGTTTGGTTCTTTGAATTGTATTATATTGTAATGCCTTTTATGCATCTCGAATCAATTTTCTAATCTTTTGGCCATAGCTTTGCATGTTAGGTTAAATTTAGCTTGAGAAAGTAAATTTAACTAAAGAACTTCGATGCATGACTAGAATTAATCTATTGCATGAGAATGAATAGGTTAATATTAGAAGCCATTAAAAGAATTTTATAATGCCATGTTTAGGTGTAGAAATATACCGAGAGGATGATTTACAACTTTACATGAGTTCAATTGGGCTTGAGAGAGTCAATTGCATATTTTAGTAATTCTTGGCTTAAGGTTGTTGCATATTTTACAGTTCTTTAATCAAATTAATAGTTGCACTTCATGTAATGCAATCTTCACTAGTCTCTCTAAATGGTCTCCAACCCTTGTAAATAGTTAACTTAGTTTAATCTTGTTCCAATCTAAAGTTAGGTTCTCTAAATAAAAATAAGCAATAGTAACTGTGATACTTAATTAATCTAAGAAATCCAATCTCTGAGATCGATCCTGGCCATTACTACTACAAATTGTAAAGGTCTGGTCAATAATTTTATTTGATAGAGCCTTCGACAAGCTCTTTTATCAAATTGGCGCCGTTGCCGGGGATTGGCGTATTTTAGTTTAATTAATATTGTGGTAAAAATGCTTAATTTTAATTTAGAGTGTAATTAGTGTAGATAATCTATATTTGGAAAATTATATATGTCCTCTTTTGTGTTTATTCTTATTTTTTACTCTTAATTTTGTCTTTTATTTACTTTTTACTTTGGTCTTGTTGTATTTTGTTCAGGTTCACTTGGTTTATGCCCAGAGCTAGGGAGAATTTGGAACCCTTTGATCCAGAGATAGAGCGTACCTGCAGACGAAACCATCAAATTCAAAGAGAAATGCAAAATCAACAAATGGCGGGTGAACAAGCAGAGGAGCAAAAGGCTATCAGGGACTACTTTAAACCTGTCTTCCCTGCAGAGAGCTCTGGAATTGTTCATGCACCCATCGCTACAAATAATTTCGAGTTAAAAACTGGCCTGATTCAGATGGCGAGGGATAGTGCTTTTCGAGGACATCCTACAGAGGACCCAAACTCACATCTAAAATCTTTCCTTGCTTTATGTGGAACTGTTAAGATTAATGGTGTATCCAACGATTCTATTCGCTTACGTTTGTTTCCCTTTACCTTGCAGGACAAAGCTCGGGATTGGTTGGAGAGCTTAGAGCCTCAGAGTATCACCACGTGGGACGAGCTGGCCCAAGCTTTCCTTACAAAATTTTTTCCACCAGCCAAGACTGCCAGACTTAGAACAGAGATTGGGACATTCAGGCAGTTTGAAGGTGAGTAAATGTTCGAGGCTTGGGAACGATACAAGGAGCTGTTCAGAAGATGCCCACAGCACGGTTATCCTGACTGGCTGCAAATACAGTTGTTTTACAATGGACTGAACGGAACTACGAAAACAATCTTGGATGCAGCAGCTGGAGGAACGATTTTATCAAAGACAGTCACGGAGGCAAGGAATCTACTTGAGGAGATGGCGACCACTAGCTATCAGTGGCCCACCGAGCGCTCAATTACAAAGCCAGTGGCTGGAATCTATGAAATCAATGAGGTAAATGCTCTAAAAGCACAGATGGCTTCTTTGACTAACGCTTTGTCTCAATTATCAGGTCTGGGGAACAATTCTTCGATTGCCTCATTAGCAGCTGCCCAACATCCACAATATGGAGGAGATTTAAGCATGGAGTAAGTCAACTATGTAAACAACCGGGGGTACAACCAGGGCAGCAATCACATGCATAACTCATTACCTACACATTACCACCCAGGTTTGAGGAATCATGAGAATTTTTCATATGCTAACAATAGGAATGTTTTGCAGCCATCTTCGAACTATGCTTCCACATCTCAATCAACAGAAAATAAGCCATCTTTGGAAGACATGATTGGAGCTTTCATTGCTGAATCGAATAAGAGGACGACTCAGTTGGAGGAGAAAATGGAAGACATTGCTTCTGGACATGGGAAGGCTATACAGAACCTAGAAGTTCAGATGAGTCAGATAGCCACCTCTCTGAATGCACTACATAAAGGGAAATTACCCAGTGACACAGAAGTGAATCCTAGGGAGCAATGTAAAGCTATAAGTCTGAGGAGTGGAAAGAATTTGGGAGGACCTGTAAGGCGCCACAACGATGAGGATGAAGAATCACTAGAAAATGAAGACAAGGAAGATACACCTACACAGGAGGCTGCAAAGACCTCGAGTCCAATTCTTCCATCTGTCCTGAATCAGATTCCTTACCCTCAACGTTTCAAGAAGAAAAATTTGAATGCTGAGTTTTCTAAATTTCTCGATTTATTTAAAAATCTTCAAATAACCATTCCTTTTGCAGATGCCTTGGAGAAAATACCGAGTTACTCAAAGTTCATGAAGGAGATCTTAACCAACAAAAGGAAGTTCGAGGCCCCTGAAACTGTATGCATGACAGAAGAGTGCAGTAATGCACTCCACAAGAAGCTACCACCCAAGTTGAAGGATCCAGGGAGTTTTACTGTTCCCTGCACTATTGGTAGTTCTTATTTTCATAGGGCATTATGTGATCTAGGTGCCTCTATTAACTTGATGCCTTATTCTGTGTACAGGACACTAGGTCTTAAGGAACTAAAGCCCACAGGAATCTCTCTTCAATTAGCAGATCGCTCCATCACCCACCCTAGAGGTATAGTAGAGGATGTCATGGTAAAGGTAGATAAATTCTTAATTCCTGCAGACTTCGTGGTGCTCGATATGGAGGGCGACGATGACATTCCCATCATCCTAGGGCGACCTTTCCTGGCCACAGGGGAAGCTTCCATTAAGGTGAAGGAAGGAAAGATATCTTTTCAGGTAAAAGACGAAAAGGTAACTTTCGACATGAGCAAAGTGTTGAAATACCCCTGCGAAATGAGCCAAGGTATGTTTGTAGATGATATGGATAATTTGATTAATGACTTTCAAGAAGTGATGTTAAACAGGGATCCGTTGGAGTGGGTGCTCACCAAGGTTGTCGGCGTGGATTCGTGCAATAATTGATTAACCATTTGAGCCTCGTCTAGCTAAAGACGTTAAAGAAAGCGCTTCTTGGGAGGCAACCCAAGTTTCTTTTTAATTGTTTTTCATTCTAGTATAGGTAGTTGAGTGCCATTTAAATCTCGTTCCCGTTTTGCAGGACCTCGATCGTTTTGGTGTTCTCTTTGTCCCATCTCATGGATCTCGAATGAAGCGATTTTCCCTTCATATCAGGCCAGTATTGTTCACTCATTTTGTCATTGTTTTTGCATGCTTTAGATTATTTTCTTTTACATTGAGGACAATGTTGAGTCTAAGTTTGGGGGTGGGCAGTACTTAGTAGTCCTGATAATTTTGAGCTTATTTTTTCGATTCTAGAGCATGTTCTAGATGATTTCTATTGCATAATCATGACTAAGACAACTTAAGAATTGGTCTAGATGATAGTTTTTGCAATTTTTTCTTAATTCTGAAAGCATGCCCTGAATTGAGTATATTTAAATTTGTCTTAAAATTCCTTGCAACACATTGAGCACATAACCGACTGTCTATTATGTTCGAATGCTTGGGATGATATTATTGAGTCTAGAGGTCGTTGTCACCCCGATAGGCTTAAGAACTGATTACAAGTCGATCTGCATGATGGTTCGTGATTGAAATCTGTGAATGAAAAAAATATATTTGTCTATATTGATTTTTTTTTGCATGTTTAAAGAAATATTTTTGCATGTTTCATCAATAAGCTTTGTTTGAAGTATGGGGATCAAAAGAGCTACCTCCGCTGTGATCAGTTAGGCCATCCATTGAGCAAAAGCTCTGGGTAAGGGTCCCTGCAGTGGAAGTGTGAAAGCTAGGGTCCTTAAGAAAGAAAAAGACAAGTGTGGGAGTTAGTAACTCCTGGTTAAAATATGCTTAAGTAGATTGCTCACTTGACTGTGGGGATGCTAGAAATTGGGACTTAGAGCCAATGTAGGGGGAAAACGAATTAAAGATTCTTTGAAATTGTCAAAAGCTAGTAGAAACTAATAGAGAGGAGGTTAGACACACACACACGCAAGGGATGAACCAGTTTAAATTTAAATTACTTGATGAAAGGGTGTGTTGATGTTTCATTTCCTTGTTTTCTATTATTTGGATCATTCAAGTTAAAGTTGTGATTATGCAATAGAAATTCATTATGTGGTTTTACTCTGTTTTGCTCGAGGACTAGCAAAAATCTAAGTTTGGGGGTATTTGATAGCACTCAAAAGTGTGCTATTTCTAGGCTTAGATTTGTGTTGGTTTTATATGTTTACAGTGAGCTTTCATGCATTTTTTTTTATCTATTTTGTAGATTTTGAGCAATTGGAGCTAATCGGGCCTTTTGGAGCATAATTAAAGCTTAAAGACAAACTTTGGAGCAAAGAAGATAAGTAGAAGAAGTGTTACAAGTGAGAAAGCCCGAAAAGATAGCGTTGAGACGCTGTCCATAGCGTCTCAACGCTATAAGTGAAGCCTTCCAATCTCGAATTCCCGCAGAAGCAGCGTCGAGACGCTGCTTTATAGCGTCTCGACGCCAGAAACGCCCGCGCAAGAGAATTTCCGTTCGTAGCGTCGAGACGCTGTCTACAGCGTCTCAACGCTACCCCGACTCTCCGTGTTTATCATGCGAATTAGGGTACAGCGTCTCGACGCTGTCCCTAGCGTCTCGACGCTGTCCCGAGGATTATAAAAACAAGGTTTTGGCTTCGATCTAAGGGGGGCCATTTTTGAGAGTCTAGAACCCTAATTTCGACAAGAACCATTGTTTTGGGACCTAGAGAGCACTTTGGAGAGCTAAGGAGGAGACTCAAAGCTCGAGATCGCGGGACATCACGACGGGAACGAGTGTTGGCACGCGACGTCCAGTTTTCTTTCTTTTCCCTTTACTTGTTTCTTGAACTTTAGGATTTATTGGACTGAATATTGACTGTAATTTTAAGTATCTTAGACTCTTGGATGATTGTACTTTTAAACTTTGTTTGGTTCTTTGAATTGTATTATATTGTAATGCCTTTTATGCATCTCGAATCAATTTTCTAATCTTTTGGCCATAGCTTTGCATGTTAGGTTAAATTTAGCTTGAGAAAGTAAATTTAACTAAAGAACTTCGATGCATGACTAGAATTAATCTATTGCATGAGAATGAATAGGTTAATATTAGAAGCCATTAAAAGAATTTTATAATGCCATGTTTAGGTGTAGAAATATACCGAGAGGATGATTTACAACTTTACATGAGTTCAATTGGGCTTGAGAGAGTCAATTGCATATTTTAGTAATTCTTGGCTTAAGGTTGTTGCATATTTTACAGTTCTTTAATCAAATTAATAGTTGCACTTCATGTAATGCAATCTTCACTAGTCTCTCTAAATGGTCTCCAACCCTTGTAAATAGTTAACTTAGTTTAATCTTGTTCCAATCTAAAGTTAGGTTCTCTAAATAAAAATAAGCAATAGTAACTGTGATACTTAATTAATCTAAGAAATCCAATCTCTGAGATCAATCCTGGCCATTACTACTGCAAATTGTAAAGGTCTGGTCAATAATTTTATTTGATAGAGCCTTCGACAAGCTCTTTTATCAGTTGCTGACTTCTTTCAATCTTCTAGAGAGAGATTTGATGCAATTGAAGGAGTAGGAAATACTTCATATGAAAATGTCCAATATTAGTGTTGCTTTTAATTTCAGTATCTTTCTTATATGTATTTCTAGTGTAAGTTTGTTTTTTTTCTTCTTCAAGTTCAATTCTAAAACTTGTTGTATTCGTTTTTTTTAAAATGAAGAATCATGACCACTTCTCATATTTTAGCTTATCTAAAGATGAACAATGAAGATTTATGCTTGGTAGATAGTGCAACTACGCACACCATACTTAAAAGTAGAAAATACTTTTACAAATTGATAATGCTTGAAGCATATGTCAATACTATATCAGGTTCTACCAATTTGATTGAAGGTTTTGGAAAAGCAAACATTATCTTGCCTAGAGGAACAAAATTCACAATTAATAATGCTTTGTTTTCTAGAAAATAAAAAAAAAAAAAAACTTATTGAGTTTCAAAGATATACGTAGTAAAAATAATATAGAGTGTCTCTATATCACATCTATTGTTTCACATGAAAAACGTATATTAGAAATACTGCCTGCTTTTTCTTTTGGATTATATTATACTCATATATGAGTAATTGAAACCTATGCAACAATGAACCTGAAGTTCATGAATCTAATATATTCACTGTTTGGCATGATCGATTGGGTCATCCTAGGTCAATACTGATGAAAAAAATTATTGAAAATTCACATGGACATCCATTAAAGAACCAGAAGATTTGTCAAACCAATGAATTGTTATGTGTTGCTTGCTCTCAAGGAAAATTAATTATTAGACCATTACTAGATAAAATGGGAATTGAATCACTTACATTTTTGGAATGAATCCATGGTGATATATGTGGACCTATTAACCCACCAATTGGACCATTTAGACATTTTATGGTTCTAATTGACGCATCTAGCAGATGACCTCACATGTGTGCAAAAGTAATCAAGCAAGTAGCTAAAAGTTTATTGTAAAAAAAAAAAGTAGCTCAAATTGAAGGATAAGAGAAACTTTTCAACTCTTATGCGCTCGAAGAAAAAAATATAAACCATATTAAAAACAAATAAAATAAGAAAGGAAATTATAGGAATTTAAAATCACCAATGCATTCACCTTAGATTTATCACTATCAAAGTATTTTCAATTACATATCTTTCTCTCAATCATAGTTAAACTTCAGAATTAAATAAAAGGCAAAATACACTTTTGGTCGCTAAGGCTCGAACTTAGTGTCTATTTGGTCCTTAAAGTTTTAAAATGAACACTTTAGTCTTGAAGTTTGGAAAATAAATATAAATAATCCCTATCATGGGTAATTTTGGACCTAAAGAATAAGTCCAAAAAGGAAAGAAGAAATCATGAGCAAAACCAATATGAAATGCATGTCCCTAGCCCGTAGTGTTTTTGGTTGGTCCGATTCGGTTTTCTCCTGACCCAATTCGAGAAGGAAATGGGAAAATCTTAGGTTATTCCCCATATAAATACTATTTTGCAACCTCACGAATATAAGCTCTTCCTTATACTCAAAACCCTTGCTACACTCAAATTCTCTTATTTAACTTAAGCATCAGAGCCTGTGTAGCAAGCACCATACCGGTGTGCAAATCTTTCTCTTTTGCAGGCCACATCTTCTCCAGAAATACAAATTTATCATTGACGTCACGTGAAGGTCAAGTGAGATTTTCCCCTATTTGGATTTTGGCATCAATAGTTGGCACTGTCTGTGGTGAGGAGGAATTTTATAAAAGATTTGCACACCAGATTCAAATATGAGTAAAAGGATGGAAAAGGTCAACCATGTTCCCGCGATCCTCCCTCTAGTGATGAATATCCTCAGCCTCATCCAGAGGAAGGACGATATGAGGATTACCACTCCAAAAACCTCATAAACAAACCTTCCATGTTTATGCAATCCTCCTTCCAATGATGGGGTCATATACACCTCATTCAGAGAAGGAACAATTCGAGAACAAATTGGAAACAACGAATAGAAGAGCAGACATCAGAAGCTAGGTCGACGCTGACCAGCATTCATTAGCCAAGCCTGATCCTACTTTTTTAGTTGAAAAAGAGTTTGAATTGAAATAAGCTCCCGACAGTATAAAGAAGAATGAGGTCGAGCCAAGGCCAAGGTGAGAGTTGAGGCCAAGACAAAACCCTAGGAAGGTTGAAAATAGTTGAAAAAGATATGTATACTCAAGCAAAATTTCCCTACAAGTATAATCCTACTTAAGTAGAGGGCTAGACAGAGGATATGTCTCCTCATTAAATAAAAAGTAAGACAGGGGATATGTCTCTCTATCAAACAAAAAGTAAAACAGATGATATGCTTCCCTATCAAATAAAATGTACGATAGAGATATGCCTTCCTCTTAAACAAAAAGCAAAATTAACAACCAATAATGAAAGTCATTGTTGAGGAACTTAATTAGAACTCAATGAGTCTTGCAAAATGGGGGGTTGGGTCAACCCACTCTTAGTTAAACTCAAATCAAGGAAAGTTGGATGGAAAACTAGGGGTTTGGACCAACCCACTCCTAGTTTAACCCAAATTTACAAAGTCGACTTAAGTTTGTTCAACCTAAGAGTTCAACATAAGCTTACAAGGATGAATCAAAGGCCAAAGGCTCAAAATGAGCACCTCAGCCAAGCCCAAGTTAGCTGAGGTGGCCTAATTTCCTTCTGGTTTAATACAAAAGTGTCTCACTTGAACCTCCAGCTCTATCTCCCTTGATATTGGAATCATCATAATCCACATGAGGATTATCACACATAAAAAGAAATCTAGTATGTAGAAATTCAAAATCTTAATCAAAATAGTGACAAAATGCCCTATGAGTTCAAATTTATCCAATCCAAGATCCAACCTAGGCTTGAAAGAGTCAAGCCCAAGGCCTAAAACTTAAATTGTCACCTTGGTAAGGTCTAGGATTGTTAAAGCCAAGGTGGCCTAAGTTATCGAGGCCAACCTATGCTTGAAAGAGTCAAGCCATGGGTCCAAAGCTCAAAATGGCACCTTGGCCAAGTCCAAGAGGATCAAGGCTGAAGTGGCCTAAATACAACAAAACCCACAACCCAAATTTGAGTCAAACTCTTTTGGTTGGATAAGAAGTGGATTGAACCCTTCTTACTTGAAGATTAATCTGATTCATCAAACTTATTTCAAAGTTTGAAAAAGTTTCTAACCTATCTAACGAGACCCAGGGGATAACTAGACCTTAAGAAAGTTGAAGAAGATCCCTAGCTACATAATTCAAGTCACCTCACAATAGATTGTAGGGATCGTAACTTGAAAAAACAATATCATGCAATCGCAGAGATGTTAGGACCATCATGCAGTAGATTTGGGTGGAATGAAGAATTTAAGTGCATAGAGGCAAAGAAAGACGTGTTCAATGAGTGGGTAAAGGTACGGATCAATGGTGACAATATACTTGGCACATGGGATTGTGTAACCCTAATTAATGTGATGTTTTCATGCAGAGTCATCCTGCTGCGAAGAGGCTGAACAACAAGCTGTTTCCCCACTACGATGATCTCGCCTTTGTATTCAGGAAGGATCGGTTGACAGGGGCAGGTGCAGAGACCCCCAGGGATATGGCATCAAATACAACTAACATCGAGTAAAACGACGTGCATCTAGGTGGTTCACAGGAATATTATGTCTCGATACCTCCCATGACATAGCCAGTAGTGGACCGATCACAGGAGGACATGTAGGAGACACCCACGAGTCGACACAACACAACCGAGACGTTTTTTAGGGGGAGTAAAAGAAAGCAATGCGTATAATTTTGAAATGGTGGAAGTTGTATGCGATGCACTGGCAATGTAGAACACTCACATGAAGACAATTGCACACTAGCCGAAAGAGAACCATGCAATGGGGTTCGAGTACCGCAAATAAGATTTAGACCAGCTGTACCAAGTTCCAGGGCTTTAGAGTCCAGAAATAGTCTGCCTTATGAATATAATCTTCACTAATGTCATGGAGATTGAGAGCTTCCTATCCGTCTCAGCGGAGTTGAAGTGGGAATACTGTTAGTTCCTCCTCAGCAAACATAGTTGATCGCCCTTCCTTATAGACCTAATTTTTTTTATATACTTTAAAACTATTTTTTTGGTAATTGTAAATGATGGTTTTTGGGCTTAGGCTGTATGTGGCCAACATATATTTTTTGTGTGTGTGAATTATAACTCCATCACTAGGGTTTTTTTTTTTTTTTGTTGGAAAATTTATTTCAGTATGTACGAATCATGACGTTCCTTTATTTCATTAACCAATGAATTACATCATGAATTTCATTCAATTGTGTGCATATTAATAAAAAAATAAAATGATACTGAAATTTAAGTATTATTAATGAAGCAAAATTTATGGTTAATAGGAAATTAATATTTATTAGTTCATTTTATAATTTTAATTGTACAATAGAACAAAAAATGTCAGAAAAAAAAACAGTCAAAAAAAAACACAGACTATCTAAACTCATGTTAAAGAAATATGCACCCCAAACGCAGACTACTATAATCTAGACTAAAATAGTCTGCACCTCAAACCCAGACTATTATAACTCAAACTAAAATAGTCTGTACCCCAAACACAGATTATTATAACCCACAAACTATTATAACCCACTCGTGCCCCAAACACCTCCTTAGTTTTTTTTGTTTTTGGTTTTTGAAAATTAAGCCTATAAATACTACTTTCATTTATGAGTTTCATTGTTTTGTTATATGTTTTTTACATATGTTTTCAAAAACCAAGCCAAAATTTGAAAACTAAGAAAAGTAGTTTTTAAAAACTTATTTTTGTTTTTGGAATTTGGCTAAGAATTTTCAAATGTTTTTCTTAAGTAAGATAACACGCATTGTAGAGAAATGATGAGAAAATAAGCACAAATTTCAAAAACTAAAAGCTAAAAACTAAGGTCCCGTTTGATAACCATTTGACTTTTGATTTTTGGTTTTTGATAATTAAGCCTATAAATTCTACTCTCACCTATGGTTTTACTTGTTTTGTTATCTACTTTATACCTATGTTTTCAAAAACCAAGTCATGTTTTGAAAACTAAAAAAAATAATTTTCAAAAACTTGTTTTTGTTTTTAGAATTTGGCTAAGAATTCAAATGCTTCCTGAAGAGAGATGAAAACTATTGTAGAGAAATTGAGAGAAAACAAGCTTAATTTTCAAAAACCAAAAACTAAATGGTTATCAAACGGGACTTAAATAGTTATCAAACGGACCTAAAAAAAAGTAGTTTCCAAAATTTTATTTTTGTTTTTAGAATTTGGTTAAGAATTCAAAAAAATATGAAACTCATTGTAGAGAAATGAGGAGAAAACAAACACAATTTTCAAAAACTATAAACCAAAAATCAAGCTAGTTATACAGAATAGCACCCAAAATAGCAATTATTCTCATTCATTTGATAAAAAACCATGCTCTTTCACCGAAAACAGAAATTATTCACACGAGTCAAAATCTTGCATCAACATAAAGATTTAAATGCATGAACTCTTTTTCTAAGTTCTGAGATTATTTTCATATTTATATCTTTTTCTTTATATATATATATATATATATATATATATATAATATGTTCTAAGAATTTCAATTGAGATTTTTGGTGATTGCAATTGATCTTTTTAATATAGGGAAAAAGTACCTTTTTAGTTCTCAAATTTTGAGTTTATCATTTTGGTCACAAAGTTTGGAAATATTTCATTTTTACCCCTTTGTTTTGAGTTTTAATATCCATTTGACCTATTGGTTTCAAAATGCTACACTTTTTACATTGAGTTTTGAGTTTAGTTCTCACTTAATGCCTATATTTAAATATTACCCTTTTACCCATAAATTTTCGCTAATACTCACTTTTAGTCTCTGACTTAACGAAAGTGTTAATACCCCTAACATAATACTGACTAAGATGTTAATGGGTTGTATCAAGAAGAAAAGGTGGGGATGTGGTGTATGAGAAGGAAAAGAGAGAGAGGGAATAGTTGGTGGCTAGAAAAAGTAAAAGTGTAACATTTTGAAATCTATTGGCCAAATGAAAATTAAACTCAAATTTCAAAAGTAAAAATATAACATTTTGAAACCTAGAAACCAAATGAAAATTAAACTCAAAACTAAAGGATATAAGTGTGACATTTTGAAACCTAAACCAAATGGAAATTGAACTTAAAATTTAAAGAGCAACAAAACATTTTCCCCTTGAAATCTTTTTAGTATGTTTTTACACATGCAATCACACTTATGTTTTATGGGCTTTTTTTTTTATTAATATTGTGGATTTTCAAACTTATTATAAAAATATTATATTTTCCAAACTATTTATATTAATATTGTTGTTTTAATGGCGTGGAGGATGGTCGTCTCTTAAGAGACAACCATCTATATGTGGCTTGATGGTCATCCTCCCGCGTATAGATGGTCGTCTCTTAAGAGACAACCATCTATATGTGGCTTGATGGTCATCCTCCCGCGTATAGATGGTCGTCTCTTCAAGAGACGACAATGTCGTCTAGATTTTAAAAAAAAAATTGGTGAATGGTCCTCTCTTCCATCACAGAAATTTTAATAATTATGCAGTTGACATATTGGTCAGCTGATCACTCTAAAACATAAGGGGCCTAGGTTCGAGCATTGTGGAATGCAATTTTCAACTATTTATTTCTTTTTTTCCTCCGCTTTCTCTCTTTCTTTTTTTCCTTCTATTTTTTTCTTTCTTTCTCCTTTTTCTTTCTTTTATTTAAATCAAATAAGATATCTTCCATTTTTTATTAATATTTGAAGTAAATTGAATATTCTATTGTAATTTATTCTTTTTTTAAGAAATTGAAATTTATTTTAAGTATTAACTATTTAAATATTATATTGCAATTGACTTTGGGAGAAGAACAACTTCGTTTACGTCATTTTGAGTTGATTTTAAATAAAATGATCACGTTATTCAAAATTATCATGTAATTCTTTCTAAATAAATATAGAAATACGAGAGAATGAAAAATCACTCATATTAGAAAATAAAATATTTAAATTGTTGGAATAGAAATTTTGACCAACCCAAAATTGCCACGTCATTACCTAACATTGATGACGAAATTATATTTAATTTGGGATTAATTAAATTTGCAGAGATTCCTAAATTAAATTATGGCGAATCCAAGTACACAATTGAGTTATTTGAAATTTGGAAGACAAAAGCCCAAATTGAAGGCCTCAATTAGCAAAGTTCAAGCTCAGTCCAAAAGGGCTGACCCAAATTCAACCAGGCTCGATCTAGGGGCTAGGCCCAAAGTCAACCAGACCCAGTCCAAAAGGGCTAGCCCAAAGTCAACCAGGCCCAATCCAAAAGGGCTGGCCCAAAGTCAATCAAGCCCAATCCAAGTGGTTGGCCCAAAATCAACTGGGCCCAGTCCAATAAGTCCAAGCCCACCTAGAGCCCTTGAGGAACTCTATAAATAGAGAGCTTCCTCCTTCATTTCAAAGGGTTAGAATTGAAGAAGCTCAGAGAGAATTCAGAAACAAAGTTTTGAAGTCTCCAGAAGCTCCTAAACATCAAATATCTTCTGAACAAAGAACACTTCTTGAAGATCAAGAACGATCCAAGAAGATCAACAAGCCGAAGATTTTCAATAAGCTACAAGCTGAAGACCTTCAACAAGCTACATGCCGAAGACCTTCAACAAGCTACAAGCTAAAGACCTTCAACAAGCTACAAGCCGAAACCCTTCCACAAGCTACAAGCCGAAACCCTTCCACAAGCTACAAGCTGAAGACCTTCAACAAGCTACAAGTTGAAGACCTTCCACAAGCTCAAAGCTGAAGGCTTTTCCACAAGTTCAAAGTTGACGATTCAATCTCGAGAATAAGCGTTCCAGCCCTCGAGTCAAGTATACAACTAGAGAAAGAATCAGAGGATCATACATTAGAGATTGTACTAACTATACTGAAATTAATACAAATCAAGTTCATTCCACGTATTAAATTTCCTTTGTTGAAATTTCGTGTGAACATAAATAATTAATTATTTGATTTTAAATAAAAAAAATAAAAGAAAGAAAAAGAGAAAGAAAAAAAAAATTGAAGGAAAAAAAGAAAGAGAGAAAGCGGAGGAAAAAAAGATATAAATAGTTGAAAACTGCATTCCACAATGCTCGAACCTAGGCCGTTTATGTTTTAGAGTGATCAGCTAACCAATATACCAACTGGCAGAATTATTAAAATTTCTGTGATGGTCGTCTCCTGAAGACCATCACAGAAATATACCAATTGGCATAATTATTAAATTTTCTTTTTTTCCTTCGCTTTCTCTCTTTCTTTTTTTCCTTCCGTTTTTTTTTCTTTCTTTCTTTTTTTCTTTCTTTTATTTAAAATAAAATAAGACATCTTCCATTTTTTAAATATTTGAAGTAAATTTAATATTCTGGATGGTTTTCAAAAGACGACTGTTGGAATAGAAATTTTGGCCAATCAAAATTTGCCATGTCATTAATTTAAATTAGTGGCAAAATTATTTATTTAATTAGGGATTATTTAAATTTTCAAGTATCCCTAAATTAAATTAAAGTAAATCCCAATATGCAATTGAGTTATATGAAATTTGGGCCAATTTTAGACTAAGTCCAAATAGGAGGCCCTAATCCAGCAAAGTCTAGGCCCAAAGTTAATAAGTCATAGCCCATAAGGCTAGGCCCAAGGTTAATCAGGCTCAGTCTAAGGACCAGGCTCAAAGTCCACCAGGCCCAGTCCAATAGTCAAGCCCAAGCTCATCTGGAGGCCCTGGGGAACTCTATAAATAGAGAGCCCCTCCTCCATTTTGGGGGTCAGAAATTTGAGATCTCAGAGAGAATTTAGAAACAAAGGCTAGAAAACTCTTTGAGCTCTTGAAGATCAAACACCTCCTGAACAAAGAACACTTCTTCGAAGATCAAGAACACTTCTTCGAGACCCCAAGAATCCATTGAAGCTTCAATCTCGAGAATAAGCTCTACAGCCCTCGAGTGAAACATACAAGCAAGAGAGAGAATCAGAGGATCAAGTATTAGAGATTGTATTCCACTACATTCAAAGTTATACAAATACAAAAGTTTCATTTGCACGTGTTCTTATTTCTTTGTTGAAATTACGTGCGAACAACGACCATCCACCAATTTTTTTTAAAAAAATTAAGATGACATGGTCGTCTCTTAAAGAGACGACCATCATCCATGCCATTAAAATAACAATATTAATATAAATAGTTTGGAAAATATAATATTTTTATAATAAGTTTGAAAATCCACAATATTAATAAAAAAAAAATCCATGTTTTATTGCCATCAAATTCATTATTTCTTCTTGTCCAAAAAGAAGTCTTTTTCTTTTTTTGTCAACCTTAACCATGGTATTAAAAAAATAAAAAATATTTTTTTTCTCCGCACGTGTGGGGGAGACACCGTGGCAATCCCCTTCGCCGTTTCGATAGAAAAAAGGATAATTCCATTTGATTTCCGCACCTTCTTCCTCCTCCACTGGACTGTCAGCCCCTTTCATCATCAACCATTTCCTCTCTCTCTCATGAGAAGCTGAATTTCTTCCTGCAGAATCAAACTCTTCCATGGCGAAAATCCTAATTTCATCCTCACCCTTCGTTGGTTCTTCTCTCCCATCTCTCTCTCGCCATGGTCGTCTCCACACTCTTCCTCACCGGAGACACGTCGCCACCAGAGTCAATTTCAGCTTCCATGAGCTTCCCCCCATCCATACCTTTGATTCCGCCTTCAATTTTGAGGCAATTGTTAGCAGAGCCGAAGGCCTGCTCTACACACTTGCTGACGCAGCGGTTGCAGTGGATTCGACTGTTTCAGGTGGCGCGGCATCGAGTTCCGCTGATACCGCGGTGCAGAAGAATGGTGGATGGTTTGGATTCATCTCCGAGGCCATGGAAGTCGTTCTTAAAGTAAGCTTTCGCATTAATAAACTCGCCTTGTTTAACTGATCATTCAATTCATCCGAGTGCTTCTTAATTACTCTACTGAGGAAAAGAAAAGTATGAGATGTATTTTGTATGTATTGAGTGTTGGAAATGGTAATTCTGAAGTTTCAGGGTCAACGAATATCTTTACAAGTCGGATGATTAAAGATTCTCATAAGTAAGCATCAGAATGCCTGTATTTTTGAGATTCTTGGGGTATGGTTGATATCAAGCACCACAAAAGTGAAATTGTCACATATTAGAGGAACAATAAATATGCTGTCACCTTTTTTGGCTTTTTCTAGAATTTGCATTTCTGTTTTTCGATGTTGCTCTGTGACTGGACGATGAAACGAAATTTTGACGTGCCAATTAAACTGTGTCAGGTGTTGAAGGATGGACTTTCGGCGGTGCATGTACCATATGCATATGGATTTGCAATTATATTACTTACTGTTATCGTTAAAATTGCAACTTTTCCTCTCACCAAGCAACAGGTTAGTTGGTTATGCCAATGACAGTTGAAAAGGGAATCTCTTATGCAGTTACAAATTTTGCATGATCTGATGATGTATACTCTTCTGACGGGTGCATTTCCGCATTGGTATAGGATTACTAACGAGTAATGAATGCTTTTGTGGTTTGTAGGTCGAGTCAACATTGGCTATGCAAAATCTTCAACCAAAGATTAAAGCCATTCAACAAAGATATGCAGGCAATCAGGTGAGGCATTTCTTCCTTTATGGAAGCTAACGAACTATTGAGCTTGGATTGAGGGGATTTTCCTCTCTTGTTTTGTTTCAATTATAAACTAACTCCTTCCTTCTATCGTATTATTTTCTCTATTTTTAAGGAAAGAATACAACTTGAGACATCACGGCTTTATAGACAAGCTGGAGTTAATCCTTTGGCAGGTACAAAGCACTCACGAATCTGCTTTTTCCTTGTTTTTTCACGTGCTTTTTTTTTTTCTTTTTAATAACTGGGAGTTGTAGCTTTGCTCCCCTATACCCGGGGGCACCCGTTCCCATCTCAATGCTTGGACCCGAGAGACAACAAGGGTTTTTATTTATTTTATGTGCTCTTGTTCATAACCGTATTTTCATTTTTATGATCTTTCTTTTTGTCTATGCGTACTTCAAAGTCCTCATTAGTATCATGTATCTGTAGGGTGTTTCCCAACTTTGGCCACCATACCAGTCTGGATTGGACTATATCAAGCCCTTTCTAATGTGGCAAATGAGGTAATTGAACTTGGTTTTGTATGGTCATCGATGATTATTTAGGTCACTTGGCAGTTGGCACATAACTAATTTGTTTTTTCTGATGTTGCTAATTCTTGAAGGGATTATTCACTGAAGGTTTCTTTTGGATTCCCTCTCTTGGTGGACCAACTACTATTGCTGCTCGACAGAGTGGAGCTGGAATCTCTTGGTTGTTTCCTTTTGTGGTAAATTGAACTCCACATTTTTATGACTTATGTTGCCTGAATTTTGATTGCTCCCCATTTTTAAATTTTCTTGATAGTTATTAGCTAAGAAGCACGGACACGGACACGGACACGGGACACGGACACGACACGACACGGACACGGCGACACGCCAATTTCTAAAAATGTAGGACACGGACACGTTGGGGACACGTTAGGGACATTATTATTTTTTATTTTTTATTAGATAATATTAAAAGATGAAACCCAAAATTCTTTTTTTAATTAACTATTAATATAAAAAAAATGTGAATGAAAATTTAATTGGCCATTGAATTTAGTTTAAAATTTAATGTACATAAAACTCAGTTAAATCAACCACCAAAAAAAACCCAGTTAAATCAGCCCACTTAAACACAATAAAAACATTAAAAATCAATCTTACCCAATAAAGACATTAAAAGTCAATCTTACCCACTTAAACCCAATCAGCCCATAAGGCCCAAGCTTACCCATTAAAAGTGCACAAAGTAAAATTTATTTAAAAGTCTGTAATTTAAAAGACTTAACCCTAATATCTCTCTTTCCCTCCGCCGTTTCTTCTTTCCTTCCCTCCCCCCCCCCCCCCCCCCCCTTCTCTTCCTCTCTTCGATTTTGCTCCCTCCCTCCCTCTCTCCCTCGATTCTACTTTCCATTCCTCTGTTTGATTTCCCTTCCTCTATCGATGATGGACTTCATCACCGAGGCCTCTGCCAACGCCGCCTCCCTCCCCCGATTCTGCTTTCCATTACTTTGTTTTCTATAGATGATAGGCTTCGCCGCCGACCACCTCAACGCCATTGTTCTGCTGCCGATCACCTAAAAGATTTGGGTATTTGAATGGAGTGTCCGTGGCGTGTCTTTGGCGTGTCCACCACGTATCCGAAATTAGAAAAAAAAAAAAAAAAATGAGACACGTAATTTTGCGTGTCGGACACGTGTTCGGAGGGTGTCCGAACGTATCCGTGTCCGACACGTGTCCGACACTGACACTTTGTGAAAAATGACGTGTCCGTGCTTCTTAGGTTATTAGATTACATGCGGTTCCATCTCAAAATCAATTGACAATGAGAGGAGTAACATATGCATCTTATTAAGAATGTGAGGTCTCCCCATCTTTCGTGGGATCCTCCATATGCCCTCTCAAGATGGTGTCTCTTTAGGTTCACCATTCTTGGGCCCGATCCCAATTCTTGGACCGAATATCCGTTTGTGTTCATGGGCTCTGATACCATATTAGATAAACATGGGGTTCCATCTCAAAACCAATTGGCAATGAGAGGAGTAACCCACGGATCTTATTAAGAATGTAAGGTCTCTCAATCTTTCCAATGTGGGATCCTCAATACGCTCCCTCAAGATGGTGCCTCTTTGGGTTCACCATTCTTGGATCGGATCCTAATTTTAATTTTTGGACCGAATATCCATTTGGGTTTTATGGGCTCTGATACCATATTAGATTATATGGAGTTCTATCTCAAAACCAATTGACAATGAGAGGAGTAGCTGATGTATCTTATAAATTGTGAGGCATCTCTTCATTTTTCTGATGTGGGGTCCTCAACAATAGTTGTCTTAGTAAATCTCACTTGCCTGATACCAGAACTTGATTTTGATGCTAATTGTTGAACAACTAATGTAATCTCCCAATCTTAAGTGAAAATTGTCTGTTTTTAAGGATGTTCACACGACACACGGTACTTTGCTTTCATGCTTCTTAAAAATTGTGGATGTAAAATTTTAAGCTTCATCTTTTCCACTTTCTTTGCAAATAAATACCCATAAGCGGTTGCTTTGTTTATTTTCTTCTTGATAAGGTACAAAAATGTATTCTCTTCGAGATAGGAAACAAAAATTGTTTTTCCATTAGATTACAGTAGAAATAGTGTTCAAGAGCCCCTTAGTCTCTCCCAAAATTCAATCTAAGTTGGATTTGCTATTGCTCAATCGTGAGTACCTCTTATTCTTATAGGAATCTGATGATAAGACTTGGAAATTGTATTGGAAGATCAATAAGAAAATACAGCAAGATAGTACCAAGTAATTGGAGGTACTTGGACCCTCCCCTTGAGTTCTCAAGACTAAACTTCCACAATTTTCCTACCTCTCTCAAAGCCTGACCCTTCTATTTATAAAAAATTCTCTAACAGCTCCTAACAAACTAACTTGCTAATTAATATATTACCTCTTGTTATTAAGTCCAAGAAAATTTTCCCGAGGTACAATTTATTTCCTCCCTGCAGTTTCTTATCCCCGCATATCTCTTCTGCTAACAGAATCTACCCTTGGCCTTGGCTTTAACTGTAGTTGTATGTAGCTCTAACAAACTTTGCCCTTTTCCCATGTTGCCTCTGGCCTTTAATATTTTGTAAGTTTGTAGTATTGAGGGCTTATTACCTCCTTTTTCATCATCATTATGATAGTGCAACATAATTATGTTTCTCTTTGTAGCCGATTTTTTTGTGGCATAGGATTATTGTGATAGGCTTCACCCTTCTAAGCAGTTCTCAGTTTCTGGGGCTGATTTTCACTTTCATCTGTCCAAGGACTGGGGACATTGGGTTTGGGACCCCAATTTTTCCGTGGGTTGTCTTGTTGGTCTTTCTTCCATGCCCCCCTTCCTTCTAGGCACTCATATTTTTTCTCGTTGCAGAAAGTGTTAGAATTTCTGAATAGGTTAAAGTTTTTGCTTGGCATGCCGTTGGGGTTGTAGTACTGTGTTCTTTGCAAGAATTCGTTTAAAGATTTGGATCATACTTTTTGTTGTAGATGTTAGTTTACGCTTTCAATTTCGGAGTTCTTTTTGGAGTCATTTGACATATGTTTCGCTCATAATAAAGATTGTTCTTTAATGATGAGGTCTTGTTTCACTCTTTGTTTCGGCACAAAGAAAGAGTTCTTGGGGTGCAAGTTACTTTTGTTTTTGTAGTTTTATTAAGCATTTGGCTCGAGAGGAATAGAAGAGATTTTAAAGGTGTTGAGAGATTCGAGGGAAGTTTGATCTTTAGCAAGATAAAATGCATCACTATTTTTTTTTTTTTTTAAATTTTCCAAAACAAGAAATGAAACATTTCATTGAAAACATGAAAAGAGACTAATGCTCAAAAGATACAAACTCCACGAGGAGTGAAAACAAAAGACAATAAATAAAAGAAAGCACAAAGGAAATATGAAAGCATCCCAAATAAGACATAAATCAAAGTAGGACAAATCAACAAAGGTCTTGGAGAGAAAACACCAAGATGAGACTTGAAATCTTGCATAATCAAATCGAACAAACCAAGGAATATACTTTTCTTCGAAGATTCTTGAAAACCTAACAATCCACAAAACTATCCAAACGGAAATGTAGCCTTCACTTTCTTCAAAGTAGAATAGACCTCTTAAATCCATCACTATGGACATCTTTTTCTGAGGATTTTTATAACTATCCGTTGCACCTTTTTTTTAGGATGATCCCTTTTTTGTATCTATAGTATGTAAGTTTTGTTTTGGCTCCATTTGGTTGGGTTGTCTTTTTTTGTAGGCTTGTAAGTACTCTTTTCATTCTTATTGGTTTTTCGATTTCATCTTCACATCCATTACAATTTTTTAGTTCTTCTCTTTTTAAAATACTTTTGTTCAATAAAGTTGGTCTCTTCCAAGGGGCGGCCCCATTGGTAAGGACGTGGGGTCTCTTGGTCATATTGGCTTAGAGGTCTCAGGTTCGAGTCCTAGGATGATGTCAATTAAACAGTCAATCTAGATAATATATGTAACATAATTCAAATTTTATGTGTTAAGCCAATTATCATGTGTTGGCTTGAGACTATATTGAGCCAAATATCGAAGACATGTAAGGCTCATATTTTGTACATGAAGGCATTAATACCACTGGCTTAATGGAAAATCCTAAATCATACTGTGGGCTTTACCCTTGCACCCCCAATGAGGTCCGTGTTTGTAGTAGAGGGATTGGGTCAATGGTTCGAGAACAAAGTCCAACATAGACTTCAATTTTTCTCACAATAAAAAGTTGTACCATGAGCTTTTGGGTCGGGCCAAAAATTCAGGTCACAAATCATAACAACAATTATGTTAAGATCTCTTTCTCTCTTTGGCCCCTCCCTTGCCTTTCTCATCCCTAATCTCTAATAATATGATTTTTTTATAATTATTATTATTTTTAATTAATCTTAACCAAAGTTATGCTCCTTGCTATCCAGAATACACTTCTTTCGTGGGGGAAGGGGGAGGACTATGATAATGAGATCAATGTTTCATATAGACTTTTTCATCATTCCTTAGTAGCTTTAAAACTCTATTCTGAAAATACTTTTGTCCAATAAAGTTGGTCTCTTCCAAAAAAATAGAAATAATACTACTAACAATAAAGAAAATCCAGCCTGAGTTTTGTATTTATTTATTTTCAGGATGGCCATCCACCATTGGGCTGGTCTGACACTGCAGCATACCTTGTATTACCTGTTCTCCTCGTCATATCTCAGTATGTATCGATGGAACTCATGAAGCCTCCCCAGGTGAAAACATATCTCAAGTTTATCTGCTGTTTAATTGACTGTTTCAACTTTCTCTTCAAGCATTCTGAATTTGATTTGTTTTATTCAGACTGATGATCCAGCACAAAAGAACACACTCCTTATTTTCAAGTTTCTTCCCCTCATGATCGGTTACTTCTCCTTGTCCGTTCCATCAGGATTATCAATTTACTGGTTGGTTTCTTATGATGGTTCTAATTTTTCTAAATTATTTCCGTACATCTTCCTCTGTCGTGCTCTTATTGACATGTATTAGCTGAGACGTCACAAGTGCCTTTGATTTTCTAAATTTGAATTATGTTACATATATTATTCTTAGACAAAATGGCTGACATTAGCTAATAAATCATGTCATATGTTAGGTTCACAAACAACGTTCTCAGCACGGCTCAGCAAGTATGGTTACGCAAATTAGGAGGTGCAAAGCCTGTTGTAAGTGATGATGCATCTGGAATTATTACAGCAGGACGTGCCAAACGAACATCTGAACCAGAAAGAACGGGTGACAGGTAATTTTTATACCAAAGTGCCTTATTGACATGCTTTTTACTTCCTGTAATGACCAAAAAAAAGTTAAAAACAGATTTAGGCAGTTGAGGGACGAAGAGAAGAATAATAAGTTAAGCAAGGCAGCTCGATCAGAAGAGATTCAAACTTTGGCTTCTGAGTCTGATAATGAGGATGGTTATGACGGGAAGACAACAGAGAAGGTAAAACTCAATGTTGAATGATTTTTACTTGAAAGTATAAATCCCAAAAGGAATTGCTTTACTATCACTGCGGGATCAAACATTTAGCTATCTCTTTTGTTTGCTATACTGACATTGAAAAAATGTTCTGGTTCTGGGAAAAAGTATTTAATTTACTGAAATTAAATACAGCTGCACTGCTGTACAGGAACTAGTCTTCTTAAAGTGCCACAGAATAATAGCCCTCTGAGCACTCAATAGAAAAATATTAATGAACTTTTTATATATATGAAAAAGTATAGTATTGTGTAGACTATCTGAAAATATATAGTATATGATTATGAAAATTTTAACTTTTTTTTTAAAGACTCTTTAAAGGAATGAAAGTTTGGAACACATTTTTTAATTCTTTTATAAGCACGCACCTCAGTGAGGGTGAGAGGCAAGGTGCCCTACATGGGTTTATTTCGGTGTGCTTGTCAGACACTGACAGAAGCTACTTCTATTCTGAGTATGGACTGTAAGTGATGTGTATGTGACATTCTTGACTTACATTGTAGTCGAGTCTATCAAATGATGTTCATCGTGGGGTTTCGGTGAAGCGATTTAATTGGTTCAGCTATGGTGATAGACTCAACCATTAATCTTTTTTGCGATAAATTGTCGTAGACTCAGACCTAGTGTTGACAGTTGAGAAGATAAATTGTCCGTTCCATCAGGATCATCAACATAACTATGTATGACGTATGAAGAGTCAGAATTAATTCCTCTCACATGATCCTTCCCCAGCCAATAATACATAACTCACTTTGTATCAAGCGTTGGTATTGCATTATAAATTGTATGGTTGGCTTCAACGGTGCAGTATTAATGGTTATGCAAGTTAAAAGTCAAATACATAATTTTTATATGGTTTGTGGTTTGAATTGCACATATGATGAATTTTCTAGTGCATGGTATGATAATCCTGGGATTATCATCAATTTTTTTGTAAGGTATTCCCTTACAATTTATTGATATTCAGAAGATGAACACAGTATGCAAGTACTTAGAAGCAAGAAAAACACTCTAGAGAGGCCATCCTCAGGCTTTTCTCTCATCAAAATTTGCATAAAAAACCACCAATGGCCAAATAATCAAAACTAATACCCCCCACGCAGTGGTACCTACCCTCGCTCAATTCCCTTGTAACTAACTCCATGGTGTCTTGACTATTTTACCCTTCCTCTGGTAAACTTTCGTAATGGGCTGCCTAGCATTTTTCTCCCATGTTATTAATGCTTATGTTGGAAAAGGTAAATTTCTTCCAATGCAAGATTAGATTGGCTTGAAGCTTGATAGATAATAGTATATGAAACTATATGGATGCTAGCTTCTTCTCTGATTGCTCTATTTTATCTATTTACTTGTTAGTATTGTTGTTATTATTTTTTAATTCTGAAGTAGAGGAAGATCATTGGTGTCTTTGTAGTATGACTTGATCATTAATTTGTACGATAATTGATGGCTGGCTGGTATATATATCTTTATGTTGATTGATTAGGCTTTCATCAAAAACTAATTTGAAGTGTTTAACAGGGTGAGGACAGTCTAGAAGAGGCATATGCATCAAGTGCAGACAAAGACATCCCAGCCTATAATCGACAAAAGAGAAGCAAGCGATCAAAGAGGAAACGTGCAGTATGAAAGATTATATACTGATATATTTGTAGGTAATTTTGAGCCATGTATATCTTGACACATCGCGACGTAGTTAAGACATAGAGACCACCATTTTTATGGCTAATTCATTTTTCAATATAGTGCAAATAAATTCAGTTAGTTTTCATAATTTAGCCTACATATCGACATCTAACATCTTTGTGAATTGTTGTGTGGTTTGAGACTTCTTAATGAGCATGATGTTTAGGAAGTTAACGACGCAGCCTGTCTCGTAACCCGGCACTTGTCTAAGAAGGTGAAATATGGTGCATGAAAGGGTATGTGTTTCCAGTCATTCTCTAAGCATGAACATGTTAATCTATTGGCAAAGGGCAGAAGGAAGAGTCTGCACTTGTTCCCATATTGTACAGAGATATGGATACTTCTTAGAAAAGCAGTTTTAATAGCCTTGAGGAATACAGTTTAACTTTTGACGACTGAAACAGATGACAGCCAAGACGCCTGTTTTGGTCATTTCCTTGATGGAGGCCGATGATTCCCCTCTGGATTTGGCACCGATGGCTTTTTATAAACTCTCTTCTCTATTGCCTGGTTTCAGTCATCACAGAAATGAAATGGTTTCAGGTATGAATTCTATATGCCTGTTCTTAAAATCAATCCAAGGCAGAGAAATGAAATATTGCTTCTTTTTTTTCTTTAATAAAAAACTTATAAATCATAGACAGATTTTAATAATAGTAATTAGTATGTTTTTACTTTGTGTAATAGTCATTGATTTACACATATTGATAAGTAAATCTAGCAGAGATGGTTTCATGGATGACATTTCAAAATGATCTTTTCATCCACCTAATTAAAACTACAATATTTTAAAAATAAGTTTGAAAAATAATGATATTAAAAAAAAATGTCTTGGTTTTGATTCTTTTGAATTAAAAAATAAATTTCCTTTAAAAAGTAAATACTAAATACGTGCAATAAATTCAACCAAAATGTAAAAGATGACAGAAATTTCTGGTGACGGGAATGAGGATCAACCTTGAAATAGAGTTGGAAAAATTTCTCTTCCTAAATTAATTTTGGGGATGAGGACTTGGATAATTCTTTGACTGAATCTTAAACTGACTCAAATTCTTTAAAATTATTTTCGTATAATTTTTATCAACTTTTTTTTTCTTTAATTCATGAATAAAAATTATTAGTACTTTTAAAAGAAATATTTTCTTTTTCCATTTTGATATATATAACTTTTAAATATGTTTTTTTTTTAAATATTATTAACTTTAGTAAATTTTGCACAAACTACGTTTAAACTACGGTGGTTGCTATAATTGCACCAACAAACTTTTAATTGAAAATACTAGCCCAATATGAAAATGTTGGGTTCTCCCATGGATGGTTTATGGTTAGTTAAAAGTTTCAATAGGATGAGAGAAAAAAAAGTATCTTTTGTAAAAAAAAAAAAATAAATAATACTCTCTCTACCATATTTTTTTCTCTCTATAAATGTTTCTTCTTTGCAAAAATAAATGTTTCTTTCTCTCTCTAACACTCCTCTCTCTCTCTATTCCAACACATGTTGCTTCCTAAAAAAATTCTCTTCCTCTCTTTAACAAGGGATTCTTTTTAGGATACTAATTTTTCTCTCCAAAACATTGGACCTAAGTTTAACAACACCATATCTTTTAGAGTGAAGGAGTAAAATTAAGTGTGTGTGAAGAAAATGAAAAATTGGGTAAAGATAAATGGTGGATTTTAACCATATTTTTATTTGGAACAAAAAGTTGGATAAAAGAAAATAATACGTGTATAAGTGGATATTACCTTTGAAGCTAGTGCATCATGGGTATACCTCGAATTCGAGCTCCTATGATGAACTGACCTTAGCTCTACGTAAGATCAAGAAACAGTTTACTTTAGAACTTTTGTTTAATTTGAGAATGAGAAAGAAATATAACCAACAATGTTAAAAAGAAATAAGGGGTCTGTTTGAATGCATTTTTTTAGAGATTACGTTTTTTTTTTTTTTTTTTGGTAGAACTTTTTGTTTGGAAATCTATCTTTTGTTCTTGTGTTTTTAATGATTAGTTCTGCATGTTAATTTAAGGTTAAATTAAAATTTTAGTCCCTGAAATTTTTATGGTTGTATCTATGGTATACAACTTTCAAAACTTCTAATTATGTTATCAAACTTTCAATTTTGATTCTAATAAATCTTTGTGTTGACACCAATATCACTTCAACATTGATGAGATATGCTAATTAAACTAATGAGTGATAATTTGATACAATGTGGCAATGAGTGACACAAAGAAATTAGCCAGCTAGATAAAATAAGTGTGAACAGGTAAAAGAAAAAAAATTGGTGTAAAATGTATTCTTAGCATGCCTATCCCATCAAAGTTTCTGGTTTTTTCGTTCTTATTTTATCTAGCTAGCTAATCTATTTCCTAATGTAACATCTTGTTAAATTATCACTTGTTAGTTAAGACATCGTTCGATAACCATTTGATTTTTTGTTTTTGCTTTGAAAATTGTGCTTGTTTCTTCATCATTTCTCTATAACAAGTTTCATCTTTCTTAAGAAAACATTTGAATTCTAAGCCAAATTCCAAAAACAAGTATTTGAAAATTACCTAGTTTTCAAAACTTAGCTTGGTTTTTGAAAATATATGAAAAGAGTATATCACAAAACAAGAAAACTCATAGGTGGAAATAGTATTTATAAGCTTTATTTTTCAAAATAAAAAATAAAAAAATTAAATGATTATCAAACGGGGCTTAAATTAGTGCATTATATCATTATTTAAGTAATTGTGTTAACAACAAAGATTTATTACAATTAAAATTAAAAAGAAAATTTAGAAAGGTAATTGAAGCTTTTTAAAAGTTTATGGACTAAATAGACATGATTATAGATAGAGACTAATTCTGTAATTTGATCATAATTTAAAAACTCTATACGTTTGAATCAAATCACACTTTAAAATGAATTAGTGATTCTATATGAAGAATAAATTTAACAAACATGATCACAAAATATTGGTTTTTATTATCATGCACACTTCTGTTAAAAATGATCAACATAAAAAAACTGTTCTTTATTTTTAAAAATGACAAAACTATTTTTAATTAGGACTTTTCAAACCCTCAATTACCCTCTTTGATTTTTTAAAAAAAACTTTAAATAAGTATAAACTAAATGTATATTATACTATAAATGGTCAATAGAGCTAACAATTCATTGAGTCACTCTGAGACCAGAGTTTGAAAAAAAGTGACTCCAACATATTTAACTTCCAGTTTTTAAAATTGTGAAAAGTGAACTTATATTTAACATGTGAGTTTAACCATTCTAAATTATAGTTTGCAAATCAAAAGAACTCATGTTATATAAATTTAAGTTTATAAAACTTCATTCCTTCACAACAACTCATGCATTTACCACAAACTCACCGATCAAGTATAGATAGGATTATATGACTTATTTCTCTCCGCAATCCAAAACATATATTTATTTTAAAGATTCGAGCCTATCAATATGAGATCTACAAAAGCTTAAACTTCTATAAACCGTAAATAGAGAAAATTAATCACAAAACTCATTTTCTAGTGATTAGAAATTAAAGAGTATATAGTGTTTTACCTGTATTGGTGATAGCTGCAATAAGCATTGGAGGATGGCCTGACTGCAAAGCTGCAAATAGAAGCAATGTCAATAGAAGAGAACACAGTGTTCTTCTCATATTGATCAGCAAATAAGAGTAGTGCACAACATGGCAAAGTTTAAGTTGGCCTTGGTTTAAGAAAAAGGAAGAGACGAAATGAATTTTGCGTAAGGAACATTCTATGGTAATTATGGCATTTTTTTTGAAAAGGAATGGTTGACAATGAGAGGGAATCCAATGCCACTTGATGATTTCCTTTTTTCTTTTTAATAATTCCTTCAAGTGTTACTCCACCTAAATCTTAAAAAGTTTTAATTCTAATGTAGGTATTGAGATTGTCCTTTGTTTGTAGAAGAAAAGAAGAAACTATGGAGTTAGGGATGGTGACGTGATGACGTGATGCTTGTCTAAGAAACTTCGAATTAAGTTAAAGATCTGCTATTGTTAGGTTTGTGGAGTCAAACTAGCTTGGAAACTCGAGAGTACAACGTTGAGATGCTATATCGTTTGACGAATAAACCTGAAGATTCCAGACGCACGCTGAAAGAAGCTAAAGGAAAATGGGCTGGCCCATTTGTGGATTAGGTCACATGCGAATTCACACATAAGTATATATACGTGTTTTGTATGCAACCTTTTTTTTGGTGTGATAGTCTTCATCGAGAGAGTGTGACCTTGCTTTTGATTGTAACTCATGCAGTGTGTGTGTTTGCATTTTTTGTGTGTGGTAGTGAGTATTTTGTGAGAGAAAAGAATGTTTCTCTCTTGTGGGATTGTGGGGTTTGTTCTTTGTTGTTTTTCCCAAGCTACCGTGTTGTGATACTTGGAAGTCAATAGTTTTTGCTGGACTATTAAGGGTTAGTTTGTAGTATGAGTTGAGGGTTTCTTGTAATTTCCAAAATTTTTGTACAACCTACAGTTGCAGAAAACTGGACGTAGTCTCGTGTTTGGGGGTGAACCAGTATAGCTTTTGATGTCATTCTTTTTTATCTATCTTTATTATTATTTTTGTGACTCTAACTTTTTTGGCTTAAACCTATAGAAGGGGAGGTAAATTATAGTTTGTGTGTGCATATTATTTTTTCTCCCAACAACTATAAACGTGGTGCAACGTAAACACACAAAGATGGTAGATTATTGAGCAACAAGGCTTGCATAATTTTGACTGTCTTTGCATATTTCGTTGAGTGTCGTGAGTGAATTTCATGACATGTTGATGTTGGTGTCATGTGTCAAATTGGTTGGTAAACATTCAATAGTTGTTGGTTTGGCCGAGAGTAAGTGATGTTCCTTCAAGGTTTGAAAGGGTTAATTTTAGTCTACGTAAATGGTTGGTTGAGTTCAAATATGATTCCGATTATGCTAGTAGTGTTTGAACCTAAGTTAGATAACAAAAAAGTAATAAAATGAAGGCTAAATTATAAAAAGTACTCCTAAATTTTGTTCTTTGCATTTTAAAAATACTCTCGTACTTTTAAAAGTTGCAATTACCTTCAACCTTTTATAAAGGTTTTAAAACTACCCTTGGAGTAGGAAAAACCGTTAGAATGTTGGATGAAAAGTTGACATGTCTGAATGTCATTTTGTTAGACTTAATCCAAGCAAGTGTCTTAGTCACCGCCTCGTCATTTTAGGTCATCGTCACGTCTATTTTTTTCCTAATATTATATTCTAACGAATTTTCTACTTCAAGGCTAGTTTTACTTTGAAACATTTATGAAAGATCAAAGATAATATTGCAACTTTTGAAAGAATATAGATATTTTTGCAACAAAGGATAAAGTTTAAGGGTATTTTTTATAATTTAGTCTAAAATTAATATCATCTCCAAAACGGGACTACAAAATAAAAAAAGTAAAACCAGGTAATCTCTCAAAATTCAGAAAAAATACGGCAACCCCTCACAAAAGCACTTGAATCCGAATAAAATCTCTTTTTTGAGAAGAAATCCAAATAAAATCTAATAGTAACAAAGAGGGTTAATGTGAACACCATAATATATAAACTTAGCTGGAAGAAATGTCCAATACAAACCTACAAAATTAGACCACATAAAAATAAAAATAATTTTTGTCCAATCATTAGAATGTTCACCACAATTATAAATCTTCGAAAATTAGTAACTTAAACTAATAGAAATATTAACTTTTAATATAATGAATTACAATTTGAAGATTAAACTTTAGTTAAATTATAAATTTAGTCTCTAAATTTTGATAATTGTATCGGTTAAATTTTTAAACTTTATAATGTTTTAATTTCATCATCGAATCCTAGATTTTGATTCTAATAAAATAATATTATTAATATATTAAGCAGCATGTTTTTTTTTTTGAAAAAAATATTATGTAGTATGTTAATTGGACTAACATGTGGTGATTTTAGGTAACATGACACAAGAGAGTAGACCAACTAGATAAAATAAGAATAGACAAATTCAAACGTTTGATGAGATTTATGAGTGAAATAAATTTTATATTGATTTTTTTCGACAATCCATTTTTATTTTACCTAGTTAACCTTCTCTCTTCATGTTAAAGAAAAATTACTTTTTTAGATAAAGAAAGCGTGGTGTTGTTCTCATTGAAGATTGAATTCTAATTGATGATCATTACTACGCATGATGGAAACTTGCAAGTACTGCCTTCTTCTCGTTTTCTTTTATTCATTTTTGTTGCCCAAATCCTTTGTGTCGAACAACTCCTCAAGAAATCCATCTGACTCAATCTCTACTTTTCTTCATTTCCAACCTATCTTATGAAATATCTAATAATGCAAATAAAATCAACATCAAATATTGTAGAGAGGGAGAGAGCCATGATTGTATGTCATTATGACCATTATTTGTGGAAATTTTGGATATATATGGTATGGTTTGAATAAGTTTAATTAGGACTTCAAATTATGATCCACGTTTTATTTAAGAGTTTTGATTTTGTTTTCCATTTTTAGCCTTTTCTTCTAAACATGTTTAAGTAAGGGTATTTTAGTCTTTTTATTTATGGTGATGATTTGACATCAAATTAATTAGGGTTTCATTCCTACTACCACTATTAAGGTTAATTGAAGCATAAGATTGGGCTATTTAAGCCAAAGGTTATTTCTATGTAAGGACGTTAAATTTTGAATAAAACTGTAGTGTTTTCTACACTTCAAGGTCATGAGCCTCGTCACTTTGCAATTCTTTTTCGAATGTTGTATGCCTAAACATTCAAGTAAGTCTGATCAACTTGCTTGTGGAGTGTTCAACCTTAAGTAGGGAATTAGTTCTCCTTATATATCTCATGAATTCTTAATCATCAATATAATCCATATCTAATTTTTTCCTTGGGATTGAAATCAAATTGATTTAGAAGTTTTAATATTTGTGAATTAGGGATTCACATAACCAAATAGTTCCTAATTTCAAATTACTAGAGTTTTCATATCATTGCATCTTAAGAATGTCCTCCTAAATACCCCGTATTTTGAGATAACAATCATAATTTTATGAAAATATATTTACATAACAAGCTTTCTCTGTGGAAATGTTAAATAGAGTAAAACATTTAACAATCGAAACAACTTCATAACACATCTACCAACAAAACATCTAAAGTGCTAAATAATAAACATGCAGAAATAAAATTTCTATAGGTCACCCATGGCCTCTCTCAGCAAACTGTCCTGTCAATCGCCTTGGATACTCTGACCTTTACCTAAAAAAAACATTTTTGGAAATGGTGAATATTTAGAGTACTCAGTAAGTGATCCCACTACCGGGTCAGGATATGCACACACAAGCCACTAATGCAAACACATGCAATCTTTTTTTTTTCTTTTTTAAAAAAAAAACAATTTCCATCCAGGGGGACATAAAACCTTTTCATATTTGGAAAAAAATTTTACTTTAACTTATCTCCCCTTCTGCCTAATGTGGACAATTAACTCATCCTAACATTCCCTTTTCATTTAACCATTTTCAGGTTTCTTTTTATTCAATTTTTTTAGATTCCTTTACATTTAACCTTTTAAGGTTTCTTTTCATTTAACATTTTTAGGTTCCTTTATATTTAACCTTTTTCAGGTTCCTTACAATTAGATGTACATCTATAAATTTTAGGATGGTAATTGTCATAGCCTTTGAAACCATTTTGTCATGAAAACACACATGTATCCATGAGCCAAAACAATTTAAAATTTTCATCCAATGATGCAACATAAAGCAACATTCTCACATAATTCAATCACAAGTCATATCTCATGCATCACAACCACAAGAAAAAACATTCATGAAAACTTTGCCTTAAAAAAGAAAGTTTTGTCTATAATTTATATGGTTCCCAACTTGCATTTAAGCAACCGGCGTAGAGATCTTTATCTTGGCTAAGCTCAAGAATCAAAATCACCCAAACGCTCACTACAATTCCACCGCCTTGAACCTCAATCAAATGATTTGGAGCCTAAATAAAAGCATCCTTAAGGTTAGAAACAATTCCTAAAATCCATAATTGAACCCAAAATTCCTTCCACCAAACTAAATTTAGTTTACCTAATTCACTATGACACTTTGAGAAAAGACCAAACAATTCCATGATAAATGGCAACTCAAAACTCCACCATTCCGACCAAAACTATACGTAACGAACTTCCAAAAATTAGAATTAAGTCTCTAGCATTTAACTTAGTCTCAAACTGGTGGGTAAATTTGAATTTAAGTCACAAGATTCATGTGTTAATCATATATTCGAATTTAATCTACCATGAAACCCAAAACTCAAAAGACCTTTGAGACTTACCGAAAAAAATCTCACTCCAGCAGTCCCAAATACCAATTGGACAGTGACTCAAGGGCGCAATGCTCGTGATTTTGATGCCGAAACGGAGTGGGTATCCTTGAAACAAAGTCAAGATTCATGAATTAGTCTTACCCATAATCATGACCATAGAAGAAAACGTGCAGAAACTAATGCTTACCCACAAATGAAGGTTCGACGGACTGGAAGAGTCTAATAGGACCTTGTTCACGCATATGCAGGGACGACTGTGGTGAAAATTGGAGGCAGTGGTGTGCATATTTGGAGGAGGCGCGGCGGTTTGGCGAGGGACAGCCTGGCATGCAACAGATCGGGATTGCAACTCGCGTTTGGCATTGGTTGCGCTACGGTTCGTGGCGGTGCTCGGTTACGTGATGGGACGAGGTCCTATGCGGCGGCGGAGAGCTGTTGGAAATTTTTTTTTTCTGCTTCAAGAATGGCTTTCGAACACAAGGGAGAAGAATAAAGAGATGGAGAAGATGATGGCTTGGCTTGGAGGCTTCACTCATTCCTAGGGTTGGGTGCAATTTAAATGAAAGAGAGGAGAAATAGGGCTTCGCTTCTCTCCTTGGGCTTGGCTTGAGCTTAAACTCACCTAAATAACAAAAATGCCCCAAACACACATTAAACCTCTTTTTTCTTTCTTCCTCCCTAATTTACCATCCATGGACCAACACAACAATGCTTTTAAGTCCCAAAATACACAAATTAAGGAGGGAGAAATTAATAATAATAATAATAACGCTAATAAAAATAATTACCTTAAAGAGCCAGCGTTACAAATAGAGTGGGAAAGTATACAAACCTCTTAATTACCTTAAATATTTTATCTTTTTGAACTTGTCTTTGCTCTAAATAATTAATAGATTCCTAACTTAATAATCATCAAAACTCTTCAGGCTGACACCAAAAGTGTTCTTAATTCCGGCCATAGTCTCTTTGTTCTCCTTCCCTTCATGGATAGGTTGGACTTGATACTAAGTCTTTTAGCATATACTCTTTATATATAGTCTCTTTTTTCTTCTCTTTTCTGTAGGCATGGGTACGATTAAAGTAATGTTAAAATAATTTTAGTCCCTGTACTTTAGATTTTATTTCATTTTAGTTTTGTATTTTCAATAAATCTTAAAATTAGTCACTGCCGTAGTTTGAAATTATTTTTTATTGAAATTGGTGAAATAATAATAATAATTTTCATGCAAGAAAAGACATAATGTGAACATATTTTCAATATTTTATAGAAGGAAGACTAATTGAGGTTTTTTTTTTAAAAGAAAAGTTAACAATAAACTAATAATAGTGTCCAATTTTAAGTTTTATTGAAAGTACATTGACTAAAATAGGATATTTGAAAGTATTGGAATTAAAATGGAATGAAACTCAAAATACAGGAACCAAAATATATGGTATTTTAAACTCAAGGTAAATATATTCATTTAATCTAAATTTAATTGATAAATGAATTCAAACTGAATTACTTTTTTTTTTATTTTATAATTTAAGAAAATTTTGTTTTAGTATAATTTTGTTTGAATTCAATAAATGATTGAATGTCAACTTGAGATACATGGAGAGCTTCCAAATAGAAAAAAAAAAAAAAAAGCCCATCGAACAACAAGAATGACATGTTGAAAACAAAATTACAAAAAAAAAAATCATAAAAAAGTATTCAATGCTTTTTTTTTTTTTAACAATAAAGTATTCAATGTTCTTATAGCAAAAATCAGTCTCATTATTATTATTATTATTGGAAGAAAAATCAATCTCATTATTGTGGAGTAAAATTTTAGGTTTTTTGTTTTTGTTTTTGTTTTTGTTTTTGTTTTTTTTTTGAGGAAGGACATGATATCTCATTAGGTTTTATGACAATGATATCCATGATCAAGAAGTAACATGAACTTAATTATCAACGTGCTCATTACTTCCAACCTTAATTATACCCAAAAGTCAAGCTTTCCACTGTAAACAAGCAAAACAAAGAGCAAAAGTCAACGTTATCATTAATTATTAGATTCTACACTTTGTGTCATAAAACCTAATTAATCATGCATGTAAATCGAATTCCTTTTTTTTTTTCAGATGATTTAGTTAATATTCATAAGAGTTTTGTTTTTAACTTTTTTTTAAAATTATGTGATCCAAACAGTAGAAATTTTAAAAATAATATTTTTATTTTTTCAGTGCATCTGAATCTTAAATTTAAAATTTTAAAATGCATAATTACACTAAAAAAGATTTTTAAAAACTTTGAAATGTATACTATTTCATATTATAACCTCATTTCAATTTTGTTAACATTAAAACATGTATGATATAATATAATATAATATAATAAATTATAGGTTAAAATACTATCCTTGCACTTTAAATTTTGTTCCATTTTAGTCAATGTACTTTCAAATGACGAAATTTAGTCTTTGTACTTCCAATAAAACTTAAAACTAGTGTTATTATTAGTTTATTATTAATTTTTCTAAAAAAAAAATAGTCTCTATTAGCTTACCTTTTATAAATTTTAGAAATATGTTCACATCCTCTCTTTTCTTGCATGAAAACTATTATTATTATTTATCCAATTTCGATAAAAATTAACTTCAAACTAACGGTAGGAACTAATTTTAAAATTTATTAAATGTACAGGACTAAAATTAGACATTTAAAAGTATAGGAACTAAAATGGAACAAAATCCAAAATACAGGAAATAAATGATATTTTAATCTAAATTATATAATATTGTAAAATAATAATTATATAAAATTTATAACATAAAACATATTTATAAATTAATTAATAAGAGTTAAAATTCCAAATATTTAATTTATAAATATATCAAAAAACACATTTTGAACACCCATGTAAATTTAGATCAAATTTCTAAATTTGTTACCAAACACATATTAAAAAAACTTTTAAAATATGAAATACAACTGTGTCTTTTATTAAATCTCTTATACTCAAATTTATGTTTAATTTCGAAACACTAACCAAATCTACTCTAAAAATTTTAAAACATAATTTCTCACTCTTCTCATCATCAATTCACAACATCAATACAAAATCAAATAAAAGATATGTAACACCCTTTTTTTTTTTTACTTTTAACATTGTTAACTTTTCTTGTTCTTATGTTTATCTAAGCATTCAATTACTTATGATTTTAGGTTAGAAGGTTAGAACCAATAGGTGTCAAAAAATTTCATAGAGATAGCTCGTGGAGCCCACCTAAGCAGGGTGGGGACGGAGAAATGTTTATCTAAGCATCAGTTACTTGTTTGATCGAGTTTCTTACCTGTTTTTCCACTACTTGCTTTGAAGGTTTTTAGGTTGCGTTTCACATTGATTTTCAAAACTATAAAACTGATTATAAATTAATTTTATTGAAAGTACTTTTTTAACTATGTCTAATTGTTGGGGGAATTACAAATAACATAGGAAAAATAGAGTAAATATTAAGATAAATATTGAGAAACAAACACGTGAACAATTAGGTTGAGGCGTGGATATCTCGTTTTCTTTAAGGAGATTCAAGCCCTCTGTGGTGTAATTTATTTATCAACCACCGGTGCAGTAGTTTTTCTCTGGCCTGTCTCCTCCAGGATATAACAACTCAATTGAAACATTGTGTAGCTCAAACCACTTTGCACTATGAGGTTGAGCTCAAAACTCCACAACAAAGAACACCATTCTTTTGGTCAATTGCTCTTAAAAGAGCAAAGTACAGAAATATGATAATTTAGAGAGAAGTGAAGATTGAAAATGTTGTGTGTAGAAAGTGTGGTAAGATAGATATTTATACTAGAATTTTAGATCTAGGAATTTAATACAAAATTAAGTAATTAATTTGTAAACTTTTTAACATCTTTACCAATACGTTTTTCTTCCTTAAAAATGTGAAAACTCTCACAAATTAAAAAACTAAAAAGAAACTAATATTTAAAACCAATTAAATATTAAAATGTTACAACGTAACATTCCCCCACTCATTTTAATATTTAAGGTAATCAAAATCAATTGACCAAAAGAAATATAATTATGCACCATAAAGGTGTGACTGCATTTTAACATTCCCCCACTCATTTTAATATGTCTGCATTGAACCTTTACTAGTGAAATAATAATATCTACTCCAACGTTAGTAGTGGTCTCTGACTTGAACTCTAACACTTAAGGGAAAATAGAGAACTATTATCCACACATAATCATCCAGGTGTTGACATGAGCTTTATTGGTTAGCACATTATGGCCTTGTGCTAATCCCAGAATTTTATGAGTGTATTTGAGAATAAGCCTCATATCCTCATAGAGAGCGGCCCCACTCTCACACTCATATAGGTAAAATCTGTCAAGGGTTGCTCCTATAACAATGACACCCCACTCATAAGAGCTACAGATTTTATTAAGAGTTTATTGAAAAACTCAACCCTCCACTACGTTATAGGATAAATGCACTCACATCATAGAGATGGATAAATATATAAAGATAGTGCATATTTACGGCCACCTTATAATTCGTTTTTCCTTTTGAACCTAGTTCTCAGGATCTCTGATCATTAGGTGGGTATCTTTATATATGGCTCATGACAATTATAAGGGTTTCAATCTCATCCCCCTCGATGTATTCTAGATCCTTTCTCTATTCAAGACCTTTGTTAATGGATCTGCAAGATTATCACAAGATTTAATGTAATTCACATTAATAATCACATTACTCAAATAGGATATCAAGTACTGTGTTTTCTTCTTATAGGTCTGGATTTACCGTTATAAAAACGATTTTTTACTCTACCAATTGTGGTAGTGCTATCACAATTTATCAAAATAGGAGGTATTGGTTTCTCCCACATTGGAATTTCATATAATAAATCTCTTAGCCAACTTGCTTCCTCGCTAGCTGAAGCTAAAGCAATAAGCTCTGCTTCCATGGTAGAGTTGGCAATAATTGTTTGTTTTTTAGATTTCCAACAAATAGCACAACCTCCCAAGGTAAAAATATACCCTGTAGTAGATAAATAATCACCTGACAATGTATTCTAGTCAGCATCAGAAAATCCTTCAACAACAACAGGATATTTTTTATAAAGTAAGTCATAGTCTTTTGTTCCCAATAAATATTTTATAACACAATCTATGGCATGCCAATGTTCTTTACCTGACTTACTTGTAAACCTGCTAAGAACTCCTACTGCATATGCAATGTCAAGTCTAGTGCAATCAGTTGGTTACCGTAAGCTACCAATCACTCTAGCATACTCCTTTTGATTAATTACATCACTTTCATTTTCAATGGGAAACAAGTGAACATTTGAATCAAATGGAGTAGACACATATTTACAATCAAAATAATTGTATTTTTTGAGTATTTTCTCAATATAATGTGATTGGTCAAGAAAAAACCCATATGAGGTTTTTGTTATTTTCATACCCAGAATAAAATTAGCCTGACCAAGATCTTTCATGTCAAAATGGTTTCTCAATAAATTTTTTGTTTCATTTATAACAAAAATATTTGAGCAAAAGATCAATAAATCATCAACATATAGGCTAATAATAACATGTGAATCTTCCCATGATTTATAATAGATGCATTTATCACATTCATTTGGTTTATAACCATTATTTAGCATCCAAGAATCAAATTTCTCATGCCACTGCTTTGGGGCTTGTTTTAAGCCATATAGAGATTTAGTAAGCTTACACACTTTATTCTCTTGCCCAAGTTCTATAAAACCTTCAGGTTGATCCATTTAAATTTCTTTGTCTAAATCACCATTTAGAAAAGTTGTTTTCACATCCATTTGATGAATACTCATATAAAAAATTGCAGCAATTGCAATTAGCAATCTAATGGATGTGATTCTCGTAACTGGAGAAAATGTATCAAAGAAGTCTAAGTCTTCTTTGTGCTTAAAACCTTTTGCGACAAATTTAGCTTTATACTTGTCCATACTACCATCCGGTTTCATCTTTTTTCTCAGGACCCATTTACACTCTATAGTTTTACAACCTGGTGGCAAATCAACTAATTTCCAAGTTTTATTAGAAATTAGTGATTCCATTTCATTATTCACAGACTCTTTCCAGAAAATTGCATCTGGAGATGACAAACCTTCTTGCAAAGAAATTGATGTTTCTTGAATGTTATAAACATAAAAATCATGACCAAAATCTTTTACAGTTCTATCTCTTTTACTCCTCCTTAATTCAACTGGAGAGTTGTTATTATTATTATCACTAGGAGTAGAAGAACCAAACTTAGAGGAAGTTTGTTCACAATTTTGACCCACACTATTTCTTGAATTGAAAGGAAATTTTTCTTCATGAAAAATTGCATCACTTGATTTGAAAATCACATTATGTTCAATGTCAAGAAATCTATAAGTTGTACTATGAACTGCATATCCAAGAAAAATACAAGTGGTAGCTTTAGACCCTAATTTAGGTCTTTTTGAATATGTTAGCCTCACAAAAGCTAAACATCCCCAAACTCTTAAATATCCTAAATTTGGCTTATACCCTTTCCACAATTGAAAATGTGTAATTTTTGTCTTTTTATGTGGCACTCTATTTAACACATGACAAGCAGTCAAAACTGCTTCACCCCAAAGATTAAAAGATGCACCTGATTCTAATAGCATAGCATTAGTCAAACCAATTAAGGTTCTATTTTTTCTCTCAGCTACTCCATTAGAAGCAGGTGAATATGGTGGAGTAGTCTCATGAATTATTCCCAATGATTCAACATATCAATTGACTTCAAATGATTCATATTCTCAACCTCTATCACTTTTAATACTTTTAATTTTTCTACCGAATTGATTTTCAACTTCGAGGAGAATTTTTTTTTTTAAATTTCAAAAGCATCACTTTTATTTTTCAATAAATAAACATGAGTATATTTTGAAAAATCATCAATAAAAGTGATAAAATATCTATTTCCTCCTCTAGTTAAAATTCCTTCAAATTCACACAAGTCTGTATGAATTAACTCTAGTAATTCAATATTTCTTTCAACACTTTTATGAGGTCCTTTTGTAATTTTAGCTTTACTGCATATTTCACATTTCTCAAAATCATTTTTTAAACTAGGAATTAATCCAAGACTACTCATCACCCTCACATATTTACTATTTATGTGACACAAACGAGCATGCCAAAAATTTAAAGAAGAGAGCATATAAACCGAACTGGTAGATGCTTTATTAATATTCTCAATGTTCAATTTGAACATTCCATCACAAGCATAACCTTTTCCAACAAAAATTTCCTTTTTTTTTATCACATATTGATGAGATTCCATAGTTTGTTTAAAGTCAGCCTTATTAAGAAGATAACTTGACATTAAATTCTTCCTCATAGAGGGTGTATAAAGCACATCTTTTCAAATTATAACCCTTCCAAAGGTGAATTTTAATTCAATCTCACCAGTTCCCATAATTTGGGTAGTATGAGAATCACCAAGCATTATTATTTTAAGCTCCTTAAAAGGAGTATAAACTTTGAACCAATCTTTGTCATAACAGACATGTCTATTGGCTCCAGAATCAACCCACCATCCTTCAACACTTTGAACCATATAAATATCAGTTATCATAGCCACAAATGGTTCTTCGGTAAAATTAGCCTGAGGTACAGGTTCATGTTTTCGAAATTTGCAAAATCGAGCAATATGCCCACTTTTGCCACAAACAAAGCAAACTGCTCTTGAGTGTTGAGGATATACTTGATTCTTATTCACTTGGCTTGGATTTTTCTTATTAGAACAATGAGGTTTATTATTCTTTTTCATATAACCCTTCTTTGGCTTTAAAAGACTAGCTTTAGGAATTTGACCCTTCGGTAAATTATCATTAGAAGAGATTAGATTTACCTTAGTGGAATTTTCATTGCCTTCTTGAATCAATGCATCTTTCCCTCTTGCCTCTTCCTCCACACGAATGCTAGTAATTAGCACTTCTAGAGAAATTTCTTTTTGTTTATGACACATATTTTTTTGAAATTCTCTCCATGATGGTGGAATCTTGTCAATTATGCCAGCAACAATAAGATTGTCTCCAATCTTAATTCCTTCATATGCTACTTCAGCTACTATCATCTGAAAGTCTTGTGCTTTCTTTACTACAAATTTTCTATCTACCATTTGGAAGCGAAAGAAGTGACTTGCAACGTATTTTTTCGCGCCTACTTCTTCAGTATCATATTTATTCTGCAAAGCTGTCCATATTTTCTTGACTGATGTGAAAGTAGTATCACAATAATAATAAAAATGATTAGCAAGACAATTTAAAAGATAGTACCGACATTTGTACTCATCTTTCTCATACTTGTCAATTTTCTCTTGGTGTTCCGTGAACTCTTCAATGCCCATGTTTTCAGTATCAATCTTCTTTGGGTTTTTTTTTTCTGTGAGGACATAAGCCACTTTGAGAAGATTAAGATAGAACAACATTTTTCCCTTCCATCTCTTAAAGTGTGCTCCTTTAAATCGAAAAAGCTTGTTGAGATCTCCAACATTCTCATTAGACTTCTTAATTATAGACTCCATGATGAATCTCCTTAAAATTGTTGGGGGAATTACAAATAACAGAGGAAAAATTGGTAAATATTGAGATAAATATTAAGAAACAAACACGTGAACAATTAGGTTGAGGCGCGGGTATCTCGCTCTCTTTAAGGAGATTGATAAGCCTTAAAATTAAGGCTTATTTAAATCCTCTAATGCTCGAAAAAACTTTTGTTTGCCCTAGGATTAATTGAAAATGGTGGAAAATTGTTTGAAATTAGGAAAGAATGAAATATGATAGCAATTGGAAAAGAGTTCTAAGTAATGTGGTTCTTTTTGCAGGAATTTCGGAAATTGCCAAACCAAATTGCTAAACCAGTTTGGCAATCCTGAGCAGAGCATATATGGAAAGTCTGCAAACGCGTGAATGACGAAACCCATAAATGGAAGAGGAAATTTCGCACAAATCAAGGGAATTGGAGCGTGATTCTTGGCAAAATTGAACCCTAAACCGATCTACAAAAGAAGATTGAAGACGCCGGAAGAGGGAGATGATTTTCGGAGGATTTCCTCGATCAATTCGAAGAAATAGTTTTGGGTTTTCAAGTTTTCATCCCAGCCTCTGTTCTTGTTTTTCTGCTACTGTTTTAGTCATTTTCAATTCAATTTCCATCTCGATTTCTTTCAGTTTGTATCACAGAAACACTGTCAATTTACTTCTTGTCTCGATTTGTTGTATTTTGGTTAAGATTCGGGTTACTTTCGATTTACATTAGTGGGTAATTTTCTCAAGAACGTCCTTTGTTTTTCTTCAGTTTTTGTTTGTTCTTCTTCAGCAAGAATTCATTCATTGTGTATCAAATTGTCTTTCTTATATGATGAATGGTTATGAGAATTATCCCTTTGTTGGATGCAAGCATGTATTACTTTCCAAGTTTATTTGAAATAATTCTTTTAGAATTCCTTCCTCAGTTCATTTTTGTTCAATCAATTTCTGCATTCTCCTTGGGTTTTCCAATCCGATTCAAGAATTTCTTGAGTCGTTAAGATCAATTTTCTCTAGAAGTGGAGGAGATTGAATCGATTGGATAGGTAGGAGTGTGTTAGTCACCAACTGAATTCCTTGCTTTCATTGCTCTGTTTTTCCTTTCTTTTCCAATTAGCTTCTGTAAAGAAAAAAAAAAGTTTTCAACTTATGTTCATGGCAGAAGGTAGGAGATAAGAAAATTACTTAGCTACCCTTGCCACCTTGGCTTAATTTCAATTATTTATTCTTGCTTGAATTCCTAGAAATAGTCATTTCATAAGTTAGTGTTTTATTTAATTAAATTGCACCGTTTCATTATGAACTTTTTCTTTAAAATTAGTTTTAGGATTTTTATTGAAAATATGAGCTAAAACTTCTTAGGGGGTTCAAGGATGTGAATTCCCTAAGAAGTAAATGTAGCCAAAATTCCAATAAAAACCAAGCCTACATCTCAATTGTTTGCTTGTGTTGATTGAATTTCCGTTGAGATCCTAGATTGATCAACTAGGGTTTCAACTCAAGCTTAGATCTAATACCGACAGGGTTAGTGATAAACGGATTTCACACAAGTAATGGAGTAAAAGAGCTTAGACATAAGCCATTCTTTACCCTAGATATAGGGATTAAGGACTCCAAGACCCATAAAATTGTGAGCTAAAAATTATCTAAGATAGAGGGACTATAGACATATAGGTCTCTCACTTAGCCTCCTAAAAAACCCAATTTCGAGGTAAATAGGAGATGCAATTTTGGTTTACAATTGAGTGTGGAGTAGGTTGGAATTTCAATTTTGGTTGCAATTACGACTTAGGGCAATGACATTCTTGAGCCCCATCCTTTATCATTTCATTATCTAAGTTCATTCAAATTGCTATTTCATATTGCCAATTTAGATTCAGCAATTCAATTTAGCAATTTCTGTTATTTCCAACATTGTCATTCTAGATTTAGCAATTGGATTTAGCAATTTTTGTTTTTCACCAACAACCTATCCCAACGTTATTTTTGCATTTTTACTTTTCAAACTTGCAATTTTCCTTACACTTTTGCAAAACAAAATCTTTGTTACTCCGTTCCCTGTGGGATTCGATACTTGGTACTCAGATACCAATTTATATTACTTCGATCGCGTGCGCTTGCGTGACCACCGATCGGAGATTCAAGCCCTCTGTAGTGTAATTTATTTATCAACCACCGATGCAACAGTTCTTCTCTGGCCTGTCCCCTCCAGGGTACAACAACCCAACTGAAACATTGTGTAGCTCAAACCACTATGCACTATGAGGTTGAGCTCAAAGCTCCACAACAAAGAATACCCTTCTTTTGGTCAATTGCTCTTAAAGGAGCAAAGTAGAGAAATATGAGAATATAGAGTGAAGTGAAGATTGAAAATGTTGTGTGTAGAAAGTGTGGTAAGATAGGTATTTATACTAGAATTTTAAATCTAGGAATTTAATACAAAATTAAGTAATTAATTTGTAAACTTTTTAACATCTTTACCAATACGTTTTTCTTCCTTAAAATGGTGAAAACTCTCACAAATTAAAAAACTAAAAAGAAATTTATATTTAAAACCAATTAAATATTAAAATGTTACAACATAATTAATAGTAACTTTTTAAATTAGCTTTTCTAAAAATTCGAAGAATTTACTAACTAATTATTTATCATCAAATACTTACACGTTGTAAGACGAGATTCATCATCCATGCTTAATTATTATTTTAAATTTAATTTTTTGATTCTATTATCTTAATTTTGGTTCAAATACTATCTTGGTTCTTGTACTTAAGCTTTCATTCCATTTTAGTCCATATACTTTCAATAAAGCTTAAAATTGGTCACTGTTACTAATTTTTCTTTAAAAAAAAATTAGTCTCTATTGACCTTCATTCTATAAAGTTTGGAAATATATTCACATTATCTATTTTTTTGCATGAAAATTATTACTATTATTTAACCAATTTCAAAAAAAAAAAAATTAACTTCAATCTAACGGTATGGACCACTTTTAAGCTTTATTGAAAGTACAGAGACTAAAATTGGACATTTGAAAGTACAAAGACTAAAATGGAATGAAATCCAAAGTACAATGACCAAAATGGTATTTTAACCCTTAATTTTTTATATGATTTTTTAAATTTCAAAATATAAAACTATCTAGACTAAACACAATATTGTAATTTAAAGCATATGAAATTTAAAATATTTATCTCACAAAAATTTTGAATTGAATAGCAACATAACATTATGCATCATTGAAATATTATACCTAATTTAGCAATTATAATTAAGGTGCAACAATGTAGTATTTAATTTACCAAACATTTTAACCAGCTTTTTCATTTTTAAAACTAAAACTTACCAAACCCTAATTTACTTTGTATTATAGTTGAATTACATAAAAGCAAAGTTGTCAACAATTATTTTAAAAACTACAACAGTCCCAAACAATCTTGTTTGAGACTTTTGTTAGATTTTGTTGCTTGGTAAGTTTGAGTTTTGTTTGCTATTTTGATGTCTTTTAATCTTGGGTAATGAGATCCTCTTGTATTTTTGTTTTACATATTAATTGGAAAAAAATTCATAAACTCAAAGTTAATAAAAATAAAATAAATTGCACAAACCACTCTTTAACTATAAACATTATTACAATGGCCACCAACTATATTGAATTACAAGGCTAAATTATGACCTTTGCTATTTGTTTAAAAAATATCTCTTATTATTTCAAAAGTTGCAATATTATCCTAGATCTTTCATAAACGTTTCAAAATTACTGTTGGAATAGAGATCCATTAGAATGTTGGACGAAAAATTGACATGGTGGTGTCCTGGAACGACATAGCAGTAACAAAGACGCTTGCCTAAATTAAGTTGAAAAAATAACATTCCACCACATTGATTTTTCTTCCAACATTCTAATAGATTTTCTACTCTAATGATAGTTTTGAAATGTTTATGAAAAGTCAAAATAATGGAGTAATATTTTTTATTTGATATGATAAATGATTAAGTATAGTTGACCGTGATAGTATAGTGGTTCTATCATCCACTTCTTTTAGTTTCCTCCCATCTGAAAAAAAAAAAAAAAACTAATATTAATAGTAATTTATTGTAAATATGGCACATGTAAATGCCCATTCCACATGCCCATTTAATATCCATGCCAAGTGGCATTTTCTCCATAGCCAAAGTGTCTTCTATGTGTCCAACAAAGGCCATAGATTGGTGTCCAAATGTACCACATCATGCTCTCCCAATTGCCTATAAATAGTGGTTTTTGGTGGATAAATAAAGTGAGACATTTGATATAGAAACCTCTCCAATCTTCTTTTTTCTCTCCCACTTTCTCTAATTTCATTTGTTTTTAATTTGCCATAAATCTCCATTTTCTTTTGTTTATATTATATATATATATACTCCTTTTATATTCCAACACTTATTATTATTATTATTATTATTATTATTATTATTATTATATGTTTTGGTAAAGTTTTGGTGCCCGGTTTCGCCTCTCAATTTTACAACACGTTATCAGCACGAAACTCTGTCATTTTTCCTGCTAAAGGTAAGTCTTATAGGTAAGTCATTTTTACGCATTTGGTTTATGTTAAATTTCTAATATGAATATATTATTATTTTTGATAGTGTTATTATGGCAAACCTTACAAAGCTAGAATTTGCGGCCCTGGATATTAATGGAAATAACTACTTGTCATGGGTCCTTGACGCTGAGATCCATTTAGATTCTATGAATCTTGGAGAAACAATTAAAGAAGGAAATGATGCATCAAATCAAGAAAAAGTAAAATCTCTGATCTTCCTTCGCCATCATCTTCACGAGAGATTGAAAATGGAGTATCTTACAATAAAAAATCCCTATGTTCTATGGCAAGGTTTGAAAGAAATGTACGATCATCAAAAAACAGTTATTCTTCCAAATGCTCGTTATGATTGGATGCACCTGAGGTTGCAGGACTTTAAATCAGTAAGTGTGTATAATTCCGCACTTTTCAGAATTAGTTCAAAATTAAAATTATGCGGAGAAAAGATTACTGATGTTGATATGTTAGAGAAGACATTTTCCACTTTTCATGTCTCGAATATGCTCCTGCAGCAGCAATATCGAGAGAAGGGTTTTGCAAAATATTCTGAACTTATCTCATGTCTTCTCGTTGCTGAACAAAATAACGAGTTATTGATGAAAAATCACGAATCCCGACCAACTGGAGCAACACCATTCCCTGAAGTGAATGCTGTGAATTTTAATAACCGTGGTCGAGGTCGTGGTCGTGGTCGAGGTCGGGACCGCGGTAGAGGAAGAAATACCTATTTTCGTGGTGGGCATTATAATTTTAAGAAACCCACACGAAGTGATGATCATAAAGGAAAGGCTCCACAAGATAGAAGTTCAAAAGGTGATGAACATAAATGTTTCCGGTGCGGAATGACTGGGCACTGGTCACGTACCTATCGTACGTCAAAACACCTTGTTGATCTCTATCAAGCTTCCCTGAAGGAAAAAGGAAAAGGAAAGAATGTGGAGGTAAATCTTGCCATTCAAGAAGATGATGTGTTTGACCCCTCCAATATGATGCATCTTGATGTAGCTGATTATTTTGAATCTCCTGGAGAGAGAATTGATACAATCAAACAAGTAGAGGATGATTTGTAAGAAAATATATAATTAAATACTGTTTAGTATATTTTTGTTGTTGTTTTGTTTGTATATATATTTAAGACTCTTTGTAATCATTTTTCTTTTCTTTTCAATGAAGAAATATGAACAATTTCAATATGTTAAGTAACTCGAAAATGAGCAATGAAGATTTATGTCTGGCAGACTGCGCAACTACGCACACGATACTCATAAATAGAAAATATTTTACTAGATTGACAATGCTGGAAGCAAAAGTCAATACTATATCAGGTTCTGCAAATCTGATTGAATGTTTTGGAAAAGCAAACTTTATTTTGCCTAGAGGAACAAGATTTACAATTAATAATGCTCTGTTATCTAGCAAATCAAAAAGAAACTTATTAAGTTTTAAAGATATACGTGAAAATGATTATCATGTTGAAACTGATTGTAAAAATAATATAGAGTGTCTCTATATAACATCTATTGTTTCACATGAAAAACGTATATTAGAAACACTGCTTACTTTTTCTTCTGGATTATACTATACTCATATACGAGTAATCGAAAGTTATGCAATAATGAACCCGAAGTTCATGAATCCAGAAATATTCAGTGTTTGGCATGATCGATTGGGTCATCCAGGGTCAATAATGATGAGAAAAATTATTGAGAATTCACATGGACATCCTTTAAAAAGCCAGAAGATTCTTCAATCCAATGAGTTGTCATGTGATGCTTGTTCTCAAGGGAAATTAATTATTAGACCATCACCAGCTAAAGTGGGGATTGAATCACCTGCATTTTTAGAGCGAATTCAAGGTGATATTTGTGGACCTATTAACCCACCAAGTGGTCCATTTAGATATTTTATGGTATTAATTGACGCATCCAGCAGATGGTCACATGTATGCTTATTATCAAGTCGAAATCTTGCATTTGCAAGATTACTTGCTCAAATAATTAAGTTAAAAGCACAATTTCCTGATAATACAATTAAAACCATTCGACTTGATAATGCTGGTGAATTTACATCCCAAACTTTTAAAAATTATTGTATGTCAATTGGGATAAGTGTTGAACATCCTGTAGCTCACGTTCATACACAAAATGGTCTAGCAGAATCATTTATAAAACGTCTGCAACTAATTGCAAGACCATTGCTTATGAGAGCTAAACTTCCTACATCGGTATGGGGTCATGCTATTTTGCATGCTGCATCACTGGCACGTATTAGGCTAGTAGCTTATAATAAATACTCCCCAATGCAATTAGCTTATGGCCAGCAGTCAAATATTTCCCATCTAAGAATTTTTGGATGTGCAGTATATGTACCGATTGCTCTACCACAACGTACTAAGATGGGTCCTCAAAGGAGGTTAGGAATATATGTTGGTTTTGATTCCCCATCAATTATTAAATATCTTGAACCCCTGACGGGTGATGTATTTACTGCACGATTTGCTGATTGTCATTTTAATGAGACAAATTTTCCAACATTAGGGGGAGGAATTAAGAAGTTGGAAAAAGAAATTACATGGAATGCATCGTTATTATCTCATTTAGATTCTCGTAGAAATCAATGTGAACTTGAAGTTCAAAAGATAATTCATTTGCAAAATATAGCAAATCAACTATCAGATGCATTCACAGATACTAAAAGTGTGACTAAATCATATATACCAGCTGCAAATGCTCCATCAAAAATTGATATCCTAAAGGAACAAGTTGTCAATAATGAGTCTGGAGCACGCCAGAAGCGTGGTAGACCAATAGGTTCTAAAGATAAAAATCCTCGAAAAAGAAAAGTAGTTGAGAATCAAAATGATTCAATAAAAGGTATGGATGTTCCAGAAGAAATCCAGAATACAACTACTCAAAAGAGTATTGGTGAAAATCAAACGCTTGAGGATAATAATGAAATTTCTATAAACTATGTTACAACAGGAAAGAGATGGAACCGAAATGATATCATTATTGACAACATTTTTTCTTATAATGTTGCTCACGATATTATTCATGAAAGTGACGATTTTGACCCAAAATCTATCAAAGAATGTCAACGTAGAAAGGATTGGCCGAAGTGGAAAGAAGCAATCCAAGCAGAGTTGAACTCACTTTCAAAACGTGAGGTTTTTGGACCAGTAGTCCCAACACCGGAAAACGTCAAACCTGTGGGATATAAATGGGTATTTGTAAGGAAAAGAAATGAAAAGAATGAAGTCACAAGATATAAAGCGAGACTTGTTGCACAAGGATTCTCACAAAGGCCTGGTATTGATTATGAGGAGACATATTCTCCTGTGGTGGATGCAATAACGCTAAGATATTTGATTGGTCTGACTGTATATGAAAAGCTTGATGTGCATCTAATGGATGTAGTCACGGCGTATTTATATGGATCTCTCGATAATGACATTTATATGAAAATCCCGGAAGGATTTAAAATACCAGAAACATATGAATCAAGTTCTCGGGAATTGTATTCAATAAAGTTACAGAGATCATTATATGGATTAAAACAATCAGGACGAATGTGGTATAATCGCCTGAGTGAATATCTGTTGAAAGAAGGATACCAAAATAATCCAATATGTCCGTGCGTTTTTATAAAGAAATCTCAGTCAAGATTTGCTATTATAACTGTATATGTTGATGACTTAAATATAATTGGAACTCCTGAAGAGTTATCCAAGGCAATAGAATATCTTAAGAAAGAATTCGAGATGAAAGATCTTGGAAAAACAAAATTTTGCCTTGGTTTGCAAATTGAACATTTAGCAGATGGGATATTTGTTCATCAATCAACTTATACAGAGAAAATCTTAAAAAGATTCTATATGGATAAAGCACATCCATTGAACATTCCAATGGAAGTTCGTTCACTGGATATAAAGAAAGATATATTTCGACCTCGAGATGACAGTGAAGAACTACTTAGTCCTGAAGTACCATATCTTAGTGCAATTGGTGCACTTATGTATTTGGCTAATAACACAAGACCAGATATTGCATTTTCAGTAAATTTATTAGCTAGATATAGTTCATGTCCTACAAAAAGACATTGGAACGGAGTTAAGCATGTACTCCGATATCTTCGAGGGACAATTGATATGGGTTTATTTTATTCTAACAAATAAAAGTATGATCTAGTTGGTTATGCAGATTCTGGTTATCTATCTGATCCACACAAAGCTAGATCTCAGACAGGTTATCTATTCACATGTGGAGGAACTGCTATATCGTGGCGATCAGTGAAACAGACTATAACGGCCACTTCTTCAAATCATGCTGAAATCCTCGCTATTCATGAAGCAAGTCGAGAATGTGTATGGCTAAGATCGATGACACAACACATTCATGAGACATGTGGCTTGTCTTCAAGTAAACCTCTTCCAACGATGTTATACGAAGACAACACAACATGTATAGCTCAAATCAAGGGAGGATATATCAAAGGAGATAGAACGAAGCATATCTCACCAAAGCTCTTCTATACTCATGATCTTGAAGAAAATGGCGATATCACTGTACAACAAATTTGTTCAAAAGATAACCTGGCTGACTTATTTACAAAGGCATTACCAACTGCAACCTTCGATAAATTAGTATATAGCATTGGAATGCGGCGACTCAAAGACTTTAAGTGATGTCTCCATGAGGGGGAGTGAATGTATTATAGTAAACTATATAAAATATGTACTCTTTTTCCTTCACTAGGGTTTTTCTTCCCATTGGGTTTTTTCCCTAGTAAGGTTTTAACGAGGCATATTTTGTATAAATGGGCATTTAAGGGGGAGTATTGTAAATATGGCACATGTAAATGCCCATTCCACATGCCCATTTAATATCCATGCCAAGTGGCATTTTCTCCATAGCCAAAGTGTCTTCTATGTGTCCAACAAAGGCCATAGATTGGTGTCCAAATGTACCACTTCATGCTCTCCCAATTGCCTATAAATAGTGGTTTTTGGTGGATAAATAAAGTGAGACATTTGATATAGAAACCTCTCCAATCTTCTTTTTTCTCTCCCACTTTCTCTAATTTCATTTGTTTTTAATTTGCCATAAATCTCCATTTTCTTTTGTTTATATTATATATATATATACTCCTTTTATATTCCAACACTTATTATTATTATTATTATTATTATTATTATATGTTTTGGTAAAGTTTTGGTGCCCGGTTTCGCCTCTCAATTTTACAACATAATTAATTAGTAGTTACCAAGATCAAACTTAAATTTTTTAGACAAAAAAGTTTTGCAGAGACAAATTTGAACCCGTGACTTCAATAGTCAAGAGTAAATATATATTGTAATTTTTGAAATAACATGAGTATTTTTTAGAGAAAAACAAGTAATTCGGAGGTATTTTTTATACTTTAGCTTAATTACCATGACTTTTTTTATTTATTAATATTGTAATTTTTGAAACTTATTATAAAAATATAATACTTTCCAAACTATTTATAAAATTATTGTAGTTTTTATTAGGTGGATGAATGTCGTCTCTTCAAGAGACGACCTACAACACGCAACTAATGGTCGTCTCTTATATATTGTGTTTATACAAATATTGTTTTTTTATTAAAAACGTAGTAAATATCGTTTTTTCAAGAGACGATCTTCAGCCACATGTCGTAGGTCGTCTCGACCTTCATCCACTTAATAAAAACTACAATATTCTTACAAATAGTTGAAAAGTATCATATTTTTCTAAAAAGTTTCAAAAACTACAATATTAATTTTTTAAAAAAATCCTAATTACCATGACACCACCAATTATATTTAATTGGAACTGTGTTTCCAATTTCATTCCTAGAAAGAAAATGAAAAAAGAAAAGTAACCTTTCGTGCCTTTCCGACCAGAACAAGAACAACATATGCCCGTACAGGTACAATTGCATTTTCTTTTTCTTTTTTGTTTTTTTACAAACACTAATTAACCTTTTATCCATGGCTGCCACATCGTAGCGCTCTCATCGAATAATTTCTCCACGGACAGGCTCTTGCTGTTATTTTAGCACATTGTAGGCCTCACTTTTGTCTAATTTTCTCTCATTCTCAAGTGCTTCATTGCAATTTGCAATCCAACCCTTTGCAAAAAAGAAAATTTGCAATCGCCCCCTTAGAGCCACTGCTATCCATGGTCACGCAGCTAAGGGGGTGTTTGGAGCAATGGGTTGGGTTGGGTTGTTTTGGAATCCAAACCCAAACCCTTGTTTGGGCCACTGTGTTCAAAACTCAATGGTTTTGAAACACAACCCCATGGTTTTGCATACTAAAATAGGGGGGGTTTGATTTCCAACACACCGGTTTGCTCCTCATTTGGCACATGTTTTCATTATCACGTTTTCTTATCTCTCTCCCGTCTCTTCCATTATTTTTTTTAATTGGTATCTCACATCTTTTTTGTAACAAACAATAAATTATTACAAATGTTTGTTTTATACATGTCATAATTTAACCAAATTTCGTATTTGACAAAATAATTATTTTTCATTGGAAACTCACTTTTTTTTTTTGAAAAACAATAAATTATTACAAATGTTTTATTTTTTTATACTTGTCATAAACCTAATCAAATTTGATATTTGACAAAGTAATTATTTTTCATTGGAAACTCACATTTTTTTTTGTAAAAAACAATAAATTATTACAAATATTTTTTTTATACTTGTCATAAACCTAACCAAATTTGATATTTGACAAAGTAATTATTTTTCATTGGAAACTCACATTTTTTTTTTGTAAAAAATAATAATAAATGTTTTTTCTATACTTGTCATAAACCTAACCAAATTTGATATTTGACAAAGTATGTTGGTTTTTCATTGGAAACTCACATTTTTTTTTTGTAAAAAACAATAAATTATTACAAATATTTTTTTTATACTTGTCATAAACCTAACCAAATTTGATATTTGACAAAGTATGTTGATTTTTCATTAGAAACTCACATTTTTTTTTTGTTAAAAAACAATAAAATATTACAAATATATTTTTTTTAATACTTGTCATAAACCTAACCAAATTTGATATTTGACAAAGTAATTATTTTTCATTGGAAACTCACATTTTTTTTTTTTGTAAAAAACAATAAATTATTACAACTGTTTTTTTTATACATGCCATAAACCTAACCAAAATTCGTATTTTACGAAGTAATTATTTGCATTTCCAGTAACAAATTTCTCATTCTTATACTAATTAAAAGGTCCGTTCAAAAGTACTAAAAAAAATTACCCAACTTACACAAAGGATTCTACAACTAACCAAAGATTGCCACTAGAATATAAGGAAAGGAAAAAGAAAAAAAAAAAGAGAGAGACCAAAGTAGCAAAGGAAAAAAGGAAAAACAAAAACTGCACAACCCCAGGGTTCAGAACACTGCACTCCAAACATTGTTTTCTGATTCCCAGGGTTCAGAACACTGCACCCCAAACACTGTTTTCTGATTCCCAGGGTTCAGAACACTGCACCCCAAACACTGTTTTTTGATTCCCAGGCTTTCAAACCCCCCAGAACAAACCCCCCAGGGTTCCGATTCCAAGGGTTCTGATTCCAAAACGGTGCTCCAAACGCCCCCTAAATATTCCCTACTCCGACAAGGAGGGGAGAGAGAAAGTAGAGAGAACCCATGAAAATGAAGGTAAAGAGAGAGGAGAAAAGTGCTAAAGAAAGTTAGGGTGGATTTGATTAGTGGCTTTTATACAAAATTTGAAAATAAAGGACTTAATAAAAAAAAATTGAGCTTTATTATATGTTTTTAGTGTTTTAAATATGTGTTGGATAGCAAATTTAGAAATTAGACCTCAATTTATAAAGGAGCAGTTGCAAAAATGGCAAAAAAATTAAATCTTAATTGCGAGCGTGTTTTTTGTTTTCTTGTTTTGCAAGTATAGTAAAAAAGTTCAGCCTAGCCAAGTACAAATTCGCGAAAAGTTCATAATAACTCTCTCATGTCTTTGCAGTATCAAGCACATCAACAGCCTATCATTGATATACTACGGATGTACTTGATATACCTAATATCAAGTATATCAATGATATACTACTGATATACTTTATATAGACATATCAATGAAATGGAAATCTTAATATTTAGTATATCAACAGTATATCAAAAATAGTTAATACGAAGTATATCAAGAGCATAATAGTGATTCATGCTCAATATATCAGATACACCTAATATCATGTATATCAAGAATATACTACTGGTATACTTTATTTCGATATATCAATAAAATGGAAATCCTAATATTCAGTATATCAACAGTATATCAAAAACAGCTAATACGAAATATATCAAGAGTATAATAGTGATTCATGCTAGGTATATCAAATATACCTAATATCAAGTATATCAGCAATATACTACTGATATACTTTATTTCGGTAAATTAATAAAATGGAAATCCTAGTATTCAATATATCAATAGTATATCAAAAATAGCTAATACGAAGTATATCAATAGTATAATAGTGATTTATGCTCAGTATATCATATATACCTAATATCAAGTATATCAATGATATACTATCATATAGTTTATTTTATATATATATTTTTACTAAAATACCTAACATTGATGAACCTAATAAGCAAGGTATGAACTGATGCATAAAGCATAATATAAAAAAAAACATTGTGAAACAAAAAACAAAAAATATACCAAATATACTACTAATATGCCACATATAAAATACATATGATATACTACTGATATACCAAATATAATGTATATCAGATATAGTACTGATATACCTGTTGATACACTAATGAGGGTAAATTTGGAATAATGAGAAAAACATAAATTAAATTTAAAAATTTTGCTATATTTGCAAATCTGAAAAACCACTGCTAGATTTGTAAATATTCTAATAGTTTTTGTTATCCATTACAATATCCCATTTAAAAACTCCTTTAACATGTGTTTAGTAGTATATTCTTAAATAATAAAACTAGTGATAATTACTAACCAAATATTTAGCTCAATATCATATATTATTAATTAATTAACCTATTTTATGTTTTAATTTTTTTGTAATGATTATTTTATAATATTATGTAATTCATAATATATTATGTTATACATGTTTTAATTTTAATAAAATGAAATTAGTCTATAATATGAAATATGGTATATTTATTGAAGTTTATATATATATGTCAGTATAATTCTTCATTTTCAAAATTCAAAATTCAAATCTAAAAATATTAAAAACATAAAAAAAAAAAGTTATTTTCAAATTTTCCATAATTAACAAAATCCAAAAATATTTTAAAAAATAAATCTACCAAAATAAATATTCATTGAATCTGGAAACAAAATATAATCTAAATTACACATATAAGCAAATCTAGATGAGTGTTTGGATTGAGAAGTTGGGAGGAGTTAATAACTCCTCAAACTCTTTGTTTGGCCCAAAGATAATTTAGCTCATATTGTGGAAACCACAATCTTATTAACTTCTCTTTCAATTCCTTATTGTAGGCCCCACAAACTTATTAACACTTTTTTCAACTCCCCATTATGGGCCCCACAACTTTTTTATCTCCTTTTTTCTTCATCTCACTTCACTCATACCTCTCTCTATTTTCCCCTCTCCTTTCTCTCTCTATTTTTTTTACATTATTTTTTTTTAATTTCTTAATTTTCTTAATTTTTTATATAAATTTTCTCATAATTATTACTAATTACTAATTAAATATAAATAATAATAATTATTTTTTTATTTTTATCCTATAATTTTGATAAATTTTTTAACACAAATATTTTTCTCTTTATTCTATAATTTTATTTTTTAAAATATAAAATTATATAAGAATGTTTTAGATATGATACTATTATTTAAATTCAAATTTTAATATAAATTAGAGTACTACATAACAATTTTTTTAACTGATAAAAATCTCCACATATCATCTACAAAGTTTTTTTTTTTAAGTTTAAATTAAAATTACTTATAACAAATAACAATTTTATTATTTTAAGCTTTTTTTTATTAATAGCTCAAAAATATATATAATTTTATGATTTAAAGATAAGAAAAATATATTTTAAACTAACATGTATTACATTTTAGGAAATTGGTATTTAAAAAGATTAACGTATTAAAAAAAATTGATTTTCAAACTAATCATATTCAAAGTAAAAATATAAACGATTTCTCATTCCAAACTTATTTTAATTATTACAATAAATAACATAAATATATAGTATTTTGAATAAAAGTATGTATAATATTCATTTTGAATAGTGTTAAAAAATATATGTTCATTTTGAACTTAATTATTTTAAAATAGCATAAATATTTGATATTTTATTTTTATCTTAGTTATGTTAAAACTTCAAAGAATATATTATTTTCAAATTAATCAAACTTTGGATAATTCATTACATTGATTAATAATCTTAAATTATGACAAAAACTTATTTCATTAAGCTTGAAAAACAAATCTTAAATTAAAATTTTAAAATTGACGAAAACAAGTCTCTAACAAAATTGTAAAATATTCATAAAATAATGTAATTTAAAATCTCAATTTTAGGATTGACGGAAACAAATCTATATTATTTCTAGAATTGAGAGAATAAAAACATAAAAATCTTGAAGTTTATTTGAATTCATTTAAATTAATTGATTGAAATCTTTCCGAATCATGTTTAATATTTTAAAAAGTATTGTATACTTTCTTTTATTTGAAAACTATTCAAGACAAATGAATAATTAATGTGAGAGATATTGAAAAAAGAATGTGGGGTATTTTGTTCAAAATTATTATTTTTTCTTTAAAGAAATTTGTAAAATATAATAAATTAATAAAAACAAAAAATCTCAATCTTAGAATTCATGGGAACAAATTCTTAATAATAACATTTTGAGAATTGTAGAAAAAAAATGTACAAAAAAAAGCTAAAATCAACTCAAACTTCAAAACTCCAGGTTTAACAAATTTGCACCTCAAACACAGACTTTAGAACTTCTACTTCGTGCAACTCCTTGCTTCAAACACAGACTTCCTAACTCTCCAAACTTACTAACTTCTACTCCCTGCAACTCTTTACCCCAAATAGCCCCTAAATGTTTAATAGAGATTAATGAAATAGCATAATTTTTATTTTTATATTTAATCTTTTTTTTAATTCAAGAATATGTGGGGAAGGGTTTTGAATCTTTGACATTTTTGTCAAGAATATAATGCATTAACTAGTTGAGCTATGCTCGAATTGTCAAAACATATATATTTAATTTTCATGGTTTAAAAACAACTTAAAAAAATAAAAGTGAGAATAGATTGATATAATATTCTATTATAGTTATTTTATTTAATAGATTAATATAATATTCTATTATAGTAATTTTGTTGTGAATAGTTTTTTTTATATATAAATCAGCTATCGTAGTCAATCCAACTATAACTCAACTATAACTCAATGAATAAGGTACTAATTACCATATTAAAGATCAATGATTGATCCCACCTCTCAATAGTAGGACTCAAAAAAAGAAAAAAAGAAAAACTCATGTTGACTAAGGTATAATAAATTAGCAATTTATGTATGATAAAAGTTGTTCATAGTAAATCATTATTTGTTAATTTCTTAAGTAAATCATCGATTTTCTAAGATTATTTAGTCAGTGGTTTACTACGAGAAATTGTTTTTTTTTTTTAGCTGGATCACTCGTTTATTAAAATCTAGTCAATCAAGTTTTCAAAAAAAAAAAAAAAATCTAGTCAATCAGTAGTGCATTATATATATTAGTTGCTATCATGTGAGAAGTTTTTTTCCTCTTTTTTTTCCCTAAAAAAAATTCTTTTAGGTTTTAAATTTGGTTGCATTTAAAATTATATTATATTTGCAAATATGTTTAAGGAAAAATATGCACAATGGTCCTGATCTTTACAATTTTCTTTTAGTTTGGTCTTTAATCAATTAAAATTTTTAACTTTATCCACAATGTACTAAAAATTCTCAATTAGGTCCTCACCTAAATTTTTTTGTTAAATTTTGTTAACATAAAACTAATATATCATTAAATTATTGATTAATTAACATATTTGGACAATCGTGGGCGCATACTACATAGATGTACCATTTGGACAAAATGAAATTTGCTAATTGGCAAATTTTGTCTATTGATGAGTTGAGTTTTATATGTCAAGTAACATCTTTTTTACACGCTCACAATGTCTAAATATGTTAATAAAACAGTAGTTTGATGATTTATAACTTTTTGTTGACAAATTTTAACAACTTTTTTTTTAGAATGACCTAATTTTTTTATAAATTAAAGATAAAATTGAAAATTTTAAAAGATAAAGGACCAAACTGAAAATTGACTAAAAGAATATGGATCATGTTGTATATTTAGCCTATGTTTAGCATGAGCAAGATTTGCTAAATATAGGCCTAAATATGATTAACCTAGACAAGAATTACTAATATTTAGGCCTAAATTACTATATATGTGCAACCAACCGAAAATTAGTTTTATATTTTCGATTCAGTCTTCTGTAAATATCATTTTTATTCTCAATTTCAACTAAGGTTTAAAATGTCGATGTCGATGGAAATGTCAATAGAAATATCGATAAAATGTAGATGTCGATGGATATTTCTGGAAAAATTTTAAAAACAAAAAATTCAAAAAAAATAATTAAACTAATAAATAAACATTTTATACTTTTTAAATGAATTAAAATACTTGTTACAATATTATATTTGCATTAGATTACATTTTTTTGCTATTTTTTTAATATTTAATCAATTTTGTACAGTATAGTGGAAATGTCGATTCCCCCCTATGTCGATGTTGAACTCATGGACATGTGGAAATGTCGACATGTTGACGGAAATTTAATATTTCAACATCATTGTCTCCTTCCATATTTTTTGACTTCACATCTCTCATCTTCTACTGTTTTAATCGTTTTGGCTCAATTTTCGAGTACTTTCACAACATTGAGAGAGTTGTTTTCTTCACCTATTTGATAACGATTTCGTTTTTTATTTTTTATTTTTAAAATTTATGTTCATTTTTTCACAATTTCTTTACTATGAGTTATATTTTTTTAAATATATATATATATTTATATTTAAATTTTTAGTCCAATTTCAAAAATAAAAACAAAATTTCTAAAACTAATTCTTTTAAGGCCCGTTTGATAACCATTTAATTTTTTGTTTTTAGTTTTTGAAAATTAAGCTTGTTTTCTTACTATTTTTTTTAAATTTTATTTTCATCTTTCTCCAAAAAAAAAATCTGAATTCTTAATCAAATTCCAAAAACATAAGAAGTTTTAATTTTATTATTATTTTTTTTAGTTTTCACAACTTGAATCAATTTTGAAAACATTTGTCAAAATAGATAACAAATCAAAGAAACTCATAGGTGAAAATAATATTTAAAAGCTTCATTTTTAAAAACCAAATAATTATCGAACATAGTCTTTTTCTAAACTTAACTTAGATTTTAAAAATATTTTTAAAAAGTAGATAACATAAAAAAGAAATTGATAGGTGAAAGTAGTGTTTATAAAATTAATTTTGAAAAATAAAAATCCAAAAATCAAATGGCTCTATGAGGTTTCACTTTCATTTTTTCGTTTTCATATTTCTATTGATTTTCTTCATCCATTTTTTTTCCCTTCTTTACGTTTTCTGCCATAATGACAAAATAGTGGCCTGGCTGTTGTACACTTGTACTGTAGAAATTTCTATTCTCTGATCTCTATGTTATAATTTTTTCTTTATAAATTTTTTTTCCTTTTATAAATAATTCTTTCATATAACTAGAGTTCATATTATTTTTAAATAAGGTGCTCATGTAGCTTTTTTTTTTTTTGTTAAATTATTAAAAATATATTTAAACTATGAAGTTGGTTTCAATTATTCTCTCGAACTTTGAAAAGTTTCATTTTAACTCTTGAAGTTTGAAGTTTGTTTCAAAACGACCCTTGAAGACTTTTGTCGTTAAATTTGTGGACGAAAAATGATGTACTTGCTTACGTGAACAATTTTGAACACGATGAAAAAAGTAGACACATGGTAGCTGCAAAAAAAATTAGAAGACATTTAAAGAAGTAAATTTGGGGAGTTAAAGTTAAGGAAAATATCATAAACGAAAGAAAACAAAATTGGGGGAGGTGTTGAAAGGAGAAAAACGACAATGATAGGGTCTAAAGAAGGAAGCCAAAGACAGAATCGTGCATGAAAGACTTAGAGAGTGGAAGAAGCTTGAAGTATATCTTTGTTGAAGGGTCTATTGAAGCCAGAAACGTGAACCTCATTGGGTTCTCTTGAAGTATATATTTGTTTGAAATTTAAAGAAACCCGGGATAATTTTCTAGTTTTTTTGACCCTACCCCATTGTCATCTTCCTCCTTTCAACCCCACGCCTCCAATTTTGTGTTATTTGGTTTCTAACTTTTTTTCTAAGCCTAACCTCCAAATATAAATATATTCACATAAGCAATACATAAGCAAACACGTCATTTCTATCAATAGATTTAACGGTAAGGGTATAGATTTAAAGGTAAGGGTGTTTTGAAAAAAAATTTCTAAGAGTTAAAATGAAACTTTTTAAAGTTTGGTGTATATATAGGATTATTTGTACGGATGACATTTTTTTAAGCCAAAACGATAGATGACTTGATGTTTTCAAAATAATGATGGATAATCTTCTGCTGACGTCACACCGAGAGCGAGAGTACAATAAAACCCAATGAGAGCCAGAGTCATCTTCAATCTTCTTGACCAAGAGCGCTAGAGTACGATAAAACCCACAAGAGCCAAAGTCATCTTCAACTTTCTTGAGTAAGAGCGAGAGTACGAGAAAAACCCAATGAGAGCAAGAGGCCAACTTCAACCTATCTTCAACCATCTTCTTGCAGACACCATTTTCAACCTTCATCTTCCTCTTCAAGTCCGCTGGTGGCAACTCATCTCAGATCTAGATATCAAATCTAGAATCCATTTTCAAATCTAGTTGAAGATATGTTGAAGATGGCCTCCTCCTCTCTTTGGGTTTTATTGTACTCTCGCTCTCGGTCAACAAGGTTGAAGATGGCTCTCGCTCGCATTGGATTTTATCGTACTCTTGCTCTTGATGTAACATCAGTAAAAGGTTATCCACTGTTATTTTGAAAAACCAGGTCATCCATCTTTTTAGCTAAGAAAAATGTCATCATACAAAAAATCTGTATATATAATTGAAACCAACCCACAGTTGAATGTTACTTTTAATAATTTAACTTTTTTTTATGAAAAGGTGCTCATGTAGCTACTCAATGGTCCTTGAAATTTTAAAATACCTATAATGTCAAATGTACCAAGTTATTTATTTATTATTATTATTTTTTTTTTCTTTCCTGCTATACCAGTTTTGTTACTGTAAACTTACCCTGCTGCTCAAAAAACTTTTTTTTTAGAAAACCGTACGGTTACATTTTCACCTATATTTTTCGTGCTTCATTTTTTATTTTGCATCCTTTCAAATGTAAAATGATGCCAAAGTGAGCGTAGTAAGTTTAGTCCTTAAACTTTTAAGTTTATGTCTAAAAGGTCCTTAAACTTTAAAAAGTGTTAAAAAGGTTCACCAACTTTCAATTTTGTGTCTGTTGAGGAAAAAATGTGACAAGTTTAAGAGATCAAAATGAGGACTCAATTGGACACTTCAGTTGAAGTTATCCTCCTCTATTTATAGTTGACCTTGGGTTCCCTCTTTTCTTTTGTGAGAGGGAATCAAATCCTAAAGATCGTGAGAGGAAATTAACCTAAAACCTTAACCAATTCAGACCTTGGACTATTGGGCCCAAGAGTTGGTTAGTAGAGCTTATTAGCCTAATGGTTAGCCAATCTTGGCCTTATTTTATTAGTTCTAAAATTCGAAAATTTTATTAGGGTATTCAGTCTACTAGGTCTCTGAACTTTAAAATGTCTATTAGGTCATAAACTTTTAATTTTGTGTTTAATACGTCCATGAAATATTCAAAATTTGAAAAAATTAATTGATCTATTAGATATAAAAGTGGATTTTATGTCTAATAGGGCTCTAAACTTTCAAATTTTTGTCTAGTAGATTTATGAATTTTTTAAAATATTGAATAGGTCAAGGTCCTATTAAACGCAAAATAAAAAATTCAATGACCTATTGGACAAAAACTTAAAAGTTTAAAGGTTTATTAGACATTTTTTAAAGTTCAATGATATACAAATCTGAAAGTTCAAGAATCTATAAGACACTTTTTAAAATTTAGAAAGACCAAAATAGACATAAACTTAAAAGTTTATCGACTAAACTTGTAATTTAATCTTTTACATGTTTATACAAAGAGTGTCCTCAGTTTCCCTGACCGACTATTTTGCCTGCTTCCTTTAATTATATAAGGCCCATCCATTCTCATTTTTCTTTGGGGAATTGGACCGTATGGCCATTCTGGAGGTCGATTTTGAAATACAGTCGAAAAACAAACACTTGAAAAATGGCCTCACGTGGGTTAGGCATGCCACACGTAGACATTGACTTTGTCTCTGCGATTTGATCGACACCTTCAATTTCTTTGTAATTCTATTTAAATTTTTCATTATAGTGCATTTTCGACATTTATTAATTCTATTTAAAATGCCTATTTAATTTTGGTCATTTTTCTTTATTTCAGAGTTTGTGAGATTAATGAATACTCTCTTCAAATATTTTAATTAATTTCTAATTTCATTTAGAAATTAATTTTTGATGAATTTAAATATTTAGGTGTATGGAATATTTGGTAAGTGCTTGAACACAGGTTGTATTTTAAAATACCGTTTTGATCCTTGTACTTTGAATTTCATTTAATTTTAGTCTTTATACTTTCAAATGTTCAATTTTAATCCCTATACTTTCAATAAATCTTAAAATTAGTCTTTCAAAGTTAATTTTTATCGAATATATAATTTCCATGTAATATAATACACTATGTGAATATGTTTCCAAAATTTATAAATGGACAATTAATAGAGACTAAATATTTTTTGAAAACTTTAGGCCCCATTTGATAATTATTTGGTTTTTTAAAATTAAGCCTATAAATACTACTTCTACCTATGGGTTAGATTTCAAAAAAAAAAAAAATTGGTATTTGGTTAAGAATTCAAATATTTTTTTAAGGAAGATGAAAGTCATTGTAGAAAATTGTAGAGAAATTGTGAGAAATCAAGTACAATTTTCAAAAACTAAAACTAAATGGGACTAATTTTAAGATTTATTGAAATAGTAGATTAGACATTTGAAAATTAAAAAAAAAATAAAGAGAAAAATTTTAAGATTCATTGTGCCACTTTGAATTTTTTTTTTTTCTATTTTATCTTTTTCAGATTTTTAATTTGGGCATTAGAGTAGTCTAGAATTATCTTTTCAATCAATTGTACACCTAATTACATATATTTATATATTTTTACTATTATTATCAAAACTCAAATCTTACAACAATTATTTAAAATCTAACATCAATCGGCCCATACACCCACAATTCTCATAACTAGTCCATTGAAAATTGAAGGCTTAAAATAACAATAATAATATTTTCCTAATTGAAAAAATAATCATTTGAATAACTAAATATATTTACTTTAGAATTCATAAATATAGATATAATTTCTAATTTCAATTGACTAGTTATGACATGTCTTGTAATTTAGGGTGTGTGGATTCAAACATTTGATTTTTGTAGAGTGAATTTGCCAATTGACGTTACTAGATTTGGCTTTTGACAAAATATATAATTATGTGCAATTGGGTGTACAATTGATTAAAAATTAATTCTAAACTTATCCCATGCATAATTTAAAAATATGAAAAATATAAAAGAGGGGGAAAACCCAAAAAATGGGAAAAAAAAAAGAAGAAATGCATTTATAAAAAAAAAAATTAAAAATGTATGCCACGTGGCACTGACACAATAAGATTGTGTCACGTGGCTGGGCTGCAAAACTTGGTCTGCACATAAGTTTTGCTCAAAACTAAAATGTAATGAAATTCAAAATAGAAGAACCATAATCAAATCTAATTTCTTGTCGAGATAAAGCTTCGGATCCTCTTTTCGTGCGCCCTAATAACATTTAACTCGGTTTCTAAAATTAATGACATATGACTTTTTCTATACTCAGCAACTCGTCCAAATTACCATGAGAGCCGCGTACTCTCGCTCTTGCTCTTTTCTAACTTAATTTTATTTTCTTACTTTCTTTCCGATCTTTTCTTCTTCAATCTCACTCTCGCTGTCGTACTCTCGCTTTTCTCTGACTTAATTTTATCTTCTTTCTTTCTTTTCGACATTTTTTTATTCAATCTCGCTCTCGCTCTCGCTCTTCTCTAACTTAATTTTATCTTCTTTCTTTTTTTTCGATCTTTTCTGCTTCAATCTCACTCTCGCTCTTCTCTAACTTAATTTTATATTATTTCTTTAATTTCAATCCTTTCTTTTTCAATCTCACTCTCAATCCTCGCGAATATGAGCTAGATTGTGAGAGCAAGAGCATGAGCGAACAAGATCGCCTCATATTGCCTCTTAGATAATTTTTGTAACGACCCCTAAAATTTAGCCTATTCTAGGGAACGCTACTAACTTACAACCGGTATGCCCCGAAAATTTCGGCAGCATAACGGCATAACTATGAGTTACCCAAAAATTTCCTAGCACCTGTTAAACAAGAATTTTGCACTTCCATAACCAGATAACCAGAGAACCATTCCAAACTTCAAATCAGATAATTACCACAAGGTAAATACGTTTAATCAAAAGAAAACAAAGCACCCTAGTAAACATATTACAAGTCCCAACGCAAAATAAATTATAAAGTAAGCCTCACAATCTATAGTTCAAGCTATCTAATAGATTTAATAGTCCATTCTTAAGCGGAAAAGAACAACAATACTGACGCCTAAATCTCACGACAATTATAACTATAGTTCGATTGCACTAAACGCAACGAGACGACTATATTAAGGATAAATATTCAACTATGGTCTTTCTCCTCTCATGCCTCCTCTTCAGCATCACCCGGGTTGTAACATACGTCATCACCTGCAAAACCTGGTAGTGAGTCAGTACATAACACGTACTGGTAAGTAGCTCACACCTGAAAGGCCACAATCAACATACAAAACAAGACAACATGCTTACAAGTATCGTGCTTTCCAAAATAAGCTAGACATACAACTCTTACAACAACACATACAACATGCCTAAGTCACTGAGTTATACTCTCAAAATGTACCATGTTTATCTCATGCATATGGTTTCACCACCCAAGCTCATCATACTCATTCAAACGTCACCGAGTCACTAAAACCACTCCTGTTTAGCCCTCACAAGCTACCCGAGACTAATACTTTCGAGACCCGCCGACCCCTGGCCATTTTTACCTAGGGCCTCAACGACTCTCTACGGTGCTCAGCGTTCGAACCTTGACCATTTTCACCCAAGGCCTCGAACTGTGCATCGCTCCCTTGACCATTTTTACCCAAGGCAAACGATGACTTAACCGCATCGACCCTTGACCATTTCTACTCAAGGCCTCGATGTTCCTCTAAACTCAGCCGTGACATACTACCATACTTATGCCAAAACTATGCAAACAACCATAACAAGCTTTCACAACCAATGCCAATAACTCGCTAGATTACTCGAACTCAGCAAAGCAATACGCTTATCACAGGGGAAACAATTCATCATGTCATACTCAACACGTTTAGAATCATAGAACAATTCATTGCAATAAAGTATACATAAGCAAGCATTTAGAACACACACAACATACTAACAATCAACAACCAAACCCAACCGGTAAAATTCTACTTGCTATGTTCCCAAGATAGCCCAAGGTATTCCTAAAGTGAACTTTGAGCTTACTCGAACACTCCAAATTAAGCCCGATCTATGAACGCTAGGTTACAAGAATTAGAAATTAATCTAACGAATTTTATTTTAGTTCGAAGGATTTAAAGACTTGCTGAAACTTATTGGAACTTACAGAACTACTCCAAACGAGCTCGAATTACTGTTGGTTGGTGTTCGAGAGGGCTCAAATTAATCGAATAGACCCGAAGGCGGCTGAAAACTGTTCGATGGAGTTCGAAAACGTGCTGGATATTGTTCAATGGAGTCTAAAGAGAAAAAAAAACGCTGCTGATGGAGCACCTTCGCCGCTGCTGCCTGAAGACACCGAAGAAGACGATTCTTGAGTCTCTGCACCGTTCAATCCTCACCGGAGCTTACTGATTTCGCGTCGCCGGAGTCCGTATGGCTGGAGGGAGGCTGTCGGCGGTGAAGGGAGAAGAATAAGGAGAAATCGAAGGGGATGGTGATGGGAAGGGGCTGTCGGCGTGAAGGGGAGGAAGAAGAAGAGAAAAAAAATCGATGGGGATGGTGGGAGGTGCTTGTCGGCGTGAAGGGGAGAAGAGAAGAGAGAAAAGGAAAAAAAAAATTAGGGCTTTTTGGAACCAATGAAAAGAAAATAATTATTTTTCTCTCAAAAAGCCCATTATTTTAAACAAATAAAATAAATGATTTAGTGCTATTTAAAAGTCTATCTCCCAATCAAAAAAATCTAGATTTTCTAGGAGATTTAGGACTAATTCTTTGGGTAAAAGCGAGTTTCCAAAATTAAGAGATTTGATCTAGTTCGAAAATCTTTCGTTAAAGTTATAAAAACTTAATTACTTAAATTCACCCACTAAATTCTGATAATCCTTGGGTCGACTTTAACAAAGAATTTAAACGTTCACCACAAATACAGACATAAGATGAAAATTAATTGTACCTGAAGTTGCAGGGCGTCACAATTTTGCACATATTATCACATCAGAATGAGTCATATATCATTAATTTCATTAGATCAGATGATATGAAAATGTGCAAAATTGGGTCAATCAAATGACATAAAAGTGCGTGAAATTGAATCATCCGTACAAATCCTCCAAATAAAGCTGTTGTGGGGATAGTACTAAATTTCCATCGACATGTTGACATTTCCATCGATATTTTCACATATCCATAGGTTCGACATCAACATAAGGGGAGAATCGACATTTTTACTATACCGTATAAAATTGATGAGATATTAAAAAAAAATAGCATGAAAATGTAACTTAATGTGAATATAATATTATAACAAAAATTTTAACTCACTTAAAAAGTGTAAAATGTCTATTTATTAATTTAAATATTTTTTTGAATTTTGAATTTTGAATTTTTTTTTTAAATATCTATCATATTTTATTAATATTTTTATTAACATTTCTATAAAATTTAGGCTTGGACATTTGGAGAAGGGGTTTCAAAAAAGTAATTGTTTTGAAAAAAAAAGTAAGACGGGACAGGTAGTATTGGGGGCAGTAAATCACGTGAGAAGTCATAAAAATAAAAACCTTTCTAATTTTATCGTACGGTCAAGGCGGGAAGCTTCTTGATTGGTCTATGCGACTGTCATCCCACTCAGCTTTCCGTAAAGCAGCGCTGAGTCTCCCTCTCTGACATCCATCGGATTCTCTCTCTCCCTCTTTCTATTCAAAATCACTTTCCCTCCTTTTTTCTTTCAATTATCATTTTAAATTTTTGACAAAATTATTGAGTTCATATAGATTTTTTATTTTGTTTTTTGGTTAAAATTTAGGACAAATTTAGCAAAAGTTCAACAATCAACTTGACAAGTTCCACAAATTAGAACCAGATTCCAAGAAACCAAAAAAAAAAAAAAAAACTTTAAAATATATTTTCCGAATAACTAGGCAAAAACCCCATGTATATCATTACTTTACAAAAGCAAAAAAGCAATCCACAAAAAAAGAAAAAAGAAAAAACCAAACAATAAAGGTAGAGTAATTAACAACGAACAATCATTTTATTCCCTTTATTTAACAAGAGTAACAAAGACAGAAATATATAATTAAAACCTAAAAAAGGGAAGAGAAATGTAAAACACAAGCATTAATATTTAATACACAGCTTGAAAACATCTAAATTTTCAAACTCACTAAAAATCAACATACAATAATATAATAATAATAACCACCAAAGGCAGCACGACACAGAAGAACCAGCAAATTGTTAACACGAAAGAGGTACACGTCGACAAGGTTGCTTTAATGGCAGAATATAACTTTAAGCTCACGTGGCGCAGCGCACTCGTGCATCAGCGACGGAGTGTCGTGGGCGTAGGTGAAAGTGGAAGGACAAGCGTGCTTGAAGAACAACGAAAACGACGACGGTTTGCAGGTCTGTGGACTGTTGTAATGGCCTCTGCAGCAGAGTGGGTCATTGTTGAAGGCCTCGCAGCCGCTCTTGCAGCCTATCACTTGGCCGTAGCGGCGAGGCGCGTGGACCTGGAGCTCGCGTGGGCACGACTCGAGGAGGTTGGCTTTGCACCCCACCACTGGGCACACGCCTTGGCCTTCGTGTGGTGTTATGGTTAAGGGGATGTTGAACCCATCCACTAGGCTCACGCCGTACGACGAGAAGTCCTTGTTCCCGTGGTGGAGGCTGAACTGGGCTAGACTGGCTGGGGTTTTCCCGCCCGCGCCGTTGCATTCCAGTTTCCCGCCGCAGTCACCGGTCTCGCAGGTTAGGTAGTTGTCGTGACCGACGCAGCCGGTTCGTGCCCAGACTCGGCCGGACCAGTGCTGGTACGGGGCCGGGAAGGAGCGGTGGGAAAGGGATGGGAGGAAGAACCCGCCGCGTTCCGGGACGGGGTGGCCGGCGTTGGGCTGGATGGCCGGCCAGATGGGGTACGGGCAGTTGTTGACCAGGGTCAGGATGAGGCCGCTGCCAGGATATGTGGCTTCGGAGAAAGAGGAGAGGGCGAACAAAGCGAGGAGGAGAGAGAGAGAGGAAGACGGAGACGCCATTGATGAGGAAATGGAAGCTCTGAGAGTTGAGGTGGAAGGGAAAGAGGGGTTTGGTAAGGCTTTTATAGGGGGAAGAGGAAAAGTGTGGGGTAAGGATGAAAAGACCGTATTGCCCTTGGAATCTGGGTGTTTGACGTGGATGGATGTGTGTCTGTTTTTGTGGGTTGAAATGAGAAAATTGTATTTGACAAGAGGTTCAAAATAAACGACTAACCTAACCACGAATATGGGTGAAACACTGAAACTTTGAAAGACAAAATTAAATTATTATTATTATTATTATTTACACTTCACAAAACGCGTAACAATTTTTGTCCAAAAATTTTTCTTTTATCAAATCCTCACTTTAGTTAAATTGAGATAAATATTTTAATTTTTACCTTAAACTAGTTTAAATAAATATGGTACTTTTTACCTTGGGATGGATTTTCATTGAAAGAATTGTTTTGAAAAATAATTTTTATGTACATTTAATGAATGTACTAGTTTCATACAAAAGTTGATACAATTTTATAGAGAAAAAAATGACATTACTGTTGAAGGTTTGCTAAAATTTATGAGCGAAATATTTATTTAATAGTTTATTTTATATATTCATAAACTTAATTTTGTGGAGCATTTGATTATCATTGAAATTAGACGTTTTGTTAATATTAGTATGTGAAGTTTCTAGAATAAGTATAAGGTGATAACCGTGACACTTGTCTAAGTCTAAAGTTCAATTTAATGAAAATAAAATTTTATAGTGAAATTTAATATTCTTGTCAAATTTAGGGGTAAATATTGGTTATTTTTCCAACATTAAACTTTAGACTAATATCTATATGTTAATTAAACTACATGAGTGATGGAATAAAGTAGGGGTGATATCGGTTCGATTTTCTTCGGTTTTAGGTCAAATCGAGAACTGAATCGAATCGATCAGTTTGGTAAGAATGGAAATCGAACCGATGTCCAATATAGGACAAACCAATGGTTAGGTTTTTTATCGGTTCGGTTTCTAATCGGTTCGATTTTCAGTTTTATTGAACTAATGAATTTGAGAGATGAAGGGAAGAGATGCACGACGGCGAAGACAGTGTTGATTCTGAAGAAAAATCAAATAGAAGACAATGGTTCCAGAGAAAAATCAAACAATGTGAGGTGACCACACACGAATTTGGAGAAAAATCAAATAAAAGAGAGAAAAAAAGGGAAGAAGACGCACTGCAAGGAGGCGAGGGCGTGGTTGTTGCGAAGGTGATGACGGCGGTGCTACTGCTAGGAAGGACACGATAACTACAGGAGACGTTGACTGTGAAGAAGATGTTGATTCAGATGTCGATGTGAAGAGGACGCCATTGCAAAGAAGACACCGGTTGTGCCGTTGGTGCCAAGAAGACGCCAACTGCTCCATTGTGCAAAGAAGATGTCGACTACGCCACTGTTGTGAAGGAAATAGACGCTAACGGAGAGAAACATGGAGGAAGAGAAGAGAGAGAGAGGGAGAAAGGGAGGGAGGGAGGATGGAGGAGGCTAAAAAAAAGGAAGTGATTCGGTTTTCTAAGGTATATATATAACTTCGGTTTGATTCGGTTTTTATTGGTTTAAAAAATAAAAAATCGAACCAAACCAAAAATTTTGGTTTTCTAATAGATTAAACCGAGATGTCCAATACTTTGCTAAAAAACCAAATCAATCCACTGGATCAGTTCAATTTGGTTCGGTTTCCTCGATTTTCGGTTATTAGTTGCACCCCTAGAATAAAGTAAGAAAATGGTAAAATTGCGTACTGTGAGAATGATTTTCATTTGAAGAATTTTAATATTGGGGGTGCACATTAATTTGTTTGGATTTATTTTTTAACTTAATAATCAGAACCAATTAATTTGATTATTTAGAAAAAAAATTATTTAGCTTAATTAAGCTTAGTTGTATGAAATTAAATTCTACATTTGAATATGGGATGAAAGTAGTGCATCTTTGGAGCAAAATAATAAAGTTTCTTAAAATACAAAATTCTATACTAACAAATTACTAAAAATCAAGCCATATAAATGTCCAAACTCACAAATATGCAACCGCACGAACCTAGCCAACAAACCAAGTAAAAAAAAAAAAAAAAAAAAAAAAAAAACACCCACTAAATTAAAATGTTCAAATCCAACAAAAAGTCCTCCAATATTGCTATAGAAATATTAATACTCGCAAAAGTAGTCTCATAGACTAATAAAGTTAACAGCTAAACCACTTTATATATAAGTAATTCTTTAACCTAACCCCTCAGCACGATAATTTGTAGTTAAAAAAATTTTTTGAACTACATCTCATCTACAACACTCTTCAACTAAAGACCACATGCCCAATTTGTTAAACAAGGTATGCCTCTGCTCGATACATGTCAAGTAGAGGCATACTGTGTTTAGCTCGGGTCATGTATATTTTGCTAGAGATCTTGTCCTAGGTATGACTTGTGACAACATATGCTATTGCCCTCAACAATGCACGCAATACACATGATCCTCAACAAATAACAAGCTAGATATCAAAGTTTTCAATCACCTATTCGACACCAAATATCTTAGACATCAACAATCATGCCCTTATTCATGTCCCAACCTTGATGCAACAACACGACTTTATCTTTAGACTTATTATTAGGCTTGACCAGTCATAGAATTATATCAAATCAAGCAATAGGCATTTTTAGGCATCCAATTAGAGGGCACGATTCTCATCGCCAAATATTATTCAGAAATTTTACCTATAAATCCATCTATATAGATTATTTATATATTTATTTACTTACTTTTCTAATTAAATGATCAATTAAAAAAATAAATAAAACATTAAATATTTATTCCTTGTAGCTTCCTTGCCTAAGGTCTTACGTTTGTCTATTGAGTCAAGGTGATGGTGATATGAATCCAACACTTTGACCCAAGAGGCACATACAAGACTCGGACAAGGAAGCTACAAAGATATTTTATCCAACATTTTCAAGCCACAATCAAGTATTGCAAACTATAATATGGTTGATTAAAAAGTACTTAAACAAAGGACGAGAAGATATGAGCAACTTCATGGGCCAAGTTTGGGATCTATATATCCACTTTGCACTTTGGGATCTACTTATGGTTTTACATTGAGGCTTTTGGACAGATGTTTTTGTAATAGACTTTAAATTCTTGTATTCAGACTGATAATTCCATGTGAGGGCATAAGTCCATCCTCTAAACTCTAGCTCATCTTAGTTTGCTTAGCTAGAGTTTAACTTTAACAAGCATTAAATTGAGTGTATTAAGAATTAGGCGCTATTTTCTTTGACAAAAAACCAAAGGTATATATAACCCTGGCAGGGAGTTTTCTTTTGTAGCCTAGATTGTTTTATGTTGATGAATGAAAATGGTTGGGAGAATTCTCTCCGTTTGAGCTCCAGCCAGTGAGTCTAATTCCTCTGTAATTCTTGTGTTTTGATTGCATGTTTAGAAATAATCAAGTTTGATCAATCACTAAGGCCCCGTTTGATAACCATTTGGTTTTTGAAAATTAAACCTATAAATACTATTTCCACCCAAGAATTTACTTGTTTTGTTATCTATCTTTTATCTATGTTTTCAAAAACCAAGCCATGTTTTGAAAACTAAAAAAATTAGTTTTCAAAAACTTGTTTTTGTTTTTAGAATTTAGGTAAGAATTCAAATGCTTCTTTAAGGGAGATGAAAACCATTGTAGAGAAATTGAGAGAAAACAAGCTTAATTTTCAAAAACTAAAAACCAAAAACCAAATGGTTATCAAACAGGGCCTAAGCTTTTGAATTATTTTAAGCCTTTAGCAAAGAATTAGTTCTCATTGCTCTTATTCTTTGATCATTAAAGGGAACTACCTCTTTTCCTACCCTTTGGGAGTCCCTTGTGTGTGTGTTTGGAAGGTCCACATAACGAAAAGTTGTTCAAGCCATTTTACCTAGCCAAGTTATATTCACAACACACCTTGGTTGAATAATTCATATAAAGTTTGGGCAACTAACCAAACAATTGAAAAAGTTAAAAGAAATTTTAATTTTCAAAGAGTAATGTAATTGATATGAAAAGTTAGTGATTTGAGATTATGAACCCTTTCGTTATGTGAACCCCTAATTATCAAATACTAAGACACTTAAAAATCAATTTAGCACAATTCCAAAAGAGAGTTAGAGAAGGTTATCTTGTGATCGAAGGCCATAAGGTAAGGAGAACTTGTTCCTCACTCAAGGTTTGAACACTCCACAAGTAAATTGATCAGACTTAGTTGACTGTCCAAGCATATGCAACCCTAGATCAAGAATTGCAAAGTAGCGAGGCTCATGATTCTCAAATGTAAGAAACACTCCAATTTTATTCAAAATTCAACATGCCTTGATGGAAATAACTTAGGCTTTAAATGGCCAATTTTATGCCTTAACTAAGCCTAATAGTGGTGTCTAGGAATCAAACCCTAACTTGATGTCCAAATCATCACCCTAAACAAAAAGACTAATATGTTCTACTTAAACATGCTTAGAAGGGTAAAAAGGGAAGACAATCAAAACTCTTAAATAAAATGTGGGTCATAATTTGAACTACTTTACTGGTTTATATCATGTTTATTATCCATTGAGCCCACAAGTCTATTCAAGATGACTTATGACATGTTTGAGAGTGGTTTTGAAATAGTTAAAATCACTTTTGTCATATTCAAAATCATTCCGAAACATTATTCTAATTATTCAAAATCAATTTTTGTAATGTAAAAATCGCATTTAAAAGTATAAAATCAAACATTAAATTGATTTTGAATTAATCAAAATATGTTTGGAAGTAATTTTAAATGGCAAAAAGAATTTTAATCATTTTAAAATCACGTCTTTGAGAGAGTTACTAAAAATGACTCTTCCCCTACTCTCCTCCCTGCTGTTAGTCACGCTTTGAAGAAAGGACTCTTCTTCTCGTTTGTTCTTCTAAAATGCTCACACATTGGTTTCGTGTAGATTGAGTATGGTAAGGAAGATCCAATCCTATGGTGTTTGAACTGCAAAATTTTTAAATCCACAAAAGGTAGCATCTTTGGTCTTTTAATTTTAAAATATTTTTTTTATTAAAAGTTATCGCTAATGTTGATGTCGGAATTTGGATCGTCGGATCAACGGTAAATTTGTATCATCGAGAGCTGAAGATGCCTGCAAAATAGAGAACTAACACCGGTGTGGTGCTAAGTCACTTAAACTCCGACACTCAAGTTAGAAATCAGGGTTTCTTACTTAGAAAGCTTAGACTGTAAAAGCTAAGTGATGATTGCATACCTCTCAACGCGCTGCTCTTTGCCTTTTATATTTTCATGTAATTATAACGGTTAGTGCTGCATTATTACGATCTCCGTGAATTTAGCTCGATTATGGATCGTTTTTATTGCTCTGACCATTACTTTTGAATACTCGTTTAATTCGAACCTTAACGGATCATTCAATGCACTCTCGAATGATTTTTCCACTTCAAGCCTCTTGCTTGTCCATTCGGGATAAAGCGAAATTAGACCACGTCACTCCGTTGATAGGTTTGTCCTAGTTGCCTTACGGCCAACTCTTCGGCTAAGTAGCCTCTTCGGTCAACCCTTAGAAGCCGGTTCAAGTGTCTCACCAATCTAGGTCGACCCCAGAGGAGTTGATCAAGGCCGGTCTAGGTCGATCCCTCAGGGGGTCGACCAAGGTCGATTCGGCCTCTTGGCCGATCCCTCAGGGGTCTGCCAAGGCCGGTCTAGGCCGACTCCTCGAGGGGTCGGCCAAGGTCGGTCGAAGGTTAGTTTTTTCCCGTAACAGCTAATATTCCATTGTTTTGATGTTGTACAAACTTTCGCTGCACTTAATAGCCTAATTCATTTAAGTTTCTAGCATTTTGTAATTATCAAATCCTTAGCCCTTACATAAAATTTACATTTTCTCGTTCTTCAAGAATATTGCAATTCAATGTTTTTTCCTCTACTTCACGTACAGTTTTCTCACTAATGTCTAATTATACTTATACTTTAATTTATCTCATCAATTTTTCTTTGCACAATATCCATACTTACTCTCACCAGCTTCACGTATATACCTTCTCTCACTAATCTCTCTTCGTATGCAATCTCTCTTTCTAGTCTCTCTTTACACAATCCCTCTCACTAATTTTTTACAAATATTTTTTTTTCTCATTTTATAACTTTAATTATTTTTATTTTCTTATTTTTATAATAATGTAACGACCGACATTTTCAAGTATTAATTAAAGTTTTAATTTTGAGATTTGAATTAGTTGTAAGGCCAATTTCATGTTTAAAGTTGTGTTGAAAGTTAATTTTAGAAATTTGCATAATTGAAATTTGAGAAATTGGAGGGTGAATAGGGAAGAAAGAAGGGAAAAAGAGAATTAATTGGTTTGGGGGCAACTTTTGTTAATTAGGTGATTTTGAGCCAAGCCCAAGCCCAAGGAGAAGTCAAGCCCAAATATCCTCTCTATTATTTTTATAAAGCACGCAGCCTTAGGTCAAGCCAAGCCGTCATCTTCTTCAACCTTCTCCTCTTCCTCCATGAAAAACAACCTCCACCATCAATCCCCCTCTCTCTCTCTCCCTTTCACTACCAATAGACCCATCCATTCGAAAGTTTCTTCTTCTTCAACAAAAATCCATCGCGCGGTACTGTTCACGACGAGGTACTGTTCATCGACGGCACTGTTCATACTGCGGGGGGGGGGGGGGGTATTGTTCACACCACAAATACTGTTCACATAGCAGCACTGTTCACACGCGCACTGTTCATATCGCGATTACTGTTCATACCGCGGCGGGGGGGGGGGGGGGGGGGTACTGTTCACACTCGATTACTGTTCACGCCGCCGCCGTTCCGATCAGCCTCTTCCAGTCCGGCGAGCCTTCAATTGTGGGTAAGCAATTGGTTTCTACATAGTTCTTTGATGATCTTGGTTGGGTAAGATTTAATTCATGAATCTTGACTTTGTTTCAAGGATACCCATTCCGTTCCGGCATCAAAATCACGAGCGTGTCGCTGTCTAGTAGGATTTGGACTGTTGGAGCGAAATTTTCGGTAAGTCACGAAGATCCTTGAGTTTTGGGCTATATGATAGATCAATTGAAAATAAGATTAATCCATGGATCTTATGACTTAGGAGCTGTTTGGGGCAAGGGTTATAATAACCTGTGTTATAATAACCGTGGAATACTTTGCACCCCAAACACAGACTATTATAACCTCAGACTAAACAACTCTGCATTTTAAACAATATTATATTATTTCACAGATTATTATAACCCACAGACTATTATAACCCATGTTATTATAACCTACTCAGTGCCCCAAACAGCCCCTTAAAGTCAAATTTACCCACCAATTTGCGATTAAGTTAAATGCTATAGAATTAATTCTAATTTTGGGAATTTAGTTGGTGGAAGAAACTTTGGGCTCAATTATGGATTTTAGGGATCTTTACTAACCTTAAGGATGACTTTGATTAGGCCCTAAATCATTTGACCGAGGTTCAAGGCAATAGAATTTTTGGTGAGCATTTGGGTGAATTGGATTCTTGAGCTTAGTCAAGGTAAGAGATCTTACGCCGGTATGCTTAAATGCAAGTTAGGAACTGAATTGAAAAAAAAAATTAAATTATTTCAAATGAAAAGTTTTATAAATGTTTTTAGTTGTGATTTCTGATGAATTTTAAAATACTTTATATGAAAATGGAGTTTCACATGTATGATTGTCATATGTTCTTATGAATGTGATGCATGTTATATGATTTATGATATGAGGAATGACATGAGAACTTTGTTTTATGTTGCATCATGAAATGAAAAATTTAAAATGCTTTGGGACCTCATGCATACATTATGTTTTCATGATAAAAATGATTTCGAAGGCTGTGACAATTACCCCCTAAAATTATTGATGTACATCTATATGAAAGGAGCCTTACGAGGCTATATGAAAAGGAGCCTTACAAGGCTATATGAAAAGGAACCTGAAAAGGTTAAATGAAAAGGAAATGTTAGGTTGGGTTAATTGTCCACATTAAGTCGAAGAGAAAAGTTGAAAGAGAAACGTTTCCGCTATGAAAGGAATTTAGGTCCCACCAAAGGAAAGAAAGAAAATGTTTTCGAAAACTCATTATGTATGTGTATGCATATCCTGACTCGGTAGTGAGGTCACTTGCAGAGTATTTTAAATACTCATCCTTTTTCAAAATATTTTTCTTTTCAGGTAAAGACAAGAACATATTTTAGGCGAGTGGCAAGGTGGTTTGCTGAAAGGGTCATGGGTGTCATGAGGAGTATAGCTTCCGCATCTAGTTTATGTTTTATTTAAAAATATTTTGTTAAGTAAACTTAATTGAAGTGAAACTATTTCATTTGATTTAACGTTATGATTCACATTATGTTTTGCAATGATTTTTAAAGGGATTCCGGACTAAAAGATTTTGATTGTTTAGCAAAAAAAAAGTTTAATTCTTTCTGTTTTTTACCAAAGATTTCTAAATTCTATTAGCATGCATGTAGTAACGTCCCTAGAAAGTCTAATAGGATAAGTCGGGTCGTTACAAATAGTTACAATAATTATAATTAGAGTGATTTTTCAATTTGGGAAGCACTTAAATCAAAACAATTTTTTCATTAATTATTTTTTACAAAAGTGTTTATAATTAAAGTGCTTTTGCTAAAGCACTTTAAAACACCTTTAATTGTTTTTAAAATTTTATAGAGTAGTTTTTACTATACAACCATTGTGATTTTTTTTTAAAGAATATTTGTAAGCAACTAAAATTGTTTTCCTCTAAAAACCAAGTCAAATTGACCCTTATACATTTAAAAATTAATAATAAATTAACCCTTATACACAAGGTTGTTTTTTTATTTTTGTTTTTGGTTTTGTAAGGACGTGTTGCGAAGAGACTTCAAAACACGTTTTAGAAGTCTTTGAAAATAATTTTTTTTAAATAAGTTTTGAAAAAAATTTCAAGCATGTAGATAATCATAATATATATATACTTTTTACCATTTCAGATTAATAATTAGTTATTTAGTCATGATTAATGTTCTTGGTGGAGTTTTCTTTCAATTAATTAGTAAATATAAAATAAAGGAGAAAAATCATTTTGACCCTAAACTTGGCATGTTGTATCAATTTTAACCCTAAACTTTTAATTTCATCAATTTATACCTCAAACTTGAATAGATGTATCAATTTATACTATTGATTAAGTTTATGTTTCAATCCCCATTAAAAAAGTTTATCACACATGTCAAAAGTCACGTGTTGCTCTATAACATATACTTATTTTGTTATTTTTTTAAAAATAATAAAATTGCTAAAGAAAATTACAGTAGACTCTCGTCATAATGTTTTTCAATTTCAAAGCATGACTTTTTTTCATTGCTTATCTTCTCTAATTCTGTTGTTTTTTTCATTTTATTAATTGAGGGTTTTTCAATTTTAAGGCATGATTCTACTCGATCCATCTACTTTTAATAGAAACAAAGTTTATTTGCACCATATTTTTCTTCAATGGAGTACTCCTATTCTTGAATCGGTTGCCAGTATTGATTTTTTTTTTTTTTAAATTTCTCGGCCTCAAGCTCGATTTGTCCTCCATCCGCCGCAACGGACATAAGGCTTTCAGAATCGCCCTCATTGAAATCTTTGTCTCCTTTCTCTCCAGCATTAATGTCACTTTAATGCTTCGTAATACTGTCGACAGGGCTACAACCAGTTCGTTGTATTCATGCATGTCATGTTATCCACCACCACCTTCTCTATTCTCTCCCGCATTTTAGTCAAGCTCAAACTCCTCACCATCGAAGTCGAAGAAATCGCCATGGTCGTCACTGCCTTCATTGACGTCATCGTTTGGATCTTCTTCACACTCGTCGTTCCTAGTATCGACACCAAAGGTAAGGGAAACACAAGAATCCATTTGTTTTCGTGTGGGTCCTACTTTTGAGAGTCGAGTTCGTGGTTTTCATGATGGTGGCGACCCGATCTAAAATGATTTAATTATTTTTTTGGTAATTTTTTTTAAAAAAATAACAAACAAGTATATATCATAGAGCAACATGTAACTTTTGGCATATGTAGAAAACCTTTCTAACGGTAATTGAAACAAAAATTTAATTGATGGTGTAAATTGATACACTTATTCAAGTTTGAGGTCTAAATTGATGAAATTAAAAGTTTAGGGTTAAAATTGATACAATATGTTAAGTTTGAAGTTTAAATTGATAAAATTGAAAGTTTAGAATTAAAATGGGTACAACTGCCAATTTTAAGGTTAAAATTGATTTTTTCTCTAAAATAAATTACATGCACGACTCTCAAATACATCTTCATCCATAGGCAATTTTAAAATAAAAATTTTCGAATGTTTTGTCCGAATGTATTCAAAAGCAGATACTAAACTAGATATCAAGTCATCAACTACTTTAAAAAGAAAAAAGAGAGAAAAAATAAAAAATAATCATCAACTTTCTACGTACGCGCACAAACACAAATACACAAAACGAAATGGTGAAATTTCAAAAGTAGCGTATAAAATGAAATGGTGAAATTTCAAAAGTAGATTTAATAGGAAATAGGATTAAATTTTATTTGATTTTGAAATTTGGTTAAATTACCAATTTATTAAACTTTCTATTTAGTTCCTAAACTTTAAATAGTATCTAATAAGTCTATAAATTTTCAATTTTGTATTCAATAAGTTCCTAAACTTTAAGACTTGTCTAATAAGTCTTTAAACTTTTAATTTTGTGCTTAATAGTTTTCTGAATTTTTAATTTTGTATTTAATAAGTTATTGACCAATTTTACATTTTTTATAATTCAAAAGCCTATTAGACACAAAATTAAGGGCTTATTTGGGGTGCTGAGTAGGTTATAATAATTTGAGTTATAATAGTCTATGAAGTTAAATAACTTTGTACCTCAAACATACTTCATAGACTATTATAACTTAGACTAATAACTTTGCATTCTAAACACATATTATATAACTTCACAGACTATTGTAACCTAGACTTTTATAACACACTCAGCACTCCCAAACAACCTTTAAAAGTTTACAGTTCTATTAGACATAAAATTGAAATTTATGTCAAATAGATCAAACAATTTTAAATTTTTTTAAATATGTCATAGACTTATTAGACATAAAATTGAAAATTTAGAGATCTATTAGACACAAAATTAAAAGTTTACAACTTATTAAACACATTTTAAAGTTTAGAGGTGTTTTAGACACGTATTTGAAAGTTTAGGATTAAATTTATAAGAACAATACTTGGTTGCATATCAGTGTGTAGGTATCTTCCTGCACACCACCATTAAATATTTGACAGCTTGGAAAGAGAGTAGAAAGGTTCCAATTTCTCATTTTTCACCTTTCTCTCTCTCCTAGCTGTCAAAAATTTAATAGTGGTGTGTAGGAAGATATACATATCGGTATGCAACCAAGTATTATTTAACTTATAATTTCACCTTGAAAATCTTAAGGAAAATATCAATCTTTACTCCTAAACTTGTCAAGTTGTATCAATTTTTATCCTAAATTTTCAATTTCATTAAATTGTACCCCAAACGTAGATAAGTGTTACAATCTCAACCATGAACTTGAAAATGTATTGTAGTTTTTATCATCTGATAAGTTTTCGTTTGAAAGTTCACTGAACAAAGTATTCTCATATGTTTCCAATGATTTATAAAACTTGTATACGATACAAAATTGTTAAACTTCAAAGAAAAACGACACTATAGCCAAATTTTTGTGAACTTTGTGAGCTTTGGCAAAGCTATTCAATTGGTTAATTTGTGCATTAATCAAACTTAAATTTATGTAAAACTTGATATTATTGAAATTAACGGATTACTTATATTTTTACATTGCTTTTTATTAAAATTAGTGGATAAATTATTAAAAATTGAATAGAAGGTAAAAATTATAATATTTAACTAAGTCTAAGATCTAATTTGATGAAATTAAAAGTTTACGGGAAAATTGATACATTTTGAAAATTTGAAAATTTAAAATTTCCCCAACTTTTAATGTGAGCTTGTATAAATTTAAAATAGTCAAAACCAGAAACAAAATTTTGAAAACAGATGTCCAATGACCAATGGGTTTTTCTATTCTAAAATGGTGAAGGTTGAAGTGGCAAAGGAAGAGATGATCAAATACTCTTTTTTTGAGGTTAGGAGCTGAGTCAGTAACTAATGACGATGAGAGTGTCCCGACAAAAACATTGGGCGAAGAAAATAAGTCCCACTTTTTTCGAGGACCACCGGAAATTTTATTTACTTTTTTTTTTTTTTTTTAAGTTACCACCATTTTTTTCGTTCCTTAGAAACTTCCATATTTCAATACGAATTTTGGAATAAATAATATAAAATGTCCTGGTAATTGGGTTCAATTTTATCTGTACAAAGATCGTCAAAAAAAAAATAATTTATGTACAAACTACAAAGTTTTAATTAAAATTTATATTGTTTTTAAAACCATCTAGCAGTAATTTTGACTAAAATACTTTGTCAAAATTAAAAGATTGAAGATAAAATTAAACATTTAAAAATATTGAAGGTAAAATTAAAAATAACTACTCATATGCAACTAGTGGTAATTAGTTCTGATACATGTTAAAATTTATCGATTTATTTTGAATATAAATTTTTTTTTTTTAATGAATTCAATTATTATATGTCAATGATTAAACAACCTTAAAATTACTCTTTCAAAAAAAAAAAACCTTAAAATTATAATTTAATATAGTTTTATATAACTTTTTTGTTCTCTTAAATTTTAGAATTTTAGAATTTAACTCATATAAGAAATGCTATAGATTGTGCCACGTGTCCCTCAATTCCCCTTGATTCCTTCAAGATTAAGGAATTTGTATCAAGTGTTTGGGCAAACACTTAGGAGCGTTTGACGTGCAAAGTTGAGTTGAGTTGGGCAGAATTGAGTTGAGTTTGACATAATTAGTTTGTCAATGAATTAAGAAATCTGTGTTTGAAGTTCAAAGTTGGGTTAAGTTGAGTCAGAAAATTTGTATTTGGAGTGCAGGGTTGAGTTGAGTTGTCAGGAGTACCTGGTGCAGTTTTTTGTAACATGAATTAGACTGGTTTTTAGCTGATTGTTTTTATTTCCTTTATTTTTATTGGTCTTGTTTTCTCTTTCTACTACACATTGAACTTCTTTCAATTTGTAGAAATAAAATATTTGCATACACATTGACTTCTTTCAATTTGAAATCAAATGTTGCATTCTTTATAACAACAAATAGCAATTGATGAATGGAAAAAAGGCAATGTACCTGCATTTTTTTTTTCTTTAAACACAAATTGAACTTCTATCAAAATATAGAAATCTAAGGTTTCATTTTCTAAACACACATTGAATTTCTTTGAAACTTACAAATGAGAACTTTATTATGACATTTTTCAATTACTAATAAGGTCTTCATTTTGAGGGAGTTGTTTTTTAAAAAATACATTGACCATTACATATTCTTTTTTCTTTTTTTTCTTTTTACAAAGGAACATTGTTTGTTTACATATATTTAAACACATGTACTAAATTGAACATCTTTGGAAAAGAGAATGCCAGTATTTTTTTTTCAAGATGACAAGAAAACAACAATATATTTCAACATTAGTGTCATGTAGGAGTGGAATATTCATAAAATATTAGTAGGTCATCAATGGCCTATTTACATGATTCACAAAATATAATTATGGTTCACAAAATATAAGTAATGGCCAACAATTGGTCGAGTTCGTAAGTCCGAAAAAAGATTGTTGGAGTAGAGAGTCAGATCAACTAAGTACATGTGCATTTCGTATTATTTTAAACCATGGGAGTGTCGTCGGTCGTTGGAAATTGTTGCTTGGGATAGTCGCCGGAGACGGTACCGCCAGTTGCTGGATAAGGTCGTCAACGATTTCTATCGATCGTCGAAGAAGGTAGTTGGCAGTGGTAGTTGGCAGTGGTCGTTAGTTGTCGCATATGACTGTCGGTCGTCGAAGAAGGTCGTCGATCGCAGGAGAAGGTTGCCAAAGGTGGCCGCTAGTTGCTGGAGGTGGTCGCAGGTCGCCGGAGAAGGTCGTCGATGGTGGCCACCGGTCGTTAGAGAAACAGTGATAAAATATGTTAATAGAGTTACTTTACAAGTCGGTGGAGTTAATATCACTGTAACAAGTCGGTAGAGTTGAGTTTTTTTTTATAGGGAGTTACTTTCTCCATGGGCCAAATGGTGAATTAGGTTTAAAACTCAACTCAACTCAGAGGGCCAAACGCCCCCTTAGTTGTGAAGTCAGTTCATAGCCTTAAAAAGAACATTGTTGGGTTGCTCTAGAACTCAAGAAAAAAAAGTGTAGTAGTTGTTTGACTCTTATGGAAATGTAGTGATTTTCGTCAAACTCTCAATAAAGGCGCTTGGAAAGTGAAGTAGGTCAGTGATAGGAACTCTCTTGAATGATGCCTTGGACACCTTTAGTTAGACAACTCAAATGAAGGTCAAGGAGGGGTTGTCTTTGCTTGATCAACCAAGTTGCAAGAAAACTAGTATCTTACTCAAGGTTTGAAACAATCCACAAGTTTGGTGATCAATTCAACTTAATTACTTGTTTCTAGGCTTGCAACCAATTCCATGAATTACAAATGAGTGAGACTCATAGTTCGTTGGAGATCAAAAAGGAGAAGAAACTGTCAAGTTCTTTTCATTCATAAAACAACCTCATTCAAAACCTAGAAAAGTTGACATCAGAAACCTTAATTGCTAATGAAATATTATTAAAACTAACCTAGTAACAATTACAAATAAAAAAGGACTAATAATAAAAAAAAAGGTTTGGGCAATAATATGAAGGATGGGCTTATACCCTTACACAGAAACATGAATTCGAAATTACGGGAGTTCCAAAAGAAATACAAAAGAAATGGATAGAAGTTACAGAAATTATGTCAAATAGCTTAGTTTTCAAACTATAGTTCACATAAATGTCAATTTTGAGAAAAAATTCAACTTTAACTTAGTTCAAGTTTCTGTAGTTTTTTCTTCCAATTTTAATTTTTTCATAATGAAATAGTTCATTTAAGATAAATAATTTTAGTATTAATTACATATTATTGCTGTCAATCTTTCATTCCCTAATTTTTCTGGCCACTGCCCTCATTTTCAAAGATTCGTCAATTTTCTTACTATCAAGCATATTTCGATCAAAATAATCCACCAAATGAGTAATATTTTTTTGTTTTCTTCATCATCTTGTTGCTTTTGCATTTTCCTTTTTTTTTACTCCATTATATTCTTTATGCCTTTTTTTTCATTGTTTTTGCCCATGATTCTCCTCTCGAGGATGTTGTTTTTTGTTTGTTTTGCATTTATGCCTTTTTTTTTTCCTTTCTGTACAATGATATATGCATATTATATATTTATTTGATTCATTTATGTCATAGCTTTTGTCTTTTGACAATGTTCTTGTCGTTGTTTTTTTTTTCCATTAATGCATAGTATATATTTGTGTTTTTTTTTTTAATTTATTCCATCTTTTTTTTTTTTTAATTTAAGCATAGTTCCATGTTTCCTAAATTATTTTATGCTTATTCTACTACCATAGTTTGAAAATTAAAAAATAATAAATTGAATATTATTAAATTAATATAATCTAGTACATATACTACGTATTATTTTATCTAATGCAAATATGTATTTCATTAATACAGATTACGTCATATACACTATGTATTTTAGTCATTTGCAAATATATACTCGGTATATGTATGTATGTATGTATGTATAATACAAACACAACAATATAAGTGATATTATTAAATTAATATAATCTAACATATATACTGCATTTATATATATATATATATATATATACAAACACACAAACATAACAATATAATTAAGAACCGTTTGGCCGAAGAAGAAGATTTTTTGTGGTCGGATATATTAAATTTATATACCTAACATATGAAATAAATATACCCACAATTGGAATAATATACTAAAATATACCTATCGAAATGAATAAATATACTCATAATTGAAATAATATACTAAAATATTTTTAGGGCACCAATATCGCTTCAATGTTGAATTTAGACTAATTAAGATATATATTATGTCTATAATTGAAAAAAAGAAAAAAAAAAACAAGATTGTTGATTTTTAGAGATGGTAAAGTTTCGGTTTGATATACACCAAGGCTTTCCATTGAGCATATAAATCATACCTAGAATATAAAATGTTAGGGGGTGAAAAGTTGTCCATAGAGCTAAGACTAAGATTCGCAGGGATGTTAAGGCCCAATAATAAAATCTGAGAACAAGGCCGGGGATAGTAACCATGCTCAATGAATTCAAGAGGTTGCGCCAAGAAACCACTTGGTCGGCCCTTATAGACCTTCAATGGCCAACCCTTAAGCCCTTTATGGCCGACCCTTTAAGAGTTCGACCAAAGCGCTCTGTTTTGGTTGGCCCTTTAAGGGGTCGACCAAGTAGCTGTTTTGGCTAGCCTCTGACAAAGCTAACCCGAAGAAGAACGAGAGTCAGCCCTAAAACTGACGAGATGACTGTAGGATCGGTATGACAACCCTAGAGGGGAGGTGAATGAGTTTATTTAAACTTTATAAAACTTTTTACTAAGGTGGGTCCAATTAAACAAATTAACACACTTTTTGCAATAATTAATTTAAACAATAAATCATGTAAATAAATTCACTACAAAATAAACAAGAAATTAAAACCAACAATTTCAAAGACTTTATTTAATTTTAAAAACAAGATTGGTAAAGAATATGTAAAGGTGAAATTATACCAATCAAGATAGACATACAAGAACACTTAATTTTATGCAATATAATATAACAACAAATTAATTGCAAAAATGAAATAAGATAGGGATAGAGAAATTAAAACCGAAAATTTTATAGTGGTTTGGCACAACCCGGCCTACTTCACTCCCCAAGCTCCTCTTGGGTATTTCACTAGAACAATGATGACCCTTTTCACGGCTTAGAGTCCAACCCTTTTTATTGAAAGAGTTAATATTAAGAAAGCGGAAGCAATTTTGGATAATTTGACCAATTTTATTATACAAAAACATGCTCAAAACTGGAAAAAACAGAGAAGAAAGAACACTACCTTTGAAGTTCAAAATTGAAGCAATCCGTGGGCTTTATTTGAACACAAACCAGTTGTGGACCTCCTCTAGAGTCTTCCCTACTATCCTCAGGCCTTGGAACGGATTGTGGGATCCTTAATTGAGAGAATTTTTGAGAGAGAGAGCAAAAGTCTAAAAAAGAAAAAATTCTTAATTTTCTGCAAAATTCCACTTACCCATGGTGTTTCTTTGCTAATTAAAGCTATTAACAAGCTTCATCAAGCTTGCTAAACGTGACAACACATAGATGATGAGGATAATTCAAGTAGGAGGTGGGCAATTTTGATGAATTTGAAAAAGCAAGAAGCTTGTTCATCAATTTATGAATTTGGTCCAAAATTCATTCCTAAATGAATTTGAATTCTCTTTTAATTTTAATTCAAAATTAATATTTAATTAATTTTAATTAAAATCAATTTTTAATTAATTTAACAATTTAATCAAAAATCAAAAATCAAATTAAATAATTGGATCAATCCTGATTTCTCAAATCGAACATTCGAACATGAATCTCTATTCATGTTTTAATCCGAACCAATATTTAAATCAAATTTAAATATGTCCACCTCTTCTTTATCATAGTTTAATTCATAATGAAGCTATGAAACGTTAAGTATATCGCATATAATTAACGTTTTCTCCCAAAACCGAATTTGAACAATTCAAATTCTTTTCTCTCAAATTGTTTACAAGGCTTAGTCTAAGCTAGTAAGGGGAACCTAATGGACCTACAGATCATGAGCTCCAACGATATGAGATTAACCGGCCAAACTCTTTAGCCTAGCTAATCAACATTCGTTAACCACCGGGACACTCCACTAAAGCCCAGTGCCTGCACTCTCCTCACTGTAGATATATTTCTGTCCACTCGATATAACCATGATTAGTTAGTCGATCATTCACAGGTTGTTCGTAATTACAGCTGGGTCAAATAAACCGTTTTACCCCTGTAATTACTTCTTGTTCCTTAAGTCCCACTGATCCTCTAATGAACAATTGGTTTGTGGTCCGACCAACAAATCGAATCCCTCTCTGGCCAATGAGAGGGTGGGCCCATTGTTCAAGACCCGGAGTCAGCACTTAAGGGAACAACCTCTCTATTAAACCCTAAAGCGGGTAGGAGTGAATTCCATCTCGCATGACTATGTTCCCAGCTATCTACTCGGTCTTATCCCCAAAATGGGAGGCTTATTGAGTCGGCGATCTCGAGCCACTCTCACCCATGCAAATCTAAGGATAATCCTGAATAAACAGGAGTTCATAACACACTCAGGATTAAGATCGAGTTACCTAGGTCATCGTATGAAAATAGTCAGTTACAGTAAACGGAGTTAAAAAGTCTAAGTGACTATTTCGCGGTCCAGTCTTATGCAAACTCATTGCATAGGACACCCCCACTATCATGTCTCCACATGAACGATTCAGGATCACATCGTTAGTACTATACAAAGTGGGCCGCGTCCATAGTGTCCCCAGGATAAGGTACCCAGCCCTATCCCTATACTATAGACCGTTCTGGCTATTACTTGAACTTGATCCACTTTGATGTCATACATAAAGTTCAAGTATACATCTTATAGTCAATGGTTCTTAGTTCATTGGATTTGGGTTATGGAATACACAATTCACTTTATTCAATAACAACTTTATTGCAAAATAGAATATACATTCAGTTTACAAAACCACGAGTTTTAGGACACAAAACCCAACACTTTTCACTACATTTATGGAAATGTAGTGATTTTCATCAAATTCTCAATAAAGACGTTTGGAGAGTAGAGTAGATCAGTGATAGAAACTCTCTTGAATGGTGCCTTGGACACCTTTAGTTAGATAACTCCAATGAAGGTCAATGAGGGATTTCCTTTGCTTGATCAACCAAGTTGCAAGAAAACTAGTTATTAGCTTTACGAGCTTCAATCATACGACTATATACTTTGATGATAACAAACCTATGAATTACTAATGATTTTAGTGTTTTAAAATGTCCACAGTGTAGAGCTCGAAAAGACGATTCCAACGCATTTTGAATCGCTCGAATCAGACGTCAAACGAGAAAGTTATGGGCAAAAGAAGATTGAGAAAAACTATTATTTAGCAATAACGTGGACGAATAATATTGCGACACGTGGCATTTTAAATAGCCGTGAGAGGCATTTTTAAATTATTTTTTTAATCATTCTTTTGTCATTTTCCTCCCAAATTTCCTACACCCTTGATCCATCTTAACCTAGATCTAATGGCTCAAACGTATTCCTTACAACTCCATTTAAACATCATTTTCTTTCTCATTTCATAACTCTCATCCCCAAAAATTGCTGAAATTTTCTCTCAAACATTCTCTATTGTTGATCATTCTTCAAAGCTTCATCCTTTTCTATTTTTTCTTGTAAGAGAATTTTATATGAGAAATTAGATTATTTCTTTTGAGCTAAAACTTGTAAACCTACTCTTTGTGAGAGTTTCTTTGTAGGTCTTTAAATTATTTCACTATTTCAATTGGGTTTTGTATTAAGGTGTGGGTACACCTCGGGATTTTGAGTGAGCGGTTTAATCCTGAACCCGAAAAAGGATTTGTATTGGTTTGATCCTAAACCCGGTAAAAGGATCATAGTGGTTTGATCCTGAACCCATTAAAAGAATCGATATAGGTTGGATCTTGAACCTACAAAAGGATCGGTTGGGGGTTGACTCTTGAACCCTTAAAAAGAGTGCCAATCGGTTTGGTTCTCACTTGTAAGAGGACCATCGCAATAAAATACCAATAAGGAGTCTTGGGGAGTGGAGTAGGGATTTCCCAACCACTATAAAAATTTTCGGTGTTATCTCTTCCTCTCTATTCTTTTAAATTTTCGTTGCTTAATATTTTTTGTGAGTAGATTGCATGCTTAGGAAAATTGTTCTATATTTCTAAAAAATTTTACAATGTTTATTTTGATTAGTTTGGATTACATTATTTTAGTTCAATTCTTTGAAAAAAGTTTTAATTTTTTTAAGCAACCCTATTCACCTCCCTCTAATGTTGCCATACGATCCTATAATTGGTATCAGAGCGGGTAGCTCATTTTTTGTTTCCAAAAGTATTTGGAAAATTTGTTTTCTTTTATTTCAAAAACTGTTTTTTTTCTTATTTTTATTAAATCTGAAATTTTCTGATTTTGAATAAAAAGGTTGAAAATTTGCGTTAAAAGCCGTTTTCACTAGAATTTTTTTTTTGAAACCGGTCTTTGAAATCTTTTTGTTCTTCACTTTTTAGACATTGAATTCTTTTTGTTTAGAAGAAACTTTTTAAAAATTATTTTTTCCTTGAAATTCAAAATTTGAAAAAGTATTTTGTTTGGAAGGAAATTTTCAAAAATTATATTCCTTAAATTCTTTTTTAAAATTACCTTTCTTGAAAACTTAATTGTTTGAGCTTATGGCAAACATTAGAGTTAATCATGACTTGATTGAATCTCCATCTTATATTTCTAATGATTTTCTTGATGTGAAGGTAATTTCTAAAACTAGAAATCAAGAAAATTGTCAAAAATTGAAGAAAGAAGATTTTCAGTTATCACATTGGTGCTTGATGGCTCACACTGGTGACGAAAGCGACAACGAAGAAGTAAGTAGTGAAAATCTCTCTTATGATGAGCTTATGGATGCCTATAATAAAATTAAACTTGATTTTGAAAAAAGTAGGCTTTAAATACATGTCTCTTAAAAAGAAGACATCTAAATTAGCTTATGAAAATAATGAGTTGTTGCATGAGCTTAGTAGTGTGAAGGAAGACCATGAGAAAATTAATTCCTCATTTTTAGAATTGAAAAATGACTTGAATGTTTTAATTGTTGAAAATAAGTCATTAGTTGAGGAAAATACTTGCTTGAAATTAAATGCCAATAATGTTGTGGAACATGATGATGTTGAGTATTCATGTGATCAAGATAAATGTGCTATGTTAGATAAGATTAAATTTCTTGAGCATGGTATCTCTAAATTACATGAGCTTGTTAAAACTCTAAGAGAAAAAGAGTCAAATCTTATGAATGAGCTAAATTGTGCCAAAGAATCTATTAAGAAATTGACAATAGCTACACAAAAATTAGATAAAATTATTGAGATGGGCAAACCTTTAAATGACAAAAGAGGTCTTGGTTATATTGATGAGAGTGTTACTCCATCTAGTTCCAAAACTATTTTTGTTAAATCATCTTCTATGTCTAATGATGTTTTGCTTTTGCCTAATGATTTACCAAAATGTAATGTGCATAAGCATGATGTACCAAAATTTGTACATAAGCATGGTGTACCAAAATTTGTGAAAAATCAATTTCATGCTATGTCTAATTTTGTGCATAATGCTAGATTTGTGCATAATGCTAGATTTGTGCCTACATGTCATTATTGTGAAGTAAAAGGTCATATTAGACCAAATTGCTATAAATTAAACAATGTTCTTAATGGTTATGGAAAGAAAAATGTTTCTTATAAAGCAAATTTCCAAAATACTTATAAAAGGAACACTTATGTGAAAAAGAACATGCATAGATATTATGTGAATGAAAAATTTATGCATAATATTTCTTGTTTCTCTTGTGGCAAATTCGGTCATAAATCAACTTCATGTTATAATTTTCCTAAACCAAATATTACGAATGTTATGAATGTTGGAACTAAAAAGAAATGGATTCCAAAGATTGAGACTAACATATGTGGACCCAAACAAGTATGGATACCAAAGATTACTTACTAATTTATTTTGTTGGTGTGCTCCAAAAGTCAAATTTCAAAGGATTGATTTAGCTCCAAATGGAAATTATTCAAAATTCAAATACAATATTTATAGCTCTCATAGTGCTTCAAAAGGGAATATCTATATTTGGTAACTTTATCTTTTAAATGGTTATTGAGTTAATTTGAAATATCTTGTAATATTTATCTTTAAATTAATTTGAATTTAAATTTGTCATTCTTGGATTGTTTTATTAGAAAGGTTTTATATTTGGAATTTGAATTTTATATTATCTTTGAAGTTTGAATGTTTGAATGGTAAGTTATGATACTATGATATTTTGTGGAATTGAAATATGCCTATGATTCTCTTATTAATGCTTTTTTTGAATAAATTAAATTATTGATTTGTTTTGAAAATTTTACTATTATTGAATTGTGATTTAACTTACTATATTGATTTTGAGTATTTTTGAATTGATGATTGAACTTGATTGATTATTAGATTAAATGTCCATGAGATATTTATGAATATTTAGTTTGACATTTATCTTTATTGTTTGTCTATTTATAGACTACATAATTATGTGCTCTTGAGAAATTTGAGATTGATTAATTTCAAATTTATGTATAATCCCTATTGCTTTGTTATTTGTTTTATATAATTACATGTCATGAATTTTTTTTTTGAAAATCTATTTTGGCATATTATGTGTTACTAGGGGTGTTCACGGTTCGGTTTGGTCCGGTTTTGGACGAAACCAAGGACCGAACCGTACCCCTCGGTTATGAGACACTTTAAACCGAGAAAATCAAATTTCCTTCGGTTTTGGGCTTAAAACTGAACTAGTCGATTTCGGTTACATGCGGTTCGGTTTAAACCAATTTTTTTTTTTAAATAGCACTATTATGCATTTTGCTCTTGAAAGGAAACAAAATGTTGCCTAGAACCAGAAGAACCCACACAGAAAATAAAGAAAGTTGAGAGGAAGAGAGAATTGTGATGCCTTCAATGGCGTGGAGAAGAATGACAACAACAAGGGAAAGGGCGGCGATGGCTATAGGAAGAGTGGCGACATCTTCGACGGCGGGAGGGAAGAGAGATGACGGCGAGAGGAGGAACGGCGGAGGGCGACGCCGGCGAGAGGAGATGTGGTTGTCGATTGAGAGGAGAGAAAGATAGAGAGATGAGAGAGAGTGAGAGATAGAGGGGAATGAATGTGGCTGCTGGAATGAAGAAATTGGGGTTAGGTGGCAATAGATATTGGGGTTTTAGATAAGAAAAAGAGTGAGTTTGGGCTGGGCTTTTTTGTGTCAAGCTTTTTTGGGTTATATTGAAAATTGGGCTTCATTTTATGGTTTTCCTATATACTTTCTTATAAATTTATTTAGGTTCGGTTCGGTTTGGTTTTTTCGGTTTCTAAAAAGACCAAACCGTAAACCAAATCGATTATCACGATTTTTTCATTATGTAAACCGAGGAAACCAATTTTTCCAAGATAACCGGACCGAACCAGTTGGTTTGGATCAGTTTGGTTTGGTTTCTTGATTTTTTCGGTTCAATGAACACCCCTATGTGTTACTGTTTTTTTTATTAGTAATTTTGTCCAATATAATTGATATTTGAGTATTTGAAATTTTTTATTTTTTTAGTTTCCATGTTGGCTTTCAAAATTGAATCTTTGATGATTTAAATTGTTTTTGGAAACTTTTGTGGATTACTTTATTGTTTGATTATGATTAATTTTTGTTATTAATTTGTGAAAGAAGTTGTTTGAAATATTCTTTTTAAACTATCTCACTTTGATACTTTGTTGTTTGAGTTCCACTCTTACAATTGGTATTAAGTTTTGTTAGTTAAAAATAGGGTTTAAATGCTTTATGAACTTGAATGTCTATTCCTTGATTAAAGCATTTTGTTTTGATTATTTATGTTATTATGAGACATGGAAAAGAGTTGTCAAATCCCTTTAATAGGGAAAGTGCTTTAATTTACTTATCTTTTCTTAAATCCTATTGGTTGTGAAATTGAATTTAATTTTTTCTTAAATGAAATTTGTTTTGTTTGTATTGATTATTGACATGTTTCATTTATTGATAACTTTTTCCTTTTATGAACAAAATTTCTTTGATTATGGTTGTTAATTAATATCTTATTTTGTCTCTCATATTGATATCTTGTTAATTTTTTTTTAGTATAATATATCTTTGTATGAAACAAATTTGATATTATGTCTAAATTTCATGAGTTTGATTATTTTGATTTATATATATTGATTTGATCCTCATCAATTGGTATGTGGTGTGAAATTCTTTGGATGTTAAATGTTTAAATATTTTTTGTATCTTTTTTTAATTGGTATCTCATAGTGCTTAAATGTTTGAAATTTGTATTTATGAGATTGAATGTATTATTAATACATTGATTTAAATTCTATGTTTGGTATGTTTTAAATTGATTTGCTCTATTGAAATCTCTTATCTCGTGCCCCACTTATTGTGGTTAATTGAGCAATTGAAAAAGCGATTAGAATTTAAATTCTTCTTTATGTTGACTTCTGAAACTCCATGAAAAAATATCCCTTTTTAGAGTATGCTTATTTTTAGGGGGAGCAAATGCCTCTTAAAAATGATTTTTTTTTTTGCTTAATTGTGAAAGTTTTATCTTGAGATATTTGTGATTGATTATGATTTAGTGGCTTATATAATTATATTTATTATGAAAAATTATATTGATGATTGAATAACTAATTGGTGTTTGTGGTTCTCTCTTTGTAATATTTATTATGTCTCATATATTTAGGGGGAGTACTTATTTATTTGTCCATTTATTATATGATTCACATGTTTAGGGGGAGCTATATATTTTCTTGTGAAAATATCTTGATGGTTTATATATCCTTGTTGGAGTAATGTTAATTGATTTATTGAGATAAATTACTATTACTTTGAAATTGGGATTATGTGCTTTGATGTCTTTATTGATTCTATTGTGTTATTGAGTTTATTATATTTCTTGATTATTTTTGCTCAAAATGATTGGCTTCATTTATTAGAAGAGCTTAAATGAACTTAGTATTATTAGTTAACTTGATTATTACTTTGAGGAGGAGTTTTATCTTTTAATGACTGTTATGATTATTTTTGAGGGGGAGCTTATGTTTTTAATTGTTATCTTTTGATGATAACAAAAGGGGGAGAATTTAGTTAGAAAAATATATGTGATATTTAGTTATTAAATATGATGTTTACTAATTGAATACTTTTGATATTGTTATTCATCTACCTTGAGAATATTTTTCTTGAGTAGTTTGTCATCATAAAAAAGGGGGAGATTGTTAGCTTTACGAGCTTCAATCATACGACTATATATTTTGATGATAACAAACCTATGAATTACTAATGATTTTAGTGTTTTAAAGTGTCCACAATGTAGAGCTCGAAAAGACGATTCCAACACATTTTGAATCGCTCAAATCGGACGTCAAACGAGAAAGTTATGGGCAAAAGAAGATTGAGAAAAACTGTTATTTAGTAATAACGTGGACTAATAATATTGCAACACGTGACATTTTTAAATAGTCGTTAGAGGCATTTTAAAATTATTTTTTAATCATTCTTTTGTCATTTTCCTCCCAAATTTCCTCCACCGTTGATCCATCTTAACCTAGATCTAATGGCTCAAACTTATTCCTTACAACTCCATTTAAACATCATTTTCTCTCTCATTTCATAACTCTCATCCCCAAAAATTGCTGAAATTTCTCTCAAACATTCTCCATTGTTGATCATTCTTCAAAGCTTCATCATTTTCTATTTTTATTGTGAGAGAATTTTTTATGAGAAATTAGATTGTTCCTTTTGAGCTAAAACTTGTAAACTTACTCTTTGTGAGAGTTTCTTTGTGGGTCTTTAAATTATTTCACTATTTCAATTGGGTTTTGTATTAAGGTGTGGGTACGCCTTGGGATTTTGAGTAAGCGGTTTAATCTTGAACCTGAAAAAGGATTTGTATTGGTTTGATCCTAAACCCGGTAAAAAGATCGTAGTGGTTTGATCTTGAACCTGTTAAAAGAATCGATATAAGTTGGATCCTGAACCTACAAAAGGATCGGTTGGGGGTTGATTCTTGAACCCTTAAAAAGAGTGCCAATCGGTTTGGTTCTCACCCGTAAGAGGACCATCGCAATAAAATACCTAAGAATGAGTCTTGGGGAGTGGAGTAGGGATTTTCGAATCACTATAAAAATTTTCGGTGTTATCTCTTCCTCTCTATTCTTTTAAATTTTCATTGCTTATTATTTTTTGTGAGTAGATTGCATGTTTAGGAAAATTGTTCTATATTTCTAGAATTTTTTACGGTGTTTATTTTGATTAGTTTGGATTACATTATTTTAGTTCAATTCTTTGAAAAAAGTTTTAATTTTTTAAGCAACCCTATTCACCCCCTTTTAGTGTTGTCATACGATCCTACACTAGGATCTTACTCAAGGCTTGAAACAATCCACAAGTTTGGTGATCAATTCAATGTAATTACTTGTTTTTAGGCTTGCAACCAATTCCATGAATTACAAATGAGTGAGGCTCATAGTTCGTTGGAGATCAAAAAAGAGAAGAAACTGTCAAGTTCTTTTCATTCATAAAACAATCTCATTCAAAACGTAGAAAAGTTGACATCAGAAACCTTAATTGCTAATGAAATATTATTAAAACTAACCTAATAACAATTACAAGTAAAAAAAGACTTACTAAAAAAAAAGTTTGGGCAATAATATGAAGGATGGGCTTATACCCTTACACAGAAACATGAATTCGAAATTACGAGAGTTTCAAAAGAAATACAAAAGAATGGATTGAAGTTACAGAAATGATGTCAAATAGCTTATTTTTCGAACTATAGTTCACAAATGTCAATTTTGAGAAAAAATTTCAACTTTAACTTAATTCAAGTTTCTCTAGTTTTTTCTTTCCAATTTGAATTTTTTCATAATGAAATACTTCATTTAAGATAAATAATTTTAGTATTAATTACATATTATTGCTGTCAATCTTTTCATTCCCTAATTTTTCTTGCTACTGCCCTCATTTTCAAAGATTGTCATCAATTTTCTTACTAACAAGCATATTTCGATCAGAATAATCCACCGAATGATTTTTTTTTTTCTTCATCATTTTGTTGCTTTTGCATTTTCCTTTGTTTTTTACTCCATTATATTCTTTATGCTTTTTTTTTCATTGTTTTTGCCCATGATTCTCCTCTCGAGGATTTTTTTTTCCATTTTTGCCCTCTTTTTTTCCCTTTTATGTACAATGATAGATGCATATTATATATTTATTTGATTCATTTATGTCATAGTTTTGTCTTTTGACAATGCTCTTGTGCCCTCTTTTTTTCCCTTTATGTACAATGATAGATGCATATTATATATTTATTTAATTCATTTATGCATAGTTTTGTCTTTTGACAATGCTCTTGTGGTTGTTTTTTTTTTCATTTATGCATAGTATATATTTGTTTTTTTTTTTTTAAAAATTATTCCATTTTTTTTCATGGGCAAAATACATTTTTGGTCCCGTAGTTTTGCGTTTGATTCCCTTTTGGTTCGTGAGTTTTCAAACTCAACAATTTAGCCCTTGAGTTTTGGATTTAGTTACATGGTTAGTCCTCCCATCCAATTTTCCGTTAACTACTAACAGAATGTTGACGTGGCATTTAAAAAATAATAAAAATAATATTTATTATTTTTTTAATTAAAAAACATTTTTTCCTTTTTTTCTTTCTTTCTCTTCTTTCTCCCTCCCTCTTTCTTCTCTCTCCCCGTGCCCGAATCCCCTTCCCCCTTCCCGTTTTTCTTTTCTTTCCCTTGGTCTACAACAACCTTCACCGTCGCTCAATCATCTCCATCGCCTGATCGTTGCTCTGGGGTCACGCCTCCTGAACGTCGATCGCCACGCTCCCAACCGCCGCTCTCGAACGCAGCTCGCCAAAGTCGCACGCTGCTGCACCAATTCGCCCAGATCTGCGCGCTGTCGTCTCGCCTCTGTTGCTACACACTCCGCCGCCAGTACCAATCCGAAGAAGAAGAAGAAAAAGAAAAATTTTGGAAAAGAGGAGAAGAAGAAGAAGAGGGGAGGTATTTTGCCCAAAATTTTTCCTTTTCTTCTTCTTCCTCTTTCTTCTCCTCCCCTCTTCTTGACCTTTTTCCCTTTCTTCTTTCTTTTCTCTCTCTCCTGGCACATCTGCGATGGAGGCGAGTCAGCGGAGCACGAATCTAGGAGAATCGGTGCTCTGGCGAGCTACGTTCGCGAGCGTCGAGCGACGCTACCCCAAAGCAACGATCAGGTGGCAGTGAGGGCTACTGTAAACCGAGAGAAAGAAAATAAAAACGGGAAGGAGGAGGGGGATTCGGGCACGGGGAGAGAGAAGAAAGAAGGGAGGGAGAAAGAAGAGAAAGAAGAGAAAGAAAGAAAAAAATAATGTTTTTAATTAAAAATTAATAAATAATATTTTTTTATTATTTTTTAAATGCCACGTCAGCATTCTGTTAGTAGTTAATGGAAAATTGGATGGTAGGAATAACCGTGTATCTAAATCCAAAACTCAGGGGCTAAATTGTTGAGTTTGAAAACTCATGGACCAAAAGGGAACCAAACGCAAAACTGAGGGACCAAAAAGGTATTTTGCCCTTTTTTCATTTAAGCATAGTTCCATGTTTCTTAAATTATTTTATGCTTATTCTACTACCATAGTTTGAAAATTAAAAATAATAAATTGGATATTATTAAATTAATACAATCCAGCACATATACTACGTTATATATATTATTTCATCTAATGCAAATATGTATTTCATTAATACATTTTTTGTTATATACACTCTGTATTTTAGTCATTTGCAAATATATATTCAGTATATATATGTATGTATAATACAAACACAACAATATAAATAATATTATTAAATTAATATAATCTAACATATTTATTGCATTTATATATATATACACACACACAAACATAACAATATAGTTAACAACTGTGTGGCCGATGAAGAAGATTTTTTGTGGTCGGGTATATTAAATTCATATACCTAACATATGAAATAAATATACCAAAGTATATCCAACATATGAAATAAATATACCCACAATTGGAATAATATACTAAAATATACCTAACGTATGGAATAAATATACTCATAATTGAAATAATATACTAAAATATTATTAGGGCACCAATATTGCTTCAATGTTGAATCTAGACTAATTAAGACATATATTCCGTCTATAAATTGAAAAAAAGAAAAGAAAAACAAGATTGTTGATTTTTAGAGATGGTAAAGTTTCAATTTGATATACACCAAGGCTTTCCATTGAGCATATAAATCATACCTAGAATATAAAAATGTTAGGGGGTGAAAAGTTGTCCATAGAGCTAAGACCAAGATTCGCAGGGATGTCAGGGCCCAATAATAAAATCTAAGAATAAGGCCAGGGATAGTAGCCAGGCTCAATGAATTCAAGAGGTCGCACCAAGAAGCCTATTGGCTGACCATTATAGACCCTCCATGGTCGACCCCTAAGCCCTTTATGGCAGGCCCTTTAAGGGTTCAGCCAAAGCCCTCTATTTTGGTTGGCCCTTTAAGGGGTCGACCAAGGAGCTATTTTGGCTAGCTTCTGATAAAGCTAACCCAAAGAAGAACAAGAGTCAGCCCTAAGATTGACGAGATGACATTAGATGGGTTTCAGTGCAAGAGCTTGAATTAAAAAGATTAGATAACCGTTTCATAATTATAGCATCCCGATAATCCCAACAAGATTCCAGAAGAATGTTGGCAAGCTCGAATATACGTTACGAATGTACAATTATAAAAAGGGAGTGAAAGCGACATTCAAAGATATGCAACAAATACCATACTTTTTACTGTCTAAATCTTCTCACAAACCCGATTACAAACTTGGGCGTTGGAGTGCGGTTGGCTTAGCACCACACTAGTGTTCATTCGTTCTATTTTGCAGGCACATCTCGATTCTTGATAAATACTAATCCACTATTAATCCGACGATTCAGCTTCCGATATCAACATAAAACATATACTATATTGAAATCAATGCTACCTACAATTGTGGAAAATCTCTCTTTATTTTTTTATTTTTTTAATTTTCAAATTTATATTAATTATAAAATAACCTAATCAATGCTACCAATAATTATGGAAAATCTCTCCTTTTATTTATTTATTTTTTAATTTTTAAATTCACATTAATTACAAAATAGCTCAATTAATGCTACCAACAATTATGGAAAATCTCCCCCTTTTTTTAAAATTTTTTTTTAATTTACATTAATTACAAAATAACTTAATGGGCGCACTGTAAATTCAAACCTATTTTGGGTTCAATTAGCTGAGTCATTGACAAAGCTGAAATCTTAAGAAAACTAGACATTTGTGTAAATTAGGTTTTTAAATGACTTGTATATGTAGCTTTATTTTTGGGCACTTGGATTGGTTAAGTCTTTTTTCCTTTGAAGCTCTATTTTCCATAGGTTGTATTGGGCCTCTTTCCTTCCTCCCATTTCATGCCTCTCCCTCGTTAGCCCAAGTTATCACCCCTTGGACATGTTGAATCATGGCCCCTTGGATTTTATTGGCCTTAAATCTTGTGATTGGACTTTGAGCAAGGGTGATTGGACTCGGGATCACATTAACCGAGTTTTGTCGAACCATTATAAATTTCGGTGTCATGATCTCTAACTTTATCTTACATTGTTTGTGCATTTTAATATTATGTTTTTATTGCTACTGTATTTAAGATTGTTGTTTGAATTTATTGTATGCCTTGAGTTGTATTTATTGCTTTTGATTTAGTCTTGCATTAAATAGACTCGTAGCATTTATTTGATAAACCATGTGGATTTTTGTAAAATCTTTAGGCTTAAGAGGTTTTATTAAAAAGTCTGATTTTTGGTTAAATATATTTGAATTAAAAATAAATAATTTTTGAAAATTTTAATTAACCTTATTCACCCCTCTATGATTGCCATCGAATCCAACAATTAGTATCAGAGCAAAGTTCCTCTTCTTGATAAATATTTTCAAGAAAAACTTAATTGTTTTGAGGAATGACAATTTTAAGTTTCACCCATTTTAAGGCGCATTTACTAAACCGTAATGAATTTGAGTGATGAAATGGAATTAAAATATCATTCCTCAATTTTAATTGGGATAAAAAATTGAATGTAATGCAATAGAATTACGATTAATTGTGTTTACTTTACTTACATCTAGAATTAGAATGAAATAGATATGATTCTCATGATGTCATTTTATATTTATAATTAATTAAAATGTAGTAACTATGCTACCGGAATTAAAATACCATTCCTCAATTTTATTTACATATTCAAATTTTCTAAAATGATTTTTCAAATTTTCTAAAATGTTTTTTTTGTAACAGATCAAACCAAACAAAAAATAACGTATAAAAATTGTCCAAAAATAATAACAAATTTTTGTTCCTTAAATATTTGTATACCGATATCGATCAAAATATGATCTGGCCAAGACTCTCGCATAAAAAAATATAGCATGGTCAAAAAACACATATAAAAAAAATTAAAATATGGTATGGCCAAAATCATATCGATTATCGATCTAGATAGATCAAAATATGGCCTGGGCAAAACTCATGAATAAAAAAAATATCGAGATCTTGATATCGATCAAAATATGGCTGTGGCTAAAATTCACGCATAAAAAAATATCTATCTCATCTAAATATCTGTATCGATCAAAATACTCGATCTCGGTAAAACGCAAGTCTAGCCAAAACTCACACATAAAAAAAATATCTCTAAAAAATCGCCAAAACTCGTGCATAAAAAAAACATCTTATCCATCTAAAAAATCTTGTATCAATTCAAAGATGGCCAAAAATCACAGACAATAACCCTTGCGAACGAATCCCTTCTTCTTTGGTGCGTTTCAAAGAAAAAATAATCGAGGTTAGAAGAGAGAGAAAGGGCAAAACGTGGGAAGTAAACCAAAAAGATGGGTGGATCACACGTAATATTCAATAGTAATATGATAACATACCATTTTAGATGTAATCAGATTACATGATAGAATAACGTGGGGTCCACAATTGATTACCATTGCGAAATACGGTAAACACTATCAATCGTAATCATATAAGACCCACAATATCATATTGCGTTTGATCCATTATGATGTAGGTAAACACACCCTTAGTGATATTCAATCTATTTCAAAACCACCTTTCTTTAATAGTAGTAATTATAGTTATTGGAAAAATAGAATGAAACTTTTCTTGCTTTCTATTGACTATGATTTATGTGATATTTTTGAAGAAAATTTTAAAGTTAAAAGAAAAAAACAATGAAAATGGTGTTAGTACTTTATAGTCCATGGAAGAATTATCTACAAATGAAAAGAAAGCATACTCATTTTGTGCTTTAAATGAAATTAAGTATAATAAAGTGTCTATTTGCTAAATTGCTATGAAAATATGAGATAAATTAGAGATTACATATTAGTTCATCAATATAAAATGTTTAAGATTGATGATAATGAATCTATTTTCAATATTTTTATTAAATTTATTAACATTGTCAATGGTTTAGAATGACTTGTGAAAAATATTCTGACCTTGAGAAGATAAAAAAGCTTTTATGGTCCTTGCATAAACAATGGGAGCCTAAAGTCACCATCATTCAAGAAGCAAAGGACCTCAAGACCCTGTTCACATGTGAATTCATTGGATTGTTGATTACTCATATAAGATAAAGTTCAAAAGAAACATGGAGAATGAGCAGAAAAAGAAAGAGAATAGTATATATAGTTTTGAAGATCATTTCCTTGGAAGTTGACTCCAATGAAGTTGTCTATCTTTCACGTAAGTATAAGAATTTCATCAAGAGAAAGAAATAATTTAAGAAGTATTTCTCCAGCCAAAAAGAGTCAAAAGGTGAAAAGAGCAAAAAAGATGAGGTAATAGACAAAAACATTTCATAATTATTCTTTGCTTGATTTATTTGCCTGATTGCTAGAGCAAATTTTAAGGATTTTCTATGGAAGCTTGAATAAATTCATCTTCAAAGCCCATGGAATAAGTTTGAAGTTTTTCAATCCTTTTGAGCAAAAGGGAGAAGGGGGAGAGATAAAGTAGAGAGAGGGGGAGTATAGATGAGAGAGAGAAAAAAAATGACCTGATTTTTACATTTTTACATTTTGAAAGTTTGAGGGTTTAATTTTTACTATCAAAAGTTTATGAGTCCAATTATTTCATGTATGAAAGTTTGAGAGGCTAATTTTTACAATTAAAAGTTCATGGGTACAATAGTAACAAACATTATATGTAAGGGTAATTTGTGCAATTTGGCTGAATAATTGAAAGATGAGATTATTCAGGAATACACATTGAATACTAAGATTACACATTGAGTTTTTGGTAGTAGATCCATAATAAATAAATAAATAAGTGTTTATGATTGTTTCAGAAGAAATGAAACAAAAGATACGGTTGAACTAGAACAGTTATTGTATGAGATCTACCAATGCTAGATGTAGAGGAGCATAATAGATTGATATGAACGTCATGATTTGTCCCGTAATAAAACCTATTATTGTTGATAATTTCTTCCCGGTTCTTTCTTCCATAACTTGAGTTCAGAGAAGGAAGAGATATGAGGGACCTATGAAGAATGTGGTCAAAAATCCATAATAGAGTTTGACCACAACAACTACCCTATAGATATGAATGCTAGGACAACTATTATATGTGTGCATCTCTTTAAATTTTATGGGTAACAAATTGGCTAGGTTGTCAGGCTAAAATGCTCTACTACATGATTATAGGAGTTGTTTGTTTCATGGGTTGGGTTTAGGATGGGTTAGGCATCTTGATAAGGAAATAAATGACCGAAGAGATGACGAGAGAAGCCCACAAGATGAACACTAAGCTCGACCAGCTCAATCTAGCTCAATCAAAGCTCATACTCCAAGTCAATGGAAATCAACTCAAATTCCAACCAATGATGAGCCAATCATTATGCTACAAAGTCCAATCATTAGAGCTAAGAGGCTTCAAGAAACATTGAATATCCATCTCCAAGCTAAGGTGTCTATACAATGTGAAGAGTTGCAACTTTTCTAGCTTGATGGAGCACCTTTTCAACCAAGAGTCATGATGAATCTAAAAATCCAGATTCATTCACATTAATAATACATTATGTATCTATTTATTCCATGTATTTACATTTAAGAAGATTCATGTATGGAGTTCAAGGGTTGGGGGATGTATTTAGACCACATTAGTGAAAGGTTGTGTCCTTTTAAGATGACTTTTGTAACTTTGTCATTTGGAGATATGATTTAGTTGAATAAAAACTTGTTCTCTCAAGATTTAGACCCTTCCAAGCATTTCTTGTAGTAGAATGCAACCGAGCCATTCAATCCAACCTTGATCAAGTTAGATTGTGGAGCGACTCAATCTAGAACAAGATTTCCCAATCTTGCTTCTAGATCATTGATCTAAGAGGTAATCAATTTCTGGCCTTATCTCTTGGTTGATCCAAAATTCGTATAATGAGGTGTTAACTTCTTAATTCAAAGGTTCTTGCTTAATCAAAGCTTGGATCTTTGGGCTGAGAGTTAGGATTGCCTTATCATTTTGGTATCAGAGACTAGGTTGCATCTTTGTGGCCTACTCTAGAATTGATTCTATCTTACGTTTATGCAATTGTTATCTTTTCTTCAAATTCTGTACATTCATTTCATTCATTCCATTCCTTCCATTTCATCCATTGTTCTTCAATTTTTTTTGATTCTGATCTCATTTCCATCTTAAAGTTCATATTTTGATCTTGAAAGAAAAAAAAAAAAAAGAAAGAAAGAAGAAAAAAAAAGCATCCAGAAATTGTTCATGTTGAGATCTTGAATTGTTCATGCAAATTTGATGTTTGATCTTTGAAATCTGAACCAATCGGAGATAATAGTGATATAACATCATTTATCATTATTTTCTATCAATTATTAGACCAATTGCACGTTTATTTGAAGGTCTAATTAGCTTCCAAACAAATTTTGCTGAAACTGTCCAATTTTGTAACTATTGCACTTAATGCTCCTAATTTCGTAATAAACTCCTTGATAACGTCCGAATTTGATTGATTGTCCTAAAGTGAAAAGTTAGATCGGTCTGTTATATTTCAAAGTAAAGAAGGAAGTTTTGTCAAATTCGTAACGTAGTACGTTTGTTTTTGGAATTCCAATTCTATGTGCAGTTTATCCGAAAATTCTAGCAACTTTCTTATTTGTTTCTTCCTTGTCCTCTTTGTTTTCTATGTTCTAAATTGTTTTTATTTCATAATTATCTTGTCTTGGTTGTCATGAATAGCTCACTATTACAAGAATTGCTTCATCCATATTAGCCTACCCAAATTCATCATTTAGCCACTTTTCCCAAATAGCCTACCTTTGTGTGTAAACACGAGTGCCACGAGTGTAAAATCAGTGAGTTGGGTGTGTGAGGTCCATTTCTTGTTATTTGACATTCTTTTGTAACATGTTTCACCAAAGAAGAAAACATCATGAGACCTACAATAATGAAGATCATTTTTGGAAGAATTTTCGAAGGAATTTGGCTGAGATGCGCCAATCAATAAATTACATGGCTGAATTGTGTCAAGAAATGAATTTGCGAGATCAAGCCATAAAAGGACAAGCTGCTCAACCTAATCAAAATGGTGAAGATTGTCCAATTCCTCAAGATGATGACCAACAAATTCAAATTGAAGGTGATCATCAAAATTCAGAAGAGGAAGAGACAAATGGTGAGATTATTATAGAAGATAAAGGGATACTTGAAGTATGTGTTGAGAATGAGGTAAAGACAAAATCTCTTGAAAAATGTGTGAAGAGTGAGGAGAAAAGAGAAAAAGTGTGAAAAGTGAGACAATAGAGAAAAATGAGGCAAATGAAGAAAAAAAAATTAGATGTGGAAAAAAGTGTTTAAGCAAAAAAAATAATGAGAGTGAGGTTTGTTTTCCAACTAATGTTTTCTTCCCATGTTTTCCTAGTGTTTTTTATGGTTTGTCAAAGACAGATTGGATTAAGTTTGAAGTTATTGATCAACAACCAAAGGAGAGGATTTCTGTACTAAAAAAGTTGGCACATGATCCAAGAGATGAGGTTCCAATTCAAGTGTTTGATCGAGCTCGAGATGATGACTACAAAGTTTCTTTACAAGGAGATCCTTTAGATTCGAGGACGAATCTTCTCGAAGAAGGGGAGAATGATAAGGAAATAAATGACCGAAGAGATGACGAGAGAAGCCCACAAGATGAATACCAAGCTCGACCAGCTCAATTTAGCTCAATCAAAGCTCATACTCCAAGTCAATGGAAATCAACTCAAATTCCAACCAATGATGAGCCAATCATTATGCTACAAAGTCCAATCATTAGAGCTAATAGACTTCAAGAAACATTGAATATTCATCTCCAAGCTAAGGTGTCTATACAAGCTTTGATTAAGCAAGAACCTTTGAATTAAGAAATGCTTGGAAGGGTCTCAATCTTGAGAGAACAAGATCCAAGTTTTGATTAAGCAAGAACCTTTGAATTAAGCAAGAACGTAAAATCCATGGGTTTAAATACTTTCCTTATCACATCTTAAGCCAAAGCCATGTGTTGGGACAATGGTTTAGGAAGCCTCCTAAAATGTAAAACCCAAACACTATTCAAACCCATGGGTTGTCTTCTTTCTTTCTTTTATTTTTTAAAATTTTAATTACAATAATAATTATTTTATTTTTTAATTATTCTTTCTCTCTCTTTTCTTTTCTTTCCTTTGGACTTTTTAATTATTATTATTATTATTAGTTTATCTTTTTAAATACTTTGTCTCTTATGTTTTTTTTTCTTCCTCTTTCACCCAGGTGAGTGAAAGTACAAGTATTATATGCATATCCTAGGAAGGCAGCCATGACCCTCCTATTTCTCAACTCTACTTCACTTACTTTTGTTCCACCCTGTTGATGACGACTTTATGTGGACATTGATTTCCATGTTATGTATCTGTATGTTGTTCATGCTTTTGTATCTTATTTCTAGACTTTGTATTTTCAGGTTCGAAATCATGACCGTAAACATTGCTATATTATATTTTCCTTTTTGTTAATGGTAACCAATGTTTTGATTGTTGGAAATATATATATATTTTTTATTAGACTATAACATAAATTAAATGTTTCATTCAAAAGTCCCTTAAAAAATTGACCCATGTCACACAAAGTGTTCTACAATTCACAAAATATCCCCTAGAAAATAAGAAAAAAACTAATAAATGAAGTAGCAAAAGGAAACAATAAAAAAAAAACTATCCAACCCTGAGGTTCAGAATACTGCACTCCAAACACAGGCTTCTAATTTCCAGACTTCTCAACACTGCATCCCAAACACAAGTTTCTGATCATTCCCATGCTTCCGAACTCTGCACCCCAAACACAGTTTTTTGATTCCCGAGCTTCAGAAGCCCCCCAAACAAACCCCTCAAGATTTTGATTCCCAGGGTTCTGATTCCGAAGCCATAGCCAAATGCTCCTTTAAAGTTTAATTGTTAATATAAACTAATCACTTAGGTTAGCATAAAATGTTGAGCTCAATACTGAAATGGTTTGGGCAACAAACGATTTTTGTAACAGGGATATAGGAGAAGAGCCTAGAAGACATAGGACTTCATTGCTTGACCTTAGAGAGAGGGCAACACCTATAAAATCAAGATGATTGCATGCTTAATTATCTAAGATAAATTGACCATAGAAATATATGAGCAATTACTTAGACTCCTAAGGGTACTTTGATACAAAGGCCGAATAGGAGATAGATATGATTTACTACACAAGGAAGATTGCGGTAGGCATGTGGGTGCAAACAGACAACTTCTCTAATTTATGACAGAAACTCAATTGAATCCCTCTATTTTCATTACTATTTTTATTTTAGTGACAACAACCATCTCCCAACTATTTTATTGATTACCTTTGGTTGCATTTCATAAAGTTTTTCACGTTAAACATTTGAATTTATAACTAGTATCTGTAGGATTGATACTTGGAATAATCTGATATATTACTTGTTGACAATATGCACTTGCACTTGATGAACTTCCTTTCAAGGATTCCAACCATCAGATGGTCAAAAAACATAGTTAGCCCGTAGGCTTTCACAAGACAACGACTTAGTCCATAAATTTTCATATGTAACAATCTAGTTCTCGTAGTTTTAAATTTGTAACAATCTAGTTCCTAAACTTTAATATGTAGCATGTAATTCTTTTAGTTTAAAATTTGTAAAGGTTTAGTCCTTGTAGTTTAAAATTTTTAATTCTTTAGTCTCTACAATGAAAAATAATGTTACAGGAGTTTTTTACATATGCATATTGATAAATCACTCAAAGACCAAATGCATTTTTAAACTACAGGTACAAAATCCCATTACAGGCATATATAGAACAAATTGTCAATTCCTTCCTCTAATTTTCAATCTGTGAGATTGATTTTTTGCCAAGCAATTTGTCGTCTCGAAGAGGAAAGATGTTTACATTTTATTTTTTTCTAAACCACATGTACAAATTCGCTGCATACTAAAAATAGATACTTTATATTGATCGGTTTTTTCACGGTAAGGTCCAAAACATTATAAATTTTAAAGTATAGGACTAATTTATTACGGTATAAAGTTTATGGACTAAATTGTAATAAATTTTAAACATCCAAGTGCTAAATTGTTACATATAGAAGTTCATAGACTATACATTGAAGTAAAATGATCCAAATATATTTTTTAACCTTGAAAAAAGTTATGATGTCTATTATTCAAAAAAGAGAGAAACTTTACTAAATGGACAATGTTATGGGTAAAAATACTCTCCCATGTGTATGGTAGACATAACACCATATGGCATAGCAATCTCGAGGTCAACCACCTAAAGGACCAAGCCTCCGACAACTCAACACCTTGGCCAAAGCTGAGGTGACTGCATGATGCTGAGAAGACCACCTCACAAAAGTATATCTGTGCAATGCTTACTAGAGATCACGGTGCAAGCAAATTTGGAACTCTAACTAGATTCTAGCCTATTCCAGTTTCCTATAAATAGTGAGACTCACCTCATACCCAGGTACACAAAAAGACTGTGCTCACCTTGACAATCCCTCGTACTTGTACTGGCTTAAACATTAGAGTGTGTTTGGTAAAGAGCCACATGATGCAAGCACTTTGTGTAGGTACCTTTTCAGCTTAATTCATCCTTCCTTGAGAATCTAGTATTAGTTGAGCACACGAGCCAAATTTACACAAAATTTAGTGTCGTATGTGGGAACGATTGCACTACTATCAAAACAATCGAACGACCAAAAATTGTTTGACATGTCAGAGAAAAGAAAATAATGTTAGGAAAAAAAAGAAAACAAATAAAAAAAAAAGGAATTAAGAGTTAATTCCAATTCGCTTCTAAGTGTCACCACCTCGCATTTTCCTTCTTCTTCCTGTTTTGAAGTTTCTATGTTGTTGAGCAAGATTCTTTGGGATCTCTTTTGCAATTCATTTGCAATTTGTAGAGATGTGACTTGGTTTTGTATCACAACATGTCTTTACTTTTCCACAACAACTTTCTCTTTTCGAAAATGTAGACTAGGGGATTATAACCTCTGACCTCTTGGTCGGGGTCGAGAGAATATATTTTATGCCAGTTGAGCTGTCATGTTAGCCTCGTCGAAAATTCTTTTAAATCCTTATTTTTTCGAAACTTAAATTTTAAATCCTTATTTTTTTAAAGCTAGTTATTTTGGCACCTTTTGTGATTCCATCGAGCAAGAAAGTCGCATTTGGTTTAGATTCTATTAAGATTTAAGATTATTTCTGTTACACGGAGACAACCTAACACACCATATGCACACGTAGTAGATGAATATATTTGCAAATATCCATAAAATTGAACTGTTTTTCAAAACGCAACATTAAAATAATGATAATTTCTCGACGGCCCTTAACCGAAATCCCGTGAACAAGACCAGAGTCGTTCCCTTTACTCTCTCAAGTGGCCCCTCAGAACAATATGGGAATCCCCTTAATTATAATCCAGTGCGGTACTCGGACCACAGATTCCAAAATCGTACACGTGGCATCCTTCCATTGGCTGAAATTCGAAAGCAGCCATTTTTGAGTTTCTTTATTTTTTGCTTTCCCGACCCACACAGTGCATCGAGGCCTAAGGAAAAGTCCACATTCCGTAAACTTTCGTCTATATAAATAACGTAAAGTGACAGCTTCTTAAGACTCTCTCTCTCTCTATTATTTTTCTTTCTTTTCCGCTTCCCTTCCGTTCGCAATCGAGGAGCTCGAAGGGCTCGCCGAATCGAAGGATTTTTCCATGGCTGTTTCTCAAGCAAGCCTCCTCCTTCAAAAGCAACTTAAAGGTCAATTTTATTTTCTTATATTCGATTCTTTTTAATCCGATTGTGTCAAATCGTTCGACTCGTAGGGTTTATTTCGATGTTCCTTTTGAACTGCCCTGTGACCATTTGTTTCATGTTCTTTCAGATCTCTGCAAGAACCCCGTCGATGGCTTCTCCGCCGGTCTGGTCGATGAGAGCAATATATTTGAATGGAGCGTTACCATTATTGGGCCCCCTGATACGCTTTAGTATGTGTATACTGCTTCAAAATTTTGTTTTTCTTTTGCAGATACGACTGCTTCGTTAGGTTTGCGGTTCACTATTATTGGTTATTCTTGAATTTAATTAAGCTTTCGGATTGCGGCCGTTGGTTAATTTTTGGGGAGTGAGGGGTTTTCTGTTTTTTTTTTTTTTATCTTCTTCTTGGATAAAACTTCGGAGATTTTAATGGCTCAAAATGTTTTAGGTATTGATTTACCTTATTTCTCTTGTTCCATGAGGGCTTTAGTATAATTACTGTTCCTTTGCGTTCTTCATTGCCCCTTTCTCATTCTTCTTAGTTCTTCTTACTCTCTCATTGTGGAAACTGGAAAGGGAACTTCCCCAAATTCTAATTTGCGGAAGTTGGGTTATTATTCTAGTATTTTTCCAGCCTTGATCACGTGAAGTTAGTTTGGTTATTCTTGTATTGGTTAATATCTGAATATGTATCTAATGAAAACTGTTGTTATAATAATCTAATTGCAGTGAGGGGGGTTTCTTTAATGCCATTATGAGTTTTCCATCAAATTATCCAAATAGTCCTCCGTCCGTGAAGTTTACTTCTGAGATTTGGCATCCTAATGGTCTGTTACTCTTGTTAATTGTTATTATATTATTTGATGTTCTATTTTGAGATTTAAGTTATTTCTTAAATTGTAGTTTATCCTGATGGGCGTGTTTGTATTTCAATCCTTCATCCTCCTGGCGATGATCCTAATGGCTACGAGCTTGCTAGTGAGCGTTGGACCCCTGTTCATACGGTATCTATTATATTTTATTTTTATCAATTTTTGTAATTGTTGAAAATATTTCTGTCTTTTTCATCTTGTTGGTAAAATTGATTTAAAAAGTAAAATATGAAGTTATGGATGCCCATTATTCTTAGTGTGTGGACGCACTTTTAGACAGAGTAGATGATGACTGGTTAGGAAGGTTCATTGAACAATTTAAAGTTGCTCTCCCTTTCTCTTTTTTTTTTTTATTCTTTTTTTGGTAGTAACACCCCTTTTTCTTTTCCATTTCTTATTCCATTTCTTTCTTTTGGAGTTTTCACTTCCTCCATCAGCACTATTGGTTAAGAGAAATATTCTAGAGATACAGCTTTCATGGGATTTGAGTACTAGAATTTCACCCTACTTAATACTTAGGGAAGCAATATTTGACAGTGAATAACATGTTTACTCTGAGGCTGATAACTCTAAAAATTTATCTGGCATTTGTATTTTAATAACATTATTATGCGTAGACATCCACATCCCCTACATGGTTTAAAAACTGTACCAGTTATCATATCTGTCTCAGCATATAACAAGATGAGAATGAGATATGGTATAGATAGGAAAACCTTAAAAATTATCGACTGGGCCTTACTTAGACTGTATGTTCAATTCTGATTTTGACTTGGGTGGGTCATCTGTGGCTTGAGATGACTCAAATAGTTTCCTGATTTTCAATCACAATATGTTGCTATCCCTTATGAATTATTTAACAACATCCACTTTAGTGTTATAATAATTTCACCCTTTATGTATGTCAATTAACTTATGATGGTATGGATTTCTTTGTTATTAAGTATCTTGATTTTAAATTATAACTTTCTCCAATTTTAGGATGGAGACTTAATGTACACGTTTTCTTTTAAATACGAGTTTATTTATTTTTATTTTCACTATATAGGTTTGAACAGACAATCATAGTTATTTCTGTACCTTCTAAGTGAATGGCCGATGTTGCAACTTTAAAGCATGATCTCCTTGCATCTTCTTGTTCTCTGGGTTTGAAATAGTGGTTAGATGTCAAATAGTGAATTGAAATTTGGATAATTATCATTTAAACTTAGTGATTTAGAACTATATTCAGAAAAATTGGGCCCTTTTCTATTTTTGATATTTGTTTACTATAGTAAAGCTTGTCTTTTTTATTCAAAGGTATAGCTGAAAATTGCGGCTTCCGTTCTGGAGAAATTTTCAACTGCCAATAGTTTCTACCTTGCTTTCACCCACTGCTTCACCTTGTTCATCCTCTTCCCTATCATTCTTAAATTAGATATTTCTGCCATCAAGTTCACGATTTTACTTTTTTTAGTTGTTTACTCTTGCTCCCTTATACTTTTCCTCGATAATATAAGCTGCAGGCCTTCAGTTTTGAGGCTAAATCCCCTTGTTTTTGTCTTTGCGTGTTTAACATGGTCTTGATTAGGAATGGGATTTGCACTAAACTTTAGAGGTTCTAAAGAAGTTCCACTTTTCTCTTTCAATTCTTTGGGTATTTCTGGTCCTTAAAACGAATTATGATTAATAATGTTATTATAGTATTGGATTTTGACATTTTGTATAATGAAGTGCCTTTTCTTTTGTTTAATCTTGCTTAGAACTAATTACATAAATAAAATAAATCTTGCTTAGACCTACTAACTACGTAACATATCATTCTTAGGAAGCTCCTGGGATATTTCTTTCTCAGACAGTGCCCTCCTTCGTAAAAGGAGACAGGGAGAAGAGGGGGTTGTTTTAACTATTGAGTGAGTGCATGACCGTTTTGTCTGAGTCAAGATTCTGCAGTAAGATGCCCAATCCTAAGTTATGAAGTGAATGGACCATTAAGTAACAGGAATGATTAAAATTGACATTTACTCTAAATAGATATTGTTGTGCAGTTTTTTAGTTATTGCTGTGCTGTAAAATATTTTTATGGGTCTCTAACTTATGTAAACCTAGATTGTCTTAAAAGTATCTTCTAGAGGTAGGCATCCCTTAATTGTTTCTTGGTCTTGCCTGCTATGTTCATTAATCTTCTTTGTTGAACTTCCTGACAATGATAGCATCAATTCAAGGATGCAGTGTAGAACTCCCTTTTCCCTGGGCTTTGTGTAAATATTAATGAAGACTTCGTTGTTGTTGTAGGTTGAAAGCATAGTTTTGAGTATTATATCAATGCTATCGAGCCCAAATGATGAATCACCTGCAAATGTTGAAGCTGCTGTAAGTGATTGTTCATTCTTGTTTACCAACGTTTGTCCTATCTATGCTTCCTATATGGCAACATACATTTGCATTTGTTTGAATACTTTACGTGTGAAAGAATCATCTCTTTATATTAGCCGAATTAAAGAAATTCCAAGCAACATTGACATATGAATCGTCTCTTCTTTTTTACTTGATTTATATTCCTTTCCCCTTTCTCATTTTTGCATCTTTTCATTGTTTTCTTCATATACTTTTTGGATATCCTTGATAGTTGATTACTCTTTCTTTCTGCCCTTTTGGTTGGTCCATGTTCTCTATCACTCAATGTTTTCAAAGTGAAAGGCGCATCTCAAGGTGACAAGCCCCTTAATCGCCTCGAGGTGAAAGGGGACAAAAAGGTGTGAGGCCTGAGTGAAGCGAGGCGCAATGCATAAATAAATAAATAATATATAGAACATAAATTTATATAGTAAATATAGTCACATAAAATGTCAAAGCCTTAAAAGATTAATACTAAATAGTAAAAACAGCAAAATGTTAAAAACATCCAATAATAATCAAGTTCTAGTGGTTCCAAACATGATCAAGTCATTAAGAATGAACAAAAAATAAAAGTAAAACTAGTCTAAAACATCAATCAAGTGTCAAAATCATCATCCTCTTTTCCATCTAAATCGAGGACCTCATCTAGTGCTCCTCCTTGACCATTCTCCTCAATGTCCAATTCCTCTTCATCGTCGTTGTCTTCTTCATCACTAACCACCTGTATAGTTGGCGTTTGTAATTTAGAAGTTGAAGCAGTTGCAGTTGACTTCCCTCACATCTCCCCATGTGAGGTCATCATCATCAAAAACCAACTCATTATTAGCTTCAACTTCATTATTTTCTTCTTCTAGCGTTCCAACTAGCTGTTTATTACTCTCATCAATATGATCAAGAGAAATTGGATCAAGTTGATCCTTTAGATCGAAGCGTTCTTTAAGTGCTTGGTTATCTTTTATATAAACCAAATCATTTAAACGCTTTTGCTCTAACTTGTTTCTCTTCTTCGAATGAATCTACAAAATTATTAACAAATATAGAGTTAAAAGTAAACTTTTAAATATTAAATTAATAATATAGAAAACAAATTAACCGCTTACGTGTTCAAAAATACTCCAATTGCGCTCACAACCAGAAGCACTGCATGTTAGATTAAGTACTCTCATGGCTAACTTTTGTGAAATTGGAGTGTACTACCACCATAAAGAGCCCACCATGATGCTGCTCACATATTTTGAAATGATTTAGAACTTCAACCCTCTTCATCTTCAACCCACTTTTTCGACACTACCTTCTTCATGATTTTTGTGCACGCTATATAATCTGCCGTTGTCGACAACTGCTCCATGAAGTCTTCTTCTCCAGCTAGCTCCACGAAGTTTTCTTCTCCGGCTAACGTGCCGACAACGCTGCAATGCACGATATTTTTCAGTTTTCATTTTTTTTAAGTTTTGATTTTTGAATTGGATTGTTTTGATTCAAGTCAATTCGGACGATTCAATATTTCGAATCATACAACACCTCTCATTTTCGATTCAAAACCACAATCCGTATTGATTTCCCTTCGTTTTGAGTTGAATCGTATGATACAACTCATGTATCGTACAAGTTTAATAGCACTGGTTAGAATTTGATAGAGCGTGAATAGAGGTAAGGAAAGAAAATATGTACTTGTATTGATTGTTGGTTTGGAGTAGGGATATAGGTGGGGGAACTATGATTCTTCCAAAATATTGTTGCATTCTACTTCTGGATGGAATTGTGAGTTTAGTTAATCCCATGAAAAGGAGCCCTAGCACTAACTACAAGAACGGACCCAAATTCAAAAGAATGAGACCAAAACTAGTAATTTCAAAATGCTCGATTAACGGACGCCCATAAAAAAAGAATTAAATCTAACCAACTCCTAAAGCTTCACCTAAGATCTCTCAGTCCCTTTAAAGATTCTATTGTTCGTGTTCCTCTCAATCCAAATACTCCACAAAATAGCAAAAAAATAAGTCTGCTACAAAACTCTTCCTTTATCACGAAAAGGAGGGTTCAAGAGCACCTCTTTAAGGTCCTCCAGTTGCTGGGAAAGAACGCACCACTATGGGAATAACACAAAAGAAGAATGTCTTTGGAGATGGTCTTGTTGGGAAATAACGCACCACTATGGGCATAACACAAAAGAAGAATGTCTTTGGAGATGGTCTTGAGTGTTCACTCTCCCATGCAAAACTTGCCAAGCAAAGAATTTCACTTTCTTGGGTATTTTAACCTACCAAAGAGAGAACGCAAAGGCACCCTGTGAGGGGGAGGGGGAATGAAAGATATGGAAAGACAAACTACAAGAGAAGTCCTTGGCCGAAGTTGGGACTCGAATCTGGGAAACCCTTCTCCCATGACAAATCACCTGGTTGAAATGATGGAAAGGAGACCAATAACCTCTAACGTCTCTCGGTCAACAAGGGGATGACAAAAACCCAAGGAAAGCGACGAGGTATTATCAGATGAAGACAAAACAACAGCTATTGAATGCATCCTCTTATTAGACGAATGATAAAGCTGTGGAAACCGAGCACAAAGGGTACTAAATGCAGCCCCTAACTAAATGAGATTGTGAATGCATCCCCCAACTAAATGAGATTGAGCAGATCATTTGGAAAAAGGGATGGGGAATGATGATGAAGATGCTAGAGGTGATAGTGGAAAAGAGAGAAGTCAATACCAGTTGGAAGAGGCGAGGAGCAGAAGGAAAGGCGCAAATGGAGATTCTATGGTGAGTGGTAATGGAGGAAGGGGTTGGTATTAGTGGAGGATAAATGATGGCCTCGCTTGATTAGGATTTGTTCTATAGGTTGTACAACTAGACAACTCTGTCTAGTGATGCTCGACATTGTTAGTTGGAAATGCCACTCTTCATATATGGGGGACCATGTGTATAGGGTAGGAATCCTTAGAAGCTATCATATCAAGCTACTGTTTTCTTGTTTGGAAGTGGGAGGCTTTTGTTTTGCACCAATGGGTCAAAGGGAGATGGCCGATGGGGAATTGGGAAGAATTTCAAATGTTTCTCTGAAAGATATTGCAACTGACATTGACACAAGTACTATGAAAAATTCCTTGCAAGGCATTATGGTGATGGAGTATCTTGGTTGGTTTGGCATGTTGGTTGCTCTCCTTACAAATGTGCCTGCATTATTCATCTTAAAAGGTTCTGTGAATGGATTAAGATATGAGGTATCGTAGATTGTGGGCCTTATCCAAAATAGGATGTGACCCTGACGATTGGAGACAAAAACTTGGCCTTGTTGGCAAATCATGCCGTTCCCTTCAATTCAAATTAGAGTGTTGGACGTAGGTGAAGAACAACTAGGTCTATCAGCTTAGCTCTAACCTAAAGCCTACCGCTCATGAAAAATGGACATTAGGGCAAAGCAAAGATTAGCATTTGAGCTGAAGGTTTACTGAGAGTGAATTGCTAGCTAATGGAGAAGGGTTTGTGCCTCTGATGTGATGTATACATGGTGAGAGAGATGCTGGTGCAAAATGTGAGAACTTCATGTGATGGTGGCCCATGATTGCGAGGATGAAGTTAAGGTGAAGAGGCTTCAATGGATAATTTTGAAAAAGAATTTCTTGGGGACAATTAATTGTGAAGGTAAGGGTTTTATGTGTGGCAGATTTGCCTTTTAGTAGGGACAGATTTTCCTAGGAGGGATGATAATCAAAGGGTAGATTGCACTTGATGGTGAGTCTCAATGAGAGGGATGGGTACATTTCTGCAAAGGGGGTGTGGTATTGTAGAGGATAATCTTCCATTGCCCTTAGGAAGTTTGGATGTCATTTTGGTAGTTCAATGGTTATTCAAGGTGATAGATTGGCTGATAGTTTTTAAGGGAAAGCCAACGTAACCAAGCTAGAGTTTTCAATGTGTACTTGGCACTTGCCTATGGGAAGAGGCGAGGTAAGGTGCTTCCTAGTAGGCTTCAGTGCTACTCTAGGTCTGCAACTTCTATAAGGTGTTTTCTATCCACCATCGCCATATAATTCATGCATGGTGACAAAAGCGCTCACTTGTGTCTGATTGTATGTGGTTTTGCCCAACGATTTCTTTCACCATCCTTTGGTCCTCGATTTTTCTTCTTTGGTTTTTGCCCTACGATTACAATTTCGTTCTTTCTTCAATCTGGACTTCTTCCTTCACCAATTGAACCTTCAATTTTAGTTTTCTGATTACTTCTGCTTCCTTCTTTGCCTTCAAGTTTCACTTTTAGAGAAGATGCCACCTTGAAACAAAACCCATGCGCCAATGGCCCTGCCCCTTGATTTTCTATTCTCCATTGCAAGACTTTGAAGCTTGAAGCACCCGCAAAAAAGTTGCTGACAGGTTCATGCTTTCCTATTTTCATTTCTTGAAAGGATATAACTCAACATTTCGATCTATGAGTTATTTTTTTGGTGGGTTACTTGGATAATGATGTCCTCATACCTTTCTCAGGCTTTTGGCTGAGATCCAAGTGTAGTATTTGTTCTTATTGTACGTGGTTGTTTTTTCATTTGTAATATTTTCTCGCTGTTTCTAAAGTGAAAAGTGTTTATGGTAGCCCCTTAGTGTCAATCAAGTGTATATATCCTGTAGTTAAAGGTGTCAAATGTGGAGTTGCCTATTCAACCAAAACTCATAAGAACTAAAACTTGCAATATATCCCTCGAGTCAAGTTTTGGCACGACCCATGAAGTTAGTTTGGTCAACATGGACTACACGTTGAATCCATCACCCCCTCATGCCCATGGGTGGGTGATGTTGAGTTGTGAGAGTTGTGTTTGGTGGACACTTGAGTTATGTTAAGTTTGGGGCATGCGTTGTGTTGTAGGTTATTCTGGGTGAGTGGTTGGCTTGGTTATGCAAGTTAAAGTGAATCATTGTCAATTAAACTCGTCCTGTTGGGCAACTCTACTTGCACAATTCAAAATCGCCACAATTTGTGAGCCAACATGAGATAAATATATGGCTTCAAAATAATTACAAAAGGTTGTGTATTAAGATAAGACTCTTGCTCCCTTAGTGATGTTGAGAAGTTTGAATTGACTCAAAAGTAAGGTTGAATTTAGGCGGACGTCATTCATAACCAAATCGTGCTTGTTTCACTTGGTGGACTGGATTATGGTAATGGATTCAAGTGGATCGCCATTATCTATCATACTAGTCTTTTAAAAAATTATATACACTTACCTCTTGAGTTCAAATTTTAGTTTAATATAATTAATAGATAATAACTTGGCAAATATTTTCAAGTCAAAATGTAAATAACATGGGCAATGGACATAGCTCAACTGATATAAAGCATGTACCCTTGATCCAGAGATTAGAGGTTCGAATCTCCTATGCCACATATTGTTGAACTAAAAAAAAAATTGTAATGTAACTTTAAATAAATTTCTAAATATACCATCTTTATTTTTTTTAAAGACTATTTTCAACTATATTAATTAACAATATATTTTATGAAAACAGTCATAATGTAAATTGTGCCCACCCAAGCAAGCCTGAGTTTCTCAATTGGTTAGGGCATTAATGTCTTGTCTTTTATGGGTTGTAGATTTGAATCTTCTCCTCTCATTTGTAGTAATATAATATTGTATGAAAAGTTGCATTGAGTTGCCGTTCTTATTTGGATGGTCATGAGACATGTTTGGACTGAACTTGATTCAGTGAATTGTTTGACCAAACACACTAGGGTTATGCGTGCTGTATTTGCGGGTTTGCATATATGTTTGTATGTTTGACCGGATACAACTAAAGTCTATTTGTCAATGATTTAAATGGAAACTTAGCCTGTATGTTGTAGGAGGTCACAATATCTGTCCAATATTAAGTCCGTCCATTGTTTGATAATTTGGAAGAAAGGATTTGGGTTGTATAAGTTATGAGATCAAACTTGTGTGTTGGTGCAGAAGGAATGGAGGGATAGGCGGGATGATTTCAAGAAAAAGGTAAGCCGCTGCGTGAGGAAGTCACAGGAAATGTTATGAACGTTTGCAGCGGCGGCAAGTGCTTCGCTTTGTCTCTTCTGCTTTTTGTGGCAGTGGGTGTTTAAATTTACCTTTGCTAAGGGACTTCACCTGTTCACTTGGTTGGTGCCAGTGGGTCTTGTAGAACGTCAATGAAATGGAGCTGTCACCCATATATTTTACTCTTGTTGTTTTTCTTTCTTTCTTTTGTTATAATTTTTATTTTTATTTTTATTTTTATTTTGTTCTCTTCTCTCTGCATTTTTAAAGTAACTACTACTAGGATGATGATTTGTATAACAAAAGCATTTTGTTTAATGCTTTTTGTTTGTTAAAAGAAAAAAAAAGGGGAACCTTGTCTGTTTGGTGACAGAATCGGCTTTCCGATGTTGATGGTGCCTAAGAAGATTAAAAAGTGTTCTTGCCGGCAAGTTTCCGAGTGATTTGATCGGTAAGATCTCGTTTATTCTGTTCCCTTGGTTGGTGGTTATGATCGAAGATTTCCAAATGTAATAATAATGAAAAATCTTGATGTGAGTAGACACGTCATTGTTCTATAAGCTTTTTAATTCTTTTGAGTAAGGGTTTTAGATTTGAACCTTCTAATAAATATATTTTTTAAACATGTACTCAATCTTACATTGACCTTGTTTTTGGGGATTCTGATAGTGGGATGCCAAAGAATCGAGGAGCTCTGCAAGATGATTCATCTTTCGAACCTCTTTTTTTCTTGGTCGAGTACCAGCTCTATTGCGTTTTATAATATCATTTATCTTTTAGGAGGGGTTTGATTCATGGTTTCTATTTTCTTCAATTTCAATAACATGTAGGGTTCCACAATCCCTTAGTCAAAATCAAGGAACTATTCGTATGTGGTTGAATAGAATGCCAATCTTTGATAATTTTGTCAGCATCGAATTGTTTGCAAATGGATCTATTCAACGATGTAAAAGATTATAATGTTATAAAGGAATCAAGTAAAAAGGATCCTCTTGAAATCAGGAATTTGTCCCTTAAATTGTGAATTTTTATTCATTTTATTGTTAGAGTTGAGAATTTGAACTTCTACCTTTTTGGTTGATGATGTAATGTTTTATCTAATTGAGCTATGTTTAAGTTGGCTTTGGTTCATGGTTTTGAAGTGGAGGGTGTAAGTTAGTTTAGTTGAACTAATGGTTTGTTGCTAGTTTCATAAACCTTGATTTTGGGTTAACTTTAGTTATTTAATGGTACATCTTATTGGACTCTCCAATTTAACTACATTACTTCATTCTCGTTTACTAGAGTATTTTATCTATACTTTTTAAATTTGGTATAGTATATTTTTTCTTTAGTTTCGCCTTTAAAATGCACGGACTTTTTAAAGAAATATATTAGTCAAAAAAGAAAATGAATAAATAGTTATTTCAATGATAAAGAAGTAAACAATATTAGTTAAAATTGCAAATAATAAATAGTTGGGTTGAGAAACAAAAATCTAAGGCTCTGTTTATAAAGACTACTTCTACCAATAATTTTTCTGTTTTGTTCTCTACTTTTTACCAACACTTTCAAAAACAAGCTAAGTATATTTTTTTAATTTCTAAATTTGCTAGAGTGTTTTTTCTTTAGTCTCTTTTAAAATGCAGGGACATTTTAAAGAAATATATTAGTCAAGAAAGAAAATTAATAAACAGTTATTTCAATATTAAATTACACAAATTTAGTTAAAATTGCAAATATAAATAGTTGGGTTGAGAAACAACTACTTAAGGCTTGGTTTTTGTTTTTGAAAATTAAATTTATAAACATTACTTCTACCATTAATTTTTCTGTTTTGTTCTCTACTTTTAACCAATGTTTGAAAAAACCAAGTTAAGTTTTGAAAACTAAAAAAAAATAGTTTTCAAAAACTTGTTTTTGTCTTTGGGATATAACTTAGAAATACTTAATAAAGATGAAAACCATTGTAGAGAAATCATGAGAAAACAAACTTAATTTTTAAAAATCAAAAGTAAAAAACTAAATGATTATCAAAATGGGGCTTAAATAACTTTTTTTTTTTAGTTCAACAACGTTTAGTGGTGGAGGGATTTGAACCTCTGCTTTTTTGGTCGAGGGTACAATGTCAATTATTATTGAGCTATGCTTACTTTGACACCTAAATAATTAGGTTGAGCATGAGTATTTCACTCTCATTAAGGAGACATAAGTTGTATTCAGTGTAAATTTCTTTATAAATCATTGGTGGTGCAAAGTCTTCTTTCGCCTATTGATACAACCGTGCAGGGTCTTCTTTGGCCTATCGATACAACAACACAACTGAAACGTTATAATTCAAACCACTCTGTACTAAGCAGGGTATTAAATTTCCATCGACATGTCGACATTTCCATCGAAATTTCCACATGTCCATGAGTTCAACATCGACATAAGGGGGGAATCGACATTTCCACTATACCCTACAAAATTGACGAAATATTAAAAAAAAAATAGCAAGAAAATGTAATTTAATGTGAATATAATAATGTAACAAGTATTTTAACTCATTTAAAAAGTGTAAAATGTTCATTTGTTAATTTAAATATATTTTTTTGAATTTTTTGTTTTTAAAATTTTTCTAGAAATATCCATCGACATCGGCATTTTATCGATATTTCCATCGACATTTCCATAATATTGAGACATCGACATTTTCGTCGACATCGACATTTTAAACCTTGGTACTAAGAGATTGGACTCAAAATTTCACAAAAAAAAAACACTCTTAATTGGTCCTTATTTTGACCAATTGTTCTTGAATGAAAAATAAAAAATTTAACCAAATATCTTTTTGTATCATTTTGGATTTTGCTCAGGGAAAACCAGAAGAAGAGTTGGGGAGTTTTACTTAAGAATTTTTTTAAAAGGAAAAAGATTTTGTTCAAATTTATATTTTATTACGAAAAAACCTTAAGCAAAGTCTCTATTCTGGATTTTGTTAAATTTATAGACTATTTTGTTTATAGATTATTTATACATACAATTAAAAAGCAACTATTTATAAAGTATACAAATTATTTATACAATTGAAACGTTACTAACTCTTTTAGTTTAATAATTATTCGAAAACAAGGAAGTTCAAGTTTAGGTTTTTTAAAAATTTGAAAACGGAGAAATGCAAAAAAAAAAAGAAAAAAGGGGAATATTGATTACTTATAATGTAGCATTCTATTTAAACCATTGAGAAGATAATGACTTATAAGGTATATCGATTCTTTATACTATTGAAAAGATTGATTTATAGGATATATCAACTATTTATGGTGTATAACGACTGTTTAAAAAAAAATTGAAAGGATACAACTTTTTTAGTTCAAATTTTCCAAAATGAGGAGTTTAAGTTTAGAGTTTTGAAAAAATTATAATCATATAATACAATGATTATTTTTATGTTATATTGATTTTCTATGATGTAGCATTCTGTTTATGAAAAATGGAAAAGTTTCACAGAGATGTTTGATAGTTTTATATTTTTTTAAAAAATTTATAGAGTATACTTATGGTTCTAGGATTATTTATATTATACAATTGAAATGCTTTAGAGCATACAATTTATTTATACACTTGAAACGTTGCTTAACTTTTTAAGTTTAACTATCCCAAAACATGGGGTTCAAGTTTGACTTCTTTTTTTTTTTTTTTTTAAGTAGAAAAGTATCAAAGAGTATAAAATAAAAGTAAAAGTACAAAATTTAAAAGAGATGAACATAAAACTAAAAATGAAGAAAAAGAAAGAGAAAAATATACATGCATACCTATGGCTAGAGAATTTCAATTAAGAATAAAAGAAAATAATAGAAAAACCTAAGCTTACAGATAGCTGGTGAAGTTCAAATAAAAATAGAAGAGAATTGAACCGCAGAGGTGAAATAATCAAAGTGAGAAAGAAATAATAACAAAAAAAAAAAACACTAAAAAACTCTTTTGGACAAAAATAATGTTGAGACTCTAATACCAATTGTTGAAACTCTAATATCACTTGTTGAAGAAATTGGCACAAAAAGAAAGAGACAAACTTTTGGAAGAAAAGAAACTTTTATTAAGAAAGTACAAAGATAGACATTTTTGTGAGAAGACTCTCTCACTCACTATTTCTCACTTTTTCTAACTTCTTCCAAGTTCATTAACTTCCACACACATATGAGGGACACACTTCCTATTTATAAGTATGAGATCCTTGAAGCCCAAGCATAAAGATTTTTTTAGGCTTTTCTTAGATCTGAAAAATTCTAGATATTTCTATAAAGCTTATCTTTATATCTAAAGGAATTCTTAGAATTCCTTGGAGCCTAAGGATATCTAAAATATTTCTAGATCTTTCCTTTTGAGATATTTATTTACAAACTTCAACATAAATCTAGAGTAATCTAATATAGGTAAATACTCCAAGAAACTTCTGAATAGTTAGTGTTATCTTTTATTTATACCTCAACACTATCTTAGCTCTACCAATCATCCTGAGCTATTGTTGGATCTTTGCATGCTTGGATGTAAATAGCCCTTTGGTGAATATATTTGCAACTTGATCTTCTGTCTTTATTGGCTTCAACTCAATTTCCTCTTGAAGTACCTTCTCTATGATGAAGTGATAATGTACCTTCATATGCTTGGTTCTTGCATGAAATATTAGATTCTCGGACAAGCGAATTGCAGACTGATTGTCGCAGTACAATATCATTGCATGATTAACTTCTTGGTGCAAATCCTTCATTAGTTGCTTGATCCACATATTCTCATGTGTCGCTATGGCTACTGCTCTATATTCTGCTTTTGTGGAAGATAATGCAACTGTTGGCTGTCTCTTGCTACACCAAGAAATTGCTCTAGAACCAAGTTTGAACAAGTATCTATTAGTTGATCATCGTGTATCATGAACTCCTACATAATCGGCATCACAGAAGCCTTCTAACTCGCAGTTATCTCATTTCTTATATAAAATGCCATATTCAATTGTTTCTTTTAGATATCTTAAAATTCGTCGAACTGCTTCAAGATGAGGCTTCTTCGAGTTCTGCATGTAGCAACTCACACCTCCAACATAATATGAGATATCAGGTCTTGTTAGGGTAAGGTAGATCAAACTTCCTACCAACTGACGATACATTATTGAGTCTATATGATCTTTACCTTCATGCATGCATAATTTTTTATTAGCCTCCATAGGTGTAGATATTGGCTTGCAGTCTCTCATTCCATATTTATGCAGAAGATCCTTTACATATTTCTGTTGTCCAAGAAACAACCCTTTCTCTGAGTACTCTACCTCTAGTCCAAGGAAATGCTTTAGTTCTCCAAGTTCTTTCATTTCAAAATGAACTAGGAGATTCCGCTTTATTTGTTGAATTTCTTGTATGTGGTCTCCTGTTATGATCAAATCATCCACATAGACCAATATGATTGCGAGGTTTAAGTCTCGAGCTTTTACAAATAAGCTAGAATCTGTGGGAGCCAATGTATAACCACTATGGACTAGAAATTTTGCAATTTTCCCATACCAAGCTCTTGGTGCTTGTTTCAAACCATATAAAGCCTTCCGCAGATTGCAGATGTAGTCATGATGAGCTTCGTCCTCAAACCCTTTTGGTTTTTCCATGTGTATTTCTCGATCCAACTCTCCATTTAAGAAAGCATTTTTAACATCCATCTGCCACAACTTCCCATCCCTACTAGCAGCAAGTGCTAATAAGACTCGAACAGTGGTGAGCTTTGCTACAAGATTGAACGTCTCATCATAGTCCAAACCATACTATTGAGAGAATCCACGAGCCACCAATCTAACTTTGTATCTCTCTACCATTCCATCGCTCGAGTTTTTATTTTTAGGCTTTGGCAACAAGTCCCACGTTCGATTTCTTTTTAATGTATATTGATCGATTTGCTACACGCAAGTGCACGTGACCGAAGTAATAAAGAAAACTGGAAGTACTTCAGAGTATCGTACCCAAGGGAACGAGTTTTAACAAAATCTACTAAGATGACACACAATTTGTTTGCAAAATGCAATTGCGGTAACCGATGGTGTAAAAAAATGTTGAGAAGTTGATTTTGCTTAAGGAAATAAACGAAAATCAATAATTAAGAGAAATGTGATCCAAGTTTCTTATGCCCTTTTGGAAAGAAATGCCACTAAAAATGCAATTGAAATCGTAATCAACACAAGATAACTAAGTAAACCGAATTCGACTCCTATTCAATTTTGCTTCAAAATCTTTAGGAGGCTAAGTGATTAAACCTATATATCTATGGCTAATCTAACTTAGATAATTTAGCGCACAATTCTAGCGGTTTTGGAGTCTCGCCCTATGTCTAGGGTCGATGTTCAGGACTTATGTCTAAGCCTTTTCCTCCATTGCTTTTGTGACATCCGCTTTCTCTTAATCCTTTTGGTATTAAGTTCAAGCTTGACAAGCAATTACTAGTTGGCCAGCTAGGTTTATCCACGTTATTTCAACAAAAACAAACAAAGTCTCGAGTGTTAACTAGATTAAATATGATTTTAAGCTTTACATCTCTCCTCTAGGGCATTCACTAACTTGAATCCCTAAGAATGAATTAGCTCATTATGGAAGAAATGAAAAATCACAGTTTAAGTGCTATAAAACTCATATTTAATAAATCAAATAAAAGAAAATAAGGCAACCAATCTAATTATTTAAGAATGCTTTTTTTTTTAAAATTGTATTTTATTAAACTAATCCTACAACTTTAAACATTCACAAAGGAATTATAAAACAAAGCTTCCAAGAAAATGCTTTCAATACTTAAGCCCAGAAATTTGAAACTGAAGCTATAGGAAGATTAAAACTGTGTGGAAATGAAAATTTCAGAAATTAACAAGCTTAATATTAGAGATGAAGGAAATTGAAACCCAGACTTCAATGTCTCATTCACTTCAAAAATGTACAAGAACATTGAACTAAACAAAGGCTAACTTTATAACTAAAATTGTGCAGAAAATGAAGGATTAAAAATTACAGAGTACAAACGAAGCACGAATTGCTGGAAAATTGAAAGAAAACGTGAACTAAAGACTGCTATCCAAAAATTGAAAAACAGAAAAATTCAGAAAAACAGAGTTGCGTTTTGCTTAGTTCTTCTCGTTTTTATAGGCATTCCGAGGCTTGTGCTTCCATCTTAGGGCTCCTTAAATCTTGGGTAAACTTGGGGCATGAGGTTAGGCTGAAAAATCTCCTAAAAATCGAGTAAAACGCCGTAGGTTTTGGAGCATTTTCGTGATTTCCGCAATAAATTGATAAGTCCAGAAAATGACATTGCATTGCAATTGAATTTTTCCTCTTGTTCACCACTTTGCTTTCTCAAGGAAATGCAATTGCATTTCATTTGCATTTTCTTCATTGCTTCAAATCTGCACAAAAACAACACTTTAGTCAACTTTCCATTATCTTTTCAACTTATTTCTTCTTTTTCAATACTTCGACAAGCTTTCATGAATTTATCTCATAAACGCTATTTTCAGCTTGCTCGTTATTCAACAAAACATATAAAAATGGCAAGAACAACTTAGTTTAGGATTAAATAATTCTCATAAATGAGAATTATCATATCTACTTCCTCTTCCATGGCCTTTCTCCATTGGATGTTTTGAAATGCTTCTTCATATGTTGTTGGTTCTTCAAATGTTGCTAGTGCTACATTTACATAACTGGAATTTGGTTTTCTTTGTTTGATTGATCTTCGTAATTGTGGCTCTTGCATATGTACACCACTTTTCCAAGAACTCTGTAGTCTTATCTATCTTTCTTCCTTTTTGTTGTTCACTTCTGGAAGGTCCTTTCATTCTGTTGGAGCTTGTTGCATTTGGATCATCTCTTCTATAGATCCTTCTTTGAAAGACCTCTCATCCTTAGGTGTTTTTTTTTGATTCGGGTGCCCACCATGATGATGCTTCATCAAATATAACATTTCTTGATGTGTAGCATCATCCACTAACAGGATCGATGCACCTCCACCCTTTTCTTTGGTTGTCATAGCCAATATGCATCTGATTGCTTTCTTATCAAACTTGCTTCTCAAATGATTTGGTACAAATACATAGCATACGCAACCAAAGACTAAAAAATGTCCAACGGTTGGCTTGATGTTCAACAACTTCTCATAAGGTGACTTGAAACCAAGCCTCTGTTGAGGAAGTCTATTAATCACATGGGCTGCTGTTCTCATGCACTCAGCCCAAAAACTTATAGTACATTATTTGCGTGTAACATACTTCGACATACTTCTGTAAGATGTCTATTTTTTCTTTCAGCCACTCCATTTTGTTGTGGAGTGTTTGGACACGTCAACTGGTGGCGTATCTTAGAATTTTGTAAGTATTGGGAGAATTCATTAGACATATATTCTCTCTCGTTATCTGTACGTAAGCATTGAATCTTCTTCCTCAATTCACCTTCAACTTGTTCTTTGAATTCTTTAAATTTTGTAAATGTATCAGACTTTTCTTTCATAAAGAACACCCAAACATACCTAGAGAGGTCATCAATAAAGGTCACCATGAAGTGCATGCCACTGATTGAAGATTGCTTGACTGGACCAAATACATCAGAATGCACAAGCTCTAATGGTTGCTTTGCTCTGAATTTGGACTCCTCAAATGTTAGTTGATGCGCCTTTCTATATTGCCAACTAACACACACCATGTCTTCTCTAATATCAAGTTGTGGAAGCCCCTTGAGCATAGACTTGTTCATCATTATCTTCAATCTCTGGCATAATGGCCTATTTTTCCATAATTATAACATTCACCTATTTTCTTATACTCATGTTTTCTATTATTTTTACTAGCTCCCCTTACATTAGAGCCTTTTTGGGTTCCTTCATCTTCTTTTGATCCCACCTTCTTTTGATATTTTGGATAACCTTTTCGTTGGAGACTAAAGAGCATCTTCATTATTGCTCTTTAATGTGGCCCCTGACATTTGCTTAGCCCAATGCTTCTTGGCTGACAAGCAAATTTTCTAGGTCAATAAGAGAAGGTTAGACTGGCCAACCTTGAATAGCAGCAATAAAGCTTCTATATTCAGGTTTAAGACCATGAATAATAATTCTCCTCATTCTTGATTCTGAAATAGTAGCTGTAGGATCTAATTCGGAGATTTCACGACAAAGAGTTTTTACCTTGTTGAAGTATTGATTGATAGTCATCTCCCATTGAGCAATTGACAGAAGCTCGTTCTCCAAAAAGTATAATCTAGCATCATTTCTCTTTGAGAAAAGTGAGGCAAACGTGTCCCATGCCGCTTTAGGCGTCCCTGCTCCTATGATGTACTCCAACATTTCTTCATTAATTGAAGTTTTAATAGCAAACATGGCCTTACCTACCTTGACCTTCCATTTCTTCAAGGCTGTAGCATTTTCAGGTGGCGTGACTTCAGTGCCTCCTACGACTTCCCATAAGTCTTGGCCATGGAGATACGACTCCATGCACGTGGACCATGTTGTGTAGTTTTGAGTGTTGAGCTTCTTGATTCCTACAACAACTTGAACATCTCCTATCATCTTGTAGTGATGGATGCACTCCATGATTAAGCTGTGTCCCAGACAAGAAGCTTCATAGTCCCAGACTATACACAATCTTCAAAAGCTCCACCACAGCAAGTTATACTAGCTCGGCTATGATACCACTAGTTGAGGCTCTAATACCAATTGTTGAGGCTCTGATACCAATTTTTGAAACTCTAATATCACTTATTGAAGAAATTGGCACAAAAGGGAAGAGACAAACTCTTGGAAGAAAAGAAACTTTTATTAAGAAAGTACAAAGATGGACATTTTTGAGAGGACTCTCTCACTCACTCTTTCTCACTTTTTCTAACTTCTTCCAAGTTCACTAACTTCCACACACATATGGGGGACACACTTCCTATTTATAAGTATGAGATCCTTGAAGCCCAAGCATAAGGATTTTTCTAGGTTCTTCTTGGATCTAAAAAATTCTAGATATTTATATAAAGTTTATCTTTATATCTGAAGGAATTCTCTAGAATTGCTTGGAGCCTAAGAATATCTAAGATATTTCTAGATCTTTCCTCTTGAGATATTTATTTACAAACTTCAACATAAATCTAGAATATTCTAATATAGGTAAATACTCCAAAAAAACTTCTAGATAGTTAGTGTTGCCTTTTATTTTAACAAATAAAAATCATAAAATAGAAGAATAAAATCTATTATTTAGTTAATGTAATAGATTTTTTTTAATTAAAAATGATAGAAGATATAATATAAAAAGAATAAAATAATATATCGGTATATATTTGAAAGTATTTAAACATATAATATGTACTTGTAAAGAGTTTCCTTTCCTAGTATATTTTTAACAATGACTTAATTAATGTCACTTTCTTTCTTATTGCCTTTTCGTTGTTTGATTTCCTGTTGATATGTCGACTACCTAATTGTTGGCGGGTCTTAGTAAGCCTCGTGGTCTTTTCATCTAGGTTGGGAATTCCTATGATGCTACGACTAATAAATGCTTTTCTATGACTGTTGGAGGACTAACCACACACTTAACAATGGGTTCAAGTTTCACTTGGGGAATTGACATATTGTTAAATTAGGAACATATCCTTCCATTGTAAGCATTGGAAAGGGTGCTTCTTCTTCAGCAAGGGCATGGACAAAGCTATATTTAGCTCAAGCCACCTTATAATTTGACATTTGGATGAATTGGTCCTAACAACATTACTCCTTTTCTTTTTGTTACTATCTCAATTGCTCACATATAGTGATGTCCATGCTCTCGAGTATCTCTTGAGTTGCTTCCGAGATGTCGAGAAGAACAACGCCCATGTTTGTATGGTGTGTCCTTCAGCTCGCATGTAGAACCCCAGACCCATTTATTTAGGTCTCATTTGACAACTATTTTGTTTTTAGTTTTCTGCTTTGAAAGTTTAAGCCTATAAACACTACTTTCACTCATAGTTTTCTTGCTTTATTATTACCTACCTTTTAATTTTTTTTAAAAAAACTAGGCTAAATTTTGAAAATTATAAAAAAGTAGTTACTTGATATTTTTTTTCTTTTTTTTTTTAAATTTTATTTTATTAAAATTTGGCTTAGAATTCAAATTTATTTTTAAGGGGGTGAAAAAATTACCAACATATTGGGAGGACAAAAGCATAATTTTCAAAAACAGAAAACAAAAAATAAAATGGTTATCAAACTGGGTCTCAGGGATCGTAGATGAACTCGAAGAGGTTAGGATAGGAACCACTTTGACTCTCGAAGAACGCTTGACATTTTGAAAGAATATACATGGTCCTCCATATTCTTTGAAGAAAACATACCTTAGGAAAGTGGTTCAGGTAGCTCAGCTGGTTAGAGCAAAAGAATGAAAATCCTTGTGTCAGTGGTTCGAATCCACTTCTAAGCAAAGGGTCCAAAGGACACGTAGGCGGGAGCGAGCCAGATTTGGAAATGAAAATGAAAGAGGAAGCAAAACAAAATGTGAGCACTCCTTCACCTCATCAACTCGGTCAAGCGGCTTCGCTTCTACACGAGACGGCTTTTTGGCGTCGCCCGAGATTGCAGATTTCAAGAAATGGCAGATCTATTCACTCTATCAATAACTGAGCCGGATCTGGTGTATCATTGGACTCAACACATACAGAATTTCGAAAAGTAAAATTCCTTTGTACCCTTAATTAATGCCAAGCCAATCAAACAGAAATTAAATTTAGCTTGCACTCGTCTGATATATGGTGATATGTGTATTTATCCCACTCTTTGTTTTCTAGTTGGTTTTAGTTTTTTTGACTTCTTACATTGACTTGTCACTTTGTGAAGTAAATTGATGGCACGAGAGGTATGCAACTGAATAATTCTTCGTTGAGTAAGGGTGAAATTGGATGCACAAAGTCAAGGAATACAAGTTCTTACTGTTTTTAGCACCAATTCCATACGATACGATTTATACCAATGTATAATATTATCTATTTTATTTTAATAACTATTACTTAGTTTCTAAAATGATTGTTTATCACATATTTTCATCCATTTTTTAATTTCAAATCATTATTATCTATGATGAAGAGAGTAATAATCTTTATAGAGTGAAAGATGCACAAGGATAAGAGGTCTAAACTCATCAAGACCATGCATCTTATTCAAAAATTATATTTAAGACAAAAAGAAAAAATATGAGCACAACTCAGTGAATAAAGTATCAATTACCATCCAAAAGGTCGATGGTTCGATCTCCCACCCTGAAATTGTTGAACTAAAAAAAAGACAAAAAGGAAACAAACACATCATAGAGAAATTATTGGGTGAGCTGGCCACAACGTGGCTCTCCCCATATGTTGACTCGTGGTTGGTTAACTATTGAGAAATAGGAATCCGTGTTATCAAAGGTTTTCCTGTGATTATTTCCAGTGTGGAATGAATCCATATAAGGTGTGGGCGTTAGAGCATTAAAAAGACTTTTCCCTAGTACGAGAGGATCGAGAAGGACGCACCCTCTTGTGTATCATTTATCGTACCCACGGTAAATGCTGGGTAGCCAAGTGCGGAACGGATAACTGCTGAAAGCATCTAAATAGTAAGCCCATTCCAAGACAGTGCTCTCCTATTCTATATTTTTTTTATTTTCTTTTTTCTAGATTGCCCACTTCTTCCTCCTAATTTCTATTATTATTTATTATTATTATTTTTTTATCTTTCATTGAGATTCTTACTTGATTAAGCCAGATGTTTTATTTTTCTCTCTTAGATTTAGCCTTTTTATTTTTTTCTCACTTCTTCCTCATTTATGTTTTTTTTTTCCTTTTATCTTTCTATTGAGATTTTTACTTGACTAATGGGTTAAACGCCAAAAATAATAGACTTATTGTTAGAGTTAAAGCCCCATTGTAGACTATTGTTTGTCTTGGGCTATTTTCTGAAAACAAAAAACCTTAGTTGTAAATGTAGTGTCTATGACGCTATGAAGAATCTAGGCATTTCAATGGAAGAGTTATAAAAAAGTATAATTGTGTTGAGGCTTGATTTATCTAGAGCTCATCATTGATTATTTGAAGGCCAACACCATGATCCATTCCATAAATGCCAAAACTACTTACAAGCTTTTATTAGATCATCCTTTGATTCATAGGAATAAAGTGATAACGTTCACATTGCACCAGTGTTTCAAATTCTATTATAATGGTGTCAAAAAAGTTGAAGTTGATACCAATATATTTTTAGGGGCAAAGTCCCACCCATGTAGACATAAAATTTTACATGAAGAATGATACTGCATGGGCCAAGGAACCTATGTCGACAAATTTTTTTTGATCTAATATCACAAGATAGAGCAACAAAAAAAGTTCTAGGAAGGAGCTAATTGATGAACCAAATACTTTTGAAGCCTAGACAAATGAAGCTTTTGTTAGCTCAACAAAACAAGAGGTTCCAAAGGAAGGGAGCTTACAGAAATCTCTCATCCTATGTTATTGGTGTGTGGGTATGCAGTTGCAATAATAATAAAAAGATAATATTAATTAAAATGTGACAACAAACTAGTGTAAATGTAAAGGTGAGAGCAAGTATACACAAACCTCACCAAGTAATATAGGAAAGTATTTTAAAGTATCAAACTCACAAAGAATTGAATAGACACCATTTGTTAAGACTATGGATAAGCCATGTGAAGTTCATTTAATTGTAGCAAAGAAGATTCTTCGATATGTGAAAGAGCACCTTGAGTTTTGGTTTGCTGTATAAATAAGATACATATTTTATTTTAAGTGGTTTGTTGGTCCAGATTGGGTTGGTAATGTAAATGGCAGATGCTCAACAACTGAATACTGCTTTAATGCAAATTCAGTGGCTATTTCATGGTGTAGTAAAAAGCAAACCTATGTTTCTCATTCAATCTATGAAGCAAAATATTTACTAGCTACTATGACTACTCAAAAGTGTATTTGATTGAAAAGGCCTATAGGAGAAATATTTTCTAGTCTATCAAATTTCCATTTTTGTGATAATGAAAGTACAATCAATAGCTTGCAGGGAATTCAATGTGTTTCATACTCGTACAAAGCACATTGGAACACATTTTCACTTTGTTGAAGAGAAGTTTGACAAAAGACATCCATAATTGTAGAGATACGTACATTCCAAGAAAAAGTTGATGATGTATTTTCTAATAGGTGCTTGGTACACTAAAGTTTGAAGAACTTAGGAGTGCACTCAGTGTTGTTGACTGTATGTATGCAATATGTGGAGTGTTAAAAATTAGTGCAAATCTATTGTGAAAGTAATTTGAATTAGTTATTTTTTTACTTATTAGAAATTGGTGTTGGTGCCACTTATTTAGGGTAGTGGTAGCATTTATGTAAGAGTTGTTTTTTTTTTTTTTTCCTAAACTATTTATGTTAGAGTTATGTGGTAATGGCTTGTACCTGGTTGGATGTGGTTTAGTGGCTTAGTGTTGTTGGTTAAAGAGATTTTTAAGGTTAGTGGTCTAATTAGTGAGTTAGTGGTAGGCTATTTATTTTCCTATGTAATGTTGAGCTTCAACATGTATAGAATTGAAACACTTTTGTATTAACATTAAAAAAAAAAAAAAAAAGAATTGAAACACTTTACCTTCGTACAATTTCTCTCTTGTTTTTACTTTTTATTCTTTTCATATTTTTGTTATAGACCTTCTCTTTTATTTATTCATCTCTCATTTGTATCATTGTTTATTGTGCATGTGAAAGAGAAAATTTATTATCCTTGTAGAACTTTCAAATTTCTTAGGAGCTGTTTGGGGCAAGAAGTTGTAGGAAGTAAGAGTTAGTAAGTTTGGAGAGTTAGTAAGCCTTTGTTTGGGGTGCAGAGTTGTTTAGTCTAGAGTTAGGAAGTCTATGTTTGGGGCAATGAGTAAGAGTTCAGGATTGTTTAGTCTAGAGTTAGGAAGTCTGTGTTTGGGGCCAGGAGTTGCAGAGAATAGGAGTTTTGAAATCTATGTTTGGAGTGCAGATTTGTTAAGCATGAAGTTATGAAGTCTAAGTTGATTTTAGTTTTTTTTTTTGTACAGTTTTTTTTTTTTTACAATTTCTCAAATTTTCATTATTAATAATTTGTTCCCATGAATTCTAAGATTGTAATTTTTTGTTTTTATAAATTTATGTATATTTTACAAATTTCTTTAAAGAAAAAAAAATTGAACAAAATACCCCACATTCTGTTTTTCAATATCTCTCATATTAATTAATCATTTTTCTTGGATAGTTTTCAAATAAAATAAAGTCTTATAATACATTTTTAAATATTATATGTGATTCGGAGAGATTTTCAATCCATTAATTTAAAGGTATTCAAATAAACTTCAAGAGTTTTATGTTTTTATTCTCTCAATTCTAGAAATAATATAAATTTGTTTCCGTCAATCCTAAAATTGATATTTTAAATTATATTATTTTATGAATATTTTACAATTTTTTTAAAGACTTGTTTTCATGAATTTTAAAATTTTAATTTAAGATTTTTTTTTTCAAGTTTAATAAAATAATTTTTTTGTATAATTTAAGATTTTATTTTTCTAACTAATCAATGTAATGAATTATCTAAAGTTTGATTAATTTAAAAATATTATATTCTTTGAAGTTTTAAAATAACCACTACAAGATTTTTCATTTTTCCCGACGCAACAAAGCGTCGGGAAAAGTCTGTATTGCGTTGGGAAAAGTCTTGGCCAACGAAAATATTTCGTCGGCATAGAGCCGTCGGGAAAGCTACTTCCCGACGAAAATGGCATTGCGTTGGGAAACATTGACTTCTCCCGACGTAATGCATTGCGTCGGAAAAAATTTCTTCCTACGACTAATGTATGCGTCTGGAGAAGTCAATGTGCGTCGGCAAATCCTGAAAAATATATATTTTTATTATTTTTGTTTATTTATTTCTATACTACTTGATAGTTCATTATAGTATCATTTTAAAACAAAAAATAATATCATAAAAACAGCAATAGTATTGAAATTCAATAATTTGATTACAAAATGTTCAATCTCTATACATACTAGAGTTCGAAAGAAGAAAACAAATACATCGGAAAGAAAACAATTAATCTTGAAGGCTTCAATCTTTGTCTTCGTCTGTATTTTTGGAAAATAGGTCTTCAAGATGTCTGTATTTTTGGAAAATAGGTCTTCAAGATTATGCAACTGCAAATTTGAAAAAAAAAAAAAATTGAAAAATTTTAAATACAAAACAAAAAATAAAAGAAGGTTCCTAAAGTGAAACTAAAGCACAAAAGAATATAAGTGTCATTTTGACTCTAAAAAAATCTTAGAAAGTGTCTAAAGTGAAACTTATGCATACAACCAACCCCGATGCTACAAAAGTATCTTAAAGGTGCTTAAGCATACTTTGAGGCCAAAAACTAACTCAAGACGTAAAAGTGTCTACTTCGCCCATTGGAACCTACAAAGTAGCCAAAAAGTGGCTAAAAAGAGTTTTAGTGTCATTTTGACTCTCAAGGAAACTTAGAAAGTGCCTAAAAGTGAGCACACAACCAACTATATGATGCTACAAAAGTGTCTTAAAAGTGTTTAAGCATACTTTGAGGCCAACAACTAACTCAAAACATAAAAGTGTCTACTTTGCCATTTGAAACCTACAAAATGGCCAAAAAGTGCTTAAAAAGAGTCTAAGTGTCATTTTGATTCTCAAAGAAGTTTAGAAAGTGCTTAAAGTGAACTAAATCACACAACCAACTCATTGATGCTACCAAAGTGTCTTAAAGGTGCCTTAAGTATACTTTGAGGCTAAAAACTAACTCAAAACGACCTAAAAGTGTCTACTCTACTCCTTAGAACTTAGAAAGTGACCAAAAAGTGCTTAAAAATAGTCTAAGTGTCATTTTGACTCTCAATGAAACTTAGAAATTAAAGTGTCTAAAGTGAACCTAAAGCACACAACTCACCTCCTAATGCTACAAAAGTATCTTTAAAGGTACCTAAGCGTACTTTGAGGCAACTAATGCTACAAAAGTATCTTAAAGGTACCTAAGCGTAGTTTAAAAGCCAACAAACATTCCCAACTCATTGAAACTCTTATTTCAAAATATCACAAACTCACTCAAACACACTCCACACACATCCCACTAACTCACCCAAACTAACCCTAAAAAAAGTGTCTAATTTATCTATTCTTACTTAAAATCCCACTAACTCTCTATTTGAATGGCTACCATAACTGCAGGATAGCCATACAACGAAGCAAAAATTTTGACATTAAATGAAGAATTTTAATTCACCCAAACCGATTTCTACACCCAATTATGGGTACAATAACTTCTAAATAACCATATATGCTAATAATTAAACATAAAATACAATATAACATACAACCAAACATATAAAAGACAATAAGTTTCATAATGATTTTATAACATCAAAGAAATCATTCATACCTAGTTAGAAGAGACCCTCTTGTGTGCTTGTCATTGTACGATAAAAATAAATCTGCTTCAAAAAATGGACAAATTATTACTAATTATAGATAAAAAATTATGAAGCAAAATTTTATTATTGAAGTTAAAAATCAAAAGTCGAAACTATTACTAATTATAGATAAAGTTTAATGAAAGTTTAGTGCCTAATTTACTCCAAAGTGTCTAAGGTACAAATTTTAGATGATTAACTCATCTCGAAGTCACTTCAAACTCTTTCGAAAGTGTCTAACTTCTCTCCAAATATCTTAAACTAACCCCCAAACATTCAAAAATACTTAATTTTAAATAAATATCATTCTAACCCTCCAAGGATATATTAAAGAAACGTGTTGAGTATAACATTTTGTGCACCAACCTAATTCCAAGTACGTACATATACAAGGCACTTAGGGAACAAAATCACAATATAATTTTCACTAAGCTCAAAATATAGCACTCTAGCTCAACATATAACCTTACATTTTAGTGTTCAATAGGCTCTATAGGATAAAAATCACAAAATAGGCTATAAATCAAATTACACAAGAGGCTCAAAATCAAACTAATCACACACTTGGACTTGATGTTAGAATTTATTCACACAAATATAGGCTCAAAATCACACTTCTAATCACAAATTAAGTTCCAAATCAAACTTTAACCACATAAAGAGCCTACAAATCACCATTTAATCAAATAATTAAGCTTCAAATCACATTTTGAACACACAATAAATTCAAAATCACGATTTAATCATACTTTAATCAAACAATAAGCTCCAAATCAAACATCAATCACATAAATAGCCTCCAAATCACACAAATATTCTCCAAATTACACAAATATTCTCCAAATTACACCTTGAACACATAATACACTCAAATAACTTTTTTAAACTTCAAAAGGCTCAATAACCAAGTTTAAATCTTAAATAAACTAACAAAAACACAATGTAAGAAATTCTATATACCTCCAAATTCTTAACCAAGAAGAAAATTCAAGCTACTAACGAAATTTGTGAACAAAGAAAACAAAATGTTTTGAGAAAGAGAGAAAACCTAAAAATAACTAGACAAATATAAATTAAAATTAAATAAATACCTTTGGAAATAAAACCCACAAGCTTAAAATGGAACTAGATGATGAGAAGCACAAAAAGTAGCGAATTTCAAAATTTTTCCCCTCAAAATGCCCAAAATCGGACCGCAACCTACAAGAAAAATACAAAAAATGGAAGAGAAAAGGCATGAGTGAAGGAATAGGGAAGAAAATGGAGAAGAAGAAGAAAATATGAGGTGATGGTATGGGGTTTTGGCTGTAAACGGCGGAGAGAAAATGAAGAAGAAGATAGAAAAAGAAGAGAAGAATGATAGGAGAAGAAGAAGAAGAGAGGGCTAAGGTTTTATTTTTCGTGACTTTTCCCGACACAAAAACGCGTCGGCATAGGTCTAAAAAGCGTCGGGAGAAGTGAAAAGCGCGTTTCACTTAATTTATTTCTCCCGGCGCAAGCATTTTGGTCGGCATAGTCGACTTTTGCCGACGAAATTTGCATGCGTCGGGAAAAGTCCCGACGAAAATAGAAACGCGTAGGGACAAATGCTTAGATTTCCCGACGTTTGCCATTTTCGTCGGGAAAAGTATGTTTTTCCCGACGAAAATACTTGCGTCGGGAAAAACTTCGTCGGCAAATCTAAAAATTCTAGAAATAATATAAATTTGTTTCCGTCAATCCTAAAATTGATATTTTAAATTATATTATTTTATGAATATTTTACAATTTTTTTAAAGACTAGTTTTCATGAATTTTAAAATTTTAATTTAAGATTTTTTTTTTCAAGTTTAATAAAATAATTTTTTTGTATAATTTAAGATTTTTTTTTTCTAACTAATCAATGTAATGAATTATCTAAAGTTTGATTAATTTAAAAATAATATATTCTTTAAAGTTTTAAAATAACTAAGTTAAAAATAAAATATCAAATATTTATGCTATTTAATAATAATTAAGTTCAAAATGAATATATATTTTTCAACACCATTCCAAATGAATATCATATATACTTTTGTTCAAATTACTATATATTATGTTATTTATTGTAATAATTTTATAATTTTATTTTATTAAGTTTGGAAGGAGAAATCGTTTATCTTTTTACTTTGAATATGATTAATTTAAAAATTATTTTTTTAATACGTTAACCTTTTTAAATACTAATTTCTTAAACTGTAATACGGATTAGTTTAAAATATATTTTTCTTATCTTCAAATCATAAAATAACATATATATTTTTTAGCTATTAATAAAAAAAATAAACTAAAAAAAGATAAGATTGTTATTTGTTATAAGTAATTTTGTTTAAACTTAAAAAAAATTGTAGATGACATGTGTGGAGGAAGTGAGATAGAGAGATTTTTATCAATTAAAAAAATTGTTATGTAATACTCTAATTTACATTAAGAATTTCAATTTAAATAATAATATCATATCTAAAACATTCTTATATAATTTATATTTAAAAAATAAAATTATAGAATAGAAAGAAATATATTTTTGTTAAAAAATTATTAAAATTATAGGATAAAAATAAAATTATTTTTAATAATTATTTATATTTAATGATTAATTAGTAATAATGATGAGAAAATTTATGTAAAAAATAAAGAACATTTTTTAAATTAAGAAATTAAAAAAAATTATGTAAAAAAAAAAAGAAAGAGAAATGAGAGGAGATAAGAGAGAGAGGTAGGAGTGAGGTGAGGTGAAGAAAAAATGAGATAGGAAAATTGTGAGGCCTACAATGGAGAGTTGCTGGAGGAGTTAATAAGTTACAAGGAGTTGAGAGATTATTAACTCCTCCCAACTTTATTCTCCCAACTTCTCAATCCAAACATCCCCTCAATCTTTTGCAATGTTGTGATGCAGAGAAATTTGCCTAAACAAGCAAACTTTTACCCAGATGTTCAAACTTCCTAACGAGATTTCTATAAATACTCACCTACTAACTAATTGGTAGGTATCTTGACCGCAATATATATATATATATATATATATTTTTAAAAAAAACTCTCTTCTCCCCTTTTTTACAATCTTCTTTCTTAATTGTGAAAAATATAATGGTGGTGAGTAAGACTAGCAAGACCGGTTAGAAGTAAGTATTATTCAATCATAAACTATTTCCATCTTTCTTTTTTTGATAATTAATGTTTTTACATTTTTACTTCAAACCCTTTCGAAAACGTCACAATTATTTAGATTTACTTTTGTAGAGCATGAATCTTAGATGTGATTTCATTAAAATCAACATGGCTGGAAGGATTCTCCCATTGAATCAACTCTCCAGTGGCCTTCCCAATTTCTTCTGTCTCTTTCATCAAACTGCTTAAACAGAATGCCAAAGCACTTAAGCTCAGAATTGCTTCACTTTTACCCTCTTCACTTTCCCCTCTCTGCTCAACAACCTCCTCCGAATGCTGCAAAAATGAACAAACCAACTTTTCCTTCTCCATTTCATCAATCCCAATCCTCTGTGCCACTCCTATCTCAACATCCCCAAAATCACCATTCTTCTTTTCTGCTTCCTTCTCAAGCACTTTCAATGATTTCAATGAACTCACATCCACATAACATCTCACCAAGGAACTCACCATTTCCTTAAACTTCTCGACGTCCTCCTCTAAATTTTCGCCAATTTTCTCCCACCAATCGTCCGTCACAGGAAGATTCCGTCGAACCCCTTTCATTGAATAATCAATAAAACAAAAAATATCAACCATTTTTGACAAGGACTTCAACAACTTCCCATAGCAACCACTCTGAAATGGAAAAAACCAAAAATTTGGTTCCATTTCAGCCTCATCAATCAGCTTCTTCAATTCACCAACATGAGTTCCCAAATTTTTCTGACATTCCTCCAAATCCCCACGAAAACCCAACGAATCAATGCATTTTTGAAGCACTTGTAAACTGGCAGTGAGTTGAAATTTGGCCAATTTAGAAGCTCTGGTTGGCTGTAGAAGGATATCAACCATAATAGAGGATGACACTCCAATAATAGTTTCAACAATTCTAGCAAAAGCGAGTTCTTTAGGAGAGCCATAATTTGTTCTTCCCAAAATGATCACAGCTCCAATAATGGCGGAAACTCCACCGGCAGGGCCATACATTTTGCTACGCTGAAGAAAGCTGGTGAAGACAAAGCAAGGAAGAAGGCAAAGAAGCCGTCCCAATAAAAACTTTTCAAAAACAACAAAGCTCAAAACCCCATACACAGATCCCACCACTGTTCCTTGAAGCTTTACATTAGCCACTTTGAACGTGGCCTCTCGTGAACAAGCAATGCTGACGGCCACTCCCAAGCTCGCCCAGAATCCATTTTCTTTGCTGTACATCAATCCCAAAAACACTGCAATTCCCAATGAAATGGCCGATTTTAGAGCTGGCATTAGCCTTTTACTGTTGATTTGTGAACTCCAAATGGAAACCCATGTTTGATTTTGTTGTTGCTGCTTTTTTTTGATTTGTGGTTTGTTGTTTTGGGATCTGTTTTGGAGGAGCTTCATGGAGAATATGAAGAAAAGAGAGGGAAGATCGTTGGGATTTGTTGGCATGATTTGGATGGATTCGACGGTGTTGATTATTGTTGTTTCGTCGTCATCTGGGTTTGACTCGGGGAAAGTATGTGAATCGGACGGTGGATAGGCGTTGCCTTGGTTTAAAGCTTCAGTGATGTGATTTTCCAAGGCGTTTAGACCATTTTTAAGTGCTTCGTTTTGGAGTGCTTCGATTGGATATGAAGGAATGTTGGACAAAGCTAATTCCATTCCTCTTATGGGCGTTTCTAATTCTTGTAGTTTGTTGCTGCCGCTCAACCATCCCTGTCGGCAGATTTGGAATGGAATCCATTCCCATTGCATGCTTTCCTGTCAATGGAAATTAAAGCCAAAAATATTAATGCTATTTCTAATCTTGAATAAGTGGTAAAATAATAAATGTTAAATTATACAAAATATTTTCGAATTTTGAGGTAAGTTTCAATTATGTCCTAAATTTTGAAAAGTTTCATTTTTCATCTTGAACTTTGAAATTTGTTCCAAAAAATACTCTTGAACGCAACTTTGATATTGGTAAAAAGAAAAAAATTATCTTTTTCGTGAAAATAAAGGATGGAAATTGATGTGGTAACTTATGTGTAAAAGTTAGAAGGCAACAACTATATAGAAGATTAAGATTGTGATTACCATTTATTTCATCTTAAAAGATATCAATAGAATCATTTACATAATCAATTTTTACTCATCAACTACCATGTCAATTTATGTGAATGATGTTGTAAATGATATCACATATGCCTTCTAATTTTTATACATTAGTCATCGTGTCAATTTCTATCTTATTTTAATGGAAAAGACTTTCTAAGGGTATCTTTTAGAACAAATTTCAAAGTTTAAGAGGAAAGATACTTTTCAAAATTTAGGAGTATAATTGAAACTTCCACAAAGTTTACGAGTATTTTGTATAATTTAACCTAAAATAAATATGAGAATAGATATTGAGTGTTTGAGTTGTACTTGATGGTGTTTATCGGTTGGGTTTTATAAAATTTATTGGTTAGTTTGTGCCCAATTTTCTAGTTTAATTTTGAAAAGACGTTAATTTTTATCACTAGTTGTAAGTTTAGTGTGTTGTGCAGTAGTTAACAAACTATAAACTAAATTGAATAAGTTTGGGATTACTTCTTTCAAGGACAAAATATGATTTTAGCCGATTATATGTATGTGTTAAATTTTTTTTGTAGTATTTGATTAAATGATCAATAGTAATTTTGAATTTTTAAAATTCTAGAACATACTTCTTTTTTTTAGTATAATAACGGAGTGGAAAATCAAACTATCCCAATGATAATTGGTGCCTCTCGAATGAGCAAAAACATTACATCATACTTAAGTGGTTTTTAGATGCACTTAATTAATGCTTCTCGAAAAAAATGGTTCCACTTATTTATTATTATTTTTTCAACAGCCATATCCAACTAAATATTAAAATTTACATATAAGTGGTTTTTGCTGATGTAAGATCCGACAAAAGGTTGGTATGGAAATACTTTCAAATTTGGAAGAGACGATTTTGCCTCAGAAATAGATTCGTACAAAAAGTTTTTCATTATGAGATAATTTATCTTCATTTGTTTCTTAAAAGACACCATCTCGAGAGAACATATTGAAGATTCTACATTAAAAAGATTGGGAGACTTTACATTTTTAATAAGATACATTAACTACTCCTCCCATTGCCAATTGATTTTAAGATGAAAATCCATGTAATCTAATAATATTAACCAATATACTTTTTCTTATATCACATGATAGTCATTATTAATCACTTATATTATACGTTGATTAACTCTCTATTAACTTTATTTATATATATTAATTTTCTTATATTTATAATTGTTATTCCAGTGATATTTTTTATATTGAAAAAAATTTGGATGCAGCCTAGGCTGCACCCATGTATGATGCTGCCCACTTTACAACCACACAAATCTAATTTTTGGTTTTTTTTTTTTTTTTTTTTTTTAAAATTCTGTGGTTGTAAGGTGGGCAGCACCTAAGTTGTGCCCTTTTAGATTTGCAAATATCACTTAAAAACAAAATTTTTAATGCTTACTTGGTATTGTTTTATAGGCTGCAGGAGTTTGGTTGCTGAAGTGGACAATAGTGAAACTTTGGATATGGACCCCCTTGCCACTGTGTCATTGTCAGCAAGAAGTGCTTTCACCAACAGCCTTAACCGATCTGCCACGTTCTCCACCATTGCCTTGCTGTTCTCTTTCACCTTCAATTTTTATTTAACGTATTATAGATTTTTCTAGGAAAAAAAATATCATTATTTTATAAACATGTTGAGAAATGACATCATACATAGAAACTAGCTTTACATTGATAAGTTATTTGTTGTACATATATATAATTATACATAGCTTAGGAGATATACTAAAGTCGCAGTTCAATTATGTCAATTGATCTTATGTAAGTGTAATACCAAATTTGGTGCTTGAAATTTGAAAAGTTTTATTTTGTCAATTCTTTATTTAATAAGTATTAGATTCAATCTCTTCCATTAAAACTTTTATTAAAAAAAAAGTGACAAGTATACATATATTTTTTACAACTTGTGGGGTGAGACATTCAAATCTTTGAATTTTTGGTCAAAAATATATACTTTATTCCAATTGAACTATACTCATACTGACCAAAAAAACAAGTGATATGTATTAGATTCAACTCTGTCATTAAAACTTATATAAAAAAAACAGGTGACATAAATATAGTATCTTTTGGTCTAAAATCTATAATTTTAAATGCTCAAAATATTTCATCATATTAATTCTTTTAATCTTCTAATGTCTTTTGTTCTTTCTATAACTATTCTACATACTTTAATTTTATTATTTTTTCTATTTTTAAGTAAGTAACATCTAATATATATACTGTCATTTTCTACGTATGAACTATAAGTTAATGCCATTTTTCTCATTAGTCTTTTTACTCAAAATTAACTATAAGGATTGAAATTAAAATTAAAAAATATAGATATTTTTTAAATCTTAGGGACAGAATAAAAGAAAAATATAATTTAACCATACACAACTTGTTTATTTCTTAATGATTTTTACAAGAATAATATACTTACCTCTCACCATTCATTAGAATTCTCTTACTAACCACTAATTTTTTTTTAAAAAAATAGACCTTTGTCAAATTTTTAATGATGCTCAATAAAAATATACTCATTGACAGACTGAGTAAATAAGTATTATTCTTTTTTTAGATAAAATATTCAATGAGGCTACTACAATATAATTGATAGTTTTTCATTGTTGGATGCAAATTTAATCTAATAACTATGAGATATAAATTTGAGGTAATTCTATCTAATAATTTAATCTCCTTTTTTTACCCAAATAAAAAAAATGACAATTCTTTTATCCAAATGTCAACTTCTGACTGATTCTAGAACTTTAAGAAGAACATGGAAGGGTAAAAAAACACAATAAAGAAGTTACCAGAAAACAATACCATAAACTAAACAATTACCTCAAGAGAAGCAAGGCGCGGAAATGGAAGCAGAGTGGCGAGGACACTGGCGGCGACGCCCATCGCCGTCGTAGCGCCGACGTGAACAGGGTGCATGAGAGGCTCAGTATGAACGCCGCCGATAAAACCCACCACATAAATAATCACAATCTGACCCAAAGCAATCCGCTTGGCCAACACATGGGTGGAGCTCGGCAGCACCACCACAACCGAAGCCAACGCCACCGTCAAAGCAATCGTCTCGTACGAGAATTTCGACGGTCCAATGAACCAAAACACAGCCATGGCCGGACAGACTGTCTGCAGCGTGGCGTAGAGCGCCAGCCAGCAGCCGCGGACGGCGTCGCCGAGAGTGGCGTTCGTCACTATCAGAATGGCAGTGACGTAAGAGAATGCAGGAAACGTCACTTGCCGGCGGAGAGAAGCTGGGCCGTAGACGGTGGCGCCGGCGATGATAGCGCAGGCCACCGCCGTGCGGCAACCAGCGGCGAGGCACGTGAGCCACAACGCCATTAGGAAGAGAGTGGCAGTGATGTAATTTTTGCAGCGTGAGGTTTGAGGTTCGAATATTGAAAGGGTTTAGAGAGGTTTAAGTAATGAATTGGAAGATTGTGGGTTTTCGTTAGTGGAACCCATGTGGCCCTATATATATATGTATATATATATATATAATTTGCAATTGTGGTGGCTCTCAATTTTGCTAGCCATTAATTTAACACACATTTTTCTCCCTTTCTTCTGTACTTGTTTATTGTCCTTTTATTCATATTTTCGGTGCTTTGCACTTGAGTAGAATGAGAAACATCAATAGTCATCTATCTCATATTATATTATAAGATAAATTACAAGTTTAGTCTCAAAACTTTTTAATTGTATTTAAAAAATTTCTAGACTGTTAAAAAGTGTATGATAAGTCATTAAACTTCAATTTTGTGTCTAATAGGTTTTTGAACTTAAAAAATGTCTAATAGATTTTTGAACTTTCAATTTTTGTATCTAATAGTTTTTTGAACTTTAAAAATATCTAATAAATTTCTGAATTTTCAATTTTGTGTCTAATAGGTCTTTGATATATATATTCAGATTTTTTTAAAATTAACTGATCTATTAGATTTAAAATTTCATTTTATATCTAATAGGACTTTAAACTTTCAATTTCGAGTATAGTAGGTTATGTGAATTTTAAAAAAAATATCGAATAGGTCAAAAACCTATCAAACACAAAATTAAAAATTAAGGAACCTATTGGACACAAAAATTGAAAGTTTAAGGGCCTATATATTAGACATTTTTTAAAGTTCAAAGACCTATTTGACATAAAATTAAAAGTTCAGAGATCGATTAGACACTTTTAAAGTTGAGGGACTAAATAGACACAAACTTGTGATTTAACCTATATTATATTATATGTGTTTATGCATAATGCTTTACCTAACTAATAAATGGAACACAATATGTTAATATATGGTTTGATTTTGATGATTACGACAATGGAACCTTTCCTTAGATGGTGTTTGAATTCGTTTTTGGTGTGAGGTTTATTTATATGGATAATGGTTTGAGTTGTTTAAATATGATAGGCAACTAACTAGCCCGTGCGCTGGTTGTCCTTTGGGTAAATGAGTGGTTATGTGCCTCTTTCTTAACTAGTTAAAAATCGCTCCCTCCAATGTGACTCTCGACATATTTAGTATAAGATATTGTCCATTTTAGGCATAAGTCCTCATAACTTTTTTTTTGGTTCTCCCCAAAAGATCTCATACCAATGAAGATAATTTTCCTGACTTATATACCATGGATCTTTTCCTTCCTTGGCTAATGTGGGACTTTGTTAGCATTCCTAACAATCCTCCCCTCGAACAAAGTACCACACTTGAGCATCCCCTCGAACAAATCTGTCAACTTCTAACTGAGAGCTTGCTCTTCATCTCGAGGCACAACCAATTCATCTCGAGGCAACACCCAGATAGAGCACAAAGCACGGATCACACTTGCTCTTATCAAGGCAAATGGGAGAACATCTAGATAGAGCATAACTGAGACTCATTAATTCTCTTTATTCGAAACTTGAGAATTTCTCCTACACAAAACTAGGCTTAGACCATGGCTCTAATACCAATTATTAAGGACAACGACCCTCGACATATCTCCACAATGGTATGATATTGTCCACTTTGGGCATAAGCCATCATAGCTTTGCTTTTGGTTCCCTCCAAAAAGCCTCATACCAATGGAGATAATTGTTCTCACTAATATACCATGGATCTCTTCCTTCCCTAGCCAATGTGGAACTTTGTTAGAACTCCTAACACAACGTAGTTTATTAGAATTAAAAATCTTAATCCATAATGTTTTTGGGGTAAGTTTGGTATGATTTTTTGAATGGTAAAAGTATTGTGTTCTCTTATTAGAAGAGTTGTCAATTTGAGTATAGCTGTCAAAGTGAGCATAACTTAGCAGTAATTGACATATACTCATTCCTTTGAGGTTAAAGGTTTAAATCTCCCATATCCCACATTTGTTGTACTAAAAAGAATTCGAGTATAACTCAATGAATAAGACACCAATTACCATCCTAAAGATCGATAGTTCGATCTCCACCCCACAATTGTTGAACTAAAAAAAGTCTAATTAGAAGTGTTTTTTTTTTGAAGTTTTTATCATCTTCCTTATAGTAAAAACTAAATTTGAAAAGTCTAAAAATATTTTGTTTTTTGTAAAAGGAGAGATATAAAATGCTTTGAAAGGAAACACTTAATTAGGATTAAATTAAAAGTACTTATAAAAAAAGTGTTCAAATTAAAAGTATCAATGGAGATAATTGTTCTCACTAATATACCATAGATCTCTTCCTTTCCTAGCCAATGTGGAACTTTGTTAGCACTCCTAACACAAAGTAGTTTATTAGAATTAAAAATCTTAATCCCTAATGTTTTTGGGGTAAGTTTGGTATGATTTTTTGAATGGTAAAAGTATTGTGTTATCTTATTAGAAGAGTTGTCAATTTGAGTATAGTTGTTAAAGTGAACATAACTTAGCAGTAATTGACATATACTCTTTCCCTTGAGGTCAGAAGTTTAAATCTCTCATATCCCACATTTGTTGTACTAAAAAAAAATCTGAGTATAACTCAATGAATTGGACACTAATTACTATCCCAAAGATCGATAGTTCGATCTCCACCCCACAATTGTTGAACTAAAAAAATATAATTAGAAGTGTTTTTTTTTTTTTGAAGTTTTTATCATCTTCCATTATAGTAACAAATAAATTTGAAAAATTCTAAAAATATTTTGTTTTTTGTAAAAGGAGACATATAAAATGCTTTGAAAGGAAGCACTTAATTAGGATTAAATTAAAAGTACTTATAAAAAAAGTGTTCAAATTAAAATTATTTTTTTTTTGAGTTCAACGATAAGGGAGTGGGGAATTCCAACTCATTACCTCTTGGTCATAAGCAAATACTTGATGCCAATTGAGTTATGCTTTTGTTGGCAAATAAAAACTACTACTTTAAAATCATTCAAAACTCACTCTTAATTACTATGTCAAAAGTGATTTTAAATGATTAAAAGTATATTCTATATTTCTACCTCATTTATATTTAGCTACAATTTTTAAACGCTATTAAAAAATGTCCAAAGCAATTAAAAGAGTTTTTAGACGAAGTAATTGATCATAGATATTTAATCAAGTGCTATTTTGACTTAAGTAGTGCAGTAAGTTTGAGAGTGCTTTTAACAAGTACTTGAATTCCTGTCAAAAAAAAAAAAAACAGTACTTGAATTATAAGAAGTAATTGATTGAAATCTTTAGTTTCGCGAAATGTTTAAATGAACTAATAAAATGATGATGTAAATGTCAGGATACACTTTATTAATTGAGTATAGATTTTCTTAATATTGAGTTCAAAATATTCTATATGTTTGTACTTTGATGAAATAGGCAGACTACTCATTCCCTATTAGATTATATGGGGTTCCATCTCAAAACCAAAATCGTGAGGTTTCTCTACATTTTTTCAATGTGGGATCCTCAACATGCCCCCTCAAGATGCTGCCTCTTTGGGTTCACCATTCTTGGATCAGATCCCAATTTTAATTTTTGGACCGAATACCCGTTTGGGTTTAATGGGCTCTGATACCATATTAAATTACATGGGGTTCCATCTCAAAACCAATTGGTAATGAGAGGAGTAGCTCATGTATCTTATAAATCGTGAGGTTTCTCTACATTTTTTCAATGTGGGATCCTCAACATTCCCGACCTAAAAGCTTTTACTCTTTTTATATGACTTCACACGTAATAATTTACTTGACTTGAAATTATTTGTTATAGAGAGTTGACAGATTAAAATGTTGGTATAGTACAATTTACAACCTCATAAAAATTACGGTTTTAAATCCATATATCTTCATTATTTTAACATTATTTCATGATTAATTATAAGAACTTAATTGAAAAACAAAATTTAATACATAAAATAGGTTTAAATTACAAGTTCAGTATTTGAACTTTCAAGTTTGTATCAAATAGGTCCCTAAATTTTAAAAAGTGTTTAATAGACCCTTGAACTTTCAATTTTGTGTCTATGTCCCTTAACTTTAAAAATTGTCTAATAGGTCCTTAAACTTTTGATTTTGTGTCTATTAAGTTTTTGGACTTTCAATTTTGTGTTTGTTAAGTCCTTAATCTATTTGATATTTTTTAAAATTCACAAATCTATTGAACACAAAATTGAAAGTTTAGGTCCTGTTTGATAACCATTTTGTTTTTGGTTTTTGGTTTTTAAAAATTAAACATATAAATACTACTCACATCCATGGATCTACTTGTTTTGTTATCTACCTTTTACCTATGTTTTCAAAAACCAAGCCATGTTTTGAAAACTAAAAAAAGTAGTTTTCAAAAACTTGTTTTTGTTTTTAGAATTTGGCTAAGAATTCAAATGCTTCCTAAAGGGAGATGAAAACCATTGTATAGAAATTTGGAGAAAACAAGCTTGATTTTCAAAAACAAAAAACAAAAAACAAAATGGTTATCAAACGGGACCTTAATATCTAGTTAGACAAAAATTTAATTTTATAAAATGTGGAATATGCCAAGTATCTATTAAACACACAATTGAAAGTTAGGGACCTACTTTACATTTGGAAAAGAAGTCATAATTGATATGAACCAAGATGCTTTTGTTTTACCTCTAGGACCGATCACACACTCAAGGGCCAAAGAACTACAATTGGCTTTCGATTCCCACTTACAAATAATGGAGAATTCACTTAATGAAGTCAAGATAGGGAAAAAGAACAAAAGCTCTATACACTTCATCAAATGATGCTACAAGAAGGAAATAAAGTTTTATGTTAGGAAGCTTACTATTGTAATTTTGGTAGGAAGATTTATTTTTTTTAGGTGTTTATGTTTGGCTTCAGTTATGGCTTTAATTAGGATTTTATTTTATTATTTATTTTAGTTGGTTGGGAAATTGTGTTGAGGGGTAGTTTGGTCTTTTAGCTAATTAGCTAAATGACTAGGTTAAAAACTTAAAGGCACTTTGTATATGCAAGACTTAGTTTTTTGGAATGAAGTTTTTGTGTTTGATGTCTACTCCATACATCATCATCTCTTTGCAATTCTTGGATCCAGAGTTGCATGCCAGGAGCATCCAAGTAAGTCTGATCAACTTGCTTGTGGAGTGTTCAAACCTTGAGTGAGGAACTAGTTCTTCTTATCTCTTGGTCTGCGATCAAAAGGTAATCTACATCTAGTCTTTTTTCCTTGGGATTGAAATAAATTGATTTGGGGGTTTTAGTATTTGTTAATTAGAGGTTCAAAAAATCAAAGGGTTCAGTTTTCACATCAATAATCTATACCCCTAAATAGGGGTGTGCAAGGAATTGAGAAAACCGAGGAACCACTGGTTTGGTTCGGTTATTTAAAAAAAAATGATTCCCTCAGTTTAAAACCTTGAAAAACTGCAATATTTAGTTCGGTTCATAGTTTGAATTTTTTTAAAATCATAAAAATCGAACCGAACCGAGAATAATTGAAAAGATAAAAAAAAAAAAATCCCCTGAATTAGAAGCCTAGCCCATGAAGCCCAACCCACTCAATGAAACCCTAATTTAACTTGCTAGGTGTCTTTTCCTCTCTCTCAATCACTCAATATGCAGCCATCACTTCCAATTTCAGCTTTTGTCCCTCTCTCTCAAATCAATTTCGGTCATTTGTTATCTCCATCTCACATTTTTTATTCTCCTCCCATCTCTCGTTTCTCATTTTCAACGCACGAAGTAGCAAAACGTCTTACTTCCAAGTAGTAGCGACGACGTCTCCCACCTCTCTCTCTCTTTGCAACGTGCATCTTCTACCTTTCCCTCACTTCGGCAACAAGTGGTAGCGACGACAACCCACATTAGTCTTTACTCTCTTTCTTTGTCATTTTCTCATATCGTCGACAGCCTTCCCACCATATATTGCCGACAACAGTCTCTCTCTTTCGTTTTCATCAATTTTTTTTTCATTTCGATTTTCTCTCAGGCCCATGCCCAATCTTTCGCCGGCAGCCTCACACACTCCACTACAGATTTATTTTACAGTCAAAATCGAAACTGAACCTAGTAAATTGAAAGTGTAATGGTTTAGTTTTGAACCGAAACCGAGCAGAACTTTAGTTTACTCGGTTTAACTATTTCAAAATCTAGGGGTTCGGTTCGGTTGTCGGATTCGGCTAAAATCGGACGGACCAAACCGAACTGTGCATACCCTTACCCCTAAACTTTGAGAGTTGTGCCAATTAAAACCCCAAACTAATAATTGTATCAATTTAAATCCTAAACTTTCATAAGTGAATCAATTTAGACCATCTGTTAGTGATTTATAACTATTTTCACTTAATTCCATTTAAAACCAACTCAAAATCACTAAAATAAAATTATTCTTCTCTCAAAATCCTTCCCAAGTAACAAGAAAAATTATCTTGTAACTCTATCTAAATAAGTAGAGAAAAATAGGAGAAGACAAAAAGATGAAAAACCGCTCATATTAATGAAAAACTACTACTATGTATTTGATTTCATCATTTCTCTCTAATTTGCATTAATCCTTGCATTTAAGGAAGTCTTATACATGTGTGAAAGTTATGCATTTATAGTTTAAAATGAAATTCTAACGGATAGTCTAAATTTATTCACTTAAGAAAGCTTAGGGTTTTAATTAATGCAATTATTAGTTTGGGGTTTTAAAGTGATATAACCCCCATATTTTGGGGTATAAATTGATTTTTCCCCTTTACATTTTTAAAGTTTAGGAACCTATTAGATACAAAGTTAAAAGTTTAGAGACGTATTAGATACTTTTAAAAATTCAATGACTTATTAGACACAAACATGACAGTTCAAAGATTAAATATGTAAATTAGCATTTAAAATATTAGGAATTAGATTGAAAAAAGACCTAAAGCTAAATTATATATATTAAGTTTGTGCTTTCATGTCAAACACACTTTAATTTGATTCTTAATTTCTCATGATAGACACTTTAGTTGCCTAATTACTACCTATAAACTTTTCTCCTACTAACTTCTGTCTCCATTCACTTTCTCTCTTACTATTTTAACACACATTTTTATCCCTAAATTTCTCTATTTTTTATATAATTTTTTCTTACCAATTTCTCACTACACTCTAATCTCAACTTAAATTATGCATACCCAATAAAATATTGCAATGAAGATGACTACAAGTAATAAGGAATTCATATTTAATAAAATATTTATAAATTATAATAATTTAAGGCATAAATCCTAACTGCCTTAGCCTATCTTAAAATTTTTCATAAAAGTTCCATAGTTATCATGACTCTTCCTCAAGATAAACTCCTAGTACGGAATCCATATTAAAATAAAATTAGTGATGTTAAAAAATTACACTCACCTATAAATGTGAACTCTTCCAATAGTCGAGAGGTATGCATCCTTTATGTTATTATAGAGTTTTTTTTTATTACATGTTCTGTTGGAATGATCTAGCTTGAGTTTGAAAATGACTTCAAATATTACATTAGTGTTAGCTAAACCTTCTTAAACATTTTTATTTGCTTCATAGATTGTAAAATGATCCGAGTATCTTTATATATAATCTATATTATTCATTAAAGTTTTTTTTAAAAATAAATTACTGGATAAAATTAAGATTATAAGGAAAGGATTTAAAAGTTTGTGGAATGAATTTGACAACTGATATTTGTGTCTAGTGATTTTAGGAGTTATGATAGAAATCTCTTTTCATGAGGAGAAATTGGATTCTCTAAGTTCAAATAGTGGTGGGTTTCTAAAGACAGAAATTCTTGGATAGAGAAAGATCCTTTCTCAAGCCTAGAAGCTCTTGAAGGAAGATAGGAGGGCCTTATAAAATGCTCACTTCTTTAACTTATGCTGTTTAAATTTCTATGTATATTTTATTATAAAAAGACCCTTTAAAATGTTATTTTAAATAACTAAAACCAACCCCTACATCAAACAATTATCACTTTTTTGCTACAAATTTGAGAAAGTATTGTTGAAAAATAGTAAAAACATTTTAAAATTCATTTTGACAAGACAATTTATCAATTATTTTTACTTTAATATTTTATCACTATTTTATGTATGCGCACTTTCATCGACACAAAAATTTAATTTAGTTCTACAAATTTTTTTCAAACTTCTTAATTTCTCTCTATACATAGAGATGGCCATCTAACCCACAGGGACCCATTCCAAACAGGGCGGAGAATCTCTGATTACACGGGGAATGAAGGAGGGAGTGGGGAGAGTTTTCTCCCTGTTGGCCTAAACGAGGACTGGGATGGAGAATATATTTCCCGTCCCCCACCCCTCCCCGCCCCGCCTCGCCCCGCCTCGCCCCGCCTCGACCCGATCCCCCACCCCTCCCCGCCCCGCCTCGCCCCGACCCGATTAGGATATATATATATGCATGCTAATTATTACCTATAAATAGAAAATTTAAAAAATATATATAGTAGGAATTAGTGAAAGACTATTGTTTTATTAAAAAAAAAGTTAATGTAATATTGAAATTTGAATTTTTAGAAATTAAGTAGTTTTGACATTATAATATTTTTACTTATGATATATTATTGTTTTTATTAGGAAATTTTATAACACTTTCTTTAAATAGAAATTATATTGAAAATTATTCATTTAGAAAGAATTTCTATTATGGTTGAGAATAAATTAAAAAAATAAAAAAAGGGGGAAGAATTCCCCGCGAGGAACCCGATTCTCGCGAATTCCCCACTGGGAATCCTCGCCCCGATCCCAGCGAAATTAAATGGGAAATTTCTCAGGGACGGGGAATGAAATTGGGGGGGGGGGGGGCGGGGACGGGGAACCCATTCCCCAGCTCCGCCCCGCCCCGTGGACATCTCTATATACATGCTTCCCTCTGGTTAGTCTCCCCACCCACAAATTCTTGTACTAATCTTTTTCCATTCACACATTATCTCTAATAAATCTCGATAGGTATACATGAACATACTCTCTTTTATAATATAAATATTTTTATCCGGTTTGATACTCATTTGGTTTTTATTTTTGAAAATCAAACTTATAAATATTACTTCCATGTACAATTTCTTTGTTTTGTTATATGCTTTTTACATATGTTTTAAAAAATCAAGTTAAGTTTTGAAAACTAAGAAAAGTAGTTTTAAAAAACTAGTTTTTGTTTTTGGAATTTGGCTAAAAATCTAAATGTTTTCTTAAGAAAGATAAAACTCTGATAGAGAAATGATGAGAAAACAAATACAATTTTCAAAAATGAAAAACCAAAAACCAAATAGTAGGTTATCAAACAAGGCCTTTATAATTCATTTTCTCTTTTTTCTCTCCTCCTTAAATTAAATAATTTTTTTATCTGCTAGAGACAAATATTTACACTCCTATCTTACGTATGTACATAAACATACCCTCTTTAATTATAGTATAAAAATAGTCTGCCATTCCTTTCTCTCCCAAATTAAATAAAGTTTGGTATTTGCTGGAGACCTATGGTCACACTGTCACCTTACATTTTGACTATAACCTAGAATTTGATTTTAATTATAGCTATGCTATATTTATGTTAGGATGATGGAATTGTTAGGAACAGCGAGAGCTCCACTTATCTCCACATAGGTATGATATTGTCCACTTTAGACATATGCCCTCATAGCTTTGCTTTTGGTTTCACCCAAAAAACCTCATATCAATGAAGATATTGTCCCTTACTTATATACTCATGATTTTCTCCTTATTTAATTAATGTGGGATCGCACTCCCAACAATCCTAACAGGAACTTCTTATAGTTGTATAATAGTTCGATATTACAGACTATGAACCTAAACTCACATAAATTTTACGTTTAAGATTCAACTCGAAAGATTTCGTACCAATAAAGATATAGTTCTTACTTTTATATACACTAAAGATCTTCATAACTTTTGTGAGAGACTATTTCTCATCCCCAAGACCCAAACAGGGTATGAATACTCGATGTATTTTTGTCCTCTTTCCCATTACTATTACTCTCAAGTCAATTAGTCCCATGAGAATTAGCTCAGTATTTCGTTGAATAAATTACCCTCTCCCTTTAATGCTATATTACAAGGAATCCAATTCTTATCCTTTGACACAATCCTAATAATACTTTAACTAGAGCATAAAAGGATTGTTCTAATTTTTTTCTATTATTAATTAATCATTTGCATATAACATCTTCATCAGGTGGGTAATACATATACTATAATTCATGTACAACATCATCTTATAATTAGTGAAAAGTTATCAATTTTTAATTAGAGAGCGACCCTTCTCTTGTAATTTGATTGGTTTTAGCAAGAAATAGTATAAATAATTAAGGAAAGGTCAATTTATCGGCTTTAATTGAACTTTTTTCTTGGATTTCCTATTTAGTAATTTTCAAATGGAAAAATATTAATTAAAATCTCTTCCACGATGGGTTGGTGGATTAAAATAGTAATATGTACAATGTAAAATCCATTAGCTTTGTGACTTAGTGCCATTCAACTTTCTCTTTAATCGTAGAAATTAGGTCAACATTATCATTCTTTTGGCCCATTTTCAAGTTTTTTATTTTATTTTATTTTGTTCGTTTGATTTTTAAATTTTCAGCCACTAAAGACATGGTGCCTGTCATATGAGCGGATGCTGACATTGATCAACTTTCTTAAGTTGTTTTATATAATATGTCTTAGAGACGATCATGTGGGTCTGTAATGTCATAAATCTATATACATATATATACTCATTTTGTACTGGTGCTTCTATATAAAAACAATTAAATTCATCGCATTAATTATTTCCTAATGACTAATATTTTGGGGAAAAATCCTTATTTTTGAATTCTAATAAAAAGTTACAATAATAACTAATTAATTAAAAAAAGTTGAGGAATTATAGGTTTTTTTTTAAGCATAGATTGTTTTGAATCACAAAATAACAAATAAAGAGTTGAACCTAATTCAAGAGATATCACGTGCCAAATTGCAGAAAAAAAAAAAAGGAAAACACATGTGATACTAATTATATTAAATGAAAAAACATTTTAAGCTTTTGTTCATTTTGTTGGTCATTGTACATTTAAAATGTTCCTTTTAGTTCAAATACTTTCAATTTTTATTTATTTTAGTCTCTATACCTTTGAAATATTCATTTTATTTTTTGTATTTTAAAACATGGCCATTTTGCCTCGCATTGCAAAATTCTAAGTTCAAAATTTTATAAATAATGCAAATCATTTAAAACAGATCCATTTCCAAAAGGCTATTTTTCTTAAATTATGGTAAAAAGAAAGTAATCCAAATCATTCACTTTTTAAAATGTTCAAGAATCAAAATAGATGTTTAGTAAGCAAAGGACTAAAGTAGACAAAGATTGAAAGTAGAGATACCAAAATGAACGTTTCAAAAGTACAATAAAATATGATTTAAACCTAATATATAAAATACATTAGCATATTATACTTTTTCTAAGTTCTTTTTAAAAAAGAAATTATTTTACTTTATTTTGTGAATTTTATCTATAAAACGATGCCTAAAAACTAGAAAGCAAAAAAAAAAAAAAAAACATAAATGAAACGGAATGTTAATTATCAAAGTACGTTAAATAGAGTACTTGGGGTGATTCAAGTGTTAAAATATCAAACAAGATCTAAAATCAGTAAAAGAACTCTCTTATTAGTTTTTAATGACGCTAATCCGCAATGTTTGGACTTTGATACTATTTTATATTGTAAAATTGGTTTTAAAAGATGGCCAAAATGATCAAACAAGAATAAATAAGTAGAAAAAAGAAAGTAGAAAAAACCCGAAAATAGCAGTGTGTCCACCAAATGCATAGAAAAACATGGCGCATGCGTAATTTAAGTGGTTGAAGAATGGACATTTATAATTTTAATAATAATAATAATATTATTATTATTATTATTTCTCTTTTGAATACAAAGGAAAGGCCTAAGCCAGAAGACAATAATCTTCCAAAACTAAGGAAATAAGCTAATTTGGAAAATCGGACTCCCACACCTTGACACACCCCTATCCTTCAATACTCTTTTTGCTACAGCGTTTGCCAAGTTATTTGAAGTCTTTACTTGGTGTACCAAAGAAATAGAAGGAATCATATCAGCAAATTGTCGTATGCTTCGCTTTATTGTTCTTGCCTCTGTTAAATCTCCATTCAAGTTATGCAAAAGCGTACTTGCGCTCAAAGAATTCGATTAGACAATTAAAGGTTGAACATTCTGAACTTGAAATTGTCGAAGTCCCTCTTCAATGACTAGTAATTCAAGCATCTTAACATTCAATTTCCTTCCGCACTTATTATTAATATTATTATGATTAATATGATTATTGGGTTGAAGGAGAGTACAAAAATAAGATGCATGGGGAAGACTTAGCCTAAGTTGAAAGGCAATGGAAGTCCTTGTTGGAATTTGTTGAAATGGAATCCCATTAGATTTCCACTAACCCTTACTTTTGGGGGCTGTTTAGTTGCTCTTTCGAAACATCTTGGGTCAAATTATGTACGCGGAGGATAAAAATTGTACTAGACATAGGGAAGAGATATTTTATTTTTTTATATTCTATTTTCCTTTTTAAAAAATAAACTTATTTGTCCTTTATTTCTTTATTTCATGATTTACTTTTGGTTTAAACTTTAAGTCACTTTGAAGCATTTCAATTTTTAAGATTATTTTATTTTTTTCTCTAAACTTTTGAAGTGTCTATCTTAATCTTTTAGCTCTCATTTGATAATTATTTAGTTTTTGAAAATTAAACTTATAAACAGTACTTTCACCTATGAATTTGTTTGTTTTGTTATCTACTTTTTACAAATATTTTCAAAATCCAAGCTAAGTTTTGAAAACTAAAAAAAAAAAAAAAAAGTTTTTAAAAACTTGTTTTTATTTTTGAAATTTGGCTGAGAATTCAAATGCTTCTTTAAAAAAGATGAAAACCACCGTAAGAAAATGGTAAGAAAACAAACACAATTTAAAAAAGCCAAATGGTTATCAAACATGGCATAAACTTTTAGGTTTAACCCATTTTGGTTCTAGAACCTTCAAAATGTAAATGTTTGTTTTAGCCTCAATCTAAGCTTTAAAAAAAAAAACATGTTGGTTATTGTTTCTACGTTACGTTCAATAGCTTAATAGATGGATAGTGCGATTTTGAATACTTGACAAGGGAAAGGAATCGCACAAGTTGCTTGAGATAAGTATTAATTGCGTGGATATTAATTAGAAAAAATATAGTAACTAGGATTAAAATGGTTGTTTTTTTTAATGTTCATAAATGATTAAATAAATATTTCAAAAGTTTATAGACTCAAAAGATTATTTTCAATAAATTTAAACATCAAAATAAAGATTGTGAATGCTTATAAATCGAAATGGAATAAACTTGAAATCTAGAACTAAAATGTGATTTAATTTAGTTTTTTACAACAAATCTAACATTCTAGCTATAGCTAAAGCTAAATATTAAAACTTAAAAAATGAATGATACATATATTTTTATTGGATTTGAAGCATAATTTCAAAGTGTTTCTGAAAAGATGAAATATAAAACTAAAGAATATTTGAATAAAAGAAATCTAATTTTTTAAATAGAAAGCTAAAATATAAAAAATTATGAAATGGGAGGCCTCAAATTAAAAAGTTCTTTTGTTCTAATATGTGACATCAAATAATTCTTTTTCATTTTCTTATTTGACGTTATATAATAAAGTTATAGGGAATGAAAATGGCAAACATTTAGAATGCAATACAAAGGACCTTGTTTGCTTGCGTAGTTTTGGGCCACAATCTCTCTCTCTCTCTCTCTCTCTCCTTTATTTTTTTTATTTTTTTGATACATCTCTATCTTCTTTATTAAGTAAATAGTATTTGAGAAAAGGAAGTTTCCACAAAAAAAAAAAAAAAAAAAAAAAGCTTTGAAAGAGATAGCATACAAACATTCACACGAACCCACAAATCACTTTTGAAGAAAGCCGACATCCACAGACTAATCACTTAAATTAAAATATTTAAAGAAAGAGATTTCTTGGAAAATGGTGTGCAGACCAAACATGGCTTCCTTAGCCATACAAGGTGACATCTTATGTAACAATAAGGCTCTATAAATTAGGTATTTCCACTATTAATTAATTTGTCGTAACATTTTCTTTCATCTTCTTCTTAGATTGCATTAATGTATTCAACCCTAATTGTTCACCTTTATGGTATGGTTTTGGCCTTTCATTTTATACAAATTAGGTTTTATTATTCTAAAGGTTGTATTTGGGAGTGCTCTTAATATGATCAAAAGTACATTTTTTCTTAGTCAAAAATATTTTTATCCCAAAATCTTTGATTGAGAATAACATAAAAATGTTTTTGGAATGATCAAAAATACTTTTTTTCTTAGTCAAATCAAGGCACCTTAAAATGCTTTATGATCAGAAAGTAATTGTAGAATGTTTATAGACTAAAATGTTGAAAGAAAGAGCACTTTAAAACACTTTTAAAAGTGTAAAGCCAAACATCAAAATGATTATAATTAAAGAAAAATACGTAATATTATATTCTCTCAAATACACTGCAAAGTCAATGATCAAATTGGATCTAAAGAAAAATGCGATATCTGCTTTTTATTTAGCTTCATATAGGATCAAACAGTCTTTCTAAACATTTCCCAGGGCGTTTGGAAGAATCTGATTACAAAAAACATTCTCAAAATTCCCCTATAGAAGCAATTTTTTTATTTTTTTTTAAAATTTTAAGCTGTGGTTTCTTTTGTGATTTTTGTTAATATGATGAAAAAGTATTTCCAAACTTCGAAACATACTCAAGGAATCAGAAGTATTTTCTAATGTTTTTTTTTCTTTTTTTTACTGATATGGATGGTAGACTCTTCGAGGAAGATGTATAACTTCTACTCAACAAGTGATCGAGTACACGAAGGGGCCGTTTGGATGGAGGAGAATAAAGGTGGGAATGAGTAAGGATTAGAAATCCCTTGGTTTGACATAAAGTTTGTAAGTTTGGGCATGAGAATAAGTTATTCCGATGCATCACCTATTTCCATGGTGGAGGGTATTTCTATACTAGTGGCAGGCAACAGTAGGCTCGGGGGTCTTGAGCCCCCTAAACATAAAAAGTGTTTTTTTATTAGTATATATTTGTTCCTTTTTTTTTTCCCAGATATCTCTTGGCCTGGTGGTATGAATGTTCAGTCCCCTGGTTGCAGCTGGTTGTGTGGGTTTGAGCCTTCCATAACGCGCGTTCTTCCACATATATTTAGTATTTTCCACATATATTTAGTATTTTTTGTTACTTTTTACAAGTTTGTTAAAAAATATTTTTAGTCCCTAATCTTTCGTGTAAGTGACAATTTAGTGCATGAATTTTAGTTTGTAACAATTTAGCTTATGTACTTTTAGTTTTGTAACAATTTAGTCTCTATTATAAAAAATATTGTTAAGATTTGATGAGATTTCTTACATATATAGATCGATAACCTGATTAGGACCAAATGTGTTTATAAATAACAAAAACTAAGTCGCTACATAATAAAAATTGACGCTTAATTTTGAAGGAAATGTTCATAGCAAGGTTAAATTGTTATTTTGTTATATACTTACGTTTAAGGACTAAATTGTTATAAATTTGAAAGTACAATGGCTAAATTATTACTTTCATGAAAGACTAGAGAATCATATTTTTTAACCTATAAAAAAATTAGTCATACTTTAATTTTTATTGAACAAACTAATATTACAATTTATCAAGCCCCTAGACATAAAGTTCTGAATCCGCCATTGTCTATACCCTTCAAAAAGTATGAGTTTTCTTTATGCCTACACATTCTCTCTCTTTCTTTCTCTCCTTTTATTATTCTTTATTAATATTTAGTATATATATTCATTTTCAATAATTATAATTAATTATTTAATTAAATTTATTTATAATCAATTGATTTATTTCTACTCATTGAATTAATTTTGATTAATTCATGAAATAATGTATCAAAATAATATTTTTATAATTAATTTCATAAAACAAGCATAAACATCCATTATAAAATCAATTATGAAAATATTAATTCATTAATTAATAATATATTTAATCAATTAATTAAAAATATTATTAATTTATGGTAAGGATTTATTTTTAGTCATTATAATTAATTATTCATTGATTATTTATGATCAATTAACTATTAATTATTATTTAAAAAAATATATTCTTTTTTAAAAAAAAATAATTTTGATTGTTTTTTTTAATAATATATCATAATTATATAGGATATATAAGATCAATCTCATAAAACAAACTTGCACATTAAGTGTAATTGTCTACTTGAGCATTGTTTCGTGGTTAAAACATTCTTACCTCTCATAAAACAAACTTGCAAAATATTGATGTAATATGTTTATTGTCTACTTCATCTATTACTTATAATTAGTTAAACTATATTGTCAGTACATTAGGTAATTGAATTGTATTTATTTATTGTAATATTAATTCATTATTTAATGCATCACAATTATACAAAATTTATATATTAATCTCATCAAACAAATATAAATTTAATTTGTTTATACAAAAATCTAATAACATTCTCATGTTGAACCAAACACAAGAATTTGAAGGTCAAATATGAATCTTCTCCTCTCCATGCATGTTGCATGCTAGCTGCCTACTGCACACATTGCCATGCCATTTGTAGTCACTTTTATGTCATGTGCACCGATACCACTCACTCGAGAAAATATTCAAGGAAGTTGGATCAATGTGATTGACAATTTTGTACTATTTAATGTGGGAGAGAGATTAAAATTTATGATTTAATCATGCATCTAACTGTTTAGAGGGTGGTAGCCACACTGTGCCAGCTACATTGAGTAATAATTTTTCCAGTCACAGACACTATACTTGCATGTATGCCTGCACCTTTCAACGGTCCATCACTTTGCCTCATCGTCCAAGTTGATACCTTATAGGAGATGTTTGGTTTCAAGGGTTGGGCTTAGGGTGGGTTAGGCTCCCTAACCCAACCCTTGTTTGGGAGAAGAGGCTTCCAAACTCAAACACATTTAGTTGAATAATATTTATTGTTCAACCCCATTTTTTTAGTTTTAAATTTTTGTTACAATAATAATTATTTTATTTTTTAACTACTCTTTCTCTCTCTTCCCTTCTTCCTCTTGGAATTATTATTATTAGATTAAAATATCATTTTGGTCCTTGTATTTTAGATTTCATTCCATTTAGTGTACTTTTCAATGTCTATTTTTAGTCCCTGTACTTTCAATAAAGCTTAAAAATTGGTCCATATCGTCAGTTTAAAGTTATTTTATTTTCGAAATTGGTTAAATAACAATAATAATTTTCATGCAAGAAAAGACACAATGTGAACGTATTTTCAAAATTTATAGAAGGAAGGTTAATAGAGACTATTTATTTTTAGAAAAATTAACAATAAACTAACAATAAGGACCAATTTTAAGCTTTGTTGAAAGCATAAGGACTAAAATTGGACATTTGAAAGTACAATGACTAAAATGGAATCAAACTCAAAGTACAAGGACTAAAATGATATTTTAACCTTTTATTATTAGAGCAAAACTTATGTGCATGCTGCATGTAAGTTTTGCTGCCCAGCCATGTGGCACGATATCATTGTGCCACATGGCATTTTTTTTTAATTTCTTCAATTTTTTTTCTTTTTTTTTTTTAATTTTTTTTTCTGCTTTTTGAGTTTTTTCTTTCTTCATATTTTATCTTTTTCAATTTTGTAATTTGTGTATGAGATCAATCTAGAATTATTTATTCAATCAATTGTACACCTAATTACATATATTTATATATTTTTACTATTATTATCAAAAGCCAAATCTAGCAACAATTTTTCAAAATCTAACGTCAATTGGCGCACACACCCTAAATTTTCATAACTAGTTAATTGAAAATTGAAGGCTTAAAATAACATCAGTAATATTTTCTTAATTGGAAAAATACTCATTTGAATAGTTAAATATATTTATTTTGGAATGCAAAAATATAGATATAGTTCTTAATTTCAATTGACTAGTTATGAAATGTCTTGTAATTTAGAGAGTGTGGATTCAAATCTCTGATTTTTGTAGAGTGGATTGGTCAATTGACGTTAGATTTTGAATAATTGTTGCTAGATTTGGATTTTGATGATAATAGTAAAAATATATAAATATATCTAATTAGATGTACAATTGATAAAATTCATGAAGAAAATAATTGCACCAAATATATAATTATGTGCAATTGAGTGTAGAATTAGGTGTACAATTGATTGAAAAAATAATTCTAGACTGATCTCATGCATAAATTAAAAATCTGAAAAAATAAAATAGAAAAAAAACCTAAAAAGCAGAAAAAAAAGTAAATAAAAAAAGAAAAAAATTTTAAAATTTTAAAAAAAATGCCACGTGGCACAATGATATTACGTGGCTGCATGTAAGTTTTGCTTTTATTATTATTAGTTTATCTTAAATACCATTTTGGTTTTTGTACTTTGAGCTTCATTCCATTTTAAGTCCTTGTACTTTCAAATGTCCAATTTTAGTCACTGTACTTTCAATAAATCTTAATATTAGTTCTTACCGTTAGTTTGAAGTCAATTTTTAGTGAAATTTGTTAAATAGTAATAATAATTTTTATGCAAAATAAGACACAATGTAAACATATTTTTAAAGTTTATAGAAGGAAGCTGGCTAATAGAGACTAATCCTTTTTTAGAGAAGTTAACAATAAACTAACAATAGAGACCAATATTTTTAAGCTCTATTGAAAGTACAAGAAATAAATTTAGACATTTGAAAATACAGAGACTAAAATTGAATGAAATGCAAAATATAGGGATCAAAATAGTATTTTAACATTTATCTTTTAAAATACTCTCTCTCTTTCCTTTTCTTCCTTCTTCCTCATTCATCAGTCTCTTATCTTCCTTTTCTTATTTGGCTATACCAACGACTCCATTGATGTCCTCAAATGCATTATTATTGCAAAACATGAGAAAGTAGGTATTTCTTCACTATTCGCCTGCTTGAACTCACTGCTTTCCCCATCCTTTCAACCATCGATTCGTACCACTGACCTGTATTTCATTCCTCCTCTTTTCTCATGTTTACATCCCTTAGATCCACACATTGCCCTATTGTGTGTAAGGGTCTTTGTGAAAAAGATACCTTTCATTCTCTTGTCTTCCCTTTCCCAATTTTGCTTGGTTTTCCCCCGCCAGTCCCTCTTGTTCAAACCCCTGTGATACGAGATATACTTGCTCTGACGACTTAGCTCTTTCCCCTTTAATTCCTTCAACATTTCCTTGGGGATTTCTTATTAACCCAACTATATTATTATAGTCAAGGTTTACCCATCTTGGGGTGACCTCCATCCTAGCATAAGGACTTTGGCAGATTCTCCTCATCATGCATCCCCACTCCGCACGAGGTATCTATACATGACAATAATACTTTTGGTTAATTAAGTATATAACACCCATCTTAATATTTAATTTTTAATAACTAATTTTAAGATAAAAATATTAGTTTATTTTGAACTTACTGATATTAAAATTAAAAAAAAAAAATTAAGTTAGCACATTAAATTAGAAAAAAAATCACTTTTCAACTAGTTATAGTAACAAAAATATATGATATTTGAGAAAAATACACTTTTCGTTCCTAAGGTTTGGGTTTGGTTGCATTTGGGTCCTTGAGTTTTCAAATTCAACAATTTCACTCCTAAGGTTTGCATTAGGTAGCAATTTGGTCCTTCCGTTATTTTTTCTGTTAATTAACTAACGAAAAGCTAACATAAATATTTTCTAATTTTTTAAAATTAAAAAAGTATATATTTTTTTAAATTTTTAAAATAAAATAATATTTTTTAATTTTTAAAATAAAAAATATTTTTATTTTTTCTTTCTTGTTTCTCCCTTGTTTCTCCTTCCTCCTCCCATTCATTGCCGCCTTCCGTTGCTTCTTTTTTTTTGTCCTTCTCTTTTTTTCTTTTGTTTTTTTTACCTTTCCTCTTCTCCTTCTTTCTTCTTCTTCTCTTTTCCCTTCCTCTCCCTCTTCTTCTCACGCTTTTTTAACGTAGATTTGGAACTTACATTTTTTTTTAAGATGTGGGAAGAAGAGGAGAAAGGAAGGGGAGGAAAGAGAGGAAGAAGAAAAAGAATTAAGAGGAAAAGAAAAAAAGAAGAAAAAAGAAGGAAAAAAAACGAAAGAGGTAGTGATGGTGGCAGTGGCGGCCGTGGATGGGAGGAGGGACAAAGAAGAGGGGAGAGGGAGAAAGAAGAAAAAGAAAAAGAAAAAGAGAAAAAATAAAAATATTTTTTATTTGAAAAAATTAAAAATATATTTTTTAATAAAAAAATGTCACATCAGCTATTCATTAGCTAATTAATAGAAAAACTAACAGAGGGACTAAATTGCTACCAAATGCAAACCTCAGAAGTAAAATTGTTGAGTTTGAAAACTCAAAAATCCAAATGCAACCAAACCCAAACCTTAGGGAACAAAAATTGTATTTTTCCCATGATATTTTATTTCGAAACTTTGTAAAATCAACTATTTTTAATTTTTAATTAGCCATATTAAAAAATATTTATTTATTTTCCCTTTTTTACTTGTTACAAATAATAATAAAATTAGTTTTTTTTTTTCATTTGTTTAGTTAAACTATATGAGGCGAATAATCAAACAAAAAATAATTTACATAATTAGGATCAAACCTCTAAATCAATGTCTTTATTTTGAACTTAGTGATCTAAAAATGAAATGAATAAAAAAAATTTGACAGTTTATTTGCTTGTTTAGTTAGTAAAATTAAAATCTCAAATTATGCGCACAAAAAATTCAAATTTTAGTCAAATCTTAAATTCAAAATTGACAGAAAAAAATATTCCTTTAAAATTTTTTTAGAACAATAATTTAAATTGAGTTGAATTTGAATCACAAACTTACTAAACTAAAATTAGTGAAATAAATAATATTTAATTTATATAAGCTACATAAAAAAAGTATCACTACAAGAATTTTTAGATTTGCCGACGAAGCTTTTCCCGAAGCAAGCATTTTCGTCGAGAAAAACATACTTTTCTCGAAGAAAATGGCAAATGTCGGAAAATCTACGCATTTTCCCGACGCTTTCCATTTTCATCTGGACTTTGCCCGACGCGTGCAAATTTCGTCGACAAAAGTCGGCTATGCCGACGAAAATGATTGTGTCGGGAGAAATAAATTAAGTGAAACGCGTTTTTCACTTCTCTTGACGCTTTTTAGATCTATGCCGACGCTTTTGGCGTCGGGAAAAGTTACGAAAAATAAAACCCTAGCCCTCTCTTCTTCTTCTTCTTCTTCTCCTCTCATTCTTCTTTTCTTTTTCTCTTTTCTTCTTCATTTTCTCTCTGTCGTTTACAGCCAAAACCTCATACCATCACCTCATCTTTTCTTCTTCTTCTCCATTTTCTTTCCTATTCTTTCACTCATGCCTTCTCTCTTCCATTTTTTTGTATTTTTCTTGTAGGTTGCAATCCGATTTTTGGCATTTTGAGGGAAATTTTTTTTGGAGTTCGCTACTTTTTGTGCTTCTCATCGTCTAGTTCCATTTTAAGCTTGTGGGTTTTATTTCCAAAGGTATTTATTTAATTTTAACTTATATTTGTCTAGTTATTGTTAGGTTTTCTCTCTTTCTCAATACTTTTTGTTTTCTTTATTCACAAATTCCGTTAGTAGCTTGAATTTTCTTTTTGGTTAAGCATTTGGAGGTATATAGAATTCTTACATTGTGTTTTTGTTAGTTTATTTAAGATTTAAACTTGGTTATTGAACCTTTTGAAGTTAAAAAAAATTATTTGAGTGTATTATGTGTTCAAAGTGTAATTTGGAGAATATTTGTGTGATTCGGAGGCTATTTATGTGATTGATGTTTGATTTGGAGCTTATTGTTTGATTAAAGTATGATTAAATCGTGATTTTGAATTTATTGTGTGTTCAAAATGTGATTTGAAGCTTAATTATTTGATTAAATTGTGATTTGTAGGCTCTTTATGTAATTAAAGTTTGATTTGGAACTTAATCTGTGATTAGAAGTGTGATTTTGAGCCTATATTTGTGTGAATAAATTCTGACATTGAGTCCAAGTGTGTGATTAGTTTGATTTTGAGCCTCTTGTGTAATTTGATTTATAGCCTATTTTGTGATTTTTATCCTATAGAGCCTATCAAGTCCAAGGATGTTTGGGAGTTAGTTTAAGACATTTGGAGAGAAGTTAGACACTTTCATAAGAGTTTGGAGTGACTTCGGGATGAGTTAATCATCTAAAATTTGTACCTTAGACACTTTGGAGTAAATTGGCACTAAACTTTCATTAAACTCTATCTATAATTAGTAATAGTTCCGTCTTTTGATTTTTAACTTCAATAATAGAATTTTGCTTCATAATTTTTTATCTATAATTAGTAATAGTTTGTCCATTTTTTGAAGCAAATTTATTTTTATCGTACAATGACAAGCACACAAGAGGGTTTCTTCTAACTAGGTATGGATGATTTCTTTGATGTTATAAAATCATTATGAAACTTATTGTCTTTTATATGTTTGGTTGTATGTTATATTGTATTTTACGTTTAATTATTAGCATATATGGTTATTTAGAAGTTATTGTACCCATAATTGGGTTTAGAAATCGGTTTGGGTGAATTAAAGTTCTCCATTTAATGTCAAAGTTTTTGCTTGGTTGTATGACTATCATGCAGTTATGGTAGCCATTCAAATAGAGAGTTAGTTTTAGTGAGTTAGCACATTTTTTTAAGAGTTGGATATTGGATAAGTTAGTGGGATTTTAAGTAAGAATAGATAAGTTAGGCACTTTTTTTAGGGTTAGTTTGGGTGAGTTAGTGGGATGTGTGTGGAGTGTGTTTGAGTGAGTTTGTGATATTTGAAGTAAGAGTTTCAATGAGTTTGGAATGTTTGTTGGCTTTTAAACTACGCTTAGGTACCTTTAAGATACTTTTGTAGCATTAGTTGTCTCAAAGTACGCTTAGGTACCTTTAAGATACTTTTGTAGCATTAGGAGGTGAGTTGTGTGCTTTAGGTTCGCTTTAGGCACTTTAATTTCTAAGTTTCTTTGAGAGTCAAAATGACACTTGGAATATTTTTAAGCATTTTTTGGCCACTTTCTAGGTTCCAAGGAGTAGAGTAGACACTTTTAGGTCATTTTGAGTTAGTTTTTAGCCTCAAAGTATACTTAAGGCACCTTTAAGACACTTTTGTAGCATCGATGAGTTGGTTGTGTGATTTAGTTTCACTTTAAGCACTTTCTAAACTTCTTTGAGAATCAAAATGACACTTAGACTCTTTTTAAGCACTTTTTGGCCATGTTGTAGGTTCCAAATGGCAAAGTAGACACTTTTATATTTTGAGTTAGTTTTTGGCCTCAAAGTATGCTTAAACACTTTTAAGACACTTTTGTAGCATCAGATAGTTGGTTGTGTGCTCACTTTAAGCACTTTTTAAGTTTCTTTGAGAGTCAAAATGACACTAAAACTCTTTTTAGCCACTTTTGGCCACTTTGTAGGTTCCAATGGGCGAAGTAGACACTTTTACGTTTTGAGTTAGTTTTTGGCCTCAAAGTATGCTTAAGCATCTTTAAGACACTTTTGTAGCATCGGGGGGTTGGTTGTGTGCATAAGTTTCGCTGTAGACACTTTCCAAGTTTTTTTGAGAGTCAAAATGACACTTATATTCTTTTGTGCTTTAGTTTCACTATAGGAACCTTTTTTTTTTTTTTTTTGTATTTAAAATTTTTCATATTATTTTTTTTCTAGATTTGCAGTTGTGTAATCTTGAAGACCTATTTTCCAAAAATACAGACTGAGACGAAGATTGAAGCCTTCAAGATTAATTGTTTTCTTTCCGATGTATTTGTTTTCATCTTTCAAACTCTAGTACATATAGAGATTGAACATTTTGTAATCAAATTATTGCATTTCAATATTATTGCTTTTTTATGATATTATTTTTTGTTTTAAAATGATACTATAATGAACTATCAAGTAGTATAGAAATAAAATAAACAAATAAAAAAAAGAAAAAAAATATATTTTTTAGGGTTTTGCCGACGCACATTGCGTCGGCAAAAGTAGACTTCTCCAGACGCATACATTAGTCGTCGAAAGAAATTTTTTCCCGACGCAATGCATTACGTCGAGAGAAGTCCATGTTTCCCAACGTAATGCCATTTTCGTCGGGAAGTAGCTTTCCTGACGGCTCTATGCTGACGAAATTGCCGACGAAATATTTTTGTTGGCCAAGACTTTTCCCAATGCTTTGGTGCGTCAGGAAAAATGAAAAATCTTGTAGTGTATTTAATGTACAAATTAGTCATATTCAAGATAAAGAAAACCTACCCAATGTATTTGTTTTTAAGTTAATCTTTTTTTACATAATGAAGTTAGTCAATTTAAAATAACAAAATATAACAAACAATTTTAATTTTTAATTGGTTAATATTTGAACAGTAATTTTATTTTAAAATTTTAATGTAACTATATTAAAAAAATAATAATTAAAATGACAAATTTAAACTAATCTAAAATCTAACAATTGATCAAATACAATTAAATATTTTACAAATCTAAGATTTCTAATTCTCAATCCCAAACCTAGGCTTCCTAAATGTGCATTTTAAATACAAACTTCTTAAACTCAAGACTTCTCAAATTTGTACTCTAAATACAGTTTTTCTTAAACCCAAGCTTTCTAAACCCTCCCTGCTTAACCTCCAGACTTAACATTCTCAAGCTTAAGATGTTGAACCTGCTCGCTAAACAAAGGTTTTATTTCTATTACTGATTCTTTTTATTTTTAGGATATTATCTTATATATTTTGGCACTAAGATATCTTAGAGGATATTATTTTGATATTATTTCTTTAAGAGATCATTTAGGATATTATTCGCTTAGATATTTCCTAAAGGTAGGATATCTTGTCCCTTGCTTGTTTTAGGATTTTATTATCGATTATTTGTTTTTGACTTTGTTTTCCTACTTTTTTAGGTAAGAGTTTAATGATCCCTTTTGGGACTGGGAAAAGGTGGACTTAGTAAGATGGGGGTTTAGGTAACTTGAATTGTGAAAAATTGTATTTGGGATGTAGGTTTAGATAGCCTGAATTTAAGAAGTTTGTATATGGGGGTGTAAAATTTACAAAACTAAGATTTAGAAAGGTTGAGTTTGTGAAATATGTGTTTCAGTGTTGGTTTATAAAACCTAAGTTTTGGTAATGCTTATGGATACTGTAACGCCTGGCTTATTAAGGGGAGTTAATTTGAAATTTTTGGAATTTAATTTGAATAATTCTCAAATAAGTATTTTTATTTGGGATAATTAGAAATTTGAGAGTTAAAAAGGGGCAAAATTGGAATGAAAATATGGTTTGAGGGCATTTTTAGTTTTTGGGTTAAATGGAAAAAAAAAAACAAAACAAAAACAAACAAGAGAAATATTTCTTCCATCTCCCACGATTTTTCTTCTTCTTCTTCTTCCTATCTTCTCCCTCTCTTCCCCGAATTTACTATTTCTCTTCCTTTCGAAAACATGAGCAAAGCAAACCACCCACCTGCGTTTCTTCTTCCTCCTTCGAGTTGTAGCCTGAACCGCCACCACATGCTGTAGTTTCTGCCAGCCGCGTCGTCCGCTTGTGAAACAGCCACGTTGCACCGTGCTCCGCCACAGCCGCGCCACCATGTCGTCGATCCGCTGCACTGCTGCACACCGGAGTCGCTATAGCCCGACGCTCTCTATCTTTATCTCTCTTGTGCGCGTGCAGATTGAATGACCGGCGGTTGGGTAAGTGTTTCAATTGTGATTCAAAGTGGTTTTTGATTTTAAATGTGATTTATGGTGTTGTTTTGGTATTCGGAGGCTAACGTTTTGATCATCAGACGTAATTTTAGAACACCTATCGCGTTTGAGGCCATTTCGGTAGCTTTGCGAGTTCGCTCTATTCCAACAAAGAAAATCCACATGATTTGGGTTTCAAATTGCTTCAATCTCGAGACCCACACTCCAATTGAGCCTAGATTCGATTACCCATTACGATTGAAGGTTGTTTTGGACGATTTTGAGACAAATTAAGCTGCTGTCCAGCAAGTGTGGGCACTGTTGGGTAAGATTTATTTAGATCTTGGAGTATGTTCAATACAGTAAAGATTAGGCTTGAGTTGAATTTAATGGGTGGTGTGTTTAGACCTTTCTTGTGCATTAAGTAACAATCCGTTAATTTAATGGGGTTGTCTGAGATGTTTGGTTAGCTGCAGAATGTAGATTTCATGAGCTATTAGAATGAATGGTTAAGCAAGGTCTACTTGAGGTGTTGGGGTGTTTAATCGAGCACGGAATGCCTGAAACATTTGAATGGTTGGATGGGGTTAGTTCTCTTGGGATGTTGGATGAGTTGACTGTGTATAGGACTCTAGAGTTGTTGGATTGGGCTAGTTGGCTACTTAGAATGCCTTAAAAGTATATAGTGTTCAGGTTTCATGTGTTCAGAATAGTATAGATGACTAGACATGTTTAACATGTTTAAGATAGGTCTGAATGTGAGTGAAAGCATATTGGTTGTCCTGATTTCTAGCGTGTTTAGGGGGTAAAATTCTGGATTAAATGGTTGGAGGGCTAATGTCGCTAGTGTTGGGATTTATGCGCTAAAGCCTCGTAATTAATTATTTATTTAATAATTAATAATAATTTTAATTATTTTATTTGTAATATAATAGTATCCATTATATGAAAAATCAAAGGTTATTAGTGTAATCTTGAACAATATGTGGTTGACATACAGGAGGATCGTGTTCAAGAAATAACCTAAAGAGTCATAATATATGGATAAGGTTGGGTGCCTTTTCCTGGTAACACTATTGATATGGCCCACTTTGTAATAGTTACAAATGATTTGATCCAAATCATTCATGTGGAGACATGTGAGTGGGGGTATCTTATACAATGAGTTTGTATAAGACTGGACCACGAAATATTTAATATTTCTTATAAATCTGTTAGATTAATATTTCATCAGGATGATCATATGCGACTCGATCTTAATCCTGAGTGAGTTATGAACTCCTGCCTGTGAGGGCTTGTCCCTTGATTTGCATGGGTGAGAGTGGCTTTTATAGCCGATTCAATATGCCTACCATTTTGGGGACTTGACCAAATAGGTTGTTGGAAACATAATCTCACGAGATGGAATTCACTCATTCCCATATAGGGTAAGTAGATGGGTAGTTCTCTTAAGTGCTGATTTATGGACTTGAACAATGGGTCCCCACCCTCTCATTGGCCCAAGAGGGACTTAGTTTATAACTAGATTATAAACAGATTGTTCATTAGAGAATCAATGGTACTTAAGGTGCAAGATGTAATTATAGGGGTAAAACAGACTTTTAACCCAATTGTAATTATGAACAACTCATGAATGATCGACTTGCATGTAATGATTATATCTATGGACACAACTTGTCCTACAGTGCATAAGAGTGCAACTCTAAGTCTATAGTGGAGTGACGTATAGTTAATGAACGAAAATTAATTAATTAAAGAGTTTAATCAATTAATTTTGTATCATTGAAGCTTATAATCTGTAAATCCATAAGGTCCACTTGCTAGCTCATAGTAACACTAAAAGATCAATTTAGTTGAATTTTTTTTTTTGAAATGTTCAAATTAATATTAATTTGAAGTGTTCAAATTAATATTTAATATATTAGATATATTAAATATAAAAAAAGAAAATATATTTATTGTATTTGATACATTAAATATTAAAATTTGAAATGTTCAAATTTAATATTTAATTTGAAGTGTTTAAATTAATATTTAATATATTAGATATATTAAATATAAAAGAGGAAAATATATTTATTGTATTTGATACATTAAATATTAAAATAATTAATGTATATTTGATATATTAAATAAAAGATATTTATAGAATTTGAATAAGACTCAAATAAATAAATATCGTAGGAGATTTGAATGAGATTCAAATAAATATAAGATATATTTTAATATTTTAATTATGGCAAAGATTTTCCCTTAGTCTCTATAAATAGGACCCTTGGGTTGAGCTATTAGAAATAACACGCACCTCCTCAATAGAGAGAATTAGAGAATTCTCTCTAGACCTCTTTCTCTTTAATCCCTTGTGGATTTTCTTTTAAGAGGCTCCCACAAGCCTTGGTCCTGTGTTCGAGTCATAGCCAGGAAGACTTTGTGGAAGAGATAAAGATCCGCCAAAAGAATCTCCATATTTTCAAGGTATGTTATGCTTAACCATAATATTATTATTTAATTCTAAATATACTCAAATCAATTCCTACGCTTCTGCTTGGGTTTAATTAGATTATTCCCTTCAGCTAGCACATGTATGGGCTACGGTTAAGTAAAGTTCTTGTTTAGGAAGGTCGTTGAGCTAGGGCATAAGTCCATACTCTAGATTCGTGTTTGTGGTCAATGGCGAAAGGTCACAATGTTGCGATTGTTGTTGTTTGTTGATGTGTGACCCTGGGTTATATGTTGCTAATAGCTTCTTAAAAGAGAGAGAAGTGAGTTGCCTTGGTGCTGGCCTAGAAACTAAGTAGCCTTTCGGCTTGATTTGTTAGGATTTGTGTTTCCCCTAGATATGTATATGAGGCGTAGGTGTGAATGTATGGAAGGGCTTGAGGGTTGCTTTCCCTCTTTGCTTGTGCGGATTAGGAGGTGATTCTCCCACTGTATGTGCTTGTGAACTTCGGGCCAGGTTGTGGTTGTGGTTCAGACATGATGGGTGGATTTGGTATGGTAGATTACCTTGGAGATTTCAAAAGCGTTGCGAATGTACAAAAGCTCGTTAGACTAGTGCCACTTGCCCTTGTGACTCCTCTGGGCGAGTCTGCAACTCTAGGTTGATGTGATGTGAGTAGGCATGAGGGTTGCTTTCCCTTTTTGCTTAAGCTAGTTTAGGGGCGATTCCCCCATCGCGTCTAGATTGAAGGTTGCTTTCCTTCTTCGGCGTACTAGCTTAGGGGGCAATTTCCCTACTGTGTGTAGGTTGAGGGTTATTTTCCTTCATCCGATGTGCTAGCTTATGGGCGATTCCCCACTGTTCGAGGATGAGGGTTGCTTTCCTTCATTGCTCTATGCTAGCTAAAGGGGGCGTTTCCCCCAAGAGTGTAGGCATGAGAGTTGCTTTCTTTCACTGTCTTAGTCAACCTAAGTTACATGACTCGCAGGTAGTGCTGAAGACAATGCCATACAGGGGTAGACTTGGGGTAGATTGTGCGAGCTTTAGCTAGTTGGACGGTGAATTGAAGTTAAGTAGGAGCCGTATGTGCTAGGGCAACTTTTGTGATGTGATTGTGAATTTTGGAACCTTAAGTGGGCTGCTTGTTGAGTATATACTCACCGTCGCTACTTTGTTTGTCTTTGCAGATGGTGCATGACCACGAGGTGAGTGACGGAGGCGATAACTTGACGACGCTATGGAGACATCACCAGAGTTCTTTCCTTGTGTTTAGTGTCTAGTTGTGTGTATCTTTGTTTTGTATTATGTGGTTGGATTGTAAATTTGAAGTTTCTTATGTTTATGTGTGTTCAATAGAGTTTTCTTAGTTCTCGTGTCTGTTGTGGATGAACTCAGCATGATATTCATAGTTTGGTGGATGTTGAATAGTCTCTCTAAGTCATAGAAGTGTTTTTATGTCTCTTTCTACGTCCTTGTAAATTTTGGTTTTCTCATAGTTATGTCGTTATGCTGTCGAAATTTCAGGTATGAATGGGATAACTCAGTTGTGCTTCCGCATTAGTCTGTTATGTTTTTAGGGCCGTTACAGATACTCTGAATTCATAGTTCTAGGTTCTAAAATCTAGGTTAAATTATCAAAAATATCCCTGAACTATGGGGTCGGTTTCAATTATACCCCCAAACTTTGAAAAGTTTCATTTTAACCCTTGAACTTTGATATTTGTTTCAAAAATACCGTTGAAGGCTTTTTTTTCCGTTAAATTCATGGTTGGAAAATGATGTTTTTGCATTTGTATTGTTGCTTATGTGAACATATTTGAACATATACGTTGAAAAAAAATCAAAACATATGCAAATACGTCATTTTTCATCCATCAATTTGACGAAAAAAATCTTCAAGGGTTGTTTTCAAACAAACTTCAAAGTTCAAGGGTTAAAATGAAACTTTTCAAAGTTTAGGGGTATAATTGAAATCAATCCCATAGCTCAGGGGTACTTTTAATAATTTAACCTAAAATCTATGTCAAATATATATTTATTTTTTTTAACTAAGTTCTTGAATATTAGCTCTTTTTAAATATAGTAATTTTTTAGAAATGTTTTAAAATAAAATATTTGTCACTATCCACTCTCAAATTTAGTTTAGATTTAAGTCCTTATTTAATTTTATTGAATCAATTGTTGGATTTTAACTTTGTTTAAGTTTCTCCTTTTAATTATTTACGTTAGTTATTTAATATGGTTAAGTTAAAAATAAAATATTCTTCTTATTAATTATTTAGATATAACTAAGTTCAAAATTAAATTTGTTTCTCAAACTTTTATTATTGTAATTTGACTAACTTAAGGACAAAATACATTCTCTCGATTATTCTAAGATGACCAAGTTAAAAATAAAATATCATATATTTATGCTATTATAATATGACTAAATTCAAAATATAGACTAAATACATTCTCTCGATTATTCTTTTGTTACTTTGAATATAGCTAATTTGAAATTTAAATATTTTCTTTCACACATAGCTAATTTAAATTAAATTTTATTTATCAACCTAAGCATAACTCAATTAGTTAAGATATATATTATTGATCAAGAAGTTATAGATTCGAATCTCTCTACTCCACATGTTGTTGAACTCTAAAAAAAATTATTTGTTTTACCACTTTTATTTTAATAAATCCAAAATAGAATACCATTTATCTTTGTTATACTTTCAATAAGACTAATTTGAAAATCGAATAATTCTTTTAAATTTTTAATATGCTAATTTAAAATTGAATACAATTAATCTTTTTTTTAATATGACTACTCTTATCTTAAAATCATTTATTAAAAATTATATATATATTTTAACTATAGTAATTTAAAATAAGATTTTTTTTGATAAAGAATGATAAATTTTTTTTTGTTATAAGAAATCTCAATTTAAAATTAAATATTTGTAGTGGAGGAAAAGTGAGAGAGAAACGAGTTTCCTAAAAATTATACTAATTTTACGAATTTATAATTACATTATATGAATGTTATATTATAGTACATATTCAAGGATAAAAATATCAATGATATTGATGAATATATTAGTAATATATATATCGGTATCATAAGATCTACTAGGTAATATATCACTTATTCGTGAAAACAAAAGAAAAAAAATTAAGTAATATATCATCGATATATGGACAATATATCACCTAAAGTCAATGATATTAAACAAATTTTTTTTTTGAGTTTAACAACAATATTTAGAGGTGAGAAATTCGAACCTCTGACCTCTTGATCGAAAATACATGTCAATGATCGTTGAGCTATGCTTACTTTGGCATAATTTTTTTTAAATCTAAAATCTTTAGCTTCCATTTGAAACAATGAAAAGCCGAATACTAAAGGTCAATATTTGTGATGCCCACCAATATTTCCAATGTGACATTATTCTCTCCAATTTCACTTTCCAAATCTTTACCTTCTCTCTCCTCTCTTCCACTCACGCATGCCGTTGCCGCCTACTAATTGCTATATTTTTTCACTCTTTTTATTATATATTAGTTTACATATTTTTCACCATTATTTCTCTCTCTAGTTTTTCACCCCTATTTTGTTTATACTAAAAAATATTAATGTGCATTCTAGCATTGCACATGTGACAATCAATATTTGAAATGTCGATATCAATAAAAATATCGAGATCTGAGATTTACAAAAGTATCGATGAAAATGGAAATATCGATGAAAATTTTAAGAAAAATTATGGAAATCGTAGAAATTGATAGAAATTATTTGAATTAGTCAATGAAATTTTAATTGTGGCTTAGTTAGACTATATTTGACCATTTGTAATAATTATATCTAAAAACTAAGACAATATTTAGATATAAATGTCAGTGAAAATGTCAATGCAAGCACGACTTTTGGAAAAAATATGGAAATTGATTAAAATTGTTTGAATTATTTCATGAGACTTTAATTGTGGTTTAGTTATACTGTAACGCCTTGCGTTATAAAATTAGGCTATTTTAGATTAATTAGGCATAATTATTCGTTAGAGTTCTAATTAGAAAAACAATTAGAATTTCAAGTTTAGCCCCTTAAGTTTGATAAATTAAATTTCTTTAATTTTGGAAACGAAGATTTTTAATTAAATCTTTAATTCCAAGGTTAAGAATTCAAATTTTAAAATTTATTACCAAATTAAAAAAAAAAGTAAAATTCCTTTTGTATTAGATTTTAACCCAAATCTTTTAGGTTTCTTATCTTGGTTTTTAATTATGGAAAAGAAAGGAAAAGAAATTGGAATTTTAGATAGCCATTGATTTTTTTTTTCTTTTATTCATTTGGTCTCTATTTCATTTTGGTAAATTAAAAAGAAAAAAAAAAAGAGAAGCAAGCCCTAGTTTTCCTTTTTCTCCTTCATCTCTTTCGTATACACAACCCCCAGCCCATCTTCTTATTCTTCTTCTTCCCTCTCTCACGCACTGCCCACCACACTCGTGCCAGCTAGCCCCTCTCCCTCCCCTCCTCTGGCGTCTGTGCACTTGACCAGCGACACGAGCAACAGCTTTCTGACAATACCACCCACACGGTGCCACCCACGAACAACTAGACCCACACCCAACTGTGAGCAGCAAAGCCCACGCGACATCTTGGGTCTAAACTAGCAGTGACGCTTCGACCCTGTTCTTTGGCGTTTGAAATCAGTCTGACAACGATCAACAAGCATTCCATGTGTGCTTAAACGACGTTCTGACAATGTTTTTCCTCTTTTCGGTAAGGTTCGACATTGACCCATGCTTAATCGACATTAGTTTTGGATTACCCATTCCCTAAATGACTTTGTTTTGTAGTTTTTGACTCCGTTGAAGAGTGACTAGCACATGTTCATGGTCATTTGGTTCATATCTGCGATGTCCAGCGAAGACTCACTTAATTAAGACCTTAAATCGTGTCGGTGCGTGACCTACTCATCCATTTAGCCTCTAATAGATTTACCCACATCTTGTAAGGTTTAGTTTTGCGAAATTGGGCGCTATCGAACACCAACCAGGTAGCTTTTCAGTCTTTTAAGCACTAATCGGTATGTTCTAGCATGTTTTCGATCTTTCGCAAATCAATTTAAGTAGTGTGGCTTTGGTTCTAACATGTAGGAACCTTCAGTTTGCAGTTTAGGATCGATTCGAATACCTTCGAACAACGAACATCAAGCGCAAGGGCTCTTTCGATAAGTTTTAATGCTTTTAAGACCTTTTGCAAATCACTTTAGGTGTTATAGCTTAGGTTCTAATGCGTGAGAGCATTCTGTTTGCAGTTTCAACCCAATTAAATCCCATTCGAACACTCCTAGCTAGGGGTGTGCAAAAACCGACCCAAACTGAGGGACTGAACTGAATCGACTAGTTCGACTCATTTTTTTTTTTAGAATTTTTTAGTTCTCTCGGTTCAAGCTTTTAGAAAATCGATAGGCTCGGTTCGGTCTTCGGTTTAGTGTTTAATAAAACCAAAAAAACCGAACCAAACCGAGCATAATTATTAAAATTAAAAAAAAAATTCCTTTCCAAGCCCAATTTAATAACTCTTTGGCCCAATTCTCACCTAAGCCCAATCTTTTCTCTCAACCCAATGGCTCCACAAATCAAGCTCTCTCTCTCCACCATTAATTCCAACCCACCCCATTATCTAATTTTAGCCATTTTATATTTATTTGCTAAACCCTAACACCTAACCTTTCTCTTCTCCAGCCGTTTTCCCTCTCATTCTTCTCCCTTCCTTTCTTCCCTTCACTATTTCCTTTCGTTTTCAGTCGTGCATGCCGCCCCTTGCCCTCTCGTTTCCATCATCGGTGTTTAAAGTTGTTGCCATCATCGGCATGTAGGGTCATTGCCACCATCGGCATCTAGGGAAGTGGTCGTCTCCAAAGTCTTCGATGCCATTGACGTCATCCTTCGCCTTAACGCCATCCTCTTGCAGGTAATTTACTTTCTTCGTATGTTGCCATCTCCATTGTTCTCATCCTCAACTATCTACTAGTATCTCACTATCTGCCTCTAAGATTTATGGGTTTGTTTTTTCCTGTGTGAACTGTGAAGAACAAGGAATATAAGGTAAATTATAAAAATTATTTTTTAAGAAGAAATTAATTAAAATCAAACCGAACCAACCAGAATCGAAACTGATTGGTTCAATTTTAAACCCAAAACTGAGGTAGTTTCGATTTTCACGATTCACAACTCTGTAGAATCGAAGGGTTCGGTTCGATCATTGGTTTGGTCAAAAATCGGACCGAACCGAACCGTGCACACCCCTACTCCCAGCACGTATTCGAGCTCTTTTAGTGTAGTTTGGTAAGCTTTAATGCATTTTAAATCCTTTGGGACTCAAGTTGAGCACTGTAGGTTATTTTCTAACCATTGAAACCCTCGTTTTTGTAGTTTTAAATCTAGAGTCATTTCAAACACCCTCCAATGCATTAGGCACTATCCGGCAAGGACTAAAGTCTATTTTGGTAAGTTTTGGTTGAGTACCTTTAGCATAAGTCCTTGCGAGCTTGGTTTAATGTGTTTAGGTCGGACTCTAATCCTTGGTCACTCTTTGTTTGTTATTTTTGAAACACTTCCAGCACGAACCCAAGCCAATTTAGGCAAGGTTCAGGTGGTAAGGATTCGTTAGACCATTTTTAAACTTGTTCCAAGTGTTGTAAATTTAGTTCTAAACTTGAAAATTCTGTTTGTAGCCTTGGTTTGGCTTCAAAGTGCTCAAAGTTAGTTCAAGGGAGGGTTTGGGTAAGAAAGTCCCTCTTGAACACTCTTTTGTTACGAAAAAGGATATTGAACACTGATCAAGCTTTTCGAACTAAGTTGTAAACTTGGAATCTTGCCTTTCTTGTGTAGGAACTTAGTTTGGACTGTCTTAGGAGCGTCTTAAGCCGTGGTAAGTAGAATTCTACCTGATGAGTCTATTTGAATGTGTGAAGTATGCTATATGTTTTCTTGTGATGTTATTATGCGATCTATGTATCTCTCCATGAGCTATTATGAGTTATATGTTCTGATATGTGTGAATTGTTGTGATGTTAAATTATTTACCCTTGTGGTTTGGAGCATGCTGAATGTTGAGACTGCTTGAGATTATGTGATGCTGTGATGTTTATGTTGAAAACATGATCTTGTGGATAGTGGGTTGTAAGCATGGTCTAGAAAGCATGTTTAGGATTTCATTTTGGGTTGTTGTGAGCCTGATTAATGAGGTTAGTGAACCTTGAGTTTAGTATAAATGGTCGATGACTAGCATTGTGATGAAAGGATATGAGATGGATATAAAGGTCTCGGGTGTAAATGGTCGAGGGCTGGTATTGTTTAAGGAAAGTACGTGAATATCAAGGCCTCGGGTACAAATGGTCGAGGGTTGATATGTCACTAATGGGTGTCGAGACCTCAGGTATAAATGGTCGGGGGTCAACATGCCAATATTGGATAAAGAGGAGCATCAAGGCCTTGGGTATAAATGGTCAAGTGTCAGTGTGATGAGTCTTGAGGCAAGTATTGAGACCTTGGGTATAAATGGTCAAGGGTCAATATGTTGTTAGTCATCGAGGCCTTGGGTACAAATGGTCAAGGGTCGATGCATAGTTCGAGGCCTTAAGTAAAAATGGTCAAGGGTCGAATGTCGAGCTTCGTAGAGAAGTGTTGAGGCCCTGAGTATAAATGGTCAAGGATCAATGCCACTCGAAGGGTCAGTCTTGGAGAGTTTTTGTAACGGTTAACTATGAGTGTTGAGTGAGCTTGTGGAGCTTGATTGGAGTTAGTGTGCATGGCATGATGCAGGATTTCATGTGTTGGGCAATTTTCGTGTTTTACTTGTTTATGTGCATTGAACATGTTACATGTGTTATTCGTTTTTAAGAGCATGTTGGATGCTTGTGAAAAGCATGTTGTTTGTCTTGTTTGATACTTGGTGGCTCAACAAGTGTGAGCTACTTATTAAGTACGCGTTATGTACTAACTCACCAACAGTTTTGCAGGTGACTATGGTTTTCATGAGCTTGGTGGTGAGGAGGAAATGTTGGAAGAGGCCATTAGCGAGACTTTAGCTTTTTGGTAGAAGTTTCTTTGAATTGAGTAGATAGGTCCCTAGTTGAATTTGAACACATGCCATGTGTATGCTAAGTCTTTATTCGAATTAGACGTGTAGATAGGTTCTTTTGTTCAAGCTTAGCTACTGGACTAAACTTTGCTTGCTGTTGGAAATTTGGTTCTTAGTTTTGGTGTCTTAAAAAGTTATGGTTTGTTTAGAGACTTGTGAAGTTGTTTATACTTGTAGTTTGGATGTCTTTGTTGTTGTCTGAAGTTGTGGGAGTTGTTGTTTGGTTAATTTAGTTTTAGAAGTGTGATATTTTTGTCTAACAGGTGCTAGGAAAAATTTTGGTAACTTGTAGTTATGTCGTTATGCTACCGAAATTTTTGGAGCATAATGGTTATAAGTTTAGTTGTGTTCTCTAAGTTACATATGGTTATAATTTGGGGACGTTACATATACTTAATTGATCATTTTTATCCACCATATCTAAAAAATATATAATATTTATATTGAAATGTTGATGTTAGCAAAAACTTTGAAAAAATTATGGAAATGGATTGAAATTATTTTAATTATTAAACGAGATTTTGATTATGATGACTTAATTAAACTATAATTAATCATTATTAATTGACTATACAAAATTATATCAAATATTGATAATTAGTTACAAAATTAAAGGAGATATGAAATATTTGATAAAATAGTAATATGAACTAACAAATTAATAATAGTAACTACACAATTAATAATGAACTAAAAAAACTATATAATTAATAAAAAAAAAAGTTAAATTATAATGTAAAGATATATAATAGCCTTCAAACTCTTTAAAACAAATTCAAAATATCATCATGAATATTTTATTCTAATCCTATTAGAAAATATAAAAGATAAATTAAATTCAAAACTTAAAATATTTTATCTTTGAATTAAATTATCTTTATTTATGGAAGACCTAATATTATTAGGAAATTAAAAAATATAATCTTATTTTCAAATTAAAAGATCTAATCTTATTTCAAAAGAATCTAATCTTATTAGGAAACAAATAAAGATAAATTAAATTCAAATTTTAAACTATTTAAAGCATTAATCAAAATACCTTTATTTTAAGGAAACGGTAATCTCATTAAGAAATATCATAATCTTATTAGAAAAACATGGATTTCATTTATGAAAGGAAATATCCTAATTTAATTTTCCAAATATAACAATTATATTCAAAGATATGGAAAATATAAACTTATTAGGAAAACATCTTAATTTTATTAGGAAACATCATAATCAAAATTTTCAAATATAACAATTATATTCAAATGACATACTTTTTGCATGATCGTGCTTAACCTATAGTGGGATTTTAATCTAAATGGCATACTTTTTGCAATAATTAATTTAAAACATACATCTCATTCATAATTAAATTAAAGCAAAGCAAAATTGACCGGCATATTTGACATATCCTAAGAAATTTAAAACCATTTAAATTACAATAATTTAAATCCAAGGCATATCTTTGTCTTCAAAATCTCTTTTCTTTGTTGGACCATCCAAATTTAAAGTTTAGAAACCCTTGTCTTCTAAAATGAAGCCGCCAAATTAAAAACTATTGTCCAAAGTGAAGGAATGACTGCATGCTTTAATTCTCTCATAGTCTCTGCTTCTTTATCGACATCTTTGTTTCGTTAAAATAAAAATTACAACAAAGCCTAACCCTTATGGGTATTACATTCGATCTAATCAAAGCAAAAAAAATTCTAATGCCAAACAGCTTAAACAGTCAATTTGCAAACCACATATCACATATATGAACAAAATTAAAATGCCCACCATACGAACATTTAATTCTAAATAAAAATCAAAGTAGGCTATGATACCAATTGATAGGAATGAACACTTCATCCCGCAGCAGAAACATTGGATCGTCTTTGATTTTACTTAGAATTAAACAAAAACTAAAGTTAAGCAATTACCTTTGTATATTATGGAGATATTTCTGGTGGGTCTTTAGTCTTCGTACTCCAACTCCAACGAGGTTGAAACTCTAATTCCATAAAGCCTACTTGCTATGACTCGAACACAGGAACTAAGATTTGTGGGAGTCTCTTGAAAGAAAATCCACAAGGGATTGGAGAGGAAAAGATCTAGAGAGAATTCTTTAATTCTCTATTGAGAAGATGTGTTCTATAATGTCTCAACCGAAATGTCCTATTTATAGAGACCTGAGGAAAATATTTGCCATAATTAAATAATATATTTTTAATATATAATATATTAAAATACATATATTTAATCTATTTGAATATTATTCAAAAATTTTAAATTATCCTACGATATTTATCTTTTCATTTGAATCTTATTAAAATTTTATAAATATCTTTTCTTTAATGTATCTAATATAAATTAATTATTTTAATATTTAATGCATCAAATACAATAAATATATTTTTCTTTTTTATATTTAATATATCTAATATATTAAATATTAATTTGAACATTTCAAAATTTTCTTTCAACTAAATTGATATTTTAGTGTTACTATGAGCTAGCAATGAGACCTTATAGACCTACAAATTATAAGCTCAAATGATACAAAATTAATTAATTAAACTCTTTAATTAATCAATTTTCATTCATTAACTTTGGTCACTCCACAATAGACTTAGAGTTGCATTCTTATGCACTGTAGGATAAGTTGTGTCCATGGATATAACCATTACATGCAAGTCAATCCTTCACGAGTTGTTCGTAATTACAACTGGGTCAAAAGTTCGTTTTACTATTGTAATTACATTTTACACCTTAAGTACTTATGATCCTCTAATGAACAATTTGTTTATGATCCAACCATAAATTAAATCCCTCTTGGGCCACTAAGAGGGTGGGGCCCTATTGTTCAAGTTTCGAAATCAGCACTTAAGGGAACTAGTCATCTACTTATCCTATATGGGAATGAGTGAATTCCATCTTGTGAGATTATGTTCCCAACTTCCTATTTAGTCAAGTCCCCAAAATGGTAGGCTTATTAAATTGGCTACAAAAGCAACTCTCACTCATGCAAATCAAAGAACAATCCCTCACAGGCAGAAATTCATAACTCATTCAGGATTAAGTTCGAGTCGCATATGATCATCCTAATTAAATATTAATTTTCTTAATTAACGGATTTATAACGAGAGATTAAACATTTCGTGGTCCAGTCTTATAAAAACTTATTGTATAAGATACCCCCACTCATATGTCTCCACATAAACGATTTGGATCAAATCATTTGTAACTATTACAAAGTCGGTCGTATCAATAGTATTACTAGGATAAAGCACTCGACCTTATCCATATACTATGACCCTTTAGGTTATTTCTGGAACATGATTCTCTCGTATGTCAACCACATACTGTTCAAGATTACACTAATAACCTTGAATTTTTCATATAATGGATTATATTCTATTGCAAATAAAATAATCAAAATTATTATTAATTATTAAATAAATCATTAATTATGAGGTTTTAGGAGATAAATCCCAACAGTTAAATCTGAAGACAAAGTTGGAAAATCTAAAAGGAGCATATGCATAGGAGTTGCCCAACGTACTATGGGCATACTGGACTAGTGCAAGGTCTACCACTAGTAAGACTCGTTTCTCACTTACTTTTGGCGCAGAGGCAGTCATTTTTGTGGAAATTGGTTTACCTTCACCAATAATAGAAGAGTTTGACCCTCAACAGAATGACGAGTCAATGAGATTGTGCTTAGATCTATTAGAAGAGCGCAGAGAAAAAGCTCATCTTCGAGCAGCAAAATACAAAAACAGAATTGCAAGATATTACAATGAAACAGTCAATAGACGAAGCTTCAAAGAAGGAGATCTTATACTGATGAGTCTCATATTTTATGTATTTTTAACCCTTTAAACTTAGGTTATGTGCAAGAAATCATGCTTATATGTCCATAATTGTTTGCAAATTGATATGAGAATAACTCAATTCAGTAAAAGTGTTATTTTGTGATGATAAATCTGAAATTAGAGGAAAATAGTTGAATTTTACTGATTTTTGATATTTTTGTGCATAAATTGTAAATTGCCAGAATTGCGACTCCAATTGCAATTGCGATTTTTCTGGAGATAGAATTTCTAAAAATCAAGAGGAAATCTGGAAATTCAATTTTGTGTTGATATTTGAAGATATTCTCCACGAATCAGGCTCATTAAGATTTGATTCTTGCCTTAAACATCCATGGAGCAAACCCTAGTATTTGGAGGCTATAAGTATGAAGATTCAAGCCACGAAAAAGTCATCCACGATCGTTTTTAAGATTAGAATACCACTTTACTTTATGCACTTTTTATTTTCTGTTTTCTCGACTTAAAGGAGGAAGAACACTGCCAAAACTTCAATCCATCCTTGTCGGAAGTATGGAGTTATAAAGATCTTGCTCTCCTTGACAAAGGTTGAGTTTAGATCGATTGAAAAGGTGGAAGTTATCTTCTTGAGTTCGATTTTCCTTTGTATTCACAAGTTTATTTTTCTGTTTTAGTTCTTTAATTACAATACTTTGACTTTTGTTATTTCACATTCAGTTTACTTCCAGTCTTTGTCTTTAATTTTTGTAGTTCTTTACTTTACAACAAGTTTGATTTTAATAAAAGTCGTTTTTTCAAATTATAATTCTCTCAAGTCATTCTTTATCTTTAACTTCGTTACTTTATTTTCTAGTTTATGTTTTTCTTTCTTTTTAAGTCAGTATGCGTTTCTTTTCTTTTAATATTTTGTTATTTATTTTCTCCATCACGAGCTAACTTCATCCTTGGCATCCGGATATGTGGATGCCCTAAGGATTGTAAGCTTGGCCTAAGATGTAAACTTAATTTTGCTCGATTTCATAACATTATTTACTTTTATTCATTATCATTCTTATTGTGAATCTAGTTTGATCACCTAGGTGAACATACAGAGATTGAGTTTAATACTGAAAGAGTTAAACGAGATACGTATTCATACAAAGCAATAAAGGAAAGGAGCTTAGACATAAGCACTTTTTTTTGACCCTAGACATAGGGTGAAACTTCTAAGACCAAGGGTTGTGCTTTCATTAAACTAAGTCTATATTAGCCATAGACATATGATTTAATCACTTAGGCTTCTAAAGGTTTTTCTATTAAAATCGAATAGAAGTTGAACACGATTTACATTGCTTGGTGTTTGAGTAAATATTGCAATTTCATTTTAGGTTACAATTTTTTTTTCTAAGGGGCAAAAACATGTTTGAATCCTATCTTTTTATCATTTGATTTTTATTACACTCACAACCTTCTTGATTTATCCATATTGGTTACCGAGGTTGCTTTGTGTAAAACATTTTTGCCCTAATTTTGAATTTTGTGATATCCGTTCTCTGTGGGATCAATACTCTGGAATATTTCCTTACTACTTGTTTGACAGTGTGCACTTGCACTAGACTGGAGACTTTTTCTATTCAAAATTTTTCTTCTAAAAACCCACATGTTTTCAGTCGACCATGTACTAAGAAGGGTCATGTCAAACACCAAAGATCCATCAACTGGTGCACTAGGTCCAACATGGGAAGGACCGTACCAAATTGCAAGAGTTGTTAGACTTGGCACATACAATTTAATTGATCATATAGGAAATATTCTCTCCCATCCTTGGAACACAAAACACCTGAAGATCTATTATCAATAGATTACTTTTATATGATTATTATCGTTGTGTTTCTCGAAGGCTTATTAACATGAATAAAATGTTATTTTATTCTTCATCAAAATTATCATAAACTTTTTGAATAAAGCATAGACTCAACATAACAAGATTTTATCATCAAATAAGAAGCTACATAGGTGTAACGACCCACCTAGGATCGCTACTTAAAGCTTACTCAACACACTTTCATCTACGAATAAGGAATGTTTTAAAACACCTTTCAAACAAGATTATCAGAACATTTCACAAAAACTTACTTTATTTCGAGATCCCGATTCAAAATAAAATATGTTTGCAAAACATTTCAAGTTAAAGACAAATTCGCCAAAGTTTAAAAGTAACCAAAAACACAACTGAAACACGAGCAAAAGGAATCCACATGAAACTAGGCAACTCTTCTATGTTAAGAATTAGGGAACAACTATATCTCCAGAAATAGGGAACAACTATATCTCCATAGCCTTGCCAAGCCAATGCCTCTACCACGCGCCTCCTCAGTCACTAGCCACCTAAAAAGAGAAAAATTAGTGTAGCATAGGGTGAGTATAAAAAAATACTCAGTAAGTTGCCCACTTAATCCAAAAGTTCACAACACCACCGCAAAAGCCAACCAACAAACCTGAACACACAAACCACAAACCACAACATTCTCTGATATCCCTCAAGTTCTACACTCTCTTGGCTAAGTGACCACCTAATCCACCCCCACCTATCGTATTGTTGAAAGGAATAATCAAATTAAACCTACAACGAAAGCGTTGAAATCAACTTTGATTTTAATTTAGAATTAAATGAAAAATAATTTAAGCTAAGCAAAACATACCTTGGCTCAAATGTGAAGATAAAATTATGGCGATTCTTTACTTCTAGTGTTCCAAGAATTCCATAACGTCTTCCTTGGTATGACTCGAACACATAACCAAGGCTTGTGGGAGTCTCTTGAAAGAAAATCCACAAGGGATTTGAGATGAAAAGGTCTAGAGAGAATTATCTAATTCTCTAATGTGTGTTATAATGGCTAAACCCAAATGTTCTATTTATAGAGATCTGAGACAAATCTTTGCCATAATTAAATAGTATATATTTTAGTATCTAATATATTAAAATACATATATTTAATCTATTTGAATCTTATTTAAATCTTTTAAATTCTCCTATGATATTTATTTCTTTATTTGAATCTTATTCAAATTTTAAAAATATATTTTCTTTAATGTATCTAATATACATTAATTATTTTAATATTTAATGTATCAAATACAATAAATATATTTTCCTCTTTTATAATTAATATATATAATATATCAAAAATTAATTTGAACATTTCAAATTAAATATTAATTTGAACATTTCAAATTAAATATTAATTTGAACATTTCAAATTAAATATTAATTTGAACATTTCAAATTTTTCTTTCAACTAAATTGATCTTTTAGCGTTACTATGAGTTAGCAAGAAGACCTTATGAACCTACATATTATAAGCTCTAATGATACAAAAATAATTAACTAAACTCTTTAATTAATCAACTTTCATTCATTAACTTTAGGTCACTCCACTATAAACCTAGAGTTATACTTTTATGCACTATAGGACAAGTTGTGTCCATGGATATAACCATTACATGCAAGTCGATCATTCATGAGTTGTTCGTAATTACAGCTAGGTCAAAAGTCCGCTTTACCTCTATAATTACATCTTGCACCTTAAGTACCACTAATCCTCTAATGAATAATTTGTTTATGATCCTACTATAAACTAAGACCCTCTCGAGCCAGTGAGAGGGTGGGGCCCCATTGTTCAAGTCCTAAAATCAGCACTTAAGGGAACTACTCATCTGCTTATCCTATATGGGAAGGAGTCAATTCCATCTTGTGAGATTATGTTCATGATTCCCTATTTGGTCAAGTCCTAAAAAATGGTAGGCTTATTGAATCAACTACAAAAGCCACTCTCACCCATGCAAATCAAAGGATAAACCCTCACAAGCAGGAGTTGATAACTCTTAAAATAAGAGTTATAGGCTATCATTTTTGGATTGTTTTGTCATGTGTTATCTCATTTTACCTTGAAAATTCCCTAGCTTTGATTTCTTTTTCTCTAAGTTTAACTTTGATGTAGTAAAATTCTTATTAGAGAAAGATTATCGTAATTAATGAATTTTATGTGATTAATTCAGTGTTTGATTTAAGGAGGACTCTCGAAGTTAAGAGTAGCAGATTCCACAACATTTTGCTAGAGCAAATTTGGTAATTTAAGCCAAAACGAATTTCGCACGTGAGAAAGATAGCTCATTAAATGAGCTGGATTATGTCTGATGACTCAGCCTTTTTCGGCCAATAGGAGCTCGCCATTTCATGGGTCCTGTCTAATCAACCTTTATTTGTACAAATTTGTGAGATATACATAGTGGACAATCGTTTTTGGATAAAGGGAGGTCAAGAGGAGAGAAAATCGAGAAAACAAAGAGAGAAGAAGAAGAAAGCTGTCTGGAAGAGGAGCTGCCAGAATATTTCCAAAAGAGGAAGGATTTTTCATTGGAGCTGTTGCCGAATGCTGCTTCAACCTTTTTTAGGCAACATTTTAGCTATCTCTTATTATTCCTTTTGATTTCTTAGCACTGTTTTACATTATGGTTGTATTTCAATTTATTTTCTGTATTTCTTACACTATGAACTAATCACCTTAAGTTTAGGATTAGGGGTTGGATGTTTTGATTTATTTTATAGCTGATTACATTTCATTTAGCTCAATCTGGTTTTTAAGAGCTTTTATTTCTTTTGCTCATTTCTGTTTGGCCAACCGACTTGTTGCAGTGTTTCTCTAATTTCTGGGAAGAATAAGAGGGGCTGAAAGCTTAAAAACCACATTAGCCCCGTGTTGTAACTAGCTAAGTGAGGAGATTAGGGATAATCACTCACCTAATGCACACACATTACAGTGAGTTTAATAATCGTTGTAGTAATGGGAATGAAACAGTATATTTCAAGTGATTCTGGAGAATGCCGTGTAAGCTGTTGTGGATTGAAAGAAATGAACATGTACTTGAGTTGTAGAATCGATTAAAACAGAAATTACCCCTAATCCAAGCCTTTTAATTAGCTCAAAGTACAAGCTTAGTCGTTCTCTGTTTTATTTACCTTTCCTCTATTAACTCTGTTTTAGCAAGTATTTTGTTCCAACATTTTCGATTTATTTTATTTCGTTTCCTTGATTAATTTGATTGGTTATAAATTGAGTTTATTGAGGATTAATTTGTGGTAAAATAGAAGATTACTGGTCTCTGTGTATACCATAATTTACTTAGCACTTGCTACAAATGTATGTGTACACTTGCGCATAAACATCATATTATTGTTGAAATATTCACATTACTCTAGCACGTGTCAAGTTTTTGGCGCCATTGCCGGAGACTAGTATCATTTTCTTTTTACTTAAATTGATTCTTAGTGAACTGGTGCTGTAGTGACTCTGAGTTAGTTGATTGATTTCATTTTAGGTGTGTTAGGGGTGTATGAACGAGTTCTTTGATTTGAAATTTCGATTTGATCCTGAGTTCAAAGAGCTGGTCAAAGAGCTAGGCGATATCCAATGGAAAGACAAGATTGACTTATGCCGCCTGAACCATGAGTAGGACCCGTCAATGATGAGAATCGACCACAACCTTAAATGAGAGGAGATCCACCAGTTAATTACGGGAATATGGCTGAAAATCTTGTTCTTCTAGCCAATGACAGGAAAGAGCCATTAGGGCTTATGCAGTACCCACATTTGATGAATTATATCCTAGAATTGTTGGACCATAAATTATTAAAGGTTTGTAGTCTTTTATTTGACATTTCTTATAGAAAAATGATATTTGTCATACAAATACCTTATTCTTTTTAGGACTAGATAAAAGATCATTTTGTACTCCTTAGGGGTGACCTACATTTAGGCATATCCTTAAACATATACAGCCTTTTTGGGCTTGTTTCAACATGTAAGCTTAATATTCCCAAATGGTGAAGTGTTGCAAACTAGTGATTGGATGTTACACGCAAGCGCAAGCGATCAAAGTAATAAAAAATGGTATGTGAGTACCAAGTATCGAATCCCACAGGGAACGGTGTAACAAAAATATTGTAAAACAAAGTGTAAGGAAAATTGCAACTAGAAAACTAAAATTGCAAAAATAATGTTGGGATGGTTTGTTGGTAAAACAAAATAAAAATTGCAGAATCTAATTGCAGAATCAAGAAATGACAATATTGGAATAAAGAAAAATTGCAGAATTGAATTGCAGAATCTAATTGCAGAATCGAAAAATGGCAATGTTGATAGCAAACTAGATAAGCTTAATAAATGAAATTTCAAAAGGAATTTTAAATAAAGATGGGGCTCAAGAATGTCATTGCCCTAAGTCATAATTGCAAGCCAAAATTGCAATTCTAACCTACTCCACACTCAATTGTAAACCAAAATTGCTTCTCCTATTTACCTTGAATTTAAGCTTTAGGAGGCTAAGTGAGTGACTTAAATGTCTATAGTCCCTCTATCTTAGATAATTTTGCTCAACAATTTTATAGGCTTTGGAGTCCTTAATCCCTATGTCTAGGGTAAGGAATGGCTTATGTCTAAGCTCTTTTCTCCATTACTTGTGCGAAATCCGCTTATCACTAACCCCGTCAGTATTAGATCTAAGCTTGAGTTGCTACCCTAGTTGATCAATCTAGGATCTCAACGGAATTTTATTTAACACAAGCAAACAATTGAGATATAGGCTTGGTTTTTATTGAAATTTTGGCTACATTTACTTCTTAGGAAATTCACATCCTTAAACCCCCTAAGAAGTTTAGCTCTTATTGAAAGTAAAAATCTTACAACTAAATTTAGAATAAAGTTCATATTGGAAAATTGAGTAAAATGCTAATTAATAAAAAATCTACCCTAAGTGGTGTTTGAACAACTAAGACAAAACTTATGCAATTTTGGGCAATTAACTTCAAAAACTTCTAAAATTCTCAAATTAAAAATTAAATACCAAAAATCAAGGGTTTCAATAGAAATTTTCCATCTTCTTTCTTTACCCTTGAATTTGATGGGTTTATAAAGATTTCAACAAATACAGAAACTTGAATAAAATAAGAATAAATTGGAGAAAATATATAAAAATAAAAAACATAAGCTGAATTTATTTGGCGAAAACAGAGCAAGTTTATACAACTTGCTATATAATTATAAAAATTTGAACAAGAGTCCTACTGAATTCCATGAAAACAGAATCTAAATTGAACAAAACTTAATAATAAAGAAGAAATCAACTGAAGATCAAGGTTGCATCCCAGCATCTGTTCATAATACAAGAAAAACTCAAAGAAAATGAAAGACAAAAGCTGAAACTCCTCGGCAAAACAACACTTCCAGAATTTGCAAAAAAACAGTGTAGAGAAAGAAAACCCACGAAATTTAACTCTGAAATCGCCTCTAAAAACTAATAAATCTTGCCGCCTCTCTTCATCCATCTTTTATAGATCCTCCCTAGGGTTGAATTATCCAGAAATCATGCTCCAATTCCACCAATTCAGGCGGTAATTTGGTCCTTCCGTAATGGGTTTTTTTTGAGCTAGACTTTTTTTTTTAATTTGTTTCTCCTTGAATTTTTCTGCTGTCCAAAATTGCAGAATCACAATTTTGCAATTTGATTATGCAATTTCCAAGTTTCCTACAAACAAGATTAATTTATTTAGAATTATATCCCAAATGCCATCATATTTATTTCTTTCTTAAATTGAAGCAATCTTTCAACTATTTTCAAATGGTCTTAAGTCTAAGCAAGAATATTTTAAGCAATTGAGAGTTAAATAAGCCTTAATACTAAGGCTTATCAACTAGCTTTACTATTCTTCTATAAACTCAAAATTGTCTCGTAGACACTTTTGAAGGGAATAATGTTCGCTATGCAATCTCTATTACACATCCTAACTAGAGTCTTGTAATGGCGTGTAACTCATAGACCATGTCCAACAAGGTTTTATTTCTTCTCTTGCAGTACAATTTTCATATAAATGTACTTGGTATTTAAAATAATTGGGATAAAACCCATTTTCTATTAATTAGTCTTACTAGGTAAGGTTCTTGTACTTTACACTATGATCTAATCATAATATATTGATAGACTTACCTAATCGATTTTTCACTTTAGCCTTACTTTCTTGAACATTTCAAAAATTTAGGCTTATGTTGTATTAGGTAAAGATACTTGTACCTTGAATGATCATCAACGAGAGTGATGAAATATTCATGACTTTATTTGACTTTTACATTCCCTAGACCATTTGGGTCAAAATGTGTAGGCCCAAAGTATTCTTTGGCCTTGTAGCTCTATCGAATAAAGGCACAGTGATTATCCTACATGAAAGACAAGATAAATTAATTAACTCTAACTTTTAGAGAATTATCTCTTGCTAGTTTTTTTATTTTATTTAATTTGATGTTAATCAACCTTAACTGCCAAAGTCAAGTATCTTTTAGGAGAAAACAGTTTGTCTTTCTATTCTTGATTTTATAATTATGAATACCTTAGTATTTTGTTGTATAGTACATGTTAACATTTTAACATACACAATGTAACGCCCCCAAAATTTAGCCATTCTAGGGAACGCTATTAACTTACAACCGATATGTCCTAAAAATTTCGGCAGTATAACGACATAACTACAACAATACCAAAATTTTTCCTAGCACCTGTTAATCAACAAAACACACTTCTATATTCAGAATCACCAAACCACGACTTCCAACTCCAATTCAAGAAGTATTTGAACATTCACAAGTGAACCAACCTACTAAATATGTAAAGTTCTAGACCAGTTCCTTAATTTCAAGCAAACACAATCCACAAAAGTAAAATAACCTACATGTCTATTAAACCTTCAACATAAACAATAGAACTAAGATAAACCAAACTCAAACTTAGACTTTTGTTTAAGATAGAAATGACACTCCAATAGCCAACCTGCAATTCAACATGCCAACTACAAAAGTCATCTAACTAAACAAAGTCAACAAAGACATTTACTAGATAGAATCAACTAGCTATGGTCTTTTCCCTCTCATGCCTCCTCTTCAGCATCACCAGGATCATAGTATTTGTCGTCACTTGCAAAACCTGGTGGTGAGTCAGTACATAACACGTACTGGTAAGTAGCTTACACGAAGAGCCACCAAGCGACATACAAGGAAAAACAACATACTTACAATTATCATGCTTTCCATAACGAGCTAGACATACATCTCATACAAACATCACATACATCATGCTTAATTTACAAATCATATCCACACATGTACCATGCTCAACTCATGCATATGGAACCACTGCCTAAGCTCAACAAGCTCACTCAAAACTCAACTGAGTCACTCAATCCACTCATGTTTAGCCCTCACAAGCTGCCTGAGACTAATTCCTTCGAGACACGCCAACCCCTGACCATTTTTACTCAGGGGCTCAACGATTCTCTACGGTGCTCAACGTTCGACCCTTGACCATTTTTACCCAAGGCCTCGAACTGTGCATTGCTCCCTTGACCATTTTTACCCAAGACAAATGATGACTTAACCACATCGACCCTTGACCATTTTTACCCAAGGCCTCAATACTTGCCTCAAAACTCATCACACCGACCCTTGACCATTTTTACCCAAAGCCTCGATGCTCCTCTTTTTCCAAGATTGGCATGTCGACCCCCGACCATTTTTACCTGAGGTCTCGACACCCAATAGTGACATAGCAACCGTCGACCATTTGTACCTGAGGCCTTGATATTCACTTACTTTCCTTAAACAATACTAGCCCTCGATAATTTACACCCGAGACCCATCTCATATCCTTTCATCACAATGCGAATCCTCAACCATTTATACTCGAGACCCTAGCATCCTCTTTTATCATAAACTCAAGGTTCGCTGACCTCACTAAACAGGTTCACAACAATCTAGAATGCAATCCTAAACATGCTTTCATGACCATGCTTACAACCCACTGTCCTCATGATCATGTTTTCAACATAAACATCATAGATAGCATCACACAATCTCAAGCAGTCTCAACATTCAGCATGCTCCAAACCACAAGGGTAAACAACTTAACATCACAACAACTTACACATATCAGAACATATAACTCATGACAATTCATGGAGAGATGCATAAATTGCATAATAACATCACAAGAAAACTGTTGGGATTTATGCCCTAAAGCCTCGTAATTAATAATTTATTTAATAATTAATAATAATTTTGATTATTTTATTTGCAATATAATATTATCCATTATATGAAAAATCTAAGGTTATTAGTGTAATCTTGAACAGTATGTGGTTGACATACGAGAGGATCATGTTCAAGAAATAACCTAAAGGGTTATAGTATATAGATAAGGTTGGGTGTCTTATCTTGGTACCACTATTGATACGACCCACTTTGTAATAGTTACAAATGATTTGATCCAAATCATTCATGTGGAGACATGTGAGTAGGGGTATCTTATACAATGAGTTTGTATAAGACTGGACCAGGAAATATTTAATCTCTCTTTATAATCCGTTAATTGAGAAGATTAATATTTCATCAGGATGATCATATGCGACTCGATCTTAATCTTGAGTGAGTTATGAACTCTTGCCTGTGAGGGCTTGTCCTTTGATTTGCATGGGTGATAGTGGCTTTTATGGCCGATTCAATATGCTTGCCATTTTGGAGACTTGACCAAATAGAGAGCTGGGAACATAATCTCACAAGATGGAATTCACTCCTTTCCATATAGAGTAAGTAGATGAGTAGTTCCCTTAAGTGCTGATTTCGGGACTTGAACAATGGGCCCCACCCTCTCATTGGCCCGAGAGGGACTTAGTTTATAATTAGATTATAAACAAATTGTTCATTAGAGAGAATCAGTGGTACTTAAGCTGCAATATGTAATTATAGGGGTAAAACGGACTTTTGACCCAGCTGTAATTACGAATAACTCGTGAAGGATCGACTTGCATGTAATGATTATATCTATGGACACAACTTATCATACAGTGCATAAGAGTGCAACTCTAGGTCTACAGTGGAATGACCTATAGTTAATGAATGAAAATTAATTAATTAAACTCTTTAATTAATTAATTTTGTATCATTGGAGCTTATAATCTGTAGGTCCATAAGGTCCCTTTGCTAGCTCATAGTAACACTAAAAGATCAATTTAGTTGAAAGAAAATTTTGAAATGTTCAAATTAATATTAATTTGAAGTGTTCAAATTAATATCTAATATAAAAGAGGAAAATATATTTATTGTATTTGATACATTAAATATTAAAATTTGAAATGTTCAAATTTAATATTTAATTTGAAGTGTTCAAATTAATATTTAATATATTAGATATTGATAGGACCAAAATAGTTCTATATTTTCATACTTAAATCATGTTAGGTTGGAGGTTTTAATATAATTAATTGATCATTTTGTAGGGATTTGAGCATAAGGCACATTCCGAGAGATTCTACGTTGAATCACGATTCCAATGCATTAATTCGGAGGTCATTCGGACGCCTGAGCGAAAAGTTAGAGCAAAAATAAGCAGTGCTGAGCGCTGGGTAGCGTCTAGACGCTGTCCAGAGCGTCTAGACGCTATCGGCAGTTCCCTGAAGCCTCCCTCAACGCTGCGGAGAGCCACTGTGACACTGGGAGCGTCTAGACGCTCCGACAGCGTCTAGACGCTCCGTCGATTCCTATATATAGATTTTTTCATGTTCTAGGTCATTTGTCTCCGATTTTCAGCCGTCATGAGACCAATTTAGGCTTTCTCCTCTCTGTTTTTCAGTAGTTTAGGATAGATTAGGAGTTTTTCATCAAACCTTGGTGTCGGGCTACATCGTTTCGATGGATTGCTATACTTTTATTGCCGTTTTGGGGTTGTAAATACGGTATTATGCATTTTATTGTGAGATTTGGTTGTTAATTTCAATTTCCAACACTGTTTTATGGCTTGCAAATTCTTGTGCTTATTCCTAGTTATTTCTACTTTGATTGAACTGAAAAATCAATTAATTTAGAGATTTCTTAGCTATGCTAGATGTATTCGTAGGGGTCCTTGGTCTCTAGCTTAATTTGAGTAGTAAATAGGCCGGTAGCCACGTCGGTTAAATTAAGTAGAATTGCTTAAATACGAGTACATGGTAGGCCTTAGAATTGTTAGCGCGGGCTTAGTTAATTTAGATTGACCAGTCTTAATTAATTAACTCGTTTCGGCTTATCCCTTGAGTGTAATGCGTTTAATTAATTCTTTTGGTATTGGTCGTGCCAAATTAGTTGATTAAATTAGAACCAATTAAGCGTTTGTAAATTGGTTTAATTAAGGGAGGCTCCTACGGTGTCCCGAGGAGTTCAGCCGGTCTTAAAACATAGGAAATTGCCTGTTAGGTTAGTTTCAATGATCGATAATTTGCATAACTACCTATTTACCCCTGATTCGGTGCCCAAGGTGAGATCTTTATTTTTGCTACTCTTTGTTTAGTCCTTCTGTCTCTATTTTATCCCTAACTCCCCCCTAGTTCGTGTCAGTCTGTGTCATTAAGAAAACCAATTAATTGAAACCAATTTATTGGTTCCCTGTGGTTCGACCCGGTCCACTATTAATTACTACAAGTAGTTAATTTTAGATCGGTATTATAAATTGTATTTGATTGAGCCCTCGACAAGCTCACTTCAAATTGGCGCCGTTGCTGGGAAACCGCCAATTAAATTGATTTCTTGATTTTGGTTTTCTTATTTCAATAAAAAAAAAATCTATACCTTTTTTCTTTTTATGGCTAATAATTTCTGGAATTTTAGTGGAGCTGCTCTACACGATGAAGAGGTTAGTGATTTAAAATTTGAAATTTCTAAATTAGCCTTTTCAGTTTCTTTATTGCTTGAGAAGCAGGAGTAAACATGGCATGCCTCTAGTCTTGGAAGAGTTCCAGACCAGCACGACACGAGCCACGATCCTCACGGTCCTGAGTGGGATCGATCATATGGATACCAAGAGGAGCAGCAAAACCCGAACCCCGAATCTTTAGTTTCAGGTATGTCTTTAGAGGATTTAATTAATCAAATTGCTATTAATAATCTCCAAATTCAGCACAACAATCTCCAATTTCGAGAGGAGATGACTAGGATACAGGGTGACTCCGTCATTCAACTAGCTGATTCAGTGGAGAGCATTCAAGAGCAACCGCCTATAGACATCCCTGAGGTACGAGAATCTGATTTGGTTGGCTTAGAGCTCAACAATGAAGTTTGTTTGCCATATGAAGAACAGGTTTGTGAAGCTGAGGAAACCATGCTTCAATGCGACGAAGTCCAGGTGATAGAGTTGGAGGCCGAAAGGCCTGCGTCTGTTCTCTACCTTGATTCCCCCTTCTTTTGTGTATGTTCCTCTAGTTCTCACGAGTCAGAGTCAGTTTCTTTTGATTTTTCTTGTTTTTCTTTTTCAGAGTCGAAAAATCCCAAAAAGACCTGCATTTCTGGAGCCCATCAAATGTTGAAGAGATTGCTTAGTGTAGTGGGCTTTGTAGATTCGAGGAAGAAAGGGCCGAAGAAATGGGAGAATTTTTATGTGCCCTGACGCGTGCCACACGGCAAGTCGAGCAATCGACTATAAAAATTTGCGCTTCCTGGAGGGCAGCCAGCCTTGAAAATTTAGTTGCTTTCTTTTATTGCTTTCTGTTTTTGTTTTTCCTAGCTTAGCCTGTTTTACTTTATTTTGTAGGTAACAAATTGACCTTTGAGCAAAGGAATTATCATTCTTGGAGATTTTCGCCGTGCCACCACCCACCTACGTGCTGAGTTTTCATGGGAGGTTTTCTATTCCCCTTTCTTTTTGTCCTTTAATTTTCATTGATTTTTGTAAATTGAGGACAATGTAGAATTTAGGTTGGGGGTTATTATTGTGCTTTGATGATGTGTTTAGCATGATTGGTTGAGTCCTTGAGCACCTTAGCTCAGACTTATCTTTAGGTTTGATAGTTGCTCTTATATGTTGTCCTTGAGCACCTGATCTCGGACGGTTGATCAATTATGTTAAACATGATTCTTGTGTGAATTTTTTATTTTTTTTAAAAATTTTGTATGTATTATGAGCTTGCATGCTTGATGATGTGTTTGCTTGTTGCATGATGAGGACAATTGATGACATGCATGGTATGTTGCTGTAATCGCATTAGCTGAAGTATATGAATGTTATCCTGCTTTGAGTCTTTTTGTGCCTAACTCTCAAAATTTTCTAGTCTTTCCTGCACAATCTGAACACGTTAGCCTTTCCTTTAGTAGTCTTGAAGGCTTAGGGTGGGATTATAGAGCTTGTATGTCTATTGTCACCCCGACAGGTGTAGGGCTAGTTGTTGAGTGGAAAGATTGATAGCTTGTAATGCGTTGCTTAGGAGAAGTAAAAATGTGATTTGCCTAGAAAAAGAAAGAAAGAAAGAAGGAAAGTGTGCTTGAAAAGAAGATCATTCTTGAAAAAAAAAAAGGAAAGAAAAAGAAGAAAATAAAGTGAGCTTGTAATGAGTTTGGTGAATCAAGGGGTAAAAAGAGCTACCCCTGTTGTGATCAGTTAGGCCATCCATTGAGTGAGTGCTCTAGATACGAGTCCCTGCGACAGGTGTGTGAAAGCTAGTGCCCTTTGGTTTTTAAAGTGATACAAGTTTATCCCGCGGGTTTGAGTTCATGCACTTAGTAACCTATTACTTGTTTGATGGTTTGGAAGCTTGGTAGCTAGTCCTAGTGCTAGTGTAGGGGGAAGATGGATTGAGAGCCTTATAAACCTTCTCCGGGCTTATAGAGACTACTTTACGAGGCCACCCACACACGTGGGAAAAATAGAAAGAGTTTTTTAAAAGTGTCTCAAAACATGGATAGTGTATGTCTGCTTCTCTTTTGTGGTTATTGTGATATTCCTAAGTATTGAAATTAGAGTCTCGTGCATGCAATCATTGATTCATATCTTTATTATTTTTGTTTGGGTCTTTCTCGAGGACTAGCAAGATTTAGGTTGGGGGTTATTTGATAGGACCAAAATAGTTCTATATTTTCATACTTAAATCATGTTAGGTTGGAGGTTTTAATGTAATTAATTGATCATTTTGTAGGGATTTTAGCATAAGGCACGTTTCGAGAGATTCTACATTGAATCACGATTCCAATGCATCAAACCGGAGGTCATTCGGACGCCTGAGCGAAAAGTTAGAGCAAACATAAGAAGTGCTGCGCGCTGGGTAGCGTCTAGACGCTGTCCAGAGCGTCTAGACGCTCCGTCGATTCCTATATATAGATTTTTTCATGTTCTAGGTCATTTGTCTCCGATTTTCAGCCGTCATGAGACCAATTTAGGCTTTCTCCTCTCTATTTTTTAGTAGTTTAGGATAGATTAGGAGTTTTTCATCAAACCTTGGTGTCGGGCTACATCGTTTCGATGGATTGCTAGACTTTTGTCTCCGTTTTGGGGTTGTAAATATGGTATTATGCATTTTATTGTGAGATTTGGTTGTTAATTTCAATTTCCAACACTGTTTTATGGCTTGCAAATTCTTGTGCTTATTCCTAGTTATTTCTACTTTGGTTGAACTAACAAATCAATTAATTTAGAGATTTCTTAGCTATGGTCCTGTGTTCAAGTCATAGCCAGGAAGACTTTGTGGAAGAGATAAAGATCCGCCAAAAGAATCTCCATATTTGGAAGATATTTATTGCTTAACCCTTGTATTTTAGTTTAATTCTAAATAAATCAAAGACGATTCCTATGCTTCCGCTATGGGTTTAATTCGATTATTCCCTTAAAAAACATACAGCATGCTTCACACATTCAAATAGACTCATCAGGTAGAATTCTACTTACCTAGAGTGTTCCTAAAAATATTCCGAGGATTCCTAAATGATAGTATGCATAAATGTGCTATTTTTAGTCTTAGTTTTTGGCTAGTTTTGCTATGATTTTGTATGCTTTCATGTATTTTTATGTTTATTTCTTAGAAACTAAGCATTTGGAGCAAAACTGAAAAATTGGGAGATAACTAGACAAATTTGAGCAACTTACGGCTATATTTGAATATTCAAGTGTTGAAGAAGAAGAACAAGGCATTTGGACCCGAAGGCATAGCATTGCAATGCTCCTTATAGTGTTGCAACGCCATTTGAGAAGCCTTTCAACCTTGAAGAACCGCAGGCATAGCGTTGCAACGCTACTCAAACATATTTTTCTTCTTTATAAAATTCGAAGGGACCGCGTTGCAACGCTGTCTCGACATTATAAAAAGGAAGTTTGTATTTGGAGCAAAGGGAGCCGTTTTGGAGAGACCTAAATGCTAATTTTGATAGAAGTATTGTTTGAGAGATCTAGAGAGCACATTAGAGAGCTAAGGAGGACACTCAAGGCTCAGGATTGCAGGACATCACGTCGGGAATGAGTGTTGGCACGCGTTGTCATGTTTTTCTCTTTTCCCTTTCTTTTGCATTCTTAAATTTAGGATTTAATGGACTACAACTGCATGTATTTGAGTATATTAGACTTGTAGTTAATTGCACGATTGTATAAAACTATGTTTGATTGTTTGAATGTGATTGTAACGTTTTTTATGCATCTTGATTTAATTTTCTAAGCTCCCGGCCATAGCTTTGTATGTTGAGTTAAATTTAGCTTGAGAAAGTAAATTTAACTAAGAACTTAGATGCATAACTAGGATTAATCTATTGCATGAGAATGAATAAGTTAATACTATAAGTTATTATGAGAATTTCATAATGCCATGCATAGTTGTAAAAATAGACCGAAGGGTTGATTTACCTCTTGCATGAGTTCAATTGGGCTTGAGATAGTCAATTGAATATTTTAGTAATTCTTAACTTGGAACTGTTGCATGCTTCACAATTCAGTAGTCAATTTCATAGTCAGGCTTCACGAATAGCAATTAATGAATGTCTCTCTAAAATTGGACTCCAATCATGTATATAATAGAATAAGTTTTATGTTTTTATCTAAAAAAACCAATTCAAAGTTACTTTTCTCTAAATAAAATTAGGCATAAGTATCTATGGTACTTAATTAAATTTAAGAAACCCAATCCCTGTGGATGACCTTGGCCACTATTATTGCAAAATACTTAGAGGTTTGGTTTTTTAAATGTAATCTTGATAGGACCTTCGACAAGTCATCTATCAGGCGCGACGGAGGTGTGAGAGATCTAGCGAACGAGCGACTGGCAGAAGGAGGCGACAATAGATCGAGCACTGGCAAATGTGATATGGGTGACAGCAACTGCAATGGGCGAATTTGATGCTCGTGTGGCTGCAGGCATTCGGTGATGGGAGCATGCAATGACTGGGATGCGGTCGATAAGGCGTGTGGTGACTTGTGGCAGATTGGAGGGATGGAAGGGAGCTGCAATTGACGAGGCGGGAAGAGGAAAAAGAAGAACATAAAGAACAAGGGGAATGAGTGATGTCGAGGAGGGAGGGGAGTGGGAAAGAAAAAAAAATTATTTTCCTTGTTTTTATTTACCTTTTCCAAATTCTAACAATGCCCTCAAACCTACTAATAACTCAATCCTTTTTTGCCCTCCAAAGTGCCCAAATTTACAATAAACCAAAATTAACTAAAAAAAAGTTAATTCAGTTAAAAAATGTTGGGTGTTATAATAGGGGATAGGCCTCTCTATTAAACAAAAGGCAGAGAAGCTACTAAAGAGATATGTCTCTCTATTAAATAAAAAATAAAAGCTGCATAGAAAAAAAATAACAGAACGATTCAAAATATCCAAAAAGAAGCAGATCGTGGAGGCCTATCTAAAAAATAGAAGCTAAAACAGAGGGGCTGAGGCCAACCAGTCCAGGTCATTATTTTTCCCTTGACTCTCTCTCCATTGCCTATTTTTTCTTCTCCTCTCACAATATCTGCCTGAAATGAAGTTACAGTTGTTCAGAAAAATGCATACGAAAAGCAGAAAGCTACGAGGCTACTAGATAGCCAAGAATTTCCTTCTAAGGGAGAACTTGTAGCTACACGGCTACTAGATGGCCAAAATTTTCTCCTACTGGAGATCGGGAAGTCCAAAATAATCCCTACGGAGTTTGATGAAAATCCCACTTAAATTTGAGGGTGCCCTCGAATTTACATATCCAAGAAAGATCGAAATGTTCCCTACATGGTCGGACAACAATCTTGGGGAGATCCAAGGCGAACCTTCGAGCCCTTAAATTTTCTCTAGGATATGGATGAACACACTATCCAGAGGAGAATCTTACCTACCAGGAAAGATCAACCTACGAGGTTAGATGATAATCCTGGCGATGATCTGAGACGCGAAATAAGCGCCACAGAACCCTAAAATTTTTACGAAAAAATGGAGAAACCGGCACTCTAAGAAGGATGAAATATCCCCATGGCGATAAACAACTATAATAGAGAGAATTCGAGGCAAACCTCAAAATGTCACAAATGACTTCAAAATTTAATAGGTTACTTCCAAGTCAAGCTCTATGCAATTACTTCACACTCTAATCTTGAATCCTAACTAGGGAGTGAAGGCTAATGTTATGGGTGAAATTGGACCAACAAGAGTAGGCCGAGTGAAAGGCTATTATAAAGGGCCAAATGAGGAAAAGAAACCCAATACGAAGTCAAAACGGGCCAAAATTGAAAGAGGACTTGCCCAGTACGTGAAAGGAAGAAAGGGCCAAGGCCGACCACATGGCAAGGCCCTCCTTTTGGCCTTGCCTTGGTCCCTCATTGTTCGTGTACCCCCAGTCTAGCCCTGTTCGGTCATTTTGTTCCCAATTGAAGACGAAAACCCTAATTAGGAAGGTATTTAAGCTATTTCTAGAGGGAAGGGCAAGATAAGTTAATTCCAGCCTCTAAAACTCTCCGAGAACTCCTTAATTCTCTCTATAGACTCTCTCTGACTTAAGCATCGGAGCCTGTGTGGCCTACACCACACTAGTGTCTAGGTTTTTTTTTTAAGGAAATAATCGAATTAAACCCACAGCGGAAGCGATGAAATCGACTTTGATTTTATTTTAGAATTAAAATATAAACTTAAGGTTAAACATAAACCATACCTTAAAAATAATATGGAGAATATTCTGGCAGGTCTTTTTCTCCTTGTACTCCAACTCCAATGAGGTTTAACTCCAAGACTTCCACAAAGTCTTCCTTGCTAAATGATCAAAGAGGTTTGTGGGAACATTCTTGAAAATAAAGAGAGGGAATGAGAGGAGAATTTCAAGAGTTCTTTTCTCTTGTGAAGAATGCACACAATGGCTCACCCCTAGGGTTCTATTTATAGTAGTTTAGGAAAAATAATTAAATAATATATTTTAATATCTGATATATGTCGCCACGTACCTGTGACGCGGAGCAGCCGACATCCTCCAAAAAGGAGGTTTTAAAAAGGAGTCGCTACCAATCTTTTTTATGGTGTGCTTGGGCACCAAAATAAGACAAAACAACTTTTTTTTGAAAAAAAGAGAAAAAAAAAGATATGCAAAAACCAAATTTGGGCTCGGAAGTTATTTGTGTATGGGGAAGGTGTTAGCACCCTACAACACCCATTTAAAACGGTGACCAAATTTTAATCTTGAATTGAAAAAGATTTTAAAAGAAAAAGCTCACTTAGGGAACAAAAGATTTTTAAAAACAATGTCTTATTTTACCTCTCATTCCTCCAATATTTGAAGTTATGATCCCATAAAATAAGTAGATAAATATCCATCAATTTCACTATATTAGAAATATTTTCAAAAAAACTTAGGAAAAATTCTCTACCTCGAGAGTATGAGAAATTTTACAATTTCTCAACTCTGTCATAGAATAGCCTTTTATAAAAGAAAGTTTTTTTTAAAAAAAAAAATAAAAATAATTTTTTTTTAATTAAATGCATTTTTTCTTGAGACCAAAACCTCAGACTCCCAAAGATAATGATCCCTCACCTCAAGAATTCTAGAAAATCGGACTCCCAAATATTTCTAGATTCCATCGTAGGAATTTTTAGGAAAAACGGCCTTGAAAAACCACTTTTTTTAGAAAGATATTACAAAAGGCTTTAGAAATAGCACTTTGGTTATAAAACTTTTATAAACTCAAAAAGAGCAATGTTAAAGATTTGGAAATAATTTTTATAGAAAAGGGAATAGAATTAAAAAGAGATTGGAAAACATTAGGAATAACCAAGAAAATCGTAATTAAGCACAACAAATAAAGACAATTTAAATATAAATTAAGCTAGCATAATAAATTAATCATAGCAAATAAGCAAACAAGCATGTTAACATATTTTTTTTAAAAAAAAAACATGTTGGAATCGATCTTAGACTTCCAAAGAATCGATTTCTCACCTTAGGAAAACTAGAAAATTGGATTCCCAAACATTTAGATTCCGTCGTAGGAAATTTTTTTCAAAAAGGTAAATTGACTAAAAAGATTAGTACAATACACCTTATAACGCAACATACACATAAAAAAAATAACAACGTGGTAAACATGCTAATATAAATAATGATAATTAGAAAGTAACATCTAAATTAAAGCAAATGAGACAAGCAAATAATACATCAATCTTGGATAAATAAGAAAAAAGAGACAAGTAGATAATTAAAAAGCAAATCAAAATAAATCAAACAAAAAGTACAAAAATTTAAAAAAAAAAATGAAAATCATACCATGTCTAGTGCATTGTGCTTGATGTGACAACACAAACAAAAAAAGAACTTGATTTGAAAATCTTCACGCAATCCAACATACATACATATATAATAATAATAATAATAATAAAAGGCTTGTCAAGCTCCAAGGATATGCACATCTAAAAAATACATTATTATAATAATAATAATAAAAAGTAAAACTAATGAATAAAATTAAAACAAAACAAAAGTTCTCCTTTTTTTAACCACACACCACTCTCTTTTTTTTGAAACTCTCCTACTTTCATTTGTTTTTCTCTCTTCTCTCAAAACTCCCTTATTTTCTTTTCTTCTTCAAATCCTCTCTCACCATTGTTCTATTTTTTTTTTCTAATCAGAACAAGAGTCTCTCATTCACAAGTATGTAGACAACTTTTTTTTTTAATTTTACAACGTTGCTTTTTTTTTTTTGTTCTTTTTGTTTTCATTTTTTTTAGTACCAAACTTAAGAGCCAAGAAGGAGAAGACATGGAAAAAAAAATGGTAGATAGGTAGGGAAGATGAACCATAAAAATAAAGAAAACTCAGTGGCATCAAACAAAAGATCTAAGGCATAATGTAAAACAAAGATAGATAAAGATTCACATTGTAATAAAATTAAGAGGAGAAAAGAAACAATAAAAGTAAAAGTAAAAACTCTTAATACTCTTACTCAACTACTGTTTTTTAGGGCATGTCGAGATAGAGACGAAGATCTAGAAGTTGAGAACAAGAACAACCGACTAGCTTGTTGTTTGAGGCACGGATCCTTGGGACAAAACCCTACCAAAATGCAACCTCCAACTAAGTTAGGGTTTTTTTGTGTTATGGACTTTTGTTGGCTTTGAATGAAAGCTCACTTTTTTTTTCTACCTCTCAATGCATGTGTGTGGTTGTGATATGTGTTTGGATGTGTATATGGATATGGGGCTTGTAGGGTTTTTTTTTTTTAGAAGATGGATGTAGTGGTGTGTTGTGTTATGGATGAGAGAAAAGAAAGATTGAGAAAAGAAGAGCTTCTTCTAGGTTTTTTTTTTTGGTGTATGGATGGAGATCCTCCTCTTTGAAGAAGGGAAAGAGAGGTATAAAAATCCCAAAACAACTTCCTTTTTTGTGTATTAACCCAATGAACAAGCTTTTGCAATTTGAAAATATGCCAAAAGGAACTTAGCACCAAAAAGGACCAACAACTTTTGGTCAAGCAAAACAAAATACCAAACTTACTCATTTAACCAAACTTTGTTTTTATCCAAAAGTTTATGGCTTTTCCAACTTAAAAGAAATAAATAAATATAGGTTAAAATACCATTTTGGTCCCTGTACTTTGGGCTGTGTTCCATTTTAGTCCCTGTACTTTCAAATGTCCAATTTTAGTCCCTGTACTTTCAATAAAGCTCAAAAATGGTCCATGCCGTTATAATGGAGTTAGTCCAACGTTAAAATGGTTTTTCTCTCTCCTTTCTCTCTCTCCTTTTAACTCTCTCTTTTATTTTTTGCTCTTGTTTTTCAGAATCCATGAAATTTTAAGAGAAACCATCAAATTACTCTTCACAGCAACACCAACTTCTCCTAAATCACTCTCACTTTCATTCTCCCTCTTTCTTTCTTAATGTTTGCCCACTCCCAATTTTCCAATCTCTTCCTCCCTAATCCTTTGCCCTTCAATTTGCTTCATTCTTCTTCTCCCTCATCTTCTTCTTCCACTCCACCTCAACCGTCATCTACATCACCACCTCCATTTACGCCAATCGCGAACTCTCTTTTCGACAATTGATCGCTGTCACGCCTAATGTTAGTAAGTGGCATGTCGTCACCTTCATCTGTCTTCTCGTGAATTTCTTCACCTTCAATTTTGTTGCTCTTTCCGCGATTAAGGAGCTGCTTCAGGGGAAAATGGAGACGACTTCAATTATTATGATTTTGATCAATTTTCCTTTTAGAGTGATTTTGTTTGTTTTTCATTATGTGGTGGTTGTTGAATCGGCGTTGGTGCGATATGGAATTTTGGAGAGAAGAGGAGAAACCCAAAAGAAAGTTGAGAGAATGAGAGAGAAAAAGCTGAGGAAAGTAAAAAATAAATTCTTTTTTTAACGTTGGACTAACTCCATTATAACGGCAGGGACCATTTTTGAGCTTTATTGAAAGTACAGGGACTAAAATTGGACATTTGAAAGTACAGGGACTAAAATGGAACACAGCCCAAAGTACAGGGACCAAAATGGTATTTTAACCATAAATATATAAATAAAAGGCATAAAAAAGAAAAATTAACAAATAACAGACAAATATCAAAGTGGAGACATTCCAATAATGAGAAAATTTAATAATAAAAAAAAACTAGCAATCAATTTTATAAAAGGAAGCCGGGCAAAAATAGGTGGCTACAATATATTAACATATATTTATCTAACCCGTTTGAATCTTATTTAAACATTTCTAAAATCTCCTACGACAATTGTTTCCTTATTTGAATCTAATTCAAATTTAATAAATATATTTTCTTTAATGTATCTTAATACATTAATAATTTCTTTGATATTTAATGTATCATATACAATAAATATGTTTTCCCTCATTTAATATATCAAATATATTAAATTTTAATTTGAACATTTCAAAAATTTCTCTCAACGAAATTTAAACCTATTTGTTCATATGAGCTAGCAAGGGGACCTTATGGACATACAGATAATTATAAGCTTCAATGATACAAAATTAATTAATTAAACTCTTTAATCAATTAATTTTCATTCATTAACTCTATTTCACTCCACTATAGACCTAGAGTTGCACTCTTATGCACTGTAGGACAAGTCCATGGATATAACCACTACATGCAAGTCGATCATTCACGAGTTGTTCGTAATTACAGCAAGGTCAAAAGTCCGTTTTACCACTGTAATTACATCTTGCACCTTAAGTACCACTGATCCTCTCTAATAAACGATTTGTTTATGATCAAATCATAAACTAAGTCCCTCTCGGGCCAGTGAGAGGGTGTGACCCTATTGTTTAAGTCCCGAAATCAACACTTAAGGGAAATACTCATCTACTTACCCTATTTGGGAAGGAATGAATTCCATCTTGTACGATTATGTTCCTAGGTCCCTATTTGGTCAAGTCTCCAAAATGGTAGGATTATTGAATCGGCTACAAAAGCCACTCTCACCCATGCAAATCAAGGGACTAGGCAGAAGTTCATAACTCATTCAGGATTAAGATCAAGTCACATATGATCATCCTGATGAAATATTAATCTTCTCAATTAACGGATTTATAAAGAGAGATTAAATATTTAGTGGTCCAGTCTTGTACAAACTCATTGTATAAGATACCCTCAATCACATGTCTCCACATGAACGATTTGGATCAAATCATTTGTAAAAGTGGGTCGTATCAATAGTGTTACCAGGATAAGACACCCAACTTTATCCATATATTATGACCCTTTAGGTTATTTCTTGAACATGATCATCACGTATGTCAACCACATACTATTCAAGATTACACTAATAACCTTGGATTTTTTATATAATGGATAATATTATATTGTAAATAAAATAAATAAAATAATTATTAATTATTAAATAAATCATTAATTACGAGGCTTTAAGGCATAAATCCTAACATTTCTTGTCTTGCAGGCTGCGTTCTTCCCCCAAGAATACAAATTCACCATCGTTGTCAAGTGGAGGTCATGTGAGATTTCTCCTATCCAAAATTTGGCAACAACATTTATAAAACATACAAACTCTAAATCGTTAAATAATAAAAATTGACATTTAATTTTGATGGATTTTTTTACAAAAAGGATTAAATTGTCACAAATTTGAAACTATAGAGACTAAATTGTTACGTACTAAAGTTCAAAAACTAAATTGTTATAAAAAAATTAAAAGTACAGAGACTAAATTGTTACAAATCAAAGTTAATGGATTAAATTATTACCTCCATGAAAGTTCACAGACCAAAAGTGAATTTTAACCAAATTTCTTTAGCTAAGTTTGGAGGATTCTTGCAAGTGGAGGAAGACAAAGTCGATCAAGCCGAACAAGTGAGGAGAGGCTAGTATGAGGTTCTTCTTTAGCATGGGGTCTTTGATGGGGTGCTAATTAACCCTAGAAGAGATTGGAGGATGTGTATCCTCGATGATCGAGGTCAAATGTGTTGGGATTTATGCCCTAAAGCCTCGTAATTAATAATTTATTTAATAATGAATAATAATTTTGATTATTTTATTTGCAATATAATATTATCCATTATATGAAAAATCTAAGGTTATTAGTGTAATCTTGAACAGTATGTAGTTGACATACGAGAGGATCATGTTCAAGAAATAACCTAAAGGGTCATAGTATATGGATAAGGTTGGGTGCCTTATCCTAGTAATACTATTGATACGACTCACTTTGTAATAATTACAAATGATTTGATCCAAATCATTCATGTGGAGACATGTGAGTGGGGGTATCTTATACAATGAGTTTGTATAAGACTGGACCACGAAATATTTAATCTCTCTTTATAAATCCGTTAATTGAGAAGATTAATATTTCATCAGGATGATCATATGCAACTCGATCTTAATCCTGAGTGAGCTATGAACTCCTGCCTGTGAGGGCTTGTCCTTTGATTTGCATGGGTGAGAGTGGCTATTGTAGTCGATTCAATATGCCTACCATTTTGGGGACTTGACCAAATAGGGAGCTGGAAACATAATCTCACAAGATGGAATTTACTCCTTCCCATATAGGGTAAGTAGATGAGTAGTTCCCTTAAGTGCTGATTTCGGGACTTGAACAATGGGGCCCACCCTCTCATTGGCCCGAGAGGGACTTAGTTTATAATTAGATTATAAACATATTGTTCATTAGAGAATCAGTGGTACTTAAGGTGCAAATGTAATTATAGGGGTAAAACGAACTTTTGACCCAGCTGTAATTACGAACAACTCGTGAAGGATCGACTTGCATGTAATGATTATATCTATGGACACAACTTGTCCTACAGTGCATAAGAGTGCAACTCTAGGTCTATAGTGGAGTGACCTATAGTTAATGAATGAAAATTAATTAATTAAAGAGTTTAATTAATTAATTTTGTATCATTGGAACTTATAATCTGTAGGTTCATAAGGTCCCCTTGCTAGCTCATAGTAACACTAAAAGATCAATTTAGTTGAAATTTTTTTTTGAAATGTTCAAATTAATATTTAATTTGAAGTGTTCAAATTAATATTTAATATATTATATATATTAAATAAAAGAGGAAAATATATTTATTGTATTTGATACATTAAATATTAAAATAATGAATGTATATTAGATACATTAAATAAAAGATATTTATTAAATTTGAATTGGATTCAAATTAGGACATAAATGTCGTAGAAGAATTTTAAACGGTTTGAATAAGATTCAAATTGGTTAGATAAATATATTTTAATATATTAGATATTAAAATATATTATTTAATTATTTTCCCTAGACCACTATAAATAGGACCCTAGGGGTGAGCCATTGTGCATTCTTCACAACACACATCTCCTCAATAGAGAGAATTAGAGAATTCTCTCTAGACCTCTTCCTCTCCAATCCCTTAGGGATTTTCTTTCAAAAGGCTCCCACAAGCCTTGGTCCTGTGTTCGAGTCATAGCCAGGAAGACTTTGTGGAAGAGATAAAGATCCGCCAGAAGAATCTCCATATTTGGAAGGTATTTATTGTTTAACCCTTGTATTTTAGTTTAATTCTAAATAAATCAAAGACGATTCCTATGCTTCCGCTATGGGTTTAATTATTCCCTTCAAAATGTTGTATCATTCTTTGAAGGTTGGAGGTGAGATTGTTAGGATTTAATGCCCTAAAACCTGGTAACTTGTAAATGTTATAAATAAAATAATTGTTTTGATTATTTATTATCAAGCCATTTTATGAAAATTCTATCTATTGACCAATATGTATTTGTAATACATGAGTATCCGGTTCAAGAAATAACTTAAAGAGTTTACAATATAAGGTTAAGGTTGGGGTGTTCTATTTTGAGGTACCTGTTAATATGACCTTCTTGGGAAAAATTATAAATGTTTTGATTCTAATCGTTCATGCAGAGACATGTGAGTAAGGGTATTATATATAGAGAGTTTGGATAAAATTGGGCTGCTAAATTTTTAAACTTTCATTGTAAATTTGTTAAAAAAAAAAACTAAACATTTCACAAGGTGATGATATGCAACTAGATCTTAAATTTTAGGAAAATTATGAACGTCAGCCTGTGGGGACACGTCTTCCGATCTATAATGGGTGAGAATGACTTGAATAAACTATTGTTTTGGGGACATAACCATATCGGGGTGTTGGAAACATAATGTCACAAAATGAAATTGAATCCTACCCTTATAGAAAAAGTAGACTAGTAGTTCTCTTTAGTGCATATTTTAAAGACTTTGAACAATAGGACCCACACTCTTACTAATTAGAGAGGGACTTAATTAGTGATAAAATCATAAATATAAATTGTTCACTAGAGTATCAATGGTACTTAAGGTATAAAATATAATTGTAAGGATAAAACAAACCGTTGGCCTAATTTTAATTATGAACTACTCTTGACGGGTCAACTTGTTTGTATTCAATTCATGGACATAATTTGTGTTATAATGCATATGAGTGCAACTCTAAGTGTATAGTGAAATAAATTTAAGTTAGTGAATGATAATTAGTTAATTAAAGAGTTTAATTAAATTTTTTATATCATTTTTTTTACGATGAATTGATTAATTTTGTATCATTAGAGTTTATAATTTGTAGATCCATAGACTTCCTTTACTAGCTCACAAATTCATTAATGAATCAATTATATTGAAAAAAAAAATAAAAATTTGAATGGTTCAAAATTTTATATTAAAACATTAAAAACTAGGAGTCAGACAAATACTCAAGTTGTGGTCAGAACCTCCTCTCCCTAATAACGCCGAGCGATCATCTCTTTTATCAATAGCTCCGTATTAATAAAAATCTTCATCACTGCAAATGGTTCTAACCCTCTAGATTTTAACTTCCTAATAAACAACTTCAGCCTTCAACCTAATTACCATCTCAATTAAGTAAAATAAATTATCTTAAAAAATCTTCATTTAAATGGTCAATTTTCAATTGATGAATCTCTATTTAAAGAGAAAATTCTTAAACCTCAACAAAATAATATTCCATATGCATGCCAAGTTAAGAAAATTATCCAAAAATATAGTTCAAATGTTCAACCATACCCATATGGTTCAAAGTTGAAATATATCAAACATCCAAGTCGTTAAACAATTTTTTTTTTTTTTTTTTAGTTTAAATATCATAAACTAGTCTTCAAATGGTTCATATATAAAGCATTTGGGGCTGGGGTGAGGATAGATTTTCCATCCCCTCTCTGTTTAGCTAATAGAGAAAATTTTCTAATTCCCATCTCACAATCTCTGTTCATCTAATAAAGAAAATTCTCCCCACTCCCTCTAAGGGGAAAATAATTCCCTAGCCACTTTATTCTTTTTCATACAAAAAGAGCAAGTAGAGTGCACTAATTAACATGTTCCTTGTATAGTTTTTCTCATATACAATGACTAATGATTGGTGTAATTAATTTCAATTACAGAAAGAAAAAGAGGGTATTTTCATTGGTTCAATAGCCTTGTTTTTACAAAATAGGGAAATATCAGGGAACTAAAGGCATGGGTTGGAGCCCAAAACCCAAATCATTTAGAGGGAGCTCTTTTACAACTTGTCCACCTAAAGATGTCATAGGAGAAAAGGATAGTTAAATTAAGGACTTTAGAGAGGAGATGTTAGAAATGAAAGAAAAAACCAATATTTTTACAACCTCTTAAAATTAACTATAAATTATTTTTTCTTTACAAATCTTTTGGATACGTGATAATTCATTTGTTTTACTTCTGTACAACATAAATCCGAGATGCAATAATCGCATTAAAATCAACATGACTGGAAGAAGGATTCTCCCATTGAATGAGTTCTCTAGTTGCCTCTCCAATCTCATCAATCTCCCTCATTAAACTGCTTAAGCAAAATGCCACAGCACTCAAACTCAAAATCAGTTCACTTTTACCATCTTTACTTTCACCTCCCTGATCAACAACCTCTACGGAGTGCTGTAAAAAAGAATCAATCAACTTTTCAAACTCGATTTCGTCTGTTTCAATCCTCTCTGGCTCTCCCATCTCAAGATCATCAGAATTTTCTTTCTTCTTTGCTTCCTTTTCAAGCACTCTAAGAGACTTCAACGAACTCAAATCTGCATAACATGTTACTGAGGCGTTCACCATTTCCTTAAATCTCTCAACGTCGCCCTCTAAATTTTCTGTAAGTTTTCTCCACGAATCCTCCGTTATTGATGCGTTCTGTTTAAGATTATTCATTGCATCAACGTTGAACGCGAAGAAATCCACCATTTTTGTCAAGGATTTGAACAGCTTTGCATAACTATTGCTGTGAAAGGGCAAAAACCAAAAGTGTGGTTCTACCTCAGCCTCATCGATCAGCTTCTTTAGCTCACTAACTTGAATTCTTAAAGCTATCTGACTTGATTTTAAATCCGCTACGCTCGATCGAAAACTCAACGAGTCCATGCATTTTTGAAGCGTTCGTAAACACGCAGTGAGTTGAAGTTTTGCCATTTTTGAAGCTCTAGTTGGCTGCAAAATGATATCTACCACGACTGAGACGAATATCCCGATAAAAGTTTCAATAGTCCTAGCAAAAGAAAATTCTCCTGGAGAACCGTAGTTTGTTCTTCCTAAAACTACAAGAGCTCCGACGACGGCGGCGACTCCGCCGGCCGAACCATACATTCTACTGTGCTGTAGAAAGCTGGTGAAAACGAACCAAGGGAGAAGACAAATAAGCCTTCCGACTAAAAAACCTTTGAAAAGAACAAAACTCAAAATTCCATACACAGATCCCAACATGGTTCCGTGAACTTTAACGTTGGCGACTTTGAATGTTGCCTCCCTGTCGGAAGCAATGCTTACAGCCACTGCCAAACTCGCCCAAAACCCATTTTCCTTGCAGTACATCAATCCCAAAAACACTGCAATCCCCAATGAAATTGCGAATTTGAGGGCTGGCATTAGCCATTGGTTGTTGATTGAGGAAACCCATATTTTCTTTTCTGTGTTGCTGAAATTTGCTTCTACTTGCTTTGATTCGTCTTCTAGCTTTGTTGGGGTTTTGATTTGGGATTTAGTCTGGAGGAGTTTCATGCAGAATATGAAGAAAAGATGGGGCAAATCTTGGTGATCTGTTGGCATAATCTGTATGGATTTGACGGTGTTGATTGTGTCGTTTATGTTGACCTCGGGAAAAGTCAGCGAATCAGACGGTGAACAAGCATTGGCTTGCTTTAAAGCAATGGCGATTTGCTTGTCCAAAGCATTTATATCATCTTTGAGGGATTGGCTTTGAACTTTTTCAATTGGGTATGAAGGAATTTTGGACAAAGCTAATTTCATTCCATTTAAGGTCATTTCTAAATCTTGTAGTCTCTGGCTAGTGCTCAACCATCCTAGCTTGCATATTTTGAATGGAAGCCTCTCCCATTGATTGCTTTCCTGTCATTTCAATTACTCAAAGAAAAATAAATAATGTTATATCTTTAGCTTTACTCATACAAACTTGGAAAAAAAAGGGTTGAGTTACATTTTTTTGTTTTATGCATCATTCTAGCTAATTTAAGTTTGATTCTCTACTTTCTTTTTAAAAAAGGTTAAATTACATGTTTAGAGAATGATTAAACACAACCATTGAAAGTTCAACCATTGAAAGTTGGATTCAAACCCATGACCTCTTGGTCATAAGCATATACTTTATGCCAATTGAATTATGCTCTTTTTGGCGATTTTGAAGAGATTTAATCAAATGATAGAAATGAAAATTCAACTAATTAATTAGAGATTAACATTATATTTTGACAAAAAATTATTATTAGAACTCTTTTTTTTTTTCTTTTTTTTCTTTTTTCAGTTGGGCAAACAAAGCTATTCTTAAATTAACATATTATAATTATTTACTACTTGGGGTAATTTATTTTAAAATGCACATTGGGGAAAAAAAAAGTTAACTGTTTACTTGGTAAAGTTCTATGGACTGGAGGAGTTTGGTTACTGAAGAAGACAATAGGCGAGCTTTAGATATGGACCCAGCGGCCACTGAGTCATCGTCAGTAAGGAGTGCCTTCACCATTAGGCTTAACCTCTCTACCATATTCTCCACCACTGCTTTGCTCTTCTCTTTCACCTTCACCATATAACAATTTTGTGTTTTATAGATTTTTCTTTTCTTAAAAAAAAAAAAAGAATTATAAGTATTACAAAAATCACTTCTTAAGAATAATATTCTAGACTTGACATATTTGCATTATGTATTAGATCTATCAACAAGGACTCGTCTATTTAGTTCGTTTAACAGTCAATTGATAATAGGGATTGATTAATTAGCCAACTAGAGCATATAACTTAACTGGTTGAAGCATATACCTTAGAACAAGAGATCAGGAGTTCGAATCTCCTACCCCACATGTGTACTTGAACTAAAAAAATAGTGATTAATTAATTAGAATGTAAAACAATCATCCAAATTTTGACCTTTTTCATTTATTTTATTATTTTATTTAGCGTTCAACAACATGTGAAAGTATGAGATTCGAACCTCTAACCTTTTAATGGAGTATATATGTCTTAATCAGTTGAGTTAGGATTTTGTAAGCGTAATAATTTAGATGATAATAACATTTCACCTTCGTGAAATTTTTTACAATTTGATTAATTCTATAAAGTTTAAACTATAAGTACTATATTGTTACATATTAAAATTTAACCACTAAATTGTTACAAATTTAAAAGTATAGAGACTAGATTGGTATATATTAAAGTTTAGGAATTAAATAGTTATTTTAATTAAAGTGCAGAGACCAAAAGTGTTTTTACATGAAAGCAAACTACATTTTTCTCTCGATCATTTACCTTTATTAGTTACGAGTTAATAAAAAGAAAAGGAAATCATTTTTTACCCCTAATTGGGTAAGTGGTATAAATTTCACTCTAAGTTTTCTATTTTATCCTATAAGAACCTTAGACTTGAACAAATATTGCAATTTTTTACTTTGGTTTTAAGTTTTAACTTCTAATAATTTTACTCACCAATTTTGGGAAAAAAATGAAAGTAAAAATCTCTCAAAAACTCTATTTTCAATTAAGATCAAACCTTGTACAAAATTAAATTAGATTAATATATAAAATTGACCACCGAATAAGACTCTCAAATCTCACAAATCTAGCTCTAGTAATGTTAATTTTAATAAAAGTCTTATTTAATTTCCTACCAAAAGTATGTTTTATAATTCATTAAACATGCATGTGAGGATATGTTTTTCTTAATGATTATTTTTTCAAATGAAAAGCTAAGGAGGGCAATAATGATTTATTATTTAAATGGAGAAAAAGATTGATTTCTTTTGTCGCTTTAGTGTCAAAGTGAAAAAGGTAAATGGAGAAAGAAAATTATAGTGTTCTTATTTGTTTCCCTGTGGCTTCCTCATTTGTGAATCAAACTTTCTTTACCGTGGGAAAACTGAAAACCGAGAGTTTTAGTGCATGTTTGGAGGTGATTTTAAAATGATTGAAATCACTTTTATCGTATTCAAAATTATTCCAAACCATGGATTGAATTATTCAAAATCAATTTTTATAGTATGAAAATCACGTTAAAGTGTATAATCAAACTTTATGTTGATTTTGAATGATTAAAAGTATGTTTCAGAGTGATTTTGAACATGATAAAAGTAATCTTAACCATTTTAAAACCACTCTCAAATATGCTCTTAATGTTAATTGCCTGCTTTTGCTTGGATTGATGGAGAAGTTTAAGAAAGATAGGAGAAGGTACAAAACAATAATACTTGCCTTCTAAATAGGCATTTTCTTCAAACAACCATTATAATTTTTACAATCTAAGTAAGAAATGCAGAAAATGAGAGAGCAGGAATAATTTTTTTTTCTTTTTTTCAAAAATAATAAGTGTCAAAATTTTAATAGGGGTTAGTAGAAGATACTTGGTGACTGACGAGTGCATAAACACTATTCCGTATAAAATGGGATAAGAATTCTTAAGAGTTGTATGGGGTAAAGAGTTGCAGGGAGTAAGAGTTAGTAAATCTGAAGAGTTAGAAAGTCTGTATTTGGAGTGTAGAGTTGTTTAGTCTGGAGTTAGGAAGTTTGTGTTTGGAGCAAGGAGTTGTTTAGTCTAGAGTTCTAAAGTCTAAGTCGATTTTAGTTGTTTTTTTGTACAGTTTTTATACAATTTTTCAAAATTTCATTATTAAGGATTTGTTCCCATGAATTCTAAGATTGAGATATTTTGTTTTTATTAATTTATGTAATTTTTTAAAAAAAAATTGAAAGAAACAAAAAAAAGAATTTTGAACCCCATATTATTTTTTCAATATCTCACATTAATTATTCATTTGCCTTGGATAGTTTTCAAATAGAAGAAAGTCTTACAATAATTTTTTAAGAACATTACATGTGAATTAGAAAGATTTTAATCCATTAATTTAAAGGGATTCAAATAAACTTCAAAATTTTTATGTTTTTATTCTCTCAATTCTAGAAATAATATAGATATATTGCCGTGAATTCTGAATTTGGGAGTTTAAATTATATTATTTTATGAATATTTTACAATTTAGTTAGACACTTGTTTTCGTCAAATTTAAGATTTAATTTAAGATTCATTTTTTAAGCTTAATAAAAGTTATAATATTATTATTTTTTGCATAATTTAAGATTTTATTTTTCTAATTAATCAATGTAATGAATTATCTAAAGTTGATTAATTTGAAAATAATATATTCTTTGACATTTTAAAATAGCTAAGTTAAAAATAAAATATCAAATATTTATGCTATTTTAAAATAATTAGGTTTAAAATGAATATATATTTTTTAACACCATTCAAAATGAATATCATACATACTTTTGTTTAAATTACTATATATTTATGTTATTTATTGTAATATTTTTATTTTAATCAGTTTGGAAGGAGAAATCATTTATCTTTTTACTTTGAATATGATTAATTTGAAAATTAATTTTTTTTAATACTTTAACTTCTTTAAATACTAATTTCTTAAATTGTAATACTAGTTAGTTTAAAATATGTTTTTCTTATCTTCAAATCATAAAATTATATATATTTTTGAGCTATTAATAAAAAAAAAAACTTAAAAAAGATAGGATTGTTATTTGTTATAAGTAATTTTAGATTTTTTTTTTAAAAAAATTGTAGATGACATGTGGAGGAAGTGATATAATGAGATTTTTATCAATTAATTTTTTTTTATATAGTATTCTAAATTACATTAGTCAATTTAAATAATAGTATAATATCTAAAATATTCTTATATAATTTATATTTAAAAAATAAAATTATAGAATAAAAAGTAAAATATTTTTGTTAAAAAATTTATTAAAATTTTAGGATTAAAAAAATTTAATAATTATTTATATTTAATTATTAATTAGTAATAGTGATGAGAAAATTTATATAAAAAATTATGAAAATTTTGTAAATTAAGAAATTAAAAAAATGAATATAGAGTAGAGAAGAGAGAGGGAGGTAGGTAGAAGTGAGGTAAGTTGAAAAAAAAAAGAGATAAAAAAGTTGTGGAATAGGAGTAAGTTTGTATGACCCACAATAGAGAGTTGAAAGAGAATTTTATAAATTTGTGGGCCCACAATAGAGAGTTGGATGAAGAGTTAATAAATTTGTGAGGCCTACAATTGGAGTTAAAATACTTTAGACCAAACAAGAAATTGGGGAGTTATTAGCTCCTCAACTTTACTCCCCAATTCTTCAATCCAAACACTACCTAAAAATGAAATGAATATTAATGAAATAATACTTACCTCGTGACTAGTCAATAAGAATCCTTTGCTAGAAAAGGAAAATTAGAGGGGAGAGATCTTTTTCTGTTTTCAGAAAAAAAAAAAAAAGAAGTAGCTATCAAAATTTGTTTAGTAAAATTAGAGAGGAGAGATTTTTTTTCTGTTTTCAGGAAAAAAAAAAAAAAAAAGTAGCTATCAAAATTTGTTTAGTGGGGAGTCAGAAAATTGTTGTTACGTGCTTAAAAATACTTTTTTTTTCACTTAAAATATTTTTTAAAACAAGTCATTATCCATAGAGACTGCGATTATTATTCATATAAATTATTTATACCTGAAGAGAAGCAAGGCGTGGGAAGGGAAACAGCATGGCACAGACGCTGGCAGAGGCGCCCAAGGCGGTGGTGGCGGCGACGTGGAGTGGGTGCATGAGAGGGTCAGTGTGGGCGCCGCCGATGAAACCCACAACGTAAATAATCACAATCTGACCCAAAGCAATCTTTTTGGCGAGCACATGGGTGGACCTCGGCAGCACCACCACAACAGAAGCCAACGCCACCGTGAGGGCGGTGGTGAGGTGGGAGAATTTAGTCGGCCCAATGAACCAAAACAGAAACATAGCCGGGCAAACGGTCTGAACGGTGGCGAAGAGGGCGAGGCAACAGCCACGAACGGCGTCGCCGAGGGCGGCGTTGGTGACTATGAGAATAGCGGTGAGATAGGAGAAGGCTGGAAAAGCCACTTGGCGGCGGAGAGGAGCCGGGCCGTACAAGGTGGCGCAGGCCACTACAGAGCAGGCAAGTGCGGTTCGGAAGGCGGAGGCCAGCCGCCTGAACCACAAGGCTCGGCCGTCGTGGTTGCTGATGGCGATGCTGTCCATTATTGGAAGAATGGACTTGGTTGAGATTCAGGCCAAGTGTTGAAGAGGGTTTTTATATAACAAAGTTTGGAAATTTGGAGCTTTGGTAGTGGAAGTGGGAACCCATGTGGCCCCTATATTTTCTGGCTCCAAATTACAAAGCTTGATATTTTGGGCGGCTATCAGTACAGGCCATTAATTTAACAAATCTCTCTTTTTTTACTTTACCTAACTAACAAATGAAATAAATCAGTCATGGTTTGATTGATTACGAAAGTGAATACTTTTGTAATCTTCAGATCTTGTTGAACTCGTTTTCGTATTTAGATACATTAATGCTAATCGAACATGTCACTTGAAATAAATGGATTTTGTTAAGGGTCGGATCAAATTTTGCTTATAGACAAATTTGGTCATGTGTGCCGAGTAGCATTCGAGTGGCAGTGAGTCTAAATATGTTCATTGAGGAAATCCGTATTTTCTTTTCTGTGTTGCTGAAATTTACTTCTTCTTGCTTTGATTCTTCTTCTGTTTTGATTTGGCAGTTACTCTGGAGGAGTTTCATGCAGAATGTGAAGAAAAGATGGGGCAAATCTTGGTGATCTGTTGGTATATCTTTATGGATTTGACTGCGCTGATTGTGTCGTCTACGTTGACCTCGGGAAAAGTGAGTGAATCAGACGGTGAACTGATGAATGAAAATTCATCTAACCGCAGGTGTATTGGACAAGTTTTAATATAAAATAAATAAATTATAGATGTCGTCCTTCGAATTGGATTTCTAGTTCACTTAAGGTACCACAAATACTATCGTTTGATTTTATTTAGAGAAAGCAACGTGAGGAGATTGAAAATAACAAAAACTAGAGTAATGAGAAAAATCAATGGAAAACAGATCTTAGGGAGTTGATTTCACCAATTAGATTCAAAAGTCGAGAACTCTATAACCATAACTGACTCTTCTAAGCACAATTAATTCTCAAGTAAATTTAGAAACTAATATTTCTAATTAGCTTTATTAACATGGAAAGTCTTAAGTCCATTCTTTTAACAACTTCTAAAGCAATCTAGATTTTACATTCCATTTTATCACCTCTTTAGAGTGCAAGATTCAAAGCCAACCACATTCAATCCATAAAACTAATAGATTAAAAGCATTGAGCAAGTAATTGCATGAATGGAAAGCAAGCATTCAATTAATCAAACTATAAAATCCAATGGCTACGACAAAGGTTCTAGCCACTCATGTTCATAAAATAACAACAAAGTTCTAGGCTAAAATCCATAACAAAACTACAAAAGTAAGAGTAGAAGAACATATCAGGAATGGCGTGGCGATGTCTCGTTCTCAGTGTGATCCCCACGATCTCGAGCCTTGAAAAATCCTTTCCTAAGCTCTAAACTTGTCTATTGAGCCTCCTAAGTTGTAATTTTGTGTTCAGGTCAATAATTCCAAATTTGTTTCCTCCAAAAACACTCCAAAATGATAAATATATAGAAAAAGTCAAGACAGCGTTGAGTCGCTAAGGCAACGTCTCAATGTCGTCAAAAAAAACACGTTATACTACAAATGGAAATGTAGCGTCAAGACGTCATGCATAGCGTCAAGACGCTATGGACATATGAGTACCCATAAATGCGCATGCATGCTTCGCAATGGAACACCCCATGGTTGCTACAATTCGTAGCGTTGAGATGCCTAAGGTGGCATCTCAATGCTACCTTGGCGAGTTACTTGACTTATGTGTTTTCAGCGTCGTGACGCAATTGAGTAGCTTTGTGACGTTGTCCCCACGGCTCCTTTGGCTTCATTACTTATTCTATTTGCTTGATTTCTTTAATTTGCAACCAATTGATCTCCTTTCTCATTATAATACCATTATAAACCCTGTTTTGGTCAAAATGCTTGATTTTTACAAAATAAATAATTATGTATCTAAAATTGGCCAATTAAGCATCAAAACTAGTAATAAATAAGCCCTACAAATAGCTCATTTTATGTGCTATCAAATGCCCCCAAACTTAAGTATTTGCTAGTCCTCGAGCAAAAGAGAATTATAACCTCTCTAAAGAGTAAAAACTACATGCACGTGACTTCCCTTCGTGCAGACCCCACCATACCACCACACCATTTCTGACAAGCTCGACCTTGTACAACCACGAACAGCTCGTTTTCCGTTTGGGTAAGTTATTCGATGTCGACTCTAAGACGATTTTAGATTTATAAATTGGATTTGAGGTGCCTTGTTGGCTTTGAAGATTAACGCATAAAGTTTTAAACTTGATTTTAGATTACTCTTAGCATTTCGGTTTTGGAATCATGAAATCAAACTATGCAGAGTCATTTTCAGCGGCGATATGAGTTCGAAATCTAAGGCAAGATCGTGGGTAAGTGTTCCAACAACGATTCGAAGTGATTTATGGGTGTTAAACTGAGTTTTAAGGGCTGACTTGTTTAATAAATGGTCATTTAAAATGACCCATTGGTTATAGGATTCAATTACCGGACACCCATCGCATTTACAAGCCGTTTTGAGCAAGATCGAGTTGATTTGAGCTACTGTCCAGCGACTCTTAGCACTGTTTTGATGTAATTTTTTTGTGGGTATCGAATTTTCCAACATAATTAAGTCTAAGCGTGAGTTGGGATTTAGTTAGCCTTAATTAAGGACCTTCTTGTGAAGTTTAAGGGTTGTTTTAGTGTTTTAAAATTTACCCATAACGCGTAGGCCTTTATTTCACAATTCAAGATCAAGTATTTGTAAGTTCGGGCCGTCTTGAACCTTGGAGTAAATTTGTAAGTAGTCATTTGGATTTAAGCCCCTTTAACTTTTTATTTTTATTTAATGTATGTTTGGAAATTTATGAAATGGAGAAAGCATGCTTAAAAGTGGTGTTCGTGAGGTATGTAATTGGTGGTGGTTATGTTCGAAAGTTGCTTGAGCTAAAAATGGCCTAAGTTGTGCTATAAGGGAAATAGGGGCTTAAAGTTTCAAGTTTATTATAGTTAGCATGTGAAATACTCTAAGAATTTTTCCAAGGTTGTGATTGGATGAGTTTGGGCATATTTATGGTGCTTTGTGAATAATCATGCTTTCTTATATGGGTATGTGGAAGATGGTGTGATTGGCTGAACTACACTGAGTTGTTCTTGAGTTTAAGTTGCTTAAGCACGTGTTCAAATGGTATTAGGGGCTTAATTTATTTTGGAACGCTTAGAATTATTGATTGCTAGAATGATATCCAAGGGGTCTGAGCCGTGTATTATGTTTTCTGTATGCGACTTGTTAGAGCTTGGTTATAGGCCTTGGAATACCTGAATGTCTATGACTGTTATTTAACTAAAAGTGTGAAAGTATTTGATATTTGATTAACCTGAATGATCATAAGTGGTTGAGAAAGGTCTACAGGCGATGTTGAGGTGTTTAACAAAGTATAGAATTTTTGAAACACTTGAATGGTTGGCGGAGGTTTAGTTTTCTCGGGTTGTGAATGAGTTGACTGTGTGCAGGGCGCTAGGGTTGTTGGTTTGGGCTAGAAACTGGCTTAGAACACCTTACGGGTATGCAGTGCTCAGGGTCATGGTCCTCATTTTGTGTGTTCGGAATGGGCAGATAACTAGGCATGTTTAACGTGTTTCAGACGGGTCCGAATGTGAATGAAGGGTTATTGGTCTCTTGATTTCTAGTGTGTTTAGGGGACTAAATTCTGGATTAAAGGAATGGAGGGTTATATGCTGCTAGCACATGTATGAGCTACAGTTATGTAAAGTTCTTGTTTAGGAATGCCGGTACCGGGGCATAAGTTCATACTCAAGATTCGGGGTTATGGTCTATAGCGAAAGGTTACAATGATGTGATTGTTGTTGTTTGATGAGGTGTGGGCCTGAGTTATATGTTGTTATTAACTTCTTAAAAGAGAGAGAAGTGGGCTGTCTTGGTGCTAGCCTAGAATGTCAGTAGCCTTTCGGATTGGTCCGTTAGGATTTGTATCTCGCCTAGATTTATATGAGGCATAAGGTGTTGTAAACGTATGGAACGACTTAAGGGTTGCTTTCCCTCTTTGCTTGTGCGGATTAGGGGGCGATTTTTCCCCTTGGTATGTGTTTGTGAACTTCGTGCCAGGTTTTGATTGTAGTTCGGACATGATGGATGAATTTGGTATGGTGGATTACCCTGAAGGTTCCAAAAGTATTGCAAAAGTATAAAAATTTGTTAGATTAGTGCCATTTGCGCGAGTCTGTAACACTAGGTTGATGTGATGTGAATAGGGTGAGGGTTGCTTTCCTTCACCGAGTTGTGTGCTAGCTTAGAGGGTGATTCCCCCATTGTGATGAGCGTAAGGATTGCATTTCCTTATTGCCTATGTGCTAGCTTAGGGGGCAATTCCCCCATTGTGATGAGTGTAAGGATTGCGTTTCTTATTGCCTGTGTTCTAGCTTAGAGGGTGATTCCTCCATTGTGATGAGCGTAAGGATTGTGTTCCTTTATTGCCTGTGTGCTAGCTTAGGAGGCGATTCCTCCATTGTGTGAAGGCGTGAGAGTTGCTTTCTTTCACTGGTCTTGCCAACCTAAGTTACATGGCTCGTTGGTAGTGCTTGATCGGTGCTTTTCGCTACACGCAAGTGCACGTGATCGAAGTAATAAAGAAACTGGAAGTATTCCAGAGTATCGTACCCAAAGGAACGGGGTTTAATAAAATGAATTTTAGTTGGCACAAAATCGTTGACAAATTGCAAATTAAGGTAACCGAGGGTGAAAATGTTTTGAGAGGTGTTTTGACTAAAATAAAATTTATTTGAAAATTCAATGGAAATGAAAAAGGGATTCAAGTTACTAATGCCCCTTTGGAAAGAAAATTCAACAAGAAAGCAATTGCAATCGTAGCTAACTCAAGAACTAAGTAAACCGAATTCAACTCCTATTCGACCTTCTATGAAGTATCTTTAGGAGACTAAGTGATTAAACCTATATTTCTATGGCTAATCTAACTTAGATATTTTTGCGCACAATTCTAGTGGTTTTGGAGTCTCGCCCTATGTCTAGGGTCGATGTTTCAGACTTATGTCTAAGCCTTTTCCTCCATTACTTTTGCGACATCCGCTTCCCTTAACCCTTTCGGTATTAAGTTATAGCTTGGCAAGCAACACTAGATGGCCAACTAGGTTTACCCAACAATTAACTCACCAAAAGCAAACTAGAGTTCAAGAATTAGCTAGATTATTTTTACTTTCGAGCTTTACATCTTTCCTCTAGGGCATTCACAAACTTGAATCCCAAAGGAAATTTAGCTCCTCATGATGGAATAAATTGAAAACAGTAAATTAGACTTGTAGGAATTCATTGGAAAAATCAAAGTGACAATGCAATCAAGTTGCAAATGCAATGCAAGTGAGTAGTTAAAAGAAACAATTTCAAGAGTTCAAGATACAAATTAACCCACGGAAGAATGAAAAATGAGAACCAGTAGCTTAAACTTTGAAGAAACTTGCAATTATATATAGGCAAAAACCGAATTCTAGTAGCATCCAAAATGTTCAAATAACAGAAAGTAAAATTACCAAAACTTAAATTAACAAGTTGTCATCAAAGTTCAATAACATAAATTAAATTTGCTGAATTGAATGACAAACCAGTGGCTGTTTTCATCTAATTACAGAATTTCAAAAGTGCAGAAATTGAAATTCAATCATCTTAAAAACCCATTCTCCGTAACTCAATCGAACAAGAAGTTGTCCATAACCATATACCCAATTCTTAGGTAGATGGGATTGAGAGAAGAATTCTGGAAAATTAAGAACAATGGAAAAATACAACCCAGAAAATGAATAACAAACAGCTACTGTCGGGGACAAACCCAAAACGAAAACAACTTTCCTCCCAAAATCGTGCTCAATCAACAAGAATTTGTTTATAGCCAATGCCAACTCTTGTAGTGATGGGATTGAGGAAGAGATTCGGACTGAGATCTACAAGAAATTAAAACAAAACAGCAACTAAAAAACTAAAAATGAAAAAAACTGCAGAAAGTAAGAAAACCCAAAAAAAAAAAACATAAACTAAAATCTTCTCCAATCGAGCTCTCCTTGTTTGGCTTCTTTGTTCAATATTTATAGGGATCTCATGCTAGGGTTTCCCTCTTGGTTGATGGACAATCATGGCTAATCATCTTGCTGAATTCGTGGGTCAAATTTCCTTCAAAATCCCGAAATTCTCGTTTTTTACTTAAATTCCAGATTCTGCCAGATTGCAATTGCATAGCAATTGCACTGCAGTTGCATTCCACGAAAATCCTGCATCAAAACATTAAGTAAGTGTGAATTTTTTTCTTCTTTTGTTTTCTTTTCTCAACTTAATTTAAAGGTCTTCCATCAATCATGTGATTAAATTCAAGCATTTTTTTATTTTTCATCAAATAATATGAATAAAAATCACAAATATAACTAAGTTTAAAGGCCAAATAATCCTCATGAATGAGAATTATCACACCCCCAAAATTGAGTTATTGCTTGTCCTCAAGCAATCAAAATCACAGTTATTCAGGTATGAAATTAAACAGCTAACCCAAGTTCTTGATAAAACAAATATCCTCTCAGGAGATATCTCAGGCTCATAACACATGTTTATCACAACCAACTTTAATCTCACCTTAGTCTTGACCTTAGCACTTTTCACCCATACTTCCCTAGAATTGTACCCCACTTCTTCTAGTTTCATCTTGCTTGCTTCCTACATAGGCCATCAATTTAGGAACAACTTGACTAACAAAAGATAAACTCCCCCAAACTTATTTCTTTTTACTGCCAAGCTATTCAAACTTGATTTTTTTTTTCTTCTTTTTCTCTTTCTTTCTTTTTTTTTTCTTCTTTTTTTTAGAGGGGTTCCTTAGTCAATTGTACCTTCGTTCCAACTTACCGACACTTTGTGGTGAGGGTAGTTGACTACGAGCACACATCACTATTAGAAACCGTTTTTAATCTACTCATTTTCTGAATCAACCTTTCATGCAGAGGCAATCATGGGTGTCATGACTTTCTCTGGTTACTCGGTTAATTCTTGGAAAGAGAAGTATCTTTTTTTTTTTTTTTTTTTTTGAGCTTGGCAGCTTTCATACAACAACTCACAATATGTTTACATTTCATGAATGGCAAAAAATGAATATATAATGATGTGAGGTCAACAAAAGTAATGTAAGGTGTTTGTCCCCCCCAAACTTAAGATGTGGCAATGTCCTCATTGACTAGTTAGGGTTTTGGGTTATTGAGATGGTCGTACATATTAACAAGCTTAACAACCCTAGAATTATAGAAACACAAGCTAAGGTAAATGGGTGGTGGGATGCTAAGGGAAGTAAAGAAGTCATAAAGTTGGGTGAATAACTGAGGAGTGTTTAATGAGCCGAGCCTATTCCAAATATCATCATTGAGGATTTTTAAACTTTGAGACATATTTGGGAAACATACAAAAATCAGAAATTAAACATAACTGGCACTGAGCTTCAAACCACTTAGACATTAATCAAATCATCATGACAAAATGCAAGGGACAAGCACAAATATTCAAGAGAACAACATCACAATCTAAACTATTAAGATTTAAGAAGTAGAGTTTAAGGTGCAAAGAACAACTCCCCTAATCATTGGAGGATGACTCATCTTCTTCTTGGCGTGTTGGATGTTTTGCTTCATTTTGCAATTGCATTCCATTTGCATTCTTGTCCCTCGGCTTGCCTCATTTTTCGTGAATGCAATTGCATTGCAATTACAACTCCTTTGGATTGGCGTTTGATTTTCCTTCTCCCTTTTTATCTGAACTCCAAAGCAAATTGTCAAAAAGTTCACACAGGCTCGAAAAATAGTTCATGCCTTAAAAAAATTTTATTTTTTATTTTTTTAATATTTATTTTCTTATTTCTTTTTGAATTTTTGAATATCTTAAACAATTTCCCAGGTAGATCCCCAGGTAGAGGTGTTCCCTAAACGGTCAACTTAAATACCTCAGCCTAGACAGGATTCTGCCTTAGACAGAAATTGCTTAGTCATTTCAGAATTCATCGAAATAAGGTTTTTTTTTTTTTTTGTGTAAAAAAAATGAACAAAAAGATAAACTTATCCTATTCCAGTAGGTAGCCCGCAACCGTGTCCTTTCATTTTGCACCTAGGCCTTGATGATGGATGAGATTTCAGTCTTGGTTGAGGTGCTTTAATCACAACGAGTCTTGCTTGCTCAAGAGATTTGCATGTGTGTTTGAAAGTAGAAATTGTGACTGCATACTGCAAATTGTCATCTTTCATGCTCTCCTGTTTGCATTCTTCTTCTTTTAGCGTTTCCTGCAGGTTACAATAAGTGAAAGCAGGACATTCTAGTATCGGGAGCACGTTGGATGTCATTTGCGGTGAAATTGCAACTGCATAGCTCACTGCAACTTCCTTGGGTGGTTCCTTTTTTTCTTGAGGTGGTTCTTCTTTAATCTCTTCTCTCCCTTTTGGCTCCTTAGTGTTTTCAAGTGTTGGAGCGCTTTCTGATTTTATTGGGAGTTTGAGATCCTCATGTTCCAATTTCGCTCTAAGTGACACCACCTCACATTCTTTTTCTTCTTGTTCTTGTTTTGAAGTCTCTTTGTTCTCGATAAAAATTCCTTGGGACCTGTTCTGCAATTCATCTGCAATGTGTTCCACCTGGATTTCCAAACTCCGTAGAGATGTGGCTTCACTTTGCATTACAACATTGTTCTTTGCTTTATATTCCCTCGCGAGTTCTGCGATACTTGGCTCTTTTGGAATCATCTTCCCTTGCTGGAAGCACTGGTACTGATGTTGATTTGCAAATCTGGGTAGAAATCCATAACACAAAGAATCAGGATTATAAGGACAATTATCAAATGAATGACTTCCTTTACAATAAATACAAGAAATAGAAGGGATAGGATTAGTAGGAGCTATGGAATTTCTCATCATCAAAGTTTCCATCATGTAGCTTAATGATGAAGCTTGTGCGCTTAATGTTGCAATGATGTCTTCCATCTTGTTGATTATCTAAAGCAATTCAATCCTAAGTTGTGTCTTTCTCCTCTTGCAATTGTTCTCCCTCAACCTGCAAAACAATGTAAACAAGAATTGGGCTTTCTGAAATAGAAGAATTGCAACTGCAATGCAATTGCAATTCAATTGCAATCTGCTCACAATTTATGTGCCTAAAATAAATTTTATTGAAATGTCGTTCCTCGACAACGGCGCCAAAAACTTGATCGAACTGAAACGTGGGGCTTAAAGAAAATATTTGTAAATTAAAACAAAGCTCCAGTTCAGTGCAAGTGCACACTGTCGATGCAAGTAATATAAAACTGGAAGTATTCCAGAGTATCGATCCCACAGGGAACGGATACAACAAAATTCAAATGATAGCGAAGACGTTTTCAAATTGCAATTTCGGTAACCAAGGTTATAAAAATAAGTTGGATGATTTTTGTTGTTTTCGAAAAGAAGAAATAAAAATGATAAAAGAGGGATTCAAATATGTTTTTGCTCTATTGAAAGAAATTGCGGCCTAATTGCAATTGCAATCCTTTGACTCAATACTTAAGCTTTGTAAACCGAATTCAACACCTATTCGACCTTCTATGAAGTATCTTTAGGAGGCTAAGCGATTAAACCGATATTTCTATGGCTAATACGAACTTAGTTAATTTTGAAACACAATTCTTTTAGTTTTAAAGGTTTTGCCCTATGTCTAGGGTCAAAAACAAATTCCTATGTCTAGGCTATTTTCCTTTATTGCTTTTATGAAAACCCAATTTTTATCTAACCTTTTTAGTATTAGACTCAAATTGTTGTATACTAATCTAGGTGATCAATCTAAACTAGTAATGAAAATTTCAATCAATAAAAGCAAACAATGCTATAAGATTAAGCAAAGTTGCTCTTACATATTAGGCCTTTATTCCTTTCTCTAGGACATTCACATGCTTGAATCCCAAAGAAAGACTTAGCTCATAATTAAAAGAACGAAAAATAATAAATGAAAAGAATTAAAGTGCATAACTAAAATAGAAGCAATATGTGATAAAAATTTCAGAGTTAATAAATAATTGAATAACAACTTAATAATAAGGAAAGAACAACTAAAATTCCATTAATCGAAATAAATTCAGAAACTATTTAGTCTCGTAAACAAAAGGAAAGAACAAAATAGTAGCTAAAAGCTTGAAATTACAGCAACAATTAAATTTCTAAAACTGAAGCAAATAAACAGAAAATAAACTCTAAGAACGGGAAGAACACAGCCCTTTTTCCGCTTCTTATTCAATCGACTCAACTCCACTTTTTTCAAAGGGAATTGAGCCTTCACTTCCTTCAATTTTCATTGAGGAATGATTGAATTTCGAAGTTGAAAGGGGCTGGAAAACAGAAGAAAAACAGCAGCAAACAGAAATAAAAACAGCAGAAATTTGACAGCGGAAATTTTGACAGCTGAAATTTGACAGCTGAAAATCGTGGACAGCAACAACTGTGGCCGAAAATGGCAGAAAACTCATCTTGCTCTTGAGGCTTCTTCTCCAATATTTATAGATGAATGGGGCTAGGGTTTCCTTCTTGAATGAGGCACAATTATGGCTAAAATCTCAGCTAAAATCGTAGAGCCAATATCTCACAAAATTCCTAGATTTTAGGAGATTTGCAGATTTTCCTTTCATTTTCAGATCTATCAAAATTGCAATTGCAATGCAATTGCATTTCTATTGCATTCTTCAAATTCCTGCACAAAAACATCAAGTAAGTGTGTTTTTATTTTCTTTTGCTTTATTTTCTCCATTTACTTAATTTAAAAGGCTTCCAACAATAATTCCATTTAAACCAACTATTTGCTAGCCTTTTTATCTAATAACACATATAAAATAACAAGAATAACTAAGTATAAAGGCCAAATAATTTTCATAAATGAGAATTATCAGTGCTCGAGACAATGCCATACCGGGGTGGACTCGGGGTAGGGTGTGCGAGCTATAGTTGGTTGGACGATGAGTTAAGGTTAAGTAGGAGCCGTGCGTGCCAGGACAACTTTAGTGATATGATTATGAGTTTTGGACCTTAAGTGGGCTACTTACTAAGTATGTTTATACTCACTCGTGCTACTTTGTTTGTGTTTTGCAGATGATGCATGATCACGAGGCGGGTGATGGAGATGTCGGCTTGACGAGGCTATGGAGACACCACCAGAGTTTTGTTCCTATGTCTAGCGTTAAATTTGTATCTTAGTTCTTGTTGTATGTCTGGTCTGTAAACTTTAAATCTTTTTCGTTTCGGTGTATTTGGTTAGAAGTTCTTAAGTTCTATTGTTTGTTGGTTGAGCTCAACATTATATATCGTAGTTTGGTGGATGCTGAGTCTATTCTCTAAAATATAGAAGTGTTTATGTCACTTTCCAGGTCTTTGAAAATTCTGGTTTTATCAGAGTTATGTCGTCATGCTGCCGAAATTTCGAGCATGAGCGAGGTAACTCAGTTGTGCTTTCGTGTTTAGAGAGTCGTATGGGTTAGGGTCGTTACAAGTCTTATACAAACTTATTGTATATGATATCCCCACTCACATGTCTCTACATGAACGATTTGGATCAAATCATTTGTAACTGTTACAAAGTGGGTTGTATCAATAGTGTTACCAAAATCAAGAACCCAACCTTTAGGTTATTTCTTGAACGTGATCCTCCCGTTTGTCAACCACATATTATTCAAGATTACACTAATAACCTTAGATTTTTATGTAATGGATAATATAAATTGCAAATAAAAATAAACAAATAATTATCAAATAATTATTAAATAATAAAACTTTAATTACGAGGCTTTATGACTTAAATCCAACAAATACAGACTTCATAATAATTATCAAATAATTATTAAATAATAAACATTATTTTTATTTTTGAAATAAAAATAACAAAAACTAGAGAGGAATGAGAAAAATCAGTGGAAAACGAATCTTAGGGAGTTGATTTCACCAATTAGATTCATGGTTTAATTAGACCAAATGCAACAACAAAACATGGAACATTCCATAGGTCAAGAACTCTATAACCATAACTGACTCTTCTGAGCACAATTAATTCTCAAGCAAATTTAGAAACTAATATTTCTAATTAGTTTTATTAACATACAAAGCCTTAACTCTATTCTAATTTTAACAACTTCTAAAGCGATCTTAAATATCTCTAGATTTTAGATTCCACTTTAATCATGCAATTAGTGTCCACTCTAAATTACCTCTACATTCCATGCATGACCAATAGATTAGAGCGCAAGATTCAGAACCAACAACGTTCAATGCATGACCAATAGATTAAAAGCATTGAGCAAGTAATTGCATGAATGAAAAGCAAGCATTCAATTAATCAAATTATAAAATCCAATGGCTACATCAATCCCTAAGACAAAGGTTCTAGCCACTCCTGTTCATAAAATAACAACAAAGTTCTAGCCTTAAATCCATAACAAAACTACAAAAGTAAGAGTAGAAGAACATATAAAGAATGGCGTGGTGAATTCTCATCCTCAATGCGATCTCCACAATCTCGAGCCTTGAAAAATCGTTTCCTAAGCTCCAAAATCATCTGTTGAGCCTCCTAAGTTGTAATTTTGTGTTCAGGTCAATAATTCCAAAGTTGTTTCCTCCAAAAACACTCCTAAAACAATAAATTTATAGGGAAAGTCGAGGCAGCGCGTCTCAACACCGCCAAATAAAACATATTATACTACAAATGGAAATATAGTGTCAAGACGCCGTGTATAGCCAAACCTGTATGGATAGATGAGTACCCATAAATGCGCATGCACGCCTCGTAACGGAACACCACACACTTGCTACAATTCGTAGCATTGAGACGCCTAAGGTGCCATCTCAATGCTACTTTGGCGAGTTACTTGACTTATGTGTTTTCAACGTCATGACACCATTAAGCAGCATTGTGACTCTGTCCTCTCAGCTCCTTTGGCTTCATTACTTCTTCTTTTTGCTTGATTTCTTTAATTTGCATCCAATTGATCTCCTTTCTCATTATAATATCATTATAAACCCCGTTTTGCTCAAAATGCTCGATTTTTACAAAATAAATAATTATGTACGTAAAATTGGCCAATTAAGCATCAAAACTAGTAATAAATAAGTCCTAGAAATAGCTCACTTTGTAGGCTATCAAATGCCCCCAAACTTAAGTATTTGCTAGTCCTTGAGCAAAAGAGAATTAAAACTTCTTTAAAGAGTAACAGCTGCATGCACGTGACCCTTGATAGGACGTATAAAGTTTTATTTAATCACACTTAACTCTTGTTAGTTGGATAGTTTTTATGTGTTTTCATGTTTATTTTGTAGGGATTTGAGCAAAGACGTATTTTGAGACTCTATGTCAAATAACGATTCAAACGAGCCAAACTGGAGGTCATTCGGACACCTGAGCGAAAAGTTAGAGCAAAATTACCAAATTTGTCTAGGTAGCAGCGTCTCAACGCTATGCTCAACGCCAACAGCGTCTCAACGCCAGACTTGACGCTGCTCAATGCTAAGCTACTGTTTTTGCTCAACGCTGCTCTTCGCTGCGATTTGGCTTGCTTAACGCTAGTAGCGTCTCAACGCTGCTCAACGCCACACAAAATAAGCAATTATTCTATCCTTAATCGCAAGGGCAGCATCGAGACGCTGCCTAAGCCCTATTTATAGCACTTTTTCACTTTAGGTCAATGACTTTTGCCTCATTTGCTTAGACTTTGAGAGAGAGCTTTTAATAGCTTTTCTCCTTCTACTTTTATACTTTTATTTTAGCAAATCAAACCATGTTTAACGGGAGATATACTATCACGATGCTTGGCTAAACTCCGCGTTTCCAATTCAGAGGTCAGTCGTAATCAATTGCAATGTTGTGAGGCTTGGACCTTAATGTAGTTTTCTTTCAATTGCAAGTATTCTTTGATTCCCATGTTAATTTTATAAGCATGTATTTTTTATTGAATTGACGCCTCAATCGCTTTACATGTTTGATTGCTAATCATGATGCATGATTCGTAATTGTCATGTTGATTGAACCAGTAGCGTTAGGATTATTACATGTGCAATTGAGTAGAACCGCACCTTTGGATTGGAATTTGGTAAGATTTGATTTATCTTTATTTTATGTGCTTATGTTTTTTTTTTATTAATAAAAAAACACAAAATCCCCCTTTTTATTTGTTTTCTCCCTGGCAAATTTAATTTGAGAAATTAATATTCAGTTCCCTGAGATCGACCCGGTCCACTCAATGCTACAAGTAGCTTAGGATCGGTTTATAAATTGTAATTTGACGAACCCTCGACAAGCTCGCCTCAACCCTAGCCTAAAAAATTTTAACATGGTAGTGACGATGGCATGGACTAATGAAACAACAAAAAACCGACATATGGCTCGTGATCTAACATGGTAGTGACATGGTAGATGATGTGTAACTGTTAATGATTAAATTTTAGCTAATATGGTAAATGATGTGTAACCCAACGTACAAATTTTAGTTGACGTGGTAGATGATACACAATCATCAACAATCATCTTGAAATCAAATAACATAATCATTTGATGAAACTTGTATTACCATTGTTGGGAAGCATGTATAAACTATATAAATGGTCGTTGTCGATTTGTAGATGGTCATATTCTTTGCATCTCCCAATACAAAATTTTCTAGTTATACCACATAAATTGTCTTATCAATGTCACTATTGAGAAATATTGTCGTTCACACGAGATTTCAAAAAAGAAATTTAATGTGTAATTGAACTTGAATTTGTATTGATTTGTGTGGGTGTAGTACAATCTCTAACATTTATCCTCTGATTCTTTCTCTCAAACATACAAATGTCTCGAGGGATGGACAACGTGTTCTCGAGGATGATTGTTGATTTTTTTTATTGATCTTCCGACTTGTTGATCTGCTTGGATTGGCCTCTGGCTTGTTGATGTTGGGTCTGTGAAATTTACCATTACTATGATTGCTACCATTGCTACTAAGATGCCAATCAATCCCTTATTACCGAATAATCAAGTTAGTAATCAAGCTTCAATTTCAGGAAGAAATTAGAATATTGACAACTGAGCATAAGGCTTGAATTACATTATTTCAATCCAATTGTCACTGGACCGTTTAGAGCATTAGGGAGAGGATTGATTGATCTACTTTGATTAATTTTATACACTTTCCATATGCAAAATTATTTTGCTATTGACCTTTAGTCAATTAGCCGTTGGAATATTCCTTTCCTACCTTCGTGTAAGTAGTTTATATATGTACAGAGAATATTGCTGCATCAAAGAGTGATACTTACACGAAGAAATACAAATCATCCTTGTACAGAAAACACAATGACCGAAATTGAGAATCTTCTCACAATTCAGTTGTTCCATCAATCTTCTAGTTTGATTTCTATCAAACTAAGTTCCACCAACTACCTTATTTGGAAGTCTCAAGTCTTGCCCCTCATTAGAACCATGGGAATTGAAAGGCACCTCACTGACGACTCGCCACCAAAAAAGTACGTGACAGATAACAAGGAGGAGCGAACACTCAATCCTCAATACATCACGTGGAGAAACAATTATGGACTCTTGGTATAATGGCTCTTAGGAACTATCAATGAAGAAGTTTTGAGTGTGATTGAAAATACAGATACGGTTCATCACGTGTGGATCTCCTTAAAAAAAACAACTCCTCATCATAACCAAGGAGATTGAACTAACCCATTCAGCCTAAAGAAAGGTAATTCTAGTCTTGAAGACTATCTAAAAAGATTTAAGTCTATTTGTGACAGGTTAGCGGCAATGAAGAAACCTCTAGATGAAACTATAAAGGTTTTCCATTTAGCAAGGGGATTAGGCAACAAATATAAAGATCTCAGAGTGCCAATGCTTTCCAAAGCACCCTATCCAAGCTATAATCAATTTTTGTAATCATTGAAGAATCATGAAATACAACTTAAAGCTGAAATTAAGGAAGAAAAATCCTCACAATCCAATCATAACCAAGCATTCCTTAGTCAACAAAGTGGTTTCAAGGGCAGAGGACGAAATTCCACCTCACGAGGAAGAGATGCAAATCAAACAAGAAGAATAGACACCAACAACAAATTAGTGTGAGAATCAAGGCATGACAGTTCACTTGAACACTTTATCCTGTAGCGGAAGCATTAGATCGTCTTTTATTTTATCTAAAATTAAACTAAAAAAATAAGATTAAGCAAACTTACTTTCAGTAAATATAGAGATATTTCTGGCAGGTCTTTATCTTCTCTACAAAGTCTTCCTAGCTATGATTCGAACACAGGACCAAGGCTTGTGGGAGCCTCTTGAAAAAAAATCTACAAGGAATTGGAGAGGAAAAGGTCTAGAGAGAATTCTTTAATTCTCTATTGAGAATATGTGTGTTGTCTCTAATGGCTCAACCCAAGGGTCCTATTTATAGAGACCAAGAGAAAATCTTTGCCATATTAAAATTTTATATTTTAATATCGAATATATTAAAATATATTTCATACTTATTTGAATCTCATTCAAATCTCCCACGATATTTATTTATTTGAATCTTATTCAAATTTTATAAATATCTTTTCTTTAATGTATCTAATATGCATTAATTATTTTAATATTTAATGTATCAAATACAATAAATATATTTTTCTCTTTTATATTTAATATATATAATATATTAAATATTAATTTGAACATTTCAAATTTTTCTTTCAACTAAATTGATCTTTTAGTGTTACTATAAGCTAACAATGGGACCTTATAGACCTACAAATTATAAGCTCCAATGATAATAAATTAATTAATTAAACTCTTTAATTACTTAATTTTCATTCATTAACTATTGTCGCTATAGGTTTGCGACACGGAGCGGCCGACTTAGTTTCCAAGAGGAGGAAAATGGAGTCGCCACCAACCTTTATTTAGAAGGTGACTGGGCACCCAAAAATGTGTTAAGATGATCTACGAATAAAAGATTTTGGGTTCGGGGGTCGTTCGTATATGGGAAAGGTATTAGCACCCCACAACACTCGTTCAATGGAACGAAATTTTACTTTTCTTGTGTTATTTTAACGAAAACGCCTTTGTAGAAAAAAAAAGTTTTTGGTTTTGATTTTTTAAATGTCCCATGTTTTATTATTCACTATTTTAAAATTAAGTAATGAGCAATAATTATGGGTGGCATAAAGCCATTCAAAATTTATTTGAATTTTATTTGGCATCCAAAATAAATTCATCGTCTCAAGAATATTAGGGAATCAACTTCTTGATTTCCTAATCTCCATCATAGGAAAGTTTTTTTTTAAGGAAAATGTTTGGTTTATTAATTTAAAAACATGTGTGAGAAAATGATTTTTTTAAGGAAATTCTTTATTATTTTTCTATTTTTAAAAAAGTGAAACTTTTATGAAAAAATAATTTTAGATTTGATTTAATGCTTTGAAAAGAAAATCAATGGGATGTTTTTTAGAAAAATCAAAATTTTCTATAAGAAAATCATTTTATGGAAATGCTCTTTATAAAAATATTGTTCTTTTGTATTTTTTTATGAAATTCTTTTTTTTTGTTTTTTGTTTTTTAAAAAGGAAAACTTCAAATTTAGAAAAAAAAGTTTCCTAAAAAAAACTATCTTTTATGAAAATGCTCTTTATGAAAGTATTTTTGGTACTCTTTATAAAAAAGTTTTTTATTTTTAAAGAAGGAAAACTTCAATCAAATATTTCCCCTGTTTAAAGAACTTCCTTTTTTAAAAAATGCTTTTCATGCAAAGATTTTTTGTATTTTTATAGGAAATATAATAAAAAAGGAAGAATTCATGAAAAGATAAATAATTGCACACAAAAAAAAAAACTTTATTGAACACAATTTTATTTGTTTAAGGAAAAATATTAAAATCAAATCCCGGCATCCCAAAATATTGATTTTTCACCTCAAGAACTTTAAATTATCGGCCTCCCGAAGACTTAAGGTTCTATCATTGGAAAAGTTTCCTTTTGTAAGTTTTGACAAAAAGAATCAAGATGCAATTAACTAAAGGAAATGCATAAACATTCTCTATAAAATAAAAGAATAATAAAAAAAAAACATGAACAACTACATAGCAAACATTATTAATCGAACTTCTTGTCACAAATATTTCAAATGCAAGTAATGACTGTGAATCTAAATTTGTAATAATACAAAAAAAAAGAATAATAAACATGTTTTACGAAATTATGCTAATGAATTATGCCAACAACTAAATGTAAATGATACATCAAAGTAAAGATTTTTAAAATATATTCAAGGAAGCACAAAAGAACTTACCACTTGAAGAAAAACACTCGATTTTGTCATCTTTTTTCATGAGCAGAACAAATTCAATGTTAAAGAAAAAAAAATTGCTATAAAGTTTAAATAACCAAAGACAAAAAAATGCAAGAAAAAAAATTGTTTGTTTGCAAAGATGTAGAAAAAAATATAAAGAAATAAAGAGAGACAAAAACAAACTGTGAGAAAAAAATTTGTTCGCTTTCAAAGGTGTAGAAAAAAAAATCTAAAGACATAAAGAGAGACAAAAACAAACTATGAGCAAAAAAAAAGTGGAGAAAGAGAATTAAGAGAAAGTGTTGGAGAAAGAAAGAGAGGGAGAAGTCTCAAGAAAAAAATTTGTAGAGGTGGGCAGAGAAAAACGTGGGAGTTAGAGAGAGAGAAAGAGGGAATGTATGAGAAAATATAAGAAATGGTCCCCTCCCCCCCTTTTTATAGCCCAAACTCCAATTTCAATTAAGGAAAAGAATAAAATAAAACTAAAATGAAAGACAATAAAATAAAATAGGTTCAATTACAAGTTTAGTTCCTAAACTTTGAGGTTTATATCTATTTGGTCCCTAAACTTTCAAAAGTGTCTAATAGTTCCCTAAACTTTAAATTTTGTGTCTAATAGGTCCCTAAACTTTCAATTTTGTGTATAATAGGTCCCTGTCAAATTTAAAATTTTTAAAAATTAATTGATCTATTAGATATAAATTTGAATTTTGTGTCTAATAAAACACTAAAATTTCAATTTTGTGTCGATTAGACCTGTGAATTTTAAAAAGTTCGAAAGTCCAAGGACTAAATTTGTAATTTTGAAAGTTCAAGGACTAAATAGATACAAATCTCAAAGTTCAGGGACTAAATGTGTAATTTAACCAATAAAATATTATCAAATAACACCCAAATAGAAACAAATGAATGATTGAGTTAATCCTTCCAAAAATTTCAAAATTTGATTTGTCCATTAATGAAATCTCATATCCTAATAAAAGAATATAATTGGCTTAATTAAAAACACCAAATTTTCAAATATTTGATTTGGCAAATTAATTAGTCAATAAAATATTTGCTCTAACTAATTTTACAAAAATTTCACATATTTTATTTGGCCAATTAATTTTAACCAATAAAATATTTGCTCTAACTAATTTTCTTTTTTTTTTTACAAAAATTCAAAATAAGAAAAAATAATAAAATAAAAATAACAGACAAATTTAGGGGTCTACAACTATAGGTCACTCCACTATAGAACTAGAGTTGCACTCTTATATACTGTAGGACAAGTTGTGTCCATAAATATATCACTACATGCAAGTCGATCCTTCACGAGTTGTTCGTAATTACAGTTGGGTCAAAAGTCTGTTTTACCTCTGTAATTACATCTTGCACCTTAAGTAACACTGATACTCTAATGAACAATTTATTTATGATCCAACCATAAACTAAGTCCCTCTCGGACAAGTGAGAGGGTGGGGCCCCGTTGTTCAAGTCCCGAAATCAACTCTTAAGGGAACTACTCATCTACTCACCTTATATGGGAAAAAGTGAATTTCATCTTGTGAGATTATGTTCTCAACTCCCTATTTGGTCAAGTCCCCAAAATGATAGGCATATTGAATCGGCTACAAAAGCTACTCTCACCAATGCAAATCAAAGGACAAGCCCTCACAGGTAGGAGTTCATAACTCACTCAAGATTAAAATCAAGTCACATATGATCATCCTGATGAAATATTAATCTTCTCAATTAATGGATTTATAAAGAGAGATTAAGTATTTCGATGTCCAGTCTTACACAAACTCATTGTATAAGATACCCCCACTCACATGTCTCCACATGAACGATTTGGATCAAATCATTTGTAATTATTATAAAGTGGGTTGTATCGATAGTGTTACCAAGATAAGGCACCCAACCTTATTCATATACTATAACCCTTTAAGTTATTTCTTGAACATGATTCTCCCGTATGTCAACCACATATTGTTCAAGATTATACTATTAACATTAGAGTTTTCATATAATGGATAATATTATATTATAAATAAAATAATCAAAATTATTATTAATTATTAAATCAATAATTAATTACGAGGCTTTAAGGCATAAATCCCAATAGCCCCAACACAAAACTTCTCTCTACCACTGAAGTAGTTCGCAGGTTCCAGCTTCAGAACTCCAATATTCAGTGCCAAATATGTGGTAAATATAACCACACAGCTCTTCAATGCTGGAATAGATTCGATCATTTGTATCAAGCCAGAGATATTCCTCAGGCACTGCTGCAATGTCCCTTCACGATCAAATTGTTGTAGACTCTGGAGCATCTGCACATGTCGTTAGCAGCCCAAGTAAACTCCATCACATTAACCCTTATAGTGGTAATGAAAAATTATATATGGTAGATGGTAAAAGTTTGGACAGCACACACACATATTCTTGCACATTAAACACTAATTTCAATAGTCTAAAGCTCAAGAATGTTTTAGTTGTGCCTAAAATAACCAAAAATGTGTTGTCTATTAGTAAATTAACTAAAGAAAAGTATTGTTCTATATGAATTAATTTTGATGGCTTTATAATAAAGGACAAATAGGGTGTAATTTTGGGCAAGGGAACTAAGAGAAATGGTTTGCATGCTTTAATCGAACACAATCAAGTTGCCTACAAAGTGTTTAGAGTCGAGAAAAATAGCAACAAGGCTCCCAACACAATATGGCATAAGAGAATAGGCCACCCACATGATTGTATGCTGAAATTTCTTCATAACTCTCATTTTTGTAATGTCACTAGTTGGAAAGTCAATGAATCTTTATGTGCTACATGTCAAATGAGCAAAAGTTGCAAACTACCTTTCACCACTAGTAATGATATTGCTACATTTCCTTCATAAGATTAATTGTGACTTATGGGGACCTTCTCCTATTGCTTCTTGTCAAAATTTTAAGTATTACATTAGTTTTATTGATGATTTCTCTAGATATTGTTGTATATATCCTCTAAAGAATAAATCTTAATTCTTCTTTTGCTTCATAAAATTCCAAAAATTAGTTGGAAATCACCTTGATAGAAAGATTAAAATTTCTCAAAGTGATGGAGGGGGAGAATTTTGTTCAAATGATCTTAAACTTCTCTTTGAAAAACAAGGAATCTTTCATCAATTTTCTTGTCCTCACACCTCCAACAAAATGGTGTAGTAGAAAGAAAACATAGACATATAGTAGAAATTTGTCAAACTCTTGTATTTCAGTCAAAAGTACCTTTTAAATATTGGTGGATGTCTTTTTAACTGTTGTTTATCTCATAAATAAGATACCTAGCAAAGTTCTTAACATGAAAATCCCATATTTTAAACTCTTTGGCAAGGATCCTGACTATAGCTCTTTAAAAGTGTTTGGTTGTCGTTGTTTTTCATATCTTAGAAACTACACAAAGGACAAGTTCTCCAAAAGAACTTATCCTTGTGTGTTTATAGGATATAGCCCAGTTCACAAAGGATATAGGTGCTTAGATCCTTCAACAAATAGAATTTACATATCTTGACATGTAGTGTTTGATGAAAATGTTTTTCCTTTTGACACTAACGCTACCAATATAGAGAGTAGTAGAAGTCTTGTTGTATGTGAATTTTTAGGATCTGAAGAATGGGTCAACACTAATCAAACTCATAACAACAAAAGAGAAAATATCCCACACAGTGTGCCACCCCAACCAACCATTTCACCCATACTTATGATGGACGAAGTCTTAGCTGTGGCAGAAAACACAACTACTGAGGCGTCCATTGAGGAAGATTTCACTTTAATAATTGCTCAACAACCCACGACTATCATTCACTCAATGGAGGAAGACGATACTCACACCATAGATACAACTCAACACAACGAACACCAATCCAACAAAGTTCCACTATCGCCTAACCTTACCACTAAGCCCACCTCACCAGCCCACTCATATAAATCCGATGGCATTTCATTACCTCCGTCACCAGACCAGGTAAGTCAATTTCTCGATATCAGTGACTATATTGTTGTTGACTTATCGTCCTCTCTTGTAGGTGAAAATCCTCTCACCTCAAATTCCAACTCCAGTCAATCATATGAAGATGCCACACTGTCAAATACAAATCATATGATACAAGAAGCAAACTTTCCAAAAATCCAGCACTTTATTTAACATTACACAAAGCCTCACAACACAACGACCTATCACATTACAACCAAGCCATGATCGTCGACCCAAAAGCTACAAATCAACAGTAAAATTTTCAAACTGGAAACAAGCAATGGAAGAGAAAATGAAAGCTTTTCAAGACAATCACACTTGGGATCTTGTACCACCCCCACCTCACACCAACATAGTGGGTTCCAAATGGATTTTCAAAACAAAATTGAGAGAAGATGGAAGCATTGAGAGACATAAGAAGAAATTGGTAGCTTAAGATTACTCTTAAGTAGACGGTGTTGACTACGTTGAAACCTTCAGTCCTAAGAAATGCAAGAATTATAAATCAAAAACTATATGAAAACTAACTAAAAACAACCCAAACAAGATAGAATAAATATATAAACTAAACTTATCAAATACCCCCAACTTAGCCTTTTTCTCCACTCGAGAAAAGAATCATGAAAACAAAACTCAAAAGTGCATGTGTCGTGCAAAGTTAATGGTACAATTATTGGTATTTTACCACCCTTCAGCTCAAAGAAAATTTTTACCACAACAAAACTTGCCCAACTTCCAGTGGACTCTAAGATCTCACCTTTTGGCAAACCTTCACTCAAGCAAAACCATGTCAACTAGGATACATTTTTTTTTTACTTTGCCCTTTCTTTTTAGAGAGAGTCTCTTAGTCACTTATACCTTCGTTCCAACGTACTAACACTTTGTGGTGAAAGAGGTTGACTACGAGCACAAGTCACTATTAAGACTGCATTCACATACTCACTTCCTAAGTAAACTTTTCATGCAAAGGAAATCATGAGTTTCATGATCGCCCCGGATTACTCAATTCACTCTAGAAGTAGGAGTATCTCTCTTTTTCTTTTCTCTCTCTCTCTCTCTTTTTGTTCAAAACAGACAAACAAGAAGTATACAAGCCAATTCTTTTCGTAGCAAACATTGCATTTCGATTGATTCAGAAGCGATAGCAAGTTCTAAGGCAGCAAAAAGACTCCTTTAAACATCAAAGCAACAAAATACTTATAATTGAGTGGTCATAAGACTATCAGAGGGATAAAAATAAAGTTAACTACACTTCTCAGTCAGACAATAATCAATATACTTGCACTTATTTACCTTTTATTTCAAAAGAAATCAAAACACTTTATTAATCAACAAAAACTAATCAAACTCAAAGCAATCCCTCTATCCCAAAAACTTGTTGAAATGGTTTCGCAAGTGTACGAATCGTTACAAGTAATACAGTGTTTGAATACAAAGTTCGTTCTCCACAGGGACTGAAAGCTACCAATTACCAAATTCTCTAGCCTCAAATTTATCTAAACACCGAATTATCGAAGATGAATGGAAAATTAAACTTATTTGATGAATAAATGTGATTAAGATCTAAAATTGACAATGCAAAACAGGGGATAAAACTTAATTTGTAAAAACTTTAGAGCAATGACTTCATCGAATACCTCCTCCTACTCTTTGTTCATTAATAGCCAATGTTTTCTTCTATTTCTAGGCTGTTGGAAAGCTCTACCCTATAGACTTGATATTCTTTCTCAAGCAATAACGATATTCATTGAAATGTAAATTGCCTATATCTCTATGACAATTCAAACAATTCAATTATTAAGCCTGTAGAACCTAAAATTGCCACAAAACCCACAAGGATATCTCTATCTCAAGTGTAAATTAGGGAAAACACTTCAGTTTATCAATGATTTTTGTCTCTCAACCTCAAATCATGACATAGAAACAATGTAAAGAATGGCCAAATCTAAACATGCTTTAAGTGCAGAAGAATTTTCACAACCACAAATGAAATAGAAACATCATCTATTAACTAAGAAAGAGTAGGATTCGAGTATTCGATTACATCAAGCTAGGAGAATATTTTGGCGAATCTTTATCTCTTCCACAAACTCTTCCTGGCTATGACTCGAACACAAGATCAAGGCTTGTGGGAACCTCTTGAAAGAAAATCCCCAAGGGATTGGAGAGGAAGAGGTCTAGAGAGAATTCTCTAATTCTCTCTATTAAGGAGATGTGTGTTGTGTAGAATACACAATGGCTCACCCTAGGATCCTATTTATAGTGGTCTAGGGAAAATAATTAAATAATATATTTTAATATCTAATATATTAAAATATATTTATCTAACAAATTTGAATCTTATTCAAACCGTTTAAAATTCTCCTACGATATCTATTTCCTAATTTGAATCCAATTCAAATTTAATAAATATCTTTTATTTAATGTATCTAATATACATTAATTATTTTAATATTTAAGGTATCAAATACAATAAATATGTTTTCCTCTTTTATATTTAATATATTTAATATATTAAATATTAATTTGAACACTTCAAATTAAATATTAAATTTGAACATTTCAAATTTTAATATTTAAAGTATCAAGTACAATAAATATATTTTCCTCTTTTATATTTAATATATCTAATATATTAAATATTAATTTGAACACTTCAAATTAAATATTAAATTTGAACATTTCAAATTTTTCTTTCAACTAAAGTGATCTTTTAGTGTTACTATGAGCTAGCAAGGGGACCTTATGGACCTATAGATTATAAGCTCCAATGATACAAAATTAATTAATTAAACTCTTTAGGCCCCGTTTGATAACCATTTGGTTTTTGGTTTTTGGTTTTTGAAAATTAAGCCTATAAATATTATTTTCACCTATGGTTTTACTTGTTTTGTCATCTACTTTTTACCTATGTTTTCAAAAACCAAGCCTTGTTTTGAAAACTAAAAAAAGTAGTTTTCAAAAACTTGTTTTTGTTTTTAGAATTTGGTTAAGAATTCAAATGTTTCTTTAATTGAGATGAAAACAATTGTAGAGAAATTGGGAGAAAACAAGTTTAATTTTCAAAAACCAAAAACCAAAAACTAAATGGTTATCAAACGGGGCCTTAATTAATCAATTTTCATTCATTAACTCTAGGGTCACTCCACTATAGACATAGAGTTGCACTCTTATGCACTGTAGGACAAGTTGTGTCCAAGATATTATCATTACATGCAAGTCGATCCTTCATGAGTTGTTCGTAATTACAGCTGGGTCAAAAGTCCGTTTTACCCCTATAATTATATCTTGCACCTTAAGTACCACGATCCTCTAATGAATAATCTGTTTATAATCTAATTATAAACTAAGTCCCTCTCGGGCTAGTGAGAGGGTGAGGCCCCATTGTTCAAGTCCTGAAATCAGCACTTAAGGGAACTACTCATCTACTTATCTTATATGGGAAGGAGTGAATTCCATCTTGTGAGATTATGTTCTCAGCTCCCTATTTGGTCAAGTCCCCAAAATAGTAGGCATATTGAATAGGCTACAAAAGTCACTATCGCCCATGCAAATCAAAGGACAAGCCCTCACAGGTAAGAGTTCATAACTCACTCATGATTCAGATCGAGTCGCATATGATCATCCTGATGAAATATTAATCTTCTCAATTAACGGATTTATAAGGAGAGATTAAATATTTCGTGGTCCAGTCTTATACAAACTCATTGTATAAGATACCCCCACTCACATGTCTCCACATGAATGATTTGGATCAAATAATTTGTAACTATTACAAAGTGGGCCGTATCAATAGTGTTACTAGGATAAGGCACCCAATCTTATCCATATACTATGACTCTTTAGGTTATTTCTTGAACACGATCCTCCTGTATGTCAACCACATATTGTTCAAGATTACACTAATAACCTTGAATTTTTCATATAATGGATAATATTATATTGAAAATAAAATAATCAAAATTATTATTAATTATTAAATAAATAATTAATTACGAGGCTTTATGGCATAAATTCCAACAATCTCCCACTTGCACTAAAGCCGGCAAGACATGTATCCTAGGACATACTCTATACCCAACATGTTCTTCCACTTACCCTAGCGAAGACGAGGCATGTCTCGTAATCCTAAACATTCTAGGTGACCCTTAAACACTTTAGCCTAGAGAGTCTTTTTATATAGATCTAAACGATTATCATTAAAAGTCATCTTGGTCACTTCCATGATGCTTTCTCTTTCTTGATATGATTCCCTTATACATTGGTGTTTTCTATTTTCCTTAATATTAGTCTTTGTACCACTATTATCATAATAAAGAGGATAGACTAAATTATATCTGAAACACCTTTCAGATTTTCAAGGAACTATTTGAGTCATACAAGTCATTTTGTTACTTCACAAGCAAAACAATTTAACTTGTATATCATACTCCACCACCTAGGGTAAAATTTATATTTACATAGATTTCCTAAATCTTTGTAAGAACCAGTGTATCTTGTAAAGATCAAATCTTTAACTCCATACAAGAAAATTTCTCGCCATCCATAGATAATTTGAGAAAGTTTTTAATTTTCTACTCAATGGTCATACCATTCATTTAACTAATATATGTTAACCAATTGTATATTAAATGTTCAATCTCATTTATGCATATCATATACTCTCAACATTTGAGGTGTCTTAAGATACACTTTCTTAGACATAAAAATCAAATATTTGACAACAATTTTGTCAACATAAGATGTTTGAGACAAAGTTAACATTTTGTCCTTAAAATCTTCATTTGGACATTTAAAATATACTGAGTCATTCCAAATCACTTATTTGGAATTGGTTACTTAATCAACTTTTTATGTTAGACATCTTACATCATTCATAATGGGTAAAAATATCACCAACATAAAACATGAGAAAAATCTACTAAGCAATTAATGATTTTCTTGTTCATACAATCTTCATTAATATTTATCCAAAGTCATAGATTTTGATACTTTTATCAAACCTTATATTCACAGATCTAATGGTAAAATTCATTTCATAAATGAACCTTTACTATTTCGCAAACTTTTTGCTTTTGATCTTTGAAAATAAACATATCTGATTGATTTGTATAGTTGCATTATCTAAAATTTCTTTTCATAAAAGAATTTTAAACATTCATTTTTTTTTTGATATCACATATGCAACAATGAATTAAATAATGCTTACAGACTTCAGTATGGCAACAAGTGAGAAAATTTACTCACAGTCTATTTTCTCCTATTAGGTTTAACCATTTGCCATTAGTCTCACTTTGTAGGTAATAAGCCTTCAACTTTGTCATCTAACATGACAATTTGGGCTTCAATTAAGTCCTTGTAGAGGTTAAGTCATCTCATAACTCTCCCACTACGATGAGACTTATCCAATTCATGACTAGGATCCATTTGACTTTCAAATATAATTAAATTGTTAACAACTTTTGTTAACTATTTAGTGGCGTCACTTGGAACCAATTTATTAACACTATCTCACCTTATTAAAGGTTTGTAGTCTTTTATTTGACATTTCTTATAAAAATGATATTTGTCATACAAATACCTTATTCATTTTAGGACTACATAAAAGATCACTTTATACTCCTTAGGGGTGGCCTACACTTAGGCTTATCTTTGAACATATATAAGCTTTTTAGGCTTGTGTTCAGCATGCAAGCTTAACATTCCCAAATGGTGAAGTATTGTAAACCAGCTTTACTACTCTTCTATAATCTTTAAAATTTTCTCGTAGACACTTTTAGAGGGAATCATGTACGCCATGCAATCTCTATTGCATTTCCTAACCTGAGTATGGTAATGGTGTGTAACTCATTACTGATGTAACCATGTCTAACAAGGTCCTATTTCTCCTTTTGCAGCACAATTTCACAAAATTGCACTTGGTATTAAGATAATTGGGATAAAAACTCATTTTCTATCAATTAGTTTTAGTACATAAGGTTCCTGTACTTTCTATTATGATCTGATCATAATATCTTGATAGATTTAATTACCTAATCGATTTTTAAACTTTAGTCTTAATTTTCTTGAACATTTCAAAAATTTAGACTTATGTTGTATTAGGAAAAGATACTTGTACCTTGAATGATCATCAACTAGAGTGACGAAATATTTATGACTTTATTTGACCTTTACATTCACCAAACCACTTGAGTCAGAATATGTAAGCTCAAAGTATTATTTGGCGTTCTGGCCCTATCTAATAAAAGCTCAATGATTATCTTGCATGAAAGGCAAGATCTACAGACAAGTAAAGTAATTAACTAACTTTTTAGAGAATTACCTCTTACTAGTCTTTTTATTCTATTCAAGTTGATGTTAATCAACCTTAACAGCCAAAGTCAAGTATCATCTTTTAGGAGAAAATAATGTCTTTCTATTTTGGATTCTATAATCCTGAATATCTTAGTATTTTATAGTATAGTATATGCCAACATTTTTAACATATACAAATTGTTTTTATTTTCAGTTGAATGTATTTTCAAACAATTTTGAAAATATAAACTTTCATACTTCAAAGTAATTCATACTATATGAACATTTTTGTAATAAAGTTCGAGAAATTGAATTTCTCTTATGGTTACTAAAAACACCATATTTAGCATTATGTAACAATTTTTACTTAATGACATCTTAATGTCTCCCACTACACTAACTGAGAGAGGCTTCCTGGTGCTAACTTGTAGAAACTATTCTACATGTTAAGTATTTTCCAAGAATTACATATTAAATGTAATGAAGAATAAATCTTGATAGCAGATCTTATATCAACTATCTAGGTGACATTATTTATATTCTACCAAAAATCTAGTAAATCAAATTTACTTTCATTTATATTTTTCTTCCTAGAGGTATTTCCAAAATTCCTCTTATTATGACTGTCCTAGCTAATTTAGGTACTATTTCCTTTTATATAGCTTCAATCATTTGGTTTCTTTACTTGGATTTTTGTAATACTTAGTTTTGAGATCATTTAGACAACTTTCTAAATTTAGCTTATGTTGACTTCAATATCTCATATGTTGTTGTCATTTTCTTTATCTTCTAAATTTGACATCTAAGATGTCAACTAGGAGAATACGTACAAGCTATCTCGTTTACTTTTGATTCATTAATCACGTGCTTCACGAACAATTCGAATGGCATTAGCAACAGGTTTTGAGAATATTTCTCAATAAAGACAAATTCAAAATTTTACACTACCATTATAGTGTTAATGTTACTTTTTCCAAGTAATAAAATTTTCTCAATTTGACTTATTAGTAATAAAATTAAAAATTATGAGAGAAACTGACATAATATTGAAATATATATATAATTTAACATCATGCAAACAATTATCCATTCAATTTTAGAATAGAAATCAAACAATTGGAAAAATAAACCCTATAAATCATTTCTAATGCTATGGTACTTTAGTGAGTTAGAACAAGTGCCGCCGTAGGGTAGGTCAAGTATTCCTTCACTAAACTGAGACGATCTCAACCAAGTATTATACCAGAATAACTCTTATTCCTAGAATATTTAGTTACCATTAGTTTGGTCAAAGACATCATTAACAACTTTAATGAGCCCTTTGTAAGTGTGACCCATAATTTTAGATCCCGTAGTTTTATCCCAACAAGTGCCACCGTAGGGTAGGTCAAGTATTGAAAACAAAACTACAATCCTATCCTTCTCAGGAGTTCACCTTGATATTGACCCATGCAAACACCTTCAGTAGGGGGACGGTCCAAAAGCCGCCACGAGGCCCCGCATGAATCTCACGATGTGAACCAATGATGGAGACCGTAGGATATGTTGACACATTTCCTTCTCTCACTTACTATTTTGAAATAGAGTTTTCTCTTACTTAGAGAAATTAGGCTAATCTCATTTATTTAAGTTCCTCAATCTATCTTTCATAACCCTTATGTTGTTAGATTGATTTTAATATGAATTACTAAGTTTTTTTTTTTTAAAAAAAAAAAAAAAAACAATCACATTATGAGCATGCTTAGTGAAAATAAAATCTGACTAATTCAACTCTTAGGTCGGTTCCCAATTAGAGGTGTTCCCTTTCGGTCAGCTTAAATACCCCAGTCTAGACAGAACCTTCCATAGACAGAGTTCCCTTATATCAATTTTTATTTCAAATTCATTAATCTTTAATTAACTATTAATTATTAGATTAATGAACATAAATTTTTTTAATCCTATTAAAAAATAATTCACTTGGATGTCTTAAAAATCCATCATTTTAAACCCTTTAAAACAAATTAAAAGATAATCATGGACATTTTATTTTAATCCTATTAGAAAAAAAAAAAGATAAATTAAATTCAAAACTTAAACTATTTTATATTTGAATTAAATTATCTTTATTTATGGAAGACCTAATCTTATTAGGAAATTAAAAGATCTCATCTTATTTTGAAATCAAAAGATCTAATCTTATTTTAAAAGAATTTAATCTTAAAAGATGAATTAAATTCAATTTTTAAACTATGGATAATCTTGAAATTCTACCATTTTAAACTCTTTAAAACTTAAATTAATAGATTATCTTAAATTCTAACAAATAAAGATATATTAAATTCAAATTTTAAATTATTTAAAGTATGAATTCGAAATATCTTTATTTTAAGAAAATCCTAATCTCATTAGGATATATCCTAATTCTATTAGGAAAACATGAATTTCATTTATGAAAGAAAATTTCCTAATTTAATTTTTCAAATATAACAATTATATTCAAAAATATGGAAAATATAAGCATATTAAAAAAAATATTTCAATTCTATTAGGAATCATCATAATCAAATTTTCCAATATAACAATTATATTAAAAAATTAATCTTAATTCTATTAGGAAACAACCTAATCAAAATTTTCAAATATAACAATTATATTCAAAAATAGATAAGATGCATGATCATGCTCAACCTATGGTGGGATTTTAAATTTAGATGACATACTTTATGCAACAATCAAACAATTTAAAGCATACATCTCATGCATAATTAAATTATAAATAGCAAAATTGACTGGCATATTTGACATATCCTAAGAAATTGAAAATAATTTAAATTACAATAATTTAAATCCAAGACATATCTTGATCTTCAATATCTTCCTTGTTTGGACCATTCGAAATTTAGGATTTAAAAATCCTAAATTTTCAATTGCAGAAGCTGACTTCAATTCACGTTTTTGTTTTTATTTTTATTTTTTATTATTTATTATTATTTTTTTTTTCGGGAACGTTTTTCGCTGTTGACTTCTTCAGCCCATAAAATCGAAATTTGCAGCTATCGTAGTCATTCAAGTAAAATACATGAAATCCTAACCCTTATGGGTTTTACAACGATCTAATCAAAGCAATAAATTTAATGTCAAATAGCTTAAACAATCAATTTGCAAACCACAATATATCAAATATATGATAAATTAAAATACCCACCATAAAAAAACTTTAATTCTAAATAAAACTCAAAGATTGCTCTGATACCAATTGAAGGGAATAATCGAATTAAACCCACAACGGAAGCATAGGAATCGTCTTTTATTTATTTAGAATTAAACTAAAATACAAGGGTTAAGCAATAAATACCTTGAAAATAATATTATGGAGAAAATTCTGGCGGATCTTTATCTCTTCCATAAACTCTTCCTGGCTATGACTCGAACACAAGATCAAGGCTTGTGGGAGCCTCTTGAAAGAAAATCCCCAAGGGATTGGAGAGGAAGAGGTCTAGAGAAAATTATCTAATTTTCTCTATTGAGGAGATGTGTGCTGTGTAGCATACACAATGGCTCACTCCTAAGGTCCTATTTAGAGTGGTCTAGGGAAAATAATTAAATAATATATTTTAATATCTAATATATTAAAATATATTTATCTAACCAATTTGAATCTTATTCAAACCGTTTAAAATTCTCCTACGACATCTATTTCCTAATTTGAATCCAATTCAAATTTAATAAATATCTTTTATTTAATGTATCTAATATACATTAATTATTTTAATATTTAATGTATCAAATACAATAAATATGTTTTCCTCTTTTATATTTAATATATCTAATGTATTAAATATTAATTTGAACACTTCAAATTAAATATTAAATTTGAACATTTCAAATTTTAATATTTAATGTATCAAATACAATAAATATATTTTCCTCTTTTATATTTAATATATCTAATATATTAAATATTAATTTGAACACTTCAAATTAAATATTAAATTTGAACATTTCAAATTTTTCTTTCAACTAAAGTGATCTTTTAGTGTTACTATGAGCTAGCAAGGGGACCTTATGGACCTATAGATTATAAGCTCCAATGATACAAAATTAATTAATTAAACTCTTTAATTAATCAATTTTCATTCATTAACTCTAGGGTCACTCCACTATAGACCTAGAGTTGCACTCTTATGCACTGTAGGACAAGTTATGTCCATAGATATAATCATTACATGCAAGTCGATCAATCATGAGTTGTTCGTATCACAAGTTGTTCGTAATTACAACTGGGTCAAAAGTCCGTTTTACCCCTATAATTATATCTTGCACCTTAAGTACCACTGATCCTCTAATGAACAATCTGTTTATAATCTAATTATAAACTAAGTCTCTCTCGGGCTAGTGAGAGGGTGGGACCCCATTGTTCAAGTCCTAAAATCAGCACTTAAGGGAACTACTCATCTACTTACCCTATATGGGAAGGAGTGAATTCCATCTTGTGAGATTATGTTCCCAGCATCCTATTGTTGGGATTTATGCCCTAAAGCCTCGTAATTAATAATTCATTTAATAATGAATAATAATTTTGATTATTTTATTTGCAATATAATATTATCCATTATATGAAAAATCCACGGTTATTAGTGTAATCTTGAACAGTATGTGGTTGACATACGAGAGGATCATGTTCATGAAATAATCTAAAGGGTCATAGTATATGGATAAGGTTGGGTGCCTTATCCTAGTAACACTATTGATACGGCCTACTTTGTAATAGTTACAAATGATTTGATCCAAATCATTCATGTGGAGACATGTGAGTGGGGGTATCTTATACAATGAGTTTGTATAAGACTGGACCACGAAATATTTAATCTCTCTTTATAAATCCGTTAATTGAGAAGATTAATATTTCATCAGGATGATCATATGCGACTCGATCTTAATCCTGAATGAGTTATGAACTCCGCCTGTGAGGGCTTGTCCTTTGATTTGCATGGGTGAGAGTGGCTTTTGTAGCCGATTCAATATGCCTACCATTTTGGGGACTTGGCCAAATAGGGAGTTGGGAACATAATCTCACAAGATGGAATTCACTCCTTCCCATATAGGGTAAGTAGATGAGTAGTTCCCTTAAGTACTGATTTCGGTACTTGAACAATGGGGCCCCACCCTCTCATTGGCCCGAGAGGGACTTAGTTTATAATTATATTATAAACAAATTATTCATTAGAGGATCAGTGGTACTTAAGGTGCAAGATGTAATTATAGGGGTAAAACGGACTTTTGACCCAGCTGTAATTACGAACAACTCGTGAAGGATCGACTTGCATGTAGTGATTATATCAATGGACACAACTTGTCCTACAGTGCATAAGAGTGCAACCTTAGGTCTATAGTGGAGTGACCCTAAAGTTAATGAATGAAAATTGATTAATTAAAGAGTTTAATTAATTAATTTTGTATCATTGGAGCTTATAATCTGTAAGTCCATAAGGTCCCATTGCTAGCTCATAGTAACACTAAAAGATCAATTTAGTTGAAAGAAAATTTTGAAATGTTCAAATTAATATTAATTTGAAGTGTTCAAATTAATATTTAATATAAAAGAGGAAAATATATTTATTGTATTTGATACATTAAATATTAAAAGTTGAAATGTTCAAATTTAATATTTAATTTGAAGTGTTCAAATTAATATTTAATATATTAGATATATTAAATATAAAAGAGGAAAATATATTTATTGTATTTGATACATTAAATATTAAAATAATTAATGTATATTTGATATATTAAATAAAAGATATTTATAGAATTTGAATAAGATTCAAATAAATAAATATCGTAGGAGATTTGAATGAGATTCAAATAAATACAAGATATATTTTAATATATTAGATATTAAAATATAATGTTTTAGTTATGGCAAAGATTTTCCCTTGGTCACTATAAATATGACCCTTGGGTTGAGCCATTATGAACAACACACATCTCCTCAATAGAGATAATTAGAGAATTCTCTCTAGACCTCTTCCTCTCCAATCCCTTGAGGATTTTCTTTCAAGAGGCTCCCACAAGCCTTGGTCCTGTGTTCGAGTCATAGCCAGGAAGACTTTGTGGAAAAGATAAAGATCCGCCAGAATATTCTCCATAATATTATTTTCAAGGTATTTATTGCTTAACCTTTGTATTTTAGTTTAATTCTAAATAAATCAAAGACGATCCTTATGCTTCCGCTGTGGGTTTAATTCAATTATTCCCTTTCCCTATTTGGTCAAGTCCCCAAAATGGTAGGCAAATTGAATCGGCTACAAAAGCCACTCTCACTTATGCAAATCAAAGGACAAGCCTTCACATGCAGGAGTTCATAACTCACTCATGATTAAGATCGAGTCGCATATGATCATCCTGATGAAATATTAATCTTCTCAATTAACGGATTTATAAGGAGAGATTAAATATTTTGTGGTCCAGTCTTATACAAACTCATTGTATAAGATACCCCCACTCACATGTCTCCACATGAATGATTTGGATCAAATCATTTGTAACTAGGGATGTCCATTTAACCCGCGGGGCCGGGGCCCCGCTGGGACCCGCCCCTAACGGGACAGGGAATCCCCGATTACACGGGGAATGGGGGAGGGAGCGGGGAAGTTTTTTTCCCCGTTGGCTAAACGGGGACGGGGACGGGGAATATATTCCCCGCCCCGCCCCGCCCCGATTCCCCGACCCGATTCCCCGATTAATAATATATATATATATATATTATTACCTAAAAATAGAATTTTTTTTTTAAAAAAAACTATAGTAGGAATTAGTTTAAGACTATTTCGTTATAAAAAAAATTAAAGTCTATGTTGTAATATTGAAATTTGAATTTTTAGAAATTAAGTTGTTTCGACATTATAGTATTTTTACTTATGGTATATTATTATTTTTATTATGAAATTTTATAACATTTACTTTAAATAGAATTATATTGAAAATTATTCATTTAGAAATAATTTTTATTATGGTTGAGAATAAATTTAAAAAAAAAAAAAGAAAAAAAAAAGAACGGGGAAAAATTCCCGATCCCCGCGAAATTAAACGGGGAATTTCGCGGGACGGGGAATGAAATGGGGGGCGGGGACGGGGACGGGGAATCCATTCCCCGACCCCGACCTGCCCCGTGGACATCTCTATTTGTAACTATTACAAAGTGGGTCGTATCAATAGTGTTACTAGGATAAGGCACCCAACCTTATCCATATACTATGACTCTTTAGGTTATTTCTTGAACACGATCCTCATGTATGTCAACCACATATTGTTCAAGATTACACTAATAACCTTGAATTTTTCATATAATGGATAATATTATATTGCAAATAAAATAATCAAAATTATTATTAATTATTAAATAATTAATTAATTACGAGGCATTAGGGCATAAATCCCAACAAGTTGGACATTGGTTTTCTTCTTTTGTCGCAGCCATACTCATCCTTTGAAAGATTGAAGATTGAGTAGTTGAAGGCTTGATGCGATAGAAGACGGAAGTCCTTTGCTCGACTTCCTTTGAATCATCAACTTCTTCCACATTTATGCAATATGAACTTGCCAAGTTTTCTTCCTTTTTTTCAACGGAAAAGAAATCTCTTGGGAAGAATTCCTTTAAGATCACCAGTTGGCGAGGTTGGGAACAATTTTTATTTCCTTTCCTCTTAGGTTTAGGCTTCCTTGGGTCATTCTTTCTTTAATGCCCATTCTTTCTTCTGAATGGGCAATGTTTTTTTCTGAACAACATGTTGTCCTAGTTTCTTCTGACGAGACATAACAGTTCAACCTTTATCTTGATCTTTGATAGGCTTGACCACGTCTTGAAGTTTGTTTCTTGGTACCTCAGGTTGAAACCAAATAGATACATGCTCCAAGGTTCCAAATTGGACTAGACGCACTCCTTGATCATGAAGCGGACTAGAGTGTATTTGGCTGCATTTGTTTGTTGTCACTGCAACATGATTTGTTTGAGCTAATTCATCGAGGTCTAGCTCAATTTTTCCTCCTTTTGCTAATCTTAGAATTAGCTCTTTTAGGATGAAACACTTCTCCACTGGATGACTGATAACTCGATGATATTTGCAATACTTGGGATCATCGACTTTTTCCATCTCTTCCTGCCGTTTACATTCTGGAAGTTCAATTAGTCGTGTTTCCAGTAGTTGTTCCAACATGTCAGGAATGTCAGAGTCAGGAAAAGGATGGACTTTTTTCTACCTTTCCTTTAAAGTTAAACGACGTCTTTCATTTTCTTATCGCTTTTCAACCCTCTTGTCTTTCGAAGACAACTTGAGAGGGGTTGTATTTACAACCATAGATTCTTTAGAAGTCATTTCGATGTTCTCTCCTTCTTTCTTCATGTTAGATAGTAGAAGGTTTTTGTCTCCTCGACTAGCAATTCTGAGCTCCATGTCGTGGGCACAAGTTGCTAGTTTTTTAAAGGTGCGAGGCTTTATACCTTGGAGTATGTAAAGAAGTCCTCAATGCATGCCTTGAATGCACATCTCCACTGCTGACAGTTTAGTGAGACGTAGACTCATGGCTCTCCAACGATTTATGTAGTCGACAACGGGTTGACATTTTTGTTGTCTAGAGTTGGTGAGCTCGAACATGCTAACAATGCGTCTTGTGCTATAAAAGCAGTTGAGGAATTCCTTTTCAAACTGCTCCCAACTGTCTATCGACTCAGGCTCTAGATTAGTGTACTAGTAGAAAGCGTTTCCTTTTAGTGTTTGAACGAATTGCTTAACTAGTAGATCTCCTCGTGTACCAACATTTTCACATGTCTCGATGAAATGAGCAACGTGTGGCTTAGAGTTGCCTTTTCCATCAAATTGCTGAAACTTTGGTGGTTGCATCCTCAAATTATCTATTCTCTTAGTGTATGGTTTAGAATACAAGAGAGAACATTGAGAAGCTCCACCATATTGAACTCTAATGGAGTTCGTGATCATGTCCTGAAGTTGTTGGACAGATAGTGAAGTGATCGAAGTGAAGTGATCGAAGTGGAGTGTTGTGGTTGATCTTCCAGCACAACGACCTGCCATTTATTGCGATATTTGACGGCAGGAGTCGAACTTGATTTAGCAACATTTTGACTCTCAATCTGGCTCTTTAAGTATGCAATTTGAGAATCTATTTCTTCAATCGCCTTCATCAAGGTGTTGATCTTTTCCTGCATCTTTGTTATTTTTTCTTCCATAGTGTTTGTTTCAGTCATCATGATGGACACTACGCCATAATCGAAATCGAACAAAGGGTTACACTTGACTAGGAACTTGTTGTTAGTTGATGCCTCGGCGACATCATTACTTCGGTCGCAATAATTAAGGCTTCATCTTCTTGCACACTCAGTTCATTAGAGCATCTATAGGTAACAGAACCTGTGTACAAGTTGCTCATGATAGCGGTCATCGAAGAAGTCTTGAATGACATCACTTTACTTGTGCTTTGAGATGGAAGAGAGAGATGAGAGGTAGAGATGGTCTGACTAGGCGTGCCAATTTGTTTACACGTAATTTCAACAAAGAAAGAGAAATGAGACACGTGTAAATAAATTTATATTTGTATTAATTTGAATGTAATGGAGTACAATCTCTAATTTGTTCATCTGATTCTTCCTATCAAATATACATTTGTCTCGAAGGCTTGCAGCTTGTTCTCGAATGTGAATTTGTCTCGAGGGCTTTTGCAGATTGTTCTCAAATGTGGATTTATTTCGAGGGCTTTGCAGCTTGTTCTCGAATGTAGATTTGTTTTGAGGGCTTTGCAGCTTGTTTTCGATCTTCAAAGTCTTTTGGTCTTCAAGGCTTTGGTTCAGAGAATATTTGATCTTCAAGAGTTTAGAGAGTTTTTTTGTCTTTGTTTTCTGAATTCTCTCTAAGTCTTTTCTCTTGAGATTTTCAATTTCTGAACCTCTGAAATGGAGGAGGGAGCTCTCTATTTATAAAGTTCCTGAAGGCCTCTAGGTGGGCTTGGGCTTGTCAGTCGGACTGAGCCTGGTTGACTTTAGGCCTAGCTTTTGGACTGAGTCTGGTTGACTTTGGGCTTAACTTTTGGATTGGGCTTGGCTGACTTTAGGGCCTAGCCCTTTGGACTTTCGTCTAAAATTAGTCTAATTTTCACATAACCCAATTGTATATTGAGATTCGCCATAATTTAATTTAGGGATCCTTGTCAATTTAATTAATCCCTAATTAAATATAATTTCGTCATCAATGTTGGGTAATGACGTAACAATTTCTGATTGGCCAAAATTTCTATTACAACACTTTTTATTAGATTTTAAGCATATACTAATATTTTCTTTATTTTAATTATTATGAACATTATTAATTTATTGAAAAGTTATTTTAATATAACATAAAACTAAAATTAAAACTGCGCAAATGCACGTGATGACACTCATAGGATATTGAGGCTCACACTATATATTTGAACAATGTATGTGCTGCCATCTAAATCTGCAGAACTTGCTTTTTTTCTGGGGGGGACTATTTTAAAGAATCTGGAACAAATAAAGATATTATAATTTATATCTTATAATTTTTAACTGACATGGGACCATCACGTTTGCAAAATATATACTTTCTAGTTCAAAAAATGCGGGGTGGTGCCTTGATTTTTTAAGTTATGCATGTTGACATGCAACAGAAATGTATAATCCTCAAATAATTTGCTAGCTGATCTGAAAAATTGGATCTCAAGTATGTTCAAATATGTATTCATAAATAATAAATTTATTCACACATTTTATGTTATAAATTTTGTATAATTATTATTTTACAAAATTATATATATATATATATATATATATATATATATATATATATATATATATATATTAAACGAGTTTATAATGTGAAATAGTATGTTTATGAAAGTTTTTATATTTTTTAATATAATTTTGTATCCTAAAAATTTCAAATTTGTAATATAAAAACATTATAAAATGTTATTGTTTACAAAATTTTCAATATTTGAATCATATGAAGATAAATGTTCAATGAGTTCATGTTAAACTAATGATACTTCAACGGATTAAGGCATATATCTTCGATCAAGAGGTTAAAGGTTCAAATCTTTCACCTAACATGTTGTTGAACCCAAAATACATACACACATGAAGTGAATCATCTAAAAATTTGAATGCCGTAAAGTACTTTGTTAAACAAAAAATACCCTCCCAATCACCAAGAAATTCCTTATCTGTATCTTTAACTTGTAAATAGTCATAAATCTTTAACTAAAAGCATAAAAAGGAATAGAATTTTCTACTATTAATGAATCAAGTGCACGGATGATTTACATAATCTTCAATTCTTCATCAAGTGGGTAATGTATTACGTTTCATATAGGACATCATCTTATAAGTAGTGAAAAGGTTAAAAATATTTATTGTACTATAAAGAAAAAAAAGTAATAATATTAAAAAAAGAGAGACCTCCCCTTGTAATTAATTGGATTTAGTATTAAATAATATAAATAAAGGAAAGGGTCAGTATATTAGGTATCATTGAACTTTTGAATAGAAAAATATTAACTAAAATATCTACCCACAATGGATTTGGTGGATTAAAATAGTAATATGTACACTGTAAAATCCATTACCTGTATGATTAAAGTGCTATTCAAGTTTATCATTAATTCTTTTTGCCAATTTTCAGGGTTTTTTTTTTCATTTCATTTCCTTGCTTTATTTTTATTTTTTTAAAATTTTTAGACACTAAAGATATGGTTGAGATATGAGAGGATGCTGACATTGATCAACTTTCTCAAGTTGTGTTAGATAATATGTCTTAGAGGATCATGTTGATATATTTAGGTAGGTATATAATTATTATTCATTTGATCAACTTTCTCAAGTTGTGTTAGATAATATGTCTTAGAGGATCATGTTGATGTATTTAGATAGGTATATAATTATTATTCATTTTGAATGCTGTTAAAGTTCTATATTAAAAAAAAAAATTCATAACTTAAATTATATCACAAAGACTAATACTTTGGTGGGAAAAAACATATATTTTAATAATAAGTTCTTAACACTAACAATATAGCCAATAATTTCTTTAATACACCACATAGTTCTTTGAGAATTACAAAAATAGAAAATAAAGAATCAAACTCTAAAAAAACCACGAGTAAGGAAAAATATACCTTTGAAATTTGTGATACTATTATAAAATGTGAGAATATATTTATAAGCAGCAATGAATATATAGTAGGCTCGATGGCTCAAGCCCCAACTTTAAAAATGTTTAATCTTATTATTTATTAATCCGTTTTACTTACTTAAAAGGGGTCATTGGCTTAATGACATGCATGCCTGCCTAGTCCTCTCCCTACTAGTGGGGTTAGGGTTTGTGTCATGGGATAGACACTTTGTTGTAAAACAAAAAAAAAATACTTTTATTGTTTCAAATTTCATGCTCTTTTTAATAATATTTATTTAAAAACCAGTCGTACTTTTTTGTATCAAACTCCTATACATAAAGTTCTAGATTCACCCGTTTATGAGGCTACAAGTACGATATGCAATTACCTTATTTATTAAAATTTTAAAAATAATATATATGTTCAAAATATTTTAAGATGATATTAAAAAAGGTTAAAAAAGGAAAAATGATTGGTAAAGAAGTTTAGTTTCTAAACACAAGAACTAGAATATAAAATCGTAATGAATCAATTTGTTAAATCAAAAGAAACAATGATTGGTAAAGAAGCTTAGTTTCTAAACACAAGAACTAGAATATAAAAGTGTAATGAATGGATTTGTTAAATATAATGGGATGATCCAAGTGTATAACTTCAAACAATGTAAGGAGATTGGATAGATTGCAAATTAAGAAGTGAGTAAAAATGAACCTCTTTCTTAATAAACTTTGTCCTGAGACAGACTTTAGAACTAAGTTATACTCTATAAATTTGGTTTTATATTATAATCAAAATGATCAATTAAGGATAAATTTTAGGAACAAGTGGGAAACCCAAAAATAGCAATATGTCCAAATGCATAGCGCATTGCGTTATTTGAGTGGTTGGAGAAAGGACAGTATACCTTTTTTTTTTTCTTCGTTTTTGAGCTTTCATTTTTGATGAAGAAGGAGATTACAAAGTTCATATGCATGGCGACCTAAAATGAATGGCAATGGAAGTCCTTGTTGGAATTTGATGAAATGGGATCCCTTTAGGTTTCCACTGGCCCTTGCTTTACGGGCTATTTTGTTGATCTTTTGTACACTTTAGTCAAAATGGGTACGCGGAAGATATTGAAAAAAATTGCAATATTTAATAACAAGTGTGCTCTTTTTAACCTTTTTAGCACTACGTATCTATTTAATCTATATTCTTTAAGACGTTTTTAATAAGTACATAAATTTTTAGTGGGTGACTTATTTAGTCTCTAAACCTGATTATTGCTTATTAGATCTTACAATTAACTTCACAATTTAACGTTTATGTAACCATTGGTCGTATTATTTAACGATTATATGGTAGGTGTTGATTTTAAGAAAATTTTGGCTTTAATGGGCAGGTAAAGGGAATGAGGCAAGAGTTTAGTGTTTTTTATCGTTGAATTTGCTAGTTTGTCCACTCCGTTGTTTCATGTTTACCTACCCAAATAAATAAACACTAAACCCACCCACAAAACGAATAATGGTACCTGAGATCAGTTTGTTGGCTCAAAAATATTCTACTTGGTATGTTAAACTTTTCACGCTGTGTGATCACCTATTCCTTAAACAATATATTTGATGCATCTAATAAGTATTAGACTAATGAAGTTACTAACAAAAATTTAATAGACAGAAACAATGTAAGGTTAATTAGAGGTTTATTAAGATGTTTTTTAAAGTACAAGGACTAGATCAACTAACAATCTTAAAAAACTAAGGACTTATTATTAGAGGAACTAAATAGACACCACACTTAAAATTCATGGACCGAACTAGTAATTTAGTCCATTTACATTTTTAAAAAAAGTTTTTACCTTAATCGCAAGTGATTTTTAAAATTCTAAAGAGACCGTGAAAACATTTAATTAGTATTTATTCTTAAAAGTACTTATAAAAAGAAATGCTTTATATCAAAGTATCACTCCCAAATTCTTTTCACACTCACAGTAAATTATCAATTGTCAAACTAATGCTTCTAAACATATTGCCATCCCCTCATTTCATTTCGCATAATGTTACAGCCTTGTCTTTCTAAAACTTTAAAAGCAACTTTAAAATATTATCTAGTGCCTTTGAAAGGAAATTAAAATGGTTGTTTATCTCATCAGCATTTCTCAAATTCCCTTTTAAGAGCTCCTTTTATTTTTCTTTTATTTTTTTTTGGTTTAAGTAATTGCTTAATTTTATGCTTGATAAAGGAAAGATTATCGAGTTAATATGATTAATAAAAAAATATCCTAACATTTTGAAAATTATTCAAAAATATTTTCTAATGCTTTTTTAGTGGAAAAAGAAAACTTAATTAATGTATCCACAAAAAGACTTCCGTAAAGCATTTTATACTTCCAAAAAATTTGCCAAAGAATAAAATATTGACTTAATTTTTTTCCATGATTTGGGAGAGAACAGCTAAACAAAAAGCCATTATACACAAGGTATTTTTAAAAAAGATTCAATAAAATTAATAGTAAATAACTTGCCAGTATTTGTACCTTGTCCATCCATTTCATTTTAGTACTTATACTTTTAATATAATATCTCACCATTTAATTTCTTTCGTTTGTTCAGTAAATAGATGACTAATATCAGTGATATTGAAACTGTAACGACCCGACTTCATATCAAGGATTTCCTAAGGATCGCTATTACATGCATGAAAAACATAAACATTTAGAAATATTTAAGCAGAAACTCAAGGGAGTCAAAGAAACTTTGCATTAATAAAAATGGATAAAAATCAAGTCACTTTGAATTTGGGATCCTGATAAAGAGTAAATTTTTTCAACGATAGAGGAGCCATAGTTTCGTGAGTTGGAGTTTTGGCCCATCTACCTAAATAAAGCCCATTAGGTTTTTTTATTGTATACACACATATATGTGTCTTTGTTTTGTGGCTGAAGCTTGTAACCGAGAGTGAGCCTTTTTTTGTTTTTTATGAACAATACATAGTGTGTGTTTGAGTTCTTTTGACTGTGCAAAAGTAAGCTTTTGGAGAGAAAAAAAGTGTTTTCTCTTATGGGTTTGAGGATTTTCTTTTGTTGTTGACCTCAAGTTATCTGATTATGATCAATAGTCATTGTTGCGCTATTGAGGGCTAGTTTATGACGCAGTTTTGAGGGTTTGTTGTAATCTCCTATTATAGTAAAACCTGCAAAAACTGGATGTAGTCCCAAGTTTGGGGCGAACCAATATAGCTTTTGGTGTTGTCTCTCTTTTCCCTATCTCTTTATTTATTATTTGTGACTTTTGTTTGGTTGGCTTATCCTATGGAATGAGAGATTTAATATTTTAATTTTATCGCTTCTGCTTGCATATTATTATTATATTATTTTTTCTTCCAACACAATGTTTAGTGTTTTGAGTGATCTGTGATTGATCAAAAGTGAATTATAAAGTGAGAGAGTCTTCACCTCTATGTTGAGTGCAATTTGTCTTGTTGATCGTGAATGGGCCTCAAATGGATGTAGATCTATTTTATTTATTGATCAAACCATTATAAATCTTGTGTCTTCTTCTATAACTCTTTCTCTTATCCTTTTATATGCTTATTGACTCTGCTTAATTGTATGCACTTGTGTTGCTAAGAGTTATATCAAGTTAATCATCCTCCATTAAGTTAGTTTTCATTTGATTTGAATCTGTTTGAAGCTATTGGGGTATAACATTAACATAAACTTAATAAATTTGTTGTTACTTTAAGATTCACTTCCACTTCAAGCTCATTTCTAGTTCTTAACCTAAACCCAAATTAAGTTGTTTAAAATTTCTTAGCTGTCAACCTTTTGAAACGACCATTATATAGTTAAAAGGAAAATTGAAAGAAATAGCTACAAATATAGCACCATTCTAAAAAATGGTCAAGAATTTTTTTTTTTAATGAAAAATAGCCACTGCATTTTTAAGGGTGTATTTTTATTCTACTTTTACCCTCATAAATAAGTTGGCACCTAGGCTGGTTGGACTTATGGAGAGTGTAATCAAAGATACATGTTTTCTAAATTTCAATTTTGCAACTCCTAGAATCGTGTTTTTTATTTTCGAATTCCACATTATCTTTCCAAATCTAATAATCTTGTTGTATATCATGCATAAATTTGCTTCAAAACTTTTACGATTTATTTCTTTTCAATTTTAAAATCTAAATGTATTATTTTCTGGTATAGCAACCTTCACGCGATATTTATTTGGCTAGTTACATCATCACCTCCATTGTTTACTCTCAATTTTCTGTTGAGTTTTAGATATCTAGACTATAGGTATCCTAGGGCTTCCATTATTGGAGTTTCTATCTACCCTTAAAATAGGTACATCATTGTCCTAAATGTTGATTGCATTCATGCAGATCGCCTTTGTGTTTTTCTCTGGCTTTTCAAACAACGATAATTCCTAAATAGGAGATCGCGTACGAGAACAAAGAGATAATTTTCAAGGAGAGCTCGGCGTCAATGGTAGCCTTCACTGGAAAAATGGACGATTGTGGTTCGGAATCGAAGAAATTGAAGCTATGGACAAAATTCGGTGGAGGAAAGTTCTAACGATCGAAGGCAGAGGAGGAGGCGATTTGGGAAGGAGGAGTTTACGTTGTGGTTGAAAATGTAAGGGCAATTGAATGAAGAACATCTTAAATGCTCCCAAAATACCAGATATTTGTATGTATGAAATTCTACAATTTTTTAAACTCAATTAAATTTTCCTATTACTTGAAAGTTCAACCTTGAAAAAAATTTAAATTCAATTTTATTTTTCATTTTCAGGTTTTAGGAAATCTTCTTATTTATTTGTGTGTATGAGATTTTGTTGTTTTAAATTTACTTTACTCCCGAAATACTAGGTATTTGCATGTATGAATTCTAAACTTTTTTGAATTTGATTAAATCCTCTTATTATTTGAAAGTTTGATCTTACAAAAAAATTAAATTGAAGTTTTTTTTTTTTTTTTCATTCTCAAGTTTTAGATATACTTCGATTTTGAATTAGTTTCAATTATCTCACAAATTTACGAAATCTTCTTTTTTATTTGTGTGTATGAATTACCCATTATTTTAGGATTTTTTTTAATGTTATTTTGTTTTGGTATGCAATTCTAAAATTTTTTAAATTCGATTAAGTATTTCTATTATTTGAAAGTTTGATTTTGAAAAAAAAAATAAATCTAAGTTTTTTCATTTTCAAGTTTTAAATATACCTCGATTTTGAATAAGTTTTAATTATCTCATAATTTTAGGAAATCTTCTTGTTTCATTTGTGTGTATGAGATTTGATTGTTTTAGATTTGCTTTTTTTTTTAAAACTATTTTTAAATATCAAAAATTTTAATTTTTTTTGTTGTCCAAATGATCGCATGAGTTATAGAATTTGAATGGTTTTGATTTGAATTTGAAATTTGTTTTAATTACTCTATAATTCTATTTTGTTAGAGGGCATTTTAGTCTTTTGATAAATTCTAATTAATATTATAATATATTGTTTGGCCATTTATCTCATAAAAAAGTCAGTTGGGCATATTTCAAAGCAGGCATTTAAATTTGGCCATTCATGCGGTTACCCCCTAGTTAAAAAAAATGCATAAGGATGCATTTGGTTGATTATCTGAAAACAAGGGATTCAATGAAAATCAGAGTTGTATTTCATGCTTTTAGTGTTTTCGAATCTATGTTTGGTAGCAAATTTAGAAACTAGATTCCAATTTAACAATTGTTCAAAATGTGTTTGATAATATATTAATAAACCATAAAAATAGTTCTAATTACCAACTAAATACTATACGTTGAATCTCAACTATTATTAATTAATTTATGAACATCTTTTATGTTATAAATTTTGTATAATTATTATTTTACATTATCATATAATTTATAATATATTATATATTCTACATATTTTAATTTAACAAAAATGAAATGATTTTATAACATGAAATACTATATTTATCAAAGTTTTTACCTTTTTAATTATACATTTTAAATTTTCAAATTCAAAATCTAGATATATTGAAAACATAAAAATGTTATAATCAAAATTTCACTATTTAGATCATAGAATCTAAAACCAATTTTAGAAACAAATCTACCAAAAAACATATTTGTTGATCCATTGAATTCAATGAATCTGAAAACATAAAACATAATCCGTATTGTAGGCCCCATTCAATGAATCTTAAAACATAAAACATAATCCATATTGTAGGCCCCAAGAGCATATGTACGTATCCGTATTGTAGGCCCCATTCAATGAATCTGAAAACATAAAACATAATCCATATTGTAGGCCCCAAGAGCATATGTACGTTGCCACCCCCCCCCCCCCCCCAAAAAAAAAAAAAAAAAAAAACTTTTTAACTATTATCTATTAGTATTAAAAACTACAACTAAATTTTAAGTTTTCATGGTGGCATGATGGATGAAACTCCCCTTGTTATTTTCAATTCCTTGGTTCAAGCCCCAACTTTTTTTTTTTCCATAGGCCTTTTTTCATTCTTTTCGTTTTCTTTTTTTTTTTTCGTTTGTTTTTCCCATTTCTTTCTTTGTTTTTTTTCTCGTCTTTATTATTTTTTTGTGGTTTTTTCTTTGCAAAGTAATATTTATTTTTCATATATTTAAAATAATTTAAATTTCTTTCTTTCTTTCTTTTTTTAGTTCAAAATTTCTTTCTAATAACAAATCTATGATATTATAATTCTTTTTTCAATTTCATTTTTAAATTTGAATTCTTTTAGTCAAATAGATATGGAACAATAAAAATATTTTTGAATTTTTTATTAAATTCATTATATAAAAAGAATTTATAATTCTATGAAAGAGAAAAAGTAATCTAATTGTTAATTGTTATTTCAAGTTTCATTTTTTTAATACACTTATAAATATGATCTATTTTAATAGGCTTTTGAATTATCAATTGGTCTTTAAACTTTTAATTTTATATTTAATAGGTTCTCAAGTTTTGAATTTAATGTTTATAATAAATCTGTAACATATTAGATTGTTTTTTTAAGTTCAAGGATCTATTAGATACAAAATTGAAAGTTTAGGCCCCATTTGATAACCATTTGGTTTTTTAAAATTGTACTTGTTTTTTCATAATTTCTCTACAATAAGTTTCATCTTCCCAACAATAGTTTCCATCTTTCTTAAGGAAACATTTGAGTTTCTAGCCAAATTCCAAAAACGAAAACAAGTTTTTGAAAACTACTTTCTTTAGTTTTCAAAACCTAGCTTGATTTTTGAATACATATGTGAAATGTAGATAATAAGACATGGAAACTCATAGGGAAATGTAGTATTTATGGGCTTAATTTTCAAAAACCAAAAACTAAAAATCAAATGGTTATCAAACGGGTAGTGACTTAGTAGAAACTTTTTAATATCAGAAACTTCTTAAACAAAATCTTGAAAATTTAAGGACCAAAATTTTAATTTAGTATCAAAATATACGAACTAATACCAATATATATCAATATATCAATGTGTTTAAAATTATTTCTACATAGCCTCCTTAACATAAAATTTTGGATCTGCCACTAGCAGGCCCTAAGGTATCTAATTAAGGTATCTAATAAACACTTACGTATGATGAATGAAACTGATTATCCATCTACTTTTTTTTTTTTTATTGAGAGTTTTCCTCATTAAATTATTGTTATTATTTTTCTTTTTCCTCTTTCAAAATATGGTCATAAATATCTATGACCATAATCTCACTTTGACAATTAATGACTCTTTCTTTCTTTATAATTCCCCTTTATCCATATTCACGATCTAAAAGGAATATAGAAAGATTAATTGGAGAGAAGAATAACAAAAGAAAATACAATTAATGACTCACTCTCTTTTCCCATCTATTCATATTCCTAATCTAAAAGAATACAGTAATTAGACAAGATATAAAATGAATATGGAAATTAACAAAACCATTGCACTGAAAACAAAATATCTATATAATGTTTTAAGAAATTGTCCCTTTATTGTCAAAAAAAAAAAGAAAAGAAAAGAAAAGAAATTGTCCCTGATGTGATAGCCACGACGAAATCCCTAATATTATCCAAAATAGTTTTGAAAAAATAACAGTATTTTTACTTTTATCCCAAATCTGATTTCCAATTTGACAACAATTACAAAGGTAAAAAAAAAAAAAAACTCAAATACGAGAGAATTTAATTTAAACAGTAAAAGAAGAAAAACATACTATAGAGAACATGCATGGGCAGCAAAAGAGAGCACTTTTAGTAATTTCAAAAACTCAAATTAGATTAATATTTGACGAATATGCAAGTTTAAAATCTCTCATTAATAAGAGTCTCATACAAGTTTAAAATAGCTAATCTAAACTTAGTTTATTGGTTTAGGGCATTATACATCAATCTTAAATTAAGAGCATTATTCTAATCTGTCCAAGTTAAAGAATTATACATAATTTGATTCCCTATTCCACATGTTTGAACTTAAATAAGAAAAAAAAAAGTAGAAATTATTTCAGAGAATAAAATACAATGTGGTTGACCATCTCGAACTCTCCTTTAAACCCTTCGATGCGTATAAATTATTTTATTTACAAGGCAGTTGACGATTTTATAGGTTGAATATATTATTGAGGACAAATTATTTAATTAGGCCGCCACAGTGTGACTGTCTCATAATAACCATTGGATGTGAATTCAATAATTTTGTGCCTCATAATAATCATTAGATATAAATTCGAGATACTTTTCTCTCTCAATCCAATGGTGAAAAACTGTCAGCCACATTGTGGCGGCCTCACCGAATAATTTCTCATCATTGAGGCCAAGGCTTCATTTAATAAACATTTTGGTTTTTTTATTTTAAAATTTGTGCTCATTTTTTTTTATAATTTATTTATAATAGTTTTCATCTTTCTCAAAAAAACATTTGAATTTTTAAAAATTTGGGCCCCGTTTAGTAATGTTCTCGTTTTCCTTTTCCTGTTTCCTGTTTCTCATTTTTTAAGAACTAGAAACAGAAACATGTTTGATAACTATTTCTTTTATTGTTTCTTAAATATCTATCTATGTATCTATGTATATATATATATATATATATATATATATATATATATATATATATATATATATATATATATATATATATATGTTTGATAACTGTTTCTTGTTTCTTGTTTTTTAGTTGAAATAAAATTTGTGTACATATAATATAATAAAATATATAACATCCATTAAAACAACTATGAAATCATTATAAAGAGTTTATAATATTTATTACAATTTCAGACCCGAAGAAAAATAAATAATAATAACAAAAAAAAAAATCTATCAAATGTTGTTCAAATTTAATTTGCAATGTCATCTCTCACTTCAGCCAATTTACTTTAAATGATGTCGTCTTATATGTGTTAGTTCAATTAGACTAATTTGTAAATTGTCTGACAAACGTTGTAAATTTTCAACCATCATTAATTTTATTGCAGAACATACTATTGATATATATTTTTGTGTGTCGATTTGGTAATGAGATATTTATTTAAAGTTAGATAATCGAGTGTACTCACATTTTTTAATTCAATAATAAACTTTTTTTTCTTAAAAAATGTATGTGTTTCTCATTAATGGTAAACATGAAATATCTTATTAATTTTTAATAAAAATAAATTAAAATCGATAGAGATTTAAAAAGAAATTAATAATTAAAGGCTCGATAATGAAAAGAAAGAAAATAAAAAAGGGGGAGAGAGAGGATAGAGATAGGGTAGAGATAAAGATAGGGTAGAAAGGAAGAGACAAAGAAATGGGTACATGCATGAAAATTGCAAAAAAAAAAAAAAAAAAAAAACCAGAAATACTTTTTTGTAATTTGAGAGAAAACAGAAAACGAAAAAGTTATCAAACAAGCTGCCCTTTTTTTTTTTTTTTTTTTTTTCTTTCTAATCGTTTGAAAAAGCCATTTTTTCTGGTGTTCTAATGGGAGTTTTCATTCTTTTGAAGAACAGTGTTCTTTTCTCTTGACTCATTTTTAATTTGCTCATGAGAAGAAGCTGGCAAAGGAGGAAGGAAATAACAAATAAACCAACTCAAAATAGACGGTGGGCACCACAATCTAATTTATGTATTAATTATGGTATTAATACCATTTACCAGAAATTCTATTAACAAAAAAACATATTCTATTCATTTTTATATAAAATTAGGTCCATTTTTCCCCAACCTTTGAGAATTTGATTCCTTTTACTTTATATCCCAAAGGAAGAATCAAATTCTCATCTTCATGTCAAGGTATGAACCCCAAAGGATTGGTATAATTAGACTGCCAAAAGTTTCTTTTCACAATTCTATAAAATCTTTCATTCATCAGTACAGAAAGAGTCAAAAAAAGAGTGGACCAAAAATAAAAATATATTCATCAGCATATGTAGATAAGACACTTTGGCAATTACACTCTAATTCAAACTTCAAATTAACAACTAACTTAATCAAAAAAACTTTTTCTAGCTAAATCTAGCATGAAAATCCCAGATTAAAAAGCTAAAATTTTATTGACTTTGAATCTATTTGGATGGAGGAAAGAAAATGGCATCAGCAGTCCTCTTAGAGGTGAAGAGTTTCTCCAATTCAGGCTCCACTTTGAAAGCTGCTTGAATCACTTCTGGTGACAAAGCCTTCCAAACTCCAATACTTCCAGCCAAATGAGTGAATATTGGACTGCCAAAAACAAACACAAACACAATCAATAAACAACAATTCAAACAATTCAAACTCAAAAAACACAGAATCAACACTCATAGAATCTTACTTTGGAGTAGTGATAATGGAGAACCACTCCATTCCTTCAGGATCAGCAATCTTCGAAACAACGAAGAATCTCGGCACTATAAACAGATTCCCCGCCTTCACTGTGGTTTCCAGAACCCGACGGCCATCAACGCCGACGAGCTGAACTCGGCCACTGCCTCTAACAATATACGTAACCTGCAGAGCTGAGTCACATGAGAATCCTGGAGAACACATCGCACTTCCATCCAATCGGACCAGATCAGCGCCGAGACCGACCTGGCCTACGAGCGGAAGGTTTTTGGTGTTCAAAACCACAACTCTTCCGCCATTTTTGATGTCGACATCGAGTGGAGCTTCCTCGCAGTTCAGAGCCATTCCCTCTCTGTGCTCCTTCTTCGGCTCTGGCATTTTCACGCCTTCCTTCAGCTTCACGATTCCCTTTCCGCTCTGGTTTTTGACCAGAGTCGTTACAGAGTTCTCATCCAGATCCCAAGCTCGACAGACGAATTCAGTTGAGAATCCGGTGAAGATTCCGTTCGCGCCGGTTAGGAAGAAATCCGTGAACTCACCGGATTTATGAGCCTTCGATGTGTCGCCGAGGAATAGAACGATTAAATCGGCTTCCTCTTTGTTGTACCACCATGTAACTACGCCAAATGGAAGAGCGATCGCATCTCCTTTCTTGATTGCGATCACTTTCTCTTCCGATTCCGGAAGAACAATTCCGGCTACTCCTTGTCCTGAAAGGAAGAAACAACGAAAACGATTCCGGATTTCACAATTAATTAGGTTTCAGATCTAGATTAACTCGAATTGAAGAACACTTTGATCAGATCAATCGAATGGAAATCGAAATGATGGAATTGAAAATTTACCTTGAAGAACGTAAGCGACCTTGGAAGAATCGGAGTAACGAGGAAGGGCGAATCCGTTCTTCTCGAGTGCGAGTTTTGAGGCGCCAATATTTCCTTCACGCAGCATCGGGAGTTCGGATGGAGACCAGGAATAGTACGAACCGCCATTGTCGCCGTACACCTTCTTTGGCAAGCGTGGAGTCAAATCAATATCCATTTTTGTAGAGCAATTCTTTCAACGAAGTTTTAATTTTTTGGTGTGGCTTTGCTAAATACTTAAGTGTAACTATTTATAGGGGAAAAAAACGAGAAGAATTTGGATAAACATGAAATTCCGATTTCAAAATTGGAACATGAAATTCCTATTTCAAATCGGAGATTGTCACCGACGAGGCGAAGATAATTCTGTTTGGATTCCGTTTCTCGAGAGAAAAGTTTAGCGAACAACTTTGTATGCCAAAACGAGCATACAACGGTAACTGGCATGTATCACGAGTTTAGAGGTTCAAATTTAACTCCAACCGCCTATTGAAATCTCTAATTAGGAAGGATTTCAAATCAAATCATTTATGATTTTAATTTTTTTTAATAAAAATTTTCACTCCAAATAAGTCGGATTCGGCTGGGTTTTATGCTTAAAAAATGTTGTTTTCAATTTTGCCCCCAATTTTTTAAAAAAAAATTATGCCTTACAATTAGATTTTGAGAAATTGTGATAATTGGGTCATTTAAAAACCTATTTACAAATATTTCCAAATTGTTTAAATTTTACATGTATAGATTTTAACCATTTTTAGACTCAATGTAAAAAAATATTTATGACCATTTTGCCCCCTTACAGCTGTGTATCTATTTTTTCTTTATATATAATTGTAACATAGGTTTTCCTTTTATAAGTCTTTGCAGTAATTAAATTCAATTTTGTAATAAATGTTATGGATTTGTTGTTTCTCTCTCCCATTGATTTTTATATTTCAATTATATTCAAAATTCTATTTCCATTGATACCGTCAACCTCATTCAAATATGTCATTTCTTCTTCTTTAACCAGTAACTTATTCGACACCCATTTTCAATGTGATCTACATTTTTCGATACCCATTTTTGCTCTGATCTACATACTAATTAGATGTTTAGTAAGTATTTGAATAAATTATTGCACGGATAACATTTGAATTTAGTATATAAAAATGTGTTAATTTATCATTCTATTTTGATTGTGCACATTCATATTATATCTCCCTGTATTAGTATATGTTTTAATTATTTCGAATACAAATTTTATTCTTCAAGATAGACCAATCTACATAGAATATATATACTATATACACATATCCTTTAATATAAACCCTTGATTTTATAATATATACACAAATCAATTAATATAATATCACATCTTTATAATTAATGTTTTTTCTTTACCCCCTAATTGTAATTTAAATAAATCATATGTACAATTATAATTTGGAGTATGCTTTGCTAGAAAAATAATGCATATCATTCAAACTTTGTATTTCAAATATCAAAAGTTCATCTAACAAAAAACAAATATGATATCATACGTTGTCTATAAAAAAAAGTACTAACAAATACATAGGAAATAAAACCAACGAAATTTCCAATCTAAAGCTAAGACATAAGTTTAAAACTTGGACAATCAAAATCTTAGGCAGTAATGATATTCTCTGTTTTCTTTTTTTCTTTAGTAAAACCAAACTTCGATGTGAATGGTGAACACAATATTTTGGACAGAACGATATCATCCTGCAACACAGTTTACAAACATTATAATTTTTCTAAAATACTAACTTTCAAACTTACTTTCTTCTCTTCTGCATCTTCCATATCCTCATTAGCATCATGCTGCCTTTTTGTGGGTGTAATTGCACTAAGTATATGCCTCATCAATCTGTTGAACAAATTTGTTTGTGGTGTTGTTGTTTCCTGTTGCAAATTAGTTGAGTAATCAATGCTCTCATCCAAGCTATTCGTCTGAAAAGTTTAAAACAACGTTCTAGTTAACGACCTTGTGAGATGAAATATAAATAAACACATCATATGATAAATATACCTCCTCAACTATCACTATCTCAATCTCATTTATTTGTTTTTTTGAAGTCCTGCGTGAGGAACTTAACAGTCGTTGACTCTGTCTCCTTTCTTCACTTCCAATTTCCTTAATCTTTACCATTTTCTAAACACAATAACTAGAACTCTGTTTGTAATTGTTAAGCATACTTGCAATATACACAAAATATATAATGTAATTCCAGCCCCAAATTTATTTTGTATAGTGTATATACTGTTTAACTACGATAAAGTACAAAAACACTAACATAATCATCCAAATCAGTATAATCCTATTTTGTTAATTATATTGTTAGAACTGTGTATTTAATCATCAAACAGAGTATTTACTCATATTTTTACAGTTTGCATGATCAATTAAATTCAAAGAATCATCTAACAACAAATATATACTCCATAACATATAATAATATATACAGAACCATCGAATCAGTAATATCATATGAAAAGTTTAGACTTAAAAAGATGTTAATCTAAAATGCATGAATTTGTTCTAACTAAATCCTTCCAAATTTCATTTTTTCATTCATGCATTCTACAATATTCTTTAGTCGTCAGTATAATTCTATTTTGTTAACTATATTATAAGAACTATGTATTTAATCATCAAACAAAGTATTTACACATTTTCACAGTTTGTATAATCAATTAAATTCACAGAATCATCTAACAACAAATATATACTCCAAAACATATAATAATATATACAAAACCATCAAATCATTAATATCATATGAAGAAGTTTAGACTAAAAAGATGCTAATCTAAAATGCATGAATCCGTTCTAACCAAATCCTTCCAAATTTCATTTTTTTTTCATTCATGCATTCTACAATATTCTTTCAAAACGAAGTTGCTATTCTTTTAAAACTGAAATGATTACTTCAAAACAATGTTTGTTTCTAAAATACTAAAAAATAGAAAATGGGTTTCATCGTTAAAACTTTAAATATACATTCGACTACACTAGTGCCCCACAAAAAAGTGCAACATGGTGTATATTTTCCTTTGATTTCACTATTATATAGCAAAATAAGGAAGAAAGAAAGAGGTCCATGGACATAAAGAACTTACCCGATACTATAGACGGTGTATATTTTCTGATTTTGAGAAGGGAAACCCAAACTACAGCCCTTCACTGTTTGTCGTTTATGGAGAGAAAGAAAAAACTCTAATCTTCCGTTTAGAGGTTCCGTTCGCCGACTAAACCAGTTGAGAGAAATTATTTTGCTACTGGAAAAAATTTTGGGGAGGGATTGTGACGTTTTGACGGTTGTTTAGGAGTATTTTGCCCCTTTTTAGGAAAGATTTTCAAGTCGTAATGAGTATGAACGATTTTTTCCATTTTATTAATTTTTTCTTAATTTTCGTATAAAGAATGGGCAACATTGTAAATATGCTTCAATTACATATTTTATCTAATAAAAAGGATGGACATAGATGCAAAATTAGAAACTTTTAGACACATTTGTAAAAGGAATAAACTAAATGACCCATTTATGTAGTTTACCCTTAGATTTTTCATGATAGTTTTTCTCTATTCAACATCATATCTATCAATTGTTTCTTCTATATTCAAACCTAACACTATTAAAGAAAACTCCATATTGGGTTTTTTTTTTTTTTTTTTTAAATTTCTTATTGTATTTTTCTATTTTTAAAAAACTGATAACAATAGTTTCAATCTTTGCAATGCAGTTTTTCAACTCCCAATGTTATCGATAAATTTGGACAATAGGATTAAACCCAACGAGATAGAAGATTACCAAGGCCGAACAGAAACTTATTAGTAGCCCGGGTGAAATTGGGCCTGGACGAAGAAGAGATTGGGCTAAAAGGCTCGAGAGCCCGACCCGACCCAAACCGACCCAAGCACGTGTGGGCGTGCAAAGCCTGAGAAATTTTTAAATTCATCCTTTACCTAATCCTATGAAGGAGAGGAGAAAAAGACCTTAGGTCTAACTCTCATATAAATACCTCATTATAACTCCATTGGAAGTAACTTCTACTCAATTCTCAATCAATTAGCTCGCTACATTTTCTTTCCTCCCAAAATGGTAGACTTATTGAATCGGCTAAAAAAGCAACTCTCACCTATGCAAATCAAAGAACAAACCCTCACAGTTCAAAATTATTGGATATGATATCTCTACTCATATGTCTTCACATGAATGATGTGGATCAAATCATTTGTAACTGTTACAAAGTGATTCGTATCAATAGTGCTACCAGAATTAGATACCCAACCTTATCCATATACTATAGACACTTTAAGTTATTTCTTGAACATGATTCTCTCAAATGTCAACGACATATTGTTCAAGAATATTACACTAATAACCTTATATGTTTATGTAATGGATAATATAAATTGTAAATAAAATAATCAAATAATTGTTAAATAAGAAACATTAATTATGAGACTATAGGGCATAAATCCCAACATTTCATCCTCTATACTTTTGAGGAAGTTACTTTTAAAACCTCTTGACACACCCCGTCCCAGATTACACTAATCAACCCAGAACGTGGCATGCTGACAATGGAACCCTACTACTATTAAATCCATTATCCGACTTATCAATACAAATCACGTTTTTGGAAATGATAGGTGACAAGCTAAGGTTTTATTGAAATTAAATCCACAAAAATTTCGGCAGAGTTTCCTCTGAAAAACGGATGAACAATCCTGAATTTTGAAACATTACCCTTCCAAATAGATAACATACATATGTATATATAACTTCGATACTCTCTCCAAAACTTTCTCAAACATACTATTCAGCATCACTTCAACCATTCAAACATAACCTTAGAAAGTCAAAAACATCGTTAACCATTTACAAGTACTAAAACCCAAGTCAACGTGAAACACACATGGGGTGCGCTAAAGCTCATAATAGCCACTCTGGTTACAAAAGATGCAATCAAAGCATATGTACATACAAAAATGATATGTAATCTAGCAAGCCTGGTGGCAGATGTAAACTTCAGTAGGTTCACCTGAAACTCAAACGCTACCTGGTAGGAAAAAAAAATATAGGAAGAAAGAATGAGCTAAAGCCCAGTGAGTGGTAAGTTCATAAGTAAATGACTTCCAGATTCAAAATTCTATAAAAAAAAAATCTTAATAAAAATCAAGAACACTTTGTAAATTCTTTCGATCACTAACAATATCTCTTAAAACATAACGTTCGCTAATAACAGTATATATATGTATAGTGAGAGAATATCTAGTTACAACTCTTAAAAACATACGCATAAACCTGTAACACTCATCACTAAACCTGTACCCAAATCTCTGTCCTACTATGTGCCGAGTAATCTCAATGTACATAGCAGGGTCAATCTCTGTCATACATGCACGTAGAACTGCCTCCAAAGGGCTAAGCACCCTAACACACGGCCCAAAGCCTATGTGTGTGCCAGAGTGGGTCCCAAAGACCTCTCTCTCTAGTATACTATGAAAACACATTCACACAGTATACGAGTAATCACCATGGGTACAAAGATCTAGTGGTTTGAAAACCACTTCCAACATAAACCTCTTAAATCACAAATCACTTAAAATCATAAAACTTCCTAACTTTTCAAGATCTCAAACTTTTTCTGAAAATTATATATTTCTCTAGACAATCGTTCATAAACTTGAGAGATTGGTAAATGACATTAAGCATTTATAATATCTCAAATAATCATCAAATCTCTCAAATAATATGAACATTTTCAAAGTCATATTTTCTTTGAAATTACATCCCATGAAAGTCATACATATCTCAATAAACATTTAAACTCTTCAAACATTTTAATAATCATAAATATCTCGAAAATCTCTTGAAACAATAATTCAAGCTAAAATCACGAAATTACTAAAAATTTATAACAATTTTTCTCAAACATCTCTAAACCATATCTTCAGTACAAATCATAAAATATTGAGAATCTTCGACAATTCTCTATAAATCTCATAACAATTTCTTTAGAATCCTATATAATTAAAGAATTCCTGAAAATTCCATAAAAAGAATTAAATGATAAAAATATTTCAAAATTAAACCACTCACAAACTATGGTGGGGTTGATATGTTCGGGTCGTAAATTTTTCCAATCTTCGCTTGACCTAAAATGGTAATTAAAACACCATATGAGCACATACTTGCTTAATTACCAATTCATATTACATAGAACTCAATTCATTTACCAAACAAATGTATTCTTCTTTTTCTTTATGACAAGTACAATTTTGTCTTCTTCCTCCTTCACATATTCTCTTTCCAAATGTCATCCATTTATTACAATCAATGCATTTCCTCAATTCAATCACTACCCACGTGACTCAACCCTTTTTTTAATAAAACAAAATATATATAAAACTAAGCACTTGTTTTTTTTTCTCCCATTTCTTGAATAACATAATTTACTAATTCTTTTTCTCTTTCCTCTTCAACCACAGATCGACTTCATCTTCTTCTTCCTTCTTCCCACTTTATCTCTCTTAACACAAAATTATGAAAACTCTTATGTCATCCAACTTTTAGCTTAGCAAGTAAGGTAACAATCTGTTGAATAACCCAAAAAAAAAAAACAAATCCCTCTTTCCTTTCCAAATTACTAACTCCATAAAAAAAAATCAAGCGCTAAAAATCTCTCTCAATTTTAAGCAGCACCCATAAGAACATTGTAAGCAAAAGAAAAACTCATGCGAAAAATATGAAATTTTTCCTTGATTTCCTTAAGGAAGCTTACTGAAATTAAATTCTGTACTTTGTAAAAGTCTTCCCCGTCCAACTTAAGTAATTGAAGCTTGAACTCCCAAATCACACCTCCTTCTAAAATCTCTTGCTCGTCTCCCCATCTTATGATTTTTCTCCTATGCTAAAAAAAAACTGTTTTGCTCTTTTTCTTTTTCTTTTTCTTTTTCTTTTTTTTTTTTTTTTACCTGCACACCAGCCACATGTCCACTTCTCCTAACACCACTACTAGCCAGACGTGTCCATTAAAAAAAACAATTCAACCAAATTACCAAACTAACCATTTTCACATCTCTAATTTCTTTTTAACCCTTAAACAAAATGCCAAAAGACAGTTAGGTCCTTATACCTCTTGTCTGAATCATTGGAAGACCATGTATTGCACTCAGTCTCCTAATTGAAGGAAGAGCTTCAGGACCCCATACATTTTCTTAGCTTACTTGGAATTCCATGTTTTCAAGAGAATGTCTTCCAAAATTGCTTGAGGAATCCTAATGTTGTGATAAAAGCTAACTCCAATAATTGCGTTTTCTAAGGGGAAAAAAACATCACAAAATGACGTCATTTCATCTTTATTTTGAAAAATCAGCCACACCTTCGAATTTTTAACGTGTCACATGAGTTTTCCATTAACAACCCTAACGACAAGGGTATTTTTTTTACTTGTTTTTGAAAGATCAAAGATATTAATGTAACTTTTTAAAGTTTAGAAGTATTATTGAAACGATGTCCAAAGTTCAAGGATATTTTATATAATTTAGCCTAAAAAATATCTTTGATATTTAGGGTAAGTTTCAATTATACCTCTGAACTTTCAAAAGTTTCATTTTTACTCTTAAACTTTAAACTTGTTTCAAAATTATCCTAGCATATATCCATTTTTCTGTTAAATGAAGACGAAAAAGTGATGATGCGGTCTTGTAAAATAGTGGTACATGTGGCAAAGGTGGCAAGTTTCAATTATACCTTTGACCTTTAGGGTATGTTTCAACTATATCCTTAGCATTTTAGAATTTTCATTTTAACCTTTAATCATTTGAAATTGTTTCAAAACAATTATTTCATCAGCTTCTCCGCTTAAAATAAATATATGAAAATATAACATGGGGTGAGGTGTATAAGAACATCAAAGAGTCTTAGTTACATTTGAAATGAAGTAATATATTTTGGAGATTTGAGTAAAATAACGTTTTCCTCCTCTTACAATTAAAAATTTTTCAATTTTTTTTAAGGAGTAGATAGATCACAAAGGACGACGAACGAAAGTTGAACCCTCTATTTCATGATTAATTGATGAAAACTAATATTAGGACATGAATGGAAAAGAGAAAATAGAAACTAGTGACCATTTTTTATGGATAGATTTCTTACATTTGAAGATATGAAAAGAACTTTCCTTCATTAATCAATCTTTTTCTTTGTTATTCTTCTAGCCTTCTACAAACCAAAAGCTTGCATTTGACCTCACTCTTCAACAATTTTTTTCCTGATTAATTTATTTCTCATGAGGTTTTCCCTCTTGACCCCTCTCTCTTCAACTTTTCCTATTTTATTTTTCACAGTCAAAGAAGTTGTTGATTTTTACGAGTGCATGACTTTTCTTACAATATGTGGCTACCTCCATCATTACAACTAAAACTCTATTTCCTCAATTTGTTTCCTCCTCTAAATGAGACAATTTTAAATATAATTATAACCCATCAAATTTTTTATAGCTCACCGTCAAAGTATGCCTCCTGGAACCTTTATTTTTTAACTAATTTCTACACTATATTTTTGTTCTCATTTTAATGAGAAAGCTAATGGAATGGTTGTTTTTAACCAATTTCAAAAGTTTAGGGTTAAAATGAAACTTTTGAAACAATAAGGTGTACCACTATTTTATAGATCATTGTGATGTAGGATGAATTGTAGATAATTAGTATAGTTTAATTAATATTAGTTTAGTGTTAATTTTAGGATATTAGTTTAGTGTTAATTCTAAGTTAATTAGTTTTTGGTTTATTTTCTTGTAAGGCTATATAAATAGTCACTTTTAGGGTTTGTAAAAGAGCTTTTGAATATCATTTTATGAAATAGAACATTGTGTTGTTTGTGAACTTTCTCTCTTTTGGGATGACTTTGTGAACTCTCTCTTTTGGGATGGATTTTCCATCTTTGGTCATGGATTTGGCCTAATAAAAAATCTGCTACGTCAATTAGTATCAGAGCTAGAACGAGCTTAGGATGTTCTCGGAAAGGTATGAAATCAGACCTGTGAACATAGATGATTGAAGAAATTAGAGAAAAAATAGAAATATATCCAAAAGGAAGAATTCGGAGAAGCGGAGAAAGACATCGTTGGATATGAAGAGGACCACGAAAACGCCGGAAAAGAAGTCGATCTAGACAACGTCGACGCTGCAGCTTCGTCGAAGAAGTTAGGTTTGTCGAAGGAGGTAGTTTTATCGTAGTCAATCTTCGAACACGGACCCAAAACGCCCTTTGTTGCTGTGTCGGAGGAGTCTTTGCTCACTGCCGCAGAGTCGTCGGACGAGGCCGCTTCGTCGGAGGAGTTCGTTTTGACCATCGTGGCGGCGTCAGAGGAAATTGGAGAAGATGACAGTGAGGGAGAAAGGTTGGCGGCTGCTCATGTTGAAGATGTTGGAAAAGTGAAAAAGAAATGCAACGTTGGGCATGGCATTGGGCCTTTTAATGGGCCACTAACCAGCATTTGGTCAATTAAATGGACATTCAACGCCTCATTTCTCCTTGATTTTCAAGAGATTTTCGTGGAGCATATTTTAGTCGCATTATGAATTTGGGAAATTTTATGCCAAGATTTTTTAATTGGAGTTTACTACACTAAGAGAATCGAGAAGGGAATTTCAATTTTATCACCTCGACTTGAGGACGAGTCTTTTTTTTTCTAAATTGGAGTGAATGATGTAAGATGAAATGTAGATAATTAGTATAGTTTAATTAATATTAGTTTAGCGTTAATTTCGGAATTAGTTTAGTGTTAATTTTAAGAATTAGTTTTAATTAGGCCCCGTTTGTTAACCATTTGATTTTTGGTTTTTGGTTTTTGAAAATTATGCTTGTTTTCTCCTAATTTATTTACCATAGTTTTCATCTCCCTTAAGGAAGCATTTGAATTCTTAGCCAAATTCTAAAAACAAAAACAAGTTTTTGAAAACTACTTTTTTTAGTTTTCAAAACATGGCTTAGTTTTTGAAAACATAGGTAAAAAGTAGATAACAAAACAAGTAAATCCATAGATTGGAGTAGTATTTATAGGCTTAATTTTCAAAAACCAAAAACAAAAAATCAAATGGTTATCAAACGGGGTCTTAGTTTTTAGTTTATTTTGTTGTAAGGCTATAAATAGCCATTTTTAGGGTTTGTAAAGGAGCTTTTGAATCTCATTTTGTGAAATAGAATATTGTGTTCTTTGAGAGTTTTCTCTCTTTTGGGATGGATTTCCTATGTTTGACCATGAATTTAGCCTAATAATAAATCCGCTACGTCACATTGCCACTTCACTTTTCCATCTACATGTTAACAAAAAAGCTGACCAATGGTTATTTTGAAACAAATTTAAAGTAGAATAGTAAAAATGAAACTTAATTTTGAAAGTTGAAGGACACTATTGAAACCTATTTGATATAATTTATCCATTTCTTTTCAAAAGGTTTGTGGAAGAAAGGGACTCTTTTAAATGCGGTGCGATATCGTCTATATTTCAAAACTTTGTGGAAGAAATGGACCTCTTTTAATGGAACGTGAAATCATTTATGTTCCAAGTTTCGTGGAAGAAAGGGGACCTTTCTAAATGGACTGTGAAATCACCTATCTTTTAGGTTAAGGATTTGTTGCAAAAGTGTGCAGTTTCATGCTTATTTAATGCTCATGGTCAAAATAAATAGCTTTGTTAATTTTAACAGTATTTACATGAATTAGCTTATTTCATCTTGTCTTTGCTTCTTTCTTAGACTTATTCCTTGATTGTATTTTCCTTAAGAGCAGAATGGAGCAGGTCCATTTCTCTTTTGTCTTTACAAATAAAGAAATCAGCTAAACTCATTTTTATTTGACTTGTAATGAACCTTGTGTTGTTGTAATTAATTTATATTGTACCATTTATTAAAGTGTGTTTTTATACACAGTGTCCTTCCTATCGTGTTTGTTGTAATAAATCTACATTAACTTGACAAATTAGTACAGATTAAAAGCTAGCTGTAATATTGAAAGGGTTAGCATTAGTGTAAAGGATGTAAGCTATAATAAAGAGTAAGAATGTTTTGATTTATACATTGGTTTAGCATAGACATATGCAAAATCACTTGCATGATTATATTGGGTTGAGCTAAAACGAATGCTTGGAATGTTTGAATGCTTAAATATTTAGTAGATATACACATATATTTTGCTTTGGTTAGAGCTAAACAGATCAAAGTTTAAGAAAAATTGCGATTGTGAAAAGTTAGAAAAACGCAGGCCAACATTAATAGGGAAATATATGTTGTGCAATGTTGGCTATATAGCTATTGTATAGTCTAATTACAATAGCATAAGGGGAGTTATAAAGTCAAGTTATCTTCTCTCTTTATAATTCTGGTGGTATTTCTCTCATTTTGTCGGCCACCTTTAATATCTTCCCTATTGTATGTTTTTTTGAAAAGGATATTCATTGATAGTATGTGAGAAACATACAAAGGGAGTGGGTTCCCCTGTTGTATGTTTAATTAGTATTAATTATTTTAGTTTTAAAAATCACATAATTCTTTTTATTGGGTGAATAACAAGGAATGTTTTCTTATAAGTTTACGCTATAAATAGAATTAAAAGTTTTTGGAGTATATGATATGAACTACTTTGCCCTTTATTACTTGTCAACTACGTACGCTTGCACATCTTTGAGTTGTGCAACCACATTTTCACTAGCAAGTTCACCCTTCTCTTCATTTAAGAACCCATTACTGATCTATAAAGAAAAAGTTCAACAGAAAGTGACATTTAAAGAGACAATTTCACTCTCTATCCATGCTGTCTGAAATCACTTCTTTTATAAGGTTTGTGGAAGAAACAGACTTCTTTTAAAGGGAGAATGAAATGGTCCATGTTTCTTCTTTTAAAGGGAGAATGAAATGGTCCATGTTTTTAAGGTTTTTTAAAGAAAGCACTTTTGTTAGGTATTTTGATGTCACCTACGTTTTTAAGGTTCGTAGAAGAAAGTGACCTTTGGAGAGACAATTTCATTCTCCTAATCATGCTGCCTCTTCGGCCAACACTAGCTTCCTTAAAACAACTCTATTTTTCAATAAGTTTTGAAAATAATTATTTCAATAATAAGTTTTAAAATAAATAATATTAAGAAAAATCTCTTCATTGGTACAATAATCAACATATGTCTAAATATTATATTATTAATGTTACTTTTGAGTAATAATTTTTGTACTTTTTTTAGTTCAATAATATTTTGGAGGGAGAAGATTCAAATCCTATAATTCTATTATTGAGTGTATATATCTTAACAAATTAGTTATGTGTTCAGGTTCGCCACATTTTTTTTACTCGCATGGGGTTTGTGCTGAAATTGGGAAATGCAGTTAACCATTAAAATAAGTTCATAATATATTAATAATATCAATTTTTCATATTTATCTATCAACATTTCTATATATCCAAAAATTCGAGGTTAATGTCAACCTGGTTGAGGCATTATGTATATCATCGACGATTAAAAAGTCAAAGGTTTAAATCTCCACCTCCACATGTTGTTGAACTAAAAAACAATTTGGTATCAATCAATATTATGTCTATTCTACTGAAAAAATATATAGGTTAAAAGACATTTTTATCATGGAAGCAACAATTTAGTTTTTGAACTTTAGTTTGTAATGATGTAGTCCCTATACTTTCAATTTTTAACAGTTTAGTCTCTAATCTTCAGTATGTAACAATTTAATCTCTATACTTTAAAATTTGTAACAATTTAGTCACGATCGTGAAAAATATTGTTAAGATTTAATGTGATTTCTTAAATATATAGATCGATAACAATTTAGTTACTAAGTCATTACATCATAAAAATTGACACTTAGTTTTGATGGAATTTCTCACTATAAGGATTACATTATACAATTTTTCAAGTACATAGACTAAATTGTTACATACTAAAGTTAAAGGACTAAATTGTTACAAGTTTCAAAGTACATGAACTAAATTGTTACAAACTAAAGTTCTAGAACTAAATTGTTACTTTAGGAAAGTTTACCCAACAACAGTATTTTTTAATCAAAACTTAGTTTTCCTTGTAATTTACCCCACAAATTTTGAGAATTGGAATATTATATACAAATAACGTTAGAATGTGAAATTTTGTCTTCTATAAAATTTTTTAATTTTGCCCCTATTCAAACTTTCCACCTATACTAAAAGTAGGGGTGTAAAAATTGTTGGTCAGTTCAGTTCTACAGAAAAATCGAACTAAACTGACCCGGTTCGGTTTAGCTAAGAATATATCTGAATCGAACTGGTTCGGTTCCCTAACGGTTTTTTTAGCTTGCTTGCTTGCTCACTCTCTCTATTGAACTTCTTTTAAGAAAATCAATTTTGAATTTGATTTCAATTTGATTCAAGGATTTTATTTTTCATTCCTAATTCTCACAATGCTCATTTCTCTAGTTTGTGATTGTAATTGACTTTTCTAATAGATTTAGGACACCATTTTTTAATTAAGTTGAGTGACCTCATTCTCCCCCCACTTAGTTCATACATCAACCACCATAATTTCTACAACAAAAAATAGAAACTAGAACCATCTTTCAAGAACAAAATCGTAAGCAACACAATCACATTTATCGCTCCAACTTCAATGGATTTCATTGTCACTCATCGACTCTTGATTCTAGACATAACTTCAGTCTCATTGTTAGACTTCAAGACTCTACAAAAAAAAAAAAAAAAAAAAGATAAATGTAAATGAGTTAAAGAGTAAAACAAAGCATGTCATTGCTAAGAACTAAAATATATATATATATATATATATATATATATATATATATATATATATATATATATATATATATATATGGCATCTACCATAGAATTGGATTTCAAATTCTCAAATGAAACTTCCATCTCCTTTCGTACGTTTATAAATTCTAGATAAGAAAGAAAAACAATTAGCTCATTAAATGCAAATAATGAAATAAACAATTAGCTCATTACCTTCATCAATTTCTCCAGCTCCTTCAACTTCTTTACTCATATCATCCGGAGGTTTAGATTGAAGCCAATTTTGAGCACAAATGAGGGTCTCCACAGTTTGAGGAGTTTTTGAACTCCGAAAAGAATCTAACACTCGTTCTCCAGTGCTAAAAGCTTATTCAAATGGTATAGTAGATATAGGAATACTATAGATGTCCCTGGCTACTTGGCTAATAATCTTAAATCGAGCTGAATTCAACTTCCACCAATTTAGCATATCAAAATTTTCATCTTCTGCACAAGCCTCATCTAGATAACGAGCCACCTCTGTTTTACCACCATCTGGATCTTTTTTTTTACTTAGTTCTTTATATCTATCATGGACAACAGCACGTACTTTATAAGATCCAATTCCACTCGGTGCATTAGAGGAGATAGATGATATTTCACTCTGACTTTGACAACTTGTTGCTTCTATGGACGTGGATGATTGTGTTTGTGGATATTGTTCCACTAATATTCTTAAATAATAAGCATCACATAGTCGGCACAATGCTTCTTCAACCTTATCTATCCATTTTTTCGCACTTTCTTCCTCCAAAAATTCATGAAAGCAATAACTCACATAATTCAACTTATATCTAGGGTCAAGAACAACAACAACATACAATAATAAATTAGTTCTCTCACTTGAAGTAATACCCCAATACTTGTTAAATTTTGTTTGCATGTTTCATGCCATCTGACTTAACGACTTATTCTTGTACAACGAGTATTCTCCAATTATTTCTTAAACCAAACACATTTCATGAAAAAATATGTTTGAAGTTACACACATAGATGCAGAAAACTTTAAAGTCACATGTAAAAAAGTCTTCAAACACCTTAGCATTATCCCAATCGTCAGTAGTAGGTATCTCACCTTTCGACAAATATTTTGGCTCATGTGTTGGGATTTATGCCCTAAAGCCTGTAATTAATAATATATTTAATAATTAATAATAATTTTGATTATTTTATTTTCAATATAATATTATCCATTATATGAAAAATCCAAGGTTATTATTGTAATCTTAAACAGTATGTGGTTGACATACGAGAGGATCATGTTCAAGAAATAACCTAAAGGGTCATAGTATATGGATAAGGTTGGGTGCCTTATCCTGGTAACACTATTGATACGACCCATTTTGTAATAGTTACAAATGATTTGATCCAAATCATTCATGTGGAGACATGTGAGTGGGGGTATCTTATACAATGAGTTTGTATAAGACTGGACCACGAAATATTTAATCTCTCTTTATAAATCCGTTAATTGAGAAAATTAATATTTCATCAGGATGATCATACGTGACTCGATCTTAATCCTAAGTGAGTGATGAACTCTTGCCTGTGAGGGCTTGTCCTTTGATTTGCATGGGTGAGAGTGGCTTTTATAGCCGATTCAATATGTCTACCATTTTGGAGACTTGACCAAATAGGGTGCTGGGAACATAATCTTATAAGATGGAATTCACTCCTTCCCATATAGGGTAAGTAGATGAGTAGTTCCCTTAAGTGCTAATTTCAGGACTTGAACAATGGGGACCCATCCTCTCATTGGCCCGAGAGGGACTTAGTTTATAATTAGATTATAAACAGATTGTTCATTAGAGGACCAATGGTACTTAAGGTGCAAAATGTAATTATAGGGGTAAAACGGACTTTTGAACCAGCTATAATTACGAACAACTCGTGAAGGATCGACTTGCATGTAATGATTATATCTATGGACACAATTTGTCCTACAGTGCATAAGAGTCAACTCTAGGTCTATAGTGGAGTGACCTATAATTAATGAATGAAAATTAAGAAAATTAATTAATTAAAGAGTTTAATTAATTAATTTTGTATCATTGGAGCTTATAATCTGTAGGTCCATAAGGTCTCCTTGCTAGCTCATAGTAACATTAAAAGATCAATTTAATTGAAATTTTTTTTTTGAAATGTTCAAATTAATATTAATTTGAACACTAAATATTAAAATTTTGAAGTGTTCAAATTAATACTTAATATAAAAGAGGAAAATATATTTATTGTATTTGATACATTAAATATTAAAATTTGAAATGTTCAAATTTAATATTTAATTTGAAGTGTTCAAATTAATATTTAATATATTAGATATATTAAATATAAAAGAGGAAAATATATTTATTGTATTTGATACATTAAATATTAAAATAATTAATGTATATTTGATATATTAAATAAAAGATATTTATAGAATTTTGAATAAGATTCAAATAAATAAATATCGTAGGAGATTTGAATGAGATTCAAATAAATACAAGATATATTTTAATATATTAGATATTAAAATATAATATTTTAATTATGGTAAAGATTTTCCCTTTGTCACTATAAATAGGACTCTTGGGTTGAGCCATTCTACATAACACACATTTCTCTAGACCTCTTCCTCTCCAATCCCTTGGGGATTTTCTTTCAAGAGGCTCCCACAAGCCTTGGTCCTGTGTTCGAGTCATAGCCATGAAGACTTTGTGGAAGAGATAAAGATCCGCCAGAATATTCTCCATAATATTATTTTCAAGATATTTATTGCTTAACCCCTTGTATTTTAGTTTAATTCTAAATAAATCAAAGACGATTCCTATGCTTCCGCTGTGGGTTTAATTCGATTATTCCCTTCATCATGTTCCTCTAATCTTTCAAAGGTCTTTTGGAACTTAATTGCTCCAGCCAACATAGTGAAAGTCGAATTCTATCGTGTTGGAACATCCATACTAAGACAACTTCTTGTTGAAATGTTATCTTCCTTAGCAAACTCTTTAAATGTTTGCAATCTTGAAGGAGATGACCTAACATACTTCACTACATTTCTAATGCGAATGATAGACTCATGCAAATCTTTTAAAGCATCACTAACAATCAAATTAAGTATATGAGCACAACATTGAACATGGAGAAATTCACCATCCAACACCAACTCATTTCTTCCTTTAAACTTTTTAACCAAATATGTTATTGCTACATCATTTGAGCTAGCATTATCAACCGTGATGGAAAAAAGCCTATAAATACCCCAACTTCGCAAGCATTTTTCAATGGCTCTTCCAATCGTATCTCCTTTATGATTAGTTATTTGACAAAAGTTTAGAATTCTTTTGTGCAAGTTCCAATCACCATCAATGAAATGAGCAGTTATAACCATGTATTTAATATTCTGAATGGAAGTCCACGTATCAGTCGTTAAACAAACTCTTTGGCCACTTCGAGCTAAGGCACTTTTCAACCTCTTTTTCTCCCCCATGTACAATTGAAAACAATCTTTTGCAATAGTGACTCGTGATGGAATTACAAACTTTGGATTTAATGCCCTGCAAAATTTATGAAATCCTTCACTTTCTACAAACTTAAATGGAAATTCATCCAATATGACCATACAAGCAAGCATTATTCTACAATTCTCTTGAGTGAATGATGTAGCCATCTTACAGTAAGAATCTCCCTCTTCTTCACATAATCTTCTGATTTACTTGTAAACTTCTTACATTTATCTAAGTGTCTTTTCAAATTTGTTGTTCCATTTCTCTTAGAATCACAGGCATATGTTACCCCACAATATTTACAAGCAGCCCTAGGAAATTCAAGATCACATCCTTCTACTTTAACATAATGCTCCCAAATATTTGAAGCTTGTTTAGTAGGTTTTCTTTTCCCTAATGATCCTACTTTACTACTCACACCAAGATTAGGATTATCACTTTCAACTAAGTGAAGAGATTGACTAGAATGACTTTGTTTAGAAGTCTCATTTGTAAAAGACAAAGTCATCCAGTAACAGAAACTAAACCAAGTAAAGCTTATGAATACTCAATTTCTAGAGTTCCTAAAGTTTTTATCCCCCTTCCAAGTTCCTAAATTTCTCTCTTTCTCTCACTAAATTTTATAAAAATAAGGACAATATCTCCATCAATATGAAACCATTTGGATGGTGTCTAAAAATAACTCATGCAAATTGAAGATCAAAATACAACTATTTGGATGGTGTCTAAAATAAACCATTTAAAGAATATACCTATGCTGGGATCATCCACTTTGTGCAATGCAGCAATATGCCCATCAGCTAAATCAACAACATGAATGTAGTCACGAACCTGCACAAGGGGCATACAATAACCACCGAGCTCTAATTTTCAAAAACAAGCAAACTAAAAACAAAATTATTATCAAATGGAGCCAAACATATTTATGTTTCTAATTCCTTTCTTAAAGAAACAAGAAACAAAAATAGTTATCAAATATGTTTATGTTTTTAGTTCTTAAGAAACAAAAAATGAGAAACGAGAACATTATCAAATGGACCTTTAATATACTGCAATCCATTGGCTTAAGATTTTGAATTCAAGGGTAAATTAACCGTTTATATACCACTTGAAGCAAAGTTTATTTTATTTTATTTTTATTTTTTTGAGTTTGAGGCAAAGTTAATTAAACGCTACAAAGAAGCAATGTAGCAAAAAGATGATGAAAGAAACCATTTATTATAATATCGAAATAGAGCTAATTTTTATGTATGAAATATAATACACCGAATAATTTTTCCTTTCTTTTTTAAGTGTAGAAAAGGAGAAATACCAAACAACTATGTATCTTTTAAGAAGACCACTTTGGATCACAGCTTGGAATGTAGAACTCTAGCGGCAGGCCTGCAAAATGTTAACTTAATTCAGGATTAACCTAAACTTTGGGTCTTTTTCCCTAAGAAATATAATGTCATCAAAGTAGGAAAAGAAAGTCAAATTATGAAGCATTAGTTAATAATATATCTAAAGCCTTGCAATCAGAACTCTAATTTTTTTGAAGGGGGTTTACACATACCCCTGTTCCATCCTTGGTAGAAAGTAGTTTACATACAAACTGAGACAAAAAATGGAAGAATGGCTATAGAACACGAAACCCCAAGTCTGAAAAAGAAGAGTTTAAGCCTGTTATATTCCTTTCTGTTTCTACCAATATTTTTTGACATCTAGCTTGTAAAGCAGAATAAGAGAGTGAAGATGTTATGGAGTAGGTATTTTTACAGGCTTCACAAGCTGAAACAAGCAGAATAAGCTAGAGTTAAACTCATGAAGAGAGCAATTTTTGCAGAAGATGAGGAAGATTTGAGCTGGGATATTGACGACGATGATGAAAAATGAGGGAATAATACTGAGTTGCAGTCACAGGGTGAATCTAAATGGAGCTCCCAGTACTGAGAAGAGAGACAGTGACAGTTCAAAGAGTGCCAAAACAGCAAAGTGATATGTGGAGTGATAGCTCGAGAAAATTATTGTTTATGAAGGTGTAAGAGAGAGCATTGATAGGAAATTGGAAGGGAAAGTGAGTGAAAAATTGGTAGCAGACGGAGAGGAGACAGTGACTAAGTGTGGCAGTGTACAAAAGATTGGTTTGTACAAAAGAGGGATATTACAAAATGGCATTTATCACTTAAGAACACAAAAATTTTAAGCTCCGTCGAGTGTCATTAAGGCATCGCCACATCTATTCTCTTTCTATAATGCCTTCTTCATCTTCCATCTCCACCAACGACCACCTTACGCCGCCAATGCCGACGGTGGCAGCGAAGCGGTAGGCCGGCTGGAAGAAGTTTCAGGAGACCCGCCACCCGATTTATAAAGTCGTCCGCCAGAGAAATGGAAAGAGGGTCTGCAAACTTTTTGCAGCCGAAAATGGCGGCGGTGGCGTACTACGTCGTTGCCTTGGCCATTAAAGGTGAGTCTGCAATACTCAATTTTCCTAAGTTGGCTCATTAAAATACTTAACCAAATAAACACAAAAATTTCCATGAGTTCCCATACAAACTCTTCTCTAAGCTCATACCTTCCTTTTGTCATTTCATCCCATTTCAACAAAAAGCAGAGCAAAGGAATTCAAATGTTCATAGTAGAGTTCAAAATGAAGAACTCCCAATACCTAAAGTTGAATTATATGAGCAAATCAACTTAAAATGAACTCAAACAGTGCAAAGAAAATGTTATTATTGCAAATATTTCGAGTGTCGTGAGATTGAAAGAGATGAACAGGCTATTGCTTGAGTGAGAATGACAACGAAATCTGGGCAGCGGCCGGCGGGGGCTGACGTCGGGAGAGGGAGATGCAGCGGGCGGCGGGCTGATGTTGGGAGAGAGAGATGCGACGGGCTGGTGTGAGACTGAGAGTCTGAGACTGAAAAAGATGAATGAAAAACGCTGTGACTCTGAGAACATGAAGATAAGACCTAGGGCAAATGGAACCGAGGACCGAACCGACTAGATGGGTTTGGGTCGATTCAGTCTAAATTAATATTGAAAACCGAATCAAATCGAAGCAGTTCGGTTCAGTTAAGTTCGGCGGTTCTGTTCGGTTCGGTTTCTTACACCCCTAACTAAAAGATGATTAATGTTTTAACTAGTTTGAATTTAACCTCATTATTGAGTTGGTCCGGCACAAAAAAGTAATGTTTTGAACTCGGCCGAGACTTAGGGTTGGTGGACCTAGTGCACTATTTGGGCCTAGGCTAAGTCGACCTAACCTCCAACAGCTAAGTCCGACCAATCCATGGGCTTGATTCATTGATTTAAACTTTGGATTGAGTCTGAGCTAATCTATTAGATTAGCATTTTGAATAATTAATTATTAATTATTTTGAAAATATCTTTTTTTTTTTTAAATTAAACCAAACTTTATTAAAATTTATTAGATTTATGCTTTCTATTCAATTTTATTTTAAATGTTTTGGATATCTTTTTGTTTAATGTACTCAATAAATTATTGATATTATAAGTTTTCTTTTAGTCTTTATCGTTTAAAAAACTAATTAGTTTATGTATATATTTGAGTACATAAACTATCTTATATAAAAGTATAAAGATATATTTGAAAAATTATTAAAAAGTTTACTTGTTGAAATATATCAAATATAATATATATAAATAGGGACAACAAGAGAAATGACTAATTTTAAATAGCATAACTTAAAAAATAGCTAAATGTATTAGAGTTTGTAAATATGCCCGTAATTTTTAGTAGAATCTTCCAAATTGTGCTAGGACGAAAATACCTCCGATTAAGATTTACACTTTTAATCCACCAAAACGAATGGCTAAAAAGGAGAACGTATTAAGGAAGATAAATACGTGGAGGAAAAAAACCAACCTTAACAAACAAGAATAAACGGTAATTTATGAAATTAATTCAAATTAATTGCTAGTATAATGATATTGCAAATTCAAAGACTAAAATGTACACAAGAGACTTATGAAAACAGTTTATGGGATCAATAATGGTAATTACAAATGAATATAATGATAAAAACGATACCTTAGATAGCTTCTATTCTGTGTATGTAGTCATAATTACTAATAAAAACGACACCCTGGATAGCTTATATTTTGTGTATATAATCGTAATTAGACCTATGATTACATGATGGTAGGTTTTAAAATATGAGTATATTAGAATATATATATATATATATATATATATATATATATATATATATATATATATATATATATATATACATCCGTCTGTTGAACATAAAAGTGACAATCTGTGACATTAATTCAAATCAATTACTACTATAATTAATGGCATTATTGATTCAATGACTAAAATGTGCATAGAGACTTATGAAAACCGTTTATGGGATCAATAATGGTAATTCCATATAAACATACTGATAAAAACGATGCTCTGGATAGCTTCTATTGTGCGTATATAATCGTAATTAGACCTATGATTACATGATGATAGGTTTAAATATGAGTATATTGAATTATATACACATTCGTGTTTGAAACACGAAAATGAATAACCATAACTTGCCAATGTAAAATGAACAACATTGAAAGATTTAAAAAAACACTAATTAAACCATCTAATGCATTCATCGATAAAAAAGGTCAAATCGAGAGTATAATTACCTACCACCATTTAATGAATCAATCAAAACCCCTCCATCTTCTCAAGCAACTCACACCATCTAAAACTCTTCATCTTTCCAAACAACTCATTCCATTTGAAACCTTCCTATATCCGTTTGATTTTCTTCAATCTTCAGCTCCGTTTCATCTTCTTTCAACCTCCTATGCTCCATTTCATCTCCCCTCAGCCTCCAGCGATAGAAATGGGAAAAAAAGGGGTCGTTGACCAATTACATTCCGAGGTATGTATTTATATCTATCGTCGTTTCTGCTTTCAAAAATCGAATGTGTTCGATTTCTTCCTTCCTACGGCTACCTCTCTGCGTTTCTTTTCCTTCCACTTATTCAAGCACAGTTTTTGTCAGATTTTTGGGGGATTATTTCATTATTAACACACTTATAAGTCTATTAGGTTGGTCCAACAGGCTAATCTAAATATGACTCAAACGGGCTGCCTTGTGGGCTAATCCAATCTTCAAAAGGACAATTCATATTCAATTCAAAGATAGGATGAGTTAAATTGAGTCGGAACAATCAAACTTTAACTGGAGATCAAGCTCGAACCATGCTTGAGTTGGGCCTGGGTCGACCCTTGGGCCATGAGCCCTTTGATGAAGCTAAATTTGAACTATATTGATATTATTGATTAGAAGTATATATATTTTTTAATATATGTGAAGTGAAGATTTAAATCAAGCACAAAAAAAAAAAAAAAAAAAAAAAAAAAAAAAAAAAAAAAACCCTTAACCATTGAGTTGGAATCACGATGGTTGATCTCATTCGTATTTAATTATGAAACAAAATGTGCAATGAATCGGCAAAAAATCAAAGGCTTAATTAAGTGGTTTGTGAAGAACATAATGTGGATAGTTTTCAACAGCATAAACGTCTGGCACCATACAATTGTTAACATCTGTAACATCACCTTACTCAGCTAAAAAACAAAAAACCAAACCCAAAACAAAGAAGAACAAAATAATAACAATAACAAAAAGAAAAAGAAAAAGAAAAAGATACAGCTTAGAAGACCACCACCAATCCTTCATTACACCAAAGCCAAGGAGGAGACAGTAACAGCCAATGGGCCATTACGAGCAGAAAAAGCTCGACCATATCCCTTATTTAATTCAATTTAATTAATTTATTTATTTGTAATCTAATGGCGACAAATTCAATTACTTGATAATGGGCCCTTGGCATAGATATGGCCCATCTTGGTTCTCTTGGTCTCCAAATACTTTCTATTTTCATCTGTAATGGGTGTCACCACAGGAACCCTCCCTGTCACTGCCAATCCATATCCCTTCAGCCCCTTGAACTTCGCAGGGTTGTTTGTCATCAATCGCATCGTTCTAATTCCAATGTCTCTCAACATCTTACATTATCAAAAAGAAAAAGGAAATTAAGTTATCTCAAACTCATTATTAGTAGCGGAGTTGAGTTGAGTTGACTGACCTGAGCACCGACTCCGTATTCACGGGCATCGGCGGGCAATCCGAGCTCGATGTTGGCTTCGACGGTGTCGTGGCCTTGGTCTTGTAGATTGTAGGCCAGCAGCTTGGGGCCGAGGCCAATGCCTCTTCCTTCGTGGCCTCTTAGGTAAATAACAGCGCCTCTGCCAGCCTTCTCAATCATCTGCATTGCTAAGTCTAGTTGGTTGCCACAGTCGCATCTTGCAGATGCGAATATGTCGCCAGTTAGGCACTCGGAATGGACCCTTACAAGTACATCTTGGCCGTCCCCAATGTTTCCCTATTGGACAAGAGCAGTGAAGAAAGTGTTAGATGCAAAGAATGTATAGGTGCAAATTTTTTCTAATAATACTACCAGCGACTACGAGAATATTGTGATCGCGATTAAGAATTTGACAATTATATTTTTTTTTAATAAAAGAAATCTCTCTTCTCTCTATCTTTCTATATTCCTCTCTCTTAATTGTAATAAAACATAATAGTAGTTAATAAGGCCTCATTTGATAATTATTTGATTTTTTATTTTTTGTTTATGAAAACATATGAAAAAAGTATATAACAAAACAAAGAAATTCATGAGTGGAAGTAGTATTTATAAGCTTAACTTTAAAAAACCAAATGGTTATCAAATGGGGCCATAGTTTTAAAATCATGTTTTTGGAATTTGGAATTTGGCTAAGAATTTAAATGGTTTCTTAAAAAAGATAAAAATCATGGTAAGGAAATTACGAGAAAACAAACACAATTTTCAAAAATCAAATTGTTATCAAACGGGAACTAAGAGATTTCTGTTGAGTATTCAAGGAGATAGGTATTATTCTTTTTTTTTTTTTTGTGACATATTGGGTTTAAAGAAGGCACTTACCTCTTCACCAACCTCTAGTAGGTATCTCCTACCAACTATCATTATATTTTAAAAAATTAGGAGAGAGGAATGAACGATGGGAGAGAGAAAAGAGAGATTGTTTTCCCTTTTTATAAACAAAACAAGGTTAAAATACTATTTTAGTCATGTACTTTGGGCTTTGTTCAATTTTGGTCCCTGTATTTTCAAATGCCCAATTTTAGTCTATGTACTTTCAATAAATCTTAAAATTGGTCCCTACGACAAGGTTGAAGTTAATTTTTATCAAAATTGGCTAAATAATAATAATAATTTTAATACAAGAAAATACACCATATGAACATACTTTCATAATTTATAGAAGAAAAACTAATAGAGACTAAATTTTTTTAAGATAAATTAACCATAAACTAATAGTATGGACCAATTTTAAGCTTTATTGAAAGTATAGGAACTAAAATTGGACATTTGAAAGTACATGAACCAAAATAGAACAAAGCTCAAAGTACAGAACCAAAATGGTATTTTAACCAAAAAAACAAATAGTTGTCAAATTATTAATAAACTATCTTCTAACCTTTACAAGGGCCACGTGTTCAATCCCATCTAGCTTTGAGCGATAGCAGTGAGCATAGAATTGCCCCCATTTAGTTGGCAGCCGAGCAATGGCAATTCTTTCAATCAAATTTTCCCTCTTTCTCCGGTATCTACAAAAGTAAAACATCAAAAAAATCTAACTTTCAAAAAGATCGTAACTACAAGACACGATCTATCTTAAAAATAAAAACAAAAACAACCATTTTTTATAACTTACCTAATCAAATCAGTTATTGAGACTATTGGGATATTCTGTTCGGAAGCCAACTTTCTCAACTTGGGCAGTGAAGCCATGGAGCCATCTTCAGCATCAACAATGGCTGAAAGAACAGAAACTGGACTTAACCCAGCAAGGGCAACTAAATCCACAGAAGCCTCAGTGTGGCCAGCTCTCCTCAAAACGCCGCCGTCTCGGTACCTGAGGGGAAACACGTGACCTGGCCTGATAAAGTCTTCAGCCTTAGACTCAGCAGATGATAAACCAACAATTGTCCTTGCTCTATCTGCAGCTGAAACTCCTGCTGATGTCCCACTTTTCAAATCCTGTCTCATCAAATTTTTAAAAAAAAAACATACCATAAGACACTTTTTTGTTTCATTAAATTAATAAGCTAAGCTCTTATGTTTCATAAAAATATATTAAACTACCATTATTTGATATATGTTGTTAATAATATAGTAAGATTAATTTTGTTGTTTTTCTAAATTATGATTAAATCATTTAAACAATACATACCACAGTGATTGTAAAACTTGATGTCTCATTCCCATTGTCGACTGATATTATTGGAAGTTTCAGCCTTTCAAGATCGTCCTCTTTCATGCCCACATAGACTATTCCTGAGCCATGCTGAACCATGCTCGTTATATTGCTAGGAGTTGTAAAAGAGGCACCCATTACCAGATTCCCTTCAGAGTCGTCCCCATTTTCATCATCCACAACGATTACAAACTAAAAACAAGAAAACAATAAGACACTCAACAAAATTGAGGGTACAAAGACCATTACAAAATCGCATATAAATAGTTCGAGAAAAATACTTGCTTACATACCAACTTTTTGATGTGATGTATATTATTAGCTTAAAAAGTTTTAGTAGAATCCATTTATTTATAGATAAAACTTACCTCCTAATTAGCATAAATTATTTAATGAGACTGCGCCAATGTGGCTGCTTCATAATAATTGTTGAGTGTAGATTCAATAATTTTCATGTCCCTTAATAACCATGAGATATAAATTCGAGGTATTTCTCTCTTTATACTCAACGATGAAAAACTGTCGCAGCCACATTGTGGCAGCCTCACCGAATAATTTTTCCTTGATTAGATCACTAATAAGTACTATACAAGCAGAGAGAGGAATTCATAAAGGAAGAGAGGAATGCAAAAGAGAGAGAAGAGGAAAAAAAATAAATAACCATCAAATTTTTAGCGTTGGTTAGCTGATCTCCAGCTAAATCACTATTATATTTGACATGTAGAAAGAGATGCAAAAAAGAGGAGAGAAAATTTCTTTTATAAAAAAAAATAATTAGTAGTTGCCAAATTTTTAGAAAAAAAATTTCTACGGTAAGTTTTATTCATTATCCATTAAATGCAATAAAAATTCATCAATAAAAACATGACAAATTAGAAAGTCAATAGAAACTCGAATCCATCGGTGTGTAAGCAAGTATTATCGTCCCTAACGAAATGAACATTTGGCAACCTTTCCCTGGCTGATAGCATCAACAGCGCTCTGAATGGAAGAGTAGCCGTGAGATGGGTGGTCAGGATCGTCCTCATCATAAAAGAAATCAACAAGATCCGATGAGATTTCAGCGTCAAGTCCTAAAGTAGAGACCGCCACAGAGCCGTTGCCATTTTTAGTGGCAGGACTTTCATCAAACAGGCTACCCGCAGATAACCCAGCAGCCGAGCAAACAAAACACAACCCTCTTTGCTTACATTTTCCAATCTTAGGAGGAGCCAAAGAGGGCCGATTAAAACTGCCCAAAAAAAAAAAAAAGTGAACTGAGCTGAAACTGAAACTGAAACTGAAACACAACTTAGGGATCAGTTGAGAAATATATATATATATATATATATATGCGTACCTTGAAAGAGTTAAGTTACTGAAACGGGGAAGGAGTGGATGACAAAGCAGAGCAGAATCCATGGATCGATCGATCCCTTTACAGAATATAATTAGTTGGTGTTTTGAAGTTGAAAGAAGAAGAAAAGGAATTGGGCTTTCTTTTGGCTGCAGTATTGTTTTTGTCTTGATCGTGGACGAAGTCTGTGGGGGTGGTGGGAATTATTAAGAGACTTTAAAAAGAAAACTATTGCCAATTATTCTCATCCACAACCATGTCCAGAACCTCAACATGGGATGGGATAAATTATTAGTGACACAAAAAACGTGGCCACCGTTTTTCTTTCTATTTATTATTATTATTCTTGTTTTTTTAGTACAATAAATGTATAAGAAATTATTCAAAAGATAATACTTGACTGCATATCGATATGCACAAATCTTCATGCTCCCACCATTCAATTGTTGACAACAAAGAGAAAGAAAATATTTTTTACCTTTCTCTCTCTAGTGGTGCTTTCTCTCTCCTTGTTATTAACAATTGAGCAGTATGCATCCAAGTATATATTATCCTTATTTGAGGAGCCATAGTGTGGCTGACAACTTTATACCGTTAGATGTATGAAAGAAAAATTACAAAAGTACTTTGAATTTCTGTTCAATGGTTATTAGGGATATGTAGATTTTTGAATCCACATCCAACAATTAATAAGAGATAATCACATTATAGCGACTTCATTGAATAATTTTTCTAAATGTAGAGGTGGGGATTTGAAACTTTTTTTTAGTACAACAAATGTATAGTATTGGAATTTGATCCTCCAACCTCAAGGGAAGGAGTATATCTCAATTACTGCTAAACCATGCTCATGTTGGCTTATTTTTTTTAAAAAAATATAATTACAAGTTTAATTTCTAAACTTTAAGTTGGTGATATTTAATAGGTTTTTGAAGTTTAAAAAGTGTTTAATAGGTTTCTTAGGTCAAGATTTTAATTAGGCACAAAATTGAAAGGTTCAAGGTCTTATTTTGTGATGCCCCACGGCTTCAATCAAGTACAAAAATTTCAAACTTTTGAACTTATTTTCGATGTGCTGGCATGTTTATTTTACTTGGAATCAGTAATTTGGAAATTTTATTTATACATTTTTGTTGTTAGGTAGATAGTTTAGTTTTCAAATTAAAAACTCAAAAGATTTTCTTTGAAGATTTGTCAAAGAAGTTGGGTTTTTGTTTGAAAAACCTTAAACCCTCCGTCATTCTAGTTATAGGAACTTATTTGGGTCGTGATCAATAAAAAGAAAGGGAAAATTAAAGACAAAACCCTAGCCCCTTATCTTTTCTCTTTCTCCCTCTTCTTCACGAACAAATCAGCTGCTCCCAACCCACCATCTTCGACTTCTTCCTCTTCCAGTCACAAACAGCACGCCACGCTTCCCTTTCCCTTTTTGTTCATGCCCATCTCCGAAGGAGAACCCACGTGCCATGCAGCAGTGTCTCTGACGCGTTTCTACTCCTCCACGCAGCAAACCCGACCTGCAACAGCCACGAGCAGCAGCAGAAGGGGGCACAACTTGCAAATCCGGGCATCATGGCTAAGGGTTCATGGATTTGCTGCAGTTTGGAGTGTTTTTCCGGCATATTTGAGCTATTCCACGCGATTTCTCCCCAATTCAACAAGGTTTATCGCATACCCATGCCTAATCGACTTTAGATTCACATTACCCATTCCTTAAAAAGTCTTTAAATCATGATTTTAGGTTCGTTTGGACGCCAACCATCACGTGTTCAAGGTTGTTAGTGTCGATCCACGAGTTTCAGCAAGGATTCATTTTCTTAGACCTTGAAATTGAGTCGGTACATGACCCACAGATCTGTTTTAAGTCCTTTTAGCGTTGATCGGTAAATTCTAGCATGTTTTAGACCTTTCGCAAATCACTTTAAGTGTTATAGCTTATGTTCTAACGCGTGAGAGCCTTTTGTTTACAGCTTCAAACCAATTTGATCCCATTCAAACACTCACGAACTAGAACCAGCAAGGTGTTGGGCCTGTTTTGGTTAGTACGCTTTAAACTCATTTGAACTCGATTAAAGCAATTTGGATGAATCTCTAACCCTTGGATAGTTGCTATTAGTAGTTCGAACTAATTCGGAGTCCCTTTGAACACTTTTCAACAAGTGCGTTAGTCTGTTTTGGTAAGTTTTACACCCCTTTAGCCTGTTTGAACTCGTATTAAGGTGCTGAAAGTTAGGTTCTAATCCATGAATAATTCGTTTGATTAAATTTTTCGAAAAAAGTGTAGTTTCTAAATTCTATCATTCCTTGTTTTAGGAACACTTTGGATACTTTTAGGAGCGTGATAGGTAAGTAGTTTCTACTTTGTGGGTCTATTTGATTGTGTGTAGCATGTTCTATGTTTCTTATTTGATTTGTGCTTCTTATATATGTTCTATGCTTTTTTGTACCTTTTGATGAGCATGTTTAGATGTTGATTTGTAAAGTTTACATGATGTTAGCATGTTGGTTCATAGAGCTTGGATTATGTATGAACATGTTATGTTTGGGCATGCATGGGACATGGTCTAGTAGCATGCTTAGGTAATATACATGTGGTAAGTTTGTGAGGAGGTCAACGGACTTTAAGAGCTTGTTAAGAATCGTAGAGTGAATACCAGTGCACCTTGATTACAAATGGTTGAGGGGTGGTATTGTCACCATTGGAATAAGATGAGCATCGAGGCCTTATGTAACGACCGGTTTATTTAGAAATATTAATTTTGAATTATGGAAATCAAGTTGGATAAAATTTCTTAAGTATATTGATTTTAGAGTGAATTTGAAATTTTGGAAGGTTATGAGCGCAAAAATGGAAAGAAATAATGGTCAAAAGGGCATATTAGTAATTTAATAATAATAATAATAATAATAATAATAAAATTTTCACCATCCTTATCATCTTCTCTTCTTCTTCTTCCTCAATTTTTCTTCCTCTCTCCCGAAGGTCTCTCGCCGGCAGCTCTCTCTCTCTCTCTCTCTCTCTCTCTCTCGTCCGATTTCTTCTTCTTCTTCCTCGGGATGTCGCCGCCGCACGTCGAGCACCACAACTCCACCGTCTAGGTTGGCTTCATCCACGCCGCACAATCCACACCACCGCCGAACACCCATCGCCGTTCAGCTCAAACCCACGCCGACTTCTCCTTCTTCTTCTTCTTCCTCTGTGTGCTACCGCTGCCCGCAAACTCTTGGGCCTCACCGGAACTCCAGCCATCAGTCGGTCGAATAGCTCGCTGGACGTTCCCCTCACCTGAGCTCCGAAGTTCCACCGGACAACATCACGAGCCACGCAGCCGTCTGCTCCTTCTTCGACTTCTTTCACCGGAGTTCAAGGTTGAAAATCCCCGGAAAACGACCGGAAAGGGCCGAATCTGTCCAGATCCGTGAGCCACGCGCTGATCGGAGTCCTCACTCGCCGGCCACGCGCCGCCGTGCTCCGATTCCAATTTTTGAGCCCGAACAGTCCCCGTTACGATCGTGTTTCGATTTGGGTAATTTCGTTACTCAATTGAATTTAATTAAGAACTTTAATTGGGTCGATCGTTAACCAGTGGACTAAATTTACAGGATATTGATTTGAGAATCAAACTACGGAATTGGAGACGAATATTTAAATTGCCAGCAAGCTTTGGAGTCTAAGTTTGGGCAAGAATCAAGCTCGTAAATTATTTGTCCGACTTAGGTAAGTAGTCATTTGGATTTAAGCCATTTAAATTCCTTTGAGATTGAAATGTATGTTTGATAGTTTGATAATTTTGAAAGCATGCTTGAAAGCGGTGGTTATGAGATATGAAAAGGTTAGTGGTTATGTTTAAAAGAAATCTTGAGCTAAAACGGCCTAAGTTGTGGTCATAAAGGAATTAGTGGCTTAAAGTTTCAAGTTTAATATGTTAGCATATGAACCTCTTTAAGAATTTGTTCGAGGTTGTAATTGGGCAAGCTTGGACATGAATGGAGTGATTTGTGAATAGTCATTCTTGCCTAAATTATGAGTATGTGCGCGATGTCGTAGTTGGTTAAATCAATATAAGAATTATGGTGCTGGGCTTAAGATTGCCTGAAACTAGTTACTACTTTAGTTAAGGGATTCAAAGTTACAAGTGAATGAATGAATGTGGTAGGGTGGTTTGACCCAAAAGGTTCCAAAAGTGCTGTGAACGTATGAAAGCCCGTTAGATTGATGCTTCCAACCCTAATTCTGTTGTTTCGTGCGAGTTTGTAAGCCTAGAACGCCTGTGATGTGATGAGCATAGGGATGCGTTCTCTATTTCCGTGTGCTAGCTTAGGGGGTGATTCCCCATTGTGATGAGCATAGGGATGCGTTCTCTATTGCCGTGTGCTAGCTTAGGGGATGTGTTCCCTGGTTGCCTGTGTGGCTAATGAAATGAGTATGAGGGTTATAGACCTTCACGAGTTGGGTTCTAGGTTACAGTACTCGCAGTTATGGCTCGAAGATAGGGTCGGAAAGTGTTAAAAGTTGTGGAAGGATGAATTGGACTTCTGAGATATTTGGTTAGCTGTGGAGTGCAGAAAACTTGAATTTTAGATTGATTGGTTGATTGGGTTCAATGCTTTTGGGTTTAGGTTGAGTTAGGGGCTGTAGTAGAGCACCCTAAAGTATGCCATACTCGGGGTCAGGGACCGTATTTTATGTGTTCAGAATAGCCTTATGTTTGGGCTGATTTAACAAGTTTTGGATGGGTCCGAATGTGAGTAGAGGGTTACTGGTCGTCTTGAATCCTAGGGTGGTTATGGAACTGAATTCTAGAATAAAAGGGATAGAGAGCTATGTGCCGGTAGCACAGGTATGTGCTTGTAAACTTCGGGCCAGGTTGTGAATGTGGTCCGGAAATAACAAATGATGTTGGTGTGGTAGACTACCCTAGAGATTCCAAAAGAAGTGCGAAAATGCAAAGAGCTTGATAAAACAAGAGCCACCTGATCTTATGTCTCTCTTGGGGCGAGTCTGTAACTCTAGGTTGACTAGATGTGTTGAGCGTAGGGAATGTGTTCCCTAGCGCCTGTGAGCTAGCATAGGGGCGAGGACCCCAGAGATTTATGTTGAGCGTAGGGAATGTGTTCCCTAGCGCCTGTGAGCTAGCTGAGAGATGATTCCCCATTATGTTGAGCGTAAGGATTGCAATCCTTATGGCCTGTGGTGCTAGCTTAGGGGTAATTCCCTATTGTGTTGAGCATAAGGGATGCGTCCCTTATTGCCTGTATGCTAGCATAGAGGGGTGATGTTCTATTGTGTGGAGGCGTGAGAGTTATTTTCTTTCACGGCCTTAGTCAACCTAAGTTACATGGCTCGTTGGTAGTGCTCGAGACAATGCCATACCGGGATGGACTCAGGTAGGGAGTGCTAGTGGTAGTTGGATGGTTGATGAGTTGAGATTAAGAAGCAGATATACGTGCCCGGACAAGAATTGTGTTGATGAGGCTAGCATAGGGGTGTTATCCCCAGAGAGTTGTGACGAGCATAAGGGTTACGATCCTTATTGCCGTGAGTGCTAGCATAGGGGCGAGGACCCCAGAGATTTATGTTGAGCGTAAGGAATGGCTAGCATAGGGGCGTTATTCCCAGAGATTTGTGACGAGCATAAGGGTTACGATCCTTATTGCCGTGGGTGCTAGCATAGGGGCGAGGACCCCAGAGATTTGTGTTGAGCGTAGGGAATGCGTTCCCTAGCGCCTGTGAGCTAGCTTAGGGGTAATTCCCCACTGTGTTGAGCATAGGGATGTGTTTCCTATTGCTGCGTGCTAGCCTAAGAATGATTTATCTATTGAGATAAGTGTGAGGGTTATATACCTTCACAAGTTTGGGTTCTAGATAACAGGACTCGCAGACGTGACACGAAATTAGAGTCAGGAGGTGGTAAAAGTAGAAGGTGGTTGAATGAGCATTTAAATAACTGAAGTAAATATTTGATGTAAATATTTGAAGTATGAGCACGAGAATAAGTGAAGAAAGTTTGCCTTCGTGGTAGGTTTTCTTTAAGTTTTGGACCCTTAAGTGGGCTACTTACTGAGTATATTTATACTCATCCTTGCTACTTTGTTTGTTTTGCAGATTGTGAACATGTTCGGGGCGGATGAAGCAGGCGACGACTTGACGAGACTATGGAGACTCCCCTAGTTTTCCTTTCCTTGATTGTTACTCTTAGTTTTGTAGTTAGTTCTTTGTTGTAGTGTTGATCTGCAACTTCTAAATATTCTTTAGTTTTCGTGTATTTGATTAGAGTTCTTAGAATTCTTGTGTTTGATGTTGAAGCTCAGCATATTTGATGTAGTTTGTTGGATGCTGAGCGTTTTATCTGAGATATAGAAGTGTCTTTCATTCTTATCAGGTTGTTGTAAAATTTTGGTTTCTTCTAGTTACGTCGTCATGTTGCCAAATTTTCGGGCATGAGCGAGGTAACTAGGTCGTGCTTCCGCATCTAGAGTGTCGTAGGAATTCGGGTCGTTACACCTTAGGTACAAATGGTCAAGGGTCGGTGTGATGAGTCTAAAAAGCATGTGTTAGGTGCTTGGGAAAGGGCCAATGCATTGCTAAGTCATCGATGCACCTTGGGTACAAATGGTCAAGGGACCATGCACAGTTCGAGGCCTTGGTAACATTGGTCAAGGGTTGAACATCGAGCTCCGTAGAGAAGTATTGAGGCCCTAGTAACAGTGATCAAGGATTGATGCTTCTCGAATGGTCAGTCTTGGAGAGCTTTGGTGATGGCTAAACATGAGTGTTAAGTAGAACCAAGCAAGCATGACATGATGCAAGAATTCATGTGTTAATCGAATCTTATGCATAGTTTTCTTATTTATGTATGCATGGTATGATGTTGGTGATTTTACTTTGAATAAGCATGTTTGGGTGCGTGTTAATAGCATGTTGTTTGTTGTTTGATGTTTGGTGGCTCACCTACTTACTGAGTACTTTTGTACTGACTCCCCCCAATCAAAAGATTTTGTAGGTGAGGAGGAACTCTATGAAACTGGTGATGCAGATGAGGAGACCTGATGAGAGGATGCCATTAGTGATGCATGGTTGTAGGATTTTTCCTTGAAATGCGTAGTTAGATCTCTAGTTGAATTGAATAGATGCTTTGCATAGACTTTACTTTCCATTCTTTACAATTTATTTCTTTGTTTTTTGAAGTTGTAGATAGGTTCTTTTGGTAGAACTAGGTACGAACTAAAAGTCCTAGTTGTTAAAACTTCCTTTTGTTCTTGTTAATTTATTTGAATTAAGTATGTTTTGAGTTGATGAGATTCTATGTATTATGGGAGTTTGGTTCTGTTGTACTATAGTCAGGAGATGTGGAGGTTGTGCTTAGTTACCTTGGTTGGTTGAAGTGTTGTTTTCTTGTCTAACAGGTGCTAGGAAAATTTTGGTAATCTTGTAGCTACGTCGTTATGCTGCCGAAATTTTTGGGACATATTTGTTGTAAGATTAGTAATGTCCGTAAGTTAGGTTAATATTTGGGGGTGTTACATATTTAGATATACAATTTAATTTTATATCTAGTAGATTTATTAATTTTAAAAACTGTTGAATGTGTCAAAGACCTAATAGATCCATTAATATTAGAAAAGGTTGAATATGTCCAAAAATTATTAAATGTAAAGTTAAAATTTTGGAGATCTTTTAAACACTTTTTAAAGCTTGGAGATCTATATTATACACAAAATTGAAAGTGACTAAACTTGTAATTTATGGTATATTTGATAGATAGATTTGGTAAGAAATGATTTCAAATTCCAAAATTTTAAAAGATGTAAATGATTTCAAATTCCTATTTGTGTTTGAAACTAAATTGATTTGAAATCACCAAAATTAAAATTTCTTGTTTGGATGCTCATGAGAAATGAAAAAAAAAGTATAACATTTTAAGGTTATGCCCTTATGATTTTGCAGGAGAATATTTTAATTAATAACAAAATATTTTAATATCAAATAACATTATCAAATACATATAATCATAAAAACATACCATTAATCAAAACAAATCAACGTATTAAATTAAAATTTGTAAATATTATCATTATTGTTAAAAAAGAAAATTAAAAAAATGTTGCAAATGTCTTAATTCAAATGAAAAAAAAATTGAACTCAGCCAAATCTAAACAAAATCCATCAAAAGAGATTGGATTTGTTCTGTACTACCATGGAGGAAAAAAAATTCAAAAGAAGGAATTTTTTTTGTTGGTTTCTTCTTCGACCAATATACATACACATAAAAAAAAAACAGATTGAATCAATATATAAAAAGGAAAAAAACACATATCATTCTTATTAAATGAATAAAAAAAATATAATGTTTAAGAACATGAACAAAGTAAAAAACAAAACTCACCTCTAGTTTGCATGTTTATAAAAAAAACCTTGTTGGGAATTGAAAAACTAAATTGAAATTATTGAAATTATTGTTAAAGTTTTAAAAAAGTAGCAAAAGGAAAAAAATATATATATTATTCTTATCAAATCAATAAATAAATTAAAAAAAATGCTTAAGAGAACAAAGCAAAACAACTCACCTCTAGTTGGCTTATCTATAAAAAACTTGTTGGGAATTGAAAAGCTACATAAAATATTACAACTATTGTTACCAGTTTGAAAAAAAAAATAGCAAAATACGTACAATGGAGAAACAAAATAGAAACCTAACCTTGAGTTTGCTTTAATGGCATTGAGTCTGAATATAGATGAAACTATCAATAGGTATGAAATTGAATAGAGAAAAACTATCATAAGGCGTAAATTGTGTTTAAAAAGATCGGGGAAAAATTGGAAACATATTTTTTTAAGCTTAAAATCCTGCCAAATTCGACTTATTTGGAACTAGAGATGTCCATTTAACCCGAGGGGTCAAGGCCCTGTGGGGACCTGCCCCAAATGGGGTAGAGAATCCCTGACTACACGGGGAATAGGAGAGGGAGCAGGGAGACTTTTCTCCCCCATTGGCTAAACGGGGATGGGATTATATTCCCCGTCCTCCCCTACCTGCCTCGATGCCCTGCGCCACCTCGATTATTTAGTTTATATATATATATATATATATATACAATTTTTTTAAAAAAATTAGGGTAGAAATTAGTAGACGACTATCTTTTATTAAAAAAAAAAAAAGTTGAAGGCTATGTTGTAATATTGAAATTTGAATTTTTAGAAATTAAGTTGTTTCAACATTATAATATTTTTGCTTATGGTATATTATTGTTTTTATTAGAAAATTTTATAATCTTTTCTTTAAATAGAAATTATACTGGAAATTATTCATTTAGAAGTTGTTGGAAATAATTGCTATTATGGTTTAGAATAAATTTTAAAAAATAAAAAAAAAAGATTAAAAAAAACAAAAATAATGAAGAAAAACTTCCTGTGAGGAACTCGATCCCCTTGAATTCTCTATGGGGAATCCCCTCCCCGATCTCCAGAAAATAAATAGGGAATTTCACAGGGATGGAGATTGAAATAGGTGGCGGGGACGGGGACGGGGAAGCCTTCCCACCTCGAGGACATCTCTATTTAGAACGGAAATTTTTTTAAAAGAAACAATGATTTCAAATCCCTCACTTTTTTTTGGCATCCAAACACGTGAAATGATTTCAAATCATAACTGATTTGAAATCATCCCAAATCAAAGGGTTCCAAATAGGGGGTTAATCCTTTTTTATATATAATAGTACATTGCATGTGGGATGAAGTGAAGTATTTGTACTTTTTTTAAGTTCAACAACATGACATGTTGGTTGAGGATATGATGTTTTAACTATTGAGATATGCTCCAATTAGCAGGAGAATTTGAACTTACTGCTAAGTTATGCTCAAATTTGTTGTTTTTATTTTTCGTTATTAGGTATACAAGAGGGGTATAATTAGAAGAATAATACTATTTAAATTTTTCTGACAGAAACGAGTGAATCATTTGAAACAATTTAGGAAAATAGGGTTAATTTTTTGTATGTATAGAATGCACTTCTTGGAGAAACACAATCATATGGGACGCGTCTCTTGCAGATATGCATTCTATATGTTTTTCAAACCATTCATTGTTTTTTTAAAGATTGGATGTAATAATCTGATCTTATTCCACTCACTATATTGATGCTAGTGTAACTTGGAAGAATTACCGATAGAGATTAATCGAAATTTATGGTCAAACCGAAACTCAGTTACGAAATAAGGACTTGGGAACTGATTCACAGATTATATAACCATGATGACTAAACATGGTTATTAGATGGAGATTTTAACGAAATTCTTGGGGATTATGAAAACTTGGGTGGTGATCAGCAGAAGCCTTCCCTAATTTCCAATCTCATAGCAGTTTTAGATGATTGTAATCTCTAAGATCTTGGTTTCAATGGTGGATTTTTACTTGGTGTAATCATAGGGACCTAGGAGTTCGGGTCAGTCTTCGCTATATCACTTCATTACTAACAATTCTTTCTACAGTCTTTTTCCTGATTACAAGGTTCTTAATTTGGATTGGGCTAAGTCGAATCATAGACCAATTAAATTTCTTTCTTGAGACTTAGGAGGGAGAGTTCGAGGCGTAGAAAATTACAATTTCGATTCAAGGAAATGTGGACATTACACTCGGACTACAAAGAGGTAATTAGTCATAATGGTTCATGGGAGGTAGGTCAATATATCCTTTGTTACCTTTTCACAAAAATTTAAAACGGTGTGCTGGCGCTCTGGGGAATTAGGGGAGACGTGTTAATTCCAAGTTGAAAAATCATATTTGGAAACAACTGTGAAGGAGGCTTACGCTCGTCCTCATCAACTAAACTTTATGGAAATTCATGGGATCGATAAAACACTACAACAAATATGACTTTTAATGACATCAAAAAAAATTCGCAGGTAGAAACAATGATGGACAAATGAAAAAAGATTATAAAAAAGAATAATACCAAAAATTTAAGTGACAATGTCGGTCAATGACTAACATTGTTTCCTAACTTTTAATGTCAATCATTGACCGACATTATACCATCTATTTAAAAGCATATTTTTTAATATTTTTTCACTGTCTTTTTTCTTTTTTACATTTTGACCAAGAGCTTCATTCTTCTCTTCTCTTTAGCCCTAATCTTTTCTCTTTCCCTCTCTCACATGTGTTTAACCCCCGACTAACCCTCTTCTCTCTCAGACTTCTTCTCCGGTGAACACAAGCTTCACACAACTCCTTCTCACGTAGCACGTGTCCCTCTAGCGATGAAAACGACAACATCAGTGACCACGCAAAAGCCATGAGATCTGCAACACCCAGACCTCCAACGGGTCTATATGACGACTTTCGACGGTGTTTTGCAGCAGCATTTGACGAGACCCAGACTCAAACGACCTCGGATCCTCAATACCTATTTCGATTTGAACCAGATCTTAGTGCCCACAACCTTGTATATCTTAGATCTAAACACCCACAAATCTGCGACGCCATACCTCTGATAGAGCTGTACGACGACTTTCAATGGTGTTCTGCAGCATCATCTAGTGAGACCCAAGAGTTTCAAGGTTGACCCACACTTAAACGACCTCAGATCCTCAACTCTCACTTTGATTCAAATCAAATTTGAGTGCCTTCAACCTTGTCAATTTCATATATGAACACCCACAACTCGTAAGGCTCAGATCTGCAATTTCGAACAACAACCAACAAGGTTTGGAGCACTTTTGCTGCTAACAAAAAAATAAAGGAATATTTTCTCTGAATTTTTTTAAAGAATTTTGACAGAGCTCGTCACACTCGCCAAATAAATTTATAACCAATAACAATTTTCAGTAAAAAGTGGCCAGGTCGAACATAGGGAGGTGGAACTTTGGTTATTTAATTTTCTCTCTTTGGATTTAAAGACCGCTTGGGGGGAGTTTCCATGTAAAGAATTAAAATGACGGGAAACTAAAACGTGAAGGGGAAATCAAATCAAGCTGGATTTAGAAACATCGAAGGGAATTGAAAGCGGGGAAATAAAACATGATGCTCACAAAGTAATTAAAACGCTAATTCAAGGTAAATTGGGGTTCATGTTGCAACATTGGACATCAATTATCCTAAACATGCGTTAATACAGAATTTTAAAACCGACCGGCCTCCTTGGGACACTGACGCAAGCTTGTCGAGGGCTCGTCAAATTAAAATTTATAAACCGATCATAAGCTACTTGTAGCATTGAATGGACCAGGTCGATCTCAGGGAACTGAATATTAATTTCTCAAGTTAAATTCGCAAACGGGAAAACAATTAAAAAAAGAGGGGGTTTGTATTTTTATTAATAAAATAAAACATAAGCAAATCAAATAAAGATAAATTAAATCTTACCAAATTCCAATCCAAAGGTGCAATTCTACTCAATTGCAAAAATTGATCATAGGCATTCAAAATATTTAAACTTAACAATGCAAGCACTTGGTCAACTTATTAGGAAACCCAAAAAAGTAGCAAATTCCCTTAAGGTCATTAACTCTAACAAACGTCAAGTTAATGCTAATTACCTAAACAATTCTTGACAAAACAGCTCCAAATTATTTAGGTAAAGGCATTAAGTGCTTTGGAAGGACCAAGACAACCAATTAGGTGAAATAACTTTAATCTAATTAAGATGCTCCTTTAATTCTTAGAATTAAACATGCAAGCCATGTAATATGGAAACTCACAAAACATACACATGTAATAATCCTAACGCTACCGGTTCAATCAACATGAAAATTACGGATCATGCATCATGATTAGCAATCAAACATGTAAAGCGATCAAGGCGTCAATTCAATAAAAAATACATGCTTATAAAATTAACACAAGAATCAAAGAATACTTGCAATTGAAAGAAAACTACATTAAGGTCCAAGCCTCACAACATTGCAATTGATTACGACCGACCTCTGAATCGAAAACGTGGAGTTTAGCCAAGCATCGTGATAGTATATCTCCCGTTAAACATGGTTCGATTTGATACAATAAAAGTGTATAAGTAGAAGGAGAAAAGCTCTCAAAAGCTCTCTCTAAAAGTCTGAGCAAATGAGGCTAAAGTCCCTGGCCTAAAGTGAAAAAATGCTATAAATAGAACTTGGGCAGCGTTGAGACGTCAGGGGTGGCGTTGAGATCTGCAATTTCATGTAAAATTGTTTGCTAAATAAGTCTATCTATGGACTTAAACAGTCTTCATGAGTTTGTGGCAAGATTTGGGTTCCAACGAAGCTCTTATGATACTTGTGTTTATGTTAACACAAAGCCTTTTAATGATGGTGTCTACTTACTCTTATATGTAGATGATATGTTGTTGGCTAGGAGCTCTAAAGAAAATCTGAAGCATATCAAGGATCTCTTAAAGTCAGAATTTTACATGAAAGACATGAGTGAGTCAAAAGGATCCTTGGGATTAAGATTAACAGAGACAGGGACAAATCTTTACTCCACATCAGTCAACAAAATTACTGTGATAAGGTGGTCAAAAGGTTCCATATGGTTTATGCCAAATCAGTCTCTACACCAATTGCTCAACACTTTAAGCTTTTAGCAGCTAATTCACCTAAAGAAGTTGATGTTGAGCACCTAAATCAAATGTCATCTATACCCTACGGCCAAGCAATTGGTAGTTTGATGTATCTAATGATTTCAACTATGTTTGATCTATCTTATGCAGCTAGCCTAGTGAGTAGATACATGGCCAATCTAGGTAAAAGACATTGGGAGGCTACTAAATGGATACTTGGGTATCTAAAGGGAACCTTACAAGCCAGACTTATATATAAAAAGAGTGATGAACCAGAAGTTGAACTATATGGATTTGTTGACTCTGATTATGCAGGGGACTTAAATAAGAGAATATCCCTATCTGGTTATATTTTCCTACTGGAAAATAATCTTCTAAGTTGGAAAGTTACTCTACAATCAATAGTAGCATTGTCTACTACAGAGGCAGAACTCATAGCACTGTCAGAAGCAATCAAAGAAGCACTATGCACTAGTACAAATTCGGGTTTTAATGACGGGCATTGTCCGTCATTGAAGGGAAACGATGACGGACGTGTGTCCGTCATCTTTTTGAGTGTCATCGTAGGCTACAATGACGGACGCTTTTTAATGACGGGCAATGCCCGTCATTAAATCTGACCGTCATTAAAAGTTCATTAAAAGCCCGTCATTAAAAGTTCGTCTGTCATTAAAAGTCAAAAATAGTGGTTTTCAATGACATGCAATGCTCGTCATCATTTCCTCAATAATTTAATTAAAAAAATTATTGATAACACACGTGGCTAACCACTAATATTTCTCTTCCTCAACCTATAAACAAAATAAAATTTCAGTATTATATTTTTACACAACAATTAACTTAACAAACATAATTTTAATTAATAAAATATAAAATGCGTAATACACTTATGTTATTGAACTAAAAAAAAACATAAAATTTCTCTTTATTCATCCACACACATAATACAAATATGACTCTCCGTCTATCTACAAACCACATCCAACTTACAAAGAGATGCAAAATTGCTAAGCAAAATAAACATAAGACTAAAACATTGCAACTTAAACTTAAGACCAATTAACTGAAGTAGATAAGTGGTGAAAGGCATAGCAACTCGACTTGGTGAAAGGTGCTCCTTAGTAAGCTGAATGAATAAGTATCTAGCAAAAAAAAAAAAAAAAAAAAAAAGAAAGACATTCATCAGTCACCAAAACAAAAACAAAAAAAGTACAAGGAAAAAACTTGTGAAATAATCTCATTTACAACTAGCATCCAAGTTTATTAATCTAATATCTTTATATATGATCGAAATAGTTAAAATCCTTCTGCTTCATCTTTATTCATAATCTTGAAACTTGCTAAACCTTAGTTTCATCAATCAACATATTGAGTATAGTGTGGTTCGAAAGAGTTAATATCTTTTTTAGACTGTTAAAGTGACAAGCTTTTCATAACATGTATTTCGAAAGAGTGCCTTTATTGGGAAGAAATTAAAACAATTCATTAGTACTTCTTCTTCATTATATTTCCTCCTAAAGCAGGTCTTTTCTATATGTCATAATTCAATCATTACAGCCACTTCTGATGTGGAAAAAAGGAAATTTTTATTGCACCAAAGGCCACATGTATGGACAAGCCATATACAAAAAACCATGCACAAAGCAAGCAGCAGAGATTTTGTATTGAATTCAATGAAAACAATGAAATGGAGCTTAAATGGTTTACGAACTCCTCAAAATAGCACGAACAATTAAATTTGAACATAACAACAATACTTAACTAACTTATCAATATTTAAGAACATAACATCTAAACTAAACATATCAAAACTTATGAACATAACAATTGATTTTCGAAAAAGTCAAAACAAAAGTAAAACAGAGAAAGCAAACCTTCAAGCTAAACCTCTCTAATTTCCCCCAGTCAACAACAATCCTCGCCAAACCCACAGTCAACAACACTCCTCAAAGAAAGAGAAATAAAAATGGGAGTAAACAACTAACTTATCAAAAACTTAGTTACATAACAACAAAATTTAACTAACTTAAAAACTTAAAGAAGCTTATGAGAAGATAAGATAGTGTTTTACCTCTTCTAGATGTACAGTAGCTATTCTCAACCACCTTCAAGCAACTATGTCTAGTTGGAGCAGAATAAGAATTGTTATTGATAGATAGCAAAAACTAACCCCAAAACAACTGTCTTGATAATTGCACCCTTAAAACAATAATAACTAAACAAAAACCTTAAGCAATGTTATTGAAAGATAAACTATCAAAAGAGATGTTGTAACAACTCTCTTGATAATTGCAAATGCTTGTGTAAGGGAAACCTTTGCAGAGAATATTAATATCACTCAAGCCTATATTACAGTTAGGCATAACTAGACCTTCCAATTTGAACTGAAAGCATGCCAGAAAAGGAGCTAATTAACACAAACTCCCATTTAAGTGCAAAAAATAACAATAAGAAACACATCCAAACAAATTACAACCAACACTTCAAATTTCAAAAACAAAAAGGGATAATTCTCACCAGTGAACAATCTGTCAAGCAAATAAGACTTTTGGTAAGTTCTCACCAGTGAACAATCTGTCAAGCAAACAGACAAAATCTAGGATTTAGAGCAAAGTGAAAATATTGAAGAAAAAGGCAATATCTAATGAACTTGGTTACTGCAACATCCCTAAACTATAAATTTTAAAACTATTCAAGATAATCAAATTTTCCTAAAACATGTAAAATTGTCGTCTACTTGAGTGGAACTTAAACCAGAAGCCTTAGATTCTTAGAGATGTCAATCATAGAATTCAATTATATAATTATTTTTCAATATTAACAAAATATTTCTAAGTTACAAGAGAAGTGTATATTGCATGCATATAATTCAACAATTCTTTAATGATTCAAGAAAGTTGTGCTATTTATAGTCTTAAATTTGAAGCAAAGGTTTAAGTAGAAAAACTGCACGAATAATAAGTATTTAATTAAAACATACAGACACTATCCCAGTACCATCCAAAGCTCAATAACATTCATAATTTAATTCACAATCATCAGTATGTGTTCTTACCCATTGAGAAGGCACTCAAGCAAAAGCAATAGATGTTACAATCAATAATTAGTTGTAGGGCCAAATGAGCAGTCTCATCAGACTCCTCCAAAGGGCAAGTGACTGAAGATATTTTAATGGCAAAACATAGCACAATTGTTTAAGTATAAACACACTGTTTTCGCAAAATAGCATGAATTTCACTTCCATTTGTTTTGCAATGTCTGCATCAAACCCCAAGACTTCCTTCAGTAAGGCCTTATTCTTGTCATTCTCAGACAAGAACACCACAAGATGAGTAGAAAAATTAAGCATAAGATTCATAAGAATAAAAACAATAACAAAAGTAAGAAACATGACTGAAATAGAATTTCAAACGAATAAACCACTTACTTGGTTCAAAATTTGAAATTGAATTTGGTGCATACCTTCAAGGAAAGAAGAAACTAATTTGTAAGTATTAATTGAGCAAATATTTTGTGGCAAAATAAAAGCAAGAACTAAAGTGATTATTATTTTTTTTGTTAGTGTCAAACTAAGATAAACATACCACAATGAGATTTAAACCAAAACTATATAAAAAACCAGCAACCAAAAACAACATTAGCTTTTGTGCACCAATTTTTTGTCTTTTGTCTTATAAAGCTTCACACTGTACATGAAACAATTCATAAAAAAAATAATACAACATTCTTTTGAATCCAAGTTCGATTTATTTTATCCTAAACCTCCAAATTCAAAACTGAGTGAGAATAAAATAATCTGAGAATATGACCGCACTCTTCACTCCTAGGCTTCTCACTTCTCAATCTCCAACAAGTCACAACAATACCATATAACCAGAAAATTAGCATGATAAATATTTCAAGACAAGGACTCAGCAGAAAAATGGCAAACCGATTCCCAAGAGACATAAGTTTCCTATCAAAGGAGCGATGGGGAATACAATTAGCTCCTTGATGCTTCTACAAACCCAAATCCTTTCCTCCACTATACTTCACTTTCTCGAGGAAAACTGCGGTGTTATTTTTTAAGAATATATAAACAAATATAAAGATTTGTGAAGAACCCAGCTCCTCGTTAAACATGATTTTTCAAATCCCTTTGCCCAATTTTTTTTTCAAAACTCGAGAGAAGATGCAGAATCCAATACCAAAGTGCCTAAAGAACAAGAGAAATAGATTACTCACAAGCCAAAATTAGAATGACTCGCCCCGCCGTCAGGCCGTAGTTGCCATCGGTTATTGTTGCTCAAATCTGGGTTTAGTCACGCCGTCAGAGGGACTCGCCATAGCCACCATCGGTGTTGCTGTCCCACGCTGCCAAAGATCTGAATCTTCGCATTTCGAAGTCGTGTCACTGGATCTGGGTCACCAAGCCTAACCTTGATGACCGCGAGTGGAGAGCAATCGTGAGAGAGTGAAAGGGATTAAGGAAGAGGGAGGCTGAGCGGCTCTTTCGTTAGGGTTTGAGAAAGAGAGAGAGACCGATACGGCGAGATTGTAAATTCACAATTTTTTATTGTTTTTTCCTTTCATGATGGTCAAATTCATTTTCGAAAATCAACTTCGCAGTTCACCGTGCATTTTTGCATGTCCGTCATTATTGGTAAGCGTGAAAATTTCAGTATGTCATTAAAAGTAAGATTTGTTGTAGTGATGGTTAAAAGGATTGCTACAAGACTTTGGTTTCAAACAGAAAACAATCAAGATTTACTGTGATAACCAAAGCACTATACATTTATCTAAAAATCCTCAGTTTCACAACCGCACAAAACACATAGACATAAAGTATAATTTTGTGCGTGAACAAATTGAAAAGAAGAATACTGAAGTTTTGAAGGTCTATACCTCAGACAATGTTGCAGACATGCTCACCAAGCCAGTCACTCAACTCAAATTCTAGAAATGTTTTGAGCTGATTGATTTTGATTTACCTAAAAAAGGTTGAACAAATAGGATTACAAAAGGAGGGAGCTGAATCTTGTCTTCACCGTTGGTTTCAAGGTGGAGATTGTTAAAATAGTGTAACCAACGGCTACTTGTAACTCTCTTATATTTTACTTTTACCTTTATTTGTGTAAACAAAATCTTCCTTATATATAAGAGGAGGTTTTAATCAAAAAAAGAAAAGGAAGAGGTGAGATCAAAAAGAGAGAGAGTTTAAGTGATACTCATCTATAATTTCTTCTCCAAGATTCAGCATTAAGAAATTGAGCTTCCCCTCCCGTGGATGTAGGCCATTTGTTGCCGAACCACGTAAAATCTGTGTGTTTCTTCTTCTTCTTCATCTACCATAACATGCATCCAAGTTTTTCTGTGTGTTGCTCTTAGAATTGAAAAACCCTCTCTGTAATAGCTTTCTTTCTAAATTTGGTTAGACATTCATTGTTGAGTGAAGAAGACAACTTGAAAATGTGGCTAAAGGAAGTCCATTCTTCTTACACCTGTCAAATCGAACAGATTTGGGTAAGTTTCTTATCTTGGGCCTTTAGCATTTGCATTGTTTCAGCCCAACAACCCAACATTTTTACTTTTCAAATTTAATTTCTCAACATTGTTTTCACTTTTATGAGCATTTTTTCATATGATTTTCTATATTAATTTATAGAGACAAACAAGTCAAAGCAACACGCATCTAACCATGTTTTTTTCTATATTAATTTTGTTATGAATGCTAGCAAATATTACTTGGTACTTTGGTTTAAGCATCAAGTGTGTTGGTGCAAACAAAATTATCATGTTTGGTCTTTGAGGTTATTTATTTAATAGATCTTTGATACTAATTTGTAGTGATTTATGAAGCTTTGTAACTTATTGGAATTGGCTTTCTTTTTTTATGAATTTTCAGATTCAATCAAGTGTATGCAACTTGGTTTGTTGTCTGGAAAACTACAATGAATGGAAGGCAAGTCAATTTTTACTTTGATATACAAAATTTTAAAACATTTGACAGTGTTCAGAGAAGTTTTTCAGTTGTTTTCTCATTTGTTTTCTCTAGTACAGAACGGAGGATTTCAATTTTTTGGGTACACTTTCGTTGTCTTTTGTTCCTTCAATCTTCTTGAATTTTCGCATTCTTTTTGCTTTTGTGAGTTTTAGACAAAATTTTCTTTTCTTTATTTTATTTTTTGCTTTATTTTTAAAATTTTTTCATATATTTATTTTTTTTTTTCTTTCAGGTGTGTAGCTATGTTGAAAGCTATTGTTGGAAACATGGATGAAAACAACAAGTGCAGAAGATTTTAATTACGCTTTTTCTTTTGGATGGTATCAAACATGGATATTTATTTTTTTTACTTTTCTTTTGTAATGAGATAGAACTTTGGATGACACTTTTGTACAAGCAATATTATGTTTCAATATATTAACTTTTATTATGTTGCATTCATGGTAAAAATAAAATGGACGTTTTCTATTGAAATGAACTTTCAGGTAATTACAAAAACTAAAACAATAAATAAAAAACGTAATAATTTGAGGCTATGTCGAAGCAAATTTGTGTTGGGATAGTTAAAAATTGTTGGGAAAAAGGGCTACAAAAACTAAAATAATTATAAAAAAAAACTATAATTTGAAGTTGTACCGACGCAAATTGGCGTCGACATAGTTAAAAACTGTTGGAAAAATGAAAGTTATACCGACGCAATATGCGTCGGGAAAAAGAAAGATATCTCGACGCTTGAAGTAGCGTCGGGATATTTATATTTTTGCCAACGCAAAATTGCGTCGGTATATCTTATCTTTTTCCCGACGCAACATTTTGCGTCGGGAAAACTTATCACGACGTGGTTAACCCGACGCTGTTTCCCGACGCAACTTTGTGTTGGGAAAGGTTTTTCCCGACGCATACTATGGTTTTCCCGACGCGTTTTTGAATCGGGAAAAACTGAAACTTTTGTATGTACATAAAAGGATAGCCTTCCACACACATGCACCTCTAATTTAACTAACAATCTCTAACAAAATTCGATAGAGGTATAAATTGAGTCACTTTTGAGTTTTAATTGATGGATTATTAGTTTAGAGTTTTAATTGACTCAATTTACAAAGTTTAAGGTTTCAATTGATGAAATTATTAGGTTATGGTTTTAATAGACTCAACATGCAAAGTTGTGATTTTTTTTTCCTTAATTTTGTTAAGAATAAATAATATATTGATGCTTCTTGATCACTAACATTTCTTCTCTCTTCAGCGCCATAAGAGTTCTCTAGCCCTAACCCTCCGTTTGGAACAATGAAAGTTTAAAAAAATAATTTTAAATCCACAAGTTTGAAATTTGAAAAATGATTTTAAATTCCTTATCTCGTCTGGAACAAGAAAGATTTAAAATGAATATATTAGAATTTTGTATTGGGATGGTAACTCAAGAAGAAAAGAAAATAAAAAGTTTACAAATATAGGCTTTTAATTCTGATTTATTAATAGAAAATTAAAATATGACAAGGTTAAATAAGTAATTTACCTTTAAATTCAATGAAATCCTGCAAACTTCCACCGTTTTAGTTAGGAATTTTTTTTACGTAAAAACTCAAATTTCAAATCATTTTCTTTCTTACACAAACAACATAATTCATTTGAAATCTGTTATGATTTGAAATCCTTAATAATCATAAGCATCTCAACAGAGTATAAGGGCGTTTTCTCCACCGAAAATCTTGATTTCCCATGCTTTTTGTCGGGGTTTTTGTACGGATGACCCGTTTTCCAGCGCTTTAATGACTGATCACCTGCGTTCTGAAAATGATGAAATATGGCACATTATGACATGGCATAGCGCCCAAAATTACACATGAATGTAGTATGAGGCGGTCTTGCTTGTTCACGCTCTCGTAGGCGGAAACGCTATCGCTCTTGCTTTCTTGCTCTCTCTCTCGCTCAAATGAATGGTTGAAAATCTGGAGAAAAAAACCAAGAAAAAATTATGTCAAAGAAGAGCTAGAGCGAGAGCTAGAACGAGCTAGAGCGAGAGCGAGAACAAGCTAGAGCGAGAGCTAGAATGAGCTAGAGCGAGAGCGAGAACAAGCTAGAGCAAGAGAGAAAATGAGCTAGAGCGAGAGCGAGCTAGAGTGAGAGCGAGAGCGAGAGTGAGAACAAACTAGAGCAAGAGAGAAAACGAGCTAGAGCGAGAACGAGCTAGAACGAGAGTGAAAATGAACTAGAGCTAGAACAAGCTAGAGCAAGAGAGAAAACGAGCTAGAGCGAGAGCGAGAACAAGCTAGAGCGAGAACAATCTAAAGCAAGAGAGAAAATGAGCTAGAGCGAGAACGAGAACGAGCTAGAGCGAGAGCGAGAACTAGAGAGCTTGAGTTAGAACAAGAATGAGAGTACGATGCCCCCACGGTAATTTAGACGGGATGCAAAGTACGTAAAGGGTCATATGTCATTAGTTTCAAAACACGGGTCAAATGGCATCAATGAGCGTGAAAATGAGTCGTCTGTGCAAATTTCCCCTTTTTGTCCGGCAGTCTTCATATTGCATTTTTTTTTTCACTCCACCAATGGCAATGGAGGACCTTATCATGGATGCGAACAATTATCTTTGTCTGAAGAGGAAGAAGAAATAATGAGAGATGTTGCCTAAGACGAAGCAATCAAGGAAACAAATAAAATCTAAATTTATGCCTCATTGGCAAACTCTACTCTGTCAAAGAGCAAAATCGGGTGACCTGGTCAAAAACACATTCAAAGTCGCATGGAGATTAGATGAAAGTTTTCGTGTGAATGGTCTTGGAGAAATTATTCGAAGAGGCCGCTACAATGTGACTAACAGTTTTGTACCATTAGATGTATGAGAGAGAAACTATAAAACTACCTCGAATTTATATCTAGTCTGGTTATTAAGGGACATGCAGATTTTTGAACCACATCCAACAATTACTATGAGACAACCACATTGTAGTGGTCTCATTGAATAATTTTTCATGATATTGGCAACAATATTTTCTTATTTAGATGGGCACAATACACTTTTGATCCTAAAGATTTAGAGTTGATATCTATTTAGTCTACAGGAGAGACATTTTTTACTTTATGGGATTTGAAAAATAGTTCTAATTAAATTATCCTAAATGGTGACATGACAATTAAGTGTTGATTGGACTTTGTTGGTGTGTACTATTTTAAATGACATGACCAATATTTATTAATTTTATATTTAAATTTGGATACCTTGCTTTCCTCTCCCTTCCCCATCATCATTAACCTCTCTCAATTCTCTCTTTCTTTGCCTGTTTGGCATGCAGGTTATAATAGTATGTGTTATAATAGTCTATGAATAACTTTGCACTTCAAACACAGACTATTATAACCCATGCTAAACAATTTTGTATCCTAAACACAGATTATATAACTCCACAAATTATTATAACTCACATACTATTATAATCCAGATTATTATAACTCACTCAGCACCCCAAACAATCCCTTAATGTTTCTCCTCCCCATCACTCACTCTATCTCTCTTTCCTTCCACTACAAGATTTTTAGATTTTTTTTTTTACGCACATCATAAATATCAAAAGAAGTAAATGTCGACGAATGAAATTGTCGAAAAAATCGTCAACATAGAATCATTGAGAAAAACCTTTGCCAACAACGCATTTACGATATCATTGGCTAAAGCTACCTCTGCCAATGCACAAAAAGCGTCAGCAAAGACAAGCTCTGCCGACGCAAACAAAGTGTCCAGATAGAACATTTTTTTATGCTTTATGGTGGCATCGAGATAGTATATCTCTCGATGCTTTCTTAAAGTGAGAGAAACAAATATGCCGACCCAAAATAGCAAAGGCAATAGTCTTCTTCAACAATTGAGTATTCTTTCTGTCGACGCCTTAATTCGTTGACAGATATAAATATATTTTTTTTATTATTTTATATTTTGTAATACTTGAAAATTCATTATTGAACCTAATTATAATCAATGATATCATTTTTACACGAAGAAATATGATAAAAGTGAATATATTGAAACCGAAAAATTCTTAAAAAAAACAATATCCAGTACATCCATTAAAGTCCATAAAAGAACATCCAAAACATTAATCTAAAAGGCTCAATTTTTTCCTTCGTCTGTAATTTTGAGAAAGTTAAGCAACATTTAAGATTACACAACTCATATACAGCTGAAAGATAAAAACAAATAATATCACATGGTTAACACATAAACAAACAAACAAAAAACGAAAGAAAAATGTTCCTAGTTGCCTTTTGAAGGGGAAAAATAGACATAACCCTTAAACATCTAGCCCACCTCCTAGGAACCTACAAAGTAGCTAAAAAGTGGTCAAAAATGTCTAAATACCTTTTGGAGGTCAAAACAAACTTGAATGTGTCTAAGTGTAAACATAATGCACTTACTTAATCTACTCCAGAAGTTATGTAAATGTTTTAAAGGTGTCTAAGTGCCCTTTGAAGCAAAAAAATAAATAAATAAAGTATCAATTACTTTAAAGCATTTAGTCCACTCCAAAACCTTCGAAGTAGTAAAAAAACAGTAGCTTAAAAATGTCTAATTGCCTTTTGTTACAATGAAAACAACAAAGGACCCGTAATTTAGAAAGAACATTAGATAACAAGAAGAAGCTGCACTTATTCATAGGAAGTTAAATTAGGAGTAGGGCTATTAGTGAGTGAGTGGACTAATCTCATAATTAAGGACAATGTTCGTGATTTTTGCTTAACTACTTTCGTCTTTCTGGTTAGTCCCAAACTTTCAATATCCTCCAGATTTTTTGTCGGCGGCCATTGGGATTCTCCTGTCGGATTTCTATAAAATTGGTCTTTCATTTTGGCATTAATCAATTAGTACTTGCTGTTGGGTTTTGTCTCTTTCAAGTTTAGGTAGGGAAGTAAAAACAATTTACTCTTTTAACTTTTAATTAATTTGACATTGGATTTGCATAAATGTGGCAATTTTTTCTGTAACTCTCTACTAAAATATTTTTTTCTCTATTTCCAAAGGACAAATTAGAGAAATATGAGTCTTTTCATAACTTATTACAAAAAACCAGTTCAAACCCAAACTATTTATAAAAAAATAAGTACTTTTTTTGTTCTTATTAGAATGCGTCTCTTGAAGAGTCGCATTCTTTGTTATGAACAGTTGCAGTCAATGTCAATTTTGATCAAACGACTTCTTTTATAATTTCAACGGAAACAGATTTTTTTCCATTAAAATAAATATATATTTAATGAACCATCAAATCATTTCAATTAATATTTAACTATTCATCAAATCAACTAATCATTTATTTAATTTTTTTCTTTAAAATAAATATTTAATAAATTATTATCATCACACAATCATTCACCAATCAATTTTTTTTATTATTATTTTGATAAACACATTCACCAATAATTTTCTCAATTATTCTAAAAAAAAAAATTAATACATTCACCAATCATTTTCTTAATTATGATCTCAAAAAAAATTATTTTTTTAAATACATTTACCAATCAATTTTTATTATGTTTTTTTTTTAATATTTCTTTCTCCTATTTTTTTTAATTTTAGTTATTATTAATCTTTAAACCAATTGATCTCTTCTACTATCTTATAAATCATAACCATATTGGTAAAATCATCCTCATATTTTTTTCCATGTCGTATATTTTGTTTTAATAGTAAAATCATCTTCATTTCCTTTTCCAAAAAAGAAAAACCATCATCGTCACTGCATTTGTATATATGACAAAAGAAAATGAAAAAAAAAATGGGATATATGACTTAAATCAGTTTTTTAAGTATTTTTAGCAAATTGCACTCCTTCTAATTTTCCCTCATATAATCCAAAAAGTAAAGACATTTTAATTATATTTTTTCCAAGTTTTATGTTTAATTTATATTTAATTAGTTAATTATACATATTATTGAGATGAACGATTTTGAGTTGTTGATTGAAAATGAAGACAATATATTCCAAAAAAAAAGTTGATTAATTGTGATGATATTTACAAGCTAGAAAACATCATCTGAAAAAGTAGAAGAGCAATATAGAGGAGTGACTCAATCTTCGTTTCTATTTGGATGACCACCTCCATGCCCAGACTTTTTCAGATGGATGATTTTACCAATATGGTTATGATTTATAAGATAGTAGAAGAGCTCAATTGGTTTAAAGATAAAAAAGACTGAGATTTATTCATCTCGATTAAAGATTTAAAAAACAAAAAAAAAATCACTTTACGATTTTAGTTTATAAGCACCTCTAATTTATATCATATAAAAGTGAAGTGTTTAGAAATATTTTTTAAAATAAAAATTAAAAAAACTAATCAAAGAAATGGAAAAATAAGAAGCCTATAAAAATGAAATGTTTGATTAATGTATTTGAAAAAAATAATAACTAAAATTTTAAAAAAAAAAATAGGAGAATGAAATTTTTTTTTTTTTAAAAAAACATAATAAAAATTTATTGGTAAATGTATTTAAAAAAATAATTTTTTTTAGAATAATTGATAAAATGATTGGTGAATGTGTTTATCAAAATAATAATAAAAAATTGATTGGTGAATGATTGTGTGATGATGAATAATTTATTAAATATTTATTTTAAAGAAAAAATTAAATAAATGATTAGTTGATTTGATGGGTAGTTAAATATTAATTGAAAGGATTTTATGGTTTATTAAATATATATTTATTTTAATGGAAAAAAATATGTTTCCGTTTGAAATTATAAAAGAAGTCATTTGGTCAAAGTTGGCGTTGACTGCGACTGTTCATAATAAGGAATGCGTCTCTTGAAGAGATGCATTCTAATAAGGACGAAAAAGTACTTGTTTTTTGTAAATAGTTTGGGTTTGAACTCGTTTTTTGTAATAAGTTATGAAAACACTCCTATTTCTCCAATTTGCCCATTTCCAAAATATATATATATATATATTTGAGTTCAACAATTCCGGGGTGAAGATTGAATCATCAACCTTTGGAATATAAATTGGTGTCTTCCTCACTGACCTCTATTTCTAATATATGAGTATATTAGATCTTCAAATTTTATGAATTTATTTTTATTTTTAGCAATTCATGGAAAGAAAAATTGAGGAAAAAGAAATTAGAGGTTATATGGTAAAACTTCCTTTCAATTTGAGAAGATGCTTCCGTTGATTCTTTTTCGTTTGAGATTGCTGATTCAAGATCTTGTTCTGTGGATCTCCTACAATTTAATGGAAATGAAATTTTTAGTAGAAATAAAAAACTAATTGGAAAGAGTTGATTTAAAACAAAATTTTTAAAATTGAAAATTTTAAAATATTTGAGACAAAATTTAATTTCAACAGATTATTTTGAATCAGCTACGTTTAAGTACCCATAATTTCTTTCCCTTTTTTTCTTTGTTTTTTAGTCAAAAGTACCCATAAATTATTGTATTGAACTATGATGATTAAAAAATATAGGTTAAATTATCAAAAATACCCCTGAACTATGAGGTTGGTTTCAATTATACCTCTGAACTTTGAAAAGTTTCATTTTAACCCTTGAACTTTGAAGTTTGTTTCAAAACAACCCTTGAAAGCTTTTTTTCATTAAATTCATGAACGGAAAATGATGTTTTTGCATTTATATTGTTGCTTATATGAACATATTTGAACATATACGTTAGAAAAAAAAAATCAAAATATATCCAAACACGACATTTTTCTTCCATAAATTTAACGGAAAAACCTTCAAGGGTTGTTTTGAAACAAACTTCAAAGTTTAAGGATTAAAATGAAACTTTTCAAAGTTTAGGAGTATAATTGAAACCAACCCCATAATTCAGGGATATTCTTGATAATTTAACCAAAAATATATTATAGAGATCTGTGAAAGATGAGAAATAATATAACTTGATATCACAGCTCTATGATTAGATTGGGTTCATATTTTGTAGTTAGGTTTCTTTCTTTTTTCCTTTTTGAGTTCAATTAGGTTGGAGTTTTTAATTGTTGTTTTTGTAATCTTTCGAACATACCTGGCCATGGGGACATTTAAAGATACATTTGAAGATTTAGAAATAAAGATACTGGATGCTTTATTAAAATATATTGTCATATATTGTCATTTGATATGATAAATCAATGATAGACTTCATAACAAATGAACATGCAAACAATCATATAGAAAATAATTTCAAATATCAAATATACCATTACCATTTTTTAATTCTACTGATATGGTATACCAGTGATATACCTAATGATATATGAGCATACAAATAATCATATATAGAAAATAAAAGTTAAATGGCATTGATGTATATAGTATTTTTATGATAGGAACAACAACCCTAGACAGATCTATGATATTGTTACTTTGGGCATAAGCCCTCATAGCTTTGTTTTTTGTTTTACCCAAAAGACCTCATATCAATGGAGATAGTATCCCTCACTTATAAACCCATAATCTTCCTCTTATCTAGCCAATGTGGGACTTTGGTTGCACTTCCAACAAGCCCAACATTTTATTTTATTGATAATGTATATCCAGCAATCATCTAATAGTAAACCAAGTAAAATATCACTTATATACTATTTATTATATTTTATTGATATGATACATCAGTAATAACTAATAAACATAATAGAAAATGAGGACCAATTATTCAATGAGACAACCACAATGTGGCTACTTCATAATAACCTTTGGATGTGGATTCAATCATTTCTATGCCCCTAATAACGGCTAGATATCAATTTGAGGTACTTTTCTCACTACATCTAACGGTGAAAAACTGCCCACCACATTGTGACGGCCTTGCCAAATAGTTCTCCTAAATGACCGGCGATCTAACGAAAACTTCAGTTGTCTGTTTGATGACTAAGAACACCAATACTTTCATAAGCTGGTGTGCATGGCACAAAAACTCATACCTTTTTACAGGCATTAGTTTTGTGCACAACTAGAGATGTCCACTGGGCGGGGCAGGGCCGGGGAATGGATTCCCCGTCCCCGTCCCCGCCCCCCATTTCATTCCCCATTCCCGCGAAATTTCCCTTTTAATTTCTCAGGGATCAGGGCGGGGATTCCCCTCGGGGAATTCGCGGGGATCTGGTTCCCCGCGGGGAATTTTTCCCCGTTCTTTTTTATTTTTTAAATTTATTCTCAACCATAATAAAAATTATTTCTAAATGAATAATTTTCAATATAATTCTATTTAAAGTAAATGTTATAAAATTTCCTAATAAAAACAATAATATACCATAAGTAAAAATACTATAATGTCGAAACAACTTAATTTCTAAAAATTCAAATTTTAATATTACAACATAGACTTTAATTTTTTTTTTTTATAATGAAATAGTCTTAAACTAATTCCTACTATAGTTTTTTTTTTTTAAAAAAATTCTATTTATAGGTAATAATATATATATATATATATATATATATATATATATTATTAATCGGGAATCGGGGCGGATCGGGGCGGGGAATATATTCCCCGTCCCCATCCCCGTTTAGCCAACTGGGAAAAAAACTTCTCCGCTCCCTCCCCCATTCCCTGTGTAATCGGGGATTCCCCGCCCCGTTCAGGGCAGGTCCCCGCGGGTTAATTGTTAAATGGACATCCCTATGCACAAGTTCAAACTTCAACTTTTTAGAAGGTAAATACTACGATTTAATTAGGTATTTACATTTACTTTATTGACTTTGAAACAGTAAATCACTCCTATTATCCAACATGAGAATAGATATAAAGAGATTTTACATAAATAATGTAATACAAATATATTTTTTTCTATATCACCAAAGGTTTAAAATTTTACAGAAATAGCGTAAACTCTATTCATTCTAAATTTAAATACAAAATAAATGTAGCTTCTCATCACATGTACAGTAATAAAAATCTTATTTTTGATATACGAAAAAAATTATAGCTAAAATTTATATAATTATTGACCATTTTAACGCCACATCAACCATATTAAAGCTAGCCAACCTATGGATAATTCAATTGGTTAAAATATCATATTCTTGTCCACAAGGTCAAAAATTCAAATCTCTTAACACGTTGAACTAGGAAAAAAACATTGAAACAAAAGCACCAGTACAAAAGCATACAAGTCCAAACTTATAATTCAACCATCTAATTCCATTAGCACAGTACCAAAGGAGGATAAACTTGAGATCTCAAACGTTTTGTTATATGCATAATTATCATCTAAGTACTGACAAAAACTGTCGTGCAAGCAGACTTGTCAAGATTGGCCCTTCTCGGCAAGTGGCATTCACTTTCATAATGCTTGAAGGATGTGCCAAAGGACAGAGATTAATATTATACAGAACTAATATTTATTATTCACAACTGAGATCCTAAACTAAAACCAGCATGAATTTAGTTGTCTGGTAAAACAAACAACACTGAGAATTAGCACAGCTTTCATGAGACCAAAAATACTTGCATTGCTGCTGCTGGAGGGGGTTTTGTTTACCCTTCATTGTGACTGCGAATGAAGATTTTGTTAGAATCCCACAACACTCTCATAACACCAATTTTGGTTTCTGCCTCATGAAATGAGGTGCCTGTGGCATCCGACGGGTATGGAAGAACTGTATTTTTATCAGCCTTCAATTCATCAACATCAACAACAAATGTTTCGAGTTCTTCCAAGTTTCTTCCATACCATTTACCATGTACCTGATGCACTTTTCCTCTTGCCACCTCCTCCCCGAGCACATCTACAAGCATGACATACCGGCCAGGCTTGCAGTGAGCAAATTCTGTCGGCCCAATATCGCCGAATTCCGTGGTTGAATTCTTAGAATTGTTAGCTGTATTAGTTCTTGATGTCATTCTTCGATCTCTTCCTGTATTAGGTACATGTTGTTTGTCTTCACCAGGGCTATCGGGTGAGTCACAAGATCCAGCTGTTGGGCCCCCTTGCTTATCTGAATTTGCACTGTCAGCTTCTAAGGTTGCGCGGATATCTCTAGCCGTGCGTGCAAGCCTCGCTTTCCTATTGTTCAGCCTGTTCACTCCATAAGTAAAAACTGATTAAAACACAGGCCAAGATGATGAAACGCACAAGAGAGAGATAGACAGAGAAAGGCTGCTCACCAATTTTTAAGTTGGGCTGATGTAACCTCAGAACCCTGGGAAAGACAACATATAAATCACTTAAACCAGGAAATTGTTATGGCAATAACAGAACTGGAGGAAAAAGAGAAAAAAAATCAACCATAGACTTCTTGGTTAGTTTGACATACATAACGAACTAATTCATCGGCCCAAAATTGGATTAAAGTTGGATTTCTCTGCATTTCAGGTTCATCCAAGAGAGCTCTCTCAATTACTGTGACCTGCTTGTCGTTCATTACAGTACGTTTTCGTTTTCTTCTATGCTTCTCTTCACTGTGAACATTTTCAACCTTCTCTTCCTCTAGACTTCCACCTTGTTCAGTTTCTTTGACATTCTCATTGGACTTGGAAGAATCAACAATGTCTATTTGCTGAATACTACTCCTTCCTCTAGCAGAGTTTGTGTCAGATCCACTAGTTTCAACATTCTGTATATCTCTCTCATCCCCTTTTGGACCTCCGGATGCCTTTCTATCAGATTCATCCTCATCCTTACTTTTAAGCTCCTTCAACACAGCATCACCCTGATCACCTCGTTCAGTTTCAACACAATTTTCCATTTCTTGAAGAGCAGAAGTCTCGGACATTCCTTCTTCCTTCAAATTACCATTTCCATTATCAAGATGTGGAAGTTCTTTCACTAAAGGTGAAAGGCAGCCTTCTGCACTTTGCGCATCCTACCAGAGATCAAATTTTCATACTTCATTGCATAAGAAAATGTTCACTATTTCAAATTATAGGTGAAAATTATCAAATATAGATTTGGAAATATAAACAGCTAATCTTGTGATTAACAACAATTACTATTTCAAAAGTATCAGGAGAAATCAGCAAATGCCTCTTGATTAAGATTAATGCGCCATTTGGAATATACAAGGAAAAATGATCAAATATCTCATGAATAGAAAAATTTTAGATAAGAAATCACTACCCAAACTAACAAACCTACATTTCATTACCATCTGTGATTCTGTGTCAAGTTCAATAACTGAGATTTTTTCCTTTTTTAACTTTTCCTTCGAGTAACATGAAATTTTGAAATCACTACCAATTTTTTCTTTTCATTTTTCCTTCTAGAAATATGAGTCAAACAGAAACTCAAAACCATAGATACAATCAATAATTTCTCATTTTACCCACTCTTCTTATATGGAAGTTTGAAATTTCTGTATCCTTCCTCCTCTCCTCCCCTCCCCCCCCCCCCCCCCCCCAAAAAAAACCCCTCATTTCGGCCACATTTCTTATATGGAAGTTTGAAATTTCTGTATCCTTCCTCCTCTCCCCCCCTCCCGCCCCCCCCCCCCCCAAAAAAAACCCCTCATTTCGGCCACATTTCTTTTGAAAGCTTAGAAGCACTTCCTCACTAAAAGGAGGTTTTAAACTACTCTCTCCCTCCCTCTTGTTGTCCCTCTCTCCTTCCCTACTCCCCACCAAGAAGCACGAACAGAGACATGAACCCAGACATGACACGACAGGATATAGTCACACATTAGGAATCATACATGGGAAGAACACATTTCTTATAATACACATTTTTCTAATATATATTATTTATAGATTTCAATGATTCTCATGCTAAAAATTTATTTTAATTTATGATGTTTAAGCATTAATAGTACAATCAATGTCTTATGTCAACGTATTTGAGATACACCACCAGCTTATCGATTTTCTAAATGACTTAACATCCTGACAAAAATTAATGATGCTTATGCATCTATATGTATATTACTCTCAAAATTTATTACTTTTTCTTGTACTTCTATTTATGTCCATCATTTTTTTAATAAATAAATAAGTATTTCATGTATTCAATTTTTTTTTTTTTTGAGGAAATGTATTGAATAATTATTTTTCAAACGTTCACGAGTGTCCAACATATGTTTATTGTGCTTAACACATGTTTGACGCATAACCAACAAGTGTCGGACTCGTATTCAATTTATTCAACTAATGTCTAAATATTGTGCTTAACCAATGTTCCTTCAACGCATGCACAACAAGTATCGAAGTGTTCAACACACGTTAGACAAAAAAACATTACCTAAACTAAGGTATTCGCTCTTCATAACCTACCCCCCACCCCATCTGTCCCCCTCGCTCACTCCCATTCCCACTTCCTCTCTCTAACAATCTTATATTGGCTGGGTCCAACAAAGGCAAACAGTAAAACATGAAAGTCCCATTTTGGTAAGGACAAGAAAATCCAAAGATCTCATTTTGGTTGGGGCGAGTAAAGTCTAATGGGCTAACATGAAAGCAATAGCCATAGTATGAATATCATCTAAATTGGTGGTCAGGAAGTCACCAGAAAGCCCAGTTAACAGCTGAACTTGGGGTGGTACCACTATTATTTTGGTCCATTCTTGCTCTTTTTTTGTGATGGATGATTATATTGAAATGCAAATTTAGAATAAAGTGAACGAATGAAAAATATGAAAGAAGAGAAATGTGGAGAAAATGGAGTACAAGAGTGAACGTGGATGTAAAATGAAGAGAATGAGGAGAAATGAAGAGAAAATGGAGAAAGTGTACAAGCATGTGTAAGATGCATACCAGTATACCACTCATCCAAATCATTTGATCTCATTAGGGACGCAAAACTAAGTTCTTGCATTTACCTGATTGATTTTCCTGATATTACGTTTAGAAAACTTATCCCATGACATTCACTCTTCAAATGTAAAATTAATTTGATCTCATAGGAGACGTAAAACTAACTTCTTGCATTTACCCGATTAATTTTTCTGTTGTTAAGTTTAGAAAGCTTATCCCATGTCATTGACTTTTCAAATGTATCATCCTCGGTATTTGTACCATAAGCACAAGTCAATAGATCAGAACAATCAAATAGTAGGAGATTGTTAGGTATCTAATACTAATCAACCTGTAAATCACACAGAAAAACACACAAACAAGAGAATAGAAATAAACCAACACTATTCTATTGAAAGTTCTTCGATGAAGAGGGGATTATTCAGCCGATTGGATAGATATCAACAAGAGAAAAACAAACCAAAACAAGAACCGCCCAGCTATTTGAGAGAGTTGGTCTCTCCTTCTAGACACCAAATTTCCACAAAATACCATACCCTTCCCTATTCCCAAAACCACTACATAAACCTCTCACACCCTCACTCCGTACACAGATGCACCCTACGGTCCCCACCTTAACCCTTTTTTTCATCCTCTCCCCAATTTACCCTTCCTAGAGTATGTATGCACAATTGGAGGTCTCGCAGAAATATAGAATAATTAATGGATAAAACATGAGTGGGAAAAAAGATTAATTATTAACTTTCACTCAATTGCATGAGCAGGATGAACAGAATAACATATTAGCCCAAAGACCAAGTTTTTTTTTTTTCTTTTCTTGATGGCATCCCAAAGACCAAGTTAAACAGCTTTACCTGAACTCTGTTTCCTTCAAATTCAGAATAAGTAATCGCTTTTTGTAATTGGTCATAGAACACTCTGCAAGAGAAATTAGCTCATCACAAAGACATTCAAGCAAAAGTGCAAGTTCAAAAGCAAGAGAATACAAAAAAGTTAATTTTAAAATATATATAGTTATTGGTTTTTTTAGGACATATATATAGTTATTGTTCACTTTATGTGCATGCATAAATCATCATTACCTCCGTGTAAGAGAACCAGAAAAATATTTCTCAACAGAATATTCTCACAAGTAGAAAACCTATCCTTTAAATTTGAGGCATAATAAATTATTCGGTCATATGTACTTCACTTCCATTACACAACAAATTCAAGAACTTCACAAAAACAATTATTTTATTTTAAAGGTCGAATATTACCGGGAGACTTATATAGGATGAGAAGAGTATCGATACTTGGTTCATTGCAGGAATGCATATTTCAAAAAAATCTGCTATAACTTTGGTAACAATTTCCTTTTCTTTTGCAAGAAGCAGAAAAAGATGTTGAATCTCCATAACAGCAGAAATGGAGTCTGTGCCAAAGTGACCATTAATTCTCAAGTTTATAGTTTCTGAAGCACATTGGATGAAACCCCTGCAATTGTTGCCTACGGCTTCCATAACCTCTTTTCTCCTAACCATCAAAGGTATGCCCCTCAAATTTATCCATCCACATAACATGAAATAACATTTGGACACCCATATTTGGTAAGCATTCTATCTTTCAAAATTCAAATGAAAACCCCTCATTTTTGTCCACCAACCAAACATAAACCATCAGCAACCTTTTCATTTTTGCATTTTAGCACAGATTTGTTCACATGAATGGATTCATCCGTCCTTTCTCATCAAGTTCTTCCTTTTATGCTTTTTAGCAATTGCAAGCAAAATCATTGTGTCAATTCAATCTAGGTATAACAATAGTGCAATGTCATTCTATTTCTGCAAATTTTGTTTTTATTTTCTTACCCAAAACTCTTTTTGTATCCTTCTATTTTCTTCATAATTATTGGAAGATTCCTTTTATTCCCCGTTATTGTGAAAAGATTGCAATTGCGAACCATTTTCAAAACAATCTTGCAGCATCCTTCCTTTGCAATCCTTTTTTCATTTTCTCCAAATTTCCTTCAATCTCATATCATTTCCCAAAAGATGATCCATCCTCATTTGTTTTCCCAACAGTATCAGTCTTTTTTTACCATCAAGAGGAGAGAGTAGAAATTTTAGATAACCATCCATAATGATTTACACATTTCTCCAAATTCAATATGCCAAGTTTAGATCCAAACCTTTTAACAAACTTGCAACCCATTGGAGACTGAAAAAGCTCCACCAGAGGTATCTCTAATTCAAACCAAAGCACTTTATTTCAATTCAAACTAATATCAAGGGAATAGAAATTCCTCTTCTCCTGCACAAAAACAAAACGTACAGACCAGAGACATACTAATTGAAAATAACTTGTACTCTGCACTACAGCTGCTCCAGCCTTTCTTCCTGACCTTGCGAACAACGTTGCTTCATCTCGATTTTGTGCATCTAACAACTTTTGAAACCTTATCCTTCCATCAATCTTTTTTCTCCCTTATCTTATTGGTCAATCTTACTTGAGGTTTTCCGTCTATCACCCAAGCTTCATTCACTAACAAATTGGTAACTAATAGTAACTCTAACTACTATTTGTCGCTTCTCTGAGATCAAGCTCAAATGAGCGTCACCATACAATATTTCTAATGTTAAATGCAGGCAGCATAAATGGTTGTCATAATAGGTTATTTACTGAAATAGAGAAGACTAAACAAGGAGGATGGACATTAAAAAGCACAATGTAACAAGGATGATTGACTTTAGCAATGAAATCTGGTTGCCTCAGTGGAAAAATGCATCAACAATTTGATGAAGACAAAAAGATTAAGTTAGGAAAAGCTGAAGATTTGAAAAGAAAACAAATTGGAAGCAGAAAGGAGCACAGATATGTACAATCACCAAAAATGAATAACCAGATGCATAAGAATTCATTGGAGAGTGCTGCCTGTGTAAGATGCTGTTAGAGTATCAATCGATATATTGAGGATAATATTAGGATATTAAGATATTAGCAGTGTTGTAATTATATAGGAAGTTTGTCAGAGTGGAGGGAATTGTGGCGAAAGGCTATTACCAGTTTCTCTTTTATATCACTATACAATTTCAGTTTGTTATCTTGAGATTGGAATCCTAACAAAGTTTAACTTGTATGCCAAAGTATTAACTTCACTTGTACATGTATACCAAAGTGTTAAGTTATTCATGTAACATTTAGGGGGCTATTTGGGGCATGGGTTATAATAGTCTGTGGAATACTCTGCACCCCAAACACAGACTATTATAATCCATACTAAATAACTCTACATCCTAAACACATATTATATAACTCCACAGATTATTATAACCTACAAACTATGATAACTCACTCAGCGCCTTAAACAGCCCCTTAAAAGTTATAATTTGGCAAACATTCCCTAGATCTCTTCAAAAGTAATGTTAACTATTAGAAGTTGGCCAACATTTCATGTATAAGAAGAATGAGGACGAGATTAAATCACCTTAAGAGTTGAACATCCTCTTCATTTAAAAAATTAGGAATTAAAGATTCAGCCTGGCTCAACAGTGAACCTAAACACACATAAGGCACTCATAAGCATGAATAAACAATTGCAGATTGGGTTGCTTTTGAATAGACATATAAATGAAACAAAAAACGCAAGAGTAGTACTTACGCAGATTCCTGCAAACATTGGCAGCTTTTGAAGTAACAGAAAATCCAGGTAATGTTTTGACAACATCTGTTTTTAAACAGTCGACAAATCCATGAAGGAATAGATTTCTTTCCTGTTCTGTGGAGAAAATAAGAATATAAGCATATAGTTAAATACACTAGTCATTCCGAAGAATACATCATCAGGAATGAAGAAATGATAAAGGATTAACCTTCACAGATGGTTGGAACGAAACAGTGGAGATTTGCAATTACTTTGACAAATAACGATGTTCTCTGATGTGCATAGGCAGCTGGGGCCATAGTGCTCGGAATCAAGGTAAAGTCCAAATTTTTTGGATGTAGAATGCCCAATGAAAAAAAAATATCCAAAACCCAGCCAGCTGCTGCAAAAGAATCGTATTCAAGAGTTGCATCTTCTTCCTTAACAGGGAGATCAGAAGAACACCAGCTGGATAGAAAATCCCCATGGGAGAGTGAAAATACTGCTGTCAAAACCTTAGTCTGGAGCAACATGCCAAAGCCACAGTTACCAACTGTTCAAAGGATATGCTTCCAGGCATACATATGTACCTATGTATACTACATGCAGTAATTCATAGGTAGAAAAGCTCTAAAACGTTTATGCATAAGATAAAAAAACTGATGACAAGTTTATATGATTTTTGCATATCATTTTTTTTTTCTTTTGGACAAGAAACTGGTTTATTAAGAACTCAAAAAAGGACCACCTAAGGTCAGGGGAAGAGATAACCATCCCCAAACACTATCACAAAAGCTATCAGATGAAAGCTTTCCAATTTGAAATAATCATGGAAAGACTATAATTACAAAATGAATCTGTGTGATTTGCACTCTACCAAGAAGCCAATTTTTTGCAGATCATTTAGTTATTTCAAGTATGAATTAGAAACAGTAAGCTTAATGATCACCCCAACAGGGTTATGGAACTGAAGAAGGAATATCCAGTTTATAAACAAGGGCTTACAAAGTTAACTGTGATGTAAGATCGGAAATTGGAATCATCTGAGAAGATATCAGCCAGGCGCATAGCATTGAGTTGCAAAAAGCCCGTTGGGTACCTCTTTTCTGAACAAGAAACTAAACTTTTGGAATCCCTACTAAGTGCATTCTTCAATAGCTCAAGAACCTGCATGATGAGAACAGTATTACGGGATAGCTGTATCATTGAAAGAATTCCTTGAAGGCATAAACCATGCAAATTTTATGATAATAACAGTCATCTACAGGATGATAATGCATCCTTTAGAAAATGAAGCCTGCAAAAATCAGATGTATAATAAGTTTTTGTATAAACTGACAACAAGCAGGACTTCTTCACCGAGACATGATAAGAGAAACATCATTCTGTTCCAACCCTTTTACTACGGTCTAGGCTGGTTTTACAAGGGGAGTTGGTCATTAAATAATGAATCTCAAAGTGGTAAAATCATCTCTCCATCTGTAAATAATCATCACCTCAAAGAATTCAAAAAAAAAATCAACCTGTAATGCAACAGACTTTGCAAAATCCAAGCTTCTCGGAGTGCTGGCAACTTCATCAAGATACGAAATGCTCTCTGCTTCACATAGACTCAGAAGCTGCAAAAGGAAATTGAACAGGATTAATCCATACTTATCCAAAGACCCATCATTAAGAATGAAAAGGAAGCTCTAATTGATACTGAAGTTGTTATGATTTTGAGAAGTTGAGATATAGACCCTTTATTTCGTGAACTTACAATGGAAAGAACTTTTGCTTTCAGTCTAGATAAGGTAGCACTAACTCTAGAAGACTGAAGATGAGGATGTACAACGTTCAAATTCAAGATGGTTCTAGCAAGAAACAGTACACCACCTTTACAACAAAGTTCCTGAAATAAAAAGACACACCACAATTAATTCAACGATAAGCAGGATGTAACCAGATCAACTATACGGCTTGACAGTACCAAACAATTGGCATAGTATTTGCAATTAAGCCATATTTAACAAGTAGGAGCAGTTTACAACAATTCTTCCGTCTATGAAATATTTTGAACATTAATTACTATGATTAACAACTAAAATGCCCAAGACTAGCACTGCAACATATTAAACTACAGAAAATGTGTAGTTAATTGGCATGATAATGTAGCAGCTAATTTCTTGCTATGATATTCTTTTTCTTCGTCAAACTTCTAAATAACTGCATCTTATTTGAACCGTAAAGATATGACAAGGAACCATCATCTCAACAAGTCACTTCTCAGCAGCATACAAAATAAACCTATCCAGTGGACAATGAAAACATCTTTTTGGACAATAAATATCATCACGCTTTTACGGTAAAGTTATAAACTAACATAAATAACTCAATTGCAAAAAGTAAATATTAAAAATTAAAAATTAATGGTAATGGATAAATATCCATATTAACATTATATTAAATGTTCATCTAAGTATAAAAGTTCCTTTGCCACATAGTATTAATGTTTTCAGAATCCCAAAGTTTTATTATAAATTATAAATTATAAATTACTATGAACTTATAGTAATTATTAGAAATATATTACACATGTTTATTCCTTGCAAGTCTGAATTTGCTATCTATAATTTAAAAAATGAGCAAACAAAAATTTACATGAGATCCATAAAACTTTGTCATTATATCAAGTATTTATTGTCTACTCTTGAATACAAAGGTAACATATAAAATAATAGAAAGAAAAATTTTAATTATATATAATTTGAAAAAAATTTCTTGATTATAATTATTGATGACAGCAATTTATTTTTTATATTTAATTCGTTATGCATGTGAGAGACAATGACACAAAAAACTAATATAATTTCGGTTATGGTTGATAATTTATAAATATACGTTAAATATTTCATAGTTTTTAATAATATATCTTGATTGTAATACGAGAAATAAAAATTAATATATCATTATTCATGATGTGAATTTGTTTTTTATGTTTAATTAGTTATGCATATGAGAGGCAAATGACGCGAACAAAATTCATTTGATTTCGATTATGGTTAATAATTTATAAATAAACATCAAATATTTCATAGTTTTTCTATTTAAAAATGTGAAATATTGCAACATAAGTATTTAGTTACGAACATTTATGGCAATTGGCATATACTCAAATTCTTAAACCCAAGCATGTAACGTGCAACACATTTTTTAAACTAGTGTATATATATAGAACCTTATTCCTCAATAGACGCTCACGGAACACTTTTTGTTGGCAAAGTGTCTGGAGAAACTGTAAAGAAGCTTCACACTGAAGGCATAGATAGTTAATTAGTTCTGCAATTGGAACTGTGCAAATGGAATCAGAATTCTTAGCTGACAGCCTGAGGTCCAAAACTTTAACACTCTGGAAAACTGAAGCAAAAGCTGCCTCCATAAAAATGTCTACCTGTTAAGAAGCTTCAAGATCAGCCCAAAGCATAAATGGTCAGCCTCACTTTTGAACATAAGAGGGTGAAATGATAGTTCCTTTTTTCCTTTTTTCTTTTTTTTTTTAGAGGAAACAAACATTTCATTGATGAGATGTAAAATTACAAAAGAGGGAGGAGAGCCAACCCCAAGTTGGAGGGCGACAAAAAAAGCCTTCCAATTGACCAAAAGAAGAGTCAGATACTAGATAGATTTTTATATATTATAAAATAAAAACCACCTCAAAGAATCCATAAATATGAAAATTAAAACACCCTGCAGGTGAGACTGCTTCACTGCGTAATTAAATCCTATGTATGCACCCAAACTAGAAAATGTAAAATATTTGTACCTTAGGATGTGCAATCAATACATGAACAAGATCTTGCCACTGTGATGAGATGCATACTGTTAATAGATAGAGACTACATGCAACCAGTGACGAATGTGCCACAGAAATTCCATCAGATTTGTAATTTTCCTGTTGAAGAGGGAATCAGTGAAAAGAAACTATAATAGCATGTCAACTTCAAAAGACAAAAATCTAGCCGAACCTGTTTGAAACCTCCAAGAACAATAAGCATATAAAACACCAGGTCAAGCAGCTGCTCTGACATTTTTACATCATCTAGCAAAATCTACAAATAATTCAAATTTATAGTGAGAATGTACTACTATAAGAACCAAAAGGTTTGAAGTGACGAACAAACTTAAAGATGAAAGAGATATAAGAGCATCATATATCTTGAGCTTCATAGTCAGAGAAAAACGCACCCAAGGTTTACTCCTGATAAAAAAACACGCAAATACTCAAAAGTGATAAATCTTAGTATTTATAAAGTGTATCTGTGCTAATGATTCACTAATTAAAAGTTAATCCTAGAAAACTAACAATAGTTAGTTATTTATACCTTGAAGGCATCAAGCCCCTCAGTTTGGGTTTTGTTGATGTTGAGAAACCTGCTATAGGTTACATTTACAAGGCTATGGATAGAGCAAAAGAGCCCATGAAGAAAGCTTGTTATGACACTGAGGCTAAATCTTGATCAATATGAGAAATAATTGATAAAATATCGGATTACCAACTTCATTGGGCTAAAAGTACAACTGGATATTGTTTATTTGAGGTTGTGCTTAATGGGTGGAGGCTTAAGAAGAGAACCAAAATTCTATGGGGTTTTGCCTCAAGAGCCCTGTCATGCAACAACTGCTACATACTGCTCAGGATCAAAACCAATGCATAGTTGAAATAAGAAGTGTAGCCCATTAGCAATCAGAAACAGGAAAGTGAAGACGTAATGATGTTCTTGATTATTTTATTAGTGTCTAATCAAAAGTTATTTTAAGTTTAAACTTTAAATCGTTCATTTAATATGTGAACAGCATCACACTGGCCTTTTTGTGGCTCTGAAACTCTAATCTTAGAGCACTGATACTCTAATTTAACAAAAATTTGTGAGTAAGACTACATCAAATGTAAAACACTTTTGGTTGAGCGCACAATTGAGATAGTAAGTTGTGTTCGAAGTTATTAATTTAAGATTTGAACATTTACTTCAACCTTGTATTTTTTAGATAATTTTATAAATTCATTTCAGGAACAAGTTAGAGAAAAAGTGTCTCGATGACTCCGCTTATGTAAAATACAACCAAGCAGTTAAAGAATGTGGTTATCAAAATGATCGATTTGATTCAACTCTTCTAGATATGTATGGTTGATTAGAATGGAAGAAGAAAATAAAGTGATGAGTTGGTTTTTGGCGATGGTGAACAAGGGAGATGTAGCATTGGTGCTCATGGAGAAGCCATAAAGCATAATTGACCTCTGACATCTAAAGAAAGTCACTTGCAATTATCACAACTTTTAGAGTTAGAAAACTAACTTGACATTTCCAAATAGAGGTGGATAGGGATGATGACAATGACGGTGGTCAAGAGGAATGGACATAGGAGATTGTGAGAAGAGTGTACAAGGAGAATCACCCGATGATGCATTAGATAGGAGTGAATGAGAGCAAGGACGATTTTGGCTTTTGATGCTCTACTTTTGTCTTCTTCTTAATGATAATGTTTTCTTTTGGAACTAAAAAAACTTGGATGTTGTATATTCTTTGAAATTTGTTTGCAATATATGTCATATACAACTATGCCCTATATCTCTATATCTGATATATATGTATAAGTAACATCAAGCACTAAGCACTTCAAAAGGAAAGGAGTTAAGGATGCTATTATAAGAAGCAATGTGCTTTTTTTAATAAGAGACATCAATGGCTTGTATTACCTCAAAAAAAAAAAAAAACAAAGAACCTAAGGGTTAGGTTAGAAAAGAGAACCCCCCCAAAGAAGCTATAGAAGAGCCTTCCAATCATACAAAATCATGAGGCTATAATTACAAAAGAATTTTTTGTGATTTGAACACCTCCAAGTATAGTGTTCCAAAAACAATCCTCCATAACACCCTTTTATCTTAAAAAAATTTTGTGGTTTATAAGAAGAAATAATTTAAAAGACTGAAGGCAGTCTTTTCTTTTGCTTGGGGGAGGAATCTCTTTTAGGTTTTTTTTTTAAGAAGGGAAATAATTTCATTGATGAATGAAATGAAACAAAGTGTAACCTCCAAACACCTAAAGGTGTATTACAAAAAGGATGTCCAATTCGAAATCAAAGAAGATAAACTATAATTAGAAAAAGAGCGTTGACATTTACACCAATACATAGCATGAAAAAGGATTAAATCCATAAAATTATCAAAGGTAGAGAAAAAATCCCTGAACAATCGTCCATTCCTCTCACCCCAAAGAAACCAAAAGAAAACTCTGCTTAAAGCGAGCCACAAAACCTTCTTTACTCCATGGAAAGGATGACCCACGAAAATGGAAGAATGCAAGTCAAAACTGTTATTAGGCCGTGCTAATGAATAATCAAAGGCTATCAGAATCACATTCCAATAACGAAAAGCATAGGAGCAATGTCCAAATAGATGTCTAGGGTGTTCGGCACTCGAGGAACACATAACACACCAAGATGGAGATATATAGAGGTGAGGCATACGTCGTTGTAATCTATCTGCCGTATTGATTGCACTAGGGGTGATCATCGATCAGTCGGCGTCGGTTTTGGGCTCAAACCGGCGCCGATCACCGACATGTCGGTTTTGGTCGGTCGGTGGTCATCGGTTTTGGAAGTTATTAAGAAACCGAAAATGTAGAGATCGGTTTTGGGAAGAGAAAGGGGTGGTGTTGGTCCGTGGTGATCAAGCTCCGACGCAGAGAGTTAAAAAAATTGAAGAGAACGAGAGAGAAAAAAGGGAAGACGAAAACGAGAGGAGAGGAGAAAGAAAGAACTAAGAAAGGAGAAGGATGAAGCTCGCGGCGGCATGGCAAACACTCCGGCGGAGGTCGTTTGTCGTCATTGTGAACTCTGATAAAAAGAAAACAAACAAAGAGAGAAAATGAGAAAGGGGAGAGATGAATCGAAAATGAGAAAGAGATAAAGGGGGAGAAAAAGAGAAGGGATGTTGTCATGAAAAAAATAATAATAAATAAAAGGTAATCATTACCTATAAAAATAGGTAATTATTGCCTATAAAAAAAGTAATGATTACCTATAATTTTAAAAGTCCAAAGCTCAAGCTATTCTTTTTTTCTTTTTCTTTTTCTTTTTTTTTTTTACATTTACATTTACATATATATCATGGTCGGTTTTTCCATGTGCAAAACCGACTCCGACCGGTTTATATCTTTAAACCGACCGACCGAAGTCGGTTCGGTCGGTTTCGGTCGTTCGGTTCGGTTTTTCAGTGTATGTTGCTCACCCCTAGATTGCACCATGGCTAAGCTCCCAGAGAAAAATTTTAATCTTTTTTGGATAAACATCTTTCCAAATCACATCATAAGGGTATTCTTATTTGGATTAGGATCCACAAGATCACTCATAAGAGATTTAACTATAAATTTCTTTTAGGTTCAAATTTTAATCTGACCATGTTTCAATTTTCTAATGGAAGAGACCTATTTTCTTCCATTTACCCTTATATATCAAGCCCCTTCAGCACCCTTCCATTCTCCATTGACAATTCTAATTAGGGCTTTGTTAGCCATAAAAGGATTAATGGATCATTCAACCTCAAAATGATTCTTCAAGGTAATGGATATATCCTTCCAATCATCATGAGCGTGTATTATAATTTATACATAATGATTATTATATGAAATATAAAAACAAAGAAATCTCATATCTATCTATTCTCACCTCAATCAACCTTTCATTTTCAACCTTTTGAAATCGTGAGTACCTGTATGGTCAAACATTACAAGTGTGGTGAAGGGTAACAGTATCTTGTGTCTTCTTTCATATTATATTTTTATGCAAATGTCAGTGTTTTTTATAGCTCAAAGACCACTGAAGCACAATGGCCTACAAGGCTTAAGTGTGAAGGGAAAAAAAAAAGGCTTTTTTACATGAATCAAAGTGCCTTTAGGTGATAAGGACAACAGAACCTCCACCTATCTCCACAATGGTATGATATTGTCCACTTTGGACATAAGCCCTCATGGTTTTACTTTTGGTTCCCCCCAAAAAGCCTCATACCAATGGAGATAATTGTCTTCACTTATATACCATGGATCTCTTCCTTCCCTATCCAATGTGGGACTTTGTTAGCACTCCTAACATCAGGCAGTTCCAAAAACACTTGGAAAGATATTCTTGCTGAGCTCCCTTTCCTTTCTCAATTCATTCAATGTTTGGTACGTGATAAGATGGATACCTACTTTTGGGAGGATAAGTGGTTAGGGGATAGACCTCCCTACTCTCTGTTTTTCTGTTTATATCAGTTATCCTCCATGAGAAATTATTTGGTGGTTGTTGTCCTTTCTCACTATGGGAGCTCTCTTTCGCTTTCATTAGAACTCCATTGTATGATAGAAAAATGATGTATATTTTGGCTCGTTTATCTTTGATAGGAGAGTTTTGTTTTAATCCTTGGAGAAAGCCATCCAAAGGTTTTTCTTGCAGTTTCTTCTTTCAGTGTTTGGTGAGTCCCTCCCCCTCTAGGGTTCTATCTTTACCTCATTGTAGAAAGTGAAAATTTCCAAGAAGGTTAAGTTCTTCGTGTGGCAAGTCATGGACAGAAGAGTTAACACCTTAGATCAAATTTCGAAAAAGATCCCTGACTTGATAGGGCCGCTATGTTGCATTCTTTGAAGGAGGCAGCTGAGAACCTAAAACATTTCTTTGGAGTTGCGATTTTGCAGGAGCAATTTGGAATTGTTTCTTTGAGGTGTTTGGTTTCCACTTTAGATCTCAAGGTTGTAGAGAGATGATTGAGGAGCTCCTTCTTGACTAGCCCTTTCATGAGGAATGAAGGTTTTTGTGGTAAGCCAGGATTTGTGCGATTTTGAAGGGCCTTTGGGGTGAGAGGAATAATAGAATCTTTAAAGGGCTTGAGAGGTCTTCAAGTGATGTTTGGTCCTTTGTAAGATTCAATGTTTCTCTTTGGGCCTTGGTGGAGACGTTATTTTGTAATTATCCTTTAGGTCTTATTTTACTTGATTGGAGCCTCTGCCAACAAAATTAAAGATTTCAAGCCTACAAGTCTTGTGATGAGTTTTTATAAGATCGTTGTCAAAACCTTGGCTAATAGACTTAGGAAAGTGCTTCCAAGCACTATTTCCAATTTCCAAGAAGCTTTTATTGCTAGTAGACAAATTTTAGATCAAGTGTTGATTGCTAATGAAGCTATTGAGGATTATAGGAAAATGAAGAAGGGGATGATTTTTAAGATTGATTTTGAGAAAGTCTATGACCATGTTGGCTAGGACTTCCTTGATAAAGTCGTGGAAAAAAGGTTTTAGCTACATATGGAGAGCTTGGATCTAGAATTGTATAAGATTAGTGAATTTCTCCATTTTTGTCAACGAAAGACCGAGAGGTAAGATTTTTGCTTTAAAAGGCCCTAGGCAAGGTGACCTCTCTCGCCTTTTATGTTCATTCTTGTGGTTGATGTCTTGAGTCAGTTAGTGTCAACTGTCGGCTAGTGTGGATAAGAGGGTGATGAAGGGTTTTTAGGTCTGTACAAAAAGCCTATATATGTTGTACCTTCCATTTGCAGATGACACTCTCTTTTTCTAATCTAAGAAAGAAAGCTCCTTTTCAAAAATCGAACCTAAATGGTTTTCTGTCCTTCTTCGAAGCTATCTCGAGCCTAGTTAAAATTAATTGGGGCTAAAGTTCTTATCATTGGGTTAAACTGTGATCCATCTAAGTTGACCTCTTGGGCTTCTATAGTTGGGTGTGAAGTGAGTTAGCTTCCCTTAGAGGGTAATTTGAGAAGTGTGCCTTTTGAAACGCGGTGGTGGAGAAAGTCAAAAAATGACTATCTTTTCCAAGGGAGGGAGGCTTACCTTGATCCAATCAGTGCTAAGTGGGAACTCCATCTACTTTTTGTCCCTATTTTAAATGTCTATCTCAATCCATAAGAACATTGAAAGTTTAATGAGGAATTTCTTGTGGGAAGGATTTGATGAGGGCGAGGGGTCCCACTTGGTCAAGTGGGAGGTTGTTTTGAAGCCAGTAAAGTTTAGGCGTTGGTAACCTGAGATTACGTAATGAGACTCTTTTAGTGAAATAATTGTGGTGTTTCTTCATGGAGTTGAATGCTATGTGGTGAAGGATTTTTGTGAGCAAGTATGGATCATACCTTGTTTTAATGGTTTCAGGTTGTAGATTGAAGGGTTCTAGCAAGCACCTCTAGATTGCTAAGCTTCAAGATTTCCTTTGTTCCCTCAATTTGTTAATTGTTCGATTGGGAAAGACCTACTTTTGGGAGGATTCATGGGGGAGAAACCCTTTTGTTCTCTGTTTCCGCAGCTTTATCATTTACCAGATAAGAGTATGCATTCAGTAACCTTTGTTTTACCTTCATCTGATAATTCTTTGTCGCTTTCCCTGGATTTTTGTCGTTCCCTCACTGACCGAGAGACGTTAGAGGTTAATGGCCTCCTTTCTATCATTTTTTACCAAATGATCTATCATGGGAGAAGGAACTCCTAATTTTGGGTCTCCAATCCAACCGAGGGTTTTTCTTGTAGTACGTTTTTCCATATCCTTTATTCCCCTTCTCCCACCCTGGGTGCCTCTACATTCCCCTCTCTTTGGAAGGTTAAACTCATAAGAATGTGAAATCCTTTGTCTGGCAAGTTCTACATAAGAGAGTGAACAATTAAGACCGTCTCCAAATACATTCTTCTTTTGTGTCGCACCCACAGTGGTGCGTTCTTTGCAGACAACAAGAGGAAGACCTTGACCATTTTTTGTGGGATTGCCCATTTGCTTTGTCCCTTTAGAGTCGACTTTTAGGACTTTTGGGATTGTTTTGGCAAGCAATAGAGGTGGTCGTTCTATGATAGAGGAGGTGCTTCTAAACCCTCCTTTTCGTAATAAAGGAAGAGTTTTGTGGTAGGCTTGTTTTTTCACTATTTTGTGGGGAATTTGGCTAAAACTTAAAAAGGAACAATGGGATCTTTAGAGGGGATGAGAGATCCCGGGAGGAGCTTTGGTTAGGTTCATTTCTTCTTTATGTGCGTCCTAATCAGGTGTTTTGTAATTACCAACTTGGTCTCATTCTTTTGGATAAGGGTTCATTCTTGTAGAGTTGAAGTTAGTGTTGGGGCTCCTTTTTATGGATTTTTTGTATGCCCTTTTACATTCTTTTATTTTTCTCAATGAAAGTCCGGTTTCTTAAATAAAGAAAAGTAAATAAATAAATAAATAATTTAAAAACAAACTTGATTGGAGCCTCTTTTTAGTTTGGCTCTTTTTGTGTGCTTTATTTTTGTATGCCCTTGTATTCTTTTATTTTTCTCTCAATAAAATTTCAATTGTTCATTAAAAAAAACCAAAGAATTAAAGTGCCTTCACAATAGGAGGATGGTCAAGCCACCAAGAAAAGTTGCCACACACCCAACCATTGTGCGTCCACCAAGAAAAGTTGCCACACACCCAACCATTGTGCATCCACCAACTTGCACAAGCACCAATGGCCAAGCTAACCTCACAATGCATACCATCTGTGTGCCCCCTTCATCCACTCACCTAGGTGCAACCCTCACAATCCGTGCTTGCGCATGTCCATCAATCGCACATTTGCACCTACGACGACAAATGCCACACCAATGCCCACCCACTACTCTTTTTGGGCAACCGACACTAATGCACACAAACAACGCAACCGACACTAATGCACACAAACAACGCGTACACCTACTCACAAACCTCATAATCACCTACCTACGACCCCTAATCGCTCGCATCCCACACTCCACCAACTGCCCACAAACCTCTTAGACAGCGCCCATGTGCCAGCTACTACCCATGCCTATACCCTGCCACACTCAAGTACGTACTTATTTGGCCTTACTTTTTTTTTTTTTTTTGCACTCTTCTATAAACCAAAGATATTTGCCAATGTATTTTAGAACCAAATCTTTTGGAGGATATTATTTTAAATTATTTTTAATCTTTTTAAATAGGAAAATATTTCTTCCCTTAATTGTTCTAGGGAACTTCTTTAAGGTTAGTTTTTCCTTCTTAATCGCCAACTCCTAAGGCTATAAAAGCCAAGGACCCCTTTTATATTTGATAGCTTTGGATGAATGATAATGGACTGATTTTTACCTTATAAATACTATGTTTTAGATGCATTCAAGTCTTGGTTGGTCTAAACTTGTGGAGTATTTTGGCTTTGAGTTAAGAACAAGTTCTCTTTTATCTCTTAGATTTCAATTGAAAGGTTGTTGATTCTAACTTTCCTTTGAGTTGATTCAAATTGATTCATGGGTTTTTGTATTTGTGTTTGGAATGTCCACATAACTAAAGGATTGTCCAAGCCTTTTTTTTAATAAGAAACATAGCTTTCAATGAAAAATATGTAAGAATACAAAAGGGCATACAAAAAGACAAACCAAGCTAAGGAGCCAAACCAGCTAACTATAGGAGAAAAAAAAAGGCCCCAATCCAAAAGGATAAGACCTAGAGTAGGAACAATCACAATTTGGTAATCAAAGCCCAAAGAGAAGAATTAAACCTAGCTAGCAATCAAACTTCATCACTAGATCTCTCCACCATTGAAATATGTCCATGAGTCCATCTTCAAAATAATTATTCCAATCAAGAAGATTCAGGATAATCTGTCTCCTTTTCTCACCCTTCCTTTTATCTGAAGAATTTATAGGGCATCTTAATAACTGAAATCCAAACAACTCCTTAGACTGGAAAAACAATCGTCTATGAATTGATAGTCAAATGAAGTAAGAATACAATTACCTAATTTGGACCCTGCTACTTTAGTCATCTTTCTTTTGTCCACTTAGTATCAGCACATCAACAACCAAATAAATAAGTGATTGTTTTGAACATTTATTCTAGGGCTAATCAATCCAATTAATTTTGAATCTCCAAGAAGATTGGAGTTAGTAAACACATCTTTTTAGGGAAAAACAGAAATGTCAACTACCAAAGATTATGTGACATTTTTAAGCCACCAACCTGCTCAAGTTTAGCATGTCGGGGTGCTAAATCACATAGGGAATGCAAAAGCCGCACACCACATAGTAGATATTTGAACAATGCCTCATCTCTGTCAGATGACATAAGAACAGCCATGAGGTGCAAAGGAAGGAAGCATGCAAGCTTTTCTACGTCAATCTGAAACCAACGTGATGCACAATATTGCACATCAATAAGAAATGGTATAACTAATTAGTAGTTTAAAAAGAGAAATAAAAAAATATCTCACCGTCATCTGCAAGTTGTTTTCAGAAGTGTAGTGTATTGCAAAATTCTCAGAGTCCCTCAATAGTTTACCAAGTTCCTGAGAACTTAATTTATTTAATTCCTTTACCGCTGACGTTAAGTCAATGGCCTGTTCATGGATAAGATAAAATTAGTTCACGTTGACAAGGGGAAGACATTTTAATAACAAATCATGTCCAACTTAAAATTAATTTGCAGAAGTTAGTTAAAGATCAACCCCATCTCTAATTAAAAGGGAAGTGACTTAACTAAAGAAAACCTCTGACGTTAAAATTCAGTTCAGAATGCTTACTTGTGTGACATTGCAATATAATTCCTCCTTAAATTGCCTCATCCTTGAAAATTTAGATCTGGGAAGCATGAGAATGAACACAAAAACAGATAGAGCATACATCAAGAAGATGTGAAGATGCATCATATAAAAGAAAAATAAAAATTTAGAGATAGAATAGAAGTCCAAATCTGGTACTTTTAGAACTATTATGAAGAAACTTATGTATCAAACAGTAGACAACAGTAGTGCAGAAATCCCAAAATCCAAAAATAAGTTAGAACAAATATAAAACATGTAAAAACTGAACTTCGAGACAAGGCAATCTAACATCTTACCAAGAGGTAAACCCCACCCCAATTTAAACATTGCACTATACAATATACACAAAAGTAATTTAACTAAAGCAAGTTAAGAAGTGTATTACTGAATCAGGGCATCTAGTTGCGATAAAGACATACGAGCTAAGACATACTTCCAGAATACAATGCCTGCTTGAAAGTTCAACCCAACCAGAAAAGCAGAGTAATTCAGCTGAACTTCACACAATTAGAATTTCAAGAAAACAGAAAAACCAAAATCCCAAAACTTCTATTTCACCATATGAATAAACCCAATTTCTTTCATTCCAAGAAGGGTTAGTTTGTTTAGGTAAGAAGTGGAGGAAAAAGGAGCGAGTATGCATTTTCCAGTTCTTATCTTCTCCATGAGGAAGTTGAAAAGTTAAAGAAAGATGCATGTAGCGAAAGAGAAGAAGAAAAAAAGCTTGAAGTCAAATCTCCAGCAATTGCACCAAATAATTTCGATCCATTATATTAACTCGAAAGAGAAAGATAAACAGTAAAATACCGTGCTAGAGAAGTGGCTTTCGAGCGTTTGAAATTGCTGGAAGAGGACCTGAGAGAGGGAACTGGCGTAGACGACGGTGGGATCGACGAAACCTCTGGGTTCGGAGCTTAATTGGTTTAAATCACATTATCCTGCATGTTCTAAAGTTCAATGCAAGATATAATTTAGGGTATTTATGTAACGATGCTTTTTACAAATATATATAACTTTACAAAATTATTACAATACTTCTGTGCCTGATGCAAGAAAAAGAGCAGGGAACTTTCAGCAAAAAAAAAATAGGGAAATAAAATATTGAAAAAAAATCAATTTTTTACTCTTCACTTGACAAGTGGTATCAATTTTAACTCTAAATTTAAATATGTATTGCAATTTTTATCTTAAGTTCAATTTTTTGTTAAACTCATCCACTAATTTTAACAAAAAGTAGAGTGAATTTTTTAAAAGTCAATCATTTCAACTAAAAAAAAAAGTCTTGCACAAAATTAAGTCCTACTAATCCACAAGATGGAGGATTGAATAAATATTTCAAAACTCTCAAATTTCAATAAAAATCCAGCTTTAGCGTCGTCTTTGTCTTAAATTTCATTAATTTCGTACTAGACATATGTTATATATTTCATTAAATGCACATGGAAAATTTTCATTGACGATTATGCATATTTTGCTTATTATAATTAAGTTGTAATTATTTTAGTATTAATTTACCAAATACTTTAACCTTCTTTTTCATCTTTAGAGCTGAAACATACCAAACAATAATTTACTTCGTATCACATCTGATTTTTTTTTTTTTAAAGTACAGTCAACAACAATTATTTTAAAAGTTTCACAATCCTGAATTAAGCCTAAGTCTATTAAAATCTGCCAAAGTGAGCATAGTTTAGCGGTAATTGGCATGTACCCTCGACCAAGAGATCAGAGATTCGAGTCTCTCCACCTCAAATATTGTTGAACTAAATATATATATATATATATATATATATATTAAAACCCTAAGCTAATAATTTTATCAATTAAAATCTAAACTTTGCAGGTTGAATCATAGTACCAACTATGTATACCCAGGCTATAGCGATAGTCATAAGGATTACATATTCTTGATTCAAATGGAAAGCTATATATCTCAAGGTTTATAATTTTCAATGAAAATTGAATTTCCTTTTTAAACTAGCTTCCTAACCACTCTAGTTTCTAAGCAGCAATGAAATGAAACTATAATATTACATGGTTTAACTTTACATTTCAGGGCATGTGTTACATCCTTGGAATCATAATCAATCAATGGGAATCCAAAATTGTGGGTCTCACGTGATTCCTATTGATTGTGTTTACCACATTTTGCAATGGGAATCAACCGTGGACTCCACTCCCAAATATGTAATCCTATTCCGTAATTCGATTACACCCAAAAGGTACTCAATCTGATTCTCATTGATTATTACGTGGGAACCATACCATCTTTTTTACTTACTTTCCACCATTTTCCCTTTCTCTCTCTTTCAACCTCCACTATTATTTTTTCTTTCTTCTTCCTTTTCTTTCCTTCTCCCTTCGTTTTTATGGAATTTCTTCATGTTGATAAAAAAACATTAGACCCATAATTATTTTTATGATTTTATAAAAATTTCTTCTTACCTACTTTATGTAATTCTCTTCAATCTTGGCTATTGTGGAAAGCTATATTTGCAACACCGTAAATTTTTTATCTCACAGGTTTACTAACCCTTTACATAAATTGTGATCATTTTCATCAATCGAAGCAAGGTTGGATGAAGCAATGCCAAAAAAGGATTTGGAACTGAGTTTTTGTCTATGATTTTTGGCCATATTTGCGAGAACCATAATGAGAGTTAAATCCATATCGATATTGAGACCTAGATTGAGAGTTAGTGTTTTTTGCTATATCGATAAATTATTGCAATTTCATTCTTAGATATAGCTAAAAATCGAATTATTTGCATTCCATCGTCAGTTTTTTTTTTTAACTGGAGAAAAAAAAAGCCAAGAACCAAACCAAAATTACAAAGTCAAGTCCCTGATTAGAGACATCCTCTGGAAAGTTATCTTTGTTATGGATTTTGGTTTGGTTCTTCTAGAAAGTTATCGATATTGGATTTTGGTTTGGTTTGGTTCTTGGCTGATTAGACAAAGCCAAGTCCCTGATTAGACATCCTCTGGAAAATTACAAAGCCAAGATTTTGGATTCAACAAAGGTTGAATTTTCTGCCAAATTTGCTCAAAACTCAAACATGGTGCATTTGATTACTACAATAAGATGCATTTTTCCTATTAGGGTCACCATCCATTGGCTCAATTGGCTACTATGGCAGTAAATTCTATGAATTTCTAGTTTCCAAATGACAATTCTAATAATTTCTGGTTATCTGACAATGGTTGTAATATTTATATGACAAATAATCTGGCAAATCTCAATCTGTCAAACAATTATAATGGTGACGAATCTGTTACAATGGGTATTTGGCCAACCTTTAAATAGCTAACACACAAGTAGTGGTACACTTTCTACCTCCTCTCATACCTTTAATATTTTAAAAAAAATTTCATGCTCTTGACCTTGCCGCCTATCTATTATTAGTACATAAATTATGCCTTGATAATAATTGCATATTTATCTTTGATACTGACTGGTTTTTCATTTAGGATAAAGTCTCTAGCAAAACTTTGTACACTGGTGAAAGTATCACTGACCTCTATCCAATTCTCATCCCATCTACATTATCTTGATCTGGTCTGCAACCCAAAAACTATAATTTTCTTGCAAAACAGGAGTATTTTTTGTGGCATTATTGGTTTGAAGATCCTGCTCCCAAAATTTTACGCTTTAGTTTATCTCGTCTTGGTCTTTCTTTGTCTTCTTTTATTTCTAAGCTTTCATTTTCTATGTCTCTATCTACTTCAATTACACCACTTGAACTTATTCATAGCAATGTATAGGGACCTTCTCCCATTACTTCTCTTAATGGATATTGATATTATGTTAGCTTTATTGATGATTTTAGAAAATTCACTTATTTTTTCCCCCTTACTTATAAGTCTGATGTGAATGCTATTATTCAAAAATTTCTCCCTTTTGTTGAAAACCTTCTTTCAAGAAAAATTTTAAAAAAAAATTGTTTTGATGGTGGCAGTAAATTTTGTAATACTTCTATTCGCTCCTTTTTTTATTCCAAAGAAGTTTTGCATCAAAAGTCATATCCCTACACACCTGAACAAAATGGGGTAGCTAAGCGTAAACATTGTCATATTGTTGAAACTGCAATGTCTTTACTTTTTTACTCTTTTATTCCTCTAGAGTTTTGGCCCTATGCCTTTTCTACTGTAGTTTTTTTAATAAATCAAATGTCATCTTCATCTGTTAACATGTTATCTCCATTTGAGAAACTTTTTGGTTACACTCATGATATACATAATTTAAAAGTTTTTGGGTATGCATGTTACCCTTTGTTAAAACCTTACACCACACATAAAGTTGAACCTAAAACCTCCAAGCATATTTTCCTTGGTTATACTCTTGATTTTAAGGGATATATATGTTATAATCATCCTTCCAAAAAAACTATTATTTCTCGCCATGTCATTTTTTCATGAAACCACCTTCCCTTTTGCCAAACCTATAAACCCTACCACTTCCCCTTCACCCCCTCCTATCGACTTAACCCCATTACTCACTCTTTTACGTATACCTCAGTATTCCCCTTCACAACCTAGCTAACATTAATTTTTCTTCATGTATTGATTCATCCATAGATTCACTATGTCAAAACAACACTAACTTTCCTTGTGAGGCTTTGCATGCTTCAACTTTTGTTATTGCAGATTTTCCCTCTCACAATACAAATGCAGACAATGACCAGATTACTATGATTTCAATGTCCAATGATGCTACTGCAAGTCTTTCTCGAAACACTATAAATATTCACTCCATGCAAGCACGTGTTAAGTTCGGTATCTTCAAGCCAAAGGCTTCCCTTTCCACCATGTCTACCTTAGTCCCAACTAATCCTACTTCATATACTTAGGCTTCAAAGTATACATAATGGAGATTAGCAATGTGTGAGGAATTTAATGCACTTCAGGAACAAGGTACGTGGTCCTTAGTACCTCGTTTACCTTCAATAAATGTTGTAGGTTATGGATCTTTAGGATAAAGTATCACACTAATGGTTCGTTGCTCGATATAAGGCCATACTAGTTGCCAAAGGATATCATCAAGTTGAAGGATTTGATTTTTACTTAAACATTCAACCCAATTGTTCAAAAGCTAACAATCCGAGTAATACTTGCTCTAGTTACTCATTGTCAGTGGTCTTTGTTGGATGTCAAGAATGTATTTCTGCTTAGCCACCTAAAGGAGGAAGTTTATATGTCTCAACCTCCTGATTTCTTGATCGCCCAACCCATGTTTGTATGCTTCATAAAAGCCTTTATGGTCTTAAATAAATTCCCTAGGCTTGGTTTGATCGCTTTATATCCTACTTATTCACTTTGGAATTTACTGCTTCTGCTGTTAACTCGTCGTTATTTATACGTTTAGTTGGATATTCTTTGACCTACTTGTTGCTTTATGTGGATGATATTATTATCACTGGGTTTGACTCCTCTTATCTCTTTGTCTTAAAGAAGCAATTAGCAACTGAATTTTAGATATAGGATCTTGGTGCTTTGAAATACTTTCTTCGTTTGGAAGTTCACACCACCTCTAATGGTATTTTTGCTAATCAAGCCAAGTATCTCACTAACCTACTTCAAACTACAGGAATGTCCTCTGCTAAGTCATGATTAATACCCATGTTTACTTCTGTTGATCTTCATGCCTCCGCACCTTTATTCAACTATGCAATGCTTTATAGACAGTTGGTTGGCTCACTTTAGTATTTTACTTTTACGAGACCAAACATTGCCTGTCCAGTAAATCAGGTAAGCAAGTTTATGCATTGTCCCATAGTTGTTCACTTTTCTGCTGTCAAACGCACCTTACGCTATCTCTCTTGGTCTAAGTAATTTAGAGTTATGTTTCATAGAGAAGAGTTGTCTCTCACTGCCTTCTGTGATTTTGATGGGTTGGTGACACATTTTATCGTAGATCCACTTCAGAATTTATTGCATTCTGACAAGGGTTATTTTTTCTCCCAACAAGTGGTATCAGAGCCTTTGGTTCAGGAGTCATAGGATACGTGGAGCCAACAAGTTTCGACGGAGTCAAGAAGTTTGATGGAAAAGTTTTGGGTATTGGAAGATGATGATCAAGGATTATCTTACCATTAAGGAATTGAGTGAGACTTTGAAAAAGAGATTGGAAGGTATGAATGATGAAGATTGTGAGACTTTAAATGAAGAAGCTGTTGCAGTGATCAGGATGTGTCTATCCATGGATGTGGCCAATTTGGTAGCCACAGAGACAACTGCAGTTAAGTTGATGGAAGCGCTTACAAACAGGTATGAAAAATCCTGCACAAATAATAAGATCTATTTGCTTAGGAAGTTTTTCAATATGCATATGGCTGAGGATACTTCTATCAATTCCTATATAAATGAGATAACCACTTTGATAAATCAGTTAAAATCAATTAAAATAGAGTTTACTGATGAAGTGAATGTTATTCTATTATTAACCTCTTTACATGATAGTTGAAAAACAATGAAGACAACAATGTCTAATTCGGTAGGAGAAAATACTCTGACGTTTTTAGGTGTTTGTGACTTAGCTATAACTAAGGAAATACATAGGAAGAGCAGTGGTAGAAAATCGTCTACTGTAGGATCAACTTTAGCAAAGAGAAGATTTATGAGGAAAATAAATCGAGTAGTAGTAAAAAGAAGTGGGATTATAGGAATAAAGAGATAGAATGCTATTACTATCACAAGCAATGTCACACTAAGAGCCAGTGTAGAAAATTAAAAGATGATCAATCTATGTTGGTAGTGACACAGATAATTGTAGTAACTCATCTGATTGGATTTTAGACAGTGCAACCACTGTGCACATAGCTTCAGATAGGAGTTTGTTCACGTCCTTCAAAGAATGACGTCATGGTCTAGTAAGGATGGGGAATGGTAGAATCTCCAAGACTAGTAGATTTGGAGATGTTAGTTTGAAGATAGAGTGTGGAGAAAAATTGGTGCTGTGTAATGTCAAGTTTGGGCCAAGTATCAAGATGAATCTCATCTCAACTAGCAAGTTCACTAAAAGATTTTTCACTTTTTCCGATGTAACAAAGCGTCAAGAAAAGTCTAAATTGCGTCGGGAAAAGTCTTGGTCAACGAAAATATTTCGTCAGCAATTTCGTCGACATAGAGTCGTCGGGAAAGCCACTTCTCGACGAAAATGGCGTTGCGTTGGGAAAAGTGGACTTCTCCCGACGACTAATGTACGCATCGGGAGATGTTTACTTTTGCCAACACAATGTGCGTCGGCAAAACCTTAAACCTTACTTTTTCCTCCTATTTATTTATTTATTTATTTCTATACTACTTAATAGTTCATTTTAGTATCATTTTAAAACAAAAAATAATATCATAAAAAGCAATAGTATTAAAATGCAATAATTTGATTACAAAATGTTCAATCTCTTCATGTACTAGAGTTCGAAAGAAGAAGAAAAAATACATCGAAAAGAAAATAATTAATCTTGAAGCCTTCAATCTTCGTCTTCATTTGTATTTTTGGAAAATAGGTCTTTGAGATTGCACAACTACAAATCTGAAGAAAAAAAATATGAAAAATTTTAAATATAAAACAAAAAATAAAAGAAGGTGCCTAAAGTAAAACTAAAGCACAAAAAAGTCCAAGTGTCATTTTGACTTTCAAAGAAATTTAGAAAGTGTCTACAGTGAAACTTAAGTACACAACCAACCCCCCGATACTACAAAAGTGTCTTAAAAGTGTTTAAGCATACTTTGAGGCCAAAAATAACTCAAAACGACCTAAAAGTGTCTACTCCGCCCCTTGAAACCTTCAAAGTGGCCAAAAAGTGCTTAAAAATAGTCTAAGTGTCATTTTAACTCTCAAATAAACTTAGAAATTAAAGTGCCTAAAGTGAACCTAAAGCACACAACCCACCCCAATGATGCTACAAAAGTGTCTTAAAGGTGCCTAAGCGTACTTTGAGGCAAAAAACTAACTCAAAATGACCTAAAAGAGTCTATTCTGCTCCTCGAAACCTACAAAGTTGTCAAAAAATGCCTGAAAAGAGTCTAGGTGTCATTTTGACTCTCAAAGAAAGCTAGAAAATACCTAAAGTGAACTTAAAACACACGACCCACCCCCCTATGCTATAAAAATGTCTTTATGTGCTTAAGCATACTTTAAAAACCAACAAACATTCCCAACTCATTGAAAATCTTACTTCAAATATCACAAACTCACTCAAACACAATTTACACACATCCTACTAACTCATCCAAACTAACCCTAAAAAAAAGGTGCCTAACTTATCTATTTTTACTTAAAATTCCACTAACTTATCCAATATCTAACCCTTAAAAAATGTATCTAACTCACTAAAACTAACTCTCTATTTGAATGGCTACCATCACTGCATGATAGTCATACAATCAAGCAAAAACTTTGACACTAAATGAAGAACCTTAATTCACTTAAACCAATTTTTAAACCCAATTATGGGTACAATAACTTCTAAATAGCCATATAAGCTAATAATTAAACGTAAAATACAATATAACATACAACCAAACAAATAAAAGACAATAAGTTTCATAATGATTTTATAACATCAAAGAAATCATCCATACCTAGTTAGAAGGAGACCTTCTTGTGTGTTTGTTGTTGTACGATCAAAATAAGTCTACTTCAAAAAATGGACAAACTATTACTAATTATAGATAGAAAATTATAAAGCAAAATTTAATTAAAAATTAAAAGTCGAAACTATTACTAATTATAGATAGAATTTAATGCAAGTTTAGTGCCTAATTCACTCCAAAGTGTCTAAGGTACAAATTTTAGATGATTAACTCATCTCAAACTCACTTCAAACTCTTCCTAAAGTGTCTAACTTCTCTCCAAATGTCTTAAAGTAACCCTCAAACATCCAAAAGTACTTAATTTTAAACAAATTTTGTTCTAACCATCCAAGGATATTGATAAAAAGCTTGTCGAAGGCTCTATCGAATATATTTATAAACTTAAACCTCTAAAATTTGCAATAATAGCGGCCATGGTCGATCACAGGGATTGGATTTCTTAGTTCATTTAAATACCGTAATTACTCTCACTTAACTTTATTTAGAGAAAGAAATCAAATGCAAACAAGCTAAACTAAAGAGCTAACCTAGAAAGCAAAAGATAAATGGAGACACAATAGGAGAGAGATATCCTAGGGAATCAATTTCACCAATTAAACTTACAGCGAAAACTACCAAGATTTGTCATGCAAATATTCCATAAGCCAAGAAGTGAGGGTGTTAACTGACTCTTTCAAGCACAATTAACTCTCATGCAATGTTATAAACCTAATATCTCTATCTAGATTATAATAACATGCAAGGCTTTAAACAACTTCTTTTAAGGGTTTCTAAGAGAATTCTCCACTTTCATGCAAGAATTTACAAATAGTCATGCAATTAAGTTCTAGCCTAAACCATACTTTTTCAAGCACAAACTCATACCAATAAAGCAAATAATCTTTGATCAATAGATTATAAGCATTAAATACATAAAAGCATGAATGAAACAAAAAGCATTCAATCAAGGTATTTAATCAATTAAAAAACTCAAGTCTAATGGCTACATCAAAACTCCAAGTATTAGGAACAAAGATACTAATAATATTCATACAATTAAACCTCTAAGTTCCTAATTTACAGCCACAAAACAAAAACTAAAACTAAAGAAAAAGGAAGAAATTAGCAAACAATGGTCAATCCCGCGTTCCCGTCGTGATCTCCACGTCCCTCAAGCTTTGGATCTTCAAAAAATGCTCCACAAACGCTCCTAATTGCTCCCTAACCTTCAATTTTAGCTTGGAATCGAGATTAGGGCACCCACTCTAGGATTGGCCTCCCAAAACGGCTCAAAAAATTATGCTTTTATAGAAAACCTCGAGGGAGCATCGAGATGCTGCTTACAGCGTCTCAACGCTGCAAAAAATGATTTCCGCCCGTTTTTTGCATTTTCGTAGCGTCCCGACGCTATAGACAGCGTCTCGACGCTACCCTGCAGACAGCACTGGCCATTTTTGCTATATCTCTTCGCTCGGGTGTTCGAATGACGTCCAGTTCGATGTGTTGGAACCGTGATTTAATGTAGAATCTCCCGGAATGTGCCTTATGCTCAAATAACATCTTTAATCTTCTTGAATTTTCAATTAAGCTTCAAAAGACTCCAATATCCACCAAAATATTCTCAAATACTTGGTTTTTCTCCTCCAGCTCGGTTTCTACAAAATTAAGAAAAATAGGCATAAAAGCTCACAAAATAATCACAAAACTAGCATAAATAATAGGAAATAAGATAGCATAAATACATGCTATCAGATATATTAAGGAAATTTGTCTTTGAGTCTAGCATTTTGTGCACCAACCTAGTTCCAAGTACATACATATGCAAGGCACTTAGGGATTTTAAGAGAATAAAATCACAATATAATCTTTACTAAGCTCACAATAAGCATTCTAACTCAATATATAATCTTAAATTAAGCTAAAAAGTAACACTTACATTTTAATGTTCAATAGGCTCAATAGGATAAAAATCAAAAAATAGGCAACAAATCAAATTACACCATAAGATTAGAATCAAACTTTAATCACACACAAGAGGCTCAAAATCAAACTAATCACACACTTGGACTCAATGTCACAATTTAATCACACAAATATAGGCTCAAAATCACACTTCTAATCACACAATAAGCTCCAAATCAAACTTTAATCACATAAAGAGCCCACAAATCACAATTTAATCAGATAATTAAGCTTCAAGTCACATTTTGAACACATAGTAAATTCAAAATCACGATTTAATCATACTTTAATCCAACAATAAGCTCCAAACTAAACATTCAATAACATAAATAGCCTCCAAATCACACAAATATTCTCCAAATTACACTTTGAACACATAATCCACTCAAAGTAAAATTTTTTACTTCAAAAGGCTCAATAACTAAGTTTAAATTTTAAATAAGTTAAAAAAAAAAACACAATGTAAGAATTCTATATACCTCCAAATGCTTAACCAAGAAGAAAATCCAAGCTACCAATGGAATTTGTGAACAAAGAAAGCAAAAAGTATTGAGAAAGAGAGAAAACCTAAAAATAACTAGGCAAATATAAGTTAACATTAAATAAATACCTTTGGAAATAAAACCCACAAGCTTAAAATGGAACTAAACGATGAGAAACGGCAAAAAGTAGCGAACTCCAAAAATTTTCTCCCTCAAAATGCCTAAAATCGGGCCGCCACCTCATACCGTCGAAACCTACAAGAAAAATGCCAGAAATGGAAGAGAGAGGGCATGGGTGAAGGAATAGGAAAGAAAATGGAGAAGAAGAAGAAGAGATGATGCAATGGTATGGGGTTTTAGACGCAAACGGCGGAGAGAAAAGGAAAAATAATAAGAGAGAAAAAAAAAGAGAAGAAGGAGAGGAGAAAAAGAAGAAAGGGCTAGGGTTTTATTTTTCGTGACTTTTTTCGACTCAAAAAAAGTGTCAGCATAGGTCCAAAAAACGTCGGGAAAAGTGAAACGTGTGTTTCACTTAATTTACTTCTCCTGACGCTGACAAAAGCATCGGCATAGCCTATTAATACGTCGGCTTATCTTTTCTAGCCATATGGCGGGCTATGGCGCGTAAAAAAACTCCCGACGCAAGCATTTTCGTCAGCATAGCTAACTTTTCCCAATGAAATTTGCAAGCGTCAGGAAAAGTCTCGACTAAAATGGCAAGCGTCAGGCAAAGTGCGTAGATTTCCATGATGCTTGCCATTTTTCGTCGGGATAAGTCGTCGGGATAAGTATGTTTTTCCCGACGAAAAGAGTTGCGTCGGAAAAAACTTCGTCGACAAATCCAAAAATTCTTGTAGTGGTTGGCAGATGAGAGCTATAGGTATGAGTTTGGCAAAAGCCAATGTAAACTCAAGTTAGGATCCTAGGTAGTGGCAGTTGGCCACATAAAATCTACACTCTACAAATGTCGGTTGGATGTTGCCAAAGGTTTAAAAAGACAATGGATGCCAGTTAAAGTTGTATATGGTTGTCGTAGAGGTACAGTTGATGCAGCAATAGTGATAGCCAAGTTTGATCAGTCAGATAAAGATCATTCAGTTAGAAAACAATTGGAAAGTCCAAGAGAGAAAGTTAATGGCTATCGTGAAATCTCAATTGTTAGACGCTCAATTGAATTGAAGAAGTCGCCTAGGGGAGTAGAGGCATCGAAGTGGAAGACCAGAGCAATTGCCAAAGTCAAAGATAAGGTCTCTAGTTTGGTAGCATGTTTGAATAGATGATTTAAGCCCTTTTCAGAGTGTATCTTCTTTAGGAACAGTGATTCAAGACTCAAGAAGATGTCAGTTATTACCACTTAGCTGAATTAGGAGTACGTATCTGTCTTTTTCGTTTGGGAGACAAATCCACGCAGCGAGCCCATGCATGAGAGCAAGCACAAATGCACTATAGTTATTTTATGATGGTTGCCTGTGTGTTATAAGTTTGGTTGTTTTTCAGGTATTTTTTAGCCTTGGAGTTTGTCAAGAAGATCAGAATTAACAGTTGTAGTGAGAGTTGTGCCTTGGAGTTACCAAAGTGATCAGAACTTTGTTGCAGTGGGAGACAAGATTGTAGTTTCCAAGTGGGAGATTGTTAAGAATATGAAAACTGTTGGGATTTATGCTCTAAAGCCTCGTAATTAATGATTTATTTAATAATTAATAATTAGTTTAATTATTTTATTTGCAATATAATATTATCCATTATATGAAAAATCTAAGGTTATTAGTGTAATCTTAAACAGTATGTGGTTGACATACGGGAGGATCATGTTCAAGAAATAACCTAAAGAGTCATAGTATATGGATAAGGTTGGGTGCTTTATCTTGGTAACACTATTGATACGACCTTTATAATAATTACAAATGATTTGATCTAAATCGTTCATGTGGAGATATATAAGTGGGGGTATCTTATACAATGAGTTTGTATAAAACTGGACCACAAAATATTTAATCTCTCTTTATAAATTTGTTAATTGAGAAGATTAATATTTTATCAGGATGATCATATGCGACTAGATCTTAATCCTAAGTGAGTTATGAACTCTTGCCTATGAGGGTTTGTCCTTTGATTTGCATGGGTGAGTGTGGTTTTTGTAGCCGATTCAATATGTCTACCATTTTGGGGATTTGACCAAATAGGATCTAGGAACATAATTTCACAAGATGAAATTCACTCTTTCCCTTATAGGGTAAATAGATGAGTAGTTCCCTTAAATGCTGATTTCAGGACTTGAACAATGGGGCCCCACCTTCTCACTGGCCCAAGAGGGACTTAGTTTATGGTTGGATCATAAACAAATTGTTCATTAGAAGATCAGTGGTACTTAACGTGCAAGATATAATTTCTGGGGTAAAACGGACTTTTGACCCAATTGTAATTACGAACAACTCGTGAAGATCGACTTGCATGTAGTGATTATATCTATGGATACAACTTGTCCTGCAATTCATAAGAGTGCAACTCTAGGTCTATAGTTTAGTGCCCCTAGAGTTAATGAGTGAAAATTGATTAATTAAAGAGTTTAATTAATTAATTTTGTATCATTGGAGCTTTTAATATGATGATCCATAAGGTCCCCTTGATATCTCATATGAACAAATAGAGATCGATTTCGTTGAGAGAAAATTTTAAATGTTCAAATTAAAATTTAATATATTTGATATATTAAATGAGAGAAAACATATTTAATGTATATGATACATTAAATTTCAAAAAAAAAATATTAATGTATTAAGATACATTAAAGAAATGATATTTATTTAATTTGAATTAGATTCAAATTTTGAAATAGATGTCGTAGGAGAATTTAAAAAGATTTGAATAAGATTCAAATTGGTAAGATAAATATATTTTAATATATTAGATATTAAAATATATTATTTAATTATTTGCCCTAGGCCACTATAAGTAGGACTCTAGGGGTGAGCCATTATGTGCATTCTGAATAAGAGAAAGAAACTCTAGAAAATTCTCCTCTCACTCCCTCTTTCTATTTTCAAGAAGGATCCCACAAACTTCTTTGGTCCTTTGTTTGAGCTATAGCAAGGAAGGTTTTTTGGAAGAGTTCAAGAACACTAGAGGAATTTTTATATTTTCAAGGTATGTATTATGCTTAACCTCATTATTATCATTTAATTGTAAATAAACTCAAACCGATTTTGACGCTTTCGCTAGGGCTTAATTTGATTATTCCCTTCGAAGATAAAATAATGGTGCTTTTGACGGAAAAATCCAATCCGAAGACACGCGCATGTATTTTTTTTGTTAAAGCAAGGCCCATTTGGGGTCTTTTATGGCCCAAATTGACTTAGGGTTGTGGTTGCACATAATATATAAATGTATCTTGGTGCTGTAACGTTTTAGAGTGTGGGTGGCCTTTGTTTTTCAAAAATCTCATGCAGTGTGCGTGATTGGTTTTTGTGGCAGTGGCTATTTGTGAGTGGATTAAGTGTTATTATCTCTTGTGGGATTGAGGTTTTGTTTTTGTTGTTTATCCCAAGCTATCGGGTTGTGATACTTGGAAGTCAATAGTAATTGTTAGGTTATTAAAGGTTAGTTTTTAGTGCAGAATTGAGGACTTCTTGTAATCTCCCATTATAGTAGAACCTGCAGTTGTAGAAGACTGAGTTTGGGGCGAACCAGTATAACTTTTGGTGTTCTTCTTTTCCCTATCTCTTTTATATTTTTGTTGTGGCTCTAATTTGTTTGGTTTATCTTGTGGAATGAGAGAATTCATATTATAGTAGTTTTATTATTATTATATTATTTTTCTCCCAACATACATGATGGTAGGTTTAAATATGAGTATCTTGGAATATATATATCTGCTTGTTGAACAAGAAAATGAGTAACTCTAACTTGTCAATGTAAAATAAACTACATTGAAAGATTTAAAAAATACTAATTAAACCACTTATTGCATTCACCGCGAAAAAAGGCCAAATCGAGAGTATAATTACCTGCCACCATTTAATGAATCATATGAAAAACCTTCCATCTTTTCAAGCAACCCACGACGTTTAAAACTCACCATCTTCCTAGACAACCCATTTCGTTTGAAATCCCTCTATTCGTTTGATTTCCTTCAATCTTCACTAGCAATAGAAACAGGCAGAGCAAGGGTTATCGATCAATTGCATTTTTGAGATATATATTTCTACATACCATCGTTTCTGCTTCTGAAAATTGAATGCGTTCAATTCCTTCATCCTTGCAGCTTCCTCTATGCGTTTCTTTTCCTTCCATTTACCTAAGCACACTCTTCGTCAGATTTTCTTCGTGAACGAAACATCTTGGAAAATTGGAGAAACGACGACAAATGATACATTGATAGTTCAATAAAAGTTTATGAGGATGATTTTTTTATTAAAAAAAGATAATATATAAAGGCGATTGATATCTAAGATTTAGATGAATCATTTGAAAGTGGAGAAATTCGAAAAATAAGGGAGAATTTAAAAATGCATAAATCTAGGGAGTGAGTTAGATATAGTGAAAGAGAGTGAGAGAATAGTGAAAGAGAGAGAGAATAGTGTGAGGCAGTGAGAGAGAATTGATGTTTTTTTTAAAAAAAAAAATCTATTTGCGATTGGTAAGAGTTGACTGTAAATATGGGTATATACTAGAGGTATAAATAGAACATAAATTAATTCACTCTCTCATCCTAAAATCATGGTAGCCATAATTTTGAATATTTTTAGTTTTTAGTTGTTTTTCATTATGGCTATTTTTTTAGCTATTAGTTACAATTTCTCATCCTTTTTTATATATTTTTTCAATTATCTCACTAAGTTAATTACAATCAATTCTACTCCATAAACAATAAATATCAAAATAAAAAAATCAAATGTTTTAGATGTATATATTCGACCAAGAGATTAGAGGTTCGAATCTCCTCACCCCATATGTTGCTGAACTTGTACTCATAAAAAAGGACAATACTTGACTGCATACCGATGTGTAGGTATCTTTCTACACACCGCCAATAAATTTTTTACAACTAAGAGAGAGAAAGTGAAAAATTTTCAATTTCTCATTTTCCATCTTTTTCTCTCCTAGTTGTCAAAATTTTAATGGTGTTATGTGGAAAAATACCTACATACCAGTATGCATCCAAGTATTGTTCGAAAAAAATCTCATAATTTAAACTAATATCACGTAGCCATTTAACATAACAAATTCAAAAGCTTCTACAAAAGTAACGAGCCACATTGCTTGGTCTTCTTCTTGGCTGAGGGGGTCGTTATTAGTTCCATCTTAGACTCCTTGGCTTTGGTTTTCTTGATTTAGTGTCTAATTCTATTAGTTTTCGTGTTTTTACTTTTTTTTTATTGGTGTCCTTGTTAGCTATTTGTGAACTTGTTTCTTTATGCCTTGGCCTCAAGCTTTGAGGTTCCCTTTTTGCAGTAAATATATTTAACTTTACAAAAAAAGTAACGAGCCACATTTTTAAACATTTTCTCAAAAAAAAAAAAAAAAGAGAAAAGAACGCATTGATAGAATTTACGAGTCTTTGAAACTTATTCTCCCGAAGAATTGAAATGTTAAAGTATTCATGAATCCCTAAAACTTCATCTCCCAAAAATATTGAAAGGGTCAAAATGGTTGTTATCTTCCTAATCCACTCTTCATTGTTTAAAGAACAATAAAACTTATAATTGTTATTGTATTTTTCCTTATGTGATTCATTGTTTGTTCTTGATATAAATTTTTGCAGTTAGCAATCATTTCAATTTTGGAACTTCATCTCCTTGCATGCTAGCTATAACAACTCAAATCTCATGGTGACTATTTGAAATTTGAGATTTTCTTCTCCCTATAGTAACTCATAATAATCTTTGTCTATTATTGATATAAATTTTCTCCAAATTGTTTCACAGTAAACATTCATATTGACTTTTGAGATTTTGTGATAAGAACAACGACCCTCGACATATCTCCACATTGGTATGATATTGTCCACTTTGAGCATAAGCCCTTATGGTTTTGTTTTTTATTTCACCCAAAAGACCTCATACCAATGGAGATAATTGTCCTCATTTATATACCCATGATAACTCCCTTCCCTAGCCAATGTGGAACATTGTTTGCACTCTTAACAATCCTCGAACAAAGTACCACACTTGAGCCTGCCCTGTCGACTTGATCTATCGACTACCCCATAACGGATCACATTGTGGGATACTCTCTGATGGCATCAATCACCTATCACACCATCCACCTCTTCCTCCCCTTGAACAAAGATCTACTCCTCTATCCAAGAGTCGTTGATAGAGTTATACTTGCTTGCCGCCTTAAGCACTTTTTGTTTGATTTGAGGATTCATCCACAATGTTGTATGCCTATAAGGCTCACTAACTCTCTTTCTTCGGAATCTATGGATTTCTTCAACACAACTAGGTTTAAACCATGCTCTGATACCAATTGATAAGGACAACAACCCTTGACATATCTCCACATTGGTATGATATTATCCACTTTGAGCATAAGCCCTTATGGCTTTGTTTTTGGTTTCACCCAAAATGTCTCATACCAGTGGAGATAATTATCCTCACTTATATACATATGATCACCCCTACCCTAGCCAATGTGGGACATTGTTTACACTCTTAACAATGTAATCATAGGTCTAATTACAATTATATATGGACAATAGAAACTATCCATGACATCATTTTTATCAGTGTATTTATTTGTAATTACCATTATTGATCCCAAAAATTGTTTTTATAAGCATTTGTGCACATTGTTGAATATGTAATACTATTATAGTAGCAATTAATTTGAATTAATTTCACAAATTACTATTTATTCTTGTGGATGTGTATAGTCTAATATACTCATATATAAACCTACCATTATGTAATCATTGTCTAATTGTGATTATATACGCACAATAGAAGCTATACACATGACATCATTTTTATCAGTGTGTTCATTTGTAATTACCATTATTGATCCCATAAACTATTTTCATAAGTCTCTGTGCATGTGTTAGTTATCGAATTTGCAATACCATTATATTAGCAATTAATTTGAATTAATGTCACCAATTATAGGTATAATTTGTTTCAATTTTTTAATGTCAATTGTCCAACACTCACAAATTAAGGCTTTAGGGTATATAGATACAAATACTTCATATGTTATAATTGCATATACATAGTTATAGGTGTAACTACAAATATATACAAACACTAGAAGTTATCCACGACACCATTTTTATCACGCTTAATAGGTCCTTATACATATTTTCATTGTTTGAATCCTTTGGAAACATCACTGTATTTTCCAAAATATACTCTTAGAAAGATTCAAGTACTTAGATAGTTCATCGCTTTGATCACTGTGCTTATCAAATTGTAATTTATGCATTTTTGTAGTCTTTTGTTATGCAACATTAAAAATTTAGAGTTTTTTTTTTTGAAGCCATGTTAATTTAAGAATTTAGATTTTATTCAAAGTTGTTACATTTTGTTGAAGACATAAAATCCCTCCTCCTTATAATGTTGCTCTTTTTCAGGCTTTGCTTTATTGTTTAAAAACTAGAAAAGCTAAGGGCATTTATGTCCGAATCTAATTATAAAAATATATTATCAAAAATGGAAAGTGTAGGTTTAGACATTTCTACAAAATCTAATGGGTTTAGTTATTTTTCAAGTTATCGTATTAATATTTAGCCATTTATCTTATTGCCCAAAAAGGATTAATTTTTGCCATATTTTATTACGCGTTTTGAAAAATGGCCACAGGTTTTAATTTTTTTAAAAATGGCCAAATGATTTTTAATAATTTTAATTGATATTTATTAAATGACTAAAATACCCCCTAACAACTTTCATATCTAAGATACTATAATTATCCGGTGATTATAATAAATCTAAAATTGAAATCCTAAAACATATCAAAAAGAAAAAAGATAAAACTGAAATAGATAATGTGATAAATGATTTTAAATTAAAACAAACCTAAACCACTTAAACATAAAACGATACATAAAAAAGGAAAAAACTATATCTAAGCAAGAACAATAACCCAGAAATCGAACTAAAAAAAATCCAGAAATCAAGAACAACAAAGCACCTGATAAATTGTTCATGAAATTAACTAGTGAAAGCAAATCACAAAGGTAAAAAAAATGTGAAAAAGATAATGTGATAAGTGATTTTAAATTAAAACAAACATAAACTACTTAAACATAAAACGATACATAAAAAAGAAAAAACTATATCTAAGCAAGAATAAATACCCAAAAATTGAATTAAAAAAAACCCAGAAATTAAAAACAACAAAGCACCCGATAAATTGTTTATGAAATTAACAAGTGAATGCAAATCACAAAGATTAAAAAAAAAAAGTGAAAAAAGATAATGTGATAAGTGATTTTAGATTAAAACAAACCTAAATCACTTAAACATAAAATGATACGTCAAAGAAGGAAAAAACTATATCTAAGCAAGAAATCAAACTAAAAAAATCGAGAAATCAAGAACAACAAAGCACCCAACAAATTGTTCATAAAATTAACAAGTGAATGTAAATCACAAATCCCCTCATACAATATACTTATGGACTGAAGTGTCATCAGAACTAAAAAAAATAAGCGATTCAATATAAGAATAAAATGAACAATAAAGCAAAAAAAATTAACGAAATTGATAAAAGAGACAAACAACGACAGACTTAAAATGAATACCTGAAAATGAGAAGAACAGAGAGATAATAGATGCTGTAGTTTACGAAAAATCAACAACAAAATCAATCTAGGTTGAATAATTTGAAAAATAAATCCAAAATTCGTATATTGATAAAAATTTTAAAAGCTAAATCCTATATTTGAAAAATATATATCTGGAAAATTGTATATTTTAAAAATATAAATCGAGATATGAAATATTTGAATCCCAAATCTTAGTTGATATGTTTAGTTACGACATAATTAAACAGTGATAGGGAATCTACAATTAAAAAATAAATCCAAAATCCGTATATTGATAAGAAATTTAAAAGTTAAATCCTATATTTAAAAAATCTATATTTGGAAAATTGTATATTTTAAAAATGTAAATCGAGATATGAAATATGGGGTATTTGTACATATGACCTCTTTTCGCGCGATTTAATGTCATTTGACCTGCATTCTGAAATTAATGACATATGACTTTTTCCGTACTCTGCAACTCGTCCAAATTATCATGAGGGAAACGTATTCTCGCTCTCACTCTCGTACTTTCGCTCTTCTCTAACTTAATTTTATCTTCTTTCTTTCTTTTCAATATTTTCTTCTTCAATCTCGCTCTCGTTCTTCTCTAACTTAATTTTATCTTCTTTCTTTCTTTTTGATTCTTTCTTCTTCAATCTCACTCTTGGTCCTCGTGATGATGAGCGAGAGCATGCGAGAGAGCGAGACTTCGTGAGCGAGAACGAGCATCCGAGAGTGAGAATCTTTTAATATCCAAGCAATTTTGCTGACGTGCAAGCGAGAGTGATAACGAGAATTAGTAACGAGAGTATTACCCTATCTGAGAGTGTGAGCAAGCGAGACGACCTCATAGGTAATTTGATAGCACTGTAAAAGTGCTACTTTATGAACTTATTTCATGCTAGTTTAGATGCCCTCACGCGCTCATTTGTCTATTTTGTAGGGATTGGGCAAATCGGAGTCGTTCGAAAGACTTTAGATGAATCGGGCTTAAAAGGAAACTAATCGGGTCTATTTCGTTCGAACTAAGAAGAGATGACATCCAAATTAAGTAAACCGAGAGGAGAGCATTTAGACGTTGTTGCATGGCCATATCAAGCTTGAAGTCCCACAGGAGTAGCATCTAGACACTATTCCAAGCGTCTAGACGCTGGCCAAATCGAGAAAGAAAGGCTCGCTCGACACTGCGGTGAGGCTACCCTCGACGCTGGTAGCGCCGAGACACTACTTCAAGCATCTAGATGCTACCCAAATTTTGCCCTATTTATTCCTTATTTGCGAAGCATCTCGACGCTACCTCAAACGTCTAGACGCTGCTTAACCTTATTTATAACACTTTTCACTTTGGTTAAGGACTTTTTTCCTCCTTTGCCTACACGTTTTAGAGAGCTTTTGAGACATTTCCCCCCCTTCTCCATATTTTTCTATTGTATCAAATCGAACGATGTTGAACTTGAAGAATTCTATCATGATGCTTGGCTAAACCTCATGTTTCCAATTCAGAGGTCGATTGTAGCCAATTGCAATGTTGTAAGGCTCGAACGTTAATGTAGTTTTCTTATAATTGCAAGTATTCTTTGATTCCTATTTTCAATTTATGAGCATATTTCTTTGATTGAATTGACGCTTTAGTCACTGTATATGCTTGATTTCTATTCATGATGCATGATCTGTAATTGTCATGTTTGATTGAGTCTTGTAGCATTAGGATTATTACATGTGTGTGTTTTATGGTTTTCTATAACTACATAGCTTGCATGTCTAATTCTAGGAATTAAAGGAACATTTTGGTTAGGTTGAAATTATTCTATTTAACCAGTTTGTCTTAGTCTTTTCAAAGTGCTTAATGCTTTTATCTAAATAATATAGAACGGTTTCATGTAGGGCTGTTCATCGGTCGGTCGGTGTCGGTTTTGGCCGAAAACCAACGTATTGATTTTGGTCGGTCGGTGATGGTCGGTTCTAAGATGCTTCATGGAACCGACCGACCGAATACATTGTCGGTCGGTCGATATTGTCGATTTTGAGTGCTGATAAAGTGAAATGAGGGAGAAAAAAGAGATAAAGAAGATTCAGAGGAATGTTGACAGAGAAGAAGAGATAAAACAGAAATAGAGAAGAGAGAAATACACAAACGCTACTTGTGAAACTTGGGACAACAATGTTGAAGAAATGAATAATATTGAAGACAATGAGGATGAAAAGATAGAAAGAGAATGAGAAAAGAGAGAGACCGTGAGGAGGAGGAGAAGAAGAAGACTCGGTGAGAGAGAAGATGAAGAGTGAAAAAAGAGAAAAAAATAGAAAGAGGAGAAGATGAAGAAGTCTCGGTGAGAGAAAGAAGGTGAAGAGTGAAAATAGAGAAAATGAGAGAGAAAGAGAGAAAAAAAATATATTAAATATAATTTTTTTTAAAATAATCATTACTTTTAAATAATAATACATATATTTAAAAAAAAGTAATCATTATTTTTAAAAAATATTAAATATAATATTTTTAAAAAGTATCATAGCATTTAAAAAATATTAAAAAATTTTTTTTTGAAAAGGAATCATTACATTTTCTTGAAAATAGATATATAAACGTTGGGCAGTGCACTCTCCTCTTTCTTTGTTTTTTTTTTTTTATATTAAGAAAATAGATATATGAACGTTGGGCAGTGCACTTTCATCTTTCTTTGTTTTTTTTTTTAATTTTAAATATTAATATACAAAGGTCGGTCGATCGGTTGGAAAATCCTCTCTCGGCCACTCCGACCGACCGAAGTCGATTCGATCGGTTTCGGTCGGTCGGATCGGTTTTTTAAATTGGTATGAACACCCCTAGTTTCATGCCTAATTGTTTAGGTAATTAGTATTGACTTTGACGTAATGACTTTAGTGGATTTGTTGCTTTTGGGGTTTCCTAATAAGTTGACCAAATACTTGCATAATTAAGTTAAAAAAATGTTTTGAATGCCTATGATCAATTTTGCAATTGGATAAAACTGTACTTTTGAAGTGGATTTTGGTAAGATTTGATTTTTCCCTTTTTAATTACTTGTTGTTTTATTTTATTTACCAAAAAAAAAAAACATAAAACCCTCTTTTTATTTTCTTTTACAAATTTAGTTTGAGAAATTGATATTTGGTTCCTTGAGGTCGACCCGATCCACTCAATGCTACAAGTAGCTTATGATCGGTTTATAAATAGTAATTTGATGAGCCTTTGACAACCTCCCACAAATTTGGTGTCGTTGCCGAGGAACCATTGTTAGTTTCTCTATGTTAAATTTGCTTTTAAAAAAAAAGAACTTTCTTTCTATTTTTATCTTTGTCTATATGTGTTCTTACATGGCAAAAAATTCGCAGTATTATTGGACATTTGGTAGAGCTGCGTCGTACGCTAATGAGGTTAGTGAGCTCAAAACTCAAAATTTTGAATTAACCTATATTATTCTTAAAGTGGCAATAGGGAGGCTGCAAGTAGTGGAGGCATGTAGGTTATGCTCCCTTCAAGGACACCCCACAGAAGCATGCCCTCGGCTACAATGAAACTTTATTCCAAATGCCTACACCTTGAGAGAATTTTCTGGTCATCAAGTGAACTAGGAGTCTTATGATCCCTACTGCCCTGAATGGGATCAATCTAGTTATGACTATAGATACCAGAAGGAGAAGCAAAGCCATTACTATCAATTTAAGACTCATATATGTTTTTAGAGACTTTAGTGCATGAACTTGCTAATAGCACCCTCCAGTTTCAGCAGGAAAATCTTCAGTTTCAGTAGGAAAATCTCCAGTTTCAGCAGGAAAATCTCTAGTTTCAACAGGAAATTCTCCAATTTCAAGAGGAGACACGAGGTGGAATGCGAAGTATTGGTGACCAAATTACTCAGTTGGCTGATTCAGTGAGGAGACTGAAGAGTCTACAGGAGCAATACTCTTTTGACACCACTGAGGAAAGAATTTATGAGGAGATCGACATAGACAGTGAGGAGGAGGTTGTGAATTTCGCGCCATGGCAAGAACAAGTAATTTGTGAGGTTAAGGAGGAGTCTAAGCTTACACTCGAAGAGGAGATTCATTTGATAGAGTTAGAAGTTGAAAAGCCTTCGCCTGTTCTATTCCCTTGCATTTTTCTTGATTTTGAATTGCCTTTTCTTTATTCTCACGAGTTTGTAGAGTCTTTTATTTCTTTTTGTTAGAGTGTTGATATAATTAAATTTACCATAACCCATAAGCTTAAGCTTTTGGGTTGATTGGTAATTTAACATGGTATCAGAGCAGGAGGTCCTGAGTTCAAACCCCTGTAATGTCATTTCCTCCCCAATTAATATTGATTTCCACTTGTTGGGCCTCTTACAAATTTCCAAGCCCACAAGTGAGAGTGAGTGTTAGAGTGTTGATATAATTAAATTTACCATAACCCATTAGCTTAAGCTTTTGGGTTGATTGGTGATTTAACACTTTTAAGTTAGTTGAGTCTTATTTTATGCCCTTCACTCCTTATATAAAAAATCCCAAAAATAATGATATGTCTGGTACCCTAGATAAGCAGGTGAGCCTTTTAGACTTTGAAGGCTATATTGATTCGAGCAAGAAGGGACTAAAGAAAATTGAAGAATTTTATGTGCCCTGACATGCACAAGAGTCTCGTCGAGAATAACGACGTTAAAAAATTGTGCTTTTGGGAGACAACCCAAATTTTAGTATATGGTCTACTTTTCTTTTAAGTTATTTCTTTTCTTTCATGTTTTTTTTTTCCAGTTATTTCTTTTCTTTCCTTACTCTGTTTTGTTTTTCTTTTGTAGGTGTTGCACTTAGGAGGAGAAATTAAGGATAAAGATGCACCACCACCCATAAGTCATAAAAAAAAAAACTAGGGGAGTTTTTCTATTCCTCTTGCTTTTTGTTTGTGCAACTCTTTTTAGCGATACATTGTGGACAATGTATCAATTAAGGTTGGGGGTGGAGAACGTTAGATTTGCATGTTGAGGGTTATTCATGAGCACATTGAGCAATGAGCGTGAAATTTCAAAAAAAAAAAAAGCTTAAATTGCATGATGAGTTAGTTGCATATTAGGTCATTATGACAATCTAAGAGGTGCTATAGGTAATTCCATTTGAAATGGTTGAAATTTGAAGATGCATGTTTGATTTGAGCCTATTTTAATTTTTTGTTTCTTTTGATTCCCTTATACTTTTTGAGCACTTAGCCCTTTTGTCTATAGTTCTGAAGGCTTAGGATTGGATTATTTGGTCTAGATTCTTGTTGTCACCCCAAAAGATTTTAAGAACTAGTTTAAGAGCTTACTTCAATGATGTTGAGTAACATGAAACTTAGAAGTAATTGCATGTTTTATTTGCCTCTATTACTATGAAAAAAAAAATGAAAACTCGAGTAAAGAAAAATGATTGCATGTGTTTAAAAGTCTAAGAGCAAAAAGAGCTACCTCCACTGTGTTCAGTCAGGTCATCCATCGAGCAAGTGCTTTGGATAAGGGTCCCTACGGTAGATGTGTGAAAGCTAGTGCTCATCAAAGTAAGCAAAAATCTAAGTTGGGGGAAGGCTTACCCTAGGGCACCATAGTTTCCTGTTATACTTTTGAGTGTAAGGAAGCTTGAGAATTGGTCTTAAAGTTAGAAGTAGGGGGAAACTGAGTTGAGGATCGAATGACATCTTCTCGAGCTTATAAAGACTTAGATAAAAGGAGCTATACACACACACACATAAGGGATGAAATGATTAGTTTTAAAATTCTCATTGATTAAATATGTTTGATTGTTTTCTTCCATTGCAAATGTTTTGTTGCCTAAAGTATTGAGATTAGAGTCATTGATATGCAACTGATAAGTCATAGTTTAGTTCTACCTTGCTCGAGGACTAGCAAGATTTAAGTTGGGGCGTATTTTGATTGCACTGTAAAAGTGATACTTTATGAACTTATTTCATGCTAGTTTAGTTGCCCTCACACGTTTATTTGTCTATTTTGTAGGGATTGAGCAATTCAGAGCTGTTCGGAAGACTTTAGATGAATCCGACTTAAAAAAAAACTAATCGGGTCTATTTTGAGCGTTCGAACTAAGAAGAGATAACTTCCAAACTAAGTAAACCGAGATAAGAGCGTCTAGACACTGTTTTGGGCGTCAAAACACTACTGCATGGCCACATCAAGCATGAAGTCCCGCAGGAGTAGCGTCTAGACACTATTCCAAGCGTTTAGACGCTGGCCAAATTGAGAAAGGAAGGCTCGCTCGACGCTACAGTGAGGTACCCTGGACGTTGGTAGTGTCGAAGATGCTACCCAAATTTTGCTAAATTTATTCCTTATTTGCGAGGGTAGCGTCTCGATGCTACCTCAGGTGTCTAGACGCTGCCCAACCTTATTTATAACACTTTTCACTTTAGGTTAAGGGCTTTTTGCCTCATTTGCCTGCATGTTTTAGAGAGCTTTTGTGACATTTTCCCCTTTTCTCCATATTTTTCAATTGTATCAAATCGAACGATGTTGAACTTGAAGAATTCTATCATTATGTTCGGCTAAACCTTGCGTTTCTGATTTAAAGATCGGTTGTAGCCAATTGCAATGTTCTGAGACTCGAACGTTAATGTAGTTTTCTTATAATTGCAAGTATTCTTTGATTCTTGTTTTCAATTTATGAGCATATTTCTTTGATTGAATTGATGCTTTGGTCACTGTATATGGTTGATTGCTATTCATGATGCATGATCTGTAATTGTCATATTTGATTGAGCCCTGTAGGATTAGGATTATTACATGTGTGTGTTTTATGGTTTTCCATAACTACACAATTTGTATGTTTAATTCTAGAAATTAGAGGAACATTTTGGTTATTTTATCAGTTTGTCTTGGTCTTTCCAAAGTGCTTAGTGCGTTTATCTAAATAATATGGAACGGTTTCGTGCCCAATTGTTTAGGTAATTAGTATTGACTTTGACGTTTGTTATAGTTAATGACATTAGGGGATTTGTTGCTTTTGGGGTTTCCTAATAAGTTGACCAAGTACTTGCATAATTAAGTTAAAAAATGTTTTGAATGCCTATGATCCATTTTGCAATTGGATAAAACCGTACTTTTGAAGTGGGATTTTGGTAAGATTTGATTTTTTCCCTTTTTAATTACTTGTTGTTTTATTTTATTTACAAAAAAAAAAAAAAACATAAAACCCCTTTTTTATTTTCTTTTGAAAATTTAGTTTGAAAAATTGATATTTGGTTCCTTAAGATCGACCCGGTCCACTCAATGCTACAAGTAGCTTAGGATCAATTTATAAATAGTAACTTGACGAGCCCTCGACAAGCTCCCGTCATAATTCTGCGCACATTGCCACGTCAGAATAAGTCATATTTCATTATTTTCAGAAAAGTAGATAAGATGACATTGAAGCACGTGAGAATGAGTCATCCGTACAAAAACCCCATGAAATATTTGAATTTCAAATCTTAGTTGATCTGTTAAGATATATGATAGCTAAACAGTGATATGGAATCTAAAATAGAGGCACTAATGTCAGTTACAAAAAATAGTCAGTCACGTGAAACGCACGTGTGGCCATTTATCCTAAAAATGGAACAATGGTCATCTTTCAAAACCGGGATTTTTTTTCTCATCCATGCAATTTTCCCACAATTTTACCAACTTATACAACCCGATCTTTATTAAAAAAATGTTCAATTACAAGTTTAGTTCATGAACTTTGAGGTTTGTGTCTATTTGGTCCTTAAACTTTTAAAAATGTCTAATAAGTTTCTAGACTTTCAATTATGTCTAATAGGTCATTGAACTTTTAATTTTGTGTCTAATAGATTCTGTAAAATTCAAAATTTTTAAAAATTAATTGATCTATTAAATATAAATTTGAATTTTATGTCTAAACCCTAAAATTTCAATTTTGTGTCTATTAGACTCATGAAATTTAAAAAATTAAAAAATACAAGGATTAAATTTATAATTTTGAAAGTTTAGGAACTAAATAGATACAAACCTTAAAGTTAAGATATTAAATGTGTAATTTAACCTTAAAAAAATTTTAAAAAATAAAAAACAAAAAACAAAAAACAAAAATAGAAATAAAGATATAGAGCCTAAATCTAGTATAACCCTAACTCCGATTCAATCTTGTTCTCTCTCACGATCACCCATTCGGCAGCGGCATCCTGGTGGGCGGCGGCTGTTTCCTCTCTCCCGAGCATCCACCTCAACGGCGGCGGCCATAGATTATTATCCATCTAGCAGCAGCCCCTTTGAGACTCTGCGTAAATCTCTCTCTTTCTAAAAGCTGACAGTTTGTGGACATCATGGCTAGAGTTTTGGTTCAATCGACAAATATTCCTGGTTTGGTCAGTGGAAGAAGTAATCCCCCATCAAGAGGATCAGGAAACGTAAAACGGGCTGTTAAAATGATGTCTTGTGTACAGGCGCCTGTTTTGAGGATAAGAAGCTTCTCTGGACTTAGAGGGTTTAATTCTTTGGATAACATGTTGAGAACTGGACAAGATTTTCATTCGAAGATGGCCATCACGATCTCTTCTAGGCGAGGAAGGGCAAGCAGGTGTGTTCCAAGAGCCATGTTTGAGCGATTCACTGAAAAGGCAATTAAAGTAATTATGCTTGCCCAGGAGGAAGCGAGGCGGCTTGGTCATAATTTTGTTGGCACAGAGCAAATCCTTTTGGGTCTTATTGCCGAAGGCACTGGTATTGCTGCTAAGGTTCTTAAATCTATGGGAATTAATCTTAAAGATGCACGTTTGGAGGTGGAGAAGATAATTGGTCGGGGTAGCGGTTTTGTTGCTGTTGAAATTCCATTCACTCCTCGTGCAAAGCGTGTTTTGGAACTTTCTCTTGAGGAAGCTCGACAACTTGGTAATATTTCTCTCCCCTTCTCCTCCTGGAAAAAGAAAAAGATTTCTCCCTGAATCTACCAGTAGGAATTTTCTTAATAGTCTTGTTTCTTCATATAACACGAGTTTCACCCCCTACGGCAGCCTTGTGGTAATTAAGGACTTGAAACTTTGGTGGGGGTTTAACTCAAGGTGTTCTGTGTCCAAAACATGAAAAAATTTTTATTTTTTTTTCCTCCGAAGAAGTTGTCTCCGAGAGCTGGTGTCGAAGCACTAATAATCTTTCCATGAAGTAGTAGGATGTGGCTTGATACCAATGGATATCATTTGAAGCATGATATTGATATTATACTTGGTTAGCATTTTCATAGTAGTATTTAGTTTCTTTTTTCAACTTGAAAAATTTACACATTTCACTATTTTTTCCCGCAAAATATATGTTTTATAGTGTCCCTAAAGTTTGGGTATTTTTTCTAATTTAGTTCCTGTTGTAAAAAAAATGTCAATTTAGTTCCTTGTGTTTTATCATTTTTCACTTATACCATTTCTATTGTTAGATGTTAAAATTGGCTGATAATTTTTTTAGCAAGTTTGCAGAAATTTATAGGAGAAATTAGGCCAGCTAAGAGGTGAAAAATCGAAATTTAACTTCTTAGAAATTTGAAGGGGCTTGTCTCGGTGTTTGTATTTATGTGTGTCTATAGCTATATAGGTCCGTGTTCCATTAGTTGGACCCTGTCTTTTATGCATAGCTTGTGTGTGCTGTATGTTGTTGGACTTCTTAACATTGTATTGACTACTAAACTTGCATGAATCTTTCAGGCCACAATTATATTGGGTCAGAGCACTTGCTTCTGGGTCTACTTCGTGAAGGTGAGGGTGTCGCAGCTCGTGTTCTTGAAAATTTAGGTGCTGATCCCACCAACATTCGGACTCAGGCAAGAATTTCGTCATGACACTATATATTTAGTTTATTTGAGGCAAACATTTTAACTTTAGCTTAACAATTTATAAATTGAGTGAACAGGTTATTCGAATGGTGGGTGAGAGCACAGAGGCTGTTGGTGCTGGTGTTGGAGGAGGGACCAGTGGGAACAAGATGCCAACCCTGGAAGAGTATGGGACAAACTTAACCAAGCTGGCAGAAGAGGTGCTTTGGAAATATATTTTCTGTGATGCCTGACAAGGAGTTGTTTTTTCTGTGGAAACACAGGTTCTAATATCAGTTTCTTGTCTGCAGGGTAAACTGGATCCTGTTGTTGGTAGGCAGCAGCAAATAGAACGTGTCACCCAAATTCTGGGTCGGCGAACAAAAAATAATCCTTGCCTCGTTGGTGAACCTGGTGTTGGGAAAACTGCTATTGCTGAAGGTCTGGCCCAAAGGATTGCTAATGGGGATGTTCCTGAAACGATAGAAGGGAAGAAGGTTAGAATTTGTTTTTACCGTAACTAGCCCCTTTCTTAGAATTCAAGAAAATACCTCCTTATTATGTGTTGAACAATCAATTGTTGGTGTCCTTGATGTCCAGCCATGTTTTCTTCTCTTGGATATTTGGAAAGGAAGGAACTTTAGGATGTTAGATAACAGGGCTATAGAATGGGTGTGGCATTGGTGTATTCTTGCATTTTCTCGCATGGTGTACTCTTTAATATATAACTGGGAAAAGTGCAAATCATGCCTATGAACTTTAATTGTATAGCTTCGCTCCCTTATATGATTGATTTTACTTTGAATTTTTTTATGTTTGTGGTGTCGGTAACATTTGTTAGGGGATGGTACAATGTTAGAATTACTGTAACGACCCTACTTATCCTACTAAACTTCCTAGGGACGTTACTACATGCATGCTAATAAAAATGTAGAAATCTCGATTTAGAAACACAAAAAAAACTTTAAAACATTTATCTAAAACCATTAAAAATCCTTTAAATTCGGGATCCCTTGTAAAAACTAAAAACATGAAGATAACCAAAATATTAAAAATCATAAAAATTCTATGAAATTCGACAACTAACAGTTATGAATAAATAAATAATAATAACTTGCTAGCTAAAAAAAAATATGCGGAATGAAACTGCTGAACGTCACCCATGGCCCCTGCAGCAACTGCCCTGTCATTCGCCTAGGATGCCCTTTCCTTTACCTGAAAAGAAAAACGTTTTGAAAAGGGTGAGTATTTTTCAATACCCAGTAAGTGACCTTACTACCAGGTCAGGATATGCATACACACACATAATGAGTTTTCGAAAACCTTTTTCTTTTCTTTCTTTCCTTTGGTGGGACCTAACTTCCTTTCATAGTGTAAGCATTTACTTAAAAATTCCCTTCGGCTTTTAATGTGGATAATTACCCAACCTAACCTTACCTTTCACATAGCCTCATAAATTCCTTTTCATATAGCCCTAAGGCTCCTTTTCATATAACCTTTTCAGGTTCCTTTTCATATAGATGTACATCAATAGTGTTAGGGGGTAATTACCACAGCCTTCGAAATAAATTTTAATATGAAAACATAGTGTATGCGTGAGGTCCCAAAGCATTTTAACTTTTAAATTTCATGATGCAACATGCAACAGAGTTCTCATATCATCATACATCATGAATCATACATGTAAAAATCTATTTTCACACAAACAAGACAATTACCAATTCATCAAACATCATGAATAACACATTGATAAAACTTTTATCTTGAAGGTGAAATTTCTTTTCAGTTAAGTTCCTGATTTGCATTTAAGCATACTGGCATAAAATCCCTTACCTTGGCTAAGCTCAAGAAAGGATCCTCAACTCCTATTCCAGAAATCCCTTGGTACCTGTAATCAATTTCAAGGATCAAGCTTAACATTCATAGCCTTTAAACTCCGATTCTAGACTTATTCCAAGAAACCCATAGCTAGTAGGAACTCGTACTCATAATCACTCATGTGTTTCAAGGCTCATACTTAAAATTCACTTAAAATCTAATCTATCTAAGGTCCAAACTTGGAAAAAAAGAATTTGGATTTTACCTTCGTTCCTCTCCAAAACAGAATCGAGCTTTGCCGATCAATCCTATGGTTTGATTCGATTTGTTAAACCAACCTCCACCTACAATGGGTATTTCAAAAATAAATCCCAAAATTAATGGGTAAATCTCCAAACTATGCCCAAAATCAGAATTCTATTGTGAAATCCATGAGTATACAACACGAGTTAGCTTACCCACGCGAAAACGGAGTCAACCCACGGCTGTACAGTACCGGAACTCGCCGGAAAATAGCCCAAAACAGAGCAATTCGTTGGGTACCCAGATTTGCAGCACGGCGGCGCGCGAGCAGAGCAGCGGCGGCTCGCGGATCGGTCGACGGCTCGACGGCGTTCGTTCGTGGGTCAACAGCGGCGTGCGACGGCAGGCGGTCTGGCTGTGGTTCGAATCTGAGCGGCGGTCGTAGCGGAGGTCCGATGCTCGCGATTCGAGCGGTTGCGCGGCGGTTCGGCCGTCTGCGCGGCGGCGGTTCGGTCTGACGTTACGGCGGCGGCGGGATCTACAGCGGCGGCGGTGACGTGGTGTGGGGAAGAGCTGCTGCAAAAAAAATCCTTCCTTGCCTTGCTTCAATGGTGGTTTTCGAAAATCAAAGGGAAAGGAGAAGAGATTTGAAGAAGATGGTGGCTTGGAGGCTTGGCTTCAAGGCTTGAGTCTGACCTAGGGCTGCGTGCCTTTTAAAATAATAGAGAGGGGAATTAGTGGGCTTGGCTCCTCTTGGCTTGGGCTTGGCTAAAAGTCCTCTAATCTACAAGAATGCCCCCAATCTAATTAAAATCCTATTTTCCCTCAATTCTTCCCAAATTACCCTCAATTCTCACATCTCCATCATTCAAGACTTCAAACTTAAAATCCAATGTACAAATTGAACATAAATTGGCTTACACTTAAATTAAATAAAAAATAAAGCCTTAATTAGTACCTGAAAGTTTCCGGTTGTTACAATTACCCACTACAAGCCTCAAGAGTTAGTAATCAAAAAATATATTTTTAGGACACTAACATGATTGTAACGTACTGTAGAGATCCTTTGGTGGTCTTTAAACACTAAACATATTTTAGATTATGATAAATTGTATAACTTTTTCATGATCTCCGTTGTCCTTTTGTAGGGTTGGGACATCTAGCCCCTCTTTTTGTAGCTTTTCATTTGCCTATTTACTGATTTTGAATCTACTGTTAGAAGTCCTGATGTGATTGTTGGAAATATTTTATTTACAATATTACTATTTAGTCTATTCAGCCTTTTTAGCTAATATATATCAGATTTTATTTTCTTGATGGTAACTTTTTTGACCAAATATCTAAATTCTAAACCTGTGATTGTAACATTTCTAGTATGATATATATATTATTTTCACAATATTATATTTTTTTAATGCAACTTCCAAGAAGCCACACGCTGAAATATATCTTGCATCCTTTATAGAAAAGGTGATACTACATTTATGTAACTGTGTAAGTATTGTGTAATCACGTATCCATTCAAACCATAATTATAATTAAGCAGTATGCTGCACTTTGTTAAGGTGACAAGTACGAGAAACTCCGTAGGCCATTTATATGGCCTAACTTAAATTAAAATAGCCTTTAGTTCGGCAAGTCAGCAAGCTCTGGCAATTGTTCTCTTGAGACAAATCAAGTAATTATTTTGTTTGTCAAACCCTTTCTGAACATTTGTTTGAAGTTTGATGTAGTAGCTGTTTTTCTCCATTGTGTTTGGAAAGCATTTTTTATTGAACTGTAATTATTTAAAACTTTATGTTGTGCAGGTTATAACCTTGGATATGGGCCTTCTTGTAGCTGGCACAAAATATCGTGGAGAGTTTGAGGAAAGATTAAAGAAATTGATGGAGGAAGTAAAACAAAGTGATGAGATTATCCTTTTTATTGATGAGGTGCACACATTAATTGGAGCAGGGGCTGCAGAAGGAGCTATTGACGCAGCAAACATATTAAAACCTGCCCTTGCAAGGGGTGAACTGCAGGTAATCTTGGAACCATATAATTCAAAAAAAAAAAAAAAGAAGGCCAAAATAACTTAGAGGCTGTGGTAGAGGAAACCCCCACCAAGGAAAGCTATAGCATGCCGACCTTCCACTCTAGGTTAATAAAAGAATAAACTGTATAGTTACCAAATTTTTTTTGTGATAAGAGACCGTATATTCCCAACAAAAGAAGGCCAAAACAACTTAGGCTGGTGTAGAGAAAACTCCATAAAAGAAAGCTATTGCATGAAGGCCTTCCACTCTAGGTTAATAAAAAAAATTGTGGTTACTGAACAATTTTTGTGAAGGACGCTCCAATGAGGTTATCTAATGAACAAGATCACAGAAACAATATATGAATTTCTCTTTCTCGTGAAAATTTTGTGGTTTCTTTACGACCATATGAGCCACAAAAAAGCTCTAATGGCGCACTTTTAAAGATCTCTAGCTTTTCCTTTCAACCAAAGAGCTTTAAATGACATGACCTTACTTGAACAAGATCTATTCTATAGGTTGTACAACTGTGTCCTTGAGTTCTAAATAGCTTTAAATGACTAATCTTCAATGTAATTGGGGAAGCAGAAGTAGACATCAACAGATATTGACTTTTTCCCTCAGGAAGCAGAAACAGCAACCCAAAGGGGAAAGAACCCATATAAGAGTTTTATTTGGGAGTCTAACTTGAGTAATTAAGCTTCGGTTGGCGAGGGATCACCAAAAAAAAAGCTTGTCCTACTTTAGCACTCAACTATTGCAAAGTAGGTGCACAAGGACGAGCTTCAGTTTTGGAGGGAGTAGTTGGGAGCTTCAAGTCTAAGAATTGGAGCTATCAAGGGTCCATGTCCCCGTATCTTTGTTAGAACCAAAACTAACCACCTTGATCTTGTCTGTATTTTTATCAACCAAGTTGTATTTTTGGGAAGCTAGATTTTTGTTGAATGTAGAGATATCCGTCATGACAAAAAGTGTCAAAAAGTGTCAAAAAGTGACAATAGTTGCAAAAGATAGGATAACAAATGCTGAGTTTTTAACAATACAAGATGGTAGTTTTCAATCATTGTAATCCTTAAAATGTTTCTTGTGAATTTAGACGTCTCAATTCTTTACTCTTAGTGTTACCTAATTATCTGGTTCTCTACTTTTACAGTGCATTGGAGCTACAACATTGGATGAATACAGAAAACACATTGAGAAAGACCCAGCCTTAGAAAGGCGATTTCAGCCGGTCAGAGTGCCGGAACCATCTGTGGATGAAACCATACAGATTTTGAAAGGCCTTAGAGAGCGCTATGAAATTCACCACAAACTTCGTTACACAGATGAAGCATTAGAAGCTGCTGCGCAGCTGTCATACCAGTACATCAGGTATGTTATCATTGTCTTGCAAGAAAATATTTAGCTAATTGAAGAAAGAAAAGCTCTGTGATGTTGTTTAACATTCACTTGCTCTACCTCCTAATTATTGACTGTTTTGGTTGGATAAAGATTTGATAACATTGTAGTCCATGTATTTGAGTAGATTAGGTAAGCATGATAATGTGTTCGAAGTTATTGCCTTGACATATCTATGCATTATGATAATATTGACTTGTGTAGTTGATAGATTGCCTTGGGATGTCTATGCTCCGATATAATTAGTTAAGATTGTAGTTGCTTTTCCTAATCAGTTTGTGGAAGGTGTGTTTTGATGGATAACTATAAAATTTCAGTGATCGATTCTTGCCTGATAAGGCAATCGACTTGATTGATGAAGCAGGTTCCCGTGTTCGCCTTCGTCATGCTCAGGTATGTTCTCATCATCCTTAATCCAATCCTCTCGTTTTCCTACACAATTTTGCTACATTTTTAATGTTATTTTCAGCTACCTGAGGAAGCTAGGGAGCTTGAGAAAGAGCTCAGGCAGATCACAAAGGAGAAGAATGAGGCTGTTCGAAGTCAAGACTTTGAGAAGGTAATTTTGTTCTCTAATTTTTCGCCCCTGTTATTTGCATCATTTTACGGTTTAGTTTCCTGGAACTGCATGTTGGTGTTTTCTTCTGGGTTTTTCAATGAATGATCAAGTGGGAGCAATATCTAAATTCTTAATCTTGCTATGCCATTTTAATAGTTGATACAGCTGTATTGAATGAAATTTAAGTGAACTTTTACTTTACAGGCTGGAGAATTGCGTGATAGAGAAATGGAACTGAAGACTAAGATCTCTGCTCTAATAGATAAGGGCAAGGAGATGAGCAAGGCAGAAAGCGAGGCAGGAGACGTAGGCCCTGTTGTGACTGAAGTTGATATTCAGCATATTGTCTCCGCCTGGACTGGCATTCCTGTCGAGAAAGTATCGACAGATGAATCTGACCGCCTCCTTAAAATGGAAGAGACCCTCCATAAGAGGGTCATTGGTCAAGATGAAGCAGTTAAAGCGATCAGCCGTGCCATACGCCGAGCTCGTGTTGGACTCAAGAATCCCAATCGTCCAATTGCAAGCTTTATATTTTCTGGTCCAACTGGTGTTGGTAAATCTGAGTTAGCAAAGACATTGGCCGCTTACTATTTTGGCTCCGAAGAAGCAATGATTCGTCTTGACATGAGTGAATTTATGGAAAGACATACTGTCTCCAAGCTCATTGGTTCGCCCCCTGGTTATGTTGGTTACACAGAGGGCGGTCAATTAACAGAGGCCGTTCGCCGTCGTCCTTACACAGTGGTGCTCTTTGATGAGATTGAAAAGGCTCATCCTGACGTGTTCAACATGATGCTTCAAATTCTAGAGGATGGAAGGTTGACAGACAGCAAGGGCAGAACAGTAGACTTCAAGAACACACTTCTGATAATGACATCAAATGTGGGAAGCAGTGTAATAGAGAAGGGAGGCCGCAGAATAGGGTTCGACCTCGATTACGACGAGAAGGACAGTAGTTATAACCGCATCAAGAGCTTGGTGACAGAGGAACTGAAACAATACTTCAGGCCAGAGTTTTTGAACAGGTTGGATGAGATGATCGTGTTCCGTCAGCTCACAAAATTGGAGGTGAAGGAGATTGCAGACATAATGCTGAAGGAGGTATTCGAAAGATTAAAAGCAAAAGAAATTGAACTCCAAGTGACAGAGAGATTTAGAGATAGGGTGGTCGAGGAAGGATACAACCCGAGCTACGGTGCGAGACCATTGAGAAGGGCAATCATGAGACTTTTGGAGGACAGCATGGCCGAGAAGATGCTGGCACGGGAGATCAAAGAAGGCGACTCAGTAATTGTGGATGTCGATTCGGATGGAAACGTGACCGTGCTCAACGGCAGCAATGGAGCTGCTCCTGAGTCTTTGGCGGATGCTATCCCTGTGTAGCGTGTAAAGGTATGCCCATTTTATTTGATAGAGATAATAATAATAACAATCATAGTATTTACCAGTTACGAAATGAAATGTATTTCCATCGTATTTAATGGTTTGTACATGTATAGTCTATTTCTAACTGGATGGATGAGCCAGCTGGTGTAGTGGATCTGGAAATGTTTAGTTGATTTATTACTTCTCTTAAATTGATTTATTACTTCTCCTTTCATGTTGTATTTGATAAATGATTGGCTGTTTTCACTGCGAGGATTGGCATGACTTTGCAGACTTTGTTCTTAGAATAAAATAGTAATGCCTTAGAGATCATCCAGATTGCATTTGTAACTTACTTTCTGAGCATTATTCAATAGCATATGTGGGACCTTTTCACCTTTTTTTTTTTCAACATAAGAAGTTTCTGTTTGTTTGATAATCATTTGGTTTTTAGTTTTTTTGTTTTTGAAAATTAAGCTTATAAATATTACTTCTACCTATAGATTTTCTTGCTTTGTTACCTACTTTTTACATATATTTTCAAAAATCAAGTCAAGTTTTGAGAACTAAAAAAAGTAGGCTCCATTTGATAACTATTTGATTTTTGAAAATTGTGTTTGTTTTCTCATCATTTTTCTAAAATAGATTTTTATCACGTCTCGACTTTTTACATATGTTTTCAAAAATCAAGTCAAATTTTGAGCTGTTTGGAGCACTGAGTGAGTTATAATAGTTTGTGGGTTATAATAGTCTATGGGTTATAATAGTCTGTGAAATAATATAATATTGTTTAAAATGCAAAGTTGTTTAGTCTGGGGTTATAATAGTCTGTGTTTGGAGTGCAAGAGTACTCCACAGATTATTATAACACAGGTTGTTATAACCCTTGCCCCAAACAGCCCCTAAAAGTTTCGTTTGATAATCATTTAGTTTTTAGTTTTTTATTTTTAAAAATTGTGCTTATTTTCTCATCATTTCTCTATCATGAATTTCATATTTCTTAAGTAAACATTTGAATTCTTAGCTAAATTTCAAAAACAAAAATAAGTTTTTGAAAACTACTTTTTTAAGTTTTCAAAACTTGACTTGATTATTGAAAAGATATGTAAAAAGTAGATAGCATCATAAGGAAACTAATAGGTGGAAGTAGTATTTATGAGTTTAATTTTTAAAAATAAAAAACTAAAAACCAAATAGTTATCAAGCGGGATTGTGATTCTAAAAAAGTTGTTTTTGTTTTTGGAATTTGATTAAGAATACAAATGTTTTCTTTAGAAAGATGAAATTCATTGTAGAGAAATGATGATAGAAAAAATAAGCACAATTTTGAAAAATCAAATGGTTATCAAACAAAACATTCACTTTCTAGATTTTGTCCCATGTGTGTCTTCACTATCACTTATCTGTTTAAGTATACAACAAGTTATTTATTATTATTATTTTTTTGAAAATAATATACAACAAATTATTTTGCTCTTATCCATGTAGAATTTGAATGATGTGCATTATGAAAATTGAAAAGTACGTCTAATGTAAACCAGCGTTAGGCAAGGCAAGCTTAATGGTAGACAGAGCTCATATGACATTTATGCCAAAAATTGAAGAATATTCAAAACTTTAAAATACCTTGAACATGGCCAACAGAATCTCAATCTCTGATGTGTTTTTGTCTATTTTGTCTCCTATTTCGTTTTTAAACGATATACTAAGGGCACATTTTGAATACCTTTGAGTTTAAACACTTTTGAAAAATATATTTTTAATAAAAATATTATTATATATTTTATTTTTTTCAATAGTATTTTAAATAACAAATTTGTTTCGCTGCAATATATTTAAAAGTGATTATATTAATTATAAATTAATCACTTTAAAGTTATTTTTGGATAATCATCCATCTTTCAAGTGTTTATTTAAAAAAAGATTTTTAAGTTAATCTAATTTTTCTAAAGCACATTTTATTTATTAAGGTTTTTTTTTTTTTATTTTTAAAACCACTTTTGATCACATAAAATCACTTAATAGGTTATATTACACACTTTAAATTATTAATTTTTTTAAGGTGCTTATAGAAAAATTGATTTCGTTCCAATTTTTTTTTTCACGAGTTATTCCAAACACACTATAAATATCTTATTTTTGATGAACCATTTTAAATTTGAAAAGAGATCATAGTTTTGATTTTGTTATGCTATTTTTTGAATGTAGACTTTAATTTTCAAATTTATTATCCATACGCTTCTAGGATGTGTTTGGTTAGTGATCTAAAAACAGAAATGTGAAAACAAAATATTCAATGAAAATAGAGTTAGTTTTTGTATTTTCAGATGGTTTTGATAGTAGATAAAGAAATTGGATCTCAATTTAACAAGTGGTTCAAAGTGTGTTTGGTAATATATTCAAAAACAATAAACGAAAGGCCCCATTTGATAGCCATTTGGTTTTTGAAATTTATGCTGGTTTTTCTACAATTTCTTTCACATGGTTTCCACATTTCTTAAAGATATATTTGAATTCATAGTCAAATTCCAAAGACAAAAACAAGTTTTTAAAAGCTATTATTTTTTTAGTTTTCAAAACTTAACTTGGTTTTTGAAAACATGGGTAGAAAGTAGATAACAAAACAAAGAATCTCATATGTAAAAGTAGTGTTTATAAACTTAATTTTCAAAAGCCAAAAATAAAAAACCAAATAGTTATCAAACGAGACTTGAATTTTTAGTTTAGTAACAATTATTATTAGTTAAATTATTAGCATATTTTACATTATAAATTTGGTTATACATATTTTAGTTTTAAAAAAATAAAATATGTTTATAACATGAAATAATATGCTTATTATAGTTTTTTCTCTTAAAAAGTTAGGTATTCTCATAGGTAAAAGTAGTGTTTATAGGCTTTGTTGGTTTCCTATGTGATGATTTTGGGCAAGGAACTAGCTCCTTTTATACTTGGTGTTGATAAAAAAGGAAGCCCCTTCTTGACCTTCATTTGGATCCTCATTGAGTGTATGAGTTCTTTTTGAGAGTGTGTGCTTAGAAGTCGCATAATCAAGGGTGTTCAAGGCCACCATCCAAAGAAGTTCGTATCCTTTTGACATCAGAGTTAGGCTCTATGGTAGGACATACGTCTTCTTTGTGGTATTTTAGTGTTCTTCCCATAAATCTTAAAAAAAAAACGTACAATTTTTTTTCTCCAATTTTTAGCCATTTTCATACCACGACTTCCTAGCTTGATAACTTTTTTCATAGTTTTCTTCTTCGTTCATTTTCGATAGTTTGTTGTACTAAAAAAAAAAGAGAAAATAATTCAAGAGAAAAGAGGAAAAAGAAAACAAAAGAAAAGATAAAAGAGAAGGGATAAAAGTTGCGAGAAAGTGTTTGTTGTGTCCTTGGATTTCTGAGCAATTTCTTCAAATTTTCCTTAAGAAATATTATGCAAATCAAGGCCAGGAGAAATAGGAAGGCATAGGAATGCAAAAAACACTTGAGTTCATCAACAAAAAAACGTTTCCTTAATTTGGCATTGATTTTTACCTATGTCATCTCTTCCTTAGCTCACACCATCACCTCAAACACAATCGAGCCGTTGGAAATTTTTAAAATACACTTTTGGTCCATGAGATTTGAACTTAGGGCATGTTTACTTCCACGTAATGAAAATGAGCTTCAATTGAAATGGAAATCAATCGCAATGGGAATGAGATTCATCTGATTGTGCTTACTTGGAGTTGGCTGGAATTGTAATCAAAATCTCATTGGTGTTATTTACTTACATCTAGAATTGGAATGAAATATGTATGATTATCAAAATGCCATTTTATATATCTAATTAATTAAAATGTAGTAACTAAAGAATATGCTACAAGAATTAAAATGATTAAAATGCCCTTTTTCATCTTTATTTACTTATTCAAATTTTTATTATTATTTACTTATTTAAATTGTTATACTTGAAAAAAAAAATTAATACCTAAATTAAAATATAAAAAAATGTAGAATTTTAAAAAATAAAATAGTAATTATCTTAAATTTCACTCATCTAATTCAAATTTCAATTGGGGAAAACACATAATCTTGATATAAATACTTTTAAAAGAAAAAAAATCACAATTTTCAAAACAAAATCTAAAGTTATTTGATTTAATAAGATAATATTATTTAATTTATTTTAAAATGATATTTTTGTAACATACTAAACCAAAAATCAGGAGAAAAAAACGATTCATCTCGATCTTGTTCACGCAAATGTGGCCAAAAAAAAAAAGAGAAAAAAATCACACGTAAAAACAAAAAACGCAAACTCGATCATTGTTCTCATTCTTGCAAATATGATCTAACCAAAAATCATGGATAAAAGAAAAAAAATGCTAACTAGATATGGATTTCGATCTAGATATTCGATATGGATATCAATCTCTAGTTCTTGTTCTCACAAATATGGCCAAAAATCACATATAATCGATCTCGATATCGATCTTTAATATGGCCAAAAATCACAGGCAAAAACGCTAACTCTCGAGAATCAACTTCCAGTTCCAAATCCTTTCTTTCATGGTGCATTTCATTCTACTTTGTTTCGATTTATGAAAATGGTCACGATTTATGAAAAAGGTCAGTAAATCTTTAGTGTGAGATCAGAAATTTACGGTGCTACAAATATGGATTTTTTCCATGGCCAAAATGATGGTTGAAAGTGTCATTATTATTGCGCCATATAAACAAAACAAATGAAAAATAGGAGATTGAAGGGAATTATAGAAAAGAAATTTTAATAAAACCATAAAAATAATTATGAGTTTTAATGTTTTTTTATTAACTTGAAGAAATTCCAAAAAAAAGGAAGGAGAAGAAAGAAAGAAAAAATAATTGTGAAGGAGGTTAAATGAGAGAGAAAGGACAAATGGTGAAAAGTAAGCCAAAAAGATGGTGTGGGTCCTATGTAATAATCAATGGGAATAAGATTAAGTACCCTTTTGAGTGTAATGGAATTACGGGATAGATTATAGATTTGGAAGTGGGGTCACAGTTGATTTCCATTACAAAGTGATAAACAGAATCAATCGTAATGGAGTGGGTCTCACAATTTTGAATTCTCATTGATTGATTATGATTTCAAAAATGTAAGCATGCCATTGTTTCTATTTAGTTCCTGAATTTTTAAAACTAACACTTTTGGTCCTTGATATTTAAATTTTGTTTCTATTTGGTCATTTAATATTTTAAAGTGACATATTGAGTTCTTAAAGTTTGAATTTGATTTCTAATTAGTCCATGAAATTTAAACATGTTTTCTAAATGGTCTTTAGTATAGTTGACGTTAATTGACCTATAATGAAATAATGATGTGGTAGTTAACATATGTTAACTAGACTTTGATGGTATATATTTTTTAAATGAGTTGAAATTTTTTAATATATATTTTATTTTTTATACTCAATGACCAATTAGAAATCAATTTCAAACTTTTGGCACTAATTAAAAATCAAATTCAAACTTTGATGATCAAACATGTCACTTTTGAAATCTTAAAACCAAATGGGAACTAAATTCAAATCTCAAGGACCAAAAGTGTTATGTTTGGAAATATGAGGGACCCAATAGGAACTAACTTCAAATCTTAAGGACCTCGTTTTTTACCCAAGAATTAAATTGCAACCTACCCAAATTTGGGAAAAAGGTACAACCCTCAAATGGGGTATTCTATTTGGTGTAGTGTAGCCCTCGTAGGTAAACTTTGGTGAGTTTTCTTTTATTTGGCATTGACTTGAGGCTATTTAGAGTTGATTTGAGTTTTCTTCATCCTTTCGAACTTTCATGCTCTTTTGGTGTTGCTTAAGGTTTGATTCGTCACAAGCAAACTTAATTGCTTTCTTTTCTAAACAGGTAGTGGTCATCTGTGAATTGCATTCTCCTTGCCCTTTTTGCCTACCTTGTGAGAACCATTTTTGCCTTCATTTAAGTGACCCGAGTGAGGAAGTGAGTGAGATTTTACTCTAACCTATTTGCTTGTAGATTGTGTTTTCTCGTTTGCTCTTTGTAGGATGTCTCAACAAGGCCTAAGGGAAGTTGATTTGGATGGAAGTACAAGTGTAATTGGAGAAATATGAGGCCCTCAATGACACCAAGGAGGAATTGAACACAATTTGGAAGCCATCACTCATGCCCTAAACCAAATGGAAGCAAGACTTCAAGCTACAGAAAGAGGACATGTCCAAAATGCACAACAAAATCCATTTTCCAAAGGAGAGAAGTTGTGAAAGGGAAGCTTGGTGATGGAGATCAAATTGACATTGAAGAGAATCCATTCTAGGAGGAGCTTGATCATCCTCCTAGAAGAGAAAGACTATTTAACCAAAGAAGAAGAGGTAGGAATCCTCATCACCCACCATGAAGAGCTCTTAGGGACTATTTTGAAGAAGGGTACATGCCCTTAGAAGAGCTCCATATACAAGACAACCTCCACCATGTCCTAGAAGGTCCTATGACCAAGACCTTGAAGATGACTAAGATCACCAACCAAGAAGAGCCCAAAGAGTAGAGTATGTTGAAGATGGGTTCCAACTTCCAAGAACAACTTATAGATAAGAGAGATAGATAGGGGCTTGGTATCAAACATACGTTTTCCAAGTTTTATAGAATATTGGATACGAAGGAGAGCTAGCTTCTAGCTAAATGATTAATAAGGAAACATTAAGAATATAATAAATTTAGACAAGTTTGTGATTGCGTGCATCACTATTTATGAACAAGGAAGAAGACACACAATCTCTATCGCACTTGTCAATCCAACTTTCACCTTTTTTTTTTCTTTCTAATTAGCCGACCGACAACGATGAAGTTGCTTGACTTCAGTGAATTTCAACTGTATGTAGAGTTTTATCAGTCTAAGAATTTCTTAGACAACCTGTTCTATTTTGAGTTTCAAAGGTGACTTAATTTTCTTTAAAGCCTATTAAGCTCGCCTTCAACACGCCACTTGCCTTACCGCACACCATGGTGAGGGCCTTCAATTTCTTCAAGGCACTAAGGCCAAAAAAGTCGCCTTGCCTCTCACAATAGACGAGCGCCTAATTAGCCAACATTGTAGACTTATGTTTTCAAGGTCGTACTCTGAAGTATAGTTGAATCCTTCTCTCATGCCCATCACAAATTCCTGATTTGATTATCAAAGGCATTTTTGACAAATATCACACTAGTGTAAATTCAACACTCTCCATCTATTCTCTTGCAAGTGGGTATTCAATGGTAACATTACCAACATCCACTGTACTTACACTGCAAAACAGGAGTACAGCCAAAGTTCGGGAGCTTATGGCACCCACCCTTTCAACATTCTCTCGCAACTATATTCCCACCTAAAAGCCCTTTCTTAAATCTCTTCATGCATGTGCAAACGGAGGCCTATCGTAATCGATATATGTTTTATTATTATTATCATTAAAACCTCGAAAAGGAAAAATAACTTCAACTATGGAGATTTCAAATAAGATAAGTCTCTCAAAATTCTGTTTCAAATATATAAATAATCATAAAGTAAAAAAATTACTCAAGGGAATAAATAGCCAATTAAATAGGGCTAGATGTCATATATTAAACAGAGGCATTATACTATCTTATACCATCTCAAAAAAAAAAAAAAGAAGAGACATTATACCTATCTGATGTGAAGACAATATATTTACAAGCTCTGGTGAACACTTCTAGAAGGATTTAAAGTTTCCTCCACATGTTGATTATACCATCTACAATTGACTTAATACGTTCTCCCCAGGGTTTTGATTCACTTGTTGGAAGCTGAGCCACATCCATTGTCCTATTGTTAATGTTCTCCCTGAAAAATAGAAGAATTGCACGAACATTCCAGTTATCTCATAAGAAACAGACAGAAAAACGTAAGTAAAAATGGAAAAGAGCATCTGAAGAACCACAAAGTGAAAAATCAATAGGGCCTGATGAATTATTAGCTTAATTGGAGTAACACGATTGGCACATCTCAATGAAGTCAGAGGGAAAATGTGTTTGTGAAGTACCATCTAATCCAATATGAATCAGAGTACTTTTTAGATATTATTGTGGTGTCGTATTCTTGTCTCATGTCCACGTTCATGATTCTTAGGTACTAGTATTAATTATTATTCAAATTATTAGACACTTAAAGGTGAATTGATCATACAAAATACAAAAATTTGCATACTTAAGGCTACAAAAATTAATGTGGTGGGTCTAAAGACCGTAAAATATACTGCTACTAATTATAATTCAAAATAGGTAATCATGTATTGATCGAAGTATAAAGATTTCTTTTTTTTTCCTTGTATAGGGAATGGTATAGTTTAACTGCAAACCTGTCTACTTCAAGAGAACTATCAACTTGTTGCTCTTTACAATTGGGACCTTCATACTTCAGCTCTTCAGATGAAGATCTACTTTCAAGGTGAACATCAGAAACTACATCTCGTTCATTTTTGAGAACATGGCTTTCAGTATAAACATGTTCAGAAGTGCCCAAGTCTTTATCATCACCATCTGGTTTCTTATGAGAAGCAGAAATTACTTCTTCGGAGTCCTCCAAAAGACTGCTTCTCAGTGGAAGGACAGAATGGCTAACCTGTGTGCAATTACAAAAATCAATTAACTGAAGGATATAACACAGGTCTTCAACCAGAGTCAACATTTATGATCTATAAGTCCCTTTAAAATTATTTTCATATGGTTGTGTGAGATAGAAAACAGTTTGTATCATTTCCAAAATAATTTTGGACTAAAGTAAAAATCAAAACTGCGATACTTAATTCACAAACAAAAATATATTTAAAATAGTTTGACTCAGTAACTCCCTCATTTCATCGCTACTTCCTACAAACATATAAATATTCCTTTTTTTCTTTTTGTAATTTCGTGCTTTCAATGAAATTAGTTTCATACTCCAATTATTTCTTTTTACAGACTAACATGTTCAATGATAACCTTATTTTCCATTTTTTAAAATACATCACTTAGGTGAAAAAACAATGATAGACAAGCAATGGAATTTCAACATGCAAATGACGAGATGGCATCTAGATGCCCCATTGCAAATTTTTTGATACATGCTGTGACACCATTAACGAAGTGAATCAACTAATAAGGTCCCATACTAGATCATGATCAACCTAGCCTTACAACTTTCTCAAGAGAACCTTGTAAATTCCATCTCCAAATTCAGTACAAATACTTGTTATGACAAAGATAAAACTTACAAGAGTTGCAAGCTCAACATCATCATCAGCAGACAAGATCTTCTCAGCACAAGAGGACTTTTGCCGATCAGATGCTGCTTCCAAATGTATGCCACCAACATTAGGGTTCTCTGCATCATGAATAATCATCCAATGGGAATAGTTCTTGTCGTTGAACTCAAAATATTAAAAGATAAAGGTGGCCTTAAGCATTTTTTTTTAAGAGAGGAGAAAATCTTGAGAAACTGAGATGTAAACTTCACTAAAATATTAATCAAAGTCATAAAAATGTAAACCATTACTACCATTACTCAACATTATCATTAAATAAAAGTATAAAAAGAATAAATCAAGTCTCAATGATAATTTTCTTAAATAAATATTCAAAAGGTTACTGATAGAATCAGTAAGCCTCCAATTTAAGTTTACATATGAAAGGATGAAGGCACGGAGTGTTACAGAAGGGTAGTGAAGGATATCATATGGGTAGTTTGTCAGGGAAGTGTACAAGTGAAGACGTAAGCATAAAATAGGCATATTTGGAATTAGCCTATTGAGGGAAAGATTCAGACCTCTCAAAGAGTCAAAGAAGTAAGAATTGTACCTTCTTTCCCCAAATTCCCAACTATTATATTATAATACATTATTATCTTATTTTACTATATTAGTTGTCATTTATCAATTCGAATCAGAGCTCTATCCTGTACATGTTAAAGAAGAAGATGAACAAGAGTTTGGAATCACCTAGAAATAAGGTTGGAAGCAGTAGGAGAAGAGGTGCAGAAAATGAAAATTCCAGCAAAAGAGAAAAATATAACTGTATTTTTAGGAGTAGAATTCAGCTGCTAAAAAAGGAGACTGCACGTACATGCACAAAACTTTTAGTGCACAAGGGGGCCGTGAAAGTAAAAAAGGACAAATGGATTGGGAGGAAGGAGGAGAAGCCAAAGAATCCAATAAGGTCAGGGAGAAAGAGGGAAGAGAACTTCTGACTATTCATTCAGGAAGCTAGAATTACCTCCCTTTGATGGCAGTAGTCCTCATGAATGAATTTTTCAAGAGAAGAACATTTTTAGGGTTAACTAATTATCTAAATAGATTAGAATGGAAGTCTTTGTATTGCATATGGTGAGAGAGGTATTGCTATGGCTTAAGTAAGGGGAAAAGTAGGGACCTCTTCTGACTTGGTAAGACTTCAAGCTCACGTTGATTATCCCGTAAGAAGCACGGACACTTTAGTTTGGTTAGCGTGTCCGTGTCGGACACTTGGACACTCCGACACTTGTTGGACACGTATCGGACAATTGTTAGAACAATAGATATGTGTTAGACACTAGTTGTACAAAGTCAATATAGGTCCAATATTTGTTAGACACGTAATGAACATTTGTTAAGTATACTAAATAGGCACATGATAATATAGGACAAAAATAATAAAGTTTGAGAACGAAATACATCAAACTCATTTTTTAAGCATATAAATGCATAAACTTATTGACCTTGAATTTCTTTCTGATATAAAAATGATATATATTTTAGAAAATGTATATTTTAATAAACGTGTCCTAGCCGTGTCCGTGTCCTAGATTTTTAAAAAATGACGTATCGTCGTGTCTGTGTCCGTGTCGTGTCGTATCCATATCCATGCTTCTTAGATTATCCCATGTCTCCTTGGTTTCCTTGCTCCGTTGGAGCTTTTTCTTTCGCTCAATTTAGCTTGAACATAATTTTGATATTTGCCTTCTCCATTTCTTCTTGATTCCAGCAGCAGTTTTTCCACTCCTTCAACTAAGGATGCTAAAGTCTTCTCCATAAGGATTCTTTGTACTTCTTCCATTGTCCTCCAATGAGTAGTTTCTACAGCTTCAAATTAGTTATCCATGTCTCGTATCCGTGTCCTAGATTTTTAAAAAATGACGTGTCGCCGTGTCCGTGTCGTATCCATGTTTCGTATCCGTATCCATACTTCTTAGATTATCCCATGTCTCCTTGGTTTCCTTACTCTGTTGCAGCTTTTTCTTTAGCTCAATTTAGCTTGAACATAATTTTGATATTTGCCTTCTCCATTTCTTCTTGACTCCAGCAGAGCAGTTTTTCCACTCCTTCAACTAAGGATGCTAGAGTCTTCTCCATAAGGATTCTTCGTACTTCTTCTTCCATTGTCCTCCAATGAGTAGTTTCTACAGCTTCAAATTAGTTATCCATCCTCCCCCCACTTAGCATGCCCAAGATAAAGCTCTGATAGGTCTAAATGAACATTTTTCATTAATATGGAAAATATAAAGAGAATAAGGACTTCCAAAGTTCTTTGAGAGGCTTGAACTCCCACTTCAAGAGAACTCTCAAGGACAAAACACTATTGACTAATCTAATATCCTTTACATCCTTCCTAGCCTGCTCAATATCCCCCTCCCTCACCATAATATATTACTACTTTGTCCGTTGCTTATAAAATAGGGCCACACCTGTACATGCTTGTAAACACATCAAGCGCTCCCTTTATTTCCCATATAACTAATTTTACTATGTAGGCTTAGGTAACTTCCTCCACACATATGCAAACTGAAATAGAGGTTTGGAAATCCAATAGCAACAGAGAAAATATTAAGCTATGTCCCAACTAGTCTTTCACCACATTTGCTTATCCTTGAATTTTCTTTTGACAATTGAGTATTATCATGGATTTTGTGGAGGGGATGATTTTATGGATTCAAAGTATGCGGTATGCCCATTTCTTGCTTTTGAAGCACCCTCTCACATCATCCTCTATGGCTAATTATTCATCAAGGAATTCCTAAAGCTCCATGTTCGCCCTAGTCAACTGTGTAGGGACCTCTTGTTTTATGAGAAATTTTTGGCAACAAATTTTGCCCATTTCTTGCTTTTGAAGCACCATCTTACAGCATCCTCTATCGCCGGTTATTTGCCATGGAAGTCCTAAAGTTCCAAGTTTGCCCAAGTCAATTGTGTTGGGACTGCTTGCACAGAAGGGGGTAGGTTGAGACCCTTTGAGTGGATTGTCAGGGAAATCATAAAAGGAAAGCATGGTAAGCATGTAATTAGCCTGTCACATGCTTTCCTTCCCTAATTATCATATTACATTAGAACTCAAGGACACAGTTGTACAACCTATAGAACAGATCCTATTCAAGTAAGGTCATCCTAATTATAAGGTCATCCTAATTATCATATTACAGTACATAACAGTTTTACTATATCAGTAATTTTCAGTATTACATAATTATCACATTCTCAAAAAAATATTATCATAATTATCACAAAGAAGATGACGTATTCTTTACTTTTTGTATTCAATATTTCTTTTAAAACCTTAGTGATAAAAGTAGTAAACCAACTCACGGTGCATTATCATTAAATACATAAGTGAAGTTTAATATTTTTTAAGAATGTTATAAACTAATGAAGGTATAAGTCTCTTATGATCTAAAGAAGGCAAGATACTCAAGGCGAATGAATTTGAGCCTCACTCTTAGGGCACAAAAACCTTTTAAAAACTGAGAATACTTCTAGTAACATTTTCATCTTCAGTTAACCTTCCATTACCTTTGGTTGCCGTTTCTTGGAATGACTTTTTACTTCTACTCTTTAAGGACTTAGAATCATTCTGAAGCTCCTGAAGGATTTTCCTAACAACATAAAAGGAGCCACCTACTTGTTTCTGAGTATGTGATATTGAAGGGAACTGCCCAGCATTTGAAGCCTTGTACCTGCAGAAGGAATAATGAAGTATTGACCGACCGAAATACAAATTACCAAGAAAGTATAAGATGCATTTTAACAAACTTGTTCACCTGCAAACAACAAAAAGAGTAGCAAAATAAAAACAAATCCATTACCAAGAAGCTTGCTACTAAGGATGCATTGAAATTTTATCAAATAATTCCCAAGTGATCAGCGAGCAAAGTAAAATATTGGAATATCGAACATAATGTGATGAGGTTAAAAAGATATGTGATGTCAAAAAGCAAATGGAAATCAATCAACATAAACAAGATAAGCAGGAAAATATTTGATTTTTTTGTTATTTCTCTTAGGTTGCATTCATCAGTCTGAACAATGAATAGCTTTCTGCAACAGAAGAATAATAGGAACAGAAACCAGATTCCTTTTAAGTAATCAGTAGTAATCAATGTAAATACACATTTTTTTTCATGATCATAATAGATGCCCTTATAGAAAGGAATTACTAAAAATCAGAACTTTTCACTCATTAGAAGGAATAATACAGGCTTCCTCCATTTGCCACAGTCGAGAAAAAAGTGAAATTCATCGGCAAATTTCAAATGATGATAAAAACAAGAAAGTACTTGTCTACAAAAGATTCGACCATTGCTCGGCGAGCTTCTATAGGAACACTTTTACGATCCTTCTCGGGATCAGGCATATCTGAAGCAACAGAAACTGCATATGATCTTCCACGCCACAAAGTATTTGAGCTAGGTAGAACATTGTCGACCTCTTTCCTACTGAACACTGGAAAAAACAATGAAGATTAATCAGGCCCTAACTGACAGAGAGATGAAAACCCAATGACTCATTCTCAAATCAAAGCCAGAGATTGTACTAGCTTCAGTCACCAAATGCCAGCATCAGAAGAACTATGAGAAGGAAAAAGAGAGAGGGGGGGGGGGGGGGGGGAGGGAGAGTGTTTATACCCGATTTTAATCCGGAAATAGAGTGCTCGATAGAACAGTTGGAGTAGAATCCTCTTCTACCAAGAAGCTTAATCGTCATTTTCACCATATATTGCCGTCGCTCAGTCCATCGGAATAGAGAGGAAAGTGGAGGAGGGAAGAAAGCCCTCCCCAGGGTTTTAGGGTACAACCACGCTATGAGTTTCAGTTTTGAACGTTTTTGAGCGTTTTCTTTTCACAAACTCACTTTTCAAATGGTCAAAGCAAAAATCCGTTTTGGTAGATTTCAAACTTTCCTCTCATGTCTTAACCTTTTGATTAGACCCTATATCGATTCCATCCTATGATCTCTTAGTCGAGATTCTAATATCTTAACCAATTTTGTTATGTTAAGGTTAGCTTCTATATTAGTTTATACTTTAAAATATTTTAGCTAGATTTATGTTTTAGTTCATAATCTTTAGATATTTTTTCAATTTAGTGTCTATTGTTTAAAAAGTTCAAATTTAACTTCTTATGTTTCAATATTTTTCAATTTAGTTCCTCACGTTGATAGATGTTAAAATTATTTGATAATACGCTTACGTGATATTATATTTATGAGTGAAATTGGACCTAACCACATACCTCAAAACTAAGGAAAAGTCAGAATGGAAGAGACTCGAAGTGGAGGTGGACTTAGGTCAAAACAGACGCAAGGCTGACTAGGCTTCGTGCCCAACTGACCACACCTAGGGCCTAGGGAAAAGATACCTCGAGCCAAAAGCAGAGGGTCGACCTGGCTCATTAGCTAATTCTTAGGCCTTTAGCCTAAGAAGTGGAGACGACATGCAGCCAACCCAACTTGTTAAGTAAATTCTTGGGCCTTTGGCCCAAAAAGCCAGGTCAGCCTGTGTTCGACCCGACCCCTTCACATCTCCTAGCTTAGAGACGATCTCCATGGTCCAATTCAATTCCTTTCAGTCTAATCCAAAAGAAAAAGCTGGAAACCTTAGGTCATTCTCATGTAAATAGATAATTATGACTCTAATGGAGCTAAATCCAAACTGAGTATTCTTAGTCTAAACTAAGTTTGCTACACTTTTTCTCCATCTTTGACTTAAGCATTAGAGCGTATGTCACAAGCACCACACTGGTGTGTAGTTTTTGCTATTTTGCAGGCCACATTTTTCCTCACATCAATAAATTCATTATTAAAGCACGTGCATGTCATTGCCCTTGCCCAAATTTGCACATCAACGATACTAAAGGAATTAGCATAAATTTAGAGGAGGAAAAAAGTTTTAAGAGATGAAAGTTTTCAATTCTTTTCCAAATTTCTAAAAATTAGTAGAGTTTTCTTGTCCGTTAAATTTTGCATGCTAAACTCACCCCCAAATGTTGTTGAACTCAAAAAAAAAATGTAGATTAATTATGGATGCTTTCTCATTAATATGAAGTAAATTTGCTTTTCACAACAGAGCTGCCTCTGCTGTGATCAGTTAGGCCACCCATTGAGCGAGGGTTCTAGGTAAGGGTCTGATAGGACCTATAAAGTCCTATTTAATTACACTTATTTCTTGTTAATTAGAAGGATTTTATGTGTTTTATTATTATTTTTTAGGGATTCAAGCAATTCACATGTTTTGAAGAGTTTGCACCATTTTGGAATTAATTCGGACCAAATTAGAGGTGCTTCAAGCAACTGAATTTCTATACCAAATTTGACCGATCATATCATTTCGAGATGAAAATATATTCAAATTTGGTATCAAATCGAAGCTTATTGAATTATCTTTCCAACGGTATAAGACTCATTGAATTCCAATAAGTATTATGAAAGCTATGGCATTTTGAGTGATTACTGCTCTTGCTGGAAAACTGCTGTACCCGAGAATATTTTGTGCCAACTTCCGTTCCCATTATCTTGCTGCTCACGTTTTTGAAAATATTCAAATTAGATATCATTTTAAAGATCTCGGAATGATCTTTCCAACCATATAAAGATCACGTTGATCCAAGGTTTGGAGAAGAAGTTATGAGCAAAATAATGAAGACTGCGCCATCCAGAAATTTTCCTTATTTGCAACATTCTATGTTTGTTTTAAGAATTTAGGGAAGGATTTTCGAGTTTTAGATGTATTTTCCAGCATTTTACAAGAGAGAACATTATTTACTTTATTTTATTTTATTTTAAATATTATTCCCTAATTGTTTTGGGAAAACATCTTTCTAGAATTTAGGGTTTCTTACTTGTGTAAATTGTCTACTTGAAGGCTATTTAAGTCTTCTTATGGACAGCAAGGGGGATCTTTTTTTGGGCCTCTTGGCCTAGACGTTTTTAGAGAGTTTTTAGACTCCTTTTCTTTTTTTTCTTAGACAATAATGATATCAAATTTTATCACGATGCTCGGCTAAACTTCGCGTTCCCAGTTCAGAGGTCGGTTGTAATCAATTACAATATTGTGAGGTTTGAACCTTAACGTAGTTTTCTTTCAATTGCAAGTATTCTTTGGTTCCCGTGTTAATTTTATAAGCATGTATTTTGATTGAATTGACGCCTTAATCGCTTTACATGTTTTATTGCTAATCATGATCATGATCCGTAATTGTCATGTTGAATGAACCGGTAGCATTAGGATTATCACATGTGTATGTTTTGTGGGTTTCCATATTACATGGCTTGCATGTTTAATTCTAGGAATTAAAGGAGCATCTTAATTAGATTAAAGTTATTTCATCTAATTAGTTGTCTTGGTCCTTCCAAAGCACGTAATGCCTTTATCTAAATAATTTGGAGCGGTTTCGTCAAAAATTGTTTAGGTAATTAGCGTTAACTTGACGTTTGTTAGAGTTAATGACCTTAGGGAAGTTGCTACTTTTTGGGGTTTCCTAATAAGTTGACCAAGTGCTTGCATTGTTAAGTTTAAATATTTTGAATGCCTATGATCAATTTTTGCAATTGAGTAGAACCGTACCTTTGGATTGGATTTTGGTAAGATTTGATCTATCTCTATCTTTATTGTTTATGTTTTATTTTATTTATAAAAATACAAAACACCCATTTTTAATTGTTTTCTCCTTTGCAAATTTAACTTGAGAAATTAATATTCGGTTCCCTGAGATCGACCCGATCCACTCAATGCTACAAGTAGCTTAGGATCGATTTATAAATTTTAATTTGACGAGCCCTCGACAAGCTCACATCAGGGTCCCTGCAGTAGATGTGCAAAAACTAGTGCCTTTGGGTGATTAAATCATTAAAAAAAATAATTTTAGTGTGGAGGTTGACCAGTAAATTCAGACACCCTAGTTAAGTTTTACTTTCGATTTGTGTAAGTTAGCTAGATGATTGAATCTTAGGGCCAGCGTAGGGGGAAGATAAATGGAGGAAAACATAATGTTACTCTGAGTTAGCAGACGAGTCAATTTTAGGCTTTGCACACACACACGAAAAGAGTTCAGAGTTTCTTTTAAAATCGCTCGTGATTTAAGCATATTTTAGTTCCATTGTCCTTGTTATCTTATTCCACTCTTGAGTGCTTTGAGGATGGAGTCGCTTTTGCATGCATGTTTCTGAAGCATTTATCTTTTTAGTGGGAGTTTGATTTTATTTTGCTATGGACTAGCAAAAGCTTAAGTGTGGAGGTATTTGATAGCACTAAATTAGTGCTATATTTATGCCTTATTTTAGCTAGTTTTACTCTATAAATGTGAGATTTTATGTCAATTATTTGTTAATTTTAGGAATTCGAGCAATTGGAAGCAGAATTATGGATATTGGAGCTTTATGGTGAAAATGGAGCTTAATTAGAGCTTTTGGACGAGTTAAGGACAAGAAGAGTTGAAGCACTGGCATGACGACATTGCAATGCTTGAAATGGCGTTGCAACGCTAGAAACGCGCAAAGAAGTATTGTTCCGTTCGTAGCGTTGCAATGCTACTTCTGCGCTGAAGGCAAAAAGGCAGCGTTTAGGACAGCGTTGCAAAGTTGTCACGACAGAGGGTATTTAGTCTTCGTTTTCTCTTCGTCCGGGGAGAGACCTTTTGGGGGTTTTTAGCCCTAATATCGATAACTTGCCTCCTTGGGACCTGTGGAGCTCAAGATGGAGTGTTCGAGAGCGGTGTTCGAGTCTCGAGATTGTGAAATTCGAGGTGGGAGTCAAGAATTAGGCAACAACGGTCTTCTTCCCCTTTATCTTCTCTTAGTTTATGTATCTATGAACTTTAGGATGTTGTACTGTGTTGTTTTAATGACAATTATAGGCTAGATTTACTTTTTTAGGGCTTAAGAGCACATTTAGGATTGAATTTATGATTAATTGTGATCATTGACTTTTAATTGCTTGATTAATTACATTTAATTGGATTGTTCTTAATGTTTCTATGTATTTGGCCAATATTTACTTGAACTTAGTCTTAATTGAGCTCGACATAGGAAATTACGACTAAATTAATCCAATTAACACCCTTAAATTGTCGAAGTGACATAGGAGTAACAATTGACGGGTGAGGCTAATTACGAGTGGACTTATTCCAACTAATTAATCAATTAGCGCTAAGGACACTTAGGCAAGTGATTAATTAAGCGTGTTTGAATGAGACTGATTAAAGATTTCGACCGATTTTGCTCTAGGTTTTTGCAATTAAGCTTGTTTAATTAATTGTCATATTCAATTGCCATAAGTCCAACCTAAATTGTACTCGATCCCCTAAACATTGCCTTAATTTGGTATCTCCAACTCTTTACATTGCTTTCCTAGTTAGTTTAAATTCTTAAGCATCATTCCTTTAGTTTGGGTGTTAAATAATTCCAATTTTGAGTATTCTTAATAATTAATTAGCTTTAAAAAGAAATTCCATATCCGCTTTCCTTGGGATTTGATACTTGGTACTCACATACAATTTTATTATTATTTCGATCGCGTGCGCTTGCGTGTACTTCCGATCAAAGACCTCAGGGTAAGCTTCCTTTGGATACAAAGCTTCCAAAAAGGGAAGGTAAAGAGCAGGTCCAAGCTATTGAGCTTAGAAGTGGAAAACCTCTTCTCGTAGTAGAGAAAGTGAGTAAGCAAAAATAGAAAGTTAAAGAGTCTGTATGCAAACAGAGGAAGAGGCAGCAGTTGAGCTAGACACTTCAATTTTCCAAGAAGCAGAGAAGGTAGAAAAACTAAGTGATACAGAGGATGTTGAAATGGAGGAAATAGCTAGAGCAAAAACTTCAGCATCAGCACAGAAAACAGTGGCTGCTAATCCAACATTTGTACCTCCCCCACCACCTTTTCCACAACGTTTGAAGAAGAAAAATCAAGACCAACAGTTTAAGAAATTCTTCGATATTTTTAAGCAGCTTCACATAAATATTCTATTAGTTGAGGCTTTGGAACAAATGCCTAACTATGTGAAGTTTTTTAATGATATCATAACCAAGAAAAAGAGGCCATCATAATTTGAAGTTGTACCATTATCAGGGGAGTGTAGTGTTATAATTGCCAAAAACTTAATTGAACTGAAATGTGGGAGCTTTAAGAAAAGACTTTTAGTTTTAAAACAAAGCTCCAGTCTAGTGCAAGTGCACATTGTCGATGCAAGTAATACAAAACTGAAAGTTTTCCAGAGTATCGATCTCACAGGGAATGGATACAATAAAATTCAAAAGATAGCAAAAATTATTTTTAAATTGCAAGTTCAGTAACCAAGGTTATAAAAATGTGGAGAGGTGTTGTTGCTAAAGAAAGAAAGAAATAAAATAATAAATATGAAAAAGGGAAATTCAAGTTGTTCATGCTCCTTTGGAGAGAAATGCAACTAAAATGCAATTGCAATCGTAGCTAACTCGAGAAAACTAAGTAAACCGAATTCAACTCCCATTCAATTTTGCTTCAAAATCTTTAATAGGCTAAGTGATTTAACCTATATTTCTATGGCTAATCTAACTTAGATAATTTCGCGCACAATTTTGGTGGTTTGGAATCTCGCCCTATGTCTAGGGTTGATGTTCAGAACTTATTTCTAAGCCTTTTCCTCCATTGCTTTTGTGACATCCACCTTCCCTTAACCCTTTCGGTATTAAGTTTAAGCTTGACAAGCAACACTAGTTGGCTGACTAGGTTTACCAAATATTAAACTCAACAAAAGTAAACAAAGTTCAAGCATTAGCTAGATTACATGTGCTTTCAAGCTATACATTTTTCCTCTAGGGCATTCACCAACTTGAACCCATACAAGAAACTTAGCTCGTCATGAAAAGAGTGAAAAAAAGTAAGTTAAAGGTCTAAAAATCCATAACAAAAAGCATGAGAAGCGAGGGAGAAGAAATTCGAGTTCAATAAAGATTCAAATAAACAGTAATTTTATTAAAATGAACACTAACATTCAACAACTTATATTAGAGCTTTGTCAACTAACTCATTACATCAAGGAAATTACTATGGAAGGAACTAAACAACAACTAGAACTCTAAAAATATGAAACAAAATAAACTTTAACAAGCAGAAAATAAATTCTAAAAAATAGAAGAACACAACTCCTTTTTCACTTCTTACTCAATCGACTCAACTCCACTTTTTTCAAAGGAAATTGAGCCTTCATTTCCTTCAACTTTTGTTGAAAAAAGATTGAGTTTCAAAGTTGAAAGGAGTTGGAAAACAAAAGAAAAAACAGCAGCAAAACAGAAGAAAAAAAAAAAGCAACACGAAGGTCTTTTTGCATGAGAAAAACCCATACATCATTGCCTCCGCTTCTTCCTTCTTTTATAAGCTTTATGGGCTAGGGTCTCCATATTTGTTCATGTGCAGCTTCGATCAACTTGCCTTGCTGAATTCGTGGAGAAGAATGACATAAAATCCCCAAAATTATGCTAATCCCGTGTTTGGTGTGTTTTCCAGATTTTGCAGAAATGCAATTACAATGCAATGCAATGCATTTCTGTTGCATTCTTCAAATTCCTACATAAAAACATCAAGTAAGTGTGGTTTTCATTTTCTTTTGCTTTATTTTCTCTACTTAATTTAAAAGGCTTCCAACAATAATTCAATTTAAACCAACTTTTTGCTAGTCTTTTTATCTAATAACACACATAAAATAACAAGAATAACTAAGTATAAAGGCCAAATAATCCTCATAAATGAAAATTATCATTGCCCACCCCATTCCTCTCAAGCTTCGAGATCCTGGATCATTCACAGTTCCAGTGTCTATTGGAGGCAACCAAGTAGGGAGAGCCCTCTGCGATTTAGGCGCAAGCATAAATCTTATGTCATTGTATATTTTTCAAAAATTAGGCATAGGAGAAGCACGACCTACTATGGTGACACTATAGTTAGCCTATAGATCCATCACACATAAAGAGGTAAAGATTGAAGACATTTTGGTACAAGTAGATAAGTTTATTCTTCCGACTGATTTCATTATATTGGATTACGAAGTAGATAAAGGCGTACCCATAATTTTAGGGAGACATTTTTTGGCAACTGGTGGTACAGTAGTTAATGTGGAAAAATGGACAATTACATTGACTGTAGAAGACCAAGATGGTTCAATGTGTTGGATGCTGTCAAATGTCCTACAGATCAAGAGCAATGTTCAGCTATCAGTATCCTTGATAATTTGATAGAAGAAAACTTAGAGTTGGAATTGCTAAAGCAGCATAACTAGATGTTTGAAAAATTATTAGAAGAGGAATTGGAAAGCTATAACAAAGAATTTGAAATAAACACATTAAATGAACTTCCAAGTTATAGAAGATTCTTCGAGTCTTTGGAGTTGGCAGATAGGGAATCACCACCAATTCAACTATCAATCATAGTTAGGGGTGTCCACTATGAGACCGAAAATTGATCCAATCGACTGAAACTGACCAAACCGATGTCGGTTGGTCGGTTTTCCTACATTCAATCGGAGTCTATTTATAGGAATTTAAAAACATTCGGTCGGTCGGTCGATGGTTTGGGTTATGAAAAACCCGATCGACTGAGTGAAAAATATATATATAAGTCTTATTATTATTTTTAAAATAATATCAACCCACCAATGACCAAACGCGGGTTTTACAAACCTTTAGGGTTAAGGGGCTTCAATATTTCGCACGCATCTCTCATCCAACATCCTTCAGGTTGCTGCTTCTCCCTCTTACGCTACGGTGCACCGGCTGCCATTCACCTTTCTCCTATCCGTCGCTTCTTTTTCTTCTCTCTTCGTTGCCACCGCTGCCTCAATCTCGAGTCTCTCGAATCTCTTTCCTTCCCATGCCACAGCCTCACATCTCGTTGACGCCGCAACAGGCAACTTCACATCTCGCCACGCCACCCCGTCACGTCCTCCTCCTCTTTTCCTTGAAATGGAGTCCTCCGATTCTAAAGGGTAAGGATTCAAGAACCCAATACTATTTTGGTTGAAATGAAAGTATTTGTACACTCAAAAACACATAAAGAAAAGGGCTAAATCTATAAGAAAAGAAAAGAATAGAGAATAATCAAACAAAGTTGTATAATGGTTGATTAATTATGTTAAAGTTGAACTAGATTGTTAAAAGAAATGGTGTTTAACTTGATGCTAATTAACCTATATAAAAGTTTGTAATTTTATAGATTGAATTATCTATAAATTTGAGTGATTTTTTTTTTCCAGTTTAATGGAGTTGTATAATCTTAGTTTGTATACATGAGGAGGAATTTAAATGGAAAAGTGGAACTTGATGCTTTCCTTTCAACCAAGTGTAAAATTGGAAAAGAGATAACTTGATGCTTTTCTTTTAATTTAATGGAGTTGTATGATATGACCTTAGTCTTTTTAGTTTAAACTTTAAATCATATGATATGTTTATTGCTCATTATTTATTAATTTAATTTAATTTCTTGTTGTACAGAGCAAATAGTCCAGATAGTTCCCTTGTTGTTGAGAATACAGCGAGAGTCAAGAAAACTAAAAGTAAGGGCAAGGCTAAGGTTGTTTGTTCGAGTCCAACCAAAAAGTGTAAGAATACTAAAACCTCTATAGTTTGGGATCATTTTGTAAAAATTAAAGATTGTGATCTTGACAATCCGTATGCTAAGTGTAAATATTGTGGGGTTAAGTATGCATGTCATTCTAAGCGCAATGGTACTGGGACTTTGAAACACCATTTAGAAAATTGTAAGAAATACACTTACCAAAGGAAGAAAGATTCAAGACAACAACAATTAGTTTTCAAACCTAAAGAAGCTATTTGTGTTGAGGATTCAAAACTTGGTTGCAAGTCATTTAATTTGGAGAGTTGTCGAAGAGCTCTTGCTAAGATGCTTATTTTAGATGAATGGCCTTTTAGGTTTGTGGAGGGTATAGGCTTTAAAAGATTCATCAACAAATCAATAGCTTTGTATGAGCCTAAGTTTCTCATTCCATCTCGAATAACTATGGCTAGGGACGTGCTTAAAATATATGTTAGTGAGAAAACGTGTTTGAGGAACATGTTTAAGACAAAGCAATATAGAGTTTCTCTCACTACTGATTGTTGGACTTCTGGACAAAACTTAAATTATATGGTATTGATAGCACATTTCATTGATTTTGATTGGAAATTACACAGGAGGATTCTTAGTTTTTCTACCGTTGAGAATCATAAAGGAGAAACCATTTATAAGACCATTGAAAGGAATTTAAATAGTTGGGGTATTGAGAAAGTTATAACTTTGACTATTGATAATTCATGTTCGAATGATACTGTGTCGCTTTTTTTACTACGAGATTTGATAGTGGGTTATTGTTGGATGATGAATTTTTGCATGTTAGATGTTGTGCCCACATATTAAATCTTATTATATGTGATGCTTTCAAGGAGCATTATAAGTGCATTTGTAGGATTCACAATGTTGTAAGATTTGTGAGGTCTTCTCCTGCACGTTCTAAAAAATTTAAGAAGTGTATTGAAAGTTAAAAGATTTATTGTAAGAGTTTGGTGTGTCTTGATATTGCCACTAGATGGAACTCTACATATCTGATCAGATTGAAACGTGGAACTTAAAGAAAAGATTTTTGATTCAAAACAAAGCTCCAGTCTAGTGCAAGTGCACATTGTCGATTGCAAGTAATAAATCTTGGGTATTCCAGAGTATCGTACCCAAGGGAACATATTTTAGCAAAATCTATGAAGATGACACAAATTTGTTTACAAAATGTAATTGTGGTAACCAAGGGTGTAAAAATGTTGAGAGATTGTTTTTGCTAAAGGAAATAAGTGAAAAAAATCAATGAATAAGAAAAAGGGAATTCAAGTTGCTCATGCCCCTTTGGAAAGAAATGCCACCAAAAATGCAATTGCAATCGTAGTTAACACAAGAAAACTAAGTAAACCGAATTCGACTCCTATTCAATTTTGCTTCAAAATCTTTAGGAGGCTACGTGATTAAACTTATATTTCTATGACTAATCTAACCTAGATAATTTCGCGCACAATCCTAACGGTTTTGGAGTTTCGCCCTATGTCTAGGATCGATGTTTAGGACTTATTTCTAAGCCTTTTCCTCCATTTCTTTTGCGACATCGACTTTCCTTTAACCCTTTCAGTATTAAGTTCAAGTTTGACAAGCAATCACTAGTTGGTCGGCTAGGTTTACCCACGTTAATTCAACAAAAACAAACAAAGTTCCAAGTGTTAACTAGATTGATTGTGCTTTTAAGCTTTACATATTTCCTCTAGGGAATTCACTAACTTGGATCCCTAAAGGAAAATTAGCTCATTATGGAAGAAATAAAAAACAACAATTCAAACTGGACTCAAACTAGATTACAACAAAGAAAAAGTAATTTCGACAACCTCACTTTCCCTTTTCTTCAATCAAACTTACTCCAACCTTTTTCAAGGTGAAGTGGGTCTTAACAATCTTTGGTTTTCACCTAGATTGGATTGGGTATGGAGGACAATAGAGAATGAAGAAGAATGGACAACAAGATGAAGATAGAAAAGTGCAAAAAATGGGTTTTCTTCCAAGGAGGAATTTTGCCTTTTTGTGTATTTTTTCTTCCTTTTTATAGACAATGGCGGCTAGAGTTTCTTCACATTCCATATACGGCTTGATGTATGAAATCATAGCTTGATTTAAGGAGAAATAAATGCTGGAATCTTCCAAATTTAGCCAATCCCCAAAATCCTATTTTTCCTTTCTTGGTTCCAAATTGCCATAGCAATTGATCAACAATCATGTGACAATCGTGCCTTTTTGTTAAAACTGCAGCCAAAAACACTTCATTAGTGCAATTCTTTTCTTTTCCTTCCATTTTATTGATTTTAATTTACTTTGGAAGATTCATGCTACTTTTCTTGGAATTTAAATGAGTTTATAAAGAAAATGCTAATAAAACCAAACATAACCTAAATTTATGAGCTAAGAAAAAGCTATTATATGTTAAAGATAGCGTTAAAAAAATGCTTTTATATGTTAAAGATAGCTCTAAAAAAAGTTATTATATGTTAAAGATAGCTTTAATAACAAACAACTATAAAATGGTTTCATAGCAATGTATATATGTTATACCTTCATATTTTATTATAGCATCCGTTATAGCTATACAAAAGCACTGTAAAAAGTCTTAGACTTTTAATAACAAAGGTTGTCTAGCCTTTCAAAAAAGGCTATAAAATGTTTATTATAGCGCTTTCGTTAGCTATTGTATCCATTATTTCTTGTAGTGATTCTTAGCCAAATTCCAAAAACAGTTTTTAAAAACTACTTTAAAACTTGGCTTGTATTTTGAAAACATTTATAAAAAGTAGATAACAAAACAAAGAAACCGAAGTAAAAGTAGTGTTTATAAGTTAAATTTTTAAAAATAAAAAATAAAAAACTATATAATTATCAAATGAGGCCCAAAATACAATTATAATGGTATAATTACCTTAAGAAGACAGTTCTTTGTATCACTGTATATATTCTTAAGTATTGATGGGATTTATTGAATTTGGCTTCTAGAACAAAGTTTATGCCTCTAAGCTACCCACTTGAATTCTTGATTTCTCAATTTGTGAAGTAGAAGAAGAAAATAATTCTCTAAACACATGAGATCAATTATTTGTTATTAATTGTCTAAACACATGAGATCAATTATATGTTATTAATTGTCTAAACACATGAGATCAATTCTTGCCTTCACTTCTTCCTTTTTTTTTTTCTCTTAAAGAGAAAATATCTTAGAGGGGGGAAAAAAAGAAGATGTCAATTGTTGTTGGGACTGTTTAAAAGTGGCCTCATTTCCTCTCACCATTCAGCCACCAATCAATTCAATCTGAAAACAGAGTTTGACAACTCCTCCCGATCATAGATCTACCATTTGTTATAATCAACTTAACTCCACTTGTAATTTTTCTTCCCAATAACTTTTTAAGTGTTTAAAAATACTTTTTTAAATACTTAGAAAGTCATTCCTAACCTGTCTTAAGATTTGACGAGGGATAAGTCAAAGCTCAAAACTCGTTTTCTTCATGGATTTCAGCCCTAATCACATTTTAAACAGTCCCTCCCAAGCAATATCACCGTTTGAACAAAGTGTAAATCGCAGACAACATGAAATATGATCCAAAACGTGCGTTTGACGAAAATACTCGAAACCAAATTTCTTCACAATTTTAGCCCCCACACATATTTCAATCAATCCCTTTCCAAGCAATATTGTCGTTTGAACTAGTGGAAATTGCATACCCCATAGAAATCGTTGTCTAATGGGAAATTTTCTAGTACTACACAAGCTACAATGTTGTCGATGCTAATATGTGACTCACTAAAACATCGTTGGATAATGATTTCGTTTTTAGTTTTCTATTTTTGACAACTGTGATTGTTTCCTCTCTCTCTCTTTTTTTTTTTTTTACCATTATTTTAACCTCTCTTAAAAAAGCATTTGAATTCTTAATCAAATTCCAAAAATATATTTTTTTTAAAAAACTATTTCTTAGTTTTTCAAATCTAGGCTTGGATTTTAAAAACATTTTTAGAAATTAGTAGATAACAAAACAAAGAAATTCATGAGTAGAAGTTATATTTATAAGCTTAATTTTAAAAAATCAAAAACTAAAAACTAAGGCCCCATTTGATAACCATTTGGTTTTTGGTTTTTGGTTTTTGAAAATTAAGCCTATAAATACTACTTCCACCTATGGTTTTCCATGTTTTCTTATCTACTTTTTAGATGTGTTTTGAAAAACCAAATCAAGTTTTGAAAACTAAAAAAAGTAGTTTTCAAAAACTTGTTTTTGTTTTTGGAATTTGGCTAAGAATTCAAGTGTTTTCTTAAGAAAGATGGAAACCATTGTAGAGAAGATGAAAGCTATTGTAGAGAAATGGTGAAAAAACAAGCACAATTTTCAAAAACTAAAAACCAAAAACCAAATGGTTATCAAACGAGGCCTTAGCCTCGTTTGATAACCACTTGGTTTGTGGTTTTTGGTATTTAAAAATAAAACTTATAAATATTACTTCCACCTATGAATTTATTTGTTTTGTTATCTACTTTTTACAACGTTTTCAAATTCAAACCAAGTTAATTTTGAAAACTAAAAAAAGTTTTTTATTTTTTTTATTTAAATTTGGCTAAGAATTCAAATGTTAATTAGAAAAGATGAAAATTATTGTACTAAAAACCAAAAACTAAATAGTTGTCAAATAGGGTCTAAGATTTTCAACCCTAAAGTTTGACTCACATCCTATAATATTTAACCCGATACCAACCAACTTTTTTGACAACCCAATTAAGCCATGTGAGTGCATAGTTTTCTTAAAATACAAACCATCATAATTCTATTAGCTCATTAATAAAATATTAACACCAAAAACTAAAGCTCCGTTTGATAACCATTTTGTTTTTGGTTTTTGAAAATTAAGCCTATAAATACTACTCCCACCCTTGGATTTACTTGTTTTGTTATCTACCTTTTACCTATGTTTTCAAAAACCAATCCATGTTTTGAAAACTAAAAAAAGTAGTTTTCAAAAACTTATTTTTGTTTTTAGAATTTAGCTAAGAATTCAAATGCTTCCTTAAGGGAGATGAAAACCATTGTAGAGAAATTGAGAGAAAACAAGCTTAATTTTCAAAAACCAAAAACTAAAAACCAAATGGTTATCAAATGGGACCTAAAATGGACACATTTTCTGAAAGTTCAAAGACTAAAATGGAACAAAATTCAAAGTTCTATGTCCAAAATGAAAATTTAAATCTAATGGTAATCAGTATGCATTTAGTTTATGTGATACTCATTTATTTATAATAAATTGATAAATAACTTGGATATAGTTAACGACATAACTATATAACAATCACTGGTTCACCTATGTATTAATTAACTGTAATTGCTAACCTGAATTATATGAAATTATAATGATACTAATTTTTTGTGTTTTAATTTTTACTAAATTTATAATAATTTTTTTAGCTGTTATTTTTTATAATATTTTATTTAACTTTATGATAGATTTATAGTTATGCCAAAATGTGGTCTATATATATATATATATATATACACATACATACATACACACACGTAATTATTTATGACTATTATGGTGAGATTTTTAAAATGAAAGAAACAATTGTTTCATTTCTAAAAGCACATCATATATATATATATATATAGATATACATACATACATATATACACATACATACACACACGTAATTATTTATGACTATTATGGTGAGATTTTTAAAATGAAAGAAACAATTGTTTCATTTCTAAAAGCACATCATATATATATATATATATATATATATATATATATATATATATATATATATATATATATATATATATATATATATATATATATATATATATACATACATACATATATACACATACATACACACACGTAATTATTTATGACTATTATGGTGAGATTTTTAAAATAAAAGAAGCAATTGTTTCATTTTTAAAAGCACATCATATAGTTAAAGTAAGCATAGCTCAACGATAATTAATATGTACTTTAATTTAAGAAGTCATAAAAAAAACACACTCAATAAGTCGGTAAATATAAACAACAAAATAATAAACGAAAGTCAATAAAGATTAAAAAAACGTTCAATCCTTGTCTTGCCTGTTTTTGGGCTGCCATGTTACCTTCATTTATGAAGCATTTGTTGCTATATTGTTTGAAAGTGCATTGTTCTCCCCATATGAAAAGAAAATCCATGGTCTTGATTTTCTTTGATTCCCAACGTGACAGATTGATGGGAAAAGAGAGAAAATAAAGGCTCAAAGAGCTGATTTATTATTTTTTTTCAACTATGATAGTTCAACTAATTAAGATATATACTCTCAATAAAGAAGTTAAAAGTTAAAATCACTCCACCTCATTTGCAGGTAAACTCAAAGGAAAAAATACCCAAATTAATTTTTTTTATATATTTTTAAAAATACAATCCTTTCTCATGTCCAACCTACATTATACACGAGGTTTTAAAATTTTCTTGACATATCAATATTTTCGTTGATATTTCCATACGTCTCATGGGTTTAACTTCGGTGTGAGAAGTCAACATTTCCACCATATATCATAGAAAAATCAACGAAATACAACAAAAATATCAACAAAATATCACTAATATGAGCCTAATATTAATAATAAGAAATTAGTCTATAATATATATAAATGGGGCTATGGAAGAGAATCTTTGCTTCCCTCTTTTGCCCTTATAATTTTAATAAATTCCTACTTTACTCTTTGTTAATGGGACGCGACTTTTCTAGTGGAAGTGTTTGTTGAGTCTAATAGGTGCAATTGATGTCGATGGGATGCGACTGTTCAAGTGGAGTTAGTTATGCATCTAATTGGTACATCCATTCGCCTATGAGTATGATCCATGTATAAAAAGAAAAAAATGATTGCATGTTTACATTCTTAAAAAATGATTTCATATGATCCATGCTTAAAAGTTTATGTTATTCACAATGAAAACATTAAACCGTTCACAATGAAGCCTTGAGAACTCATAAACTTATTTTAGTCGATGAAGAGGTACTACCATCTATCATTTTTTTAAAAAATTTTCTTATGTCATCAAAAAATTATTTTGGAGGGAGAAGTTTTTACTTTTTTAAGCATGCATGTATCTTTTTTAATTTTTAATAAAACCTTAGTTATGAACCCTTTTTCTTCCGATTTATGAATCAAATACACCAATTCTAATATTCTACACTATGCATTGACAAACTTTTTATTCTAACTACATTCATCAATTACTTTTCTATCTTTCAAAATGTACGAAACTATGTCTCATTGCCTATGACTAAATTTATATAAATTATTTTACATAATTATGTTCTTATGAAAAGAAAGGTGGGTTCCTTAAACATCTCAAGTACTCCACCTAATGATTAAGGGTATCCATTCAAGTTCAAAACGAAATAATTTTTTGTCTGGTTATAATTTCTTTCTTTTTCTTCAAAAATCAATCTTTTCAAAAAACTACCAAAGAATCACCAATAAGGTAATAAGTTATCATATGATGTCACTTATTTATCAATTTTAGTTTATAGCTTTTATTTCAATTACATCATGTGTATTTTAATTTTATCCATAACTGTTCTTTTTCATTTTTATCTCATTCGTTACTTTTAAATTTTATGTCAAATATTTATAATTTAAACTCAATGAAAAATCTATTAATTCAAAATTTATATTTTGCCATAAAAAATTATGTTCCAACGATTTTTAACTACGTCCAATTCATTTCATATTTATTGCAAATTAACCTAAAACAATATATATATATATATATATATATATCATGATTTTTCTGCAATGAAAAATAAATTCATTAAAATTTAAATTTCAACATAAAAATTTATATGTTTTAAAATTTTTTGACCATGTGCATTGCACGTATCTTTTAACTAGTTTTTTTAAAGGGTGAAATGTTTATTTCTTAACTTAAATAATTTTAATGATTTTTTTGTTTTTATAAAATTTCCAAAAATATTCATGGGCATCGATATTTTATCGATATTTTCATCGACAGTTCCATAAAATTAAGGTGTGAATACTTGGAGAAACCTTTTCTTTTACAAAATAATATCTTCTTACTTTTAGTAAATCTCTAAACTACCCTTAATACCTCAATTTTGAAGTAAGTGCTAAATCCTTGCATATTTCAATGAGTGGAAGTATTATATACTCTTAAATTCTACATAAATTTTTGGGTGAAAAAATCTATTTATACTCGCAAACTTGATGAGGTGTATCTACTTTTATACTGAACTTGTAGGCCCCGTTTGATAACGTTCTTGTTTCTCGTTTCTTGTTTCTTGTTTCTGTTTCTCGTTTCTCGTTTCTGTTTCTTAAAAACTAAAAACAGAAACATGTTTGATAACTATTTCTGTTTCTTGTTTCTTGTTTTTTGGTAAAAGTAAAATATATAACATGCATTAAAATAAATATAAAACAATTATAAAGATGTTATAGTATTTTATTAAGGCCCAACACCTAATTAATAATAATAATAAATTTTATCCTTCAAATGTTGTTCAAATTTGATTTTCAATGTTATTTCTCACTTCAATCAATTCACTTTGAACGATTTTGACTTACAAGAGTTAGTTCAATTAGACGAATTTATAAATTGTCTAAGGTCAGACAATCGAACATACTCACATTTCTCTAATTTAATAATAAATTTTATTTTTATTTTTTCTTTAAAAATGCATTAGCCAATAATACAAGCAAGTAAAATCAGAAAAAGAGAGAATGAAATCATTATTAGTTTATTTATTTAATAAAAAATAAAATCGTACCAAAAAAATAATAGAGAATTAAATAGAAAATAATAACTATAAGCTCGTTAATGTAAAGTAAACGAAAATAAGAAAATAAGAGAGAAGAAAAAAACATAAACGAAAAGAGAAAAGTAAAAAGAAAAAAAGAAAAAAAAATAATGAACTATAAAAAAAAAAGATTATGATGAAAGAGAGAGAACGGATAGAAAGAAATAAATCAGAAAATAAAAATAAAAAATAAGAAAAAAAAATAAAAATATTAAAAAGTATTAAAAGAAAAAAAATAGAATGGAAAAGAGAGAAATAAGGGAGAGGGGATAGACGGGTAAAAAAAGAAATATGAATACATGCATGAAACCTGAAAAAAGAAACAGAAACAGAATTTGAGAAACTACTTTTTGAAGTTTCTCAAAATCTGCCATTTTTTTAGAAACGTTTCTAAAAAATTTAGAAACAAGAAACGGGATCGTTTATCAAACATGTCTGTTTCTTGAAAATGAGAAACAGGAACAAGAAACAGGAAACAGAAACGTTATCAAACGGGCCCGTAATGACCCTAAAAACTGAACCCTCTAAAGAGGAAGCACAATTGAGTTACCCCACTTATGCTTGAAATTTCGACAGCATGATGGCGAAACTATGAGAAAAACCAAAATTCCAAGAACTTGGAAAGAGACAAAACAACACTTCTATATTTTAGAAAAACTACTCAGCATCCACCAAACTACGATAAAATATGTTGAGCTTAACCAACAGACATAAGAATCTGAGAAATTCTAACCAAACACAAGGAAACAAAGGAAAAGAACTAAGATACAAATTTAAACACTAAACACAGGGAATGACTCCGGTGGTATCTCTATATCCTCGTCAAGCCATTGCCTTCATCACTCGCCTAGTGGCCATGCACCATCTGCAAATACACAAACAAAGTAGCAAGAATGAGTATAAACATACTCCGCAAATAGCCCACTTAAGGGTCCAAAGTTCACAATCATACACGGAATAGCTCTACCCTAACTCACAGGCTCTTGCTCAACTTAAACATTCACGTCCATTAGCTAAGTGCCCACTCACCTTACCCTAAGCCCCACCCCTCTCTAGTATAGCCTCGTGTCGTACCTACGAGTCATGTAACCTAGACTGGTCTAATGCAGTCAAAGAAAGCAACCTCATGCCTAAAATCTTGGGGGAATCGCCCCTTCTGGCTAAAGCAACACAATGAAGGAAAGAAACCCTCATGCTTGAAACGGTGGAGAACCGCCCTTATACTAGCATATTTAATGAAGGAAAGCAATCCTCATTCTAAATATCGCAGGAAAATCGCCCCCTAAGATAGCATAGGAAAAAAGGGAAAGCAACTCTCATGCCCGTCCTATTACACAACCCTCATGCTCATCCTATCACACAACATACTAGGAATATATGCTTGCACGGGAAGAAAGAATAGGGTAAGTGACACTAGCCTAACGGGCTTTCGTTCATTCGCAACACTTTTGAAACCTCTAAGGTAACTCATAATGCCAAACCCATTCATCATATTAGAACCACACCCACAACTTGGCCCGAGGTTCCCAAGCACATCCAATGGGAAAACCGCCTTCTAGGCTAGCATAGTGAATGAAGGAAAACAACCCTCATTCTAAATAAAGTGAGAGAATCGCCCCTAAGCTAGCAAGAGCAAAAAGGGAAAGCAATCCTCATGTCTTTCATATCTCACAACACCTATGCTTCATATGGGAAAGGAAAAGTGATGCCAACCAACGACCTTCTTCTTACTCGCAACACACTTAGAACGCCAAAAGGTATATCATCACGCCTAAGCACTCAACAGGTCACAAACCTTTCCCACAAATCTAACCCATAGCTCTCAAGTATAACTGAAAACATGAGCACAAAAACAAATACACGTAGGTAGACATGGTTCAGGCACAAACTCGAAACAACCACTTACCGCTACACCTCTTGCTTATTCAAGCAAACATGCTACATAAGCATTCGGGTAATCATGCCCCAATCACACTTGAACTGAGGCTCACCTAAACTTTTCATGAAACCAACCTTTAACAAGGTAGTCTAATTGGCTATTTTATTCTAGGCTAGCACTAAGGCAACCGACTTTTCTCTCTTTTAGGAAGTTACTAGCAGCATATAACTAAGGGCTACACATCAACAAACAACAACAATCACAACATTGTGACCCTTTCTCCACTGACCACAACCACAAATCTCGAGTATAGACCCATGCCCTAGTTCAACGACATTCCTAAACAAGAACTTTACTTAACCGTAGCCCATAAGTGTGCTAGCGACATATAGCCCTCAAACCATTTAACTTAAAATTCAGCCCCTAAACACACTAAGAATCATAATGGTCATTACTCTCCCATCTATATCCAAGCCCGATTAAACATGTTAAACACAACCAGTAGTCTCGAACTACTCTAAACATAAGGAACATGGGAAATGACCCAAATCATTGTATACCTTTAAGGTGTTCTAAACGGCCACTAGCCCAATCCAACAACTCCAGCGTCCTGCACACAGTCAACTCATCCAACAACCCAAGAGAACTAACCCCATCCAACCATTCAAGTGTTTCAGGCATTCCGTGTTCAGTTAAACACCCCAACACCTCAAGTAGACCTTACTTAACCATTCATTCTAATAACTCAAGTATTCTGCATTCTGCCGCTAACCAAATCTCTCAGACAACCCAAACATCCATGTTCATTCGGTTTAAATCAACTATCCATAGGTTCACACGTAATTCTCAACAATATTTGATAAGCCTTAGAATTAAGGCTTATTTAACTACCAATTGCTTAAAATATTCTTGTTTTGGCTTAAGACCATTTGAAAATAGTTGAAATATTGCTTAAATTTAAGGAAGAAATGAATATGATGGCATGTGGAATAAAATTCTAAGTAAATTGATCTTGTTTGCAGGAATTATTGAAATTGCAAAATCAAATTGCAAAATCAGATTCTGCAATTCTGGACAGCATGAAATATCAAGGAAATTATGGAAGATGAAGCCGGCGCAAGCAACAAAACCCATTTATAGAAAGCTTGATTACAGCACTAATTGGGGGAATTGGAGCACGATTTTTGGGCAATCTTCAACCCTAATGAAGGCCTATAAACGGGGAAGAAGAGGAAGATCTAAGGAGGTTTTCGGAGGCATTTTTTTTAGGATTGAATTTTGTGGGTTTTTTTTTTTCGAAGCTCTGTTTTTTTTCGTAGGACTGTGTTTTTGTTTTTCAGCTAAGAATTTCAATTGAGTTTAGTTTATTCAATTTTTTCTTGTAATACAAAGAGCTACTCATGTTCTTTTTTTGATTTACCCAATCAATTCAAGTGAAGAAAATGGGATTTTTTGGTGAATTCGGCTGGTAGTTCCATTTTCATTTTTACGCTCTATTTTTCGGACGTTTCTGGAAATTTTGTTTTGCCAAAGAGTGCAGCTTCTGTTTTTCAATCTCTTCGCGTTTTTCTTGTAATTCCGACAATGTTAGCAATACCAATTCGTCGTTGTTATGATTTCTTTGTTTGTGTTACGTTTGTGTTCAATTAAAATTTGGTTTTCCATGATTCTATCATCTGTTCTCATTAAGTTCAGTTTCTGTGGGAGCATTGTTCTTATTCAAGTTCAGTTCTGTGGGAATGTTTAAAGTACATCAAAATTCAAGGGTAGAAGGAAGAATAATGAAAATTCATTTAGTTGCCTTTGATTCTTTGCTTTAATTCCCATTGAGAACTTCATTATAGTTTTGTCGAGAAGAACACTGCAATTCATTGTCTTAATTATTCAATTTACATCTTCTAATATGAACTTTTCCTCAAAAATTAGTTGTTATATTTTTATTTTTGATATGAGCTAAAACTTCTTAGGGGGTTCAAGAATATGAATTCCCTAAGAAGTAATTGTAGCCTAAATTCCAATGAAAACCAAGCCTACATTTCAATTGTTTGCTTGTGTTGATCAAATTTTCGTTGAGATCCTAGATTGATCAACTAGGGTATCAACTCAAGCTTAGATCTAATACCGACGAGGCTAGTGATAAGCGGATTTCACACAAGTAATGGAGAAAAAGAGCTTAGACATAAGTCATTCCTTACCCTAGACATAGGGATTAAGGACTCCAAAACCCATAAAATTATTGAACCAAATAATCTAAGATAGAGGGACTATAGACATATAAGTCACTCACTTAGCCTCCTAAAACCCTAAATTCAAGGTCAATAGGAGATGCAATTTTGGTTTACAATTGAGTGTGGAGTAGGTTGGAATTGCAATTTTGGCTTGCAATTACGACTTAGGGCAATGATATTCTTGAGCCCTATCTTTATTTGAATTCCTTTTGAAATTTCATTTCACTATCTAATATTGCCATTTCTAAATTCTGCAATTCAATTTTGCAATTTTGTTATTTCAATTATTGTCATTTTTAGATTCTGCAATTTTTCTTTTTACCGACACACTAACCCAACATTATTTTTGCAATTTAGTTTTCAAAGTTGCAATTTTCCTTACATTTTGCTTTACGATCAATATTCTATAACAAGAAATTCGCTTAACTATGGCCCCTACACATGCTAGCACTCGATAATCCTAAGCACTCCAAAAATTAAACCCCTTAATACCAATACAATACATGCTTAGGCAACTTCAACTCAAGAAAGATTTCAGAATCGTTCAGCGAACAACCTCGTGTCCCACATATACTATTTTAAGCATGCTTAATGACAAGCCTTAGAATTAAGGCTTACTTAACTCCTAATTACTTAAAATATTCTTGTTTTGTCTTAAGATCATTTGAAAATAGTTGAAAGTTGCTTGAAAATAAGAAAGGAATAAGAATGAAGGTAATTAGATAAGATTCTAAAAAGTTAAGTTTGTTTGCAAGGAATGTAGAAATTGCAAAATCAAATTGCAAATTCGTGATTCTGCAATTGTTTATGGAGCAGAGAATGTAGAAATTGCAAAATCAAATTGCAAAATCGGATTCTGCAATCTGGAGCAGTAGAAAAGTTCAAAAAAGGAAAAAAATCTGCATTTAACTCATTCTGAAAATCTTCAATTACAGTATGATTTAAGGGAATTTGATCATGAAATTTGGGCATTCTTCAACCCTAATGAAGCCTATAAAAGGGGAAGAAGAGGAGGAGCAATTCAATGAGATTTTAGAGGCCATTTTGGAGCTTATTTTTGTGGGTTTCCGTCAACTAATACTCTGTTTTCTGCACTTTTTTTAACTCTGTTTTTAGCCGAGAATTTAATTTCTGCCTTATTTTTCTTCAGATTTTATTTGTCTTATGGAGAGTGTTTGCAGTACAATCGTTGTTCTTCATTTGAAGTCTTCTTGTATTAAGTTTAATTTTTAATTCAATCTCATTTCGTGGGTTTATTTCAACGATAACACTCTAATTTGCTGCAATTTTTGCTCTGTTTTCTTCCGAGGGTGCAGCTGGTTTTCTGCCTATTCCTTCTCGATTTTCTAATCCACTTCAAGGCAAGCTTGGAGTGTTAAGACTAATCAATTCCTAGAAATAGTGAAAGGATGAAGTCGATTGGAATAGAGGAGGAACTCGATTCTGTTCTACGAATCATTAAATTCTACTTTGCATAAGAAAATTTCAAATATGTACTTGGTAATTGCAAAGAAGATTGATTTTGTTGTTCTGTCATATGGGTACTGTCATTCACAATTTGTTTTCTTCATAAAGTTAATGTTTTGAGTGGAATTTAATATCAATTTGCCTTTTATTTCCTATTCATAGTAAGAATCCTGGAGGTGTTTTCTACATTTGTGTTGACTATTTTGCCAAGTATTCTATTAACTCATTAGTTTAGTGATAATCCTATGAAATAGGATTATTTGAGCACTTTTCATGGTTGTTTATGAGAAAAAGTATGAGTGATTTGCAGTTGTTTTTCGTGTTTTGTGTGGTTTGTTCAATGCTATCTTAGAAGTTAAGTCGATGTTGTTTTTAGTTTTGTTTGCTCTTATTTTGCTAGTTTTTGCCCCTATTCTAGTGTTTTCAAGAAGGTTTCTCTTATCCTTAATATTGCTTTTGAAGGTGGAATACAGAATGTTGAGGATAACATTTTGCTATGGGATTGCTGTAGCAGAGCTGTAGCATTGTGGAAAGCAGAATGTCGAGAATAGCATTTTGCTATGGGATTGATGTAGCAAAGCTGTAGCATTGCGTGCTGGAAAAAGTTGCGTAAATTTGGCTTATGACTCAACGCCACCTATTTTTTTTAAATGGACAAAATAGCACTTAAATGGGTGACCTAACCCTCCATATAAATAGAAAACATAAAGAGAAGCAAGAAGAAGAAGAAGAGGGGAGCAGCAGTCGATTTTTCTGAGAAAAGAGAAGAGAGTTGCAGAGAAGATCGTGAGAAGAAAAAGCTCAAAGTGGAACAACTTTTGCTGCAGCATTTCATGCCTCAGAACTTTCTTCCTTCTATTTTTAGTTTTATCTCTTCTTAGATTTCACTCTAGATTGTAGTTTTTGATAGATTGTTTTGTTCTAAATCGTTCTATGGATTATTGTGGCTTTGATTTTCTGTATCTAAGGTTTAATTTCAGCATGAACTAATTTCTTTAGAGTTGGGATTTATGGAGCCCTAACATTTTGTTGAAGCCCTTTTGTTATAGCTATTGCAAATGTTGAGCATTTCATTTGTGGGTGTTTATTTATCTCTCTTTCTTGCTTAAGATTGATCACCTTAGGTAGGATTCTAGTTAGTTTTTGATACTGGAAGGGTTGAAAACTAGTGGAAATGCACAAATGATGCAAGTTCATTCATTATTATTTTGTTAATGAATTTAAGAGTATAGACATATATTCTTAGCTTGTAAAACAAATGAAATGGGGGCCTAATTGTGTTTATATGGCTGAGTTTTCATAGGAATATGTTGAACTTAGTCTATAAACCACAGTTCGTGATTTTGGAAGAAGTTTCGGGCACAAATCAGCCATTTCTGCTTACTACTTGAACTTTGCTATGACTATGCTATAGCAAACTGGGTTAAAACAGAATTCAAATTAGGAATGCATAAATCCTAACTCGCTTCTCTTTATCATTTTTAGTTTCGTTTAATTTGTCATTTGGAACCCTTAATTCTAGTGTTACGTTGTTATTATTGCTTACTTTATTTTGAGTCGTTCGTTGCCTAATCTTTGCTTGAGTTTCTTTACTTCTTTTTCTTTAGCATTAGTTTTTAGTGAGTCTCAATTTTACAGACTTTGCTTACTTTAGTCCTCGTGGGATCGACCTTGTCCACCAATTACTACCTACGATTGCGTATGCTTGCGTAGTGAGTTTTTGCACAACATTTAGCTATCAATCGCAATTTACTCAATTTTCTTTAATATGATGTTTCCTTTAAAAATTAATTGTAGCATTTTTATCTTCAATATGAGCTAAAACTTCTTAGGGGATTCAAGAATGTGAATTCCCTAAGAAGTAATTGTAGCCTAAATTCCAATGAAAACCAAGCATACATCTCAATTGTTTGCTTGTGTTGATCAAATTTCTGTTGAGATCCTAGATTGATCAACTAGGGTATCAACTTAAGCTTAGATCAAATACCGACGGGGTTAGTGATAAACGGAATTCACACAAGAGCTTAGACACAAGCCAATCCTTGCCCTAGACATAGGGATTAAGGACTCTAAAGCCCATAAAATTGTTGAGCCGAATGATCTAAGATAGAGGGACTATAGACATATAAGTCACTCACTTAGCCTCCTAAAACCCTAAATTCAAGGTGAATAGGATAAACAATTTTGGTTTACCGTTGAGTGTAGAATAGGTTGGAATTGCAATTTTGGTTTGCAATTACAACTTAGGGCAATGAGATTCTTGAGCCCCATCTTATTCTAAAATTCTCTTTGCAATTTCATTTACTAAGCTTATATAATTTTCTATCCAATATTGCAAATTCTAGATTCTGCAATTTTTCTTTATTTATATTATTTCCATTTCTCGATTCTGCAATTCAATTCTGCAATGTTTCTTTATTCTAATATTGTCATTTCTTGATTCTGCAATTAGATTCTACAATTTTTCTTAACACACCAACCCAACCTTATTTTTGCATTTTAATTTTCAAGTTGCAATTTCCCTTACACTTTGCTTACGATATTTCTGTTACTCCGTTCCCTTGGGATTCGATATTTGGTACTCACATACCATTTTATATTACTTCGATTGCGTGTACTTGCGTGCACAACTGATTACTTACACATTCACAAATTTCAAACATCAACCATATCAAATAATAACTTAAGGGGGCTTAGATCCAAATGGCTACTTACCTCGAAAAGTGATCATTAAACACAATTTAACTCTTTTGAAAAGTATTTTAGTCCAACCTACACCATTTTCAGCATAAATCAATAATTAGCCATTCTAATCAAGACATTAATTCTTGAAGATTAACACTTACCTACAAAAGTTCTCCAAGAGAACACACAAGTGATATCAACTTCAAAACCTTGCTTAAACCATCTAAACATACACATAACAAGGTTCCAATAGTTAGTGTTTAATTTCCAGCATCGAGTCGAGGGTTCAAAAGGATTTGAACAAACTTTAAACATTGAATCTTACTGAAAATAGACACCAAATGCTTGCTGGAAAACGACCCCAACCACCACCCACTGCTGTCTGTGCAAACCAAAAGGAAGAGAGGAGGCTACAGTGTGGGTGTTTTATGTGCACTCTGACGAACAGACCTACGACGCTTGCTAATGGAATTGGCCAAAGGATAGGGGCAATTGGTGGACGCTGATCGAAGGAGGAAGAAGAAACTGCGGTGGGCTTGGTTTGCTGGCAATTTTGGGAGAGAGAGAGAGGAGCTGGCAATTTCGAGAGAGAGAGAGAGAGAGGGAAGGAGAGCTCAAGGAAGAAAGGGAGATAGAGTTTGGGGGAAGAGGGAAACGAAAGAGAGAGGGAATGAGTTCGAGGAGAGACAGAGGAATGAGATAAGGAAGAGAGAAAGAAATCTTTGATATTTTATTATTATTTATTTTTTTTTAAAAAAACTCACCCTTAAGTTTTATAACTCCAAAATTAAGTCTCTCAACACATAATTAACCAACAACACTAATTTCTTTAGAATTTCCAAAATTTCAAAAATTAATGCACCTGAATAAGTCGGGCGTTACAGAACTTTGATCATGTTTCATAAAATTTGACAAATGTTGCAATTTTTACTTTAAATTTGAATAAGTTTTACAATTTTGAAGAATTATTGTTTAAAAAAAATCTTATATGGATTCAATAAATTATACGACATAGACCTAGTACAAAATTGATGAGATTTAAGACAAATACGACACTAGAGCTTGATTTTTGTTGAAATTTGAGAGATAATTTTTTAACGGTCAATTTTTTTTTGCATTAGTCACATTTAATTTTGTGTAAGACTTTGCTTTCATTGAAATTAGATGTTATGAGAGATTTTTACATTGTTTTTTTTTAATTAAAATTAGTAATTGTAATGGGTGACAAAATTGGTTGCTGATATTTGCAAATATGTCACACAAATAAATAATTTGCAAATATGACAATTTTAAAAATTTTCAGTCTATCATTGATGGACCATTTCTATAATCTATTAGTAATAGACCATTTCTACGTCTATAACTAAGAGATGTCTATCACTAATCAACCATTTTTATATCTATTTTTTCGATAAACAATTTTCATGTCTATTGTTGATAGACCATTAATATGTCCATATTAATGATAACTTTTTATTACTGATAGACTATTTTTATGTTCATTAGTAACCATTTCTACATGTTTGATAGACTATTTTTATGTCTATCATTGATAGAACATTTTCATGTTTATAATTGATAAACCATATCTATGTCTATCAATGATAGATGTCTATCATTGGTACACAACTATTGATGTTAGACATAATAAAAATTGTATATTAGTGATACACTGTTATTAGTAATTTATTGTTATTTGTTATCAATTTTTTTGTTATTGATTTTAAGCTATCATTTATTTACTATTTTTAATCTATTGATATGATATATCGATAATAGACCAAATAAGCATGCAAAAAATCACTAAAAGAAAGAAAGAAAAAAGTCATATATTATTGATATACCATTTTTAATTCTATTTATATGGTATATCAGTGAAGAATTAATAGCAAATAAGTATTAGCTATTAAAGATTGAAAATGATAGTTATAAAATGACATTTATATACCATTTTTTTCCTATTGATATAGTAATAGACCTAATAGCAAATAAGCATGCAAACAACAATTGGTAGAAAACTAAATGAAATATTACTTATATGCATTTTTTATTCTATTGATATAATTATTAATGATATACCTAATAGTGAAAGAGCATGCAAATAGTTATGGATAGATAACAAATCCAAATATTACTAATATATATTTTTTATATTTATTGATATGATATATCAGCAATAGACCTAATAACAAATGAGTATGCAAACAATCCCTAATAGAAAAAAAAAGTTAAATACCACAAATTTATTTTTTTTTAATCTATTGATATAATAAATCAATGATAGACCTTATAACAAATGAACATGCAAACAATCATAGTTCGATAGAAAACAAATTCAAATATTACTGATATACCATTTTTAATTCTATTGATATGGTATATCAGTGATAGACCTAATAACAAATGAACATACAAATAATCATAAATAGAAAATAAAAATTAAATATCAGTGATATAGTAATTTTATTTTATTGATAATGTATGTCCATAATAAACCTAAAAGAAAATGAATATACAAGCAATCATGTAATAGTAAATAAAGTAAAATATCACTTATATACCATTTTATATTCTATTGATATGATATATTAGTAATAAACATAATAGCAAATGAACGTGTAAACAGTCAATGATAGACACCTATCACTTGTTTGATAACGTTCTCGTCTCCTATTTTCTGTTCATGTTTATCATTTTTTAAGAAACAGTCTTGTTTGATAATCCATCCCATTTCTTGTTTATAAAATTTAAAAAGACGTTTCTGAAATTGGGGCTGAATTTCAGAAACTACTTATATTTTTTGTTCTCCTAAAACAACAAATTTTTTCTTTGATTCATTGGATTTTTTTTTTTGGGGGGGGGGGGGGGGGGGGGGGGGTCTTTCTTTAGTTATCTTGAGATTCTGGTTTTGAGTCCCATCTAACACAACCTTCTTTTTTATTTTATTTCTTAATTTTTCAATATGTATATTTATATATTTTTTGAAAAATTGTAAAATTTGCAATATGTATATTTATATATTTTATTTTAATTTTGAATTTTGAATTTTAAAATTTGATATATATATATATATATATTTTTGAATTTTGAATTTTGCAATATATATATTTATGTATTATTTTAATTTTTAGTACGAACCCATTAGAATTTTGCAATATATAAATTTTGCTCACTAAAACATGCTTTTGGCCTTTTAATATTTTACAACCATGAAATTTACAGAGCAATATAATTGAGTTGGATTTGAGTTGATATCATTTAAGGCGATGACTCAAGGGAGAGATAACATTATAGATCATATTTGGACAACATTTAATTTGAATGATAGAAACAATTTTATTATTGTTGTCAATTTTGCATAAGGACTTATTTGTATTAGATAATGTAAAATTTTTATAATTGCTTTTTATATGTTTTAACTAAATTTTATTTAAACCATAAATTGAGAAAAAAAAAAAGAAACAAGAAACAAGAAATAATTATCAAACGAGTTTCTGTTTTTTTTTTTTTTTTGTCAATGAATAAGAAACACATATAGTTACCAAACATATTCTTGTTTCTAGTTCTTAAAAAATGAGAAACAAGAAACAAGAAAAAGGAAACAGAAAACGGAAACGGTATCAAACGGGACTTGATAGACCTTAATCAGTGATGGGTCTATTGCTAGTAAACTTTAGTCAATGATAAGTTATCACTAATAGACCTTCGTTATTGATAGATCTATCAGATAGGTCTATCAGTGATAGACCTCAGTCATTGATAGGTCTACCATGACCTCAATTAGTGATAGGTCTGTCACTGACTGATAGAGTTTAAAATTGTGCTATATTTACAAATATTTTTACATTGTGCTAGATTTATTATTATTTTGTGTTAGATTGTCATATATGCAAATTGCTCGAATTAATATTGAGAAAGATGAGAAAAGAAGACAGGGTAAAATTACAACAACTTGTATAAATGCAGTTCAATTTGATAAAATTAAAAGTTTAGAGTGAACGGTACAATCAAGATTTTAGGGTGAAAATTTGTTTTTTCCTTAAATTCTGTTATGGATGAAATTGGACTAAAGATGTAAACTCGAATTACAAGGAAATCTTGCAAGATAAGATTAACATTTTCAAATCCATTCCTAAATAGAAGGGGAAACCTGTTATATTCTTATATGACAAGGAATATGAAAGTCAAAGATCTTATAAATACGTCATTATGACTCAAAGAAAGGGAGTTCAACTTAACCCTCATTCTCTAAATTCTAGTTTGCTACATTTTTCTTCCTCTCTGACTTAAGAATCGGAGCTGGTGTGGCAAATGCCACATCAATGCCAAGCTTTTTCTCTTTTGCAGGTCACATCTTTCCCTCAAATTATAAATTTATAGTTGTTGTCACGTGAAGGTCAGGTGAGATTTCTCTTGGCCAGATTTTGGCAACAACAGTTGGCTCCGTTTGCGAGGATCGAGAGTACTTTACCAACGCAAAGATCAAGAAAATCAATATCCAATTAAAGAGTAAAAGGTCTTGAACAAGAATGAAGACATGGGGGCTTGAATCCAATGAAAAAGAAAGAGAATAGCTAACAATGATAGCCTCCCAAGAAATTGATTTTCATCTTTCTAAGTGGAGGACTCTAAAATTTTCTCGAGGAAATCGATCATCATCTTTCCAAAAGAAAATATAGACCTATGGAAGATTGAATCATTACCACAGAGTTTGACTTGCAAATCCTAAGGATAATCCGAAGTAAGACTTTGGAGCCCTAAAATTTTCTCCAGTGGAATCCATATTCATCTTCCCAAAAGAGAATCTTAGACCTATGGAAGATTGAGTTCAACCTCACGAGGTTCGATCTGCAAATCCTAAGGATAATCTGAAGCAAGACTTTGGAGCCTTAAAATTTTCTCATATTCACCTTCCTAGAGGAGAATCTTAGACCTATGGAAGATTGAGTACAACTTCACGGAGTTCGACATGCAAATCCTAAGGATAATCCGAAGCGCTTAAAAGGCATTATACTCATAACTAAAAAGAGTTATACTCCCAAATCAGTCTTCATGCTAATAGTCCATGACAGCAAAGCTAAATCATGAATCCTAATTAGGGAGTGGGGGATAATGTTATTAATGAAATTGGACTAAAGAGGTAAACTCGAATTACAAGGGAATCTTGCAAGATAAGATTAACCTTTTCAAATCCAATTCCTAAATAGAAGGGGAAACCTTTTATATCCTTATCTGAAAAGGAATATGAACGTCAAAGATCCTATAAATACGTCATTATGACTCAAAGAAAGGGAGTTCAACTTAACTCTCATTCTCTAAATTCTAGTTTGCTACACTTTTCTTCATCTCGGACTTAAGCATTGAAGTTGGTGTAGCAAATGTCACATTAGTGCCTAGTTTTTTCTCTTTTGTAGGTCACATCTTTCCCTCAAGTTACAAATTTACAGTTGTTGTTACGTGAAGGTCAAGTGAGATTTCTCCTGGCCAGATTTTGGCAACAACAAATTCTTTTAGAAAAAACAAAGATAAAATTATAGTAGTAATAAATAATGTTATTTAAAATAATTACTTCACTAAAAAAATATTTATATTTATTTATACAAGTGTAAATAGTGAGACTTCTTTTAACATTAATACTTTCATATTCTAGTACATGATTAAAAAAAAAACATAAAACATGTTAAAAGACTGGTATTTTAAAACATATGGTACTGTCCAAAGGAAATCGTCTTCTACCATACGATTTCACTTTAAAAAATGAACATCTATTCAACAAGCACAAAGATACATATATATATATATATTAGAAATATCATTGCTGAAAATATAATAATTTCTATCGACATTTTCATTGACATTTTCACATGTTCATAGTTTAACATCTATAATGGGTTAAATTGTCATTTCTATTATATCATGAAAACATCGAAAAAATATAAAAAATTAGGTTAAAATATCATTTTGGTCATTGTAATTTGGATTTCATTCCATTTAAGTCTCAGTACTTTCAAATGTCTATAAATTTAGTTTATGTACTTTCAATAAATCTTAAAATTAGTTCATACTGTTAGTTTGAAGATAATTTTATCGAAATTGGTTAAATAATAATAACAATCTTCATGCAAAAAAAGACACAATGTGAACATATTTCCAAAATTTATAGAGGAAAAACTAATAGAAACTAATTTTTTAAGAAAAGTTAACAGTAAACTAATAATAATGATCAATTTTAGAAAGTATAAAAACTAAATTTGGACATTTGAAAGTAAATAAACTAAAATAAAATGAGTTATAAAGTACATGGACTAAAATGATACTTTAACCAAAAAATTATTAACAAAATATCATTAATGTGGACATAATATTAATAATAAAAAAAATTTAAACTTGTTGAAAATGATGAAATATTTTTTTTTAGTTCAACCACATGGAGGGTAAGCATTCAAATCTTTGACCTCTTGGTTGAGGATATGTGCCTTAACCAGTTGATATTTATGTAACGACCCTAAACACGACCTTCTAAATGAAAGAGTTAATATTACAAAAGCGAAAGCAATTTTAGATCTTAAGCACTCTAATTGCATCAATTTGATCAAACAAACAACATGCTCAAAATCGAAAAAAAACAGAGTATAAGAAAACTCATCTTTGAAGCTCAAATTCTCCAAACCCGTTGCAAATTTCTAAACACGAACACTTCGTAGACCACATCTAGTGTCTTCCCTACTATCCTCAGGCCTTGGAACGGATTGTGGGATCCTCGTTTAAGAGAATTTTTAGAGAGAGAGAGCAAAGGTCTGAAAAAAAAAAAAAACACAGCAGTTTTTTTTCTTTTCTTCAAAACCTCTCTACTCCCTTGTGTTTCTTTGCTAATTAAAGTCATTAACAAGCTTCATCAAGCTTGCTAAACTTGACAACACATAAGCAAGGAGGTTAATCATCAAAGAGGTGTCCAATTTTGGTGAATTTTGAGTTTAAGAAAGATTAGTCATCAAACCACCATAAACATCAAAATTTCCCACTTTGAAAATTAATTTTGTAATTTAAAATTAATTCTAAATTAATTTTAAACAAAATTGATTAATTAATTAATTAATTAATTTAATTATTTAATTTAATATGAAATATTAATTAAATAATCGGATCAAATCCCGATCGCAAAACCGACCTCTCGAACTTGAATTCCTATTCATATATTAGACCGAACCCATATTTAAATCATTTTAAATATGTCCATCTCTCTTCCTCATAGTTTAATTCATAATTAAACTATGATACGTTAAATTTATCGCATATAATTAACGTTTACTCCCAGAAAACGAATCGAACAATTCAAATTCTTTTCTCTCATATTGTTACAAGGCTTAGTCCAAGCTAGTAAGGAGAACCTAATGGACCTACAGATCATGAGCACCAACGATATGATACTAACCAGCCAAACTCTTTAGCCAAGCTAATTAACATTCGTTAACCGCTGGGACACTCCACTAAAGCCCAATGGTTGCACTCTCCTCACCGTAGATATATTTATGTCCACTTGATATAACCATAATTAGTAAGTCGACCCTTCACAGGTTGTTTGAAATTACAACTGGGTCTAATAAACCGTTTTACCCCTGTAAATACTTATTGTTCCTCAAGTCCCACTGATCCTCTAATGAATAATTGGTTTGTGGTCCAACCAGCAAACCGAATTCCTCTCAGGCCAATGAGAGGGTGGGGCCCCTAGTTCAAGACCCGGAGTCAACAATTAAGGGAACAACCTTTCTACTAAACCCTAAAGCGGGTAGGAGTGAATTCCTTCTCGCAGGACTATGTCCCCAGCTATCTACCTGGTCTTATCCCCAAAATGGGAGGCTTATTGATTCAGCAATCTCGGGCCACTCTCACCCATGCAAATCAAAGGATAATCCCAAATAAACAGGAGTTCATAGCGTGCTTAGGATTAAGATCGAGTTACCTAGGTCATCCTATGAAATAGTCAGTTATGACAGTAAACGGAGTTAAAAAAGTCTAAGTGACTATTTCGCGGTCCGGTCTTATGCAAACTCATTGCATAGGATGCTCCCACTCACATGTCTCCACATGAGCGATTTAGGATCACATCGTTTGTACTATACAAAGTGGGTCGCGTCCATAGTGTTCCCAGGATAAGGTACCCAGCCCTATCCCTATACTATAGACCGTTCTGGCTATTACTCGAACTTGATCCATGTTTATGTCTCCACATAAAGTTCAAGTATACATACTATAGCCTGGAGTTCTTAGTTTATTGGATTTGGGTTATATAATGTGCAATTCACTTATTATTGAATAACATCTTTACTGAATAAACCTTAATAACAATTTCATTGAAAATAGGATTTGTTTACACATTACAAACTACGAGTTTTATGACATAAAACTCAACACTAAAGCAGAAGCACAATTGAGTTACTCCGTTCATTCCCAAAATTTCGGCAGCTGATAATTCTCACTTATGAGAATTATTTGGCCTTTATACTTAGTTATTCTTGTTATTTTATGTGTGTTATTAGATAAAAAAGGGTAGCAAATAGTTGGTTAAAATTGAATTATTGTTGGAAGCCTTTTAAATTAAGTAAATGAATAAAAGAAAGCAAAAGAAAATGAAAACCACGCTTACTTGATGTTTTTGTGCAAGAATTTGAAGAATGCAATAGAAATGCAATTGCATTGCAATTGCAATTTTGATAGATCTAGAAATTAAAGGAAAATCTGCAAATCTCCTAAAATCTAGGAATTTTGTGAGATATTGGCTCCACGATTTTAGCTGTGATTTTGGCCATCATTGTGCATCATTCAAGAAGGAAACCCTAGCCCAAATCTTCTATAAATATGGGAGGAGAAGCCACAAGAAGAGAAATCCATTTACTGCCGTTTTCAGCCTCAAGAGTTGCTGTTTTCACGATTTTCTGCTGTTTTCTGCTGTATTTGATGCTATTTTCTGCTGTATTTTCTACTGTATTTTCTGCTGTTTTTAAGATTAGTTGCTGCTGTTTTTTTTATTTTTCCAGCCGATTGAGCTTCAAAATTCGATCCTTCCTCAACGAAAGTTGAAGGAAGTAAAGACTCGATTCCCTTTGAGAAAAGTGGGATTGAGTCGATTGAAAGAGAAGTAAGAAAGGCGTTTATTTGTCGTTTTTCGTAGAGTTTATTTTCGACACTAAGTTTATTTGATTCAGTTTTAGGGATTTCGTTGCTGCTGTAATTTTGATTTTTCAGTTGTAATTTCGTGATTCGAACGAGTTGTTAAAGTCCATTTAAGTTTCAGCATTGGGTTTATTTAGCTTAATAAAATTTTCAGTTTATTCAATTCTTTTCTTTTTACCCAAGTTCATTCTAGTTTAAGTTCTTAAGTTTGGGTTAATTTATTTTAATTATTACATTCTAATTTTTTCCCTTCTTCCTTTTAAATTCAATTATGTGTTTTTATTACTTTAAAACTTTGTTTTTCGATTTTTCTATGATGAGCTAAATTTTCTTAGGGGTTCAAGTTGGTGAAAGCCCTAAGGAAAAATGTAAAAGCTCTAAAGCATAACCAATCTAGCTAGCATGTGAACTTTGTTTGCTTTTGTTGAATTTAGATCTGGGTAAATCTAGTCGGCCAACTAGTGATTGCTTGTCAAGCTTGAACTTAATATCGAAAGAATTGAGGGAAAGCCGATGTCACAAAAGAAATGGAGGAAAAGGTTTAGAAATAAGTTCTGAACATCGACCCTAGACATAGGGCGAGACTCCAAAACCACTAGAGTTGTGTGCGAAAGTATCTAAGTTAGATTAGCCATAGACATATCGGTTTAATCACTTAGTCTCCTAAATATTTTGAATCAAAATTGAATAGGAGTTGAACTCGGTTTACTTAGTCTTCACATGTTTAGTCAAGATTGCAATTGCAATTGAATAGCATTCTTCCAAAGGTGCTTGAATCACTTGAATCCCTATTTTAACTCATTGATTTTTCACTTATTTTTCATTAACAAACCAACCTCTTATATTTTTACATCTTCGGTTACCGCAATTGCATTTTGCGAACAAATTTTGTGTCGTCTCAGTAGATTTTGTTAAAACTCGTTCCCTTGGGTACGATACTCTGGAATACTCCAGTTTTTATTACTTCGATCACGTGCCTTGCGTGTTGTAGCAAAAGCTAGCGATCAGCAACATAATGGCATAACTACGATGAAACAAAAATTTACAAAGACATGATAGGAATAAAAAACTTCTATATCTCAGAGAAAACACTTAGCATCCACCAAACTACGATAAAATATGTTGAGCTCAACCAGTAGACACGAGAATCTAAGAAATTCTAACCAAACATAAGGAAACAAAAGAAATTTAAGATTTACAGACCAACGCACGACAAGAACTAAGATAAAAATTTAAACACTAGACACAGGGACAAAACTGTGGTGGTGTCTCCATAGCCTCATCAAGTCATTGCCTCCGTCACCCACGTCGTGGTCATGCACCATCTGTATAGACAAACAAAGTAGGAAGGGTGAGTATAAACATATTCAGTAAGCAGCCCACTTAAGGATCCAAAATTCACAAGCACATCTCAAAAGTTTCCCTAGCACGCATGGGCTCCTACTTAACCTCAACTCACTGTCCAACTAGCTAAAGCTCGCACACCCTACTCCAAGTCCACCTCTATGTGGTATTGTCTCGAGCATTACCTGCGAGTCATGTAACTTAGGTTGACTAAGGCAGTGAAAGAAAGTAACTCTCACGCTTACACTCTTAGGGGAATTGCCCCCTCTAGCTAGCACAGAGCAATGAAGGAAAGCAGCCCTCATGCTCGAACAGTGGGAAATTACTCATAAGCTAGCACATTGGATGAAGGAAAGCAACCTTCAACCTACACACAATGGGAGAATCGCCCCCAAAGCTAGTATGCCGAAGAAGGAAAACAACCCTCAATCTGGATGCGATGGGGGAATCACCCCCTAAATTAGCAAAAGAAAAAAGGGAAAGCAACATGCCTACTCACATCATATCAACCTAGAGTTGCAAACTCGCCTAGGGGAGACACAAGGGTAGGTGACACTAGTTTAACGGGCTTTTGTACATTCACAATGCTTTAAAAACCTCCAGGGTAATCCACCATAGCAAATTCATCCATCATGTCAGATTCACAACCAGAACCTGGCCCGAAGTTCACAAGCACATACAGTGGGGGAATCACCCCCTAATCAGTACAAGCAAATAGGGAAAGTAACTCTCATGCCCTTCCATACATAACACAAATCCTAACAAACCAATCCGAATAACTACTTAATTTTTAGGTCAGCACCAAGGCAACCCCCTTCTCTTTCTTTTAAGAAGTTATCAGCGGCATAAACCCAGGCCACTCATCAACAAACAACAACAATCGCAATATTGTGACCTTTCGCCGTTGACCACAAACACGAATCTCAAGTATGGACTTATACCCTAGTTCAACGACTTTCCTAAACAAGAACTTTACTTAATCGAAGCCTATATATGTGCTAGCGGTATATAGCCCTCCAACCATGTAATCTAGAATTTAGCCCCCTAAACAAGCTAAAAATCAGGACGATCAATATCCTTCCACTCACATTCGGACCCGTCTAAAACAAGTTAAACATGCCTAATCATCTTCACCATTTTGAACACACGAAACCTAAACACTATATACTTCTAAGACATTCTAAGTAGCCAACTAGCCCAATCCAACAACTCCAGCGTCCTGCACACAGTCAACTCATCCAACATCCCAAGAGAACTAACCCCATCCAACCATTCAAGTGTTTCAGGCATTCCGTGCTCGATTTAACACCCTAACACCTCTAGTAGACCTTGCTTAACCACTCATTCCAATAAATCAAGTATTCTGTATTCTGCCGCTAACTAAATCTCTCAGACAGCCTAAACACCTATGTTCATTTGCTTTAAATCAACTATCCATATATTCACGCGTAATTCTCAACAATATTCTATAACAAGAAATTCACTTGCCCATGACCCCTACACATGCTAACACTGGATAGTCTTAAGCGCTCCAAAAATTAAACCTCTTAATACCAATACAATACATGCTTAGGCAACTTAAACTCAAGAAGGATTTCATAACAGTTTAGCCAACAACCACGTGCCCTACATATATAATTTTAAGCATGCTTACACATTCACAATTCTCCTCAAGCATAAACCAAACTTACCCAATCACACCCTTACGCAATTCCTTCAGGTGCCATACAAGCTAACCATAATTAACTCGAAACTTAAGCCTCTATTTCCATACTAGTCACCTACTTAGGCCACTTTTAGCTCAAACAACTTTCGAACAGATCCACTAACCATCACATGCTTCATAAATACAATTTCAGGCATGCTTTCACCATTCACAAATTTTCAAACATACATCAAATTCAAATAGGAACTTACAGGGGCTTAAATCCAAATGACTACTTACCTTGGTTATGGAATCCAAGAACAAAGACTATCAACTCCTACTAACGAGGCTCTTGCCCAACCTTAATAATAATAATTTTCAAAGAGATCAAAACTTGACATTCACAACATTTAAACTTTAATTTCGAAAACAACTTGAGGCCTTAGCTTTTAATGGCTCAACTTACCTCAAAATACTTAGAGGAGAAAATACCCAAATAGTTCCCAACTTAAGACCAACTGCAAATCTAAATCGATTAATTTGAACTATACAAAAGAGGCATCTACGAGTTAGGGCCTACATTATAACTCCTAAATTAAGACCAAAAGAGTTAGTTAGAAAGTCATTGATAAGCCTTAGAATTAAGGCTTATTTAACTCCCAATTACTTAAAATATTTTTGTTTTGACTTAAGACCATTTGAAAATAGTTAAAATATTGCTTCAATTTAAGAAAGAAATAAATATGATGGCATTTGGGATAAAGTTCTAAATAAATTAATCTTGTTTGCAGGAAGTATGGAAATTGCAAAATCATGATTTTGCAATCTGAAGCAGTAGACTTGGGAATGTGGAAATTGCAAAATCAAATTGCAAAATTGTGATTCTGCAATCTGGAGCAGTAGAAAAGTTCAAAAAAGGAAAAAAAATCTACATTTAACTCATTCTGAAAATCTTCAATTACAACATGATTTGAGGGATTTTGAGCATAAAATTTGGGCATTCTTCAACCCTAATGAAGGTCTATAAAGGGGGGAAGAAGAGGAGGAGCTAAGACATTCGGCTTTAGAGTGATTTTTCGGCTCGTGGGTTTGACGAACGCAATGCTTTGTTTTTCTGCAACTTTGTTTTTCTCTGTTGTTACGAAGAAGTTCAGCCTCTATTTTTAATTCTCTTCAATTTCTTCTTGTATTACTGACCGATGTTGGCAGTATAGCTTGGATATTCATTCTATTTCTACTTTTATATTAAATTTCAGATTGGTTCCGTTTTTGTTTTATGAGTTTCATTCGGTCTCTTCTTTGTTCAAGCTTTATATTTCTGTAGCAAGTTGTTTAATTTTAATTCTAATTCGTACTCCAGTATTCCAATCCGATTCAAGTGGTACTTGGATTGTTAAGATTGATCATCTCCTAGGAATAGCAAGAGGATTTGGTCGATTGGAATAGAGAGATGATTCATAGAACAATTATCAACTTTACCTTTGTTTTTAATTAAGTTTGTCTTCTGCTTTATAAAGGTTTCAATGTTTATTTGCATAATTATATATCTATCTGAATTGAATGCAGAAGGAAGTAGAGGAATTTCCTAATAGTTGCTTTTGATTTTTTTTTATTTGAGAATTTTCGGTAGTCAGTGTGGCTGTTGCCCAGTTTTTGCATGCAATTTAGTGTTCAAAAGTAAGGGCTGTCCAAACTAGGAATATGTATTAATTTATTTAACCTTGTTCACCATTAGTAATTTATACACTTTCTATTATGAATTTTCCTTCAACAATTCGTTGTAAAATTCTTATCTTTAATATGAGCTAAAACTTCTTAGGGGATTCAAGAATGTGAATTCCCTAAGAAGTAATTGTAGCCTAAATTTCAATAAAAACGAAGCCTACATCTCAATTGTTTGCTTGTGTTGAACAAATTTTCGTTGAGATCCTAGATTGATCAACTAGGGTAGCAACTCAAGCTTAGATCTAATACTGGCGAGGTTAGTGATAAGTGGATTTCACACAAGTAATGGAGAAAAAGAGCTTAGACATAAACCATTCCTTACCTAGACATACGGATTAAGGACTCCAAAACCCATAAAATTGTTGAGCCGAATGATCTAAGATATAGGGACTATAGACATATAAGTCACTCACTTAGTCTCCTAAAACCTAAATTCAAGGTAAATAGGAGAAACAATTTTTGTTTACAATTGAGTGTGGAGTAGGTTGGAATTGTAATTTTGGTTTGCAATTACAACTTAGGGCAATGAAATTCTTGAGCCCCATCTTTATCTCAAAATTCTTTTGCAATTTCAATTTCTAAGTCTATCTAGTTTGTTATTTCTATATTGTCATTTTTCGATTCTACAATTAGATTATGCAATTCAATTATGCAATTTTTCTTTATTCCAACATTGTCATTTCTTGATTCTGCAATCAGATTCTGCAATTTTTCTTTACACACCAATTCAACCTTATTTTTGCTATTTTAGTTTTTAAGTTGTAATTTTCCTTACATTTTGCTTAGCAATATTTTTGTTACACCGTTCCCTTGGGATTCGATACTTGGTACTCACATACCAATTTATATTACTTCGATCTCGTGCGCTTGCATGTATACCGATCAGTCATCCATTGATTCTCACCATAAATAATCTTAATCCTTGTTGGTATGACTTCGATTAAGCTTGATTTTGCAGATTTGGGCTCCAAACATTATGGACATTCTGAAACTAAGTCCAAAGATCCATAGTTAACTCAAAATATTGAAAAACAACAAAAATCCACCTTGTATTGATGTTGAAAGGCTTACCCACTCCAAATCGAGACCAAATGCGGCTATACGAATAATAGGATTGTTGGAAAATGACCCCGAAATGCCACCCCTTGCTGTCTGTGCAAAACGAGAGGGAGAGAACAGCAAACGAGCAGCGGTGGCGCAAACAAACGACGGAGAGCTGTAGTGGCGTTGCAGTTCGGCGGATCAAAGTACAAACTGGGCTGGCGGCACAACGAAGGAAGAAGAAAAAAACGAGGTGGCTGGAGGCGTGCGACTGAACGAGGAGGGTAGTTGAGAGGCTACTCAATGTGTGAGAGAGAGAGATGGAGGTTTCAGGAGGAAGAGAGATAAGAAGAAGAAGAAGAAGAAGATAAGGAAGAATGAGATGTTTATCTCTTTTTTTTTCCAACAATGCCCTTAAACCATAATTTCCTTTCAAAATTGTCCCTTTCAAACCTTTTAAATTTCAAATTTAGCCTAACAACCAAATAAACCAAATTTTAATTCTAAAATTTCGAATTAATGCCCCCGAATAAGTCGGGCATTACAATTTAAATTTTTTGAGCCAGGATCAGGTTGGTAGGTGAAATATTTAATTCTTAATTAATTTTTTTTTATAAAATTTTTATTTTTATTTTATGATTTACATATAGATATCGACATTTTATTGATTTTTTTTTTTATTGACACTCCCATAAAATTCAAACATCATATCGAAATTTAAAACATTGCCCTATAAAGAGCTGAAGAAGTTGGATGGGGTGTTTACAGGGAAACCTTAGCTGTCAAACAGAACACAGAAAAATTGAGTACGATATGGTTTTTTGAGTAGGTGATGTTCATAATGGTCACTTTTAATTTTATGCTTTCTAAAAAGTCCTGCCCTTTTTAAAATTTACTCTTCCACACTTTCTTCTTTGTTCATGTCATTTAATGCACATCACCACTACGAATTTTAAATGTCTCATTTGTTTTTGTAACTGTAACCAACTCATTTAATTAGATATGAAAATTTATGATGATGATAATAAATATCACATTTAAAAAAAGGATTGTGAAGTTTGCTCTTTCTTTATGATCTTGGAATTATGTGTAACAACCTAGCTTTTTTTCATTTGAGGCGTTTGAAGCACCGTTTTAGAATCAGAACCCTTAGAATCGGAACTCTAGGAAGTTTGTTCTAGGAGTTTGAATGCCTGAAAATCAGAAAACAGTATTTGGAGTGCAGTGTTCTAAAGCCTAAGAATCAGAAAACAATGTTTGGAGTGTACTATTCAAAACCATGGGGGCTGTGTTTCAAATCCATTAGTTTTGAACACAGTGGTCCAAACAATGTTTTGGGTTTGGATTCCAAAACCATCTAAACCCAACATGGTCCTCCAAACACCTCCTTAAATTTCTTAATGTTATTGAAGTATATACACATCATCATAATATTTAGAATTTAATGAAATTGAAAACTTGTTCAAACTTGCTCATTCATCTAAATTCAAAAGTAAAAATTGAACTTTATTCCAAACAAAAAGATAAAAGTGTATACGTGAAATTGAAATTGAAAATGACTTTTGCCTGCCCACGTCTTAAAAGAATGTTATTCAAGAAAAATGAGAAATATTATTGAGTCAATGCTCCTTCTTATTTAATTTTGAAATAGAATTTTGTACATGTGGGTTCTGAGTGACTAAAAATTTAATGTTCAAGTTGCACCTATAGACTTGCAAAAATAAAAAGGGAGAAAATGTATCTTGTAATAAATGAAAATAGTCTACACATAGTTTAGCAATTAAGGTATGTACTCATTTTCTTAAAGCTAGAGATTCAAATTTTCAATCCCCTACATTTTTTTTTTACTAAATAATAATAATAATAAAGTTTGAAGTATTTTTTAAAATATGAAAATCCTTTATAAAGGATGAGATAATAAAGCAGAAGAGGTTCTCTCTTAAATATATTAGTACAACAGAGGTGCAGATCAAGGATTGACAACACTGACTAATCTGATGCAAGTAGTTTGTGTGTGAGTGAGATGGAATTTATTGTTCCCTCATTAAATTATGATATAAGCAATATTTTAATAAGTTAAAGATTTGCTAATTCTTTTCAAAATTCGAAGATAAAAAGTTCCCACGTGGATTATTTGTCAACTGCTCGATTCGATCAGTTACAAGAATGCTAAAAAAGATTAGTGTCCTTTCTTCTGGAGAATTCATACATCCCTATCAGTATATGGACAAATCTCTCAAATGCAAGTTTAGGTTCGGTCTCAATGAAAAAATAAAATAGAGCACCTAACAACGTATCTTCACAAAGACCAAGAAAACATTTAAAACGCTTTTCAATCATACTCTTTATTCCTAATTTGTCTTAGCTTATGAATCTACCTTTGCACTAGCCTCAATTATTCCTCACAAATTATTTCTACAAAGAGTTTCAGCTTTTCTGGATTTATACCTACTCAATAGTTTTTTCTTATTTGACAGGAGTTCTACCCTAGAGATTTCGTAGTATTCAAACTTATAAATAGAGGTTTTCAAACTAAATATTTGAAGTATCCATTTTTAATGTGTCACTAAACAAATCTAGCTTAAGAGATTTTAACTTTTTTTCACAAGGAGTTAATGTTGATGATTCTGAGGGGAAAATGTTGTTCTTTGCAGTTTAAACATAAATCTAAATGTCGGAGAGTCTCTTGAACAAACAATTACATACCATTATTAATTCCATTATTTTTAAAACGTAGTCGTTGTTATATAGTTGCCAAATCATCCAAAACAAATTGTAGCATCTACAACCCTAATTTAAAAATAAATTAAAATTTATATTATATTAGAAATATTATTAATTCTTTTGTAATATTTATAATATATTTTTTCAATTCATTCTTCGTTCTTCTATAAACATAAGTTCTAACCAATCCAAGTAATACGTAAGTAAATTGTAGATATGACACATTTTTCTTAATTATAACAAATGTGTGGTGGAGATTTAAACTTTGATTTCAAGAAAAAAAAAGTAGATGTTTTAATCGTTGAGACTCATGTTGGCAATGGATAAGACACATAACTACTTTTCTTAAGGTCAAAGACTCAATCTCGACCTCCACCTTTATTGAACTTAATATATATATATATATTCTATTAATTGTATTTTTAATTGGATAAATAAATTAAAATTTTCTTTTTCATTTTAAACATATACGTGACATAGTGAATAAGATAGGTATTAGGTAAATTATAATGCGTGGCAAAACTAGTTGCTAGCTATATTTGCAATTTTATTGCATGGAAAAATAATTTGTGAATGGGACAAATTTTTCCTTGTATATTACTAGTATACCATTTTGTGTCATTGATAAAATCTACCACTAGCATACCTAATATAAAGTATATTATTAATATATTATTTATGTGATAAAGTATATAATTGCTATACCAATATTAAATATATCACTAATATACTATTTTGTGATGGTGACAAAATCTATCACTAGTATACCTAATAAAGTATAATCATTAATATACCATTTATATTCTAAAGATATAATTATTATACTAATATAAAATATATAATAAATATACCATTTTTGTATAATTATATACATAATATAAAGTATATTACTAGTATACATAAATTACGGATATACAAGTTTTTACATTTGTGTCATTTTTGTAAAATATTTTATCATGTGACAAATCCTCTATTATTTACTAAAACTACTATTATCTCAAAAGTCTACACTTTTTACGTACTTCCTTAAGGTTGAAGTTTTGATTCCCACTCCTATTTGTTTAACTAAAAAAATATATTGTCAAAAAGAGCATAACTCAACTAATATAAAATATGTATGCTCAATTGAAAAGGCAGAGAGTCGAATCCTCCACCTTACAAAGTAATTTCAATAATGGTATTTTTAATCAAATATAAATATATGGATAAAGGAAAATTTCCTTTTCACGAGGGGTAGAATTTTGTAGAAGAAAACTAGTACATAAAATTCTCGAGTTGTTGTCAGAGATTGGTCAACAGTCAAAACTGCCGATGAATTGGTATTCGGATTTGTGGGGTGCATATATCATTGACTTGTGGAAATTTGACTTTTTTATGCCATTGGTGGTTCAGAATTGATGGTTTGTTCAACCCAGCAATAATTTTTTCATTCATTACGTAGTTATTACATACAGTGTTAGTTGGTAATTTGACAAGGACATTAAAATTTTAGAGCGAAAATATTCGTATATTTGACTTTTTGACGAAAGATATATATTTTATGCCAGTTTTTGTTCATGTTAGGCTACAATTTTAACGTCTTTTTATGGTTGTTTGTGTTTCTCCTTTTCTGTTTGGCCTTTTTTAAGAAAGCAAAATTACATATTTTGTAATTATTTGTTGTTTTTTAATTTAAAAAGAAATATGAATGTGTTTGGTAGAAATTTTGTTGAATTTTAAATCACAAAATTTAAAGTTTTACTATAAAAATAAATATTCCAAATTGTAATGTTATATTTAGTCTTTTAATATTTATGACGTATTTTATGAGTTAAATGTTAAAATTCAATATTTTACATGAACTTTAAGGCTTTTTTTTTTCTTCATTTTTTCTCTAAATTATAAAGAATATTTATTTTAGTTCTTTTTTTTTTTTTTAAAAAAAAGAGAATTTTGACTGGATGGGACAAACAATTACACTGTCATTCCAAAAAATAGTCTTTTTTTTTTTTGTTGAAATATGACTACTGTGAAATTGGAGATTTGCGATTATTTGTTTTTTTTCTTTCTTGTGTACCCTTACAAATAAATTAGATATCAATCCTTAATTTATGGAAGCTCTAACTAAAAATTTATCCAAAAATCTTGTCTAATATGAATTTTAAAATTCAACCTCGAATTTTCAAATCTCCTAAAATTGTGCATTTACACATTTACATATTTGAATTTCATTTTATCTTTTTAGTTTCTCTTTCTTCATTCATTATTTTCATCGTCGAACCTTCTCTAAATGCATTCATGGAGTTGAAAGGTACAACAAAAACGATGAGATAGTTGAAGTTTATCATGAAGGATGTTCGGCTATGGAAAAAACATACAAATGACAGTGGAGGATGACCTTTGCAACCATTTATTTCACTTGAGTTCTTATTTCTCTGTCGAGGAAAGTTGTTAATCGGCTGCAAGTTCAACGACCTCATGCGTTTGCTTTCATACATTGTTGTTGATGTTTAGCCAATGATAGGATGCATTTTTTGACGTTGATCGGAGAGTTCTAATTGACAAGGTGAGAGAGAAGAGAATTATGGACGTTGGACGTACCAATTTGGAGTTGTTAGAGGATTGATTAATCTTCTCTAGACTTAAAGCCAATGATGTAATTAGTGCAACTAAGGATGATTTATTTATTTTTTTAAAAAAGTGATTTTAGAGCCAATACGCATTGGAAGCTCCATGGTAGAAGCTTCATGAGTTTTGTGATTGAAGTGTTAAAAGAACGAAAGCCTTCTATAAATGGAAACGAAAATGCCTAAAGAGGAAATACATATACTGCCTATTTTTACAAAACTACACAGTATTTGTTAGAGGTTCTTAATCGTCTCTCGTGGCACGAAGACTTTTGCTTTGTGAGTACAAGGAATTTGTGTGGCTCAATGTTGAATACACAATATTCTTACGTTTCATGAACAAAAAAAGCTTATGAGAAGATGGTGGGAGCAAGCACAAATTTTGATGTTTGAGGAGATTGCCCACTTTCATTGTTATATTATTGTTGCTCAATTTTGCAAGTATATGAATCATTACAAGTAATATAGTAGTGTGAGTACCATATGAAAAGCCAAAAAGACATGGGGGCTGGTGCTATTAACTATTTTTTTTATTTATTTTTAAAAAGGAGATACCTTAATGGATGGAAAATTGGGGGAGATGTCTATTTCTCGAGCTACAAAAAAATTAAACGTGGGGGTTGGTGTTGTTAACGAAATTTTTTCTAAAAAAACAGAGGAGATACATGAAACAGAAGAAAAATTAGAGGAAACGCCTACTTTTGGAACTGGAAAAAAAAATAGCCCAATTTATAAAAGAAATTTAGATTCAAATCCTAATGTGATTTGATTTTGAATCAAATCATATCTTCAATTGAATCCTTATCAAATTAGGAATTTTGATTCAAATTCACGTAAAAGAAAAAATCATCTGAATTCCATTTTGAATCAAATTATCTCAATATCGTTGTCTGGATTCGAAATTAAATCGAATTATGATTAAGTATGAGATTTGATTGATATAATTAATTGAAATTTAAAAGAGTATTTTGATCTAAAAATGTTTTTAAAAAATCATTGCTTTTTAATATAGTATAGATTATTATTATTATTGTTATTATTATTATTATTTGTAGTTTTGTGATGGGATTTAGCATGAGAGTTTGCTATTATCTTACGACTATGCATAGCTAAATTCACTATTCTTAGGATTGATGTAGTCATTGGACTTTATGTTAATTGAATGCTTTGATTTCCATTCATGCATTTACATACTTAATGCTTTTAATCTCTTGATTACAGATTAAATATTTTTGTATATGAATCTTACACTCGAGAAAGGTGTGGTTTATATTAGAACTTAAGTGCATGATTAAAGTAGTTCTAAGATCGAGAGATTTAGAATTGCTTTAGAAGTTGTTAAAAGAAGCAGACCTAAGGCCTTGCATGTTATTGAGACTAGATAGAAATATGGGTTTTTTAATTACCAAGAGATTTAATTGTGCTCTCGGGAGAGACAATTATAGTTTATGATTTCTTAACTGGAATAATGGCATTGTTTTCTAGGCTTTTTAATTAATTGAGTTGTAAGTCCAATTTGTGAAATCAACTCCATAGGACACTTTTTCCATAGATTTTTTCACTCACATTCCTTTGTTATTAGTTTTTTAGTTTAATTTCTCACTCCGTATTCATCTCTAAATAAAATTAAGCGTCAGTATCCATGGTACCTAAGTGATCTAGAATACCAATCCGAGGACACCAACTCTTACACTCTCACACTATATGAAAACGTGATCCCTACACTTGCAATAAGCAATTTTTACCAACACACCGTCAACTCTCTTAAAACAGTGCTCATATTTGATAAGTGGTATGATATTAACCAAGGAACAAGCCTAAACTCCAAAGATGACAAAATTCATCCAAGGTTAAAGCTACAATTTGAGGTACCTAACATGAATCAAGGGCATATTGTTAATTCAAGCACTTTTTTTAAGGCCCGAAACTTATCAAGATTGCATCGAAGAGACTTCTTTCAAGAATTCCAAGCTACTCATGTACGCTCCAAAAGAAAGAGTTCAAGGAGGCCTATGGATACATCGTAGTTTGAGATTATTTCATGGAATATTTGTCACTTAGGTCTTGTATTGACATTTGTATCGACTTATAATTAGGATTTTGTTGGCCTTCTTTAGAGCCCTAGAGTTGCTATCCTCGTGGATGTATTTTGGAGGGATCAATATTGACCTTAAGATACACATTGATTTTGTTTGATTCCTACCCTTGTTAGCTGATAGGATTTTTTTACCCTAGTTTACTTAGGAGATATTTTAAGGTTTCTTTCCCTTGCACTCATTGCCCTTTGGTAGCCAAGAGCTTCAACACTTCAAAATTATTCTTGTTAGTCTTGTAGGTTCTAGAAAACATTCAAGTTTGATTCGTTGCCAAACTTGTGAAGTGTTTTAGGGTTTGTTTGGATTACCTGTGAAGAAAGTGTTTTTCAAAAATGCATTTTTTTAAACATTTTTTTATAAAAGGGGATTAAAATTAAAACACTCATATGTTTGGTTACATTTTCTCAAAAGTGTTTTTATACACAAGTTTGTTTGATTTGCTCTACACTCAAAATGCTTCTACAGATGTCAAATTACTATAAAGGACAACTATTAAATACTTTGAACTAATAACTTCAAATTTGAATTTAAAACATTATGTCCAACCACGGTGGTCAGCAAAGTGGTCGCTGGTGGTAAGGTGGCGACTGACATTGATGGAATCTAATGGTCTCTGGCAGGGCTGCAAAAGTTGCTGGTGGTGGTTGTCGTTGGTGAGGTGGCGATGGACGGCGGCAAAATCCAGCGGTCATTAGTGGTAGGTAGTAGTAGTCGCTGATGGTGGTTGCCAGCGACGACAGTCATCGACGGTGAGGTGGTGGTGGATGGCGACGGAATCCGATGGTTGCTGGCAGTAAGGTGGTGGTGGGCTGCAGCGGAATTCGATAGTTGCCAGTGGTAGGCGGTGACAGCCATGGAAAAGTTGAAGGTAGTGCGAGGGTATTTTAATTATTTTTAAAATTTGAATTCAAGTGTTTCACTCAAAATAACTTATTCCTCAAACTCATTTATAACAAAGTCATTTTGAGTGGTTGTCGAACATTATAAATCTTATAAAAAAGATTTTTTTTTTTTTCAAAATTAAACACTTGAAAAAGTTAATCCAAACATACCCTCAATCTTAAATAAGGAATGAGTTTTCATATATTTCTTGACTGTCGAGGGATAATAGGCAACTAACCTTTCCTTTAGGTTATGTCAAATTAAATTAAGGTTTTTTTTTTCTTAATGAGTTGATATAACCAAAGAGTTCCTTCCTAGTTTTGCATGTCGATCCTCTAGTTTGGCCATTTTGACCTTATCGCCTCCACTCACCTACTCTCTACATGTGCATTGGATGCCATGCAAGCAATGTCAAATAGGCAAATAATACCTTTAACTCAAAACCTCTATAAAAGGGTTAGCCTCTTCCTTTGATAGACACCAAACTCCAAACTGAGTAATTTTAATTTGGTTTTGACTATTTTGTTTTCTATATATTTCTCTTAATCCTATTCTAATTTGACCATCGCAGCGTCTTTAACAAAGGAACATATTTTGTAATTTGATTATTCAAGATTAACTACAACCTTTGCCCTAAGAAAATGATAATCCCATTCCCTCTCTATGTGATTTGTTCAAGTCTGAAAGGTTGTATAGTATGATATGTGTAGATCGAGCACTCATATTGCACAAATGATCAGTAGGGGTAGATTTGAGAATTCGTACTCTACATATAATAAAAGTTAGCTAAATGTTAAGCTTAATTATATAGTTCCTGCCACGACACCATACTCATCCTTTGAGTTAAATCTAGCCGCTATAGCATGCTTTTTTAATGACCAAGAGATACAATTGTAGAATTATGTTGCTTCTTGTGTCGGGACATCCTTTCCAATCTATATCGCACAAACTAATAGTAGGGACAAAAAAATGTAGTTTTAAAACTTTAGAGGTAAAAAGGTAAAATTTTAAAATTTAGAAACCAGATAGAATCTTAACTCTTTCAGGACTAAAAAGCTGTTTATCCCTTTAATATAATAACATATTACAGAATGACACGGTATTATAATATATCTTCTAGGTTAAATTGTTTTTTTAGGACGTTTTAACCTTAATCTCAAAAAATTCTCCTCTCCCAAAAGTTGTTGAATTAAAAAAAAAAAAATCTTAATTTCAATTTAGTTCATATATATATTATTGTCCTTATCTTTTATTTTTCCCAAACATCTCTATCATTAATCAGCAGTTAAAGAAAAATCCAACACACCTAGTTATTTGTGGTTATACTAAAAAATAAATCATAGAAATCTAATGGGCACTATTCACTCCAAACAAGAATTAGTCCTAGCCTTTTCGTTTTCTTTATATTTTCCAAAATAGAGCTTTAAAACTCAAAAAGTATATTCATATTTTTCAACCAAATTTAGCACCCCCCCCCCCCCCCCCCCCCCCAGTTATTTAAAAAAAAAATCACATAACATATAGGTCCTTCAAAATTAATATTTATTAAACTTGTTGAAATAGTTTTTCATCACTCTTCTCTAATGATAGAAATATCAAGTAAACTCTAATCTAATAATAAAATAAGGATCAATCCTATTATATTCAAACTAAGGTTAAGACATAAGAATTAAAAAATATGATGTAATACATCCTCTTAATATATAACTCTTAGCAACCTCCTTGAAGCTTGTAAGTTCGAATCCTTATCCCTCAAACTAAAAAAAAAAGGAAAAAAAGAATAGAAAAAAATTGGAAAGACATTCTCATATAAAATACATCATGCATATAAATATATATTGCAAAACAAATATAGTTAAGGGAGTATCTCACATCTGCCAAAAGTGAGCATAGTTTAGTAGTAATTGACATGTACTTTTTTCTTTGAAGTTCGAAGGTTAAAATCTCCATACCCCATATTTGTTGTAATAATAAAAATTTTAAATTACAAGTTTAATCCCTAAACTTTGAAGTTTGTGTCAATTTAGTCCCTGAACTTTTTCAAAATTACAAATTTAGTCATTGAACGTTCATTCACAAGGCTTAAAATACCTGAGTCTACTAGATACAAAATTGAAATCCTAGGGTTCCATTAAACATAAAATTCAAATTTACATCTAATAGATCCATTAATTTTTAAAAATTTGAAATTTGTTGGGGAATTAAACACAAAATTAAAAGTTTAGGGATCTATTAAACACTTTTGAAAGTTGAAAGACCAAATAGACACAAACCTCATACTAAACTTGTAATTTACCCTAAAAATATATATATATCCCACACATCTAGATTTTCAAGCATTTGAATGCAAATAGTTTATATCCATCCCAACCAAAAAAATAGAAAATAGAAAGAAAAGGAAAAATGGAAGTACTTGGCAATTTCCATTCTTATTACGCGTTAAACCTTACTGCACTCTTGCTATAAGAGCCGCTCTTTTCCTCTCAGCACATTGCTCAATTTCAGTTCCCAAAATCTGTCTTTCTCTTTCTCTCTCATGGAGCCATTGGTGTTACTATGTGCAATTCCATTACTCTATTTACTCCTGAAAATATGGAAGCATTTCGATGCGAAGAGGGACCAAGAATGCTACATTTTGGACTACCAATGCTTCAAACCAACCGACGACAGAATGCTTGGCACCGAGCTCTGCAGAGACCTTATGAGACGCACCAAAAATCTTGGCCTTGAAGAGTTCAAATTCCTTCTCAAAGCCGTCGTCAACTCAGGCATCGGCGAGCAAACCTACGGCCCCCGAGTCATCTTCTCCGGCAAAGAACAACGCCCTTCTCTCCTCGACTCCATCTCTGAAGCTGAAGAGTTTTTCCTTGACTCTCTCCAAAAGCTCTTCATCAAGTCAAGCATTTCCCCTTCCCATATAGATCTCCTTGTGGTCAACGTCTCGATGCTCTCCACTTCCCCTTCTCTCGCCTCAAGAATCGTTAATAGGTTAGTCGTTAAAGTATTGATGTAAGATTAAATTTACCAAAACTCATCAACTTAAACTTTTGAATTTAATAGTAATTAATTTAACATGGCATCAAAGTATTGACAACTACTTGTTAGAGCCTTATTTAAATTTCCAAGCTTCTAGGTTCAACGGTCATTTAACTAACATGACATTAAAGTAGAAGATTCCGTGTTTGAATTCTTGTAATGTTAATTATTTTCTGACTGAACTTTCCGTAGTGATATAACGAGGTATTTTTATATTATTCAGGTACAAGATGAGAGAAGACATTAAAGTGTTCAATCTAAGTGGAATGGGGTGCAGTGCAAGCCTAATTTCTGTGGACGTTGTGAGGCGAATTTTCAAGTCATACAAGAACTCCTACGCCATTGTTGTCACCACCGAGTCCCTCACTCCAAACTGGTACTCCGGTAACGACCGATCCATGATTCTGTCCAACTGTCTGTTCCGATCCGGCGGTGCCGCCATACTTTTGACGAACAAAAGGAGTTTGAAAAACAAAGCCATGTTCAAGCTCAAGTGTCTGGTCCGAACCCACCATGGAGCTCACGACGAGTCCTATGGTTGTTGCTATCAAAAAGAAGATGACCATGGCAACCTAGGTAAACAAACAATACATATTGGCCTCTCCCTAATAATGGTTCTCAAAATTAAATTAACCTCCTTTCCAAAAAAGTTCAATTTTTTTTCTTTTTAATTAAAACCCATTGCACTCCTCGAAAAAATTATTAGAGGGGACCACCACAATGTGACGGATAGTTTTACATTGTTGTAGGTATGAGATAGAAACTGCAAAATTATTTTGAATTTATATCATCCAGTAACTATTAAGGGCATGTAAATTTTTAAATCCACATTTAACCGTTATTAAAACACAAAGTTTCACATATCATTATATGTATGAGAGAGAAACTGCAAAATTACTTTGAATCTATATCTAGGACATGCAAATTTTCAAATCCACATCTAGCAGTTATTAACACACAGTTATATTGTGGTAGCTTCATTGAATAATTTTCTCGTCTTTTTCTTTCGCGCTAACTCTTCCATTTCTTGAAGGTTTCCATTTGGGAAAGACCCTCCCAAGGGCAGCGACAAGAGCATTCACAGACAACCTAAGAGAAATCTCCCCCAAAGTCCTCTCCATAACAGAGATATTCCGGCTAACAATCCTAACAATAATCCACAAACTCTCCTCTGCGGGCTCCTCGAAGCCGTCGCAGCCGAAGCCATCGGCAAACTTCCAAACCGCAGCAGAGCACTTCTGCCTGCACACAGGGGGAAAGGCAGTGATAGATGGGGTTGGAAAGAGCCTGAGCCTAACGGAGCAAGATCTGGAGCCAGCGAGAATGACCCTTCACAGATTTGGAAACACTTCAGCCAGCAGCCTGTGGTACGTTTTGGGATACATGGAGGCCAAAAAAAGGCTGAAGAAAGGGGATAGAGTTTTGATGATAAGCTTTGGCGCAGGGTTTAAATGCAACAGCTGCTTGTGGGAAGTGGTGACAGAGTTGGGTGGTCGGAAGGGTAATGTGTGGGAAGATTGCATTAATGGCTATCCGCCAGTGTCTTTGGCTAACCCTTTCATGGAAAGGTTTGGCTGGATTCAGAATGAAGATGCAACTACTTTCAAGTCACTTTGACAACAAATTATTTGATGAGACCGACACAATGTGACTGACAGTTTTTCACTGTTGAATGTTGAGAATCTAGTGGTTATTAGAAGGTATGAAAATTATTGAATCCACATTCTACGATTATTATGAAGCAGCCACATTGTGGCGGTCTCATTAAATAATTTATCTACTTTGACTCAATAAAGAGGAAAAAAAAGGGAAAAGAGATGGTTGGTTTTTTTTTTTTTTTTTGAAGGAAAAGATGTTTCATTTGTTGATATTTTTATCTTTGTTTTTGATGAGTTTACTTGATGAACTCTTGAAAAGTTTATTCCTATTTAATTCAATTTTATATGGGTTGAAATTTTATAATGTATTTGTGTATGGATTTTTTTGTTTTTTTGGATTGTGTAGAAGTTTTATACATCATTTTCTGATGGGAGTGGCCTATTTTAAGTCGGATATAAATTACATGGAGAAAAAGACGACTTAACTTACTCGTCTCTATTAACCACCATTAAATTTTGTATGAGTAATGGAGAGGTACAAAAAAAGGAGGGAGAACAAAGATGTTTTTTTTTTTTTTTTTATCTATTTTTTAAAAAATAAGAAGATATCAAATTCTTAATGGTAGCGAGCATGAATATTCGTGTTAACCACCATTAAATTTTGTATGAGTAATGGAGAGGTAAAAAAAAGGAGGGAGTACAAAGATGTTTTTTTTTTTTATCTATTTTTTAAAAAATAAGAAGATATCAAATTCTTAATAGTAGCGAGCAGGAATATTCGTGTTAACTAATCAGAGAGGAAAGTTTTATTAATTATTGGAGAGATAATATTTACCTATTGACTGGTTAGTAGAAAATTTATTGTGGCTGCCACTAGGTTTTGACAAGTAGAAAAGAGAAAGGTAAAAATAGAGAGAAAACAAATGTTTTATCTTTTTTTTTTTTTTTTTTTTTAAATATAAATAACTGTCATGATTTTTAATGCTAATTGGTTGGTAGGTAAATATTATTCTTATATAAAGCTTGGCTAGGTGGAATGTGTATGTTTTTTATTTTTTAAAATTTTATTCATCACCATAGATGAGTTAGATTTATTACATTAAAAAGCGTGATGTTTCTAGTTCAGTTAATACATTGAATTATCATGTCACTATCATATCCCAATTTTTTTGACAATTCATCTAATTTAATTTGTATATATATGAATAAAAATGTCTGTAACCCAGTAGTTGAGACTTTGGTTTAAATAATTAATGATTTTGTTAAGCGTCAAGCAAGCTTCATTGACCTAGTTTTTGAATAGCTGTTTACTCTGTAAAATTAAAAGATAAAAAGGTATCTAGGTTTGATTATATGGTTTTTCCATATCTTTGTATTGTTTTCATATGTGTCATTTTCATTTCTTTATTCTTCCTCCAAATTTCTAAAAAAATGGTCGAAATTTTAAGTTTTTTTTTTTACCGACTTTTTCCACCTTTAAAATTTTCTTCAATCCACTAAGTATTATGTAATGTAAGTTTTATCATGAACTAATTTTAACATTTACCAATAATGAGGGACTAAATTGAAAAATGTTAATACATAATGAACTAAATTGAAACTTTTAAATAATAAAGATTAAATTGAAAAAGTACTTATCTAAACATTAAGAACTAAAAAGATGTATTAGAACTAGTTTTTTTTACCATGTGCATTGCACGTGTAATCAAAATAGTATGAATTAAATTAAATTTACAATGAATTTAACTAATTAAATTTTTTTTATGCATTCTTATATTAGTTTTGTTTTTTCTATTAATGTGACTAATTTGAATATAATATATTATTTATATTATATTGTATTGTATTATTTCTATTATATTATATTATTATACAAAAATTATATTATTTCTATTATAATATAATTTTTCTTATAATATAACATAATTTTAATATAATATAATTTTTTTATTAAGTTTTTTTAATTTTTATTTCTATTATTATCATTTATAATATAATATATACTTTTTGTAATAATATATTTTGTTTAATTTATGCAATACTTGTTAATGCAATTTTATAACGATTATTTTTTATTTAAATTTGGCATACAATTATTGACAGAGAATTAATTAAAAAATGTAGTAACAATAATTATGCTAAATAATACAAAAAATATATTTTAAACAAATTGGTTTACAAAGTCAAAACTTCTTTCTAGAGAATGTTTTTTTGTCAAATTTTCATTTTGTACTACATCAAGTGAGGACCAATGAGCTATGTAAATTTAAATAAAATGTCATTCAATATAGTTGTGGTTTTTTTTTTCTCTTTTTGAAATATTTTTTTAAGAAAGAAATAAACTTTTTAAAATTAATAAACATCCTCTTAAATTAAAGAGTATCTTCTAAAATTAAAGTGTTTACATTATTGCTAAAATTTTAAAATCAAAAGTAATATTTCAAAAATCAAACACAAAAATAAACTAACCCCTAATGCAAAACTCAAAATAATAATTTAGTTATAAATAAATTAAAACGAGGAGTAAAAGAATATGTATAAGAAGAAAAGCAGGCTAATGAAATTTAAATTAAGAAAGAGAAAAAAAGAAAGAGATATCTTATTAAAAATCAGATGAGATGGATATTTTAGATATGGAAAAAAGAAGCTTCAACAATACAACATGAGTGATATCAACTAACATAATTTTGTGTAAAAAAAATGAAAGAAAAAAAAAACATAGGCTAATTTAAATTTATAAAAAAAAAAGAAAAAGAAAAAAAAAATACCTTGATGAGAGTGTGAGAGATACCTCATCAAAATTTGGATGAAATTGATATTTTAGATTTAGAAAAAAGACCATCAACAACACTACATGAATTATATCAACTAACATAATTTGGTGTAAAAAACGTAAAAGAAAAAGAAAAAACTAATACATTAATTTGCACGACATCAAGTGATGACCAATGAGCTATGTAAATTTAAAAAATGGCATTCAATATAGTTGTGGTTTTTTTTCTTTTCTTTTTGAAATATTTTTTTTAAGAAAGCAAGAAACTTTTTAAAATTAATAAACATCCTCTTAAAATTTAAAGAGTATCTTCTAAAATGTCATTCAATATAGTTGTGATTTTTTTCTTTTCTTTTGAAATATTTTTTAAGAAAGCAAGAAACTTTTTAAAATTAATAAACATCATCTATAAATTAAAAGAGTATCTTCTAAAATTAAACTGTTTACATTATTGCTAAAATTTTAAAATCAAAAGTAATAATTTAAAAATCAAACACAAAAATAAACTAAACCCTAAATCAAAACTCAAAATAATAATTTAATTAAAATTAAATTAAAACAATGAGTAAAAAGAATATATAAAAGAAAAAATGCGCACTAATGAAATTTAAATTAAAAAAAGAAAGAAAGAAAGAGATACCTTATTAAAAATTGGAGGAGATGGATATTTTAGATTTGGAAAAAAAAAAAGCATCAACAACACAACATAAGTGACATAAACTAACATAATTTTGTGTAAAAGAAACATGAAAGAAAACGAAAAATGTGGGCTAATTTAAATTTATATTAAAAAAAAAAGAAAAATACCTGATGAAAGAGTGAGAGATAACTGATCAAAAATTGGAGAAGATGGATCTTAGATCTAGAAAAAAGAACATCAACAACATAACATTATGAAAAATTGGAGGAGATGGCTATTTTAGATCTGAAAAAAAAAAAAATTGGAGGACATGTGAAATTTACAGAAGAAATTTATATTCAAATTCAAATTTGATTTTATTTTAAATCAATATTAGATATCTTATCAAATTAAGAATAAAAATTAATTCAAATTCTTTTCGAATTTTGAATTAAAAAATGTGAAAGAAAAAAAGAGTTAATTCAATTAAATTAGATATCTCATTAAAAGAGTAGGAGAGGAATTTATTGAAATTATTTTTTAATAAAAAGATGTGATAGAAAAATAAATAATTCAACCAAATTAGATATCCTATCTAATGAATAGGAATTGATTCAAATTATTTTTTAATAAAAAACGTGAAAGAAAAAATAACTAATTCAATCCAATTAGATATGCTATCAACTATAAAATTAAGAATAACAATTAATTCAAATTATTGTTGAATTTTGAATAAAAAACCGTGAAAGAAAAAAATTATTTCTAATTCTAATTAGATATCCAATCAAATGAGTAAGAATTGATTCAAATTATATTTTAATAAAAAAAATGAAAGAAAAAATAACTAATTCAATACAATTAGATATGCTATCAAATATCAAATTAAGAATAACAATTAATTCAAATTATTTTTTAATTTTGAATAAAAAAGCATGAAAGAAAAAAAAATTAATTCAAAATCTGTTTTAATCAAATTTGAAATTAAATCGGATTATGATGATTTGATTGATGTAATTAAGTAAAATTTAAAGAAATATTTTGGTCTACAAATGTTTTTCAAAAACTCTTGTTTTGGTCTAAAAATGTTTTTCAGAAACTATTGTTTTTTAATATATTATAGATTACAGATTATAGATATAGATTATAGATATTGATTCAAATTAATAAATAATTAATCAATTTGAAATTAAATCAAATATTCATTTTGAATCAAATTATCAAATCAGATTAGGATGATTTGATTAAAGTAATCCGATTTGAAATTAAATCAGATATTCATTTTGAATCAAATTATCAAATCGGATTTGAATGATTTGATTAATGTAATTAACTAATTTTGAGTCAAATTAACAAATTGAATTTGGATGATTTGATAATGTAACTAACTAATTAACTAAAATTTAAAAGGGAATTGTGATCTAAAAATATTTTTCAGAAACCCTTGTTTTTTAATATATTATAGAATTATATATTATAGATATTACTAAGAATGTTATTACTATATTATAGATATATTTTTAAAATTTTTAAACTAAAATAATTGTATACATAGATGCAATTTAATTAGAGGTACCTGATTTTTTTAAGCCAAAAAATTAAGAGATAAATTCTAAAGAAAAAAAATCGAAAAAGGTTGGAAAAAAAGAAGAGAAAAAATGTAGCAATATGATGTCCAAAAATCATGCCAAAAACTTAATTTGAAAAAGAGACAAAGTTCTGAAAAAAAATCTAATAAAAAAAAGGAAAGATACGTGATCCAATGAAAAATTGGAGATGACTACTTTTAAACTTGAAAAAATAGTTATTACTAAAAATTAAAACCTCATATGAAAAAAAAAAAAAAAGATAATTGGATGCAAAAGAAGTTAGAATAATTTGAATAAGTGAATAATTGTGTATTTATATACAAAGATGTAACTGTAACCAAAAAAAAAAAAAAAAAAAAAAAAAAAAAAAAAAAAAAAAAAAAAACATCATTATGATCCAACCAGCTGATTCAGATTTTTGAGCTATTGAAACTCAATAGCATAAGAATTATAATTATGCATATATAAGAACTAATAAGAACTATAAGAATTCTAGTTTCAAAAAAAAAAAAAAAGAAAGAAATATAAGAACTTCAGTTTCAAAAAAAAAAAGAACTATAAGAACTAATAAGAACTATAAGAACTCCAATTTTATATTTATATATATATATAAAAGAACTTCAGTTTCAAAAAATTTTAAAAAAAAACTATAAGAACTTCAGTTTAAAAAAAAAAAAAGAAATATAAGAACTTCAATTTCAAAAAAATAAAATAAAATAAAGAACTATAAGAACTAAATGAAAAAAAAAAAAAAAACGTACCTGAAGAAGAACTCCAGTTTTAGAAAATTAAAAAAAAAAACTATATAACTAAATGAATAAAACGTACCTGAAGAATAACTCCAGTTAAAAAAAAAAAGAAGTATAAGAACTAAATGAAAAAAAAAAAAACGTACCTGAAGAATTGAGTATAAGAATTGTGTATGATAATTGGATACAATTTATAGAAGCAAATTTAATTTGATTTTGAATCAAATTGCTTATAAAATTAAGACTATTGATTCAAATTCATCAATTTGAAATTAAATCAGATATTCATTTTGGTTCAAATTATCAAATCGGATTAGGATGATTTGATTAATGTAATTAACTAAAATTTAAAAGGTTATTTTAGTCTAAAAATGTTTTTCAGAAACTCTTGCTTTTTAATGTATTATAGATATAGATTATAGATATTAATAATAAACATGTTTATAAAAGAAAAAAGTAATTACAAGTATAATATTTTTATAATCTTTTTGAAAAATAATTACTAAAATTAAAGTTAATCAGAATATAATTTAACTAATTAAGAAATATGTGTCTCAATCAATAGGTTAGAAATTTGAATAAGAACTGTAAGAACTAACTGGAAAAAAAAACGTACCTGAAGAAGAGCTCCAGTTTTAGAAAATTAAAAAAAAAACTATAAAAACTAAATGAAGAAAATGTACATGAAGAAGAACTCAAGTTTAAAAAAAAAAAAGTATAAGAACTAAATGAAAAAAACGTACCTGAAGAATTGAGCATAAGAATTGTGTATGATAATTGGATACAATTTATAGAAGCAAATTTAATTTAATTTTGAATCAAATTGTTTATCAAATTAAGACTATTGATTCAAATTCATCAATTTGAAATTAAATCAGATATTCATTTTGATTCAAATTATCAAATCGGATTAAGATGATTTGATTAATGTAATTAACTAAAATTTAAAAGGGTATTTTAGTCTAAAAATATTTTTTTAGAAACTCTTGCTTTTTAATATATTATAGATTATATATATTAATAATAAGCATGTTTATAAAAGAAAAAAAGTAATTACAACTATAATCTTTTTATAATCTTTTTATAATCTTTTTGAATTACCGTTAATCCGAATATAATTTAACTAATTAAGAAATATGTGTCTCAATCAATAGATTAGAGATTCGAATTTCCATCTTGACATGTTGAACTTACAAAAAATCCACTTCTTCCTCCCTCCTAATTAACTCCTTTACCCCTCTTAACTATTATATTACTTTGGACCCTAAAGTCAATTTGATATATTTTTTTAATTCAACAACATAGTAGACATTTGAACCTCTAACTTTTTGATAGTATATATATCTTAACTAATTAAGCTATGCTTAGATTGGCTTAGAGTCAATTTAGATTATGGTTTAGTAATTAAGACATCTTTATCTTTGTTAAACAATGATTTTCCATATTTACAATGCAGTATGTAAATATTTCAAAAAGTAAAAAATTTAAAAAATTAAAAAAGATTTAAAAAAAAAAAAAAAAAAAACAACAACAACAACTCTGACTTCAATGGGGACCAGAGTGTAATTTACTCTCTCGCCATTCTCCCTCTTTAGTGTAGTTAACCTAACCTCCCACAAACTTTAATTTCTCTTATGTCTCTCTTCCATAACTTTCTCCTCTTACTCCTTCCATAACTTCTCTTTCTTTTTTTTTTCTTTAATTTTAATTCTTGAAGTATTATCTCTCTCTCCTCCATAACTTCTCTTGTAGAGTACTACTTATCTTTCTCACTCTCTTCATGTTATGGGAAATAATAATTATAATAAATTCCAAGTTTATTACTTCAATTTTTACTAACTTAAAAAAATGTCTAATAGATTTGTAAACTTTCAATTTTGTGTCTATTAAATTTCTAAAATTTTACAAATGTTTTAATAACTTTTGAATTTTGTGTTTAATAAGTCTCTGACTTATTGTCTATTGGACATTTTTTTTAATACGGATCATTTTACACAAAATAGAAAGGTAGTTTTGAATTTTAAAAGATGCCAAATAGTTGAAAGACCTTTTAAAATAGACACATAATTGAAAGTTTGAGAATTTATAAGATAGTTTTAAAGTTTGGGAACTATTAGATACAAACTTGAAAGTTATGGATCTATTAGAAATTTTTTAAAATAAGTAAAGATATTTTAATGAAAATTTGTTTGGGCCTCTTATATTTAGAAATTAGGGCAAAATATACTTTTAGTCCTTAAGGTTTGAGGTTTGTGTCTATTTGATCCATGATGTTTCATAATGGGCACATTTAGTCCTTGAGGTTTGAGAAATGGTTCTAAATGGTCCATGAACTCCTTTTGACTGTTAGTTAACCTAACAGAATGTTGATGTGGCAGCTAACATGCTTAGTAGACCCTAATGATGTGGCAAATTTAAGTTTAGTAATAAAACAATATGAATTTTTTATTATATTTTTAGTTGAATGTATTGTTGACAAGGTCACTTCTCCTCTCTCTCTTTTCTCCCTTCTCTTTCTCACTCCCTTATCTGGCAAAATTTACTGTCGCCACTGCCATCAACCACCACTTGCTTGCTATTGTCTCTCGATGTTGCCCCCACTGAGTTTAAAATCTAGAACATGGAAGAGCCTTTGTTCCATTCATTCCAGATCTAGAACGAAGGTTATTCTCGTTCTACATCTGTAGCTCTCAATATCAAATGGTAACAAATCTGGAACGATTTGGAATTTTTTTTTAGAGCTGTAGCTTTCAATGTTCCTTGGTAAAAAAAATTGAAAATATAGTTTCAATTTACTCTCTCTGCTTCAATATGGTATCAGATGTATTCTAGTTACTTATGAGAGTTTCTTCTTGCATCCTCAATAGTTCTCATGACGGGGAATGAGAATGTGAACCATAATCTTCCTACTCCTAGATATGTTCATTTTTCCTGCAGGGACGGGGCCCCACAGGGACCTGCCCCATGGGGCAGGGAATCCCCATTTAGATGGGGAATGGGAGAGGGGTGGGGGAAATCTTTTCCCATTAGCTAAACGAGGAAGGGGATGGGGAATGTATTCCTCGTCCCTGCCCCCACCCCAATTACTTTATTTTTTTTAATATGTATATTTATATATATAATAAATACTAAATTTAATATTTTATCATGTATTATTTTATTTTTCATAAGAAATTTTTTTAAAAAAAATTTGTCTTTAAATAGAAATTTACCATTAGGAATTAATAATTTAAATAGAAATTTTCCAAAAAAATATTTTATATAATCAAAATTTAAAAAATATATATATAAACAAGAATAATTCCTTGCGGAGAACCCAATCCCCGCGAATTCTCCGTGGGGAATCCCCACCCTGATCCCCACGAAATTAAATGAAAAATTTTACGGGGACGAGGAATGAAATGAGGGGTGGGGGTGGGGACGGGGACGGGGACGGGAAAACCATCATCGGCCCCACCCCGCCCCTTGGACACCTCTACCTACTCTCGATGCTTCATCTTCATCTACCATTCAGCCTTCAAATCCTTATGTAGTCGAATTGTATGTGAATTCTTATTTCCTTCACCATTAGGATAGTATCAATTTGGTTCTTGTCTCAGATTTATTGTCCGAATCAAACTATATGTCATGGAGTCATGCAATGCTTCTTGGGCTAACTGTCAAGAACAAAGTAGGTTTGTTGATGGATCTCTCCGATGTCCAACTGGTGAATTATGCAATTCTTAGATCATATGTTCATTGCCAAAAGAGATCTCTGTTAGCATCAATTTCACCAATTCTGCTCGAGAATTCTGGCTCAATCTACAGTAGTGATATCAACGTAAGAATTGCCCAATAATTTTTCAGCTTCGACTTGAACTCTCTAATTTGGTTCAAGATCAGAATTCCGTTACCACATATTTTGCAAAACTGAAAACTCTATGGAACTAACTCGCCTCATATTGGTCGTCTTGTTCCTGTGGTCGGTGTTCCTGTGGAGGTGTGAAGGAACTTACTCAATATTTTCAAACTGAGTAGTCATGAAGTTTTTAATGGGACTCAATGAATCCTTTGCTCAAATTAGCACGCAACTTCTTCTTATGGGGCCAAAGCCTACGATTCAGAGAGCCTTTTCTCTTGTGGCTCAAGAAGTGGAACAACGAGCCTCTACAGTCATTCCTTCTTCTTAGGCGGTCTCTTCCAATGCTGCTACACTATTAGTAAAGAATTCACTTGTTGCTGTTGATCAGACTGAAACATGTGGCTTAAAGAAAAGATTTTTTTTATTCAAAACAAAGCTCCAGTCTAGTGCAAGTGCACACAAAAATTGCAAGTAATAAATCTGGAGTATTCTAGAGTATCGTACCCAAGGGAACATATATTAACAAAATCTATGAAGATGATACAAATTTGTTTACAAAATGCAATTGTGGTAACCAAAGGTGTAAAAATGTTGAGAGATTGTTTTTGCTAAAGGAAATAAGTGATAAAATCAATGAATAAGAATAAGGGAATTCAAGTTGCTTATACCATTTTGGAAAGAAATGCCACCCAAAAATGCAATTACAATCGTAGTTAACACAAGAAAACTAAGTAAACCGAATTTGAATCCTATTCAATTTTGCTTCAAAATCTTTAGGAGGCTAAGTGATTAAACCTATATTTCTATGGCTAATCTAACTTAGATAATTTTGCGCACAATTTTAGTGATTTTAGAGTCTTGCCATATGCTAGGGTTGATGTTTAGGACTTATTTCTAAGCCTTTTCCTCCATTACTTTTGTGACATCGGCTTTCTCTTAACTCTTTCGATATTAAGTTCAAGCTTGACAAGCAATCACTAGTTGGCCGGCAAGGTTTGCCTAACGTTAATTCAACAAAAACAAACAAAGTTTCAAGTGTTAACTAGATTGATTATGCTTTTAAGCTTTATATCTTTCCTCTAGGGCATTCACTAACTTGAATCCCTAAAGAAAAATTAGCTCATTATGGAAGAAATGAAAAACAACAATTGAATGGATACAAAACTCATAATTAAATAACTTAATAAAAGGGAAGAAAATTTCAAAATATAAAGGCAGCCCAAACTGAAATTTTATTAAGAAAAGACTTGAAGAAAAACACTCCCACAACTCACACAACAATCCCAAAGGAGAATGAAAGCAATAATGAAATTTAGAAATTTTCAACTTATTAAGGAAATAGAATTCAAGAGAGCAAACTATCTTATGAATAAAATGGAAATAACTAAACCTCAACACAAACTAAAATTCCATGAACTTACAGGAAAGAAATGAAAAAACAGCAACAAGAAGTAAATGAACATAACATAAAACAAAATGGGCTCGTGTATTCCTTGCTTCAATCGATCCAAATACCCATACAAAAGTAAATGGATCTTCACCTCCTCTAACCTTCATTGAGGACGGATCAAATTCAGACTTTCATAGAGCAAAAACAAAGACAAATCGCTGGAAAAAATGACAGAAAATCGTGAACTAAGCTACTGCCTAAAGAAGAAAAATTCATTTCGTTTTTTGCTTTGTTCTTCCTGTTTTTATAGGCATCGAGGGCTAGGGTTTTCATATTTGCTCTTCTTCAACCTTGGGTCAACTTGTGGGAATGAAATTGGGCTGAAGATCTCCTAAATTGGGCAAAATTTCCACAAATCTTGTTCCCGCAATTTCCAAAATTTTCCAAAAAATGCAATTGCATTTCACTTTTGGAATGCAATTGTATTTTTGTGCTTGTTCACCATCTTATTTCCTGAAGAAATGCAATTGCACTTCGAAAGTGGAATGCAATTGCATTTTTGTACTTGCTCCAAATCTACACAAAAACAACAAATTAGTTTAATTTCCTTTATCTTTTCAATTTCTTTCCCCATTTTCAATACTCCAACAAGCTTTCATGAATTTATCTCATAAACATTATCTTTAGCTTGCTTGTTGTTAAAAAAACATACAAAAATGACAAGAACAACCTAGTTTAGGGTCAAATAATCCTCACAAATGAGAATTATCAGCTGCTCCCTTGGACAATCGATCACAAACAAATTCGTTCAAAAAGAAAGAGCGTCCTATTTGTACACATTGTGGTATTCAAGGCCATACAGTCGATCGATGTTACAAGCTTCATGGATATCCCTCTGGATATCGCAATTATCTCAATTCTTCTTCAAAATTCGAGAACTCTTCTGGCAATATTTTGCCTACTGGGTCTTCGACTTTTGATTCTTTGCCCAGTTTGAGTGTAGAGCAATATCAGGGTCTCCTTGCTATGTTGCAAACTCATCTTGCCAAAGTCAAAGCTGATTCAAATCTTGCTATTGGTTCAACCTCCTCAAATGTTGCAGATATTTGTAAAACCAAGCCTTATATTATTTCTGAATCAAATTTTATGGTCCTTGATTCCGGTGCTTCAACACAAACATATCATTCAAAAGAGCTTTTTACTTCCCTTACACCTACTTCTAGAGTCACTGTTACTTTACCAAATCAAACACGCATTTCTGTGAAGTTTGTTGGCATTGTGTGTATATCCTCTGTTTTCTTGTTCCAAGATGTGTTGTTTGTGCATGAATTCAGCTTCAATTTGATTTCCATCAGCGTCTTAACTGCAAAACTGCCTTATACAGTCAAATTTATTAATGATTCTTGCCTGATTTAGGACAAGTGCTCTTTGAATATGATTAGTATAGCTAATATTTGGCAATGCTTCTATTTGTTGTATACAGGATAGCCTTTTGACGCCTTTTCTAGTCCTTTGTGCAATTTTGTTTCTACATCTTGTAATTCTTTTCATACATGGCATGCTAGGCTTGGTCATCCGTCTTTAAAGCATTTGAATGCCCTAAAGGGAATTTTATCTGTTGAGTCTTTTAAAGAGAATTGTTCTCATCCTTGTTTAGTTTGTCCATTGGCTAAACAACAACGCCTCTCTTTTTAATCGAATAATCATTTTTCTGATAAAATCTTTGATCTGTTGCATTGTGACATATGGGGGCCTTATCAATCATGTACTCATGCGATTACAAGTTTTTCTTGACCTTAGTAAATGTCTTCTCTCGGTACACATGGGCTTTCTTAATGAGGAGAAAATCTGAGGCTTTAACCATTGTCCCACAGTTTTTTTAGTATGTTGAAAATTCGTATGGTGTAACTATTAAAAATTTTTGTTCAGACAATCACCAGAGTTAGCATTTACTGATTTCTTTCTTTCTAAAGGAGTCATTCATCAATTCTCTTGTGTGGGACTAGTTGGGTGAAACTTATGGGTAAAAATTAATAAGAAATAATAGCTTAACCCTAGTGCAAGTATATACTGTCGATGCAAGTATTACGAACATATTTCAAGATATCGAATCCCAAGGGAACATGAATAACAAAATTGATGTGTAAATAAGATTGTGAAACAACAACTTTTATTAGCAAGTAATCTAAAAACTAAATGTTTTGGGTGTTATGATGACTAAAAAGATTGAATAAAAGAACTTGGAAAGACTTGTGGAATTTCACTTAAGAGAATGAGGGGATTCAAGTGCATTCTTGCCCTTTGGTGAGATTGCTATTCAATTGCCATAGCAATTAGCATTTTCACATAAACGTTGTAAACCGAATCGACTGCTATTCAGTTTTGATTCCAAACCCCTAAGAGACTACGTGATGGGACCTATATGTCTATGGCCAATTGTACTTAAATAGTTAAGATATCATTCTTGGTTTTAAGGAGCTCGTCCTATGTCTAGGATTAAGCGTGGCTTATGTCTAAGCTTTTACCTCATTGCTTTTACGAAATCTTCTTCTTCTAACCTTTGGTATTAGATTAGGACTTAAAAGCAATCTGAGTTGATCATTCAAGGATTCCAATAAAACATTAAACTCAGTAAAAACAAACAACACTCATGTGTTAATGCTGATTGCTTTCGGTTTATTGGCTAAGCATTCTCACCTTAGGGCATTCATGTCCTTGAATCCTTAGGTGAATTTAGCTCATGATTTGAAATATAAACATAATTGAAATTAGATGAGAAACTGTGAAGGACATAATTAAATTGAAAGCTCAATTAACCCGAGAAGTAGAAGTTCTTTTCCCAATAAAGTAAAAACAGTACCTTAAAAGGGAACTTTTAAAGAAATTCAACCAAAATACTCTTGCATAACTAAATTCAACTTCAATACAAAGGAATAAATTAGAACATAATATAAATGATAAAAAGTCTTGCTATTGGAAAAACATAATTGAAAATTATTAGACGTAAACAACTCTACAGCTAAGCTCAATTACAACCCTAATCGAATTCCCTTCTTCTCTTTCAAGCTAGTGGAAGTCTTCACAACCAAGGAAAAACCAAACCCTGATTCTGGATTTTTCTCAAGAACAACAACCGATACAAAAGATATAGAAAGATAGAGAAAACAGCATAGTAGAATTGTAGTGTTGGGTGAAGAGCGAATCCCTTTTTTTCTCCTCTTCATACTCCTTTAAATCTTTTTTTCTTCTAGGGTTTTCTTTTTTGCGTTCCTTTGATTCGTGAGCCCCAGATTTTTGCTTGATTTGATGGAACAAATCTCTCTTTTTACACAATTTTCTAATATTTGAATATGCTCTTTCCTTGTTCGATTAATCAGCAATTGTGTGGCAATCATGCTTTTTTGTCAAAATTGCAGCAAAAAATACTTTGTTATTGCAATTCTCTTCTTTTCCTTCCATTTTATTGTTTTAATTCACTTTAGTAAATTCATGCTGCTTTTCTTGGAATTTATATGAATTTATGAAGAAAATGCTAATAAAACCAGGCATAATCTAAATTTATGAGCTTGATAATTTTTAATTACGAGAATTATTACAGACGTCCTGAGCAGAACTCGGTTGTTGAACGTAAGCACCAACACCTCTTAAATGTCTCTAGTGCTTTGTTTTTTCAATCACAGTTGCCTATCAAATTTTGGGGAGAGTGTGTCTTAACTGCAGTTTTCTTGATCAATTGACTGCCTTCTCCTATTCTTAATTGGCAAATACCATTTTATCGAATAATTGAACAAAATGCTGACTATACCTTCATTAGAACATTTGGATGCTTTTGTTTTGCCTCCACACTCACCTTTCATCGGTCTAAATTCCATCCTAGGGCACTTTCAATTGTGTTCATTGGATATCCACTAGGAATGAAAGGATATAGGCTATTTGACATTGAAAGCCGGAAAATTTTTGTCTCTCAAGATGTTATATTTCATGAATCTATTTTTCTTTTCATGAAATAACTCAGCAAACAGAGGTGGTAAATCCTTTTCCAGATTTAGTATTGCCTAAACCCTTTACTTATTCAGGTGTACTTGAAAATACCATGTCATCTACGTTTAATATGCCTACTGGTTTGGATGCCATAATTACTTATACTTCTGTTTTGCCTGATGTCTCTATCTTTTCTGGTGCTCTTCAGGAGCATGTTGTTTTGCCTAATACCGTTGCTTTTAACTTAGCATTATCTTTTGTTCCATCTACTGAATTGATGGTTGTTGCTCAATCCTCTAGTATAGTTGATCAAGATGTCCAAATGGCTCCTTGTAAATCCTCTCGTATCACTAAACAACCCTCATATCTCAGAGATTATCATTGCAGTCTTCTTCATGACAGGCCTTTGTTGACTACTTCTAATTTCTTTTTACACAAATATCTTTCATATGATCGATTGTCTAGTGATTACAAGAGTTTTTCTTTGAATGTTTCTGCTACTTATGAGCCACAATACTTTCATCAAGCTATCCCACATTCCCATTGGAGAGAGGTTATGAGTGTTGAATTAAAAGCCATGGAAGCCAATAACACTTGGTCTGTAGCACCTCTTCCTAAGGGCCATCATTCCATTGGTTGTAAATGGGTTTATAAGGTGAAACATAAAGTTGATGGCTCTGTGGAGAGTTTTAAAGCTCGGTTAGTTGCAAAGGGTTATATTCAACAAGAAGGGCTTGATTACATTGAAACCTTTTCCCCTGTTGCTAAGCTTGTAACGGTAAAAATTCTTCTAATCATTGTTGTTTCCTTGGATTGGTCCTTTGTTGGTCAAATTCGCAAGTGTACGAATCGTTACAAGTAATATAGTAGCGTGAGTACTAGTATCGTTCTCCACAGCGAATGAATGTTATCAATTACCAAATTTGTAAGCTTTAATTTTATCTAAGAACAGAATAATTGATGGTGGGTGAAATTGAAACTAACAGCAAAAGAATGAAATAAGGCTCTAAAATTAATAACGTAAAACAAATGATTAAATTTAATTGCAATAGGTTATAGAGCTATGACTTTACTGTTATCTCCTCCTATTCTTCATTCATTAATAGTTGAAGAAAATTCTATTTTTAGATTGTTGGCAAGTTCTACCCTATAGACTTGATACTCTCTCTCAAGCAATAACGATATTCATTGAAAAGTAAATTACTTGTATCTCTATGACAATTCCAACAATTCAATTATGATGAACGTAGAACCTAAATTTCCACAAAACCCACAAGGATATCTCTATCTCAAGTGTAAATTAGGGAAAATATTCAGATCTATCAATAATTCTTGTCTCTCAACCTCGAATTATGACATGAAATAGATGCAAAGAGTGGCCAAATCTAAACATGCATTAAGCACAAAAAAGTTTTCACAACCAAATACAAAATTGAAATATCAATTATTAACTAGGAAGAATAGGATTCGAATAGCGATTACATCAAAGCTCTAGAAAGAGTAAATTAGTTCATACTAAAAATCTCAATAAAAGTCCTAACTAAAACTATTGAAGTCATTACAACCAATAAAAGAGAAAGGGAAAGGAAAAAGAAACAAATCAGGGAAATTCCACGAGTTTCCAATCGTCGCTCTCACTCCATTCGGTTGCTCGAATCCTCCAAAATAGTGTCCTACCATCTTCCTGTTGTTCTCCCCCTCCAATCCCCTTCAAAATTGACAAAGAGATGAATTTATAGGCCAAAAAACCATGGGCGCGCGTCTCAGATTCACGCTTCAAAGTTCATTGCTCCTAGGCACTAGCATTCTGTCCTCCCGCACTGTCTGTGGCTCCTAGGCGCCGTAATTTTTTATTTTTTATTTTTATTTTTATTCATTTTATTTTTTTTTAGCTTTCAACTTGAAAATATTTGAACTTGGCCTTCAAAATGAAATCATTGATCACCTACAAAACTAAAAGAAATGCATGAATTAAAATCCAAAAACTATAGGAAAACTAACCAAAAACAACCTAAACAAGATATAATAAATAAATATAAAATGAACTTATCACCCTTAATACAACTTGATGTATGATAGCACTAATTTAGTGCTATATTTATGCCCATTTATTGGCTAGTTTTGTATTGAATTAGCAAACTTTGATGTGTATTTCTCTTGATTTTGTAGAAACCGAGCTAACAGAGCAAAATCGAGTGTTCGAGATTACTTTGATGGATATTGGAGCCTTTTAGAGCTTTGTTAAAAATTCAAGAAGAGAAGAGATAATTAATAAAATGTTGAGCAAGAAAGATTTCATTTTGAAAGTCCAAATTTGAAAACTTTCAAGTTGAAAGCTTAAAAAAAAAAAAAAAATACGGCGTTCAGGCACCACAGACAGTGCGGGAAGGCAGAGCCTAGGCCCTACAATATCAGCAGAATACTTTTTTTTAGATGTTGCTGGATCCCTGCTATAAATATAACATCTTCTCTTCGATTTTGAGAAGCCAAACGAGGGTTTTTGTCCTAAACACAACTCCATGCTATTTTAAGAGGTTTTGGGAGCATTTGTGAGCGGATTAGAGCGGTATTGAAGATTTGGAGCTCGGATTCTTAGGATAACACCTCAGAAACGCGAAAATATCCTTTGTTTGCAATTTCTTCCCTTTTCCTTTCATTTAGTGGTTGTATAATTAGAGATTTATGGGTTGTTTGAACTGAATTTGTATATTCTTGTCCCTAATTACTTAGGTTTGTTGTATTTTATTGTTTAAATGCTTAATTGTTGGAATTGTTGGACCAATTGCTTAGTTTATGGATGTTTATGATTAGTAGGGCTTTGAATCATTTATGCAATTGTTACTAAATGCCTTTAATCATTGTTCCTTTAATTAATTGAGGTATTTATAAGTTGAGCTCGAGAGAGGATACTTAGTTTAGCATAATGCGCAATTAATTAACGACTTGAGTGACAACGAGATTAATAGCTAATTAATTATAGTTGATGATGAAGGTTAATTAGTTGGGCATTGGTTAATTGGCTAGTTTTCTAAGTGGAAACTTGAAGGAGAGAAGCTTAGACAATAACCCAATTGCATAACTAGTGTTTATTTGCCAGTGTGACAACCGGGGTTAATAAATAGACATTAGAAGTTCGTAAGGAAGAGTTTTAACGCCTTGTATGAGTTAGCTAGCGCTAGGGAGACCTAGGTTAGTTAATTAATACTTGAGAGTAGAGGAGACTGAGAGGAGATTCCACGTCTTTAGAGCTTCTAAACTTATGAGTTCACTGTCCATTGGGTTATAATTGTCTGTTAACTTAGTAATTGATTATGTCCCAAGTTATCCCTCGTGTTTGTGTCTCCCATTTATTTTTTGTCATTTATTTTCTTTTCTTATTTAGTTTATCTTCTTTTGATTTCAGTTCTCTAAATAAAGTTAAGTGAGAGTATTCGAGGTAATTAATTGAATTAAAAGCCAATCTTTGTGGATTCGATACTCAGTAGGAATACCGTTTCAGATTACTTGACCCGTGCACTTGTGGAAACGCAAAAGTACGCCCATCAATGTAAACAACGCTTTTTTGTATGGTGATCTCTTTGTGGAAGTTTATATGGATTTGCCTCTAGGATATAAGTGAAGGGAATAATCAAATTAAGGCCTAGCGGAAGCATCGAAATCGATTTGAATTTATTTAGAATTAAACAATAAAAATTAGCGTTAAGCAAAACATACCTTGACTTAAATATGGAGAATATTCTGGTGGATTTTTTTCTCTTTGTACTCCAACTCCAACGAGGTTGAACTTCAAGACTTCCACAAAGTCTTCCTTGCTATGACTCGAACAAATGACCAAAGAGGTTTGTGATAACCTTCTTGAAATTAGAGAGAGGGAATGAGAGGATAATTTCAAGAGTTCTTTTCTCTTGTGAATAATGCACACAATAGCTCACTCCTAGGGTCATATTTATAGTGGTCTAGGAAAAATAATTAAATAATATATTTTAATATCTAATATATTAAAATATATTTATCTAACCAGCTTGAATCTTATTCAAACCTTCCAAATTCTCCTACGGATGAAGCCTTCTAACTTGGCAGAGGAACAAGCATTGACAGATGGAACCTCCTGACTTGGGGGAGGAGCAAGCGTCAATGGATGAAACCTCCTTACTTAGTGGAGGAACGAGTGTCAACGAAAGGAGCCACCTGACTTGGTGAAGGAGCAAGCGTCGATGGACGAAACTTCCTGCCTTGGCGGAGGAGCAAGCGTGGATGGATAGAGCCTTCAGATTTGGGGGGAGGAGCAAGCGTTGACGGACGAAGCCTCCTGACTTGGTTGAGATGCAAGCGTTGAAGGATGGAACCTCCTGACTTGGCGAATGAGCGAGCGTCGACGGAGTGTCGACAGACTAAGCCTCTTGACTTAGAGGAGGTAAGAGCAACGATTGACGGTCTCATAACTTAGTAGAGAGACAAGCATCAACGGCGAAGCCTCCTGACTTGGAGGGGACGAGCGTCAATGAACAGAGCCTCCTGGCTTGGCAGAGGAGCGAGCGTCGACAGATGAAACCTCCTGTCTTAGTGGAAGTGTGAGTGTCGACGAACAAAGCCTCCTGTCTTAGCGGAGGAGTGAGCGTCGACCAACGAAGCATCCTGACTTGGCGGAGGGACAAGCGTCGACAGACGAAGCCTCTTGACTTGGAGTAAGGACGAAATGTCGAACTTGAAATGAACGAGTCACTGATCTTGAAGTGAGCAACACTCGACTTTGAAATGCAAGTTTGAAACAAGCATAATGCCAAACTTGGAGGCAGAGTGCCAAACTTGGAGTTGGAATGCCGAACTTAAAGGTGAAGCACCAAACTGGTAATGAATGGAAAGCTGAACTTGGAGGCGAAACACTAAACTTGGAATGAAAGGAACGCCAAACTTTGAGAAGAAATGTCATACTTGGAGACGAAACTCTGTACTTGTAGAAGAAATGTTGTACTTGTAGGTGGAACACCGTACTTGGAGGTGAAACGTCGTACTTGGAGGCGAAGCATCGAACTAGGAGGCAAAGCACCATACTAGTAGGCGAAGTGCTGTATTTTGAGGCAAAACACCGAACTTGGAGGCGAAACATCAAATTTGTAGGCGATCAACGCTATAACTTGAACTTGGAGAAAGCAAAGTGTAGACTTGAACTTCAAGCAAGCAATGTTTGAACTTAAGCTTGAAGTGAGCAATACTTAAAGGTGACCCCGGACTTGGAGGAGAATGAAGCTCAAACTTTAGAACGAGTGAGTGACAAACTGAACTTGAGGGGAATGAAGCTCGAACTTTAGAGCGAGTGAGAGACAAACTGAGCTTGAGGGGAATGAAGCTCAAACTTTAGAGCGAGTGAGCTACAAACTGAACTTGAGGGGATTGAAGCTCAAACTTTAGGGGAGTGAGCGACAAATAGAACTTGAGAGGGTTGAAGCTCGAATCTTAAGGGAGTGACCGACATACCGAGCTTGAAGAGAACGAAGCTCAAACTTTAGGGGAATGAATGATGAACCGAACTTAAAGGGGTTGAAGATTGAATTTTAGGGGAGTGAGCGACGAACAAAGCTTGAAGGGAACGAAGCTCGAACTTTAGGGGAATGAGCGACGAACCGAACTTGAGAGGAACGAAGCTCAAATTTAAAGCGAGTGAGGAGCTAACAATACTTAAAGTGGACAAAGCTCTCCCGTATGCATCCAACTTGTAACGTCTTGTTTTCATGGGGATGGAAACTTTTTTTCTGAAGATTGAGCTTAAAGTTTTCTTTTCCTATAAGTTGCCTACGTACCCTTCGAGTGGAAGGGATCAAGTCAAAACATAGTTCAAAGATTTTTCTTTAAAGTTGTTCACCTTTTAAACTCATACGGGCCAAGAGCATCATGCAGTTTAGGCTCTTGCTACGATGAGCTTTCTTTACATTTTAGATGTTTTTATCCTCATCATGGTCTTGATCAAGTCCTTCATTTGCAAGATTTGTTAAGACAATGAGATTTTTCTTCACCTTCAAGGAACCCTCTGTCGATGAATCTTTTTATCATTGTTTACTTCATAAAACAATTTTGCCTTCAAGGGTTTCATCTTCCTTTTATGTTGATCACTTATTACTTTGAGGCAATCAAAAACACATGTTGAAGGTTGATCTTTCTTTGATGTAGAGACGCTTAGCCTTTGGAAGACTGAAGGTCGAGTTGAGACAGAAGTTAGACATTGGTTTTTTTCTTTTGTCGCGGACATACTCATTCTTTGGAAGACTGAATGTCAAGTAGTTGAAGGCTTCATGCGATCGAAGACGGAAGTCCTTTGCTCGACTTCCTTTGAAACATCAACTTTTTCCATATTGATGCAATATGAACTTACAGAAATTTCTTCATCTTTTTATATGGGAAGAAAATTTCTTGAAAATAATTCTTTTAAAGTCATCAAATGGCAAGGTTGGCAACAATTTTTATTTCCTTTCCTCTCAGGTTTAGGTTTCCTTGGATTCTTCTTTCTTTGGTGTCTATTTTTTCTTCTGAATGGGCAATGTTTCTTCTAAATGGGCAATGTTCCTTCTGAACAACATGTTGTCCTGGTTTCTTCGGATGAGACATAACAATATAACCTTTATCTTGATCTTTAATAGGCTTGACCACGTCTTAAAGTTTGTTTCTTGGTACCTCAGGTTGAAACCAAATAGATACAGGCTCCAAGGTTCCAAATTGGACTAGGAGCACTTCTTGATCATAAAGCGGACTAGAGTGTATTTGACTGCACGTGTTTGTTGTCACTGTAGCATGATTTGTTTGAGCTAATTCATCAAGGTCTAGCTCAAATTTTCCTTCTTTAGCTAATTTTAGAACTAGCTCTTTTAGAACGAAGCATTTCTCCATTAGATGACTGATAACTCGATGATACTTGCAATACTTGGGATCATTGACTTTTTCCATCTCTTCTGGCCGCTTACACTCTGGAAGTTCGATTAGTCGTGTATCTAGCAATTGTCCTAACATGTCAAGAATGTCAGAATCAGGAAAAGGATAGACTTTTTTCGATATTTCCTTCAAAGTTAAACGGCGCCTTCCATTTTCTTATCACTTTTCAATCTTCTTGTCTTTCGAAGAAAACTTGAGAGGTATTGTATTTACAACCATAGACTCTTCTGAAGTCTCATGGATGTTATTTCCCTATTTCCTTATGTTAGAGACTAGAAGGTCTTTGTCTCCTCGACTAGCGATACTTAGCTCCATGTCATGGGCGCGAGTTGCTAATTCTTCAAAGGTGTGAGGCTTTATATCTTGGAGGATGTAAAGAAGTCCCCAGTGCATGCCTTGAATGCACATCTCCACAGCTGACAGTTCAGTGAGACGATCTTTGCAATCGAGACTCATGGCTCTCCAACGATGTATGTACTTGACAACGGGTTCACCTTTTCGTTGTCTAGTGTTGGTGATCTCAAACATGCTGACAGTTCGTCTTGTGCTATATAAGCAGTTGAGAAACTCTTTTTCCAATTGTTCCCAATTGTCTATTGACTCGGGCTCCAGGTCAATGTACCAGTTAAAAGTATTTTCCTTCAGTGTTCGGATGAACTATTTGACCAATAAATCTCTTCGTGTACCAGAATTTTCACATATTTTGATGAAATGAGCAACATGTTGCTTTGGATTGCCCTTTCCATCAAATTATTGAAACTTTGGTGGCTGGTATCTAATTGACATTCTTAAACTATCAATTCTCTTAGTATATGGTTTAGAATACAATAGAAAACTTTGAGAAGTCCCACCATATTGGGCTCTAATGGAGTTTGTTATCATGTCCTGAAGTTGTTGGACGATAGTGAAGCGATCGAAGTCGAGTGTTATAGTTGATTTTCCTGCACAACGATCTTCTCTTCGTTGCGACTTTTGACAATAGGAGTTTGACTTTATTCAGCAATATCTTGACTCTCAATTTTGTTCTTTAAGTAGGCAATTTGAGAATCTCTTTCTTCAACTACCTTCATCAAGATGTTGATCTACTCCTGCATCTTTGTCATTCTTTCCTCCATGGTGTTTGTTTCAGTCATCATGACAGACACTGCGTCAAAATCGAAATCAAACAAAGGGTTACATTTAACAGAAAACTTGTTGTTAGTCGATGCCCCCGGTGGTGTCATTACTTCACCTGCAATAGAAGCTTTATCGTCTTACAGCCTTAATTTACTGGAGTAACTATGGGTAACAGAACCCATGTATGAGTTACTTATGGCAGCAGTCATTGAAGAATTCTTCTTAAACATCATCATTTCACTTATGTTTTGAGTTGACGGAAAGAGACGAGAGGTAGAGATGGTCCCACTAGGCGTGCAAATTTGTTTACACATAATTTCAAAATAGAAAGAAATGAGACACGTGTAAATGAATTTAATTTGTATTGATTTTGTGGAAATGGTACAATCTCTAATGTATTCCTCTGATTCTTTCTCTCTCATATACAAATGTCACGAGGGCTGAAAGCTTGTTCTCGACCGTGCTTGTTGGTCTTTTTTTATTGGCCTTTGGCTTGTTGACCTTGTTGGATCGGCCTTTGGCTTATTGATCTTTAGATTAGCCTTTGGCTTGTTGATTGTTGGATCGACCCTTAGCTTGTTGATTGTTGGATCGACCCTTGGCTTGTTGATCCTTGGATCGGCCCTTGGTTTGTTGATCGTTGGATCAGCCCTTAGCTTGTTGATCCTCTTGAAGATACGATCGAATTCTTGGAGTCTTGTACGCTTCAAATGCCTTCAACTTGTCTTCAAAGATATTTTGGTCTTTAAAGTCTTCAAGTCTTCTGGTCTTCAAAGCTCTTTGGTCTTCGAAGAGTTTTCAGTTTTCAAGGAACGTTTATCACCTAAGGACTTGTCTTGGAGGGTCTTTGATCTTCCAAGAGTGTTTAGCACCTAGGAACTTGTCTTGGAGGGTCTTTAGTCTTCCAAGAGTACTTAGCACTTCAATGAGTGTTTAGCACTTAAGAACTGGTCTTGAAGAGTTTTTGGTCTTCAAAGATGGTTCAACACCTAAGGATGGTTCAGCACCCAAGGACTTGTCTTGAAGTGTTCAGTACCTAAGGATTTTAGGGAGCATTCAACACCTAAAGACTTTGGTCTTCTTTGCTCTCAATTCTCTCTGAGTTCTCTGAATAATAAAATTTATAAACCTTGAAATGAATGAGAGCTCCTCTATTTATAGAGCTTTCCATGGGCATGTGGACTTAGGTCATAGTGGCTTTTGGGCCCAACCATTGAACTTGGGCTTTGTTGGCTTTGGATCTAACTATTTGGATTTGAGTTTTATCTAATTTTGAACCAAAATCTATATAACCCAATTTGACCAAATAAACTTTAATTATTTGGTCAGATGAAGACATGTGACATTTTAATTTAGGATTTGCCAAGTTTTGTCTTCAAATTAAATTTGGGACACATGTCAATTTATAATTGGTCTCAAATTTATTTATTTGTAGTTTCTTCATTAATTTGGAATAATGACGTGGGAATTGGGGATTGGCTGAAATTTCTCTATCAACACTCTAAAAGAAATAGAAGAAAAAACTTGATTGTACACTTCATCTCTAATTTAAAATTTTAATTTTAATTTTATAATCTTAAAACTAACTTTTTTTCATTTTGTGTAGTAGTTCATTCTATAAGCAAATTATTCAATGAGGTCGCTACCTCTTAAAATGAGAAATTATTCTGGTGAGATCACAACAATGTGGTTGAAAGTTTTTCACCGTTGGATGTAAAGAGAGAAGTACCTCGAATTTATATTTTGTACTTATTATGGGACATAAAAATTATTAAATCTACATCCACTGATTATTATGAGACAGTCATATTGTGGTGATCTCATTGAATAATTTGTTCTTTAAAACTGTTGGATATAGATATTAAAATTTATCTACATGCTAATATAACTGTGAAATATAAAAGAGAAGTACTTTTACAATTTATCTTTCATACATGCAACGGTCTCAAAAATTCACCGTGACAGTCTCCTCCATTTCATTCCCATACTTCCTTGTCGAGTTCTTGTTTTACACGTCAGTCATTACAACGTTTCTTTTTCCTTGGCAAAGTCGGTGTCTCCTTCCTTCTAGTCAAAATCCAAAAAAGCGAAAGCGAAATTAAAAAAAAAAAAAAAAAAAAAAAAAAAAAAAAGACGGACGAACGCCAATTCGTCATTATTATGGACTTTTTAAAACCACACAACTTTGAAAATTCCTTCACTACCCCAAAAATTTTATCTCCAAAAGCTTTCGAAGAGAGTTTTGCGTTTCCAATGGAAGATCTTCCATCTGTGAAGATAATTGAGGTCTGCAAAGTGGCTGCTCCGCCGGAGGAGTCACGTGCCGCGGCTGCGCCACCGACTTCTCTTCTTCTGACCTTTTTTGACCTGCTATGGCTGAGGTTTCATCCAATCCAACGCCTGTTCTTCTACGAATTATCTTCTAATGATATCTCTTTTGTTGACGCCATCATTCCAAAGCTCAAAACTTCTCTCTCTCTCGCTCTTCGCCATTATCTTCCTCTTGCTGGCAACCTCGTTTGGCCTGAACTTTCTGACATACCCACTATTGAGTTCGTCGAAGGCGACGGCGTTTTACTGACTGTGGCGGAATCCGACGCCGACTTTTTCCATCTTTCCAGTAATGGGTTTCGTGAAGTTTCTGAATTTCATCCTCTTATCCCCGACTTGCCTGTCTCGCAAGATCGTGCCGCTGTGATTGCTCTCCAGGTTCTTAACTGAACTCAAAAATTTAAGTAGCAAAGGGCTTGATTTCATAACTATTTGATCTTTGTTTCTGATTTTAAAAAATTAAGCTTATAAATATTTATTGTTTTGTTATCTACTTTTTACCTATATTTTCAAAAACTAACTCAAGTTTTGAAAACTAAAAAAAATAGTTTTCAAAAACTTGTTTTAGTTTTTAGAATTTGGCTAACAATTCAAATATTTTCTTAAAGAAATATGAAAGTTCATGGTAGAGAATTGATAAGAAAACAAGTACAATTTTCAAAAACTAAAAATCAAATGGTTATCAAACAGGGCTTAAAAAATTTAAATAGATAAGTCGTGGGTTAATAACCATTTAGGCCCCATTTGATAATCGTTTTTTGTTTTTGGTTTTCAAAAATTAAACTTATAAATACTACATCTACCTATGTGTTTCCATATTTTGTTATCTATTTTTTACATATGGTTTAAAAAACCAAGCTCTAAAAAAAAGTAGTTTTCAAAAAATTGGTTTTGTTTTTGGAATTTGGCTAAATATTCAAATGTTTTCTATAGAAAGATGAAATTCATTATACAGATTGATAAGAAAACAAACACAATTTCCAAAAACAAAAAATTAAAAATCAAAAAGTTATCAAACGAGACTTTAGTTTTTGGTTTTAGTAAAGTTTATTTGTTTTGTTATTTACTTTTTACTAATGTTTTAAAAAATCAAGTCAAGTTTTGAAAACTAAGAATATATATATATAGTTTTTGAAAACCAAAGGGGCCTAAATATATGATTTAGTCTCTAACTTTTTGAGGTTTTTATTAATCTATTATTTAAAAGTTCTCAATTTTAGTTCATTATGTCTCAACTTTTTTCAATTGAGTCTTTCACTATTGGTAAATATTAAAGTTGACTAATAATAAAATTGAGAGGCATAATACTTTTGTACATTGGTGGAAATTTGGAGAGAAAGCAGATCATCTAAGAAAAGAAAGTTTTAATTCCTCCTTACGAATTTCTAAGAAAATTTGGTTAAAATTTTGAGTTTTTCTTTTTTAAACTTCTGTTAATTCACTAAACATTATGTTAAGTAAGTTTGTCAGTCAATTTTAACATTCTAACAGTAAGAGATTAAATTAAAAAAATATTAAAATATAAAGGACTTAATTGAAACTTTTTAAACAATAGATACTAAATTTTAAAAAAAAAAAAAAATACTTGACTGCATACTAGTATACAAAAATCTCATCGCCTCCCACCATTCAATTGTTGACAATAAGGAGAAAGAAAATATTTTCCACCACCCTTCTCTCTCCTAGCTGTCAACAATTGAATGGTTGGGGCTAGAGAGATTTGTGCATATCGGTATGCAAAGTATTGTTAAAAAAAAATATATCAAACATTAACTACTAAAACATATATATTTAGCGGATAGATTACAATATATTTAATTGATTTATTTATATTCTTAATATAGGTCACCACATTTCAAAACAGAGGATTTTCCATTGGAATAACAAACCACCATGCAATTATAGATGGAAGAACCTCTACTTCATTCGTCAAGTTATGGGCCCAAATTTGCATGGGAGAATCATCAATTAATCCAACCACCAAGCTGATCCCATTCTACGACAGGTCAGTTATCAATGATCCAACAGGCCTTGCAAAAAACTATGCAAACGCATGGCTGGACAAGGAAGGACCCATCAAGAAAAACTTGAACCTTAAATTACCCAAAACTCAACCTGGTTTAATCCGAAGCACTTTCGAGTTCACCCACCAAAACATGCAAAAGCTAAAGCAATGGATCTTGAAGAAAAATGATGATCATCATCAACAAAGCACTTCTCACATATCTTCATTTACATTGGCAACTGCTTATCTTTGTCTATGCACAGCCAAGTTGGAAGGTTTAAAGGATGGAAAATTTTGGTTTGCTTTTGCTGCTGATGCAAGATCTCGTTTAAAACCGCCAGTGCCTTCAAATTACTTTGGGAATTGTTTGGTTCCTGGTGTTGCTTGTATTGAAAGAAGTGAGCTTTTGGGTGAAAATGGAATGGTTGTGGCTATTGAAGAAATTTCAAAAGCTATTAGAAATTTGGATGAAGGAGCCTTAAAAGGGGCAGAGAAATGGGGGTCACATATGAGTGAAATGACTAATGATTATTCTCAAGCTCAAGTCATTTCCATTGCTGGGTCACCTAGATTTGAAGTTTACAGTGCAGATTTTGGGTGGGGAAAGCCAATGAAGGTGGAAATAGTGTCAGCTGAATCACCATTTGTTTTTTCTTTGACAGATAGCAGAAAAAGTGATGTTGGGATGGAGATTGGAGTGGTTAGGGAGAGAAGTGAAATGGAAAGTTTTGCTGCTATATTTGATGAAGGTTTTGAGTGTCTTTGATAAATCATTGGATTTGCAAAGGTCATTTTGATAATATTTATTAGTTAAGATACTTCGTTAAACCAACAACCAAATTTTGGTACAGAATAAATCCTCATCAAGGAGAGAGGAAACCCACGAGGGAAAAGCAGAAAGCCAAAAACCACCTCCATCTTCCTCTTTAGAGAAAGAACTCACTCTCCTCAAAAGAAAAACGCTTGAAGACCGCCTCTCTTATCATTTGTACTTTGAGACTTGTTTCATTTTAGTTTTTCTATTTTTGAATATCTAAATTTAGTATTCATACTTTCTATAAATCTTAAAATTAATCTCTAGTATTGGTTTATGATTAACTTTTCAGGAAAAATTAGCATCTACTAGTCTTTCGTCTATAAATTTCTGAAATATATTCATTCATTAAATTGAAATTATGTTGATATTATTTTACCAAATTCGATAGAAATTAACTTTAAATTAATAATAAGGACTAATTTTAAAATTTATTTAAAATATAAGAATTAAATTTAAACATTTGAAAATATAAGAACTAAAATGAAATTAATTTCAAAATACAGGACCAAAATGATATTTTAACATATTTATTAATAACTAAATATGAGCTATTTTTATTATTTGTTTATGAAATTAATTTGTTGGAGGTTTTTTTTTTTTTATCAACAAAGTAATTAGGAAAGATATTTGCTTTTTTTTTTTTTTTGAAACAAACCGAAGGAAAGATATTTACTTAATAAAAGAAAAGTTTGAACTTTGATTTATTGATTATATATATAAGAGAAGTTGTGGTGCTTTGTTCTCCACCTTGCACTCACAAAGTCATTCTTAGCTTTAGCCCAGAGAATCGATTGTTGTCAAAACAGCTCACCAACACTGGGTTTCTTCTCCAACACGTGGGTTTCCTCTAGGGATGTCCATTTAACCCGCGGGGACCCATGGCGAACGGGGCGGGGAATCCCCGATTACATGGGGAATGGGGGAGGGAGCGGGGAAGTTTTTTTTCCCGTTGGCTAAACGGGGACGGGAATGGGGAATATATTTCCCGCCCCGCCCCGCCCCGATTCCCCGATTAATAATATATATATATATATATATATATATATATATATATATATATATATATATATATATATATATATAGTACCTATAAATAGAATTTAAAAAAAAAAAAAAAAAAACTATAGTAGGAATTAGTTTAAGACTATTTCGTTATAAAAAAAATTAAAGTCTATGTTGTAATATTGAAATTTGAATTTTTAGAAATTAAGTTGTTTCGACATTATAGTATTTTTACTTATGGTATATTATTATTTTTATTAGGAAATTTTATAACATTTACTTTAAATAGAATTATATTGAAAATTATTCATTTAGAAATAATTTTTATTATGGTTGAGAATAAATTTAAAAAATTAAAAAGATAAAAAATTTAAAAAAAGAAAGAACGGGGAAAAATTCCCCTCGGGGAACGCAATCCCCGCAAATTCCCCGCGGGGAATCCCCGCCCCGATCCCCACAAAATTAAACGGGGAATTTCACGGGGACGGGGAATGAAATGGGGGGAGGGGACGGGGACGGGGAATCCATTCCCCGGCCCCTCCCCGCCCCGTGGACATCTCTAGTTTCCTCTTAATGCCTTAAGTTAGTTAAAAAAAATAGTTTCTTTAATTCAGTTTATTGTAGTTTTTTGTTCAGGTGTTTTGTAGTAAATTTAGAAATTAAATTTCAATTTAAATAATTATTCAAAATGTGTCAACTAGTTTAAAAACTAAATATTAGAGTGAATATAAATCATTATTAATTAATTTATGAACATATTTTTTTTATAAATTTTGTATAATTATTATTTACAATATCATATAAGTTATAATATATTATATTATACATATTTTAATATAACAAAAATAAATTGAGTTCATAACACGAAATACTATATTTAATAAAGTTTTTATCTTTTTTAATATAATTCTGTATTTTAAAATTTCAAATTCAAAATCTAGATACAATGAAAAACATAAATATGTTGTTTTTAGAATTTTCACTATTTGAATCACAGAATTCGAAAATATATTTCAAAAATACATATGCTAAACGCATATAAACTAAACTAAGTGAATCTAAAAACATAAAAAAAGAATTCAAATTACCTACCAAACTTTGTTATGGATGTCCAGCCCATTTGTCAGACAAACATGGTTTTTTCTTATGTTTGTGGGCCCAAAATGTTGGGTTATATGTTTAGCCCACTTGGGGTTAAACGTGTGGGCTTATCTAGAAAGCCTAAGTTTTTTTTTAGGGGGATAATGACCTAAAAAAGGCGGAGAAAACAGAAGAAGATACACAGAAAACGGAGAGGGAGAGGGCAGTTCGGTTTTTCAGAGACAGCTTCCACAAAGTTGTCAATTTCCGGAGTTTCAGTCGTTGGATCTTGCTGAAATTTGGTCAACTTGTTGAGGACACATAGGGTCATGTTTTGAACGGTTGGATCGTCGTTTTGAGCTTCGGTTTGTCAGTCATCTCTGATAGACAGAATCTGAAAACTGGGTGTTTTTTTTTAATCTTTCATCTCTCTATTGTTGTTCTCTTATGTATGAAACTGTTGGTGGGTTGTGAACCTTTGTATGACTGATTTGGGTTCTTTTTCCCTCAATTTTATCATAATAAGAGAAGGTGACAAGGGTGGATTCCTCACAAGTCCCGTGGTTTTTACTCTTCACATCGAAGAGGTTTTCCACGTATAATTTGTGTGTTGTTTGCATTTAATCTTCTGCAATTTTTATGGTTTATTATTATCCATTGTTGGTTGATTGTTTGGGAATTATTTGGTGAATAATTTGTGGTGCATTGGAATATCTTTTTTGGTTGATTGTCTTGGAGGAGATCTTGGTGGGTTGTTGTTATATTGTTTTTGGCCCTATCAGTTGGTATCAGAGCCAAGGTTTAATTTAATCATTGTTATGGAGTCTACTAGCAATAGTGGAGGTAATTCAATGGTTAGACTGACATCAACCAATTATTCCATTTGGAGACCGATGATGGAGGATTTGTTGTTTTGCAAAGATTTGTATAATCCAATTGAAACAACCATAGAAGCTGATGGCACCATTGTTAAACCTTCAAAACCAGAGAAAATGGAAGAGAAAAATTGGGTTAAGTTAAAGAGGAAGACCTTGGGGACTATTAGACAATGGGTTGATCTTAGCATTTTCAACCATGTGTCTAAAGAGTCCGACCCATATGATTTGTGGAAGAAATTGGAAGGTCTTTATGAAAGGAAGACCGCACATAATAAAGCTTCATTAATCAAGAGACTAGTTAATTTGAAATTGATGGGTGGGAAGTCTGTTTCTGAGCATTTGAGTGACTTTCAGGATATTATCAACAAGTTGACTACTATGAAGATTGTTTTTTATGATGAATTGCAGGCTTTGTTCTTGTTGAGTTCCTTGCCATACAGTTGGGAAACCTTGGTTGTGACTATTAGTAACTCTGCTCCAGAAGGTGTTCTATCTTTGAATATGATCAAAGAAAGCATGTTCAATGAAGAGATAATAAGAAAGGAGATGGGAGTTGATAATTCAAATGATCTTCTTGTTGAGAATCGTGGAAGAAGCAAGAGTAAAGGACCCAATGGTCGTGGTAACTCAAAGGGGAGGTCCAAGTCTAGAGACAAAGAGACTAAGACATGTTATTGCTGCAACAAGCCTGGTCATATCAAAAAGTTTTGCTATCGTTGGAAGAAAGAACAAGGTAAGAAGCAGGACTCACAAAAGGATGGAGATGATAAAAATACTGCAGCAACCGCCTTTACGAGTGATGGTGATGTTACTTTGATTTGTGCAACTAGTGAGTGTCATCATGTAGAGGGTTCAGACACGGAGTGGCTGGTAGATTCAAGTGCTTCATATCATTGTGTTCCCAAAAAGGAGTACTTCATGAACTATCAATTTGGTGATTTTGGTAGTGTGAAGATGGGAAACAAGAGCTCAGCTAGCATTGTTGGGTTAGGTGATATTCGTGTGAAGACAAGTGTTGGGTGCATGCTTACATTAAAGAATGTGCGCCATATTCTTGATTTACGTCTTAACTTATTGTCTGCAAATGTCCTTGATCAAGAGGGGTTCCAACATACCTTTGGTGACGGTGAGTGGAAATTGTCTAAAGGTTCAATGACAATTGCTCGTGGTGAGTTGTGTTGCTCTTTGTATAAAACATACTTGAGGGTATGTTCTAGTGAGCTGAATGCAGTTGAAGAAAACAATTCTCCTAATTTGTGGCATCGAAGGCAAGGACATATGAGTGACAAGGGGATCACACTGTTGGCAGGTAAATCTCTTATTCTGGTTGATAAAACAGTTTCTCTTGACCCTTGTGATCATTGTTTGGCAGGTAAGCAACATAGAGTTTCTTTTTCTAGAAAGTCTAGTAGAAAACAAGGAAAATTGGAGTTAGTTCACTCCGATATTTGTGGTCCTATTGCGGTAGAGTCTCTTGGTGGCAATAGATATTTTGTCACTTTTATAGATGATGCTACTCGAAGAACTTGGGTGTATATGTTGAAGACAAAAAGCCAAATGTTTGAGATTTTCAGAAAGTTTCATGCTATGATAGAAAGGTAGACCAAAAGAAAGTTGAAGTGTCTTCGATCTGACAATGGTGGTGAGTATACTTCGAATGAGTTCAAGTACTATTGCTCACAACATGGCATTAGACATGAGAAGACAGAGCCCGACACACCACAACACAATGGAGTTGCTGAAAGGATGAACAGAACCATTGTAGAGAATGTGAGATGCATACTTAGAATGTCTGATCTTCCTAAGACATTTTGGGCTGAAGCAGTGAAATGTGCTGTGTATTTGATTAATCGATCTCCATCGATTCCTCTTGGTCATGACATTCCAGATAGAGCATGGAAGGGATGTGATCCCACTTATTCGCATATGAGAGTTTTTTGCAGCAAGGCATACATGCATGTGCCTAAAGAACAGAGGTCAAAACTTGATTCGAAGACTAATCCATGTGTATTTGTTGGGTATGGGGATGAAGAGTATGGTTACAGGCTCTACGATCCAGAAAAGACAAAGGTAGTGAGAAGCAGAGATGTAGTATTCTTTGAGCATGAGAAGGGTGCAGATCTTCTGAGTACAAGGTACACTTCTATTTCAAAATTGTCTTTTGATACTACTAATGGTTCCACTTCTACTCCTTCTGTTATTCACCCGTCAAATGAGAATGTTGAGGATGTACTTGATGATGTACATGATGATGTTGATGAGGTAGAACCTGTTGGTAATGTACCAGATCATATGGATGATGATGATCTTGATGAGTCTTCATTTGATGAAGAAATTCATAGGAAATATGTGCATGACGAAGTGATTCATGAAGAAGTTTATGAGCAGGGGGAGCAATCTGCCCCTCAAGTGGAGGATACATAGGTTAGAAGGTCCACAAGAGAGCGTAAACCTTCAACAAAGTATCCAAGCTCAGAGTTCACTCTAGTTAGTGAAGATGGAGAGCCAGAGAACTATCAAGAGGTCTTGTCTCATGATGAGAAAGACCAATGGCTTGAAGCAATGAAAGAGGAGATGAATTCTTTGAAAAAGAATGAAACCTATGAGCTAGTACAACCTCCAAATGGCAAGAAAGTCTTGAGAAACAAATGGGTTTTCAAGTACAAAAAGGATGGTGAGAAGACAGTAAAGCGCAAAGCCAGATTAGTGGTAAAGGGATGCAACCAGAAAAAAGGCATTGACTTTGATGAGATATTGTCACACCCCGCCCCAGATTAACTCTACCAAACCTAAGATGAGCTATGACGGCAGTAGACCCCATATGTGTGGAATGGAATCTATTGCCAAGTCTTTATCTCTTATCTCATTTGTCTAACTTTATTTATAGGTATCTCATAAATAATGTGTTGGAATTTCTCTCTTTACTTACAAAAAATGATATGCAATGACTTGACAAGACTGGTGACAGACTCTGATTAGCTAACTCTGGTTGAAACTCAAGAACATCCTGGTGAAAAATTAAAAACAAAAGAATGAGCTAAAAAGCCCAATGAATGGTGATTCATAAGAAAATACATTTTCAAGGAAATTATTCTCTTACTAAACATAAGTTCATAACTATGTGAAATAATGCAAATCACGAATAGTTTAGAAACCTTCGAGATCATTTTAAGACATTAAAGTCTGTAAATAAACATATCTTGAAACAACAACTCGTAAGTCAACAATTCTTGAAAACATAAGCACAAGTTCGTAAAAACATAGATAGGGAAATCCGTAATTATAGCTCTGGAAAGCATAAACATAACTAGTGATATTTATCACCAAATCTGTACCCAAATCTCTATCATACTATGTACCGAGTAATCTCCAGATACATAACAGAACATATCTCTGTCATACGTGCACGCAGAGCAAACTCTATCATCTGTAATGCTTCAGGACCAGGATTTGGACCAGGATTCGGAATCCGGATTCGGCACCTAATGGCCCCAGCATTCCCCTGCATCCCCTGCGACCTGAGCACGCGAGTATACTACGGAAACACATTCTCATAGCATACCGGGTAATCACCATGGGTACAAAGATCTAGTGGTTTGAAAACCACTTTCAACATAAACCTCTTAACTTCTCAAACTTTTTCTCAAAATTACATTCTTTTTCTAAAATAGCCTTTCATAAAATTACATTCTTTCTCTAAAATAGCCTTTCATAAACTTGAGAGATTTCTGAAATAACATTAAACCTTTATACTTTCTCGAATAATCATCAAATCTCTCAATAATATAAAACATTTCTAAAATCATATTTTCTCTGAATCCACATCTCATATAAATTTCATACATTTTTCAAGAAACATTAAAACTCTTCAAACATCTCAATAATCATAAAAATATCTCAAATATTTCTCAAATGACAATTTCAACTAAAAGCATAAAATATTGGCATTTCCATACCATTTTTGGAAATTCATAACATTCTATGAAAATGTCTTAGCACTTTTCTCTAAAATCACACATGATTTATAGAATTCTTGAAAATTCGTAATAATAATCAAATAATAAAAATATTTCGTAAAATAAACCACTCACAAAACTCTTGTTGATAGTGCTTTGGGTCATAAGCTATTCCAATCTTTGTTCAACCTAAAATTCCAATTTCAAATCACAATTTAATCTCCAAACATTTAACTAAAAATAAACAACTAAACACCAATGAAACCAATTTCTATTCTCCCAACCTTTAATCACTCTCTTTCTCTTTCATCTTATTAATATTCAAGTATATATATATATATATATATATATATATATATATTTGTCTTTATTCTAATAAAACAATATTACTTTCTCTTTCCTCACAAACAATTTTTATCAAAAGAAAATACTTCATTTCCCCAACTTTATCTCCACGTGGAAAGCCTCCCAATAAGCATTCTCTCTCCTCATTAAACCCCACTTGTACCACACATTGACTTTTTCATACCCCAATAACAATTAACTATTATTATTACTAATTTTCCATTTACATCTTCTTCTTCCTCTCATTCCCTCTCATCTTCCTCCATAGCCAAACGGTGGGTGGTTTCCTTCCTCCATTTCCATTTATTTATTTCCTCTCTTCCTTTTCCTATTTTTCATTCCCACTAACAATTGGGTTTCCTATTCTCTTTTACATCTTTTACTTGAGCCAATTCCAAACAAAGAATACCCACAAAAATCCATGAAATTTCTTGGACCATAGATAGAAACCCATAAGATTTTTGTACTTGAATAAAAGAAACCCATAAAATCATCATCCAAAATTTCCTTTTTCCTTGCTATTTTCAAAAGAAAAATTTCTTACCAAGTCGAGTTCTTGTCTAGAAGCTTCTTCAAACCGTTTATGACATTATCCATGGCTTTTCCATTGAGTTCCTATGAGCTCCAAGTCTCTCCCCAATCTATCTCTCTCATTGTTTCTTCTCTCTTTTTTTTTTCTTTGTTTTCTGTTTTCTTCTTTTTTGACTCTTCTTTGACCCGAAAACCATCCCTTTGTCTCCATTTTTTTTCTTTTATTTTGTTATCTCTTTCTCTCTCCAACATGAGATTATCCATTTTCTTTTCATTTTTGTCTTCTTCTCTACGTGGCATCCCCAAAACCACACATTTTCTTCTTCTTAATATTATTATTATATGTATATATTTTTAATCCAAAGCTTCAAACGAAGCTTTTCTATTGTTTTTTATTTTTTTTAAATTCTTCCAATATATATATATATATATATATATATATATATCAAAACCAATTCTCTTTTACTTTTCTATTTTATTTTAAACTTCTTTTCTTTCCAAATAATCCAAAATCAAATAATCACTATCACATATATATAACCAAAAGTTAGAAGACCAAATGTGGGTCTTACAAATTATTACCACCTTTTAAGAATTTCGTCCTCGAAATTCAATCAAGAAGTGTATTTGAACTTCACTTTTTCATGTTACCTTTTTCACTTCATGATATATTTTTCCATGCTTAACAATAGAAGATGGTGTTACAGATATTCTCTCCGGTGGTCAAAATGACATCTATCAGAACAGTGTTGGGTTTAGTAGCAAGTCTTGATCTTGAGTTGGAGCAACTTGATGTAAAAACTGCATTTTTACATGGTGATTTGCATGAAGAGATCTACATGGAGCAACCTGAAGGATTTGAAGAAAAAGTGAAAGATAAACTTGTTTGCCGATTGAAGAATAGTCTTTATGGGCTTAAACAGGCGCCAAGGCAGTGGTACAAGAAATTTGATTCGTTTATGACAAGCAATTATTATAAACGAACTACAGTCGATTCTTGTGTGTATTTTAGAAAGTTTCCTGGAGTTAACTTCATCATCCTTCTTTTATATGTAGATGATATGCTAATTGTTGGACAAGATGCATATATGATTCAAAGTTTGAAGAAAGACTTGTCCAAGTCTTTTGACATGAAAGATTTGGGTCCTACAAAGCAAATTTTAGGCATGGAGCTTACTCGTGACAGGAAAGCTGGGAAATTGTGGTTATCCCAAGAGAAGTATATTGAACGGGTTCTTGGAAGGTTCAATATGAAGCATGCTAAACCTGTTGGTACACCTTTAGCAACTCACTTCAAGCTAGATAAGCGAGCTTGTCCTAAAATAGAGAAGGAGAAAGAAGTTATGTCAGCCATTCCCTATTCTTCTACAGTTGGTTCTCTGATGTATGCTATGGTGTGTACTAGACCTGATATTACACATGCGGTTGGTTTAGTGAGTCGTTTCTTATCTAATCCAGGTAAGGCTCACTGGGAAGCAGTGAAGTGGATTTTCAGGTACTTGCGGGGCACCTCCAAATTGACTTTGTGTTATGGAGGTGATAAACCTATACTTCAAGGCTAAACTGATGCAGACATGGCAGGTGATCTTGACAACAAAAAATCTACCTCAGGTTATGTGTTTACATTTTCAGGGGGAGCCATCTCATGGCAATCCAAGCTACAAAAATGTGTAGCATTGTTCACAACTGCGGCAAATTATATTACAGCAGTGGAAGCAAGCAAGGAGATGATATGGCTTAAAAGATTCCTTCAAGAGTTGGGTTTGAAGCAAAGTGAGTATGTAGTATTCTGTGATAGTCAAAGTGCTATGGATTTGAGCAAGAATTCAATGTATCATGCTCACACCAAACACATTGACATTAGATATCATTGGATGCGATATGTGATTGAAGAGAAGAGAATGAAACTGAAGAAAGTCCACGCCGACAAGAATAGTGCAGATATGCTAACTAAAGTAGTTCCTGGAAGCAAGGTTGAACTTTGTAGTAAGCTTGTCGGGATGAGGTTCAAGTGATCATGGATGTGATTGTGTCTTCCCCGTAATGGGGCTGGAGGGGGAGATTGTTATAGGTGTCTAGCCCATTTGTCAGACAAACAGGGTTTTTTCTTATGTTTGTGGGCCCAAAATGTTGGGTTATATGTTTAGCCCACTTGGGGTTAAACGTGTGGGCTTATCTAGAAAGCCTAGGTTTTTTTTTAGGGGGATAATGACCTAAAAAAGGCAGAGAAAACAGAAGAAGATACACAGAAAACGGAGAGGGAGAGGGCAGTTCGGTTTTTCAGAGACAGCTTCCACAAAGTTGTCAATTGCTGGTGTTTCAGCCGTTGGATCTTGCTGAAATTTGGTCAGCTTGTTGAGGACACATAGGGTCATGTTTGAACGGTTGATCGTCGTTTTGAGCATCGGTTTGTCGGTAATCTTTGATAGACAAAATCTGAAAACTGGGTGGTTTTTTTTAATCTTTCATCTCTCTATTGTTGTTCTCTTATGTATGGAACTGTTGGTGGGTTGTGAACCTTTGTATGACTGATTTGGGTTCTTTTCCCTCAATTTTATCATAATAAGAGAAGGTGACAAGGGTGGACTCCTCACAAGTCCCGTGGTTTTTACTCTTCACATCGAAGAGGTTTTTCACGTATAATTTGTGTGTTGTTTGCATTTAATCTTCTGCAATTTTTATGGTTTATTATTATCCATTGCTAGTTGATTGCTTGGGAATTATTTGGTGAATAATTTGTGGTGCATTGGAATATCTTTTTTGGTTGATTGTCTTGGAGGAGATCTTGGTGGGTTGTTGTTATATTGTTTTTGGCCCTATCAGTTGGTATCAGAGCCAAGGTTTAATTTAATCTTTCATCTCTCTATTGTTGTTCTCACAGGTTATGGAACTGTTGGTGGGTTGTGAACCTTTGTATAACTGATTTGGGTTCTTTTTCCCTCAATTTTATCATAATAAGAGAAGGTGACAAGGGTGAACTCCTCACAAGTCCCGTGGTTTTTACTCTTCACATCGAAGAGGTTTTTCACGTATAATTTGTGTGTTGTTTGCATTTAATCTTCTGCAATTTTTATGGTTTATTATTATCCATTGCTGGTTGATTGCTTGGGAATTATTTGGTGAATAATTTGTGGTGCATTGGAATATCTTTTTTGGTTGATTGTCTTGGAGGAGATCTTGGTGGGTTGTTGTTATATTGTTTTTGGCCCTATCAATTGGTATCAGAGCCATGGTCTAAACCTAGCTGTGTGCCAGAGGAATCCTCAAAGTGGAGCAGAGTACGAAGCCTCATGTTGACATTGTGGATGAATTCCATAGTCGAACAAAAAGTGCTTGGAGCGACAAGCAAGTAGTAACTCTATCAAGCTGCCATGGTAGAGGAGTAGTTCTTTGTTCGAGGGGGAGGAAGTGGATGGTGCGATAGGTGATCAACGCCAAAGAAATATGTCCCACAATGTGCGTGATCCGTTGCGGAGTAGACGGATTTGTTCGAGGGGAGGATTGTTAGGGTGAAAACAAATGTTCCACATTGGCTAGGGAAGGGAGTGATCATGGGTATATATGTGAGGACAATTATCTCCATTAGTATGAGGCCTTTTGGGGAACCAAAAGCAAAGCCATAAGGGCTTATGCTCAAAGTGGACAATATCATACTATTGTGGAGATATGTGGAGGTCCGTTGTCCTTATCAAACTTTGCCCTTAACTTTTATCAATTGTTGGTAAAACAACTCACTAACACGTGGGTTTCTTCTCCAACACGTGGGTTTCCTCTGGATGCCTTAAGTTAGTAAAAAAAAGATAGTTTCTTTAATTAAGTTTTCTTTTTTCAGTTTATTGTAGTTTTTTATTCAGTTTTGTTTTAGTTATTGAGTTAGTGGGAAGTTTATAAAAGTTTGTAATCCCACTACTCCACTTCAAAATTAGAAGTTACTTATCCTATATTGGGTGTATTTAAACTCCATCTACTTACATCAATAATCCCTTTTTCCCTTAGGGGTCATTTGTTTTTAGGGAATCAAGATATCCGACATCTTCAAATGTCCAAAATCTTAGATGTCCTGAATTTTAGATATCCGGCATCTTTAGATTACCATGTTTGTTATGCAGGAAGATTAATAAGGATGTCTAAGAATATTTAGATAGTCATGTTTCTTTTGAGGATTTATGTATTGGAATGTCTTAAGATTATGTGTTATATCAATAATGCATTTGCTAACCTTTACGTAATTTAATTATTAGTTTAATATAATTTAAATTGATATCACATGGATCTTGGTGTTTGTTAATTTAATATTATATTTGTATATCAATTTATTTTATACTAATATTTATGTGTTATTTTATAGAACAAATTAATTTATATTAGTTCGATATTTTTATAAAATATTTAATATTAAATATTAATTCAATTTTAAATCAACTTTATTTTATATCTAATGAAAAATATAAATATACCTAACTACATAGGATTGTTTTATTAGTATATAAATACATTAATTTATTTTTAAATAAAAATGTAAAATAAAGGAAATTGATAAGGGACAAAAATATCATTAGAGGATGCTCTCAACGTGGGAATCTTAAAAACTCATGTTTCAAAAGAGCATCCAAATTTAATTAGATGCCCTCGAATGGGCATCTTAGGATATCCAGACATCTTGATATGCTAAGGTATTTCACATTCCTACAAAACAAACGAAATAATCCAGATGTCCATTCCATGAGAATCTTTGATTACCACGAAACAAAACGGCTCCTTAAAGATTTACAAGGAAAATTTGCATAGAAGACTCATTTTCACGCGCATCGATGTCATTTGACCCGTATTTTGAAATTAATGACATATGACTTTTTTCATACTCTGCATCCCGTCCAAATTACCGTGAGGGCATCATACTCTCATTCTCGTTTTAACTTTAGCTCTCTAGTTCTCGCTCTCGCTCATGATAGTAATGTGTTGTCGAAAATCTGAAAAAAAGAAAGAGACAAGGAAAATCGATCTCTAATTCTCACTCTAACTCTCACTCGCTCGCTCGTGATAGTAATGAGAGGTCAAAATTCTAGAGAAAAGAAGGATACAAGAAAAATCGCTCTCTAATTCTCACTCTTGTTCTCGTTCTCACTCTCGCTCTCGCTTTAGCTTGTTCTTGCTTTTGCTCTAGCTCATGTTCTTTCTTGCTCTAGCTTGTTCTTCATCTCGCTCTAGCTCGTTCTCGCTCTAGCTCTGCTGCTCTAGCTCTTCTCTGACGTAATTTTTTCTTTTCTTCTTTTTTTTTTTTCTTTTTTTTTTTTTTTTTTTTTCAGATTTTCAACCACTCATTTGAGCCAGAGCGAGAGAGCTAGAGCGATAGCGTTTCTACATACGAAAGCGTGAACAAGCAAGACCGCCTCATTTTCCCTCATGTGTAATTTTGCGCGCTATGCCACGTCAAAATGAGTCATATTTCATTATTTTCATAAAACAAATCATTAGTCATTAAAGTACTGAAAAACGGGTCATCCATACAAAAATCTCGATTTACAAAATACTTATTCTGCCAAAATTGTACAATAGTAAGATTTTTTACTATGATACCTACTGTACAATTTTTGACTATGATACCTATTTTTGACTAAGATTCTTACAATTGTACAATTTGAGACTGTTCCATCAAGGAAAGCCGTATGAAAATTCAGAGAAAGTACCGTTACAAACAAGAGATCTGAAAGCACCTTTGACTTTTGACATTTGTTATCAATTTGTGTCAGCCAATTAATTAATTAGGAATTGTGTCACAATGGACCTAAACTCCATTATTAAACTCTAATCTATGATACCTACATGTCCCTAATCAGAAACTCTCTATTTGCCAATTTAATCAATAAAAAAAAACCGTACGAAACTCACATTTTTAATTAATTTAATTTCATATAATATAATGTCCCATATGGGCTGTCAAACAATACAGAGAGAAAGAGAAAAAAGAGTCGACCCACATGGGTTATAATTGAATAGAGTTGATTCCACAAATTCAGGGCGATTTTCTGCATTGAAATTGATGGGAATCTTATTAATTTCAAATTATTTAAATTACAACACCCTCAAAAAAAAAAAAAAAAATCAAGTTTTGTGAGCTTAGTAATGGGATCTCTTCCATATGGGATGTTGAAATTAAGGTCATGTGCTTTATATGTCATTGGCATCTCCTTCTCAAAAAACTCCCAAATCAATTATAATTATATTAATAGTGACTTGAATAAAGCTTGATATTTTCAGATTTTGAATAGTCTTTAACCACAATAATTTTTCATAATTTGAAAGTCAATTATATTAATAGTGACTTGAATAATTTTTTTTTTCTTTTTCGCACAACTTTTTATTAAGTATTGTGCTTTAAGACGTATTAAAATGAAGTCAAAACCTCAAATTTAATTTCTTAGCCACACAACATTTACATTCCAAGTCTCATGGAGTTCTTTAAGCGTTTGGTACTTTATGTGTATCAACAAGGGATATTATATTTAATTTTTTTTTAGAAAAAATACTTTATTATTATTGACATCTTCATTATTCTTGAGGTTGTAGTTACATTGTTGCAACAATAGCATTTGGAATGAAGATTGACAAGTCGGAGAATTCTTCACCATAGAATACGCACTAGAAAAGATAATGTGCAATAATTCGGTATAAAAAAAAGTTAGCCAAAAATGACTTTTTAAAGATGAGTGATCTTTACATGTTTCTCTTGAAAATTTCATGTGATTTGGTCCAATAATTATATTAAAATTAAATTATATCACAAAATTTATCCAACAACAAATTTTGATTTGTGTTGATTGATACATGTAGCACACTAGAACTATTTTTGTAATATTTTATCTTTATTATATTATTTAACAATTTTAAACATTTAATTTACACAAGCCTTCTATGCATGCATGTATGTAAGTATAAGAGAGATTATAAAAAAAGTATTTTGAATTTGTATTCATTAATAGCTTTTAGGGAGCATACAAATTTGGAATATAAACTCAATAATATTACTGGAGACAACTATATTGCGAATTGTTTCTCATTCAATAATTTTTCATTAGTTATTTAAATTGTAATTAATACACTCTAAAAGAAACCGAAGAAAGAAATTGATTGTACACTTCATCTTTAATTTAAAATTTTAATTATAATTTTATAATCTTGAACTAACTTTTTTCAGTTTGTGTAGTAGTCCATCCAATAAACAAATTATTCAATGAGGTCGCTACCTCTTTAAAACAATAAATTATTTGGTGAGGCTGTCACGAACAGTTTTTCACGATGTAGAAAGAAGCATTTCAAATTTATATTAATGATTATAGGCCATCAAAATGATTGAATTTACTTCCAACAGTTATTATGAAGCAACCTCATTGAAAAATTTATCTTTAAAATTGTTAGAAATAGATATTAAAATTTGTCTGCACCTTAATAATCCATTTCATTCTCATAATTTAGTCATTACAACATTTTTTTTTTCTTGACAAAGTTAGGGATTGTTTGGGACATTGAGTGTGTTATAATATTCTAAATTATAATAGTCTGTGGGTTATAATAATCTGTAGAATTATATAATTTGTGTTTAGGATGTAGAATTATTTAGTCTGGATTATAATAACCTATGTTTTGAGTGCAGAATATTTTACAAACTATAATAACCTAAACAATTATAATTCACGCCTCAACAACCATTTAGTGTCTTATTCCTAATAGTCAAAATCCAAGAAAACAAAAGCAAAATAGAAAGGAAAAAAGACAAAGACGTACGAAAGCCAATTTGTCGTTAATATGGACTTTTTAAAACCACACAACTTTGAAAATTTCTTCACTACACAAAAAATTCTCTCTCCAAAAGCTTTCGAAGAGTTTTGCATTTCCAACGGAAGATCTTCCATCTGTGAAGATAATTGAGGTCTGCAAAGTGGCTCCTCCGCCGGAGGAGTCACGTGCCGCTGCGGGGCCGCCGACGTCTCTTCCTCTTACCTTTTTCGACCTGGTATGGCTGAGGTTTCATCCAATCCAACGCCTGTTCTTCTACGAATTACCTTCTAATGAAATCTCTTTTGTTGACGCCATTGTTCCAAAGCTCAAAACTTCTCTCTCTCTAGCTCTTTGCCATTATCTTCCTCTTGCTGGCAACCTCGTTTGGCCTGACCTTTCTGACATACCCACTATTGAGTTTGTCGACGGCGACGGCGTTTTACTGACTGGCGGAATCCGACAACGACTTTTGCCATCTTTCCAGTAATGGGTTTCGTGAAGTTTCTGAATTTCACCCTCTTGTCGCCGACTTGCCTGTCTCGGAAGATCGTGCCGCTGTGATTGCTCTCCAGGTTCTGAACTCAACTAGCTAAATTCAACCGTTTGGTTTTTTTTTTTTTTTTTTTTTTTTTTTTTTTTTTTTTTAAATTAAGTCTATAAATACTATTTCTATCTATAAATTTTCTTATCTTATTACTATTTATCTAATATGTCAAAAATCTTTTGAAAACTTTAAAAAAAATAATTTAAAAAAATTCTGAAATTTTGATAAGAATTTAATGGTCTATTTGGTAGAGAATCTGAGTTCTGTTTTATATTTTCGGATTTATTGAATTGAATGAATATAGGTTTGGTAGATATGTCTTTGAAAATGTCTTTAGATTTTGTGATCCAAATAGTAAAAATTTTAAAAACAACATTTTTAGAGGTGTTTGGCCGACTGTTTTGGATTTGGCTGGTTTTGGAATCCAAATCCAAAATGGTGTTTGGACCACTGTGTTCAAAACTCATGGTTTTTGAAACACAACCCATGGTTTTGAACAGTACAACCCGGTGGTTTTGAACAGTGCAACTCGATAGTTTTTCCTTCCAACATGTGGCTTTGCTTCATTTTCTTATAGAGTAATGGAAAAAATGGCTATATTTGAATGCGGGTTTTGAAAAAATGTCATAGAATAATTTTTTTTTTGAAAAAATGACCAAACAATTTTTTTTGAATTTTTAAATAGAACTTTTAAATGACACAAATACCCCTTATTAAAATTTATATCCTAGATAAATTATCTTATAAACATTCAATCTAAAATTCAAATCAAAACAAACCGATTCTTCACAAATCCTTCAATCAAGAAATCGTTGGTCAACAAAATATCAAAATTACATAACAATTAAAAATCAATCTAAATTGAAAATCACATCACATTTACCTCAAAAGATTAAAAAAAATACCCATAACAAAATATCTAACCAAAATACATTATATCCAATCTAGAATTCAAATCAAAACAAAATAAATTCTCCACAAACGTAATAGTTACAAATCTATCTAAGTTGCAAATCACATAATATTTACCTTAAAAAAAATTTTAAAAATGTTAGCTAACAAAATATCTAATCAAAATGCATTATATCCAATCTAAAATTCAAATCAAATTCTTCCAAATACCTTAAAACAAGAAATGTCAACAAGAAACAAAAAAAAAAAAAAAAAAAAAAACATAACAATTAAAATTCTATCTAATTGAAAGATAATTTGATACATATTCTTAAATTTCGCAAATACCAAATTATTTAAATACGAGATTTCACCCTACAAAGTTCTAAATGAATTCATAAAAACTTATAATACATCAACAAAGTAAAAGAAAACACCAGATCAAAGATAAGGAAGTCAATCGAAGATGCTGAGAATAAATTAAGATGAATATAAATTGAGATGAATATATTGATAAAGAGATTTGTCGTGAATAACATAAAAAATTATTGAAAAAACATACATAATATTGGAAATACAGATGGATTTGGAAAAATCTGGCTCAGAACCTTCAATTCGCTTGAGGAAGTTGTAATCGCCTAAGATGAAGCAACGATTCGTTTATGAGGTCTTGATGCTTTCTAAATTAAACCCAAACTATGAGCAAAAACCCAACTCCAATTCCCTTGCTAGAATTTTGCTATCTCACAAATTATAACAAAACAATCATATTGATTTAGAAGAATTATCACTTTGATTCCTAAATCTGAAAAGAATCAATGAATTATAATGAAAGGTAAAAGATTGTATTGTACAATGTTCGAAGCCGCAAGCAACGAAGGACTTAAATCAAATCAATTTTCTTTTCTCATTCTTTATACTAATTGAGAGGTCCATTCAAAAGTCCTTAAAAAATGACCCAACTTGTACACAAGGGGTCTTACAACTAACAAAAGATCCACTAGGAAATAAGAAAAGAAAAAAAATAATAATAAAGAAAACAAAGTAGCAAAGGAAAAAAACAAAAACAAAAATTGCACAACCCCAGATTCAGAACACTACACTCCAAACACAAATTTTTGATTCCCAGGCTTTTAAACACTGCACTTCAAATATTGTTTTCTGATTCTCAATCTTCTGAACACTACACTTCAAACACTGTTTTCATTCTTTCAAACCCCCCAAAGTTCCAAATCCAAGTGTTTTGATGCCAAAATAGTGGGCCAAATGTCCCTTTCATGTTTTCATTGTATCTAGATTTTTCAAATTCAAAAACTTTAATAAATATAGTATTTCATGTTATAAACTCAATTTATTTTTGTTAAATTAAAATCTGTATATAATATATTATAAATTATATGATATTGTAAAATAATAATTATACAAAATATATAACAAAAAAAACACATTCATAAATTAATTAATAATGATTTATATTCAATTCAATATTTAGTTTTGCAACTACAACTAGGTTCATGGTCTATAAATATATTATAGAACACATTTTGAACAATTGTTTAAATTCGAACCCAGTTTTTAAATCTCTACCCAACAATACAAAATTTAAAATATAAAATACAAATTTATTTTCATTGAATCTCTTGTTTTCAAAATATTGTTTTCAGATTTCCTATAAAACAAGCTCTAAGTGTTTTCTATGAAAGATGAAACTCATTGTAGAGAAATGATGGAAAAATAAGTACAATTTTTTTTTTTAAAAAAAAAGCCTAAAATGGTTATCAAACGGAGCCCAAATGATTGAATATTTATGTTTTTTTTTTTTAGTAAGTTGAATATATATGTTTTACTCTATGATGATCTGGTTATCTTTATATATATATTTGATGTAATCCTTGTTATTTAAAGTATTAAAATATTATTTTGATCTTTGTATTTTGGGATTCATTTCATTTTAGTCCATGCACTTTTAATAAGTCTTAAAATTAGTTATTGTTAGTTTTGAAGTAAAATTTTATGGAATTTGATAAAATAATAATATCCTTTCAAGAAATGACATAAAAAGAATATTTCTCTAAAGCTTATAAGGAGAAAGCTAATAAAGACCAAATTTCCTTTTCGGAAAAGTTAACTATAAACTAACAGTAAGGACTAATTTTAAGATTTATAGAAAGTAAAATAACTAAATTTGAACATTTAAAAGTGTTGGGATTTATGCCCTAAAGTCTCGTAATTAATAATATATTTAATACTTAATAATTATTTTGATTATTTTATTTTCAATATAATATTATCAATTATATGAAAAAACCAAGGTTATTATTGTAATCTTGAACAGTATGTGGTTGACATACGAGAGGATCGTGTTCAAGAAATAACCTAAAGGGTCATAGTATATGGATAAGGTTGGGTGCCTTATCCTGGTAACACTATTGATGCGGCCCACTTTGTAATAGTTACAAATGATTTGATCCAAATCATTCATGTGTGGAGACATGTGAGTGGGGGTATCTTATACAATGAGTTTGTATAAGACTGGACTACGAAATATTTAATCTCTTTTTATAAATCCGTTAATTGAGAAGATTAATATTTCATCAGGATGATCATATGCGACTCGATTTTAATCCTGAGTGAGTTATGAACTCCTGCCTGTGAGGGCTTGTCCTTTGATTTGCATGGGTGTGAGTGACTTTTATAGCCGATTCAATATGCCTACCATTTTGGGGACTTGACCAAATAGGGAGTTGGGAACATAATCTCATAAGATAGAATTCACTCCTTCCCATATAGGGTAAGTAGATGAGTAGTTCCCTTAAGTGCTGATTTCGAGACTTGAACAATGGGGCCCCACCCTCTCATTGGCCCGAGAGGGACTTAGTTTATAATTAGATTATAAACAGATTGCTCATTAAAGGATCAGTGGTACTTAAGGTGCAAGATGTAATTATAGGGGTAAAACGGACTTTTGACCCAGCTGTAATTATGAACAACTCGTGAAGGATCGACGTGCATGTAATGATTATATCTATGGACACAACTTGTCCTACAGTGCATAAGAGTGCAACTCTAGGTCTATAGTGGAGTGACCTATAGTTAATGAATGAAAATTAATTGATTAAAGAGTTTAATTAATTAATTTTATATCATTGGAGCTTATAATCTGTAGGTCCATAAGGTCCCTTGCTAGCTCATAGTAACACTAAAAGATCAATTTAGTTGAAAGAAAATTTTGAAATGTTCAAATTAATATTAATTTGAAGTGTTCAAATTAATATTTAATATAAAAGAGGAAAATATATTTATTGTATTTGATACATTAAATATTCAAATTTGAAATATTCAAATTTAATATTTAATTTGAAGTGTTCAAATTAATATTTAATATATTAGATATATTAAATATAAAATAGGAAAATATATTTATTTTATTTGATACATTAAATATTAAAATAATTAATGTATATTTGATATATTAAATAAAAGATATTTATAGAATTTGAATAAGATTCAAATAAATAAATATCGTAGGAGATTTGAATGAGATTCAAATAAATACAAGATATATTTTAATATACTAGATATTAAAATATAATATTTTAATTATGGTAAAGATTTTCCCTTGGTCACTATAAATAGGACCCTTGAGTTGAGCCATTCTTCACAACACACATCTCCTCAATAGAGAGAATTAGAGAATTCTCTCTAGACCTCTTACTCTCCAATCCCTTGGGGATTTTCTTTCAAGAGGCTCCCACAAGCCTTGGTCCTGTGTTCGAGTCATAGCCAGGAAGACTTTGTGGAAGAGATAAAGATCCGCCAGAATATTCTCCATAATATTATTTTCAAGATATTTATTGCTTAACCCTTGTATTTTAGTTTAATTCTAAATAAATCAAAGACGATTCCTATGCTTCCGCTGTAGGTTTAATTCGATTATTCCCTTCAAAAAGTATAAAGGATCAAAATAAAACAAATTTTAAGATATTGGAACCAAAATGGTATTTTAACCTATTTTAAAACTCCAATTTAGTTGTCTATGTTTTAACATTTCTCAATTTAATTTCTTGTTGTTGGTGATGTTAAAATTGACTAATAATAAACTTACAAGGGATATAGTACTTAGTAAATTCATGAAAATTTAGAGGAGAAAAAATGGTCATTTAAGAAAGGGAAATTTCTAATTCCTCATCCAAATTCCTAAGAACCTAGTTGACATTTTGAGTTTTTTTTCTTCAATGATGACTTTTTTCTTATCTAATTTTATGTCAATTCACTAAGAGGATGTTTGGCACGTAGAGTTGAGTTAAGTTGTGCAGGGTTAATTCGTCTGTGAGTTAATATGTCTGTGTTTGAGGTACAAAGTTAAATTGAGTTGAGTCATAAAGTCTGTGTTTGGGGTTGTAGAGTTGAGTTATTAAGTCAGGGGTATTTGGTATAGTTTTTTGTAACTTGAATAAGTCTGATTTTTTGCTAGTTCTTTTTATTTGCTTAATGTTTTTTCCAACCATTCAATTGCAAACACATTTTCCCAACTTTTCAATACTCAACTGAGATATCAACTTCAAAATGAAAATATATTTCAATATTAGTGGAATGTTCACAAAAATAATGTTTTAATGCATTGATATTGATATTTTTTTTTAAAAAAAAAACTTCATTTTTTTATCTTTCTTTTTTTAGAAATTGACTTCTTTCAAACTATAGGCAGTGTAACATTCTTTTTTCTTTTTGCTACACATTGAACTTCTTTCAATTTATAGAAATCAAATGTTGCATTACACATTAAATTAAACTTCTTTCAATTTATAGAAATTAAATGTTGCATTTTTTATAGCAACAAATGACAATTGATTAATGACAATGTATATGTTTTTTTTTCTTTAAACACAAATTAAACTTCTATCAAAATATAGAAATCCAAGGTTTCATTTTCTAAACACACACTGAACTTCTTTGAAACTTACAAATGAGGACCTTACTATGACTTTTTTCAATTACTAATAGGATCTTCATTGTCAAGGAGTTTTTTTTTTTTTTTTTTTTTTAAATACATTGACCATTATTTATTCTTTTTTTTTTTTTTGTTTTTGCAAAGGAACATTGTACGTTTACATTTGTTTAAACACATGTACTAAATTAAATATCTTTGAAAAAGAGAATATTAGTATTTTACTTTTTCATGATGACAAGAAAATGACAATATATTTCAACATTAGTGTCATGTGTAGAAGTAGAATATTCACAAAATATTAGTAGAACCCCATGTAATCTAATATGGTATTAGAGCTTATCAAACCCAAACAGGTATTTAGTCCAAAAATTGGGATCCGACCCAACAATGGTGAACTCAAAGAGGCACTATCTTGAGCGGGTATGTCGAGGATCCCACATCGGAAAGATGAAGAGAAACCTCACAATTTATAAGATACATAGGCTACTCCTCTCATTGCCAAATGGTTTTGAGATGGAACCTCATGTTTCTCTAATACAGAGAGTCCAACCAACTAAGTACATGTGCATTTCATATTATTTTGAACCATGGGAATGTCATCGGTCGTCGAAAATTGTTGCTAGTGATAGTCGCTGGAGAGGGTCGCATGTAGTGGACGCCGGTTGCTGGATATGGTCACCAATGATTGCTGTCGATTGTCAGAGAAGGTAGTCAGCAGTGGCTATCGGCTGCCACATATGGCCATCGGTCGCTAAAGAAGGTCGTCAGTGTTGGCTGTCGATCACTGGAGAAGGTCGTCGGTGGTGGCTGTGCGATCGTCGAAGAAGTTTGCTAGCGGAGGCCGTGCAATCGTCGAAGAAGGTTGCCAACGATGGCCACAGTCATCGGAGAAGCGGTGATCAAATATGTTAATAGGTTTACTGTACAAGTCGATGGAGTTAATATCCAACACTGTACAAGTCGGTGGAGTTGAGTTCGTTTATGGAGAGTTAATTTTTTCATGGGCCAAACGGGGAGTTGGGTTTAAAACCCAACTCAATCCATCCCAAATCAAGGGAGCCAAAAGTCCCCTAAGTATTATATTATGTAAATTTATTTTGAGTTGATTTTAACATTCACCAATAGTATTGAGAGACTAAATTGAAACTTTTTAAACAATAGAGACTAAACTGAAGAAAATACGCAAACATTAAGAACTAAAATATATATTTATATGATAGATTACGATATATTTAATTAATTTATTTATATTCTTAATATAGGTCACCACATTTCAAAACAGAGGATTTTCCATTGGAATAACAAACCACCATGCAATTATGGATGGAAGAACCTCAACTTCATTCGTCAAGTTATGGGCTCAAATTTGCATGGGAGAATCATCAATTAATCCAACCACCAAGCTGGTCCCATTCTACGACAGGTCAGTTATCAATGATCCAACAGGCCTTGCAAAAATCTATGCAAACGCATGGCTGGGCAAGGAAGGACCCAAGAAGAAAAACTTGAACCTTAAATTACCCAAAGCTCAACCTGGTTTAATCCGAAGCACTTTCGAGTTCACCCGCCAAAACATGCAAAAGCTAAAGCAATGGATCTTGAAGAAAAATGATGATGATCATCAACAAAGCACTTCTCACATATCTTCATTTACATTGGCAACTGCTTATCTTTGTCTATGCACAGCCAAGTTGGAAGGTTTAAAAGATGGAAAATTTTGGTTTGCTTTTGCTGCTGATGCAAGATCTCGTTTAAAACCGCCAGTGCCTTCAAATTACTTTGGGAATTGTTTGGTTGCTGGTGTTGCTTGTATTGAAAGAAGTGAGCTTTTGGGTGAAAATGGAATGGTTGTGGCTATTGAAGAAATTTCAAAAGCTATTAGAAATTTGGATGAAGGAGCCTTAAAAGGGGCAGAGAAATGGGGGTCACGTATGAGTGAAATGACTAATGATTATTCTCAAGCTCAAGTCATTTCCATTGCTGGGTCACCTAGATTTGAAGTTTACAGTGCAGATTTTGGGTGGGGAAAGCCAATGAAGGTGGAAATAGTGTCAGCTGAATCACCATTTGGTTTTTCTTTGACAGATAGCAGAAAAAGTGATGTTGGGATGGAGATTGGAGTGGTTAGGGAGAGAAGTGAAATGGAAAGTTTTGCTGCTATATTTGATGAAGGTTTTGAATGTCTTTGATAAATCATTGGATTTGCAAAGGTCATTTTAATAATATTTATTAAATTATTAGGTTAAAATACTATTTTGGTATGTTCAACCGTGGGACCTTTTTTTTTGGGGTGGAAAAAGATACTTCGTTAAACCAACAACCACAATTAGGTACACAATAAATCGTCATCAAGGAGACAGGAAATCCACGAGGAGAAAGAAGAAAGCCAAAAAACACCTCCATCTTCCTCTTCAGAAAAAGAACTCTGCTCAAAAGATCACGCTTTGAAGACTGCCTCTCTTATCACTTGTACTGTGAATTTGTTCTATTTTAGTCTTTGTACTTTTAAATGTTTAAATTTAGTATTCATACCTTTTATAAATCTTAAAATTAGTCTCTACTATTAATTTATGGTTAACTTTTCAAAAAAAAAATAGTATCTATTAGTCTTTCCTCTATAAATTTCTGAAATATATTCACACTGTCTTTTATTAAATTGAAACTATTGTTATTATTTTACCAAATTCGATAGAAATTAACTTTAAACTAACAATAAAGACTAATTTTAAAATCTATTGAAAGTATAACGATTAAATTTAAACATTTGAAAGTACATTGACCAAAATGAAATTAGTTTCAAAATACGGGGACCAAAATGATATTTTAAACTATTTATTAATAGCTGAATATGAGTTATTTTTAGTATTTATTTATAAAATTAATTTGTTGGAGGTTTTTTTTTTTTATCAACAAAGTAATTAGGAAAGATATTTATTTAAAAAAAGAAAAGTTTAAACTTTTATTTATTCATTGTATATATAAATTCATTAGATGTAAAAGTTCAATAAATGTACCTCTATTTTGACACTTTTTTAGATGAAAAAATTTCAATAATCTTCTGCTCTATATTTTCTTAACTAATTCTTTTGTTCTTTTAAGAGTATTGGACCAAAATAGAAGTATTCTTTGTGGTGAAGCTTTGACCTTAACGTCTTAAAGCTATACAATGTTCGTTGACTGTTGAGTAATAATTTGGAGGGGACGAGTCGAGACAAGATATATGTACTGCAAATTCATACCGAAAAAATGCATGTCTCCTTTAAATGAGACATGTGCATATCAAACTAATAAAATCTACATACGTATTTGCTTTTCAATAATTATTTCAATTACCTCTTTTATTTGTACTTTTCCCTACCATTAGTTTTAGCTAGGGGTGCACGTTGAAATCGAAAGCCCCACCAGATCGCTCAAATCGAGCTGAAACCGACGACGGTTCGGTTTTGGTTCAGCTCAGAGGGTCGGAGGCAGGTTCGCTTCACTCGAAACCGACCAATAGTGGTTCGACTTCGATTTGGCATGGATGCACGCCGTTCAAACCGAGCCGACCATGAAGGATTTAAAAGCAATTGAAAAATTAAATATAATATTATATTATTATATAATAAATGTGAAGTAAGAAGCTTTTGTCATTCAAAAGTTCAAATCAAAACATTAATTAACAATGACATATCAGTCTAATAAATTAATAATATTATATTATTATATAATAAATTGCTATATTTAATATTTATTGATTGTTGTGCAAAATTTGAAATGTGAAGTGAATATATCTGTCTATCTAATGAGTGATGACTGACTGATGTGACATGAACGTGACCCATGTCTATGTAATGAGTGATGACTGATTGATGTGACGTGAACGTGACCCATGACCGACTGCCCCAACTTCCATTCCTCTCTCTTAGACTCTTTGATAGGGCCTATAAAGTCATATTTAATCACACTTATTTCTCGTTAATTAAAAGGATTTATGTGTTTTATTATTATTTTTTAGGGATTCGAGCAATTTGCATGTTTTGGAGAGTTTGCAACATTTCGGAGTTAATTCGGACCAAATTGGAGGTGATTCGAACAACAGAATTTCTATACCAATTTTGACCGATAATATCATAATATTTTGAGATGAAAATATATTCGAATTTGGTCTCAAATCGAAGCTTATTGAATTATCTTTCCAACAGTATAAGACTCATTGAATTTCACTAAGTATTATGAAAGTTATGGCATTTTGAGTGATTATTGCTCCTGCTAGAAAACTGTCGTACCCGAAAGTACTTTGTGCCAATCTCCTTTCCCATTATCTTACTAATCACGTTTGGGAATATAGCCATATTAAATACCATTTTAAAGCTCTCTGAAAGATCTTTCCAACCATATAAAGATCACGTTGATCCAAGTTTTGGAGAAGAAGTTATTAGCAAAATACTGAAGACTGTACAATTCAGAAACTTTCCTTATTTGCAACATTCTATGTTTTTTTGAGAATTTAGGAAAGGATTTTCTATTTTTTGATGTATTTTCCAACATTTTGCAAGATAGAAAATTATTTACTTTATTTTATTTTATTTTGAATATTATTCCCTAATTGTTTTGGGAAAATATCTTTCTATAATTTAGGGTTTCTTACTTGTGCAAGTTGTCTACTTCAATGCTATTTAAGCCTTTTTTTGGATAGCTGCAAAGAGGCTCCTAGTGTAATCTTTCTAGACAATAGTTTTTAGAGTTTTTCTTCCTTTTCCTTTACTTTTCTTTTGGCACTATATCGAACCAATGACGAACCTTGGCTACATCATCACAATGAGTGGCTAAGGTAAGTGTTCCAATTCATAGGTCGGTTGCAACCTGTTGGAGTGTTGATATAATTAAATTTATCATAACCTTTCAGCTTAAGCTTTTGGGTTGATTGGTGATTTAACATGGTATCAGAGCAGGAGGTCCTGTGTTCGAACTCCACTAATGTCAATTTCTCCCCCAATTAATAGTGATTTCCACTTGTTGGGTCTTTCTACAAATTTTCAAGCCCACAAGTGAGGGGGAGTGTTGGAGTGTTGATATAATTAAATTTATCATAACCTTTCAGCTTAAGCTTTTGGGTTCATTGGTGATTTAACACAACCTATTGCAATGTTGTGAGGCTTGTACTTTAACGTAGTTTTCTTATAATTGCAAGTATTCTTTGATTCCTGTGTTTATTTTATGAGCATGTATTTTGATTGAATTGACACCTCGATCTCTTTATATGTTTGATTGCTAGTCATGATGCATGATCCGTAATTGTCATGTTGATTGAACCTTGTAGTGATAGGATTATTACATGTGTGTGTTTTATGAGTCTCCATAATTGCATAGCTTGCATGTTTAATTCTAGGAATTAAAGAAGCATCTTGATTAGATTAAAGTTATTTTATCTAATTGGGTGTCTTAGTCCTTCTAAAGCAGTTAATGCTTTTATCTAAATAATTTGGAATGGTTTCATCAAAATTGTTTAGGTAATTAGCATTAACTTTAACGTTTGTTAGAGTTGATGACTTTAAGGAATTTGTTACTTTTTGGGGTTTCCTAATAAGTTGACTAAGTGCTTGCATAATTAAGTTAAAACGTTTTGTGTGCCTATGATCAATTTTATAATTTGATAAAGCCGTGCTTTTGAATTAGAATTTGGTAAGATTTGATCTATCTTTATTTTTATTTTCTTATATTTTATTTTATTTGCAAAAACTCAACCCCCCCTTTTTATTTGTTTTCTCCTTTGCAAATTTAACATGAGAAATTAATATTCGGTTCTCTGAGATCGACCCGGTCCACTCAATGCTACAAGTAGCTTAGGATCGGTTTATAAATTATAATTTGACGAGCCCTTAACAAGCTCGTGTCACTCTTCTCCTTCGTTTTGTGGCGTTTCCTCTTTTCTTCAACCTCTATCCCAAGGTCCCCAACCGACAACCACAACTCACTCGCTGCAACTCTTTAACTTTTGTGATTTTTAATTTTCTTTTTTTGAAAAACAACTAATAATAAGTTAAGACGCTTAGAAGAAATTAGAAAGGAAAGTTGAGGGCTCGTTTGATAACGTTCCTGTTTCCTGTTTCTTGTTCATGTTTCTCATTTTTCAGAAACAGACATGTTTGATAAACGATCATGTTTCTTGTTTCTAAATTTTTTAGAAACGTTTCTAAAAAAAGGACAGATTTTGAGAAACTTCAAAAAGTATTTTCTCAAATTCTGTTTCTGTTTTTTTTTTCCAGGTTTCATGCATGTATTCCTATTTCTTTTTTTACCCATCTCTCCCCTCTCTCTTCTTTCTCTCTCTTCCATTCTATTTTTTTTCTTTTAATACTTTTTAATCTTTTTGTTTTTTTCTTCTTTTTTATTTTTATTTTTTGATTTATTTCTTTCTATTCGTTCTTTCTCTTTCATCATAATCTTTTTTCTTTTAATAGTTCATTATCTTTTTTTTTCTTTTTTTCTTTTTACTTTTCTCTTTTCGTTTATGGTTTTTCTTCTCTCTTATTTTCTTATTTTTTTTTACTTTACATTAACGAGCTTATAGTTATTATTTTCTATTTAATTCTCTATTATTTTTTCTTTTGGTATGATTTTATTTTTTTATTAAATAAATAAACTAATAATGTATTTCATGTTTACCATTAAATGTAAAAATATATATACATTCTCTATCTTTTTCTGATTTTACTTGCGTGTATTATTGGCTAATGCGTTTTTAAAGAAAAAATAAAAATAAATTTTATTATTAAATTAAAGAAATGTGGGTATGTTCAATTGTCTGACCTTAGACAATTTACAAATTCGTCTAATTGAACTAACTCTTGTAAGTCAAAATCGTTCAAGGTGAATTGATTGAAGTGAGAAATAACATTGCAAATTAAATTTGAACAACATTTGAAGGATGAATTTATTATTATTATTATTAATTAGGTGTTGGGCCTTAATAAAATACTATAACCTCTTTATATATGTTTTTATTTATTTTAATGCATGTTATATGTTTTATTATAGTATATGTACTAAACTTTATTTTTACCAAAAAACAAGAAACAAGAAACAGAAATAGTTATCAAACATGTTTCTGTTTTTAGTTTTTAAGAAACAGAAACAAGAAACGAGAAACAGAAACAGGAAACAAGAAACGATAAACTAGAACGTTATCAAACGGGGCCTGAATGTTTATGGAAAATTGAAAATTTAAAAAATAAATAAGACTGTAAAATAAAAAGCTTACCTTAATGTTTATGGAAAATTGGAAAAAAAAATTCGCTTTTCTTTCCCTAAAATTAAATTCCATAGATAATTTATATGTGATTTTAATTTATTTTTGAAGTATAAAAACCTACCACACATTACACAACACATGAAGTTGAACATCAAAAACCCAAAAACCATAAAGCAACAACAATTACACATTACACATTTACAAATACACAGCACAGCAGACTTAGAGCAGAGGTAGATGGCACGGCAGGGAGGGAGAGGAATATTGCAACGCGTTCGGTTAAGAAGAGAAAGTTAGTAACTAATTTCTCAATCTCAATGAATATGTTAATATCTCATAATTTCAAAATCAATTATGTATTATAAAATCTAAAATCTATTTATTTTAATATTATTTAGATTTTAATATTTAAAATTTAAATAATTAAATGCATATTCATAGTACTCATACTGTAAATGTAAGTTAAGTGTAAGAATCAATTATGTATTATAAAATCTAAATTCTAATTTCTATTCATTTTAATAATATTTAGATTATAATTTTTTAAATTTAAATAATTAAATGTATACTCATAATACTGTAAATTAGTATTTAATGACTAATGAGTACTATTTAGTATTTAATAAATAAATTTCAACTTATAATATATTGAATTTATATATAATTACTTATTAGTGCTTTAATTTTTTTTGTAGTTGAGTTGACGTGATATCAAAATATCAATTATTAAAATATGACAAATTCAACAAAGCATGAGGGTGAAATTGATTGTGAGTAGAACGATGATATGGATGAAGTTGCTGGGATGCCACCACCACCACCACCTAAGGATGAAAGAAAGAGCAGAAGAATTTCTATGGTATGGGATTACTTTACTAAATTACTTGATTGTAGTGAAGACAAACCTCAAGCCAAATGTAATTATTGTGGTACTATATACGCATGTCATACAAAGAGGAATGGGACAGGGACAATGAGATTGCATATTGAGAGTTACTGCAAAAAAAGTCCTTTTGCAAAGACAAAAGATGCATCTCAACAGAAATTGATATTTAAAAATAATAATGGTGTAGGTCCTAATACAACAAATACCTAAATTAGGTGTGTAGCTTTTAGTGTAGAGAATGCTAGGAGACTTCTGGCTGAAATGATCGTAATTGAAGAGTTACCCTTTAGGTTTGTGGAGAGTGAAGGATTTAGGAGGTTTGTGGAGGGGACCACCACTTTATTGGAACCTAAATTTGTTCTCCCTTCTCGAACTACAATTACTAATGATATTTTAGCTATGTATGCCACTAAAAAACAAGCTCTGAAAGAACATTTTGTAGATCAAGGGTATAGAATTTCACACACAACTGATACCTAGACATCTTGCCAAAATATTAACTATATGGTATTAACTGCACACTTTATTGATAATAGATGAAAACTGCAAAAGAGGGTCATTAATTTCTCTCACATAGATGATCATAAAAGGGGATACCATTGGAAGAGAAGTTGAACATGTTTGAAACAGTAAGGGATTGAAAAGGTGTTGGCATTGACTGTTGATAACGCTTCATCCAATGATACTGCTATTACTTATCTAGTTAAGGTTTTAAACATGGGTTGGTTTTGGATGGTGAGTTTTTGCATGTTCAGTGTTGTGCACATATTCTTAATTTGATTGTGAATGAAGGCTTGAAAGACGTGCATGATTAGGTGACTCGAATTCAAAATGCTGTAAGATTTATTAGATCTTCTCCTACTCAATTTGCAAAATTTAAAAAGTGTATTGAAGAGGAGAATATATCTAGCAACAATCTTCTATGTCTTGACGTTCCAACCATGTGGAACTCTACATATTTGATGCTTGAGGTTGCTGAGAAATTTGAGAAGGCTTTTGATAGATTAGACTATTACGACCTTGCAAACTTGAAAATGAAAGAGCATAATCAGAATCCAAATAGTACAAATTGGGAGGTTGCTCGCATATTTACAAAGTTCTAATCTGTATTTTATAAGATCACTATGAGAATTTCAAGTTCTCTTTATATTACTCCGAATATGGTATTCGATGAAATCGCAACTATCCAGAATTGTATAAGAAAATATTCTCAAGATAGTGGTAGTGATAATTCAATTATTATTGATGTTGTGACCAAAATGCAATTGAAATATGATAAGTACTGGGAAATTAATGAAAAGGAAAATTACTTATTATATGTTGCATTTGTTCTCAATCCTCGTCAAAAGATGAAGTTCCTTATGTACTGTTTCAATCAGTTATTTGAGGATAATGTGGCAAATGAAATTGGGAAAAAAGAAGAAGATGTGTTGAGAGGATTGTTCAACAAGTATAATTCATTAGAGTCTAAAAATGCTTCTAGTTCATCATCTTCCTCATCAAAGAGCTGAATGAGTCAATCTATTTTTATTGATTCTATTGGTAAAACAAGGAATCCTTTTCGCTTTCAACATGCTAATATGGAAGATGATGAGGATGATTTTGATGTGGACACAGAGGTTGATGTTTACTTATTGGAAGGTCGGCAAAAGATGATGAGAATTTTGACATCTTAGAATGGTGGAAAGTCAACTCTTCTAGATACAGGGTTCTCAGTAAGGTTGCACGGGATGTTTTAGCAATTCCAGTGTCTACAGTTGCTTCTGAGTCTACATTCAGTATTGGTGGGAGAGTGATTGATCCGTATCGCTCCGCTTTGGCTCCATCCACAGTTGAAGCACTTATTTGTGGACAAAATTGGATATGTTCTAATGCTATTAGTGTTGATCTCCAATCACATATGGATGAAGTTTCTAATGATGAAAATGGTTTGGAACTTTTTTATTCTTGAAACTTAATTTAAAAATTAGATTAATTTCTTTAATTAATAATAATAATTATTGTTATTATTTTTTTATAGAATTGAAACTATGCATGGAGAAAGCAGCTAATAAAGGACAAATAGAGAAGGGGAATGTTTCATGAAGATTAAAGTAGAGAAGGAGAATGCAATGTTTCATGAAGATTGATGACTGAACTTGAAGTGAAGATTGAAGTGAAATTTTTATTAGATTAAAGTTAAAGTTAATGTTTTTAGTTATTAAATTATTATGAACTTAATATATTAAAGTTAAAGTTAATGTTTTTAGTTATTAACTTATTATGAACTTTTTTTTTTTGTTATTTCATAAAGACATAAACTTTACCTTGGAGCTTGAATTGAAATTTTATTAGATTAAAAGTTAATGCTAAGCTATTCTCTTTTATTTTAATTATATTATTTAAGAAGAATCAAATAGAAGATGGAGAAAAAAAAGAAAAAAGAAAGAACATAATAGAAAAGAAAAGAAAATTTAAGAAAAAGAGGGGATAAAAAAGAAAAAAAGAAAAAAAAATATAAATAAAATCAAAATTATTTATTTTAAAAAACCACAAAATATAAATATAAATAAAATCAAACAAAGGACTCAAGATTTAAGAGCAAGTTAGCAATTAAAATTTAAATACTATTAAAATGAATAGAATGAACTAGAAGTTACACATTTAATTATTTAAATTTTAAAATATGAAATATAAATAAAATTATAATTAAACGTTGCATAATGCACATTAAGAAAAACATGAAATAACGCAAGCCAATGCACTTAAAAAAACATAATTAAATGCAACCCATTACCCAAGGTCCCAACATACTTTTTAAAAATATGAAATAAAAATAAAAATAAAAATAAAATCATAATTAAACGCAATCGAAGGGCGGCAAGTCAACGCAATTTTTTCAAAAAAAAAAAAGAAGTTATGCATTATGCAAGTCGCAACGCACGACTGCAGTTCACGAGTCATCATGCGACATGTGTCACGCCACAAATGGTCAACTTGAAATAACGCACACGACAGTGCTACACCACATGTTCGCTCACTTCCCAACCTGTGCCCACATCCAGACGGCTAACCACAAACCGAACGGACTGAATTATCGATTCTAATAGTTTGGTCAGCAAGGTTATTTATTAAATTGGTTTGGTTCCTTTTTTTTTTATATTTTTACATTTATATAGCAGTTCGGTGCTGGTTTTGCACAGTAACCGAGTCGAACCGAGTCATTTGCACCCCTAGTTTTAGCCTTCATATTCTCAATCATGTTCTTTTTAAGGACTTGGTGCATTTGAAGTTCTTAAGGGGCCGTTTGGCTCATGGGTTTGGGTTGGGATGGGTTTGGGTTCCAAACCCAAAACCATGTTTGGTGCAAGGTGTTTCAAAATCCTTGGTTTTGAAACACAACCCCATGGGTTACAACAGTGCAACCCCATGGGATTTGTGCCATGTTTTCCTCTTCCATTTGCCGTTTTCCATTTCCGGCGGCCACTTCGACAACAACTCCGGCGACCACTCCGATGACAACTCCGGCGACCACTCCGACAACAACTCCGGCGACCACTCCGATGACAACTCCGGCGACCACATTGGCGACCCGACCACCGCTAACGATTACCTCCGACGACCACTGCGATGAGAACTCTAAAGACCAGTTCCATTTACCATTCTCCATTTCTAGCGACTACTTCGACAACAACTCTGATGACAACTCCGGCGACCACTCGACAACCACCGATAACAACAACTTCGACGACACCAATGGTGACCCGAACACTGCTAACGATTACCTCAGACAACCACTGCGATGAGAACTCGAGAGACCAGTCTGACGATTACTCTTACGACTCGACCACCCCAACAACTAGACACCCCGATAACCCAACCACTCAAACAACCCGACTTGCTCGAACCACCGACAACAACCACGTCAATGACCCGATCACCCGACAACCATAGTTGACGATCACCTCGAAAACCTGACCACCTAGCAACCATCGTAGACAACCACCTAGTGACCACTCCGATGATCTGACCACCCTGATGACTACTTCGGCGATTACCCTGACGACCTGGTAACCCAACCACCCAAAACTACTGTTGATGACCACCTGGCGACTCCAACAACCCAACCACTGCCACAACCACCCAGCGACCCCTCCGACGACATGACCACCCTGATGACCACTCCAGCGACCCGACAACTACTGTTAAAAACCACCCAATGACCATTCCGGCTACCTGACCACCGTGTAATCACCACCGGCGACCACCTCGGCATACCCAAAGACCCCATCAATCCAACCACCCCAACGACCACTCCAACAATCACCCTAGCGACCCAACCACCTAGTCAATATTTTAAAAGGGTCAGCGTGGACGAGCTATATGCAAAACTATAGGCGATCCCAGGGATGACAAGGCAAGACTGAATGGTTGTTGCAAAGATTATTCTCTCGGATAGTATGATGTTGAACTCCTTCTTTACATTCACCCCAGATTGGAAGTATGATTACTACGTGAAAATTTTGGGGAAAGCATCTAGAACCTAACTCTCTTTTCATCACTTTCATCTACCACTCTTATGACTTACATTTGTGTTTAGACAACTACTTCTACTTTCTTGTCATTTCATATGGAATGTGTGTTATGATATTTTTAGAACTAGATCTTAGTTCTACTTTTTGGTTTTACTTTACCATTGGCAACACCATTCTTACATTGCACCTATTAATTATTTGTTGCTACGCACAATCTTCAATTTTATGTCATCATGAGTGGAGTGAATAAGATAGCATATAGTTTTACAAACTACACATAGTATAATTCAAATTGAACTATAGTTGTAACAATTGTTCTACATAATTGGTTAAATAGTTGGTATGTAACACACCAAAAAAATTATGAAGTTAAAAAAATGGAGTAGGAAAAAAAAACAGTGTAAGATTTTTTAAAAAAATAATAAACAGTTTGAAAAATTATTAAAAAAAAACAAACTAAACAAACCCAGCTCAACCCAACCCTGCACCCCAAACACAGGTTTCAGCAAACCAGCCCAACACAACCCTGCACCCCAAACACAGGATTCAGAAACCCCAGGGTTTCTGATTCCAGCCAAGAAACCCCAGGGTTCCAGAACCCCAGGGTTTCTGATTCCAAACCAGCGCGCCAAACAGCCCCTAAATAATTAATCCAGCTAAATTATAAAAAATACTCTTATTTTTTCAAAAGTTGAAATATTACCTTTGACATTTCATAAAGGTTTCGAAACTATCCTTAGAGTAGAAAAATAGTTAGAATATTAGACGAAAAATCGATATGTCTGAATGTCGTTCTTTTAAACGTAATGCAAACAAGCGTCCTAGTCACTCCCATGTCGTTTCAATTACTGCCACATCAATTTTTAGTCCACCATATTAATGAATTTCTACTCCATAAGGGTAGTTTTAAAATATTTATGGAAGGTCAATAGTAATATACTAATATTGCAACTTTTGAAAGAATATGAGTATTTTTGAAACAAATGGCAAAATTAAAGGGTATTATTTTTATATAATTTAGCCTAATTAGGTTATATGTAAGTTATGGTAATCTAGTATTATCACTTGCATCTCCTTTATTATGATTGAATGTTTTAAAACAACTTTGAAAGAATTGAAGTTAAAATTTTCAAAAATTTTGAATATGGTTAACGCTCATTTGAAGTGTTACATATATTTGTTAAATTATTTTTGGATGAATGAGAAATTTTAAGGTTCAAAATATATATCTTTTGAATTGTTTGTTTTGATATGCTTCAAGCAAGACACATAATGTCACTAGGCCCAACCAAAGATGAAAGAGATCTTCACTTCAACAATTAGAGTATCGGGCTTCATAAGGAAGGAGAACAAGTGAAGAAAGAAGCTTCAAGGCTATATCTACTGATGCACAAATCCAAATAAAGGAAACGCACTTGATTTGCACATGATTCAAAAGTGAAATTTTTATTTTTGGGGAAAGAGATGGCATGCAAAACAAAGAAAAAAATTGTACACTGGTGTGGTGCTTGCCACGCCTCTGATGCTTAAGTCAGAGGTTAAGAAGTTACCTCGAATGGATTGAGTATTGAGTAGAAGTTACCTCAATGGTTAAGAAGTTACCTCTCAATCCTCAAACTCTAATAAGACTGTTTGGGGCGTGGGTTATAATAACATGTGTTATAATAACCTGTGGAGTACTTTGCACCCCAAACACATACTATTATAACCCTAGACTAAACAACTCTGCATTTTAAGAGATATTATATAATTCCACAAACTATTATAATCCATAGACTATTATAATCCATGATATTATAACCCACTTAGTGCTCGAAACAGCCCCTAAGAGTTTAAGGATTGAGTAGAAGTTACCTCCAATTAGGGATGGCAACGGGGCGGAAGGGGGAGAGATTCCCCATCCCCGTCCCCAGATCTTCATCTAATCCCCATCCCCACCCCTGTCCCCAGATCTTCATCTAATCCCCATCCCCGCCATTTGTAGTCGGAGACGGGGACGAAGATTCCCTGTTGGGGGATTGGATCCTCGCGGGGATCCGTCCCCGCTTTCTAGGGGATTCCTCGTGGGGATTCCCCATTTATTTTTCAATAACAATTTATTTTCTAATTTTCTTTTATATTTTGTTTAATACTAGTCTTTCATTTTTATTCACATTTCTTTCTATATATATTGTCTTTTTTTTTTTTTTTTGCATAATATTATAAGAGACACAAACAAACACATTTTAAAACAAATAAATTACAACAAATATTAATGTTGCATAATATAAATTATAAACTCAATATTCATGTTCATGAAGTTACAACAAAATAAAATACAAATGTAAAATACTTGAACAACCCATAACAACTCTATTCATTTTCTTGCCTCTCTTTTCTCGATCAACGGCCGTCATCAAAATATGGTCAATAATATGTCCTGTGGTAAAATATATATTAGTATAATAAAATATAGAAATACAATAATATAAGAATCAATATAACAAAATCATACATTGTCATTATCTTGTCCTAATCCTAAGTAGATGCAGGAATGGTATTATGTTTCCTCCTCCTACAGTAAAAATAATTAAATATATATATATATATATATATATATATATATATATATATATATATATATATATATATATCACAAAATAAAAACCAAATATCATTTTTCATCTTTATAAATATACATAAAATGCATACCTCTTCATCAACATCGTCTAAAATAGTAGCCAAACGTTTGACCATTTCTTTTCCAGTGGTAGAACCTTCATTTTTCACACATTTAACACATAACAAAATATTGATTAATATATTAAATAAAAAACATATATTAAAAAACAAAAAACATATACCCGACAAACTTCAGTCATAATCCAATTTTGAGCGCACATCAAAGCCTCTAATGTTTTTGGATGAAGTCTATTACGATGTGGGCTCACAATTCTACCAGATGTATTAAATGCAGACTCTGATGCAACAGTAGATAATGGGATAGCCAATATATCTCTAGCAATTGCTTGTAAAATTGGATATTTTACTCCATTCAATTTCCACCAACTTAGAATGTCAAAATCAGATGATTGAGGTAAAACAGGTTCCTCTAAATATGCATCAAATTGGAGCTTCTGATTCATTGTATTAGATCTTGATACAAACAAGTCATAATCATCAAAATCATCTCCAAAGTCTTCAATATTCGATGCTTTACCTTGTTTGGAATGATCAAGATTATGAGAAGTATCACCCCTAATCATATGCTTTTATCGCCCCTAAATCATATGCTTTGTGTGATATTCCTTCTCCATATCTTTACAAATTTTCTTTATCTTTTCCACCTCAAGGAAATAGCTATCTCCATAAATTCGAGGGAAGTAAAACTCAATCAATTTTATCTTGTAACATAGATCTAATATTGCAGATATGGCCATTACCCCATGAACTGTGTTCCAATACTTATCAAATTTTATAATCATGTTTGAAGCCATAAATCTTATCTCCTCGCAGTTAGAATTTTTTCCATTCAAAGATAGCCAATTTTAGTTGGCAAATTTTTGGAAAAGAGAGATTTGCAGTAGGATATTTGGTTCCAGAAAATGTTTCAGTCACATGATAAAATAATTTCAACTTTTCACATCTCTTTTGCCAATACCCAATCTTTATCCAAAGGCAAACATTTGTATTTTGGCTCTCGTTGTTTTAATCGAGGAAAAACAATCTTATATTCCAAAGTAATGGCTAACATGAAATACGTAGAATTCCATCTAGTAGGACAATCAAGTACTAACTTCCTTCCAAAATCAACATTCAACTGACGAGCAGTTTCCTCAAAATTTTCTACTTTCTTTGGTGAATTTGTCCAAAAAGAAACACTATTACGAACCCTTGAATACCATCTCCTATCACTGCTAGTCCATCTTTCACAATCAAATTCAAAATACAAGCACAACACCTCATATGAAAAAAACTCTCATCCAATATCAAATTTCCAGAAAGCATATCCAAAACCATATGAACCATGGAGTCATTTGTACTACAATTATCTACGGTCATAGCAGACAATTTTCGATCAATATTCCAATCTAACAAACAGTCAAAAAATTCTTCGCAAATTGTTTCAGAATTGTGTGGAGTTAGTACATATATAAACCTAACACATAAGTGAAAAAAAAATCAAATAAATGTATGTACATGTAATTCTAATATTAAAAAAATCTTAAAAAGTTAAAAAGAGTTACATGATTATTTTGTTTTGCAAAATCCAACTATCGTCGATAAAATGTGCAGTGATTGCCATATATCCTTTCGCTTGGTGGTTTGAAGTCCACATGTATGTTGTAAGTGCAATTTTACCATTGATCTTGATAAGCAGTGAAATTAAGGCTTATTTAAATCCTAAATTGCTCGAAAGAACTCTTGTTTGTCTTAATATTGATGGAAAATGGTGAAAAATGATTGAAAGAAGGAAATAATGAAATATGGAAGCAATTGGAAAAGATTTCTAAGTATTGTGATTATTTTGCAGGAATTGCCAAACGAATTGCCAAACGAATTGCCAAACCGGCGAATTGGCAATCCTTAGCAGCTGAAAATATGGAAACTTCGGGAAATCCGTGATTGATGAACTCATAATTGACAGAGAAATTCTCGCACAAATCAAGGGATTTAGAGCATTATTCTTGGCAAATTGGAACCCTACATTGGTCTACATAAGGAGATTGAAGAACGCCGAACAGGAGGGACGATTAGAGGGGCCAAAATCGCAGCTTAATTTTCTGGTTTTCTTGGTTTTGGACAGCCTCTGTTTTTGGCTGTAGTTACTGTCTTTACCATCTTACTCAATTTCCATTCAACTTTCTTTTATTTTTGTATTACAGAACATTGCCTAGCCACTTTGTTTTCCGATTTGTGGAATTTTCATTCAAGTTTAAGTTTGTTTCAAGTCCATCCGAGGATAACCTTGCTCGAACATTTCCTCTGTTTTTCTTCGATTTTAGTTAATTTCTTCTACCAAAATTTTAATTACAGTGCTGCAACCTTCCTTTATTATATGATGAATGGGTTGGGTATTACCCTTTGTTCTTAAAATGAATACAACACCATTTCGTAGGGGAGTCCGAGACCATTCGAAGTTCATAAGTAAAATTTTTCTCCATTCGGATTGTTCAAGCCATTTTCTGCATCTTCCTTAGATTTCCAATCTGATTCAAGGTATTCTTGAATCGTCAAGATCAATTTCGCTCTAAAAGAGGAGGAGATTGAATCGATTGGGAAGGAAGAAGTGGGATAGCATCGAATTAATTTTCTTACTTCTTGCTCTGTTTTTCTTTTACCATCAATTTAGCTTCTGGAAAAGAAATTAAAACAAGGAAGGAGAAAGAAAGAAAATTACGTAACTGCCCTTGCCATTTTTGATTTAATTTCAATTATGTACTTTTGCTTGAATCTCTAGGAAAATCCAAGGTACATTTCTTAAGTTAGTATTTTTCATTATGAAATCTTTCTTTAAAATTAGTTTTATGTTTTTCATTAAAAATATGAGCTAAAACTTCTTAGGGGGTTCAAGGATGTGAATTCCCTAAGAAGTAATTGTAGCCAAAATTCCAATAAAAACCAAGCCTACATCTCAATTGTTTGCTTGTGTTGATTTAATTTCCGTTGAGATCCTAGATTGATCAACTAGGGTTTCAACTCAAGCTTAGATCTAATACCGACAGGATTAGTGACAAGCAGATTTCACACAAGTAATGGAGTAAAAGAGCTTAGACATAAGTCATTCCTTACCCTAGACATAGGGATTAAGGACTCCAAGACCCATAAAGTTGTGAGCCAAAAATTATCTAAGATGGAGGGACTATAGACATATAGAGCCCCCACTTAGCCTCCTAAAAAACCCAATTTTGAGGTAATAGGAGATGCAATTTTGGTTTACAATTGAGTGTGGAGTAGGTTGGAATTGCAATTTTGGTTTGCAATTACGACTTAGGGCAATGACATTCTTGAGCCCCATCCTTTATCATTTCATTCTTAAGTTCATTCAAGTTGCCATTTCATATTGCCAATTTAGATTAGCAATTTAATTCTGCAATTTTAGTCTTTTCGCACATTGCCATTCTGGATTAGCAATTGAATTAGCAATTTCGATTTTCCACCAACAACTTGATTTTTGTATTTTTTTCTTTTCAAACTTGCAATTTGCCTTACACTTTTGCAAAACAAAATCTTTGTTACTCCGTTCCCTGTGGGATTCGATACTTGGTACTCAGATACCATTTTATATTACTTCGATCGCGTGCGCTTGCGTGAACACCGATCAGATCTCTTCCAATAACTTCATCGTTTTAGCCTTCTCAATCTCATAAATGTCTAAAATTTCTTTCTTTATTGTGTTTTTGGACGCCATCTTAAATAAAGGCTGAATGATGTTACAAAAATCCCTAAAACCTTCATGTTCAACTATTGAGAGAGGATATTCATGTCTTATAATCATCCTAGCTAATGCCCTTCTTGTAACAATTGGATCAAAATTATATAACTCTACTGTGTTTTTATTCTCTCTGTTATGATTCAATAGAGTTGTCATATGTCTTTTTGTCCTTTATAAGGACATAACTTGATGTGGTCATGCAAATATTTTGTCCCAATTTTACTTTCACCTCCTAATTTTCGTTTACAGTAGTTACACACTGCCTTATCTATGCCATTAATTTTCTGCTTCTTAAAATGATTCCAAACAACAAATGTCAACCTCCTCTTTAAATTTCCCTCCTCACCAAGAATAACACAGTCATCAACATTCAAATTATCGTCATTCGACGAGTTTGATATATCTTCATTCCTAGGACTAGGAATACTTGAACAAGTTGGGGTTGAACTTGGAGTTAAATTTGGACTTGGTGTACCCAATTGGTCCTGATTTTATTCCTAGACAGTGATGAAAACATCTTTGTTCCTATCAAGTTGCATAACCAAATACATATTAGTTAATCACGATTTTATATTCAAATTTTAAAAGTTTGAGTACAAAATGAAGTATGAAAAATTCAAAGAAAAACAAACTTCAGGTTGAACAAAGAGAGGAGAAAAGTTGGCTAAATTGAATGAAGTTCATCATCTTTTAAAGTGTATTATTCAAGTTCAAATATTAATAGTAAGTAGCAACTTTTAGTGTATTGTTATTTGTTCAAAAAAAGTTGAAGTTACAAGAACAAACAAGTTTTTGGAATTTTTTTTTTAAAAATATGTACATAATCAAGGATATTTTTAGTTATTAAGTTGAGTTGAGTTTCATTCCTAAAATTAGCAAACCGTAAGATTGGAAACAAAGAATGTTGTTTTTTTTTTTTAAAAAAAAATAGTTAAAAGAACAAGGCAGTTTTTTTATTTTTTTTATTTTTTATTTTTTTAATATTCTCATAGTTGGTTGTTTGATATCATTTCCACTAAAAAGATTAACAGAAAATTAAAAGAACAAGGTTGTTTAAAAAGATAATAATTTAAAGAACAACCACAAGGCTGTTTTTTTTTTTTTACAAAAACTTTTTTATTATTTGATATCTTTTTCACCCAAAAGATTTAAATCAGTAAACATAAGCCAAATGTATAAAGTTCATAACAAAAAATTAAAAGAATAGTGTTGTTTAAAAAAAACAGTTTTAAAATGGAACTACTCACCGACACTCTACAGCAGCGGTAGGTTGTGGCTGAACGGCGGATCAACGACAACGACACGACAATCTTATCGGCGGAGGCAGCGGCGGCACTGAGGCAACTTTTTGTCTGCGTTTGCGTCTGCTCTGCGTGCTGCATCTGTCCAAGCTAAGGATGGCAAAGGTTAGACAAAATGAGAAAGTTGAGAGATGAGATCAGAATCTGAGATAGATATGGGTTTAATCAATGTATTGGGCTTGGGCTTGGGCAATTGAGTTAGAGTGTAAAATAAGATGAATATAATATATGTAGAATTGGGCCTTAAACATATGAGTTATTGCCTATTGGGTTGGACAATCATATCAGAATACTATATTTATAAATTTTATTATAATAAATAATTAAAAAAAATTAAACGGGCGTGAGGTCGAGGGTCAGGGCGGGGATACCATCCCCATCCTCTCTCCATCCCCCGACCGAGGACCCGATCAATGTCCCTGGTTTGACCCCCGTCCTAGATCAAACCAGGGATTCCCCTACCATGCGGGGTTTTTTGCCACCCCTACCTCCAATAGAGTTATAATGGGGTATTTATATGAGGATGACCTAGGGCTCTTCTATCCTCTCTCAAATAGAATTAGGTCAAGGAATTTGGGATCTCCTCAGGGTTCGCAGAGTTATGGGCATGCGAGGTGCATGCCCACACTTGCTTGACCGGGTCGGCTCGGCTCGATTCACTTTGGGCCAAGCATGGTTTTCGGGCCTTTTGGCCTAATCACGCCTCCATATGTGCCCAACATCACCCCAAGCCCTGAATACATCTCTGTTCGACCCTAGTTATCTTTATCTCTTTGAGTTTAATCTAATTATCCAAAATCACCTATAGCATTAAGCCTCCACTCCCGAATTAGGATTTGTGGTTAAGTTTTTCTTCGGCTGGAAACTCAAAGACCACTTTGAGAGTATAGATTTTGCTTATGAATTTGTCCTTGAGAAATAATGTTTAGCCCAAACACAAGGTGTTCGCCTGCATTTTCTTGAGTTTTGACCTCAGAATGACCCATTAAGCCTATTTGGCTGATTTTTGGGTTTTCCTAAGCTTTAAAAAGAAACTTTTTGGGTTGGCCCCAAATTTTGTACTGTGATCAAGTGAAATTTGTGGGTTAAAAATAAAGAAAGATGTTCAGCCTAGTGCAAGTACACACTATTGATGCAAGTAATAAATAAAAGTATTTCTGAGTATCGTCTCCTAAGGGAACGGGTTAATAGAAAATTGTAATAGCAAAAAGTGTTTGAGACTTGTAACTTAGGTAACTAAATTGCAAAATAGTATTGTGGTTGTATGAAAAGTAAAGACAAACAAAATGCTAAGAAGTAAATTCGCAAGAATAAAAAGGGGCTCAATAATGTTCATTGCCCTTAAAACGTGAATTGTCACTTAAATTGCAATTGCAATCCTTGCTTGCACAAATAATTGTAAACTGAATTGTAACTCCTATTCAACCTTGCAACCTAGTTTTTAGGAGTCTAAGTGAATAACTTATATTTCTATAGCTACTCAAACTTAGATAAAATGATGTGTGCAATTCCAATGGTTTTAGAGCCTTTGCCTTATGTCTAGGGTTAAGATTGGTTTATATCTAAGATATTTTCTCCATTGTTTGTGTGAAACCCACTCTCCTTTAACCCTTTCAATATTAGATTCAAGCCCTAATATGTAATGCTAGTTGATCATTCTAGAGTTACAATTTTAATCAACTCAACACAAGCAAACAATTAATGTGTAACCTTGGTCACCTTTGCAATTTAAGCTCAATTCACTAGGACTTAGCCCATATTAAAAGTAAAAGAACTTAATAAAGAGCAAAACTTAGCATTCATATTGGCAAGATGGGTTTTTAAAAGCAGTAGCATGGAAATAACATGGAACTAGAAATCTAAGAATTTATTTCAAATCTTCCCATGAGAGAACTACACAAAGACTACAACCAAAACTTAGAAGAGACGTTACAAGCTTTACTAACCCAATAGACTAAAAACAAAAGTATAACAAAGACACAAAATAGAGCTTGTTGGACATTAATAACAAGAAAAACTTCTGTCAATGCATTCTTTCAACAAGTCGAATTAAAAAACAACTCTAAACAATAGCAATACTGACTTCGAGAAAGAATTACAACTAAACAAATGGGCAAAAAAAAAACTAAGATAGAATTGAATCAAAATTCAAAAACAAAACTTGCTGGAAACTCATACATGATACATGAACTAAGCAGATTTTTCTCTTTTCTTCCTCAGTCGATTTAATAGCTAAATATGAATTATTTTTAGTATTTATTTATGAAATTAATTAGTTGGAGGTTTTTTTTTTTATCAACAAAGTAATTAGGAAAGATATTTATTTAATAAAAGAAAAGTTTGAACTTTTATTTATTTATTATATATATAAATTTATTAGTTGTAAAAGTTCCATATATGTACCTCTATTTTGACACTTCTTTAGATGGAAAATAAATCTTCTGCATGCTCTCTATTTTCTTAAATAATTCTTTTGTTCTTTTAAGAGTACTAGTTTATTTCCACGTGGAATGCACATTATATATTTCTATTTATTTTATATTATAAAAAATTAATTATATTTATTAAAAAATTTATCTAACAAATTAATATATATACATACTTTAAATATATAAAAAGATCATAATTTTTTAATATATTACAAAATTGATAAATTTATTTTATTATTGAATATTAATGTAATTGTAAAAAACATATGAAAATCAATTATTATTAATCTATCTAACAAATTAATATGTACTTTAAATATATATAAAAAGATCATAATTTTTCTATATATTACAAATTGATAAATTTATTTTTATTATTGAATATTAGTGTAATTGTAAAAAATATATGAAAATCAAGTATTATTATTATTAATAAAAATAAGTTAAAAATTAAAAATGTATAGAATATTTCAGGTTAGTTGTGGTTTATATATAAATAATTATGATTTTTTTTTTTACAATCATAGAAAATGATACCTACATTTTTTAACAAAGAAATGATATCTAAATTAAATTATATATTTTTAGTTTTTCCATGTTTTATAGTTCCCTAAATCAAACTCATAATTATTTTCTTAATTATTAATAGAGTATATTGTGATTTTTCAATAAATATTTTCTTATCTTAATTTTCTTAAAATGTAGATTTCAAGTTGTTGTAGAAATGAGTGAAAGAGACAAATTTATAGTTGAATGGAATGAAAGAATTATAAAAATTTTGACATTAAAAAAACTTCATATTCTATAATTAAATATAATTAGATAAAAATATTAATTTTAGAATTAATTTATCTACATGGAGGTAAACCTTTTACTTTCTAGCTTTTCACATTTCATTCATTTAATAATTTTATCGGTGCATTTAAATTGCATTATCTCATACCACATTCTTAATGAATTTTAGGTTATATTTTATTGTTTTTAATATATTAATTAAAAAAATATTTTCATATTTTTATTTTAAAAAGTTATTTTACCTAATGTGAACTCATTGTTTGTTTTATTACTTTGTTCGATTATTACAGATTATAAATATTTTCAAGTTAACTTTTTGTTATGTACTAACGTTTCAACCTTAATAATTATTAAATTAACTGCTAATTTGATTTCATATTATAATTAAAGAAAAATTATTCTTATAATTATAATTAAAGAAAAATTATTCTAACTTCTTGGAAATGAAATGACAAAACTCTTTGTATTCCAACTCTTTAGACTTCATATAACTTCTTGTTGATAAATAATTTTTAATTTATTCTTGATAATGAATTTTTTGTAGGATCGTCTGACAACACTAGAGGGAATGGGTGAATAGAGTTGCTTAATAAAATGTAAAACTTTTTCAATGAATTAAACTAAATTAATTCAATCTAAACTAATTAAAATAAGCACTCTAAAAAATTCTAGAAATGTATAGAAAATTTTCTAAACATGCATTTTAAGCAAATAAATAATTAGACACCGAAAGTTTAAAAGAGCAGAGAGGAAGAAGAATACCAGAGATTTTTATAATGGTTCGGAAATCCCTACTCCACTTCTCAAGACGCCTTCTTTGGTATTTTACTGTGACGGTCTCTTAAAGGTGAGAACTAAACCGACTGGTCACTATTTTTACAGGTTCAAGAGTCAACCTCTAACCGATCCTTTTGCAGGTTCAGGATCCAACCTATATCAATCCTTTTAACGGGTTTAGGATCAAACCATTACAAATCCTTTTCGGGATTAGGATTAAACCACTGCAAATTCTTTTTTCGGGTTTAGGATTAAACCTCTCACTCAAAATCCCAAAGTGTACCCACACCTTAATATCAAACCCAATTGAAAGATGAAATTAAAACCTCACAAAAATAAAAACTCTCACAAGAGCAGATAAACAAGTTTGAAGCACTCAAAATTGTCTAATCCTCACAAAAAGATTATAATAAAAATGGAGTTCTAAAGAATGGATAACAATGAAGTATTGGAAGAGAGGCTTCCAATAAGTTTGAAAGAGGAGAGATGCTGAAAAGAGAGGGAAAAAGATGCCCTAAAGATAGATGCACTAAAGATATTTATCAATGAAGTTGAAAGACAATTGGATATAAAAGTGAAAATTGTAAGGTCTGATAGAGATGGTGAATATTATGGAAAGTATGATGAGAATGGACAGTACCCTGGTCCATTTGCTAAATTCCTAGAAAATCATGGCATATGTGCTCAATACACAATGTCATGAACACCGCAACAAAATGTTGTTGCAGAAATGCGCAATCGTACTTTAATGAATATGGTTAGGAACATGTTAATTAATTCTTTACAAATATTGTTATGGATATAGCTTTAAGAATTGCCCAATATTTGTTAAACAGGGTTCCTAGTAAGTCAGTTTCAAAGACACATTTTGAACTGTGAATAGGAAGGAAACCCAATTTAAGGCACTTGCATGTTTGGGGTTGCCAAGCAGAAGTATGAATTTATAATCCACACGAAAAAAAATTGGACGCAAGAACAACCAATGGTTTCTTCATTGGTTATTCGTAAAAATATGAAAGGTATAGATTTTATTGTCCTAGCCAAGTACGAGAATTGTTGAAATTGGAAATGCTAGATTCATTGAGAATGGTGAAGTTAGTGAGAGTTTGGAACCACATAAAGTGGAAATTCAAGAAGCTAAGGTACAAGTTTCTTCATTTATGACTTCTTCTCAAGTTGTTGTTGACTCTATTAATAATTCACAGGAACAACAAATTAATGATCAAACACCACATAATGATATTGTAATTAATGAATTTACAATAGAGGAACCACTAGAAACAGAATTAAGAAGATCTGTAAGGCAAAGAAGATTTGCTATTTCTAATGATTATGTGGTTTATTTGCATGGGTCAGAATTTGACTTAAGTATTGATAATGATCCAATTTCGTTTTTACAAGCCATTGAAATTGACAGTTCTGTTAAATTGATAGATGCCATGAAAGAAGAGTTAAAATTAGTGGACCACAATAGGGTTTGGGACCTTGTAGAATTGCCTGATGGAAGCAAAAGAGTCAAATGTAAATGAGTTTTTAAAACTAAACGTGACTCAAATGGCAATATTGAACGACATAAGGCTAGACTCGTTGCCAAAGATTTTACTCAGAAAGATGGTATTGACTATAAAGAAACTTTTTCTCTTATCTCTAAAAAGGATTCATTCAGAATTATTATGGCATTAGTAGCTCATTATGACTTAGAGCTTCACCAAATGGATGTGAAAACTGCTTTTCTAAATGGGAATTTAGATGAAGAAGTGTTCATGGATCAACCAGAAGGTTTTGTGGATGAAGGAAAGGAACATATGGTGTGTAAGCTAAAGAGGTCAATATACGGACCTAAACAAGCTTCCCAACAATGGTATCTTAAGTTTAGTGATACCATCACATCTTTTGGATTTAAAGAAAATGTCGTTGATCAATGTATATATCTAAAGATCAGTGGGAGTAAGTTTATATTTCTTGTTCTGTATGTTGATGACATCTTGCTAGCTACTGATGACCTTGGTTTATTATGTCAAACCAAGGAATTTCTCTCTAAGAACTTTGAAATGAAAAATATGGGTGAGGCATCCTATGTGATTGGAATAGAAATATTCTGTGATTGAGCACGTGGATTATTAGGATTGTCTCAGAAGGCATATAGTAACAAAGTTCTAGAGAGATTTAAGATGTATAAATGCTATTCAAGTGTTGTTCCAATTCAGAAGAGAGATAAGTTTAGTCTCATGCAATGTCTAAAGAATGAATTGGAATGCAATCAAATGGAAACTATTTGATAGGACCAACATAGTCCTATATTTTTATGCCTAAATCATGTTAGTTTAGAGGTTTTAATATAATTAATTGATCATTTTGTAGGGATTTAAGCATAAGGCATGTTCTGAAAAATTCTACGTCAAATCACGGTTTCAACGCATCAAACCGGAGGTCATTCGGACACTGAGTAAAGAGTTAGAGTAAAAATGACTAGTGATGCGCATTGGGTAGCGTCTAAACGCTCCGTCGATTCCTATAAATAGATTTTTTTTCCTCCTCTAGGTCATTTGTCTCTGTTTTTGGCCGCCAAGAGACCATGTAAAAGCTATTTTCTCTCTATTTTTCATTAGAATAAGTTAGATTAGGAGTTTTTGATCTAAATCTTGTATGGAAGGCTCGGTTCAATGTCTGACTAAGCATATGTCGCCGTTACGAGGTTGGTTTTGGATTTTTATGTAATTTTGTGAGATTCCAGCACTTTGAATGTAAATTTCCAGCATCTTTATGGCTTTTAATCTTTGTGCTTATACTTAGTAGCATGATTGTATGGTTGATCTAACAAATTAACTATGCAAAAGTGTTCATAGCTATGCTAGAAATACTCGTAGGTGTCCTCGGTCTCTAGCTTAATTTGAGTATTAAATAGGTCGGTTGCCACGTCGTTTAATTATGTACAATTGCTTAATTACGTGTACATGGTAGGCTTTAGGATTAAAATGCACGTGTTGATTAATTTCGATTGGCCAGTCTTAATTAATTAGCACGTTCTGACCTATTCCAAGAGCTTAATGTTTCTAATTAGATAGCATGCTAGATAATTAGTTGAATAACCGATTTAGACGTTGGAATTTCGATTCCTTAGGGGAGGCTCCTATGGGGTCCCAAGGAGTTCAATCAATCTTAAATATCTGGAAACTGCCTGATTGGTTAAATATCTATGATCAAAGTTGCGTTTAATCCCTAATTGCCTCGAATAGATGTGTGGTTAGATCATTAGCGTTTATTTTTAATGCTTTATGTTTAGCCCTTCTGTCTCTATTTCATGCTTAACTCCCCCCAGTCCATGTCAGTCCATGTCATTAAGAAAACCAATTAATTGAAATCAATTTATTTGGTTCCTTGTGATTCGAGTCGATCCACTATTAATTACTACAAGTAGTTAATTTTAGATTGGTATTATAAATTGTATTTGATTGAGCCTTCAACAAGCTCCTTTACTATTCCTTATGTATGCACAGACTTGTACTAGACCAGACATCAGTTTTCCTGTCAGCATGTTGAGCAAGTATCAAAGAAATCAATGAATGAATCATTGGAAAGCCGCAAAGAAAGTTTTAAGGTATTTAAAAGGAACGAAGGATTATATGCTTACCTATAGAAGATCTGATCATCTTGAGGTGATTTGATATTCAGATTCAGATTTCGCTGGATGTGTGGATACAAGAAAATCCATATTTGGCTATCTGTTTCTATTAGCTGGAGGAGCAACTTCATGGAAAAGTGCGAAGCAGTCTGTTATCGCTGCCTCCACTATGGAAGCTGAATTTGTAGCATGCTTCAAGGCTACAGTTCATGGTTTATGGCTGCAGAACTTTATATCAGAACTTGGAATTTTTGACAGTATTGCCAAGCCGCTGAAAATTTATGGTGATAATTATGAAGCAGTTTTCTTCTAAAAAAACAACAAATATTCGAAAGGTGCTAAACATATGGAATTGAAATATTTTGCCGTTAAAGAAGAAGTTCAGAAACAAAGGGTGTTAATCGAACACATTAGTACTAACCTTATGATTGCGGATCCACTGACGAAAGGATTGCCACCTAAGACATTCAAGGAACATGTCGAACACATGGGCATTAGTGGATACCATTATTGATATTACGATTATGTTATTTGACACTTTGAGCTCATTTATTTATTGTTTCTGATTTTATTTTGTCACTCATGTTTCTTATGATTGATATATATATAAATGAATTATGTAAATTAAACAGGACTCTGTCTTTGACAAAGACAATTATTGTTAGACCATTATTGAATACCTTTACTATAGATCATGTTAAGTGAAGAACTAATTTTGTGATACATGGAAGGGATTATGTCGATGTAATGACATATGATCGCCATGATCCTCATCAGTTTCTTGAGAAGTAACGCAATGTCGATATATTTGTGCCACCTAATATTAAATGTCTTCAAGATTTCTACTCTCAAAGGAAGTTATTTGAGATCGTACTCATGCCATGATACTAACCCATACCATGAAAAACATGTTTATGGGTTACTTTAGGAAGGTGAAGAGCCAACACCTTATTCTGATAAGCATTCTATTTTTTTTTTTTTTTTAGTAAATCAAGCATTCTATTACGACATATGAACATCACATGAAACAGAAAATAGTATTGCAAATAATAAATTGTAAACAAGAGAAAATCTGAATTCAATAAATTCATGTTGTCTCCTTAAGATAATTTTATTCTCTCTAGTGCTTGAGTTTAATGAGTAATTGTCTCAAGATAGATCAAATTACCTTCTTATGGATGCAGCATCTCATTCCATAAGTTCCAGTTAACATTACTTTGTGGAGAAAACAAAACTTCAACAAAAAAATTTATGGAAAAAAAATGTGTCTTCCAATTTGGAGAAGAGACATATTTATAGACTAATTTGTGGCCATTCGAATAGTTATGACTCTTCTACAAATTGGTTATTAATTTGAAAAAGTGAAAAGACTTGACTATTGGATAAAAGAACACAACCCATAGATATGAAAGAGTGCAACTCATGGAAAGAGTCACAACTCATGTGAAAGGATGCAACTCATGGAAGAGTCACATACCATTTATTCCAATACATTCCCTCTATCCCGACATCTACATGTATGCAATAAGTACTCCTATTAATATTCAATCATAATCAATAAATATATTATTTTGTTGAGTAGAATCTACCATTTCATTTATTTTAGTTTAATTAAGTACCTACAATTTTTTTTAGTTAAAATTTTTGGATTGGGTGATTGAACTATCAACCTAAGGGATGAGTAATATATGACTTCTATTGAATGCTCTAATTGAAAATTTGAATATCTACTATAATAGTAGACTTCTATATGCTCTAATTGGAAAATTGAGTATCTACTATAATAGTAGTGTAAGCCCAAATTTACTTGTATGAAAGTAGGACCCATTTTCACCTTTTCAAGTTGTGACACAAAACCTGTTAAAATATTAGTATTTTGAAATGATTTTGAAGTATTTATTAAATTTTTGAAAAGCACTTGGTTAAACCACTAGAAAAAGGTTTAAATACTATTTTAATCTTTCAAAATATTCATTTTGATCCATGTACTTTTAACTGTTGTCCATTTTAGTCTATGTACTATCAAAACTTTCTTTTTAGTGCCTATACTTTAAAAAAGTGACTGATTTTGTCTCTTGGTTTTTTTTAATCACAATTTCAATACAATACTCCACTAAATAAATTTTTTGAAATGTAACTATAACTTTATATTAAAGAGTTTTCAGTATGTATATAATTTGTATTAAAATTATACAAATAAAGACTACAATTGTCACAAAATAAAAGTTTTGAAAGTATAGAGACTAAAATAAATATAAATTAAAAGTAGAACGAGGAAAATAAAACAAAGTTGAAAATAAGGGAGCAAAGTAATATTTAAACCTTAACAAAAATGAAAAATATTTTTAATTAATTAAAAAAATTGAAGATATTTAAAAAGTATCCCAAATACGTAGCCTTACTCAAAAGAACAAATTTTCAATTTCAATTCCCTTGTCGAACTCCATTTGTCTGTGTGCTTGGCTCTGTTTCTGGTGCGCTCTGTGATCCCAAAGGCAACATGGACGATGAATTGCTGGAACTTCAGAGACAGTTCGAATTTGCGCAACAAGCGAAATCAAGCATTCGTTTATCGGAAAGAAACGTTGTTGAATTGGTCCAAAAGCTTCAAGAGCTTCGTATCCTCGATTTCGAGCTCCTCCACACCGTCACCGGCAAAGAATATATCACTCCTGTACGATTATCTTTCTCTGATCGCAAATAAGTTTCTTCAACCATCTACTTGTTAATCGCATAAGCCAAACAATTTAATTGCAGATATATCTGATTCTGTTAAACTGATGAACATAATTGAAATTTTGTTAACTTGTCCAAATGGTACAATTTGAAGCTGCTTGGTGTGTTTTTTCCCCCACCCTGCACGAAGCTTACTTCTTAAAATGTAGGATATTTGCCAGTATTGACTTGGGAATCATTAGGTTTTGGACCATGTGCTTTGTTGAAATGGCAAAATTCAAATGCTTATGTAATTTCTTTTAGCTAGAACGGGAAATTATTGTACCTCAATTCCAGTTCGTTATGGACTGCAACTTCTGTTGTTCTAATGCCTTTTAATACAACAGGAGCACCTAAGGCGTGAAATATTGGCTGAGATTGAGAAGTTAGGACGCATTTCTTTGATAGATCTTGCGGATACAATTGGTGTGGATCTATACTATATCGAGAAGCAAGCTGAACAGATTATATCAGATGATTCACGACTTATGTTGATTCAAGGGGAAATAATATCTCAATCTTATTGGGATTCTGTGGCGGAAGAAATAAATGAACGGCTTCAGGAATCTAGTCAAATTGCCTTGGCTGAAATTGCTGCAGAGTTGCAAGTTGGTTCAGAATTGCTTGCATCCATGTTGGATCAACGGCTTGGGACGCTGGTAATTTCTGCTTGACTATCATGATCATCATCAGCCAAATTTAGGATAAGAAGGAAAGTATTTCACTGTAGTTTTGTGAATTTAGGTAAAAGGTAGGCTTGAAGGTGGTCAGCTGTACACCCCGGCATATGTTGCACGGGTTTCTGCCATGGTTCGTGGTGCCACCAGAGCTATTACTGTTCCTACAAATTTAACTGTAATATGGAGCTCTTTACAGCAACTCTTGCAAGGAATTAATGGAGCTAGTGGTATAGCTGTTGATGGTTCATTTTTCCAATCCCTTTTTAATGGACTTGTGAAGGAAAGTGAGATTCTTGGATCACTTCGTGCAGGTGTTCATTGGACACCAAATGTATGTGATCTTTAACTTTCAATTTGTGCTTATTTGCAGTTTTTTTTCCGTATTGAATGCTTATTTGCAGTTCAGATTATTTTTACATTTTGTCATGAGTAAAGCATGCGCAATCTGATTGTCTGCTGATCAGAGTAGTTGTTTGTAATTATAATAGCTGAAAGGAAAAAAAAGAAAAAAAAAAAAAGAGAGAGAGATCTCAGAGAGTTGGCAAAGAAGGAGATGAAAGAGAAAGAATTTGGGTTTATAAGAGTATAGATATGGCATCAGTCATGCAGATTTTTTTAGTTCCTCATTTATCTTTTAAAAGCTAATGTAGTTGTTCGGTTAATGTGAAATTATAATGCAGATATTTTCCATTGTTCAAAAAGAATGCATCGATTCTTTCTTTTCACAGGTATGGAACTCTTATCGTTCTACTGTGTTTGTATTGTGGAATTATGAATATAGATTTCTTTCTCATTTATAGAATTAATTTTGTGTGTCAAAATCGTTTGAAAGTAATCATAGACTTTCTTTATGATACTCTTACAGATGACGCGTATGTAAAAGATTTGATTTTCATCCATGCTTCTATATGAATTTCTTTAATTACTCTCCTTAGTTTAGGTCAAGTAGGTAACCATTTTATAATCTCTTTTAGCTTAGGAGTGGGAAGATGCCTACATCTTTCCTTTTCTTTTTGGTAATTTTATGCTATATATAAAATGTTTGTCATTTTTAATTAAAAAACACGTGCACAGATTATACATATTTTATGGTCAGTCGAGTGCTTAATCTTATTTATCACAGAATATACATAAATCATAGTAAGATATATACTTATATTATAGTCAGTCTAGTATCCTAATTTTATTGAGCTTTTAGATTAAAACGTAGGTTCTTTTATAATATAGGTGCTGCAATGCATGATACATATACTTTTTTATGTATTAGGTGAGTTTTTATTAATATTTTGCCTTCATTTTTTCTTCTCTTGCTCTCTGCTTTCTTCTTCTACCTCCACCTCCAAAAAAAAAAAAAAAAAGTCTGTATGTAACGTGATTTCTTCGTTTTTAATTAAAAAATAGAAAAGATACAGCATCTCATTTTAGGCTAGAACCTATTGGTTACACTTTTGCAAGAAGTAATTGTGGCTATACAAAAAACTTGGGGAAGTTGGGGCTCGGGAGAGCTTTGGGAAATATTTGGCCTTGTTAATACTATGTGCTCATTTATGTTATTTCTACAATTTAATACAGAATTCCGTTATTAGCTATGAGTTTCTGCGAAAACTTGGAATTCCCAACCCCATTCAGTTCTTGCAGGTATTTTATTTCTTTTATCTTGATTTTGTGCTTTAAAATAATGGAATTTCTGTGCTTACATCATAAACTTATGATAGAGATCTTGCTTCATTCTAGTCCAGATATCCTGACGGCATACCTTTAAGTACTACATTCATTCACCCTTCAATAATTGAAATGTTGGATTCTACTGTTGAGGATATCCTTGAGCGTGGTAGCTGGTAAGGATTATCTGTTGTAATATAGTTAACTTGTCTTTTATATCTGTTGTTCATAAACAATTGGAATTTATTTCATTTTAAAATATTATTTAGACCTGTAAATACCCAAGGGAGAAACGGAACTTGGTAGAAAGGTTTTACAATAGATTTTCCTTTATTCATAACTCTTTCTTAAATTATTAATTTACCTTTTATGTAAACAATTATGTGCATGTTCTAATATCAATACTCAGTATAATGTTTGCAATGCTTTCCCTACACGTATTTTCTAATGGTGCAGGACCAATTCTCTTCTTGTACTTCCTTCATCATTTGAGCCCCAAGATGCATCTAAAATTTTGTTATCTTGCCCATCTGTTCAGTTAGCTCTAAAGGTGAGTATAATTGCAAAGTTGTGTTTTTGCTCATTTAAGGACATGGGGAACTATAAGATTATTATGTTTCTCTTGTTTTGCAGTCTAATAAAGCTCTCATATTTGGTGATTCATTTATATTCAGCAATATTTTTATCAAGGTATGGCTTTTTCTTTTATAATTTTGTTGTCCTTCAGTTTCATAAAAATAGCCTATGGATTCCTTCCATCCTCTTTGAATTTGTGTTGTAATTCATTACTAGATGTTAGTTGTGTACTAGCTTACAATCAGTCAACTAGTCTTGCCAGGGTGGCTAGGTTATATACCATGCTGGAGAAGTGATTTGGGAGTTTGGAGTGGGAGGGGGAGCTGGGTTGTGATTTTTACATGATAACTTGTGAGGTTGATTGTTGAATGGACTTTACTGACCATTTTGCATGTCGTGTGCGTGGCATTGTAGATATTGTCATCAGACTTTGACTTGACCTATATTCTCTCCTTTGCCTCTTATCTCTCTCCTGTGCGAACTAAGGAGTTTGAATTTGTAGCATATCACAGAATTAGAAATTAGTGGTCGAATTTCCAAGAAGATAATGGATAAATGATTTGTAAGAAGTAACATAAAACTCATATGAACATTGAAAGAACTCTTGAACCTAGTTTCACTCTTTAAATTTAATTGGTTTTCTACACAATCTTGTATCTGCATAAACCAGGATCTGTATGATCGCATGGAGAAGGAGATGGAGACCATAAATGTCCCAGGATCTTCTACTGGCATCTTTTCTGGAGATTCACTAAGCAGTAGTAAACTTCGAAATGATCCAAGCATGTTTGCTGAGTCAATTGAAATGGGAAATGATAGTGGTAAAACTGGAGAGATCATGGAGAAAAAGTCAAAGAAAAAGAAGGGTAAATCAACTGGAAATACTCAATCTACAGCTGTTGAAAGTGCTCTGGATGACCTGGAATCTTCAACGAAATCCAAGAAAAACCAGAGGAAAGCTAAGGCTACATCCTCTGTGCAAGTGGCAGAGACTAAAGCAGGGGGTAAAAAGGAGTCAGTTAAAACCAAAGAGAACGATATTCATTACCCTACTGAAGAATGGGTTATTGAGAAGATCAAGACACTGATACCTGATCTTGAGGAACATGGTTTGAAACTTATTTTCAGTGGAATTCAACGTTTTATAATATTTTGAATTCATTTTAGTCCTTGTTCTGACATACTAAATTATATTAGGCATAGATGATCCTGCAATAATCCTCCAACCTTTGGTAAATCATCTTAGACCTATGCTGAACAATTCGTGGAGGGAGAGAAGGAAGGCATTATTTACAGAAAATGCAGAGAAAATGAAACGCTTACTTGACAATACCCAACAGAAACTTGACGAGGTAAATACAGTTATATTGCCCTATGTTGGTGGTGATTTGAACATTGCATTCATTCCATTTCTAATGGGTAATAAGTTTGAGGAGCTTATGATATATTATTGAAAACCTACACTGAAAAACTGTATGCTAAGCTTGCATTTATCCATGCAGGCTTTCTTAAATTTGCAGCTGTATGAAAAAGCTTTAGATTTATTTGAAGATGACCAGTCAATCTCTGTAAGTCAAACGTTTGGTAAATGATTTTTAAAGAGATGTGTATGTGAACTGGGTATAACCACGAAAGAGATATTGATAATGCTTTACAGGTCATTTTGCACCGGCATTTGCTAAGAACAACAGCTGCACCGATTGTGGATATGCTTTTTCATAACTTGGTGAAGTTCTAGATTTTTCTTTTTAATACTTTGATTGAATCCAGAGTGAATGATGGGATATTTTTTTTTTTGTACTATGGATTTCTAATGTAGGACTTGCACAACAAGTTGAAGAATGGAATTGAAGTTGCAGAATTGCAGAATTCTGAATCAGTCTCACTTAGTACTGGAGAAAGAACTATAATTGTATGGAAAAAAAAACCTTAACATGATATAACCATTCGAAGAAAAGATAAATTGTCATGGTTTCTCTTTCTTTTGAAACTTCTAAAACACCTGGGCTTGTTTTAAAAAAAATGATATGTTCACAGTCGTAATTATGTACCTGTGCATTTTAGGCTAAGAGCTTTCCTGGATCTCTGTCAAAAAAGGCTGTCACTGTAGCTGAAGCTTTGGAAGGGAAGGTAAGTGATTGATTAACCAAGAAGATAGTGCTTGTTGTGGCATGTAATCAAACATTACTTTTTCCCTTGAAAAAAACCTGTTGTTGAGAATGATTTTCAATTGCCTTTTTACTTTGGAAAACTGTTTGGTAGATAATATATCATATTTCTGCTTCCATAATGTAATTACCTTTTAGGTATTATCATGCTTGATTGGAGCCCTTTTCTAGTTCAGTTTGGATCCTTTTGGGGGTTGGTTTTTTGTATGCCCTTTGTATTCTTTCATTTTTTCTCCATGAAAGTATGGTTTCTCATTAAAAATACAACAGCTTAAATTCAAATTGCAGAGTTTTCTAGCATATAATATTTTTCTGTTAAGGCTTACGACTTTAAGTCCTAATTCCTGGATGGATTTAAGTATTAAATCTTAGATTGATTGCCAAGGTGCTGGTATGCCTTTTTTTCCATCTTATCTTATCTTCTGTTTTCAGATTTTGACAGCCACAATAGCCCACCAAGATCTACAAACTCTTAAATTGAACATTAAATCTCCACAAAAAATTTTATCACTGTTTTCACTTGAATTTTTTGTTTGTTAGAGAACAATGAGTTACAAGTTTTCATTTCTTTTCTTTTTTCTTTTTTAAGAATTTAAATCAATTTTTAATCTTCATTTTCAATCAGGTTCATAGTGTTCATTTCTTTGTACTTGATTTTATTGGAAACTTCATTTAATACATACACTGAATATTCGGTTTAACTTAAGTTGGATTTTATATTATATGCCTTTTAAAAAATGAATAAATTTTACAACCATAATTCAATTATTCGTGCAGCACTAAAGCTTTATGTATTTATCGTTAAAGTTGGCACATTGTTTGGTTTTCTGCAATCATTATTTTGACTTTTCAGCATGGTATTGATTCCAGTTATTGTAGTCGTAATTGTAGATAAAGCTTACATGTTCAATGCAACTTATCTCTTGAAGAAGCTAGTGTATTGCAGCATCTAAGTACTAATAATAATTTGAGAGGATAATGTATGTGAATGTTATGACCCAGAGTTTTAGTGTTCTATGTAACAGCGGGTGGAGACCTTCATAAATGCATTGGGGGATTTAGCAGAAGAGAGGTAGCCTTTCTATTTACTTAGTAATTACGTCCCTAAGAATGTAAGTCATTATTGCACTGTGCTGAGCATATGAATCTGCATTTGGTTCAGTGGAATGATCTTGAAAAAACTTGACAAAAAATTGGAGAGGGCTCTTTTGCATTCATATCGTAAGGTAAGATATTCTGTAAGATTGTATTCTGATTTTATTGTTCCAAAGTCTGAAACTTATAGACTTGCATTTACTAAGAGATGTTGTCATTTACTTGTATGTTTTTTTGTAAAATATGATTTCATTCATAATATAAATGTGCAACCGTAGTTCTTGTTAAATTACCAATCAACCCAAAAGCTAAAGCTGATGGGTTATGGTAAATTTAATTATATCAACATTCTAACAGTTCTTAAGTAACTGGGACTTAATAAAAAGAATCTCCTAAACAGCTAAGGTAAGAAAGACACCTGTACAATATCCATAATAAAGTTGTTAAAATGTGTTATTATCCAACACTCTTCCTCAAGCAAGTAAATGAATGTTTTCAATTGCTAGTGGCAACCGCTTGACTTAAAGAGAGGGCTTTTTTGAAGCACTATATATATAATCTATGTTTCCTCGTTAAGAAATTAACTTTAGGTGCTTTTTTCCGATGGAATGATAGCTTCTTCAATTTCATTCACAAACAATGTTGCAACCTTGATTTTCGGAAAGATTGTTATACAAGAAAGGCAATAAAGCGAACGGCCAGAAATTTATAAGGAAAGGAATGGAAGATATTTTAGAGAGGAAAACAATTTGAGAAATATATACATGAAAGAGAAGAATAAAAAGGAAAGATAAGACTTGGTCCATGAGGCCTTGGGCCAAGTGGATCTTCTTGGATTGGTTTTTTCAATGCTCCCCAGTCCCCTGAAATTGGGTTATGTATGTTAATTAAATCCAGCTTTGCTTTTAAGTCTTCAAAAGTGTTCCTAAACATTAGATTTGTGAGGTTATATGTGTTAGACCTCCAATCCTGAAGGTTTATTCAAGGAAGGGCAAAAAGAGAATTGTGGTTGTTTCTAACATTTAGAAGTGTTAGTTTTAGTTAGTTTCCTTATTGGGTATTTTGAATTAGGGAGTTATAACTCCTTTAGTTTGGTAGGTTGCTTTTGTTTATAGGCTGTGTTTTTGTAAAGATGGGGGGTATCTTGTATTTTGTGTGGTTTCTTGATGTTATGTGGAGAGATTTATGACCCTCTGGAATTGGTCATTAATTGTATGTTGAATTTTCTTTGTATATTTAGTGAATTGATAGGGGATTCCTATCAAATTGGTATATAGCAGTTTGAACTGGGAACAAGGAAGATAAAAGAAATTATGGGAAAGGTGGATGAGAGATTTGAGGTTATTGAGAAGGAAATTGGAGAACATGGCATAAATCTTGTTGTCGCATCGTGAAATAACTGCCCATAAAAGAATTGTACCATTAGATCGTGAAGGGATACGAAGTAATGATCATAAGTTGGAATTGGAGGAAACTTCTGGAAACATACCTGAAACAGAATGCCATGGTAAGATCATGGGTGAGGTTGTTGAGCGGTGTTGTAAAAGAAAGTGGAGATGCACGTGTTTGATGGCACCAATCTGGAACCTTGGATCTTCCATGCTGAGCGTTATTTTGAAGAATAGTGGAAAAGGAGCCTTCTGCCTCTGATGTGAGCTTGGTGAGTTGAAATCCCTCTGATGCGGGGTGGGTAGTTCAGAAACAATGCCTCTTATGCTAGGTTTGGAGGCAATGTGAAAAAGGGAAAAAAACGAAAGAGTAATATGATCAACATCAGACATTGTTGTGAAACAATATTTCTTACGATGGAATGATATCTTCTTCGATTTCATTCGCAAACAATGTTACAATTCTAGATTTTAAGGAGAGACTATTGTACAAGATGGGAAACCAAGCTGACGGGAACAAATTTACAGGTAAAGGAAGAAAAGATATCTGATAAAGAAGGAAAAAATCTGAGAAATATGTAAATGAGAGCAAGAAGAATGAAAAGGAAAAATAAGACTTGTCCATGAGGCCTTGGATCAAGTAGGTCTTCTTGGGTGGACTTTTTCAACATTAGATTTCTTGCTTAGGTTGTTATTGTTGCTGCCCTGCTGAAGGTCAAAGATACTATATTTAAAAAATTGCTGAAGTCCATGGCGGGTTGAAAATATGAAACACCTCAACTTATAGTTCTTCATCCTTTTCTAGTTTTAATATTTTATAACCATCGTGTACATGCTTATGCATGCTGCGACGCATTAAATTGAAAGTTGAACGTCCTTGGTTTTGTAGAACCACTCACTATTTTTTTCTTCTTTTTTGCTTATCAATTGCCAGGATTTGACATCTCAAGTTTCTGCTGAAATGGATCCAATTGCTCTTCTACCGAAAGTTGTTTCCCTTCTCTACATACAGGTTAGTGAAGCTTGACTATTGATTGAATTAAACTTATTGTACCCGCACATAATTTCTTTGCTTTTCGGCTTGTTGATCTGGGTTTCTTATGAATATGATAGATTCATCATAAAGCACTTCAAGCCCCTGGAAGGGCAATCTCTGTTGCTATTTCTCGGTTGAAGGTATGCTTTCATAAAACTTGATAAAAGAAAGATGATAATTAAATTTTATCGCCTGATTAGTGGAATAGCCAGATGTTTCTTATCAGAGTAATTGTGGATCAAATGAAGTTGCCAATCATTATAGGGCTTATATGATCATTAGGTAAGCAATTTAGAGTCTGATTTAGAAGAGAGAGCAAGAATTTCCTGTTGGTACTCATGGAGACCGAAATGTCACTATTTTTAGCTATTGATGTTATTGGTCTTTGCTGCAGGAACTATCGTTTGCAGAACCTAGTGTTAGAGCTAAGAAAATGAAGTTTTTATGTTTAAAATGGAGAATAAGTTGATTTAACTCCTGGAATTACACTTTTGAGAGGTAGATCTGAGGTCTTTCCCTTTGGTAACGTAACACACTATTATAAAAGATAGGATAAAGTGAATACAAGTAATTGGTCCTTTTAGGGTTTAAAATATTTTCTTCAATCATTAAACTAGCGTAGGTTTGTGTTTAGGTACCTAATATTTTCAAATTAGTTGCTGCGATTTTGTTGGTTGGGTTTAAAGAAATATCAACCATAATTACTGCTGTAAGGCGGCTAGAATTCTAGACTAGTCTCAAGCTTTTGAATTTGTGTAGTTTTGAAAACCATACTTGTTTTGGCTTTTTATTTTATAGGAAAGAGTGGCCTTTGTTAAACCAAAAAGGGAAGAAAAAAAAAGTTTACAAAAATAGGGGAGGGAGAGAAGGCACCCTCAAGCCAAGCCATGGGATTAGGAAAAAAATTGTCTCGACAGGCTTTTTTTTTGGTACAGAAGCTTTCACTATTTTTAGATTGAATTTAACTAGATCAGGATGTATTTTGGAAATATCCGTGCTATAGTTTTTTCCATATTTATTTCCTTCCGCTACTGAATGTTAGCTAGCATGTAACTCTTAAGGAATCATGGATAAATGCTCCCTTCAAATAATTTAGACCGAATTTGAGAGAATTCTTCTCAGCATGAATTTGCTGAGAGGTCTAGCTTACCTTTTATTAATAATACTCAGTCAATGATGGACAAAATAATTTGTTAAAAAGGTGAATTACGCGTGAAAATTAATCAGGATTTGCTCAATGATGCTCTTCATCTACAAATGCAAATTCCAGAACCTTTGAGAGGAGAGAATGAACAAAATCCAGCTTATTATCGAGGCAGCCAGCTCAGCTGCTGCTGTTTCCTTTTACCATCTTTCAAAGTATTTATTTTGTAAAAATATGACTTTAAGTTCAGTTCATGTGTGCTGTTGACTCGTGAAACCTGTATTCCCCTTTTTGATAGGCCAGGTTTATCTGTTAATAAAATCATTAATTGCATGTGGGACTGCTGAGGTCTACCCCTGAAGTTGTTATGTGCTAAATTTCAGGATAAACTCGATGATTCAGCATACAAGATCTTATCAGATTACCAAACTTCAACAGTGACCCTTCTGTCACTTATTTCAGCTGCTGCCGGTGATGTAAGTGAAATTTTCCTTCTCTGATTTTTGATTTAGCATTTTGATTTAGGATATCTAGACTTGAGCAAAGAGAACAATAAATTTTCATTGTGAACTAGGAAGATTGAAGTCTTTAGAGTTTAGATTTACTAATGTGTTTATATCCAACATTGTACTAAACATCCTGACATTCCAAATCTAGCTAGATGCTTAATAGTTGAATTAGTTTTAGAGATCTATAATTCTTTGTTTTATTTATTTATTTATTCATGTTTTTTCCCGCGCATGGGATATGACCAAAAAATTGGGTAAAGTCAAACCATACTTGTCAAAAGAAAAGGACGGAAAAAAAAACGTACTATATTATCTATAGTCTCGAATAATGTACTTTATACTTGTCAAAGGAAAAAAAAAGAGCTTACTACATTATATATAATCTCAAATTATGTAAACTTTTATTACTTTCTCTAGAACTCGAACTAACTATTCTCTCTTTCAAATCTTTTATCTCACTGCTCGCTGCTTTCTTTAAATAGTTTTTTCATTTTTTTGCTTTTATCTATACACTTTTTTCACAATTTTCTCTACACACTGTCAACCTTTCCCAACAAATTGTAATATATTTTTTTATTTCTAATTTTTTTTGAAGAAAATTGAGTTTTATAGAAACTATAATCTTAAAATGCTTCAAAAACCCTAAATACAAATTGGTTGTAAACAAGGTTATTAGAACATAGAAATTCAAAATGGTCATCAAACATGCCTTAAATAACATTTAAATTTGGTTTTGTATTTCTTTTCTAACCATAGTTGTGTGAGCGTGATCTTATGTCATTAAAATTATTCAATGAGGTGAATAATTTTGTAAAAGTAATAATATATTAAGATTCAATTATCTTCTTTTTCAGTTGATCTTTTTTCATACTCCCAAAACAGGAAACAAATTTACGTTTTAACCTGGTGATAGAACTCATTTGCAAAATAAAACACTAACAAATGTTTCTGTACATGTAAATTTTCAGGAAGACGATTGTTCATCCGACAGAATATTGACCAAAAGGGAGTTTCTGGAGAGTCAAATTCCAGCACTTAAAGGCCTTGTCCAGAAGGGAGCTTCTGGAGAGTCAAATCCCAGCACTTAAAGGCCTGGTTTTATCTGCATAATTAGATCATACAATCGAGTCTTGTGCGGTTCATGTATGCAAAATTTCAGTAAGTTCTCTGACCTAAAACCCTTTGAAATGGAGTCAAGTTCAAGGAAAACTTCAAATTCTATCTCTCTTTAACTATGAGCAGGTGAGAAGCTTGGGTAGCAACATATCATCTAGCAGTTGTCATAACTCTTTTGGCATAAATTCAGGACGAGATGTTTTACGCGTATCAAGTCGAGGAATATTGGAATTGACCATCGCGATTTGTTTGATCACTCGCTCACCTATTTGGTAAAAAATCTGAATAAACACCATAGCTTTTTAAACAAGGTCGTTGTCTATCGCATTGGTGTCATGTTGTTAATTTGATAGACTAATATAGGTTATAATATTTGTAGTTTCATAGTTCGGCTTGATATTAGAGTGAAGCTACTTTTTCTCATATTAGGAAAGGTAGACTTTCATGTGAATACACAGATGACATGATACTCTATTTGAAAGCTAATACATTTGGATGGTGATACTCAAATTAAAGCTTGGAGAGGAGTTTGCAGGTATTACAATTTTAAAAGTGAAGTTTTATGAAAAATGGAATTATTGCAAAAAACCTACTAATTATGGGGCTGCTCTGAACAGGAGATTAATGATGGATTACCATAGAGTTTTGAGATTATATAGCCTTTATTCTGGCATAACCTATCAAGTGATAACCATAATAATTCACGCAATGAAGATGAATGAAATCTAGAAGGAAGAGGTCTAGGAAGGGGCAATTAGGTGTGAAGGGGAGATTTTTTATTATTTTTATTTTTTCCAAATCAACAAATTTAACCCTAAACTAACTCCAAACTAATTATAAACCAATTATAGAGATTTTTCTAAAAATTTATTGAAAGTAAGGAGACTAAATTTGAATACTTTAAAAGTATAGAGACTAAAGTAAAACAACCATTAAAATATATAGACCAAAAATAGTATTTTAATATTGTAATATAGAGAGTAGGATGTATGAGAATTCAAACTTTTGTGGGATAGTTTGAAACTATTTGAGTAGTTGAGTTATCCCTATAAAATTAGAAAGAATATAATTTAGATTAAATTATACAAAATACTTGTAAATATTGAGGTACGTTTTAATTATGCCATTAAACTTTGAGAAGTTTCATCTTAATCTTTAAACTTTGAGATGGTTGAAAACTTCTTTGATTTTTTTTTTTTTTTGTTGTTGTTAAAATGATGGTTGGATATTGATGTAGTGGCTGATATATAAAAATTAGAAGACATGCATAACATCATTTACAACATCGTTCATATAAATTAATGAGGCAGTTGATCTATAATAATTGTTTGTGAATGATGTGTAAATAATGTCAATGACATCATCTATATAGTTAAAATTGAGTTGTAAATTATACTAAATATGTCTTTTAATTTGTACCCATCATCTTTGAAATGATTTCAAAGTTTAAGAGTTAAAGATGAAACTTTTTAAAGTTTAGAAACATAATTGAAGGATATTTTGTATAATTTAGCCAATTATATTTGAAGTTGTAGCATTGTTATAATGATCCGACTTTTCCTATTAGACTTTCTAGGGACGTTACTATATGCATGCTGAAGAAATTTAAAAATCTTTGGTAAAAGACAGAAAGAATTAAACTTTTTTCTAAACAATAAAAAATCTTTATGCTCGGGATCCCTTTAAAAATCATTTCAAAACATAATATGTATTATAACGTTCAATCAGTTGAAATAGTTTCACAACACATTGTTTACTAAACAATATATGTTTTAACTAACATACTATCTAAATGCAGAAATCATGATTCTCAAAGTCGCCCATGACCCTTTCAGCAAACTACCTTGTCAATCGCCTAAGATATGTCCTTGTGTTTGCCTAAAAAGAAAAACATTTTTGAAAAGGGTGAGTATTTAAAATACTCAGTAAGTGACCTCACTACCGGGGTCAGGATATGCAAACACATACAAAGGGATTTTTAAAACTTTTTTCCTCTAGTGGGACCTAAAACATTTTCATAGTGGAAACGTTTTCTTTTAACTTTTCTCTTCGACTTAATGTGGACAATTATCCCAATCTAACATTTCCTTTTCATTTAAGCTTTTCAGGTTCCTTTTCATTTAACATTTTTAGGTTCCTTTTCATTTAACCCTTTCAGGTTCATTTTCATTTAACATTTTCAGGTTCCTTTTCATGTAACCTTTTCAGGTTCCTTTTCATTTAACATTTTCAGGTTCCTTTTCATTTAACATTTTCAGGTTCCTTTTCATTTAACCCTTTCAGATTCCTTTTCATTTAACATTTTCAAGTTCCTTTTCATTTAGATGAACATCTATAATTTTAGGAGGGTACTTGCCTCAGCCTTCGAAATCATTTCAGCATGAAAATACACATGTATGCATGAGGTCCCAAAGCATTTTATATTTTCATTCAATGATGCAACACAAGACAACATTCTCATATCATTCATCATAAATCATAAACCATAACTCATGCATCACATTCACAAGAACATTTGGCAATCAACAAGTGAAAATCCATTTTCATATATAATAAAGCATTTTAAAATTCATCAAAAATCATAATAAAACATTTATAAAAGCTTTTCATTTCAAATGTAGTTTTTCAATTCAGTTCCTAACTTGCATTTAAGCATACCGGTATAAAGTCTCTTGCCTTGGCTCCATTAGTTTGATTTCTCCTTTTATGAAGTTCTTTCACCTCAACCTATAATGATTTAAAAGAACTTATTACTTGACCTACTCAACTCATAAACCTTAGGCAAACTACTCAAATTACTGTATATGCACATGAACCCACCATGAATTTGACTACATTGAATTCTTCAACAAGAATATTCACCCACCTAGGTAGCTAAGTTTACCCACAACTAGTTACCAAGATAACATAATTTCATTCATCTATTATTTCAAGTAAGTCCTTTTGATAATACACATAGTTCTCCAAATCTTTAAGCCCTCTATTCCAACATAGCCATAAACTTAGTCAAAATTTAATTCTAATTTACCCATAGTAAGATTTTTCTAAATATAGCATGCTTCCTAATTATGAATTTCATGCTTTCCTTCTAAAATTCATAACAATAAACAAGTCACAAGTAACTGAAAGGGCTTAATCCAAAATTGAATTGGAGTCGAAATTTACCAAAATCATAATGCAATCGTGGCACTGTTCGGGATTCGAAACGCTGATTGGGAGACGGTGGCACGTGAACAGTGACAGCGGTGTGAACAGTACCCCCCCCCTCGCGGCGTGAACAGTATCACGACGTGAACAGTGTCGCTGATGAACAGTGTCCGGCATGAACAGTGCTGCGCGTGAAGGACAAATCCGGCGATGGATGTTTGTTGAAGAAGAAGAAGCTTTCGAATGGATGGGTCTCTTAGTAGTGAAAGGGAGAGAGAGAGGGATTGATGGTGGATGTTGTTTTTCATGGAGGAAGAGGAGAAGGTTGGAGAAGATGACGGCTGGTTTGACCTAGGGCTGCGTGCAGTATAAAAATAATAGAGATGGATATTTGAGTTTGGCTTCTCCTTGGGCTTGGGCTTGGCTCAAAGTCACCTAATTAACAAAAATTGCCCCCAAACCAATTAATTCTCTTTTTCTCTTCTTTCTTCTCAATTCACACTCCAATTTCTCAAATTTCAATTATGCAAATCTCTAAAATTAACTTTCAACACAACGTTAAACATGAAATTGGCCTTACAATTAATTCAAATCTCAAAATTAAAATTTTAATTAATACCTGAAAATTTCGGTCGTTACAATTGTGGTCGATTTCGACATATTCTAATTTTCTAATTTTCTAATTGTCCTCTATTTGAAATTTTTATAAATTATCCTGTATTTATTTATTAAAATTTTTAATACAAAGAAGCGTTGAATGTATTATAAAAGAGGGGGAAAATCTTTTGGATAAAAGGAGTATAAAAGTTAAGCGTGGCCGAAAGTTTAGGGATATACCATTGCGAAAAAAAAAATTCACGGAATATATTAGAGGTCTACGTGGCAGATTTTATTATAATTATTGGTCTCAATAATTCAATTTAAATAAATAGAGAACTACAAAATAAATCAATAAATAGAGGCCGATGTATCCGCCTATTAAGTAATGTAACCCGAATTAAGTTGACCTAAAAAAAACATAGGGTTTTCAATTTATTTTATTGAAGATAATTCTTTAAATTCTTTATTTTAATTGTAAGTTTTTTTTAGTACCACCAATGTTTAAAATGTCGGTGTCGATGGAAATGTCGAGGTCTTAATTTTATGAAAATGTCGATGGGAATATTGATAAAATGTCGATGTTAATGGATATTTTTGAAAAAAAATTCAAAACTAAAAATTCAAAAAAAGATATTTAAATTAGTAAATAAACATTTTTACACTTTTTAAATGAGTTAAAATACTTGTTATAATATTATATGTACATTAAGTTACATTTTGTTGCTATTTTTTTAAATATTGCATTGATTTTGTATGGTATAATGGAAATATCGATGTATCCCTTATGTTAATGTCGAACTCATGGACATATAAAAATGTTGATAGAAATTTAATATCATGAGTACAATAAATGTAGGATGGAGATTTGAACGTATAGAATCTTAAGGGAATGAAAAAAATGATATCTTAACTAGTAAGCTATACTCATGTTTGCTTATTTTATTTTAAGCTGACACTATAAAGAAATTACAATTGTTTCATATTGTAATGGTTTTCTAAAAAGGCTTTTAAGGACAACTTAATTGACAAGCTGACTTAAGCTTGCCACATAGGTTAAAATAGTCAAAACATTAGTAGTCTTTTTATGAGTTGAAATTTTGAATCTCTACCACCTCGTTTAAATTGTAATGCCCTAAAAGACAAATCAATTATACCCAAAATAATTAAGTGGTGCAATTTTAGTTTATCTATCGTAAATTAAATGATATTGTTTACTTTTGTATTTTTAATAACTATTTTCACTTGATTCCATTTAAAACACCTTCAAATTTTCCTTAATAACATAATTCTTCTCACAAAATCCTGCCTAAGTAGCAAAAAAAATCATCTAATTCTTCCTAAATAAGTAGGAAAAAAATAGAGGAAGAAGAGAAGACTAAAAACCGTCTATATTAATGAAATTTACTACTTCCCACTTGATTTCAGTATTTTCTTCTAATATTGTGTTAATCCCAACAATTAAAGAAGTTTTACACATGAGTGAGAATTATGCATTAGCGGTTTTAAAACATAATCCTAATGAAAGGTTTACATTATTTACTTATGAAAGTTTAGAGTTTTAATTTGATTCAACCTGCAAAGTTTAGAAGTATAAATTGATTTATTCTACTTTTCTTTAATAGAGTAAAAAAATACTCTATATTTTAATTTGATGAATTTGACCAACCCATTATTCAAAATTGAAAAATTATCTGCATCAAATAATGTGGCATGTAGTAACTTATCCCACTCGAAATCGCTTGGTGTTACAAAGAATAGATCCATTAAAAATGATATTATATGTAAACTAATCATATATCTTTCTTTCTTCTTTTTTTTTTTTAGTTCAATCTTTCTTTTAAGAAACAGTGTAAAGAAGTGATTGAACAAAATTTAATACATAAAATTTAATAAAATTGAAATATGTTTAAAAAAATTAGCGTTGAAATTAAAAGATAACACAAACATTATGATTAGTTAATATACTTAGCCTATTCCCATGAATAATGGCCACAAAATTATTAGTATCAAATTTCAATTATTCATTGACTTAATATTAACATCATATTCTTTAAAGATTATAAAAAGAAAGGACATCATGATAAATAATCGTGTCACATCAATTTCTAAATCAAATTAGTCAAATACAATTAATTGACATTAAAAACATTATGTAAAGGATCTTATACATAAACTTGCCATATCAATTTGTAAATCAAATTAGTTAAATAAAATTAATTAACACTAAAAACTATATGAATATAGTTTAAATGGCCGGACGACATAAATCTCTTGATTGTAGTTTTGAATATGTGTTCCTTTAAAAAAGAATGTAGATTTGAATCTCTCTTTAAAAATATTTTATAAACCTTCAATTGAAGAATTAAAATAAAATAATTTAAATTAATATGAGGATAAAATAGTAGTATAGAATTATAAAAATTTGTATTTCAATTTTAAAAAATATAAAAACATAAATTTTAGGTTAAAATACCATTTTGGTCCATGTACTTTGAATTTTGTTCCATTTTGGTCCATGTATTTTTAAATGTCCAATTTTAGTCCTTGTACTTTCAATAAAACTTAAAATTAGTCCCTATGATAAGTTTGAAGTTGATTTTTATCAAAATTGGTTAAATAATAATAATAATTTTAATATAAGAAAAGACAAAATGTGAACATACATTCAAAATTTATAGAGGGAAAGCTAATAGAGACTAATTTTTTTAAAGAACAATTAACAATAAACTAATAGTAGAGACCAATTTTAAGTTTTATTGAAAGTACAGAAACTAAAATTGGATGTTTGAAATTACAGGGACCAAAATGGAATAAAGTACAAACTACTGGGATCAAAATGGTATTTTAACCTAAAATTTATAAAATGAAATAAGATGAATAAGCAACAAATAAAATAAAATAAAACCGAAGAGATGAGATAATTACAAATTAGTGAAAGGTTAAAATGAAAGTTTTTAAAAGGTTTTAACAAATTTACAAAAAAAAAATTAATTAATTAATTTCAAAAACAACTCTAGAACAAATTTTGAAAAAGTAATTTCATTTAAGTTTATAAACAATCAATATAACGAACGCTTAAAAACAGTTAAAATTCTTCTGTAATGACTCTTCTAGACTTAAAAAATCAACATCGCTTTGGTAGACTATTATTGATTTCTTTTTTTTTTTTTTTGAGAATGGTAGACTATTTTAAGCCCCGTTTGATAACTATTTAGTTTTTGATTTTTGGTTTTTGAACATTAAGCCTGTTTTCCCTCAATTTCTCTATAATGGTTTTCATCTCCCTTAAGGAAGTATTTGAATTCTTAGCCAAATTCTAAAAACAAAAATAAGTTTTTGAAAACTATTTTTTTTAGTTTTCAAAACATGGCTTGGTTTTTGAAAACATAGGCAAAAAGTAGATGACAAAACAAGTAAAACCATAAGTGGGAGTAGTATTTATAGGCTTAATTTTCAAAAACCAAAAACCAAAAACCAAATGGTTATTAAACGGGACCTTAGTTTTTGGTTTTTGAAAATTGTGTTTGTTTTCTCATCATTTTTCTTTGATGAATTTCATCTTTCTTAAGAAAACATTTAAATTCTTAGCTAAATTTCAAAAACAAAAAAGTGTTTGAAAATTATTATTTTTAATTTTTAAAATTTGGCTTAATTTTTGAAATCTATATAAAAAATAAATAACTAAACAAGAAAATTCATAGATGTGGAAGTAGTATTTATAAGTTTAATTTTTAAAAATCAAGAACCTAAAAATCAAATGGTTATCAAATGGACCTTAGTTGCCCAACTTTCACACTTTATCTTATGCTTTTAAATGTTTAATATTTATTTTTGAACTTTCATTCAAATATATCTTCATCATTGTTAATTTATGCATTACACATCTATAGGAATTTTAAGGCTTCGTCTCATAATGATTTTGTTTTTAATTTTTAATTTTTAAAATTTATGTTTACTTCCTTCCTTCTTCTTTTTTTTTTTTTTTTTTTTTTTTTTTTTTTTTTTTTTGTACTTTCACATTCTTTAGCAAAACTTATGCTTTCACGTTTAATTTCTGAGCAAAATTTAAAAAATAAAAACAAATTTTCGTTTTTAATTTTCAAATATTGGCTTAGATTTTGAGAATATTTTTTAGAAGTAGAAAACAAAACAAAAAAAAAATCAACAAAAAATAATGTTTATAAGCTTAATTTTTTAAAATTAATTAGAAAATAAAAAAATAAAATGATTATCAAACAAGCAACTTATAAATTTAATACATGAAATTTAAAAACAAGTCTATGTGATATCATGCTCACCAAACTGAACATTACTTTAGTGGTCAGGAATTAGTGTGTTTCCATGGTAAGTTTGAATTTTTTTCCTCATATAATATTACAATATTGTTAATTTTTTTTTAAAAAAAAAAGAAGACTAACTTTTTTTTTGTTAAATGAAAATTTTAGTATAAGTTTTTTCTGAGTTGTGTTTATTTAATTTTAACTTTCAAAAGTTTTGATTATATTTCAAAACTTTCAATTTTGTAAGTATAAGTATCTATTGCTAATGTCGCAATTTAACATGATGAATGCATAAAATTAAAGAATATATGTGACACAATGTGACAATTCAAGCATATTGCACATGTAGACTAATTAGTCCACCAAGCACACCTTATTATATAAGCGATCTAAGCTCTCTCGCCAAATGCCAACATGAGCATGACTCAATTAACATAAAGTGTATACTTTCGACCAATAGGTTAGAAGTTTTGAATCCGTACCCCACATGTTGTATATATATATATATATCGTCAATCCAAGCATCTCAGTGAATAAGAAACTAATTACCATTCTATAGATCGATAGTTCGATCCTCCCACTCTTGCCATTGTTGAATTGAATTATTGAAGAAAAATAAAATAAAATAAAATAAACTCTGAACTTTCTCATTAGCCTACCCAGAATTAGTTAACTTGGCATGCTCTAGTTGCCATACAAGTCAAGCCACATTCAATTCAAAACTTAATGTCTAATCAAGTTAATGGCAGGGACATATTGAAACTTCTAAAATCATATTAACTAAATTGTCACAACCCTAAATATTTAAAGATGAAATTTATAATTTAACTAAAATTTTTAGATCGAGAATTGAGAGAGCCAAAAAAAAGGGGATAGAATTAATCATGGCAAATTTGATACTTGAAATAACACAGCCCAAGAATAGGAAAGAACACAACTAATGACAATAGATGTAAAAAAAATGATATGGATTAAATTACATTTATTCCAACAAAGTATAGCCAAACAAGTTCAATTTTTTTTAGTTCAACTATAGAGATTAAATTGATCCAGATTGATAAGTTAAACTTCACATAAGAAATAAAAATACTTACCAAACAAAAACTTTATAGGAATACAGAAAATATATACATATAAACATGGCAAATCATTATTGTAACGATATTTATTCATTTTTCCAAGTTTTTCATACAGCCAAACAACTGTCGAGAAAAACCAAGGAAAAAAAAACATTGGCTTTCACAAATCACCAATGCTTACGGCCACGACCGTCAACTTTAGCAACACAACAAAGCAACCGTCGAAACATGGACAGCAACGCACCACGGGAAGAAGCCTGATTGGCGGCGGCCCTCACGACAGCGAAACAGCGGCTCCTCCTCCTCCTAAGGCCGCCGCGGATCTCCGCCGACCTCTGCGGCGGCCTGAGCTTCCCAAGGCAGTTCAGAGTTTTACTCTCAGTGGTGACGGCGACGTCCTCTCTGGAGAAGGTGTAGCTCCTCAGGTACATTCGCCGGCGAGAGATTCCCTCCGCCTCTCTCGGCCGTGGGCGGCGGCGCTCTTGCTCTGCAGAGCCGTTCTCCTCCTCCGGACACCGCTGCAGGTTCGCGTACGTCGGGCGGCCGGCGGGGACGATGCAGGCGTTGTCGACGCATTCTGATATGCAGACGGAGGCCATTGTCAGTAAAGAAATTCCGGCGACGGTAATGATTTTTTAGAGATCTTTGCAATGGAAAATGAAAATGGGGAATGGGTTTTTTTTCTCTCTCTCTCTGTAATTGGGATTAAAGAGATTTGAAGGGATGATTATATGAAATAATAATTGAGACAGAGAGATGAGAGTTTAGTGTGTGTTTTATATTCTATTTGATTGTTAACAACTAAGGAAGATGGATTGATTGTTGAGTTTTCTTTTATTATTATTATTTTTGGTTGAATTACATTTTTGTCCCTGTATTGGGCTAAATTTCAATTATGCCTTCAAACTTTGAAAGTTTTCATTTTTATTCTTGAAATTTGAAATTTTTTTTAAAAAATACCTTTAAACTTTGAAATTGGTCAAACAAAAATTTTCCTTTAAAATAAAAGATGAAAATTGACATGGCAGCTAATGTGAAAATTAGAACGCGTATATGATACTATTTATAACTATATAGAAGATTAAGATCGTTATTACAATTTATTTCATCTCAAAAGATAATATTAAAATTATCTACATAATCAATTTTTACATCAATTATCATATCAATTTACGTGAATGATGTTGTAAATAATGTCACGTATGCTTTCCAATTTTTACATATTTTTCGTCGCATCAATGTCCATCTTATTTTAACGAGAAAACTCTCAAATGATATCTTTTGGAACAAATTTTCAAAATTCAAGAATAAAAATGAAACTTTTCAAAGTTTAGGCGCATAAATAAAACTTACCTCAAAATTTAGGGGTATTTTGTATAATTTAACTTTATACCTTTAATCTTAAAAAAAAAAAAAAAAAAGGCTAAATATACTAGATGGCCTAGGTGTTTGGTCTTCTAAGTAGTTCTCAATTTGGTTGTTAATCTTTTAAAATTCTCAACTAAATTATTTTGTATCAAAAAAATCTGTTAACAAAAAGTTGATATATCATTTAATTATTGTTAGATTAACATATTCTCATACGTGTCAAAGTAAGCATAGCTCAACGGTAATTAACATATACTCCTTCCATTTTGTGGTTAGAGGTTGAAATCCACATACCTCACATTTGTTGTACTTATAAAAAAAAAAACATATTCTCACATGCTACTTGGATGTCATTTTATGTGTGAAACATAACTCACTCAACAACAAAATCAAACCAACCCATAAACATTAAAAATAAAAACATTTCTTTAATGTGGTATATTCACATGTTCAAATATGTTAATAAAATAACAATTTAATGACGTGTCAACTTTCAATTAACAAATTTTAACTTATTTTTATATGAAATAACTTAATTGATAATTTGTAATACATTATAAGTAAAATTGAGAATTTGAAAAATTAAAAACCAAATCAATTTGGTATATTTAGTATTCTTTTAAAAAGATATTAACTTCAAATTTTAATTTACTTCTTGTACTTTTTAAAATATTGTTATTGTTTCCATTCCTTAATTAAAGTTGATTGGAGATTATCGTCATTAGTCAACAGAGTTAGATGAAGCCTCATCGACGAGGAAAAAATCGCCACCACTGTAGAAATCCCTCTGTTGCCAACAAAACAGGAATATGAAGTACCATAATTGAAGGAGTAATGGGATCTCTATGCATAATTGAGCCCCAATTCGCAACTTTCATGATAGTGCTCTTATTCGCTAGTGGCCTCATTATTCTTCTTTACCTCATTTTTCTAACAATCACATCGACATATTCCTCGGTGCTAGTGCAGTTGGTATTCCATTAGCAAGGTGACGAAGATCTTTTAAGAGAGTAAGGCGTTTAGAATAATGTATGTGGTGGTGGGAGGTGGTGGGGTGCATATATATATGTTGGGAGAATTTGCTCGAGGAAACAAACACATTGTATAGTATGTGACGTTATCAAATTTTGGTGAATACAACGTGATAAGTGAGTTATTGTTGTTCTAGTTACTAGTAAAGGCGTTGTTACTGTTGCTTTATATAATGTGAAGAATACTCATCCTATATCTGTAAATCTCACTACCCTCTTTCTCTCTTTTTAGTATAAACTATCGAATGTCAACCTTCACACGTGCACCCCAAATTCAACAAATAGTCTTCTATCATAATTTAAAGAAAGGTATAAATTGAGGCAAGTTTAAAGTTTTAATTGATGAATTATTTGTTCAGGATTTTGATTGACTCAACTTACAAAGTTTGAGTTTTTAATTTATGAAATCATTAGTTTTGGAGTTTTAATTTACCGAACATACTAAGTTTAGGGGTATGAATTGATTTTTTTCCCTAAAAGTTTTATTTTGAAAAAGAAAACTTTTTAACCCCTACTCTTTGAAAATGATTATATTTAGTTCCTATATTAATATCATAATTTATCGCATGAAGTTTTAAAAATAATTCAAAATATCTCCTAAAATCAATTTAGTATTATTGGTTAGAATGAAAAATATGACGTAGAAGTTATATATCACCCACTTTGAACAATGTATCGTAGTTTTGTTCATGAATTATACTCAAGAATTCTTATATCAATATAAAGATATTGCTCTTTTTATACAAACTATGACCTTTCCACTTTTAATCGATTAGTGGGATTTTGGTTATACTCTTAATCTACAAGAAACGTCAAGTTTACATTTGAAGTATTCATAAAGTTGTGAAATCATTATACTAGGTTATCATAGTAAAAAGTTGCACCACACTTTGTCTTACTTATTTTTTAAAAAATTAAATCTGAATTGTTTCAAAAACTAAAGTTAAAACATAACCAATGAATTCAAGTATTTGTACATTCCAAGAATGTAATAATATGTTATAATAAAACAAAGAAATATAAATAAAAGGAAGGAGAAACAACATTCATAAGCTCCAAGAGACAATATGTGACAAAGCGAATTATACATATATAATAAAAATGAGAGCCAGAAATAGTGCTTGAATTGCATTATATGAAAAATAGTATAAAGTTTTCATACAAAGGGCCAAGCAAAATGGACAATAAAAATACACCAACAGATTTGGTTTGGCTTCGATGTCATCCACGCAAGCCCATATCATGTCTACTTCGTCGATTATATCCATCAATGTTTTGTCCATAACTAATTAAAAAATGGAGAAAAAAAAAAAAAGAAACATTGTTCGAGCTTTTTTTTTTTTTTTTTTGACAAGGATCATTGAAGCTCTTGTTGTTGCTTTCGTAACGCAGTTAGAAATCTATGATACAATTCTAGCAATCTATAGGAAGAAAAGGAGGGTTGTTGGTCGTTGGTTAATCCATACCAATACTGCGGTGTTTTGTTAAAACAACTTCGACGATCAAGTTAAAGGGCCTAAGAGGAGAATTTAAGGTAATAAGAGTGTGTCAACATGTCTAATTCATCTAAAGGAATGAGTTTTATAGGATTAAAGTTGGATAGAGAGCACCCGATTTAAGGAAAGTGGTGAGGAAATCGCCCCATGTGTTGTAGAAGAAGTTGTTGTGCAATAAGGGAGGATCCTATGAGTGGCTCAATTGATTGACGAGCTAGTAGGGAGAGGCATGCTCTTGTATTCAAGTTGGGTAAACTCAGTCATACGTAAAAAGCATGAGCATTCCTAATCCCAAACTACGTTGTGAATAAGATATTGAGTAACTTTTAAAATTCAGCTTGTAAGTTGAGCGAGAATGGGATGGTCTCGTTTGTTCAAGCTAAATAATTAGGCTAAGAATAACCCAAACTACTCTCATGACTACTAGACATATGACATGAATAAATCTCTAACATGTTAATATTTCTATAGACTAAAAGGCATCAATCAATATGATAAAGATAATATTTTTAAAATATGGAGATATTAAAAATATCACTCACATAAAAATAGATACTAATAATAAAAGATTTATAAATTATTTAAGTATAAACCTTTTTTATAAATTCAAGCAATTCTTGTATTTTTTTTTTTTTTATTTTTCATGGTTTTCTCATAAATATTTATGAATACAAAATTTTCAACCCACTTGTCTTTATTTTATCCAACTAGCTCACTCTCTTGTCCCACATTGTAGTAATGTTAAGTTCCCACACATTGTAGTAATGTTAACAATAAGAACTTATTAAAATTAAAAGTTAAAGAATATAAGTGAAACTTTTTAGACGGCAGAGACTAACTAAATAAGTAGAAAGATGTAAGTTAAAGGATTGAATTTAAATTTATAATTATAACTTAAACAAATAATATTGTTAAATAGGGCCTTAAAAAGGTGTATTCTTGGGTAATAATAAAAGTCAAAAGTTGACACATTTAATGGTGGCAGAAGATGATGCCTTTTCCACGCCACAACAAAACACATTCAACGAAACAAAAAAAGAAAAAAAAAGGGGAAAAAAAGGGTTAAAGGTTGATGCTGATAGTGACTTCTCTTTGTTTCTATTCCCATTAACTCAACAATGCCTTTATTCTCTTCTCACCGCGAGGAGAGACTATTTGTTTCGTTATCATTGAAAATTTAAAATATATTTTAAACATACATCCAATGATCACAAAAGCATTGGCCACAACAAAATTAGATTAAATTATACGTAATATATAGGTTTCAATTATGCCTCTAAGCTTCAAAAAGTTTCATTTTTACCTTTGAACTTCGAAATTCGTTCCAAAAATAACCTTATGAAATTGGTCCAAAAAAATATTTTTTTCATTAAAATAAATGATGGAAATTGATGTGGAAGCTGATGTCTAAATATTAAAAAGCATACATGATATTATTTACAACTATATAGAAGATTAAGATTGTATTACCATCTATTTCATCTCAAAAGATCTATCATTAAAATCATTTACATAATCAATTTTTACATATCAACTACCATGTCAATTTACGTGAATGATGTTGTAAATAATGTCACGTATACCTTTCAATTTTTACACATTAACTATCGCGTCAATTTCTATCTTATTTTAACGAAAAAACTCTCCAATGTATTTTTTAGAACAAATTTCAAAGTTCAAGGATAAAATGAAACTTTTCAAAATCTAGAGGCATAATTGAAACCTACACCATGGTATTTTGTATAATTTAACTTTTTTTTTTCCTTCATAGGGTTTTAGAAAAGTGCTACCCAATGGCTATACACAATTAGAAGGTGACTATCTCAGTGCAAAAACTATTACAAAATAGAGTTCTATATGTCAACATAAACATAGCTCAATGATCAAAACACCAATAACCTTCTCTAAGAGTTGAACATTCGAATTCCCACCCCTCACTGTTACAATGCTAAGAATGCTATGTTCTCAAAACGAATATATATAGACATTAACACTGACTTGAGTATTTAACGAAAGTGCAGAAAATGGATTTAAAACCAAGGAAACAGTGACAAAATCCAAGCAGCCTTAAGTCCAACACCATGACAGAAAGATCCTTGCAGCACTAGTTCAAGCTTAGATCCCCACCCAGATTTTCAAGGATCGAGTGTAAACATGCACTTCAGAAAATTCACATCTAACAGCATCTCTTTTGAATCAATTTCCCCCTAGCTTAAATGAATAGGAAGAGAATGAGTTAACCTGGATCGCGTTATATGAGACCGTCACCCTCTGGCTACTTCGGCCATTTCCTGACCCACTGTACTCGGCGTCACTGGATAGTAGTTGTAATGAAGTTCTCCTACATCATCACCAGAGAGCTTCTTCCATCCATTTGGTCCCACGTAATAAACTGGTCAACGACATTCAAATCATGAATGAGACTTGAGAGTGAGTGAGAGGAGAGAATTATGCACAAGCACACAAATACGTGCATTACAAACACAGCGAAACATCTAGACAGACAGAGGCATACCGCTAGCAACTCCACCACTAGCTCCATCTCGAAAAGTTGCATGATAAATGGCTCGTCTAGCCAGTTCAGCAGCTTCTTCAATGGACAAGTCGTACTGATATCTGCTTTGCAGCATGACAAGAGTATTGGTGAATATACATAAAATTAAAGATAAATTCACAGTAGATGTAATTATGGAAATTGTTTCAAAAAGAAATAAACAATTTTTGTCTAAGGTATAGATTCCTATCTTTTGGGTGCGAATCTACTGAGTTCAGGGTTTTTCCATTCCAAAAGACGTAATCGTGGGAAATTTTGGTTATTCTGTAGTATAGAACATGAATATATCATTTTTTTTTAAATCTTTTGTCGTTTAACTTTGTTTTCTTCACTAAAGTGTGTCTGTGCCTGTCTATCATGGGAATGACAGCATACTAAAGAAATTTTAAAAAATCCAAATTGCCAGTCTGGCATTTTGAAAAGTGCAGCTGTGTCTTGTCTTATGCGTATTTTAATGCTAACACTAAGAAAAGTGGTTATGCTTCCAAGATAAACCTGGATCGAGAAGAAACCACAGAATTTTTCAAGACAAAGAGAAGACAACTGAAAGTCCTTATCGAGTCAATATCATTTCTTGCTTTATCTTGATGCAACATTTTGCAATTTTAGTATGAGCTTTGTCTTATACAATTGGAGAAGTTTTTGTATGCCTTTTGGATGGGCTAACTTAACCGCTTTTTCTTAATTTTCATACCATCAATGAAATTGTTTCTTATCAAGAAAAAAAAAACATGGAAAGAAGGCATAATATTGTTGAATGTTGCCACTTTGTGGCTAAGCTATCTTAATTCTAGCATCTACATGATATAAACCTACAGGTCGAGATAAAGCTTCTAACAAGAGCTTTTTCTAAGTTTCTTTTTGTTGGGAGAGTCTCACATTAGCTAGATAAAGGAAAGATCATGAATATATAAGCGAGAGACAATGTCTTCATTGGTATGAGACCTTTTGGGTGAGACCAAAAGCAAAGCCAGGAAGACCTATGCCCAAGGTGGATAATATTATACCTTATGAGGATATATGAAGGGTCGTTATCCCTAACACTTTATACATTAAAGCTGTGGGATAGGTAGAACAGGGATGTGAAATTCATTGTATATTTAGTTTAGTGAGGGAGTTAAAAGCTTTTTCCTGTTTATTTCCTTTGTACTACAACTGGTGTAAGTGTAACTTTTCCCTATCTCAATTTCCTCTTAAAAAAATAAAAAAAATAAAGAAAACTACTTAAAAAAAGAAACTATTTCTTTCAAAATGTCAGGCACCTTTGTGGTCCTATAAAATTAACTTTAGAGTTAGAAACATGATCTTATGTGTCGATTGAGCAATGTGCCATACTAGCTCCATCCTTGAATGTTGCTCCTCCATTTCATATCCTTTTCTTTTTCTTTTTTTGCAATTGTTTCAAGACTTGGGGGAAGACTATTATTTACCTCGAATGATAACAAGTTCAATTACAAAACTACTGAATTGAGAAATTTGAAGACGGCCAGATAATGAAGAATCACACTTACCCATTATCCAAGACACCATAGGCATAAGGTGAACCAGATCCAACGGAAAATCTTGTTCCTTTCAGCCTCCCTCCCTCACTATCTAAGTAATAGATACCAGGACCCTACCAAAGCACAGAAAAAGGTAAGTTATAGATCATCCTAAAATAAGAAAACAAAATTAAACAAATATGTTATTACGTATTACCGTTTCATCCCACCCAGCAATCATGGTCCCAACAGAGAGACCCATTCCATGGTAGGAATACAGAATGTTTGCCAGTAACTTTGATGCTCATGCGACTGAAATCCGACGTTTATTTGCTAATTCGTGTCGGCAGCACTAAATCATGTTAAACAATATAATCATATAATCAGCTAATCACACGAGAAAAAAATCTTAAACATTAACTTTGAGAAGGTATATAATTAGCAAGTTCACAATGATAGTACTAGGCAACCCATTCTAAGTAAAACGCTAATGGTCCTATAAGTAATTTTATATCAGCCAATTACCTTGACACCAAGGTTTCTATGCCAAAACTGGCAGTCAGCAGCACCTCCAGCCATTGTGCCAAGCATGTAAGGATTGTTTTCAAAGATTTTTTTCACAGATTGTGATGCTGAGCAAATTTAAAAACAAATATTGAGTTCGAATGAAGAAAGACGCACAAATAACAACACAATAAGTTACATTATGTTAAAGTATTGATAAAAGATTAAATTTACTATAAATCAGCAACTTGAGCTTTTGAGTTTCTCAATGATTTAACATGGTATCAGAGTAAGAGATCTTGTATTGAAACCCTCATACTATCATTTCCTTCTTAGTTAATATTGAAAGCCACTTGTTTTTCACATATGAGGGGAGTGTTAAAGTATTAATAAAAATTAAATTTAATCTAACCCATCAGCTTAATTTTTTGAGTTGATTGGTGATTTAACACATTACATGGAAGGGGATAAAGCTAAACAGGGAAATGCGAATAAACGTAACCATGCTGCACAGAGCACTCCACCTATAATATCTACCCAAAAGGCAAAACACATCTAAAAAATAACTTCAAATTTGTTTGAACAACACAAGTAATAAAGTAAACATACAAATATAGCCTCCCATGCTAGCACGAGAATCAGCAGCAACCATGACTCCTTCCTTAAAAATGAAAGCCAATGTGGTTGTTCCTTTGGCTGGCTTCACCATCTGAATGGCCTCTTTCTGAAAGCCATCAAACTAGAATATGGAGAAAATCAAAGTAAAAGCAATTCTACATAACAGTATGCAGCTCAGAAAGCAGTTTTAGAAGCGCTTTACAACTTACATCACTGGAATTAGGGATTTCAAAGGATGGAGCAGCTGAAAACCCTTCAAGAATCTCCATTTTTGGCCGAAACAGGGGAGCAGTTATTTGAAGACCACTGGTATCTAGCTTCATTGTTTCAGCTCCTATTATGAACAAAGATCAAGCTAAGCACAGTGCTAGTGTTACAAAAACAGAACCATATAATCGTAAGTCTTATTAACCATCCTCAATTTCTCCCAGAAATTAAAAACAGATCCTAAAAACCATCAGAATTCATGCAATTTGAAACTAAGAAAATAGGCCGATATCCAAAACCCTAATGGTAGGCATTGATTCCAATCTGAGATGTTACATGAATCCATATACGAACTCGAAGAACCATAAGAGCGAAATCGTTGTACTTCAACTTTATCGTTAGCTAGAATCTAGAGCAATGAGAGAACAAAATGCGAACTGAGATCCACAGCGTCGAAGGAAATGATAGGAAAAAATCAAATTTGACCATAACTTCTACAATCATAAACTTTCAATTTCATTAAATTAGAGTCTCTTGTTAAATAAATGTAGTAACTTTTACCTTCAGTTCAATTCTCACTAATTCGCAATTTCGCCCACTAATTTAAATAAAAATTAGGGTAAAAATCTTTATAAACTTATTAATTTCAATAAAATAAAATTTTGCACAGAAATAAATTTGACAAATACACAAATTAGTAATTAAATAACTTTACCAAAATTCATAAATTTCAACAAAAATTTAGCTCTAATGTCATTTTTCTCTAAAATTGTATCAATTTTATATCGTACAATATGTTTTATAACCCATTGAACGCATAAGCGAAAACTTCTTTTAAAGATATTTGGAGCGATAACTTATTAGAGGGTTAGAATTGTCACATTTTTTAAAGTTTGAGGTTAAGATTGCAATATTTATCTAAGTTTGAGATGCAGAAATTGAAAGTTTATGGTTCAAATTGATAAAACTTAGCAAGTTTTTTTTTTTTTAGTACAATAGAAGTTAGGGGGATTCGAACCACAGACCTTATGGTCATTAACACTTTCAATATGTCATTTGAGCTATGCTCTCTTTGGCATACAACTTGGCAAGTTTATGGGGGATTTTGTACGGATGACCCGTTTTCCAACGTTTTAATGACTGATGACCTGCGTTCTGAAAATAATGAAATATGACATATTCTGACATATCATAGTACGCAAAATTACACATGAGGGTAATATGAGACGGTTTTTCTTGTTCACGTTCTCGTAGGCGGAAACGCTATCACTCTAGCTCTCTCGCTCTCGCTCAAATGAATGGTTGAAAATCTAGAGAAAAAAAAGACAAGAAAAAATTACGTTAGAGAAGAGCTAGAGCAGCAGAGCTAGAGCGCGAGCGAGAACGAGCTAGAGCGAGAGCGAGAACAAGCTAGAACAAGAGAGAAAACGAGCTAGAGAGAGAGCGAGAACGAGCTAGAGCGAGAGCGAGAACGAGCTAGAGCGAGAGCGAGAACGAGCTAGAACGAGAGCGAGAACGAAAGTGAGAACAAGCTAGAGCAAGAAAGAAAACGAGCTAGAGCGAGAGCGAGAGCTAGAACAAGCTAGAGCAAGAGAGAAAACGAGCTAGAGCGAGAGCAGAAAATGTACTAGAGCAAGAACGAGAACGAGTTAGAGCGAGAGCGAGAACTAGAGAGCTAGAGTTAGAACAAGAATGAGAGTACGATGCTCTCACGGTAATTTGGACGGGATGAAGAGTACGGAAAGGGTCATATGTCATTAATTTCAAAACACGGGTCAAATGACATCGATGCGCGTGAAAATGAGTCTTCTGTGCAAATTTCCCAAGTTTATGGGTCAAAATTGATTTCTTTCCCAAAAAATTCATATTTTTAAGGTTAAATTACAAGTTTGGTTCCTATGGTTTTGAGAAAATTAGAATTTAGTCTCTATAGTTTTAAAAGTTAGAAATAGTTCTTATGGTTTAATAAAACTATATATCAAATTATTATAAATTTGTTGAAAATAAAATAAAGGTAATATCCAAAATGGTTATCTAAAAAAAATCAAAGATTAAAATAGAGATTTTTGTTGTAAAATTGAGAGGCGAAACCGGGCACCAAAACTTTACCAAAACATATAATAATAATAATAATAATAATAATAATAATAATAATAATAATAAAGATGAAATATAAAAAGAATATATATATATATATAGTATAAACAAAAGAAAGTGGAGATTTATGGCAAATTAAAAACACAAAAATTAGAGAAAATGGGAGGAAAATTGGTGTCTTTTCTTTTCCAAAAATCTCTCTATTTATAGGCAATTTAAGAGAGGATGATGTGGTACATTTGGACACCAATCTATGGCCTTTAGAAGACACTTTGGCTATGGAGAAAATGCCACTTGGCATGGATAACAAATGGGCATGTGGAATGGGCATTTACATATGCCATATTCACAATACTCCCCCTTAAATGCCCATTTATATAAAATATGTCTCGTTAAAACCTTACTAGGGAAAAACCCAATGGGAAGAAAAACCCTAGTGAAGGAAAAAGAGTACATATTTTATATAGTTTACTATAATACATTCACTCCCCCTCATGGAGACATCACTTAAAGTCTTTGAGTCGCCGCATTCCAATGCTATATACTAATTTATCGAAGGTTGCAGTTGGTAATGCCTTTGTAAATAAGTCAGCCAGGTTATCTTTTGAACAAATTTGTTGTACAGTGATATCGCCATTTTCTTCAAGATCATGAGTATAGAAGAGCTTTGGTGAGATATGCTTTGTTCTATTTCCTTTGATATATCCTCCCTTGATTTGAGCTATACATGCTGTGTTGTCTTCGTATAACATCGTTGGAAGAGGTTTACTTGAAGACAAGCCACATGTCTGATGAATGTGTTGTGTCATCGATCTTAGCCATACACATTCTCGACTTGCTTCATGAATAGCGAGGATTTCAGCATGATTTGAAGAAATGGCCGTTATAGTCTGTTTCACTGATCTCCACGATATAGCAGTTCCTCCACATGTGAATAGATAACCTGTCTGAGATCTAGCTTTGTGTGGGTCAGATAGATAACCAGAATCTGCATAACCAACTAGATCATACTTTGATTTGTTAGAATAAAATAAACTCATATCAATTGTCCCTCGAAGATATCGGAGTACATGCTTAACTCCGTTCCAATGTCTTTTTGTAGGACATGAACTATATCTAGCTAATAAATTTACTGAAAATGCAATATCTGGTCTTGTGTTATTAGCCAAATACATAAGTGCACCAATTGCACTAAGATATGGTACTTCAGGACCAAGTAGTTCTTCATTGTCATCTCGAGGTCGAAATATATCTTTCTTTATATCCAGTGAACGAACTTCCATTGGAATGTTCAATGGACGTGCTTTATCCATATAGAATCTTTTTAAGATTTTCTCTGTATAAGTTGATTGATGAACAAATATCCCATCTGCTAAATGTTCAATTTGCAAACCAAGGCAAAATTTTGTTTTTCCAAGATCTTTCATCTCGAATTCTTTCTTAAGATATTCTATTGCCTTGGATAACTCTTCAGGAGTTCCAATTATATTTAAGTCATCAACATATACAGTTATAATAGCAAATCTTGACTGAGATTTCTTTATAAAAACGCACGGACATATTGGATTATTTTGGTATCCTTCTTTCAACAGATATTCACTTAGGCGATTATACCACATTCGTCCTGATTGTTTTAATCCATGTAATGATCTCTGTAACTTTATTGAATACAATTCCCGAGAACTTGATTCATATGTTTCTGGTATTTTAAATCCTTCCGGGATTTTCATATAAATGTCATTATCCAGAGATCCATATAAATACGCCGTGACTACATCCATTAGATGCATATCAAGCTTTTCATATACAGTCAGACCAATCAAATATCTTAGCGTTATTGCATCCACCACAGGAGAATATGTCTCCTCATAATCAATATCAGGCCTTTGCGAGAATCCTTGTGCAACAAGTCTCGCTTTATATCTTGTGACTTCATTCTTTTCATTTCTTTTCCTTACAAATACCCATTTATATCCCACAGGTTTGACGTTTTCCGGTGTTGGGACTACTGGTCCAAAAACCTCACGTTTTGAAAGTGAGTTCAACTCTGCTTGGATTGCTTCTTTCCACTTCGGCCAATCCTTTCTACGTTGACATTCTACGATAGATTTTGGGTCAAAATCGTCACTTTCATGAATAATATCGTGAGCAACATTATAAGAAAAAATGTTGTCAATAATGATATCATTTCGGTTCCATCTCTTTCCTGTTGTAACATAGTTTATAGAAATTTCATTATTATCCTCAAGCGTTTGATTTTCACCAATACTCTTTTGAGTAGTTGTATTCTGGATTTCTTCTGGAACATCCATACCTTTTATTGAATCATTTTGATTCTCAACTACTTTTCTTTTTCGAGGATTTTTATCTTTAGAACCTATTGGTCTACCACGCTTCTGGCGTGCTCCAGACTCATTATTGACAACTTGTTCCTTTGGGATATCAACTTTTGATGGAGCATTTGCAGCTGGTATATATGATTTAGTCACACTTTTAGTATCTGTGAATGCATCTGGTAGTTGATTTGCTATATTTTGCAAATGAATTATCTTTTGAACTTCAAGTTCACATTGATTTCTACGAGAATCTAAATGAGATAATAACGATGCATTCCATGTAATTTCTTTTTCCAACTTCTTAATTCCTCCCCCTAATGTTGGAAAATTTGTCTCATTAAAATGACAATCAGCAAATCGTGCAGTAAATACATCACCCATCAGGGGTTCAAGATATTTAATAATTGATGGGGAATCAAAACCAACATATATTCCTAACCTCCTTTGAGGACCCATCTTAGTACGTTGTGGTGGAGCAATCGGTACATATACTGCACATCCAAAAATTCTTAGATGGGAAATATTTGGCTGCTGGCCATAAGCTAATTGCATTGGGGAGTATTTATTATAAGCTACTGGCCTAATACGTGCCAGTGATGCAGCATGCAAAATAGCATGACCCCATACCGATGTAGGAAGTTTAGCTCTCATAAGCAATGGTCTTGCAATTAGTTGCAGACGTTTTATAAATGATTCTGCTAGACCATTTTGTGTATGAACGTGAGCTACAGGATGTTCAACACTTATCCCAATTGACATACAATAATTATTAAAAGTTTGGGATGTAAATTCACCAGCATTATCAAGTCGAATGGTCTTAATTGTATTATCAGGAAATTGTGCTTTTAACTTAATTATTTGAGCAAGTAATCTTGCAAATGCAAGATTTCGACTTGATAATAAGCATACATGTGACCATCTGCTGGATGCGTCAATTAATACCATAAAATATCTAAATGGACCACTTGGTGGGTTAATAGGTCCACAAATATCACATTGAATTCGCTCTAAAAATGCAGGTGATTCAATCCCCACTTTAGCTGGTGATGGTCTAATAATTAATTTCCCTTGAGAACAAGCATCACATGACAACTCATTGGATTGAAGAATCTTCTGGCTCTTTAAAGGATGTCCATGTGAATTCTCAATAATTTTTCTCATCATTATTGACCCTGGATGACCCAATCGATCATGCCAAACACTGAATATTTCTGGATTCATGAACTTCGGGTTCATTATTGCATAACTTTCGATTACTCGTATATGAGTATAGTATAATCCAGAAGAAAAAGCAGGCAGTGTTTCTAATATACGTTTTTCATGTGAAACAATAGATGTTATATAGAGACACTCTATATTATTTTTACAATCAGTTTCAACATGATAATTATTTTCACGTATATCTTTAAAACTTAATAAGTTTCTTTTCGATTTGCTAGAGAACAGAGCATTATTAATTGTAAATCTTGTTCCTCTAGGAAAAATAAAGTTTGCTTTTCCAAAACCTTCAATCAGATTTGCAGAACCTGATATAGTATTGACTTTTGCTTCCAGCATTGTCAATCTAGTAAAATATTTTCTATTTATGAGTATCGTGTGCGTAGTCGCGCAGTCTGCCAGACATAAATCCTCATTGCTCATTTTCGAGTTACTCAACATATTGAAATTGTTCATATTTCTTCATTGAAAAGAAAAGAAAAACGATTACAAAGAGTCTTAAATATATATACAAACAAAACAACAACAAAAACATACTAAACAGTACTTAATTATATATTTTCATACAAATCATCCTCTACTTGTTTGATTGCATCAATTCTCTCTCCAGGAGATTCAAAATAATCAGCTACATCAAGATGCATCATATTGGAGGGGTCAAACACATCATCTTCTTGAATGGCAAGATTTACCTCCACATTCTTTCCTTTTCCTTTTTCCTTCAGGGAAGCTTGATAGAGATCAACAAGGTGTTTTGACGTACGACAGGTACGTGACCAGTGCCCAGTCATTCCGCACCGGAAACATTTATGTTCATCACCTTTCGAACTTCTATCTTGTGGAGCCTTTCCTTTATGATCATCACTTCGTGTGGGTTTCTTAAAATTATAATGTCCACCACGAAAATAGGTATTTCTTCCTCTACCACGGTCCCGACCTCGACCACGACCACGACCTCGACCACGGTTATTAAAATTCACAGCATTCACTTCAGGGAATGGTGTTGCTCCAGTTGGTCGGGATTCGTGATTTTTCATCAATAACTCGTTATTTTGTTCAGCAACGAGAAGACATGAGATAAGTTCAGAATATTTTGCAAAACCCTTCTCTCGATATTGCTGCTGCAGGAGCATATTCGAGACATGAAAAGTGGAAAATGTCTTCTCTAACATATCAACATCAGTAATCTTTTCTCCGCATAATTTTAATTTTGAACTAATTCTGAAGAGTGCGGAATTATACTCACTTACTGATTTAAAGTCCTGCAACCTCAGGTGCATCCAATCATACGAGCTTTTGGAAGAATAACTGTTTTTTGATGATCGTACCTTTCTTTCAAACCTTGCCATAGAACGTAGGGATTTTTTATTGTAAGATACTCCATTTTCAATCCCTCGTGAAGATGATGGCGAAGGAAGATCAGGGCTTTTGCTTTTTCTTGATTTGATGCATCATTTCCTTCTTTAATTGTTTCTCCAAGATTCATAGAATCTAAATGGATCTCAGCGTCAAGGACCCATGACAAGTAGTTATTTCCATTAATATCCAGGGCCGCAAATTCTAGCTTTGTAAGGTTTGCCATAATAACACTATCAAAAATAATAATATATTTATATTAGAAATTTAACATAAACCAAATGCGTAAAAATGGCTTACCTATAAGACTTACCTTTAGCGGAAAAAATGACAGAGTCTCGTGCTGATAACGTGTTGTAAAATTGAGAGGCGAAACCGGGCACCAAAACTTTACCAAAACATATAATAATAATAATAATAATAATAATAATAATAATAATAATACAAAAGATGAAATATAAAAAGAATATATATATATATATATAGTATAAACAAAAGAAAGTGGAGATTTATGGCAAATTAAAAACACAAAAATTAGAGAAAATGGGAGGAAAAATTGGTGTATTTTCTTTTCCAAAAATCTCTCTATTTATAGGCAATTTAAGAGAGGATGATGTGGTACATTTGGACACCAATCTATGGCCTTTAGAAGACACTTTGGCTATGGAAAAAATGCTACTTGGCATGGATAACAAATGGGCATGTGGAATGGGCATTTACATATGCCATATTCACAATAATTTTGAAAATTTAGAGTTTATTTTTAAAACAAAAGAAATAAACTACCTAATGCAAAAACCTAAAATATCGTTGTCCACGATCGGAGCAACTTCAATAGGAAATTCTTCAAGCCAAACTTCATCCAAATTTCTCTCAAAGGCAAAGGTTAGCAAGGCAGTGAGCTAACCTATTTCCAGCTCGCTGGGTAAACTGGCATGCCATCACAAGGCCATTTTGGATAAGTTTCTTTGACAAATTGAAACTAACTTAAAAATTAAAAAACAAACAAAAACATGAGAGACAAATGAAAAGATAAAATACATGAGAAACAAATGGAAAAGATAAAATTATAAATTTGATCCCTAAATGTTCATAATTAGAGTTTAGGGAAGGGACGGATCCACGTTGGGGCCACAGGGCACGTGTCTCCCTTGAAATTATAGTATTCATATTTATGTATATTGTTTTTCATTAAAGTTTCAGCAGTCTTCTGGTTTATTGGTTAGGGGGCACGAAAGATGCTTCTTGCATGGACGGTCCCATCTTCGAAATCAGGCTGGCATGCATATCTTTTTACTTTATTTAGTCTTTTTTTTTTTTAAATTTTGCATTAGAATTTACTTCATTTTTTAACTAGAAAAGAATTAATTGTATTTTAAAAATCTTAAATGTTTAAAATTCTTATATATTTAGGTGGATAATTCTATGGTTTATTATAATTTTGTAATTAATACTATTCAATCTTTTTTTTTTAAAGGGATAATACTACTCAATCTAAATATTATATATCAATGTATTTAAAATTATAATTATATGAAAGATAAATTATATTTATATAAATTATAATTTTTAAAAATTTTGAATATGTCATAAACATATTGGATTCAAAATTGAAGCTATAGAAATTTATTAGACATAAAATTGTAAATTCAGAGACATATTGAACGCTTTTTAAAGTTCATGGATCATATAAACATAAGTCTAAAAGTTTAAGAACTAAACTTGTAATTTAATCAAATATGAAGATGAACTTGTGCCCCCTCTATAAAGTTCTGAATTCACCACTGATTTAGGGTTCATAATTGTGGTAATTGCTGAGAAAATGAAGTCCTCAAATTTTTAATATTGTGTTTGATAAATCTCTAACTTATTTAAAAGTGTCTAATGTATTCTTAAATTTTATCTTCAATTTTATGTCAAATAGATTTTTTTTTTTTTTTTTTCAATTTGGAGACTTTTTTTTAGTAAAAAAATAAGGATACCTTCCTTTGAAAGATGGCAACGGTCAAAACAGGACTGCTAAAAGACAAAGGGATAAAACATAACTTTCTCAAAGGGTGGTCATAGAACGGTATCAATGAAGACTGATGGTAAAAAATAAAAATAGAGTTGTTACAAATAGGGAGAATATCTTTTTCCGCGGGACCCGACAGAAAATCCTTGTTGACGGAGGAAATGGGAGAGTGAGTGGAGAAAAAAAATTCCGTAAGCTAAACAGGGATGGAGAATGTACGTATTTTCTATCACTACTACATTTGCCTTTTATATATATATATATATATATATATTTAAAATTGTATTATTTAATGACTTGGGTAATTTGATAAATTTGAATCATTTGGTTGAACATTTAACCTATATATATATGTGTATAATAAGACAATTTGATATGAAATATTATTTTATTTTCGATTAGGAGGTTTAAGAATTTTCTCTTTAAATAGAGATTCTTTATAGGAAATTAACTATTTAAATAGAGATTTCTGTATAGGAGTAACTATTTAATTGAAATTCTTTCAAAAAGAACCTGATCCCCACAAAAATCTCCGCTTTGATCCTCGCAAAATTTAATTAGTGAAAGTTTCGTGTGGACAGAAAATTAAATGGAGGTCGAGGATGAGAAAGTCATCCCCATCCCCACTCCACCTCGTGAACATCCCTAATTAAACAAAAAAAAACAAAAAAAAAAAAACTTGGGTTGAACACTCCAATTAGAGGTAGTAAACTGTGCAAGGTCACAAAAACAATCCATAATCACAAGGATTAGACTTAATCCTTTCATTCTAAATAAGCCACAAAAGAACACTTTCATGGTGTTAGACCATAACACACTTTGGCTTTTATCTTTGAACCACCGCCTCGATGTCACCTTAGGGCGCCAACTTTCTGTATATGGTTAGAAGAACAACAACCACATCCAAAACCGATCGAATTGCTTGAGGATAAAACTTCAAGCTTTGGAGACAAAACTACGGTTGACAAAAAGGTTGTAGGAGGATATTGGAAGAAATATTTGGCCTTTTTTCAAGTAGCCACCTTCCTAAATCATCGTCTAAGCCTTTTTTATAAATGGTATAGCAATTTTGGACCATGTCTGAAACCTTAACAAATTTCTCTTTCCGCATCACAATAATATCCCTAAATCAGATACATTTCAAGTCTTTTCAAGTCCAAAAAGCCGACCAATCGATGAATCTACTAACATTATTTATAATAATTCAACAGGTCTTGGTAGGTAACGACTTGCACGAATATGGAATGGTCGTTAACTTGACCAAGCTCAATCTCTCCAAGAACAAAACCATAGAAATTGTTTTTAACTATAAAAGTACCATCAAGGCAAGCAAAAAGAGGAGCATTTCTCATTGTATTGAATGAAACCAACTAGCTCACACATCCAAATCACCCTAAGGCTTTAAACATCTCTAGAATCTATGAATGTGTTTCAAAATTTTAACTCACCTTCATGGAAGACCACATTAATTAATTCATTCTACCATGACTAATGATCTCATCCTAGAATTCAAACTTGACCATGGAATTACCAATTGTAGTCCAACTTCCTATTTGGGAAACAAAGTAATTCAAGAGAGCTTTTTTTGGATGGAAAAAGTGTTTATTTTGAATTCCTTTTTAAAAGTAGTATACAAGAACTCAGTCAAATTTTCCTTCTTTATTTGAAGAAAGCACCACAGAATTCAAGGGGGGAAAGAAGGGAGATTGTCCAAAGCATCTACTATCTAAGTATTGTACTTGCCTTTTGACATAATTTTGAGGAAAAGAGAAAATTTCTTTGTGTGATGACTAAAAGTATTATTATTATTATTATTATTATTATTGGATTAATAAGTAGTGAATTTCTTGGAAATGGGACATGACTTTGAGTAGTTCAAACTAGGAAATATATTCTTTATGGAGACTCATTCTTCCTTCGATGATTTTAAAGCTATTAATTTTTAAAATGAAGTTAATTAATTTTTATTTTTAGGTGTCCGTTAGAAATGAAAAGAAAAAAAAAATTAGTATGATCTTTAAACCATAATTTATGAATAAAAAATTAAAACTTCACGATAGTTGATCTATTATTATCTTTGAAATCCAATCCATTTAAGTCTCAATTTTTATTTTTTTTTGAGTAAAAATGGGTTTTGAAATTCTAATTTAAAGAATAACAAAGAAAAAAAATTATTGGAAATATATTATGGTTTAAAATCAACTAAAATGATCTAGTAACAAATAAAGTGTATGAGTTAGGTTGAAAAATATATATATTTAGATATTTTGTCTTGAGATGAAAAGGTAAGGACCTGTTTGGTAGGCAATCTGGATTCTGTTTTATGTTTTCAGATTCATTGAGTTCAGTAAATATGCATTTGGCAGACATGTTTTCGAAAATTGTTTCTGAATTCTGTGATCCAATGTAACGCCCGAGGTTAGGAGAGGTACATGAATGAACCAAGACCACATCCGAATGAGAGGGATCCTGAGGCTATGCAAGACATAGTTAAGAAAAGCTTAAAAGAATTGATAGCTACTACCTATTCCAACAAAGTGCACCTTCCTTTTCGGTGGCCCAATCGTAGGAACTCTAAAGTTAAGCGTGCTTGGCTTGGAGCAATTCTATGTTGGGTGACCTCCTGGAAATTTTCCTATGAAGCATGTGAGTGAGGACAAAGCATGTTGAAAGGACCTGTGTTGGTTTGTGGGGGCAGTCTTCACTCTTAGAAGCATTTCAAGACAAGTAGGTAGTGTGGTCAGTCCGCGAGGGATGCAGGGGAATGTCGGGGCCGTTCGTTACATCCAAATAGTGGAAATTCTGAAAACAATATTTTTATGTTTTCATTGTATCCAAATTTTGAATTTGAAATTTTAAAATGCAGAATTACATTGAAAAGACCAAAACTTTAATAAATATAGTATTTCATGTTATAAACTCAATTTATTTTTGTTAAATTAAAATATGTATAATATAATATATTATAAATTATATGATATTGTAAAATAATAATTATACAAAATTTATAACAAAAATCATGTTCATAAATTAACTAATAATGGAACTACAACTAATTAATGGTCTATAAATATATTATAGAACACATTTTGAATAATTGTTTAAATTGGAATCCAATTTCTAAATCTGCTACCAAACACATATCTGCAAACATGAAATATAACTTTGTTTTCATTGAATTCCTTGTTTTTAAAATTTTGTTTTCAGATTGCCTACCAAACAGACCCTAAAAGATCTTGTTTGGTAACAAATAACAAAATAATCATCTATTTTCTAAAACAAAAGTTTACTAAAAATATGTATCGATATAACTCTTTTTTCAAAGAGTTTTTCTTTTTTCCTTTTCGTATGTTTTCACGTGAATCACATCTAATCACTTACTTGTTTAGGACAAAATTAAAGTTAATTATTCTTTTTAAAGTATATCGTGAGTTCAAATTACAATAACATTAACTAATGTATGTTATCTCATTATAATCCTTAAAAGTAGTTTTTGAAAGGAAAAAAAAATACTTTTAAAACAATCTTAAAAATTCTCAATAATGTCATATCACACTCGACATCCAACAAAAGGAAAATAGATAAAATTTTTGAAATAGTATTAATGAGATTGAAAATTTATCCAATAAAATGAAAAACAAAGTCAAAGTCAATAAGACTTTAAAAGAAAAAATGTGTAAAATTAATTGTAATGCATTTAAGAGTTGAAGAGGACACTATGATAATTTAATTTAAGCTTTCTTAATCAATAAGAAAAACAACGAAAAGGAAAAAGCAAGCCCAACTAAAAAAAAAAAAAAGTGGATATATGACAAGATGCCGTTTTAATTTTTCTTGCAATTCCTTCTTTCATTTTCCTTGTCGTGTACCTAGGGGACATTTATGCAAATGTTTGGCCATTTGACTTTGCCTCCAAGCCTGTAACTCTTTCCCTCTCATCTTAGCCAATCTAAGTTCTGTCTTTTTTTTTTTTTTTTTTTTTTTTTTTTTTTTTTTTTTTTTTACGAAACAAATAGAGTGAGGATTTAAACTTCCAAAAATATATATCACAAATGTCAACTTTAGAAAAAAAAAATTTAACTCTCTCAATTTTATTTTGCAGCATTTTCTATTTCTATTTTTACTTTTAAATTTTCTGTAACTTTTGTATTTAGGAGATTATTGTGTTTTATTTTTTTTTTCACGATTAAAGATAAATGATTCTAATATTAATTATAGATTATTATTTTAATTAATTTTAATATTCCTAAACTTTACATTTTGTAATAACAATTATTGATTCAAACTTCAAATTTTCCTTCATTTTGCTATTATTGTGATACCATTAGTCGCAATTTTCCTCCAGCTGTAAACATCCTCAAGCCCCATTATTTTGTTTTATTCTTCACAATAGGTTAATGCATGTGAAGGTCACAATAAGTTAAAGCATGTCAAGGTCAAGTAAGATTTTTCCTTGCTAGATTTTGGCATCAACAATTAACGCGGTTGGTAGGAAATAAAAGTGTTTTACCTTGCACACCTTAATTGAGAAAATCAAAGTTATGTTGAACTATTTGCAATCTAGCCAAAGAGAAAAGTCTTTCGGTAAAAGACACGGAATTTCACACTCATAGTAAAAAATCAAACAAAAGGCGAATCCTAGACTAGAACGAACAAGAACAACAAAAACAAAGAATGAAAACATGAGGGTTTGAAGAAAAAAGAAAGAAAAAAGAGAGAGAGAGAGAAAAAGAAAAAAAAGAAAGAAAAGAAAAGAAAGGAAAATAGTAGGCTTTTCTTTTTCTTCCTCTAGTTGCCCCCTCCATTGTTCTCCTTCAGTCACTGGCGGTACTCATGCGTTGATCCTCTCCGACGACGGCATCACAACGAATATTTTGAAGTTTTGATCAACACATGAAGACAAATATTTGTGTTGAACACATCAGACAAATATTTGTAGAAAAGAAATTAAAGAATGAATCATTTATCTTCTTCCTCAAGCAGTAGTATGAACTACAATTTATGCCTTTTCAAGAAAAGAAATTAGAGAATCTACGACTTTGTAAGGATCATCAGTGTGCAAACTCAGCCATAGCTTTGTCTGAAGCACAATAGAAGCGATTAATAGAGGAAATTGGGAGAAAGTTTAAAAGGAATTGTCAAGCAAGAACTCCAACAGATCTCAGAATGTGGAAATCGAAAATTTTAAATAATCAAATTTAAAGATCTTGCTTCTGAACAAAATTACATAGCAAATTTTGAAGCCTTAATGATAAGTTCATTTTATATTTTTTTTTATTATATCTTGTTTAGGTTGTTTTTTTTTGTTAGTTTTCCTATAGTTTTTGGATTTTAATTCATGCATTTTTTGTATTTTTGTAGGTGATTAAGAATTTCATTTTGAAGGCCAAGTTCAAAGATTTTCAAGTTGAAAGCTTAAAAAAAAAAAAAAAAAAACAGCGCCTAGGCACCACAAGCAGTGTGGGAGGACAAAATGTTAGGCGCTACAAACTTTGAAGCGTGAATTTGAGACGTGCGCCCAGGATTTTTAGCCTATAAATACATCTCTTTATCAAATTTGAAGGGAATGGGAGGGGGAGAACGAGAGGACGACGACTGGATACTATTTTGGAGGATCCGAGCAACCGAACGGAGCGAGAGCGACGATTGGAAACTCGTGGAATCACCTGGATTTGTTTCTTTTCCCTTTCCCTTCTCTTTTATTGGTTGTAATGACTTCAATAGTTTTCGTTAGGACTTTTATTGAAATTTTTAGTATGAACTAATTTACTCTTTCTAGAGTTTTGATGTAATCACTATTCGAATCTTATTCTTCTTAGTTAATAGTTGATATTTCAATTTCGTATTTGGTTGTGAAAACTTTTCTAAGCTTAATGCATGTTTAGATTTGGCCACTCTTTGCATCGATTTCATGTCATAATTCGAGGTTGAGAGACAAGAATTATTGATAGATCTGAATAGTTTTCCCTAATTTACACTTGAGATAGAGATATTCTTGTGGGTTATGTGGCAATTTAGGTTCTACGTTTGTCATAATTGAATTGTTGGAATTGTCATAGAGATATAGGCAATTTACTTTTCAATGAATATCGTTATTGCTTGAGAGAGAATATCGAGTCTATAGGGTAGAACTTGCCAACAATCTAGAAATAGAATTTGCTTCAACTCTTAATGAATGAACAATAGGAGGAGATAATTGTGAAGTCATAGCTCTAGAACCTATCGCAATTAAATTTAATCATTTGTTTTACGTTGTTAATTTTAGAGCTGTATTTCATTCTTTTGCTGTTAATTTTAATTTCACCTATCATCAATTATGCGGTCCTCAGATAAAATTGAAGCTTATGAATTTGGTAATTGATAGCATTCATTCCCTGTGGAGAACGATACTGGTACTCACACTACTGTATTACTTGTAACGATTCGTACACTTGTGAATTCGAGCAACACTTAACTTCAAAGATCTATACAAAATTGCAGAATCCCAAATAAGTCTTATTCAAACTTGAAATTTTCTAATGCTACATCGAAATTCAAGGGATAGATATTAAATAATACAATTATGAAATAATAATTTATTTCTTGTCTTCTTCATAAAATGACATCTCCTTGTATTATATTTTAGAATTCACTACTGCTAGTTAACATTAAAATTACAATGTCATGCTCTACAATTTTTACCCTTTGAGATTGTTGACAATAAAGTTTTATGTGAATTAGTGATATAGTGAAGATGAATTGAACATCATGAATAACTAGGAATGCCATGAAATATTTGAAGAAGATTTGTTGTGTGGAATTCTAGAGATCTTGCAATTGTTTATATGATATAACAAATTATTTAAAAGTAGACCATGATCGGGTTACACGCAAGCGCACGCAATCGAAGTAATATAAATGGTATGTGAGTACCAAGTATTAAATCCCACAGGAAACGGTGTAACAAAAATATTGCTAAACAAAATGTAAGGAGAATTGCAACTTGGGAACTAAAATTGAAAAAGCAAAGTTGGGATGATGTGTTGGTAAAAAGAAAATAATTGCATAATCTAATTACTAGTTAAAGTGAAAAAAATTGCAGAATTGAATTGCAAAATCAAAAATTGCAAAATAAAGTGATAAAGATTGCAGAATTGAATTGTAAAATAAAGTGATAAAGATTGCATAATTTAATTGCATAATCGAAAATTTGTAATATTGAATAACAAACTAGATATACTTGGTAAATGAAATTGCAAAAGATATTTTAGATAAAGAAGGGGCTCAAGAATGTCATTGTCTTAAGTTATAATTGCAAACCAAAATTATAATTCTAACCTATTCTACACTCAATTGTAAACCAAAATTGCTACTCTTATTCACCATGAAATTAGGTTTTAGGAGACTAAGTGAGTGACTTATATGTCTATAGTCACTCTATCTTAGATAATTCGGCTCAACAATTTTATGGGTTTTAGAGTCTTTAATTCCTATGTCTAAGGTAAAGAATTGGCTTATGTCTAACCTCTTTTTTCCATCACTTGTGCAAAATCCGCTTATCACTAATCCCGTCGGTATTAGATCTAAGCTTGAGTTGCTACCCTAGTTGATCAATTTAGGTTCTTAACGGAATTTTATTCAACACAAGCAAACAATTGAGATGTAGGCTTGGCTTTTGTTAGAATTTTGGCTACAATTACTTCTTAGGGAATTCACATCCTTGAATTCCCTAAGAAGTTTAGCTCACAATAAATCTATAAGAACTAAGCAAGAAATTAAAACAAACTCCATGTAAATAAAGTTGACTACTATATTACTCTAGGAATAACACTTAAGGGAAATGAAATTATGTTACTAAATTGAAAGGAAATGAAAATTGTTTGCTACACTACAGTAAACATAACACCATTGACAAGGCCAAAACCCACTAATTAAACTTCATAAGAGAATATTGTATACTAGACCAAAAAAAAAAACATTAATAAGCTAAGAAAACTGAAATCGAAAACAGAAACAAAAACTTTAATTGAGACAAGAACAAATCTTTAACTATAAAACAGAAACTAAAGTATATTAAAATAGAAACTACATTAAAACAAGGTTGAGTCTTAAAACATAAACTAAAATAGAAACTAAACAACCCAAATCATCACTAATCAAGACTGGAAAAATTGAAGATAAACAAAAGAAAAACTTGCAGCAACTCTCGGAACAACAGAGCAGAAAAAAAAACTGGAAAAACATAGGAAAACTAAAAAAACAGAGGAAATAAAAACCCACGAAATAAGCTCCCAAAAACGCCTCCAAAACCGATCTTCTTTCTTCACTCATCTTCTCTCATTTTATAGGCCTTCATTAGGGTTGAATAATACCCACATTTCGTGCTCAAAATCCCCCAAATCGTGATGTAATTGAAGATTTCTGTAAGCAGATTTCTTTCCTTTTTTGAATTTTTCTGCTACTCCAGACAAAATTGCAAAATTACGAAATTGCAATTTTGGTTTTGCAATTTCCACATTCCTTGCTCCAGAAAAAATTGCAGAATCACGAAATTACAATTTTGGTTTTGCAATTTCCACATTCCCTGCAAACAAGCTTAATTTTTTTAGAATCTTATCCCAATTGCCTTCATTCTTATTTCTTTCTTATTTTCAAGCAACTTTCAACTATTTCCAAATGATCTTAAGACAAAACAAGAATATTTTAAGTAATTGGGAGTTAAATAAGCCTTAATTCTAAGGCTTATCAAACCACTTCATAAAATTCTATCTTTTTATTCCTCACATAAGTGATTGAATATACTTCATTCAATTAAATCAATATTTCATATGCATTGAATTGTCTAACTCTCAAATTATTGATGAAGCATTCCATATTCTTATTGCCCATATCATCTCTAATAAATTGATAATCATCTTTCTAGAGGAGATTTTACACCTATGGAAACCTAGAGTCATCCCCACTAGGTTTGGCAGGTCATCCTAAGGATAATCCAATGTCTACCTTGGAGCATTTATACCTAAAGAAGGCCACAACTCTGTTCGAACGCAAGGCATGATGAGTTATTCTAAGGATAATCTAGGCACCACCTCGGAGCAATGAAATCTAAGAAAGCTAGAAATCTACCCAAAAGGAAATGATGAGTTGTTTTAAAGAATCATCTGGGGCCTAGAGCATTTAAATTTGAGAAAAACCCAAAATTAGCCAAAAAAATTGATGGGTCATTCTCAGAAATATGTTGGAAGATTAAAGAAAAGTAGTCCACCATAGCCTAATGGACAATTCAAAAAGGCAAATTAATGGGTTATACTCCAAAATTGAGCTCTATATGTTCAACTTATAACAATTAAAAGTCAAACCATGAACCCAATTAGGAAGTGAGGCTAATGTTATAGGTAATTTTGACTTAATCAAATATCTAAACAAGATAAAAGTCAAAAGGATAAAAGGCCAAAGGAGAAATAGGCCTAAAGAAAACCTGCAAACCTAGATTAACCTTTTCAAATTTAATTCTTAGATAGAAGTGGAAACATCTTTGAATCCTTATTCGAAAAGGAATGTGTACAACCTACGTAAAAGGATCCTATGCATAGGTTATTATGACTAAATCCAACTGAGTCCTCTTGCCATACTTATCTTACAATCCAATCAATTTCATTTTGAAACCAATATTTCTAATTAATATCCTACATGTTTCTTGACAACTAAATGTGAGTATATATATATACCTTCAGACTTTTTTTTTTTTTTTTTGTTGAGAATACATGAAAACTTATATTTATATAATATATTATAATTAAATGTTTGTTATTAGTATTTTTTTTATGAGTTCAACAACATTTGAGAGGAGAGATTTGAACATCCACCTTTTGATTGAAGGTATTTTTCAATTACCACAGAGCTACGCTCAATTTGGCAAATGATTTGCTGTTAATATTATATTTATCTAACTAGAAAGAGATAACATCCCAAATGTGGTGATGTTCTTTAGTAAAAGATTTTTTAAAAATGAAAATCACAACAGTTTTACTATATTAAAAAGCGAAAAAAGAGAGTTGAAAATAGCTTTTAAACCGACTTATCTGTATATAATTTTAAAAGTTTAAAGCTATCCGTAGTAAAAGTTAATGTTTTATTTATTCCATTATTTTTATTTAAAATTAAAATAAAATTTAAAATTTTTAGAACAATAATATTTGTGTTTTAGAATTATAATGAGTATTTTTTTTTTTGAAATCACAATCAATTTTTTTAAAACAAAAAAAAATTATGTTTTATTTTTTTAATTAGTTAAAATTTCAAAAAAAAACTTTAAAATAAAATATAACATTGTTTTCAAATAAAGCCTTAGAAATCAATATACCGTGTTAAAATACATTACAATATAATAATTTATGTAAAACATTTCTAGTAATCCAACCAGATCAAATCCAAGAGAATAGAAGACAATTGGATCAAATAGGATTTAAACGGAGGTCCAATATGAAATTGGGCCCGAAAAAGTAAGAGAAGAACCAAAAGGCCGAAAGGCTTAACTCAGCCCGAATCGGGCCAAGTCGAGCCGAACCAACCGACTCAGTTCTTGCTTACGGAGACGTGCTCCATGCACATCTCTGGTCCAATATACCCCGAAGGGCCCCACCTCGATCCTAGACCTAATCCAATTCGCCAAGGGGAAGACCCTAGGTCAACCCTCATGTAAATACAACATCATAACTTCATTGGAGGTAACTCATTCTCAATCTCCACTCTCTAATAGCTTGCTACACTATTTTCTTCTCTAACTTAAGCATCGGAGTGGCTGTGGCAAGCATCACACTGGTGTGCAAGTTTTCTTTGTTTTGCAGGCCACCTCTTTCCCCTCACAAATACAAATTCATTGTTGGCTTCACGTGCAAATCAAGTGCGTACCCTTTGACCGAATTTGTGCATCAACAACAATTAATTTTTTAAAAACAAAAAAAGAGAAAATTTTATGTTTTATTTTTTAAATTAGTTAAAACTTCAAAAAAAAAAAACTTTTAAAATAAAATATAACATTGTTTTCAAATAAAGCCATAGAAATTAATATACCATGTTAAAATACATTACAATATAATAATTTATGTAAAACATTTCTAGTAATTTTACATTTAAAAATCAATTTGTTTTTAAGTTATAGTTTTCTTTTATAAAAAAATTTAAAAATAGAATTGAAACATAAAAAATTTACAAAAGTTATGTTTAAAAAAAATTACAAAGGAGCATATCAAGGTCCCGTTTTCTCTCCCTGGTGGAGGACTGAGAAGGTAGTGGACGTTTTGGGGCAGCTTTGTGCTGGGTTCAAGGGGCTTGTGTGGCCGTGTTGTCTCTTTCCCCTCAGGAAAGTTCAACGTTGAACGGTATGGATACGGAAAGGGTGAACCAACTTCTGGCCAGTTTGAAGCTAGCAGAGGAGGAAGGTCCAGTAGCTGACATTGGAGATGATGACATCGATGAAGCAGACAAGAAGCTCCAAAGTGCAGTGGGGTGCAAAATAGTCACGACAAAAGCTATTAAAGCGGATGTATTTACTCAACTAATTCCCAAAATTTGGAACCAAGAAGATCATGTGGAAGTGGAGAAAGTAGGGCACAACCTATTTATGTGCTATTTTAGAAGCGAGAAAGAAAGAAGAAGAACGGTGGCAAACTGTCTGTGGTTTTTTGACAAAGGTTTGATCGTCTTCGAGGAACCACATGGGAGTAATAGCCTTTCAATGATGGAATTTAGGTACGAATCTTTTTGGATTCACTTTCATAACCTACCTTTTGCAGGGCATACGATGAAAACGACCAAAATCCTGGGGAACATGGTGGGGTCTTTTGACAGAGTCGATCTCGTAGAAGGGGGGCAGCATTGGAACCAAACGCTCAGGGTTAGAGTTCAGATTGATTTGCACAAACCATTAAGACGAGCGGTGAAGGTCAAGACAGGTTCGATGGTAGAGGAAAAATGGCTTATGGTAACCTATGAGAAACTAGGGGACTTCTGTTATGGGTGTGGCTTAATCGGCCATACCCTGAAGGAATACGAGTGCTACAGAGAAATACCCGAGGATGAGCTTGTGTATGGCCAGTGGCTAACACATGGAAGTTGGAGTAAGATTGGGAAATTTGGATAAGGAAAACGAGGGGACAAAGGGGCGAAAGGTGGACAGCAGGGCCATGATAATCAACAGTTCAAACCTTCAGCTTTTAAAGGAAAATGCGTAACATCGGAGGAGTTCAGCAAAGGCAAGGTCCTGTGTAATGAGCAACAGGTGCAGGCAGGCCTAAGGGCTTGTGATGAGAATAGTATAGGCAGGAGTTTGATTAGCATGGGGGATCACCGACCGGAGCTGAAGAAGAGCCCAACGGGTCATGGGTCAGGTTTTGACAGGGATGGGAAAGGTAGCCGCCAGGACAGCATCATCATTACCCCTAGGGACTCGAACCAGCCAACAATCCCTCCTGATCAGATAGTTGAGTCCAACTCAGGACACGTGGAGAACAAGTGTCTCAACGGTCAGCATTTGCGGAAGGTGGATGGGCCTTGCGACGATTCTGCTGGACAACAACATGGGCTCCCATTGTCTTCTTCTAATGGGCTCGTCATGAATGGGTTGGAACATAAAGTGGCTGGCGAAATTCGGAAGGTTAAAGATGCGACCATAGGGCATTTTTCTTATATGGGGCTGACAGGGGTTTATTTGGACAAACAAACATGAGCTCCGATTATGATACAATGGGAAGTCGTATTGGATCAAGGCCCAACGGATCCTCTACCTATTCAACACAATTCGACTAGCCAGGCTCCGAAGACTTCTGGAAAAAAAATGGAAAAGGGTTGCTCGAGCTCCCCAACGAGGAAAAGAAATTCATGATCTCAGGACAATTGGTAAGAAGTTCTAGGCTTATCCTTCTGAATTTCCTTTAGCAACTAAACGAATTTGCACAGAGGGTGGGATTGGTTCTTCTCTATCGATGGAGGTTGCAGAGCAACCCCGCCAGTAGCCATGAAAACTCTATGTTGGAACGTCCGGGATTTGGGGAATACTCGGGCGGTCCGTCAACTTCGATAGTTGGTCGAAAAAGAGAGTCCCCAACTCATTTTTTTATCTGAAACTAAGATTAGATTGGGCCAGGAAGGTTGTTTAAGCACGACCTCGATATAGATGGATGTTTAGTGGTTGATTGTGAGGGCAGAAGTGGGGGGCTTTTACTCTTTTGGCACCATTCAATCAAAGTAGATATTCGTTCTTTTTCTAAAGGTCACATTGATGCTTTTGTAACGGGGGATGAGGGTTGCTGGAGGTTTACTGGTTTCTATGGCAATCCAAGACCTAGGGACAGGGCAAGTTCTTGGGAGCTTCTCAAAAGACTTGGTGGCCTAAGTCATCTACCGTGGCTTGTACGGGGCGATTTTAATGAGATCCACTTTCTTGTTGAAAAGGAAGGAGGTCAGCCTAGGAGTGAAGCCCTGATGAGAAGTTTTAGAGAGGTGGTGGACTCTTGTAATCTAATGGATATTGGATACGAAGGTGATATTTTCACCTGGACTAATCGCAATCATTCTGGCTCTTTAGTTTGGGAGCGTCTGGATAGATTCTTGGTTAATGAAGGTATGATTAATTTCCAACCATCGATTCGAACAGCGAATCTTAAGTTTCAGAGATCCGATCACCGGCCTATCATAGCATGGTGGTCAAATAACATCTCCCCTGCCTCTATGCGGCATAGATATCATCTGAGGCCTCGCAAGTTTGAGGAACAGTGGAGTAGTTTTGAGGAATGCAAGTCGGTTATTAAACAGGTGTGGTCGAGCTGTCGGGCTTCAAACAATGCCGAGTTTCAAAAGAAGATTGGTTTGTGGATAAGGGATCTCATCAGGTGGGACAAGGAGCGTCTTAATGGGTCTCTTAAAGGGGCCATCCATCGGAAAGAGGCTGAGCTGAAGGATTTGATTCTCAAGAAACGGGGAGACTGGCAAAGCAAGGTAATCCGAATTGAAAGTGATCTGGAGAAGCTTCTCGAAGAAGAGGAAAGATACTGGAGAACTACATTGCGTGAAGAGTGGCTTCAATGGGGTGACAGAAATACAAATGGTTTCATCATAAAGCCACGTATAGAAGAAAGATCAATTCCATATCGGGCATGTTAGATGATGAAGGTCTTTGGCAGGAAAACATAGGGGAGCTTGAGAGGATCGGTACGAATTATTTCAAAATTCTTTTCGAATCCTCCCTCCCGAGTCAAGACGCCATTGGAAAGGTTGATGACTGTATTGAGAAAAAAGTAACGGATGTCCAAAACTCTGAGCTTTCCAAAACTTTTTCTAGACCCGAGATTGAGAGAGCCCTAAAGGATATGCACCTTACTAAAACGCCGGGGGCTGATGGAATGCATGCATTAATTTATCAGAAATATTGGGAGATTGTTGGGAACTGGGAACGAAACTGTGGATCTTTGTTTGAACGTTCTCAACAGAATGATGGATATTTCGGCCCTCAATAAAACTTACATCTCTCTCATCCCCAAATGCAAAAAGCCCACTCGTATGGCGGAATTCAGATCGATAAGTCTGTGCAATCAGTGTATAAACTTATCGCAAAAGTCTTGGCAAACCGCCTTAAGAAAGTCATGGGGACGATTATCTCCCCAAACTAATCAGCTTTTATGCTAGGAAGGCATATTACGGACAATGCAATCATTGGGTTTGAGTTCTTCCATGCTCTTAACAATCGAAAGACTGGAAAAGTTGGATGGGTAGCTTTCAAAATGGACATCAGTAAAGCTTACGATCGTGTCAAGTGGAACTTCCTCAGGGAAGTCATGGGGCATCTAGGTTTTGAACAAAACTAGATTTCACTTGTCATGAACTACGTGGAGACCGTCAGTTTTGCTGTGTTAATGGATGGAAGTCCAAGTGAATGGTTCAAGCCTTCGCGAGGTTTGAGGTAAGGCGACCCCCTTTCTCCTTATCTATACCTCTTATGTGCTGAAGGTCTCTCGGCGCTTTTAAACAGGGAAGTTGTTCTTCTTCGAATCTCTGGTATTCAACTTAACAAATTTTGTCCCTCGGTCTCTCATCTCCTTTTCGCTGAAGATAACATTTTTTTCTTTCGAGATTCTGTGCAAGAGTGCCAGGTTATGAAAGAAGTTCTCAAAGACTACGAGCAAGTGTCCGGTCAATCTATTAACAAAGACAAGTCATTGTTCATGTTTAGCGCAAATGTCAAGCAACACAAAATCCAAGACTTACAATCAAATTTGGGGGTGAAGTAAGAGGCTTCTTTCGGGATGTATCTCGGCCTTCCTTCCCAAAATGGGCGCAGCAAAGCTCAGGTTTTCAGCTCGGTGCATAGCAGAGTTTGGAAGGCCATCAAGGGGTGGAAAGACAAGTTTTTCTCCCTTGGGGGGAAAGAGATCCTTTTAAAGGCGGTGGCTCAGGCCATTCCTGGGTACACAATGAGTTGTTTTAAGCTTCCAGACAATTTGCTAAAAGATCTTAGTTCTATGTGTTGCAGGTTCTGGTGGGGCTCCTCCGACGCTAAGACGAAAATTCATTGGAGAAGCTAGAATCGCATGTGCCGCAGCAAAAAAGACGGAAGGATTGGATTCAGGGATTTCAAAGCTTTCAACCAAGCTATGTTAGCAAAACATAGCTGGTCCTTGTTAAAGAATCCGGAGAGCCTCATTGCTACGATTCTAAAAGGCAAATACTTTAAATACGGTGATTTCCTCAATGCCAATCTTGGTCCAAACCCATCCCTCATTTGGAGAAGTATCTTGTGGGGGCGCGATCTCTTCACGAAAGGGTACAGGTGGAGGCTGGGGAATGGCCGACATGTGAGGATAGTGGGCGATCCTTGGATCCCTAATCAAGGAAACTTTCGGCCTTGCGTAGTCAAAAACTCTTTCAAGGAGAAAAGAGTGGCTGCCTTATTCAGTCTTGACGATGGTTGGGATGTCGATCGGGTTCATGAAGCCTTCTTGCCCCACGATGCAAAAGATGTCCTCAATATCCATCTTGGGGGCGCGAATAGAAAAGACGAGATCCTCTAGAGCCCCGATAACAAAGGGAAGTTTTCTGTTAAAAGTGCCTACCATTTGGGTTTGTCTCTCTCTCATTCTCAAATGGCCTCAGCTTCTAATGATAAGGACACTTGTAGATGTGGAAGGCCTTGTGGGGGGTGGAGGTTATGCCAAAAATAAAAATAATTTGCTGGAAAATTATTAACGATATTATTCCTTCTGGTTTTAATCTAGGTAAAAAAGGGATTATTTCTGATGTGTGGTGTTTTTTTTTTGCATGTGTCATCTTGAAATAACCTCTCATCTCTTTTGGGAGTGCAAATTTGCCCGAAAATTTTGGAACACTTTTTTCCCATAAATCGCTTGCTGGTCTTCGGTCGGATGGGGTACCTGGGCTCCGACCGACTTCTGGGACCGCAGTCAGAAAGATTTGTCTAGCGATGATTTAGGCAGAGTGCTTGATAAGCCTTAGAATTAAAGCTTATTTAACTACCAATTGCTTAAAATATTCTTGTTTTGACTTAAGATCAATTGAAAATAGTTGGAAGATTGTTAAATTGAGGGAAGAAATGAATATATTGGCATTTGGAATAAATTCTAAGTAAATTGATCTTGTTTTTAGGAATTATGGAAATTGCAAAATCAAATTGCAGAATATGATTTTGCAATTCTGGACAGCATGGAATATCAATGGATTATGGAAGTTGAAAAGCCGAAGGTTCAAGCAACGAAACCCATATATGGAAAACTCAATTTCCGCACAAATTGGGGGAATTGGAGTGCGATTTTGGCAAGATTCAACCCTAGGAAGATCTACAAAATAGGGAGGAAGAAACTCGAGGAGGAAATCGGATTTTGGAGGCGTTTTGAGGATGGAATTTCGTGGGTTTATTTTCGAAGCTCTATTTTTATCGAAGTACTGTATTTTTTGTTTTTCAGCGAGAATTTCAATTCGAGTTTAGTTTCTTTAGTTTTCTACTTGCATTGTGGAGAGTTCTTGAAGTACAATCTCTGTTCTCCTTTTGATTTCTTCTTGTATTCATTTTAAGTTGTAATTTCAATCTTAGTTGGTGGGTTTATTTCAAGAACATTACTCTGTTTTTCTGCATTCTTTTTTTTCGTCTCTCTGTCTTTTTTGCCGATGGTTTAGCCTTCTGTTTCTATTTCTTTTCCTGAATGTTTCTTCTTGTATGACCAGAAACGTTGGCAGTACACACTGGTAGTTCATTTTGAATTCGATTTTGCCTTAAGTTTGTCTATTTCCAATCTCTGTTGCAAGCGTTGATGGGTTCATTTTTGTACAATTTTCATAATTTGGTTACAAGTTGTTAATTTCTGCTTCCTGCTTTAATAAGTCTAATAAGTATTTGCATGCTGAAGGTTTGGGCAAATTTGAGGATAAAGGGAAGTAGAACCAACTTTCTAATGTTGCCCTCTGTTTTCTTTCATTCAATTTGAATTTTCTGAAAATCTTATATTATTTGCCCAGATTTTACTTAAGCTTACTGTCATAGTTATTCCAATATTAGAATTTGTAGTAGTTGACAATGTTTTTTTTCTTTTAATATGAACTTTTCCTTAAAAATTAGTTGTAATATTTTTATTTTTGATATAAGCTAAAACTTCTTAGGGGGTTCAAGAATGTGAATTCCCTAAAAAGTAAATGTAGCCAAAATTTCAATAAAAACCAAGCCTACATCTCAATTGTTTGCTTGTGTTGCATACATTTCCGTTGAGATCCTAGATTGATTATCTAGGGTAACAACTCAAGCTTAGATCTAATACCGACGGGGTTAGTGATAAGCAGATTTCGCACAAGTAATGGAGAAAAGAGCTTAGACATAAGCCAATTCCTTACCCTAGACATAGGGATTAAGGACTCCAAAACCCATAAAATTGTGAACCGAATTATCTAAGATAGAGGGACTATAGACATATAGATCTCTCACTTAGCCTCCTAAAAACCTAAATTCAAGGTAAATAGGAGAAGCAATTTTGGCTTACAACTGAGTGTGGAGTAGGTTGGAATTGTAATTTTGGCTTGCAATTACAACTTAGGGCAATGACATTCTTGAGCCCCATCTTTATCTAAATTCCTTTTGAAATTTTAGTTACTATCCAATATTGCAATTTCTCAATTCTACAATTAGATTATGCAATTTTTGTTATTTCAATTATTGTCATTTTTAGATTCTGCAATTTTTCTTTTTCCAACACAACATCCCAACATTATTTTTGCATTTTTAGTTTTCAAATTGTAATTTTCCTTACACTTTGCTTTACAACATTTTTGTTACTCCGTTCCCTGTGGGATTCGATACTTGGTACTCAGATACCATTTTTATATTACTTCGATCGCGTGCGCTTCCGTGTACCACTGATCAGTGCTCATTGTTCTTTGGAGCATTTGGAGGCAGAGAAACAATATTCGTTTTAATGGAACTCTCTCTTCTTTATCGGGCTTGATCCAAGTGGTCAACTCTTCTTTGGACTTCTACAGGGGGTCGACGAGCTTTATATCTCTAAAGGCTCATTTTTCTTCTTCTCACTCGGAGCGAGTACATGCCATGGGGTGGAAGACTCCTAGGGTTGGGGACTGGAAGATGAATGCTGACGCAGCGTGGTCGAGCTCCCACCATCGTGGTGGTATCGGGTGGATTATCAGAGATTGGCCTGGGAGGCAGCTAATTAGTGGGTGCAAATTCATCTCCCATTCTCTGCCGATTAAGGTTCTGGAGGCGACTGCCATTTTGGAAGGTCTGAAGGAGCTGTTGGATTGGAAGAAAGAGAACATTCCGAGGTTCACCATAGAATCTGACTCTTGTGAGGTTATCAATTTACTTAACCTTGACGATCATGATTTGATTGAGGTCTCATTCTGTGTTGAGGATATTCAGTCCCTGTCCAAGGATGTAAAGTCTATCTCTTTTTGTAAAATTCCTAGAGATGGGAACAAAGCTGCCTATAACTTAGCAGCTTTGGCATCTTCTTCGGGTAGTTCTTTGGTCTGGAAAGATAGTTTTCCAGAGGATATTTTGCCCCTCATGACTGAGAGGGGTGTGACGTTGTAGTCCTAGTTTGCGTGTTTTTTCTTAGCTTCAAAAGAAAAAATAAAAAATAAAAGCTAGATCTCGTCTTGTAACGATTTTGTCATTTATACAATTTTTTTTCTTTCTTTAAAACACTTAGAAATCTTAATCAAACCGTAAAAGTAAGACCAAGTATTTTCAAATTTATTTTGTTAAGTTTTTATAAGTTGTGTTATGGGTGAAATAATTGACTGAACCGTAAGCGTACTCAAAATAAAAGTCCAAGAAAAGCATCGATCAAAGCTCGAGAGACTGACTTGCTCCATGGGGGTCGACGATGACCATGAGGCCAACCTAAAGATAGATCCCCATGGAATTTGGCGATGATCATGAGGCCGACCCCCACCCGTCCATGGCTTCGAAGGCCTATCCCCATTGGGGTCAGCAATGACCATGAGGTCGACCCTAATGGGGATCGACTATGAACCCTAAGGTTGACCTCCATGGGGGTTGGCGATGCCCATGAGGCCGATCTCCATGTGGTCGGCAATGACCATGAGAAACAGTTTGACTAAGTAACGGTCCAACCTTGTAATCGTTTAGCATACTTATGATGACGATTTCTAAACCACCCTATAAATATGACAAGTCAGTTGATAGAAAGGTACGTCCAAACTGCTCACCTCTTACTCTCTACACTTATTACTGACTTGAGGGTTGAAGTATAGGTGGTTTAGCACCACCCCAACCACTCATTTCTTTTGTCTTGCATACACATTTGTTTTTCGATCATACAAATTTACTATTGATCTGTTTGATCAAAATTTGGTATCAACAATTGGCTATAATTCCAATTTTCAAGAAGATTAAAAAAAGAGATTAATACATTAGCATAATTTTTAAAAACAAAAAAAAAGAAAAAAAAATCACTATCAAAGACTATGAATGAAGCGAAGAAGAAATATTTTTTTTTTGAGTTTAACTATTATAAAATTGAGAAGATCAAACCATCGATCATTGAGATGATAAAATATGCTTTATCCATGAACTATGTTTGAAATAACCATTTTTTTCCTTTAATTTGCTCTATTTAAATTTTTTTAAAAATTGTATAAAGAAAAGGGTAAGAAAGTGGGGCCTGTTTGGTAGGCAATCTGAAAATAGAAATTTGAAAACAAGAGATTCAATGAAAACAGAGTTGTATTTTATGTTTTCAGATATGTATTTGGTAGCAAATTTAGAATTTAGATTCCAATTTAAACAATTGTTCAAAATGTGTTCTATAATATATTTATAGACCATTAACTAGTTGTAGTTGCAAAACTAAATATTAGATTGAATATAATCCATTATTAATTAATTTATGAACATGATTTTTATTATAAAATTTGTATAATTATTATTTTACAATATCACATAATTTATAATATATTATATTATACATATTTTAATTTAACAAAAATAAATTGAGTTTATAACATGAAATGCTATATTTATTAAAGTTTTGGTATTTTCTAATGTAATTCTGTATTTTAAATTTTCAAATTCAAAATCTGATACAATGAAAACATAAAAATGTTGTTTTCAGAATTTCTACTATTTGGATTACAGAATTTAGAAACAGTTTTAAAAAACACGTCTGTCAAATGCATATTCACTCAACTCAATGAATCTGAAAATATAAAACAGAATCAAAATTGCCTACCAAATAGGCTCTAAGATTTTATCCTTGTCTATAAAAATTCCTAGCTCACTTGTGAAACAGGCTCTTAATGATCAAAATCAAAATTCGAAAATAATTTTGTAAAAAAAAACAAATTATACCAAAAATGATTAAAGGAGAAATATAATTACGAACATTTCAAATAAATTTCGAAAAGGCATCATAATTCAGAGAAAATTCAAATGAACCCCGCAAGTGGATGATGACGTAAGCATCACAACGAATCAATCAAGGCCTGGATTTAAATTCGAACAAAATACAAGGGCATATAAGCAAAGTGCCTTTTCCAAATCCCAAGTTTGGTATTCCAAAGAGAAACGAAACGAAACGAGTACGAAGCTTCGTGGGTCTCTTATTTTAATTAACGATAAAAACGAATTCCATGTGGATGCCCTTTTTTCTTATCATACACCTTCACAACACATCGCTCATTCAGCCGCCAGATTTCGACACGTGGCAGAATCCGATCGGTTTTCAATTCGCAATCGGTAGAACCGGATGCAGCAGATCATGCGGTTGAATCGCTCCTAATTTAACCCTATAATCAATTCCCTTCCATGGTTCCTTGTTCTCCAGTCCGTCGTCACTGGAAGCATCACATTGGTTTGATTCTCTCTATTTCTCTCTCATTCAGTCGACGCCAGTTTAGAGAGAGAAACTCGAAGCCCTTCCCTTCAGCGTCAAGGATCCAGGAATTCTGGTAACTATGTTGTGTGATTATGAGAGTAATGATTGTGTTGATTTTGATTTTGATTTTGTTTTGTTTTGTTTTGATTCCCTTTTGGTTTTGTTTTCTATCGACTTTTTTTGATTTCATTCCTTGTTTTGATCTTGTTTGCTTTCTTGTTGAGGAAGTTTGTAGCGGAGAGGATATTGTAGATTCTTACGGATCTGAGGCGTAACGGCTTTAACTTTGTTTGAATTTGAACGATTTCTTTGTTTCTTTAGTTGAGCTTGAGTAGGATATATGAAATGGGTGGGTTGTTCGTGTCGATTTATCTCCGTCTTCCTTGAATTCTTGGTGGATTGAACTGAGAGTCGGGTGTTTGATTTTGTAGTTTTGGAACTTTTGTTAATTGGTTTGTCTTTGGTTGTTGTGCGTTGGATTTTGTCTAAATTATCTACTTCTTCTTCCTCCCTTGGTTTGCAGGCTAAATTGATTTTCTATTCAATTTCTTTATCCGTACAATCTGTTTGCTAATCTAAATGGGTAGAGGCGGGGAAAACTATGGGAAGAAAGAAATTTTTGCTGCCAACTCCTCGAATAAAGAAACGTACCCTGCCTGGGCAAGGGATGTTCGAGAATGCGTAGAGAAGTACCAAGTGAACCCTGATCTCGGATTATCTTCTGAAGAGGTTGAGAAACAGAGAAAGATCTACGGTTTCAATGAATTGGAGAAGCATGAAGGTACTTCAATCTTGAAACTGATTTTGGAACAATTTAATGACACATTAGTTAGGATTCTATTAGCTGCAGCAGTTGTATCTTTTGTTCTTGCGTGGTATGATGGCGAGGAAGGAGGTGAGATGGAGATTACCGCATTTGTGGAGCCTCTAGTTATTTTCTTGATATTGATTGTCAATGCCATTGTTGGCATTTGGCAAGAGAGCAATGCTGAGAAAGCATTGGAAGCCCTGAAAGAAATTCAGTCTGATCAGGCTGCAGTAATGCGAAATGGTAAACGAGCTTCAATTGCTGCCAAGGACCTTGTTCCCGGTGATATAGTAGAACTCAGAGTTGGGGATAAGGTGCCTGCTGACATGCGAGTATTGCGTTTAATCAGCTCAACTTTTCGGGTTGAGCAGGGGTCCTTGACGGGTGAGAGTGAAGCGGTGAGCAAGACTGCTAAGGCTGTGCCAGAAGATACAGATATACAAGGGAAAAAGTGTATGGTTTTTGCAGGGACAACAGTTGTCAACGGAAGTTGTATTTGCGTTGTTACCCAGACAGGGATGAGCACTGAACTAGGACAGGTGCATTCTCAGATACAAGAAGCATCCCAGAGTGAAGATGATACGCCATTGAAGAAGAAGTTGAATGAGTTTGGAGAGCTTTTAACAGCAATAATTGGAGTGATCTGTGCGCTAGTTTGGCTTATTAATGTCAAATACTTCCTCACTTGGGAATATGTTGATGGGTGGCCAGCAAATTTCAAGTTCTCATTTGAGAAATGTACGTATTACTTTGAGATTGCCGTGGCATTGGCTGTAGCTGCAATTCCAGAAGGTTTGCCTGCAGTCATAACTACATGCTTGGCACTTGGCACTCGGAAGATGGCCCAAAAGAATGCCCTTGTTCGGAAGCTGCCCAGTGTTGAAACTCTTGGCTGTACAACTGTGATATGTTCTGATAAGACAGGTACTCTAACAACTAATCAGATGGCTGTAGCGAAAATTGTGGCTCTTGGTTCTCGTGTCGGTACTCTGCGAGCCTTTGATGTGGATGGGACTACATATGATCCTTCAGATGGAAAAATAATTGGTTGGCTTGGAAGTCAATTGGATGCCAATCTGCAAATGTTAGCAAAGATTGCTGCTGTCTGTAATGATGCAGGTGTTGAAAAATCTGGCCACCATTTTGTTGCTAATGGAATGCCTACTGAAGCAGCATTGAAGGTGGTGACCAAATAACCTCGTGATCTTTTGATGCAATGATTTTATGTCCCTCAGCTATTGTCTCCGCCCTTAATTCTGACAGCAGTCTTATTATGCAAATTCAAGTTCCTAGATGATATTTAGGATTAAAAGACAAGTTCCTAGATGATATATAGGGTTTTCTTAAAGTATTCTGTTGGGTGCTATCTAAGAGTGACTAGGCATGCATGACCTTGAAAGCTAAAAGGTTTTTACTTTTAGAACTGAAAATGACCGGCCTGGTCGGACAAATTATAATTAGCTAAATTCATGACCAAAAACAAAATCTGAAATAGCTAGGAAGCTTCAAGTCTTCTTTAAGTAACCACTGATAGATGTCTTTTTATATTAATAGTGAAGGGGAGGTTGGTTGTAGCACGTAATGTTTTACCTTTATGATAACGTTTCTTTATGTTCTATTGATATGCTCATTGATAGAGTAAGAAGGAACATTGTTGGGATAGTAATGATGCATGAAGGCAAGGGCAGATGCCAACAAATTACACATTCTATGTAGTTTTTGTACTGATGCATTTTATCTGCATATTCAGGTTCTTGTGGAAAAGATGGGGCTTCCTGAAGGATACGACTCAAGTTCAGCTTCCATTAATGGGGATGCCCTGCGTAAGTACTTGACTGTTATTATTGTCTCATTTTCTTTCTTATGCATCTCCATACTGATATGTTTTTGACATGGTAATATGATTAACAAGGATGCTGCCAAGTTTGGAATAAGAATGAGCAACGCATTGCTACTCTAGAGTTTGATCGAGATCGTAAATCCATGGGAGTTATTACGAATTCTAGCTCAGGGAAGAAGTCATTACTTGTGAAGGTATATTCTGATAATCTCATAGTTTATGCTTTATTTGGTCATAAATTTTATTTCTATTGCTATTTTTCTATATTATTTTGGTGATTTCTAATTTTTAATTTTCCCTTTTTATGTTAATGTGCTATTTCCCTCTACATATTACTTTACTTTTCACTGGGTCATTTTAAATTCTTTTCACAAAGTAGCTCATGAAAGAAAACATTGGCATGGTTACGTAATCTGTGAGGTTGTAATGCCCGATATCAATCAACCTTGTGATTTTAGTCTCTCACCTCACCTAAGCCTTGGTGGTTAATTTCTGTATTGTCAACTAATTCCGTGTTGTAATCTCATTTTTCTTTCTTATTATTTTCTTCATTGCTTCTTTTTATCCACCCATCTTTCTTCTCATTGTGATATGTTAGTAATCATTGGTTAAGATGTTGCTTGACTGAACTGTGACAGGGTGCTGTTGAAAATCTTTTGGAACGGAGTTCATTTATTCAACTGCTCGATGGATCTATTGTGAAGTTGGACTCAGACTCAAAAACCCACCTCTTAGGTTACTTGCGTGAGATGTCATCAAGTGCATTAAGGTGTTTAGGTTTTGCATACAAGGAAGATCTTTCAGAATTTTCCACTTATAATAATGGTGACGAAGAACATCCAGCACATCAGCTTTTACTTGACCCGTCCAATTACTCTACAATTGAAAGTAATCTTATTTTTGCTGGCTTTGTTGGGTTAAGGGTGAGTGCCTCAGTGTGTTTATCTTTTTATTTATAATATTTTGTAATTGTAAGCAAAGTGAGTTATTTATTTTTTAATTTGATTTGGGTTTGCATCACCATTTTTTTATAGGATCCTCCTCGAAAAGAGGTTCATCAAGCAATTGAAGACTGTAAAGCTGCTGGTATTCGTGTCATGGTTATCACAGGGGACAACCAGAACACAGCTGAAGCTGTATGTCGAGAAATAGGCGTATTTGGACAACGTGAAGCTTTAAATTCCAGAAGTTTAACCGGAAAAGAATTCATGGCAATGAGCCGGAAGGATCAAAAATCCCATTTAAGACAAGATGAAGGACTTCTTTTCTCAAGGGCTGAACCAAGACATAAACAAGAGATAGTAAGATTGCTCAAGGAAGATGGTGAAGTTGTTGCAATGACAGGAGATGGAGTCAATGATGCACCTGCTTTGAAGTTGGCTGATATTGGGATTGCGATGGGTATTGCTGGGACAGAGGTACTTACTTCGATGTTAACTTTTCTGTGGAATAGAATTCGAAATAAGTTGTTGGATGTGTCATACATACAGTGCGTTTTTTCCCCATCTCTTTCCTTTTGGGAGAATGTGTGGCATTCCTACTTTAACCTCACTTGGGAATGTTCAAAAATCTTAGTCGTATTCGCTTTTTGTGCAGTAGTTTATTCTCTCAACCAGTTGTCAGGGTTTGGTCACATGCATGTTTTTTTTAACAAGAAACAACTTTTCATTAAGGATATGAAAAGAGACTAATGCTAAAAAAGATACAAACTCAACAAAGGATTGAAAAATAACATGAAACAACAAAACCTCAAAAGTGCAGCAACTAAACAGAAATAAAAATATCCCAATGAAGGTAAATATCATGGCGAGAATAAGCTGCAAAAGATTTGGAAAGTGTGCACTAAGAAGACACTTTCAAACAAGCGGAATCAAAATGCTCGAACCCTGGAAGGCTTTTTACTATCAAAATGCATGTTTTAATTATTAACTACCACTGATTATTTCTAAATGGGTTTGTGTCTGTGCTTTTAACATCCGGCCACATATGGGGTTTATTTTTCCAGGTTGCGAAGGAAGCCTCCGACATGGTTCTTGCAGATGACAATTTTAGTACAATAGTTGCAGCAGTCGGTGAAGGCAGATCCATTTACGACAATATGAAGGCTTTTATCAGGTTTTTCTTCCACTTGAGCAAGCGTTCATCCATTTTCATTGACTATATTATACTATGCCATTAGTTGCTGGTCATTGGTGTTATTCCCATCAAGTTTTAATATCTCGAGCAAGCAAATTATGTTTAAATGGTTTCAACTTCCTCATTTAGCCCATATAATTTTTGTAAAATCAATTCAGCCGTCTTCGTAGGATTTATTGTGTTCACCATCGCTTTGAAATGCCAAAAATGGTTTGTGTTGTAGGTACATGATTTCCTCGAATATCGGCGAGGTTGCGTCGATATTTTTGACAGCAGCACTGGGTATTCCCGAAGGGATGATCCCTGTTCAGCTTCTCTGGGTTAATCTTGTTACAGATGGACCTCCAGCAACTGCATTGGGATTTAATCCACCCGATACCGATATAATGAAGAAACTGCCAAGAAAAAGTGACGACTCGTTGATCACGGCCTGGATTTTGTTCCGCTATTTGGTAATTTGCACCTGCGCTTCCCTTAACTAACTGTATAATAATGCCTCCATTTCGTGTGCAATGATATCATTTTGTACTTTCCTCATAACTTCCTATCAGATGAAAATCTAAATTCTTACCTTGATGCACAGGTGATTGGACTTTACGTAGGGATAGCAACTGTAGGAGTATTCATTATTTGGTATACACATGCTTCATTCTTGGGCATCGACCTGTCCGGAGATGGTCACAGTCTGGTCTCTTACTCTCAGCTCGCCACCTGGGGTCAGTGCCCATCTTGGGAAGGCTTTTCCGTGTTGCCCTTCACGGCCGGGGATCAAGTCTTCAACTTCGATTCAGATCCATGCGAGTACTTCCGTTCAGGAAAGATCAAGGCCTCGACTCTCTCGCTCTCCGTTTTGGTCGCCATTGAGATGTTCAATTCCCTCAATGCCCTCTCTGAGGATGGAAGCTTGTTGACAATGCCTCCTTGGGTTAACCCGTGGCTCCTCCTCGCCATGTCTGTTTCATTTGGCTTGCATTTCTTGATCCTGTACGTGCCATTCCTCGCCCAAATTTTCGGCATTGTCCCTCTCTCCTTGAATGAATGGCTCTTGGTTCTGGCTGTGTCATTGCCTGTGATCTTAATCGACGAGATTCTGAAATTCGTGGGAAGGCTTACAAGCGGGTGGAGGACATCTCGCCCGAGCAGATCATCAAAGCAGAAATCGGAGTAGAGATCGGAAGGCATTGTCGATGGGATTTATGCATGCTCATTATTGACAAGAGAGTGGAAACTAAAGTTCATCTTTCTGAAAACGTGAAATGACAGTAGTATTTGCGGTAGAGAAATGACTGGGTCTTGTTTTACGACTCGCATTTCTTTTAACTCACATTTTCCATCAACAATATTTTTGAGGCTGTTGCGGTGGAGTATATTACTGTGAAACAGTAAACTTAGATTATGGTCGTTCCTCTGAACATCTTTTAGTTAACTACCCAATTAGTGAATATTGAAGGATATGGTTCTTTGTTACTTAATTCAAAGTGAATTTCATTCTTTTATCAGTGGCATTTTCATATCCACCCTTATCATATATATGTATAGCTAACTAGACAAGTTCTAAGGTTTCATTTGAATAATCATTTGGTTTTTGAGACTTGTGCTTGTTTTTTCACCATCTCTTTATAATGATTTTCATCCTTTTCATGAAAACATTTAAATTTTTAGTCAAATTCTAAAAGTAAAAATATATTTTTAAAAATTACTATTTTTAGTTTTCAAAACTTGCTTGGATTTTAAAAACATATCTACAAAATAGATAACAAAATAAAAAAATTTATAGGTGAAAGTAGTGTTTATATGCTTAATGTTTAAAAATTAAAAACATAAAACCTATGTCTATAACTCTTATAGATTACATCTTCTATTTTCTCTATTACTCTTTAAAATTCTCATTTATGTTGGTTCTTATAACCTACGTCTTTCTATCATATAAATAGTAGTTGTATAATGGAGTCTTTGAGATACAGGTTGAAAAAAAAAACACATCAAATGCTCGTGCACATATTTAGATAAGTCTTATTTATAGTTGAGATACAAGTTGAAAAATAAAAGACACATTTTTCAGAGGCTCGTGCACATGTAGATACATCATATTTTATAGTTTGTTGTCTCATATGAAGTTCGTTTCAAGAAAAGCAATGTTTGTGGTCTAGCCTAAATTATGTTGGAGAGAATTCTCTAAAGACTCTAATGAAGGAGGTTTATTATGATTCAAAAGTATTCAATATAAGAGATTTAACCCTCTATTCATAGAGAATTTAACAACAAACTAAATATTTAAAAACTAGAAGAATTTAACGAAAACTAACTCACTAAATCACTTTTTCTCCCTCTTAAAAAAAAAAAAAAAAAACTCGTCCTCGAGTTTGAAAAAATAACAATGGACTTGGGATGTATGGAACAAACTTCCAAAGCTGAATGTCTTTTGAATCATAGAGATCAACTTAGCATTTTCAGAGTAGAAAAAGAGAGAGTCAAAGTCCCTCAATGGAAGGCCAAAAACCAACTGTCAGCAGCATTTAAGTTTGGGAGGGATCTTGGCAGATTTCTAACAACTACATTCTCTCTTACCCTCCATTTGAAATGAAGAAAGTTTGCGAAAGAAATGATTTCTGAAAGGATCTAATTTACCCATTTATTTAATTTGTTTTGTTGGAACAATAACGTTTATTGTATATTTATTTATTTTAATTGCATGTGCATAAAATAGCTAAACATGTATGGTTGTAAAAGACATGCGAAAATATAAAAATAAATGAACACACAACATTTTTAAGGTGGTTTGATTTCTCAACCTAATCCACGAGGCCACACTTAGAGATTAGATTATCAAAGGATTAGTACACAATACAAATTATCTTATGCATAAAATTAAAAGAACTCTGATCCTGTTCAAGCAGCTTGCAATCTCAGATTGAAGTACGTTCTCAAGAATTTAATATGTAACTCAAAAACCACAAAAAGATAACTCTTCAAGAGTTAACCAGAAAGGTTACTAGATTTTTTGCTCAATGCTCAACTTTAACAAATTTTAAATTTAAAACAAAAAGTCACTCAATCAAGTATGGGAAAGATCCCGTTGGTCAATCAAATAACAAGACAACTATAGATATAAGGAAAGATATTCTTGTTCAGAGTACACGCAAGTGCACGCGATCAAATAGTATAAAACGGTAAGAATTATCGAGTATCGAATCCTCAGAGAATTAGATAGGTTTAATCAATTAATTACTATATTTACTTGCATCTAAATGTATTTAGGAAAAATAAACGCTAAAGTCATCAAATATAAGAATTAAAGAAACTGATGAAATAAAAGAGCTCTAATGAATTGGAGCACAATTAAATGAGACCGAGTTTAGGATGTCAATCTCACCAATTGGACCATCACTGAAATTAATGGGTTCTTGCAATTAATTAGGTGATTTACTTGAGTCTAAAGGTAAATTACCATGGAATCCTCCGTCGAGCTCATCCAATTCTCAAGCATAATTAATTAAATCATGTGTCCGTCTTATTAATTAATTAAACTTGACATTAATTAACCTTATCAAAGACTCTAATTGAAGCTTTTATCATTGTCGTGTCCAAACATCAATCATTATGCAATTAAGCTCTAATTTATGCATTCTTTGTCAAGCAATAACACAAATCAACAAGTCATTGGATCCTTGATCAAGGGATTCAAAGCATTAAATTCATTGCATAAAAGTAAATGTGCTAAATCAACTACAAATCCCCCATTTCATTATCTCAATTTACATAGTCCAATGACTTGATTAAGCCATAAACTCCACAAACTAATCAATATAAATCATAATTCAGTGCATTACAGCCATAATTCATCTAAAACTACTCAAGAACAATAGAGAAATATAGGAAAAACAGAGACAAAATCCTGCTCCCATTACGATCCATCGCTCCTGCTAAGATCTCCACGAACATCGGGCATCAGATCTTCAATAATCCCGCTCTAATTCAACCTCAAATCACTCTAAACTCTCTCTAAATGTGGATTAGGGTGTAAAACCCACAAATTGGCTCATCCTTTCCATAATGCAAATTCTAATTTTAATTATGAAAATCGATATAGCGTCTTGACGCTGTCCAAAAACAGCAGTGTTTTCCTTAGGCGTGCGTAGGTAGCGTCTCGACGCTACAGATGGAATTTGACTCCTCCATTTTTTTTCAGTTTCGAGACGCCACAGGGCAACGTTGAGACGATGGCTCTCAGATTGGACACCATTTGCCTAGCGCCCAGATTCCATTTTTAGGGTCTAGACGCTATCCTCTCGGGATTACTTGTCCAATTCGAGTCCATGTCCATCCTTAGCCTCAATTTGCACCACTTTTTGCTCCAAACTCAATATATTTGCTTCCAGATTGTAATATCCGCTCCATTCGCTCGATTTCCTAAAATATAAGAAAAATCCACATAAAAGCTCATATATAACCACAAAACTAGCTAATAAATGGGAAAATAATATAGAACTAAATTAGTGCTATCAAATACCAACACACTTAAACTTTTGCTAGTCCCGAGCAAAACAAAATAAAAATAACGCTAAATCAGCAATCACAAGCAGCAACTCCAACTTCAACTTTCTAATTAGCTCAAATGATCAAACTAAAGAATCATAGGAAACACAAACTTTCAATCAAAAAAACTTGAAATTTAATCATCTCATCCCTTGCAACATATGTGTACAACCTTTGCTATCTAGGTCTCTACTAATTTGGAAAGCGTTATAGATTCCTCCACTATACTCCACTCATCTTCCTCCTACACTGGCCCTAAGATTCAATCATCAAGCTTACTCACACAACCCGATGGTAAAACTTAACTAGAATGCCTGAATTTACTGGACGTCCTTCACACTGACAAAAATATTCTCTTTTCACTCATACTCAAAATTAAATGACCAAGTCTAATGTTAAATTCCATCACAAAATTATAAAAAAGTCAAGGAAAAAGAGAAGAAATAAATCTAGTCGTGTCGATTTTCTATCCCTAGCTAGCTCAATCTCTATGATCTCAAGCCTTGAAAATCCTTTTCCATAGCTCTAGAATGGTCTCGTTGCCCTTTATTTTTGTAATCTTTGTAACCTCTGCCTTCTTCTTTAATGAACTTTCTTCCTTTGGTGCCGTATACAAAACTCTAATTTTATAAGAAAACTCACATAATATACCGCCATGATTCATTAAAGAAGTGCCAGCCCGACGATGCACTCATATGTGGCAGACTTCAAAGTTCGGAGCGGCATGGTGCTATATGTGGGCACCATGGCGATGAGCTTTAGAGCCATGGCCACGGGTTGTAGAGCCATGACGCTATGCTCCCAGCTTGTGGTTGCGCAAGTCCTGTGGCCTCGTGACACTTTCAACAAGGATTTTGGTTTATTTTTTCGTGCTCCAAGCATTGAGACGTACACTATCTCCTCTCAGGTTTTGTTCTTGAATTGCATCTCTACATGTGTCTTAATGTCCAAACAAAGGCCAAAGTACTATACTTTTTTGAAACACCTCATAAATTCTTATGTTTCTTTCAAATGCTCGATTCCTATGAAATGAATAGATATGTACGTGAAAATAGTTTGAAAATTCCAAATACAAAATATATTTAAGCTATACAAGTATAGCCACAACATGTGCTATCATTCATGTCAAAATTTGCTATTGATAAGCTTATATGACATGATTCTTAATGGCTTAATAAAAATATAGAATAGAAATTACGTAAATGTCACTTAAGATCAAAATGTTTGCATTTACGAATCACATATAAAAATACACTCGTTCATTCATCACATTCATACCTCTATCAACCTAACATCCAAGTAAGACATATCCTTTCTTGAGATGGCATCTACATATACATCAAAAAATGAACATTTATTAATAATTTTTCAAACTACAAAGACCAAAAAGGAAGAGACATATTTTGAACTCTAATAAGATATCATAATTTACTACAATCCTTAAACTATTGCTTAGAGGATGCTAAATTAAAAATCTTAATTAGCCGAGCTAGATCCTGTCCTAAGCACAACATTATAATTTAATTATTATGCAATGAGTAAAGAAAACCAAACAAGTGGGAGTGGGTTTCATTGGCCCATTTCTGATTTTGAATTGTAAAAGAAGAAGCCATTAAGGGCGGTGGGCGGCCCACCGCCGCCGCCGCCACCGCCGGCCACATCCTTTAAAGTTCATCGCCAAGTAGCCTTTGTCTAAAGCTGTGTTCTAATCAAGTTTTCAGTGTTATGATTCAGTAACATGAAATCAACTTTCTTTCAAAAAGAAAAAAATATATATATATGAAATCAACTTTCGTTTTTTCTATTGATAGTTATAAAATATTACAATATGGGGGAAAAGGGGGAAAATAATAATTTTTTATATTTTATTTTTATTTATTTAAAGGATATTGTTTATAGTTGGAGAGTTGGTGGTGGGGCTCTGCTGCCTGGAATGGATCTCACATGTGGAGAAAAAATTAATTCATTCTTAATTTTAGCATCAATTTAGTGTTTGTTTGATATATGATTTATTTTGTGTAGGTTAAGAATGAGTTCATTTAGGCCCATTTTATTATGGGACTTTGTTTTTCGTTCTTGAAAATTAATGCTTTTCAATATAGTTTCTCTGTTTGATTTTTTATTTTTATTTTTTTGGAAAATTACACTTTTGATCCCCAAGATTTGGACTTAATTTCTATTTGATTATTTGAATTTTCAAAACCAACATTTGATCATCATTGGAGTTTAGATTTAGTTTTTATTTAGTCGTTGAAATTTAGATTTAGTTTCTATTTGGTTCTTCTAGTTTAAAAAAAGTTTGGTACTTGAAGTTTAAACTTTATGTGTATTTAATTTTGAGGTTTGAATTTTGTTTCTATTTGTTATTGAGTTGAGTTGACTGTTCCTTGACTCAATAGAAAGATGACAAGTAGTTAATTACCAGACCTGGATTATTGGCCTTGTTGGGTCCGTCGTCATTCTCATGCCAAGTGTGAAAACGTCGTAGAAGAAGTCTATGGCCCTTATCGTTGAAAAGGATATCTCATTTTTTGTAAACTTTTTTCATCATGTTAAATTGTCATCATCTTTCCATTAAGTCAACTAATTATCAAATAACTCAAACCAAATAGAAACTAAATCAAAACTTCAAAAATCAAATAGAAATAAAATGTAAACCTAAAAAATTGTCACTTTAAAATTTGGGGAACCAAATAGAAACTAAATTCAAATTTCAAGGATGAAATAAAAGTTAGGTGTAATTTTTCATTTATTTTAAGTTAATTTCAAAATGATGGCAAATGTGAAAAATAAAATTTAGATTTTTGAAAACTACTTCTTTCTTTTTGTTTTTTCCTTTTTTTCTAATATTTGACTACTACTATTATTATTTTTTTTGAAACGGGGATTTAAAAACCATTGCAAAACAAATATTTTTTTTAAATAAACAAAAAAATTTAAAAAATGAAAATTCAAAACTAAAATCATTAATGAAATAGATGCTAAAATTTTTCACTTTTCTTTTTCTTTGAAACAATATATATATTTTTAAGTGTTTGTCAAATTTGAAGAATAAACTATAGGATTTTAAGAAATGCTTTTAGTTTGTAAAATTTGACTAATTTTTTTTTAAAATTTTTATAATAAAAAGAAATATTATTTTAGAACAGAAAAAATATAAATTATTTCTAAATACCCCTAAATAGTTGTCAATAAACAAGCTTAATAATTTTTTTTTCTATTATTTTAAATATAGCTACCACACGGACCATTAAGGTAATGAAATAGAAGTGTCACATAATCAAAGCATTTAAGATTAAAAAAGCACTCCAAAAACAATGTTTCCTTTTACGTTTTTTCTACTCCAACAAATATGGGTGATTATAATCTTTATATTTAAGGTAAGATCAGTTGATGAATTAACTATTGAACTACGCTCATATTGACATTCTTTTTTGAGCTTATTGAAGTGATCTAAAGTTCATGTATTAATTATATGAGAAAGAAAATAAAAATATATAGTTTTTAAATTTGTTTAGCTGACTGAATATTTTTTCAGAAAAATTATTATAAACCCCCCTCCTTTCCTCCCAAAAAAGGAGAAATTATTGGGGGAGGCCGGTACATTGAGGCTCTCCCCCAATTTGATGCCACCTGTGGATGGTTAACTACAGGTTAACCATCCTAGTTAATCTTTTTTTTTTTTTTTTTTAATAATTAGATTGCATACACGGATTCTTCTCTCATTTTAACCATTTTTTTTTTAATTTTCAGATTGCCAATTTGTTCTCTCATTTCTGTTTTATTTTCTTTTTTTATAATTATTTTAGGGTTGGTTAGGATTCTCTAGTTGACCAACTTAGTTTTTTTTTTTTTTAATAATTCTCTTTTTTTCTGTTTTATCTTTTCTTTTTTCCATTTTAAAATTTGTATGTTGCTTTTCTCCTTTCTGTTGATATTTTCATTTGAATTAAGTTAAGATTTTTTTCCTTTGAGATTTAGCCCCTCTTCTTTTCTATTCTTTTTCTCCTAATTTTTTTATTTGCACAGAATAGTGACCACAAGACTGAGCAGTGGAGAAAACACTCATGTAAGTAAATGTTGATTTCATTTTCTCTCTTTTTTTAATTACTCTAGACTTTGTTTAGAAAATCTAATGAAATAGAGAAGAAATTATATTGCATGAAACCGTTTAGAAATGAAAATGAATACAAAAGAAAAATGGAATGATTATTTGTTCATTATTATTCTAATCACTCAATTAGTGCCTAAAAATTGTTGTGTTTTATTATAAACATCTTTTGCATAAAATTTATTCTAATGGAATTCAAGATTGAATCCATTCACTGAAATTCAACTATTGTTAACAACATAAAATTGTGGTTCTTAATAATCAACTTTTTGAAATGGAAAACAGTGAAATGAAAAATGTATTTGAATTTAAACTTCTTCTTCTCTCTTTTTATATATTGATAACAAAATGGGTTGAATTTTAAATTGATGTTCTTATATTTGTTTAATTTTTTTATTCTTTAAGACGATTATCTATAATCAATCTATAATATAATAAATTTGAAATAATTAAATTTTATTTTCCTACTTAAATTAGATTTTAACTTTAACCAATGAATTAAAGCACTAGTTAATTTATTATTGATAATTAATACTATAACATATACAATTTATAATAGTAATTTTATTTGAAAAAAATATCAATAGATAATTTTGAGTGTTATAATGTCATATTAATGAAAAACAACAAAAGAGAAAATTTTACACATGAACACAATAACTTCTTCAAAATGAATATACATATTATTTTAATTGATATATTAAAAATAATAAAATTTAACTAATATATTGAGAAGCTTGACTTGAGTGAATGCAATTAAATGCATTACAAAGGTTGAAACAGAAATGCAATCTAAAAATTTAGAAGGTAAAATGTTTTGTCTCTATGTATATAGTTTAATACTAGAATATTTTTTTTGAAGAACTTTAATAATAGAATTAAAAATGTTATCTTAATTATATTTAATTATAAAATATGAAAAGCTTTGAAACGTAAAAAAATTATGAAACTATTTCATTATCTACAACTATAAAATGACATCTTCCATTTCTTTATATGCAAAGCTCTAGCTTTTTTATTTTCTTTAATTTTTCTATTCGATTCTTACTTTTAGAGGTTCAAACTGATCATGATCTTCTGGTTTGATACTACATTAAATAAGCACGGAACTAAATAACTTAATTGATGGATTACAATAAATTTAATATTATATTAAAATTAACCAAATAAACATAATTTAACTAAAATATAATAATTTCAGATATTGTGTCTACTATTTTTAATTTTTACATATTATTATTATTGTTATTAATTACCATAATTTTATATTTTTAAAATTATACTAATTATAGATAATAAAATAAATTTACCAATTTTTAATTTTTAAATGACCTATTATAAATTTACATATTATATGAATTTTATCAAATAACGTTAACCAAATTTAATTTAGTTCATTATGAAGTAAAATAAATTATAAAAATAATAATACAATGTGCATTGTACATGATAATAAACTAATCAAATGACTCTTTCATTTTTTCAAATACAGTGAACAAATCAAACACATCACGTAGTAATAATTCTACTGATCATGGAGGAAGAAGAAAAATCTGATATCTACAAGTAAGTTCTTTTATAATTTATAGTTTTTTAGAATATTCAAATAGTAATTTTTACTATTTATAGTTATTTCTATTCATTTCTACTTGTTTAATAGGAGTGATAATGAAAGAGAATTAGAATTTATGGAAGAAAAGGATTGCATGTGTGAGCCATATATTGGGTTGATTGTTAATAGCATGAAACAGAGTTATGATTTCTATAACAAGTATGCTATGCACCTTGGATTCAGCATTAGAAAAACGAAGCGGAGATTGGACAAGTTTGGAAATACAACTATTGTGAATTATGTATGTTCAAAAGAAGGTTACACAGCACATAATACTTCACTAAAGGAGAGAAAAATAGAAAGACTTGAAACTAGAACTGGATGTAAGGCAAGTATTAGATTTCAACATGATGGAAATGGACATTGGAAGATTATTAATTTTAGTCCAGAACATAATCACGAATTGGCAAAATTTGATGAAATACGTTTTTTGAGATCTACCCGAAACATTACTGATTCACAAAAAGGTATTATGAAGACAATGATTGATGCAGGCTTGAAAACAATACAAACATACTCATTTATGGCTCAAGAATCTGGAGGTTCAGAGAATGTTGGTTTTACTAAGAGAGATTGTTATAATTTTGTGAACTCACAGATGTTAGAATTAATTGAACCAGGAGATGCACAAAGTCTTGTGAATCTTTTTAGAAATAGACAAGAGAACGACCCATTGTTTTTTTATTCAGTCCAAGTAGATCATGAAAATAGGCTAACAAATGTTTTTTGGAGAGATGGTAGATCAAGACTTGATTATGATAATTTTGGAGACGTTGTGGTATTTGATACCACATACCGTACTAACAAGTACAATATGATATGTGCTCCATTTGTGGGAATCAATCACCATTGGAAAAATGTTCTTTTTGGATGTGCTTTTCTATTAGATGAAACAATTGCCTCTTTTGTTTGGTTATTTGAGACATTTTTTGAATCAATGGGTGGTCGACAACCAAAGACAATTTTTACAGACCAAGATCAAGCTATGTCAAATGCTATTTCTCAAATTTTGGATACATCAAGGCATCGTCTTTGTATCTGGCATATTTTAAAAATGCCATGCAACATCTCTCATCATTATATGCAAATCAAGAATTTAAGAGATGTTTTTAATGAATGTCTCCACTTTTTAGATACAGTTGATGAGTTTGAGGTACAATGGCAGTTTATGGTTACTAAATTTAATCTCGAAGAGAATAAATGGTTGAAAAACCTTTATGACTTGAGAGCTAAATGGTGCCCTGCTTTTAGTTTGGATACATTTGCTGCTGGAATTAAGTCAACTCAAAGAAGTGAGAGCGTAAACAATGTATTTCATCATATTTCTATGAAAACAATGCGTCTTACTGAATTTGTAGTACATTATGAGAGAATGGCTGAGCAAATGAGAGAAACCGAGTTGGAGGAAGATTTTTGTTACAACCAAGGCATGCCTCCACGTGCAAATGAACGTCGACCTATGGTAGCTCAAGCAGCAAAAATACATACACGTACAATGTTTAAGAATTTAGAGCATGAGATATCAACGATCTTAACTACAGTTATAAGTAAGGAGTGTCTTCAGGATTCTTGCTATTCTTTTCAAGTTGGGTTATATGGGAAGAACAAGTTATGGGAGGTTTCATATGACCTATCATCAGGGGCCACCAATTGCTCTTGTTATAAGTTTGAATCATTTGGCATTTTATGTCGACATGCATTGAGAGTATTAATAGCAAAGAATGTAGATATGATACCTACTCAATATATATTGCCAAGATGGACTAAAATGGCGAAAAAAGGAATGCTAGAAGCAAGTCCTATGAAGTCAACAATGGACCAAAAAGAAATTAAGGCATTACGACGTAATGAGATGATGCGTGATGCTTATAAAATGGTTATAGCTGGAGCAGAGACATCTATAGGTGCTAAAATTGTGAAGGAAAAAATCTCAGAAGCACTGTATCTCCTTGAACATGAAGCACATCATATGAAAATGAAAGATGTTGATCTCAACCAACCTACTAAAAATAATTTACCCCATGAATTATCTTCTGAATTTCATAAGGCACATGTATTGGATCCTTCATTTATAAGGCCAAAGGGAGTATCAAATGCAAGATTGAAAAACAATATGGAAAAGAGTAGGAAGAAGAAGAAGAAGATTGTGTCTAGTGAAAAAACAAGTTAGTATTACTTTCATTCTTTTACATTTCTTATTTTTATTATATAATTTAAGTTTATGAAAGTTTGTGATACTAATTTTTGTTTTTGTTTTATATATAAAAAGTACGTTTAGAAGATCAACAAAGTAGTTTGATTACAAGTCAAGTGTTACCACAACAGTTTTTGCTTAATGATGATTTTAGTTTCACCAATAATCAGGTAGTCTTAATTTTTTTTGAAATGTTGCTTTCATTATCTTTATTAGTTCACAAATTGTATATTTATATAATGCAGGCTATGAACACATCTACTTCTTCAAGTTTTACAGCTTTAATGCAATTGTGTACTCAAATGCCCAATACATTTCAGGTATCATTTTTTAAACTATTTTTAATATGTTAAGCACTGTAACAATAATTTTACTTTTATTTTCTATTATTAATGAAATTAATCCTCGTTGATTTCACTGATCAGAACTCATCATATAATAATTTTGATGGAAGTACTTCGAGAGTAAATGATGTTTGCATAAATTTGTCTCATGTAAATCAGGTATGCAAAAATATTTTATTTAATAATTAATATTACGCCCTTTAATATTTGCCATATTAATTTCAACTATTTTTTCATTATGCAGGATGTACATCATTCTACAGGTTTATGTAATTTTGAAAATGATGTTGAACATTGACATTTCGAAGATATGAATCTTTAGTTCTATTTTTGCTATTCATATCAAATTTTCATTTTTTTTACCCTAAATATTGTCATGATTAATTAATTAACTTTGAATTTAATATATTATTACAACTTTTTTAATTGATTCTAATGTTCATTAATTTTCAAAGGACAACTTTTTCTTTCTTAAATTGAAACTTGCTAGCCATTATTGTTTTCATTTTTATTTCATATATTTTCACCATGTTTGAATACAGTAAACAAAAGTTATTGTTGTGGATAGTGATTTTGTTTTAACTAAAATTTTAAATGTCATTCTAGCTAATTGTAATGCGTAAATTTTGTGAACTAAATAATTTATTAAATATTATTTTTGGTAGACATAACATTTTATTTATTAATCTTGAATTGATCTAACAAATTTATAAAAAAATAGATTAAAAAATAACTTTCAAATTAGTTTAGCTGGATCATATTTTGTTCCTAAAAAAATGCTTAAAAAAAAGGAGAAAAGTAACATGAAAATTTTAAATGGAAATAAAAAAGATAAAAAAAAAACAAAGAGAATTATTAAAAAAAAAAAAAAAAAAACTAAGTTGGTCAACTAGAGAATCCTAACCAACCCTAAAATAATTATAAAAAAAGAAAATAAAACAGAAATGAGAGAACAAATTGGCAATCTGAAAATTTAAAAAAAAATGGTTAAAATGAGAGAAGAATCCGTGTATGCAATCTAATTATTAAAAAAAAAAAAAAAGATTAACTAGGATGGTTAACCTGTAGTTAACCATCCACAAGTGGCATCAAATTGGGGGAGAGCCTCAATGTACCGGCCTCCCCCAATAATTTCTCCAAAAAAAGCTAAAAAATATAAGAATAAGTAGATTAGCACGAGCTATTTAGTTTTAACAAACCTATGTCTATAGAGTTGCACCTAAAGAAGAATCTTACCTTACCTTGATTAAGTCATTATTAGTATAATATTATAAATAAACTATTGAATTATACTAATTACGTAAAGGAACTCTCCTCTTTTAATGTGTCATAATCCTTGTTTTTTTAAAAAAGATGTGTCATAATCCTTGTTGAATCTTCTTTAGTTGAAAAAAAAAATCTACATAAATTCCCCTTGTGAATGAATATCTTCAAATATCTCTCTTGTTGATCACAACGTTTGATACCTTCTTCCCAAAAAAGGACCAATATAACAATATAACAATACTTTGGTGGATTAAAATTCTCACAGCAAACATCTCTCTAAAATTATTATAATGTTACATGACAGAGAGGAAAAAGGATAGCAAAAGGATGGTTTGGATTGTTTTTGGACTAATGTAGAGTCTCCTATTACATTGTTTTTTTTTTTTTTTTTGGAAAAAGAAACGATTTTTATTAAGCATGTATATGAGAAACATACTTCAAAAAGCTACAAAAACACTTATTCAGTGTTAAGTGAGTGAACTTTTGAAAGTGTTCCAAATAATGTAAATGAAATACGAAAAATTTGCTTGATTGATATGTAGAGTCAAATAATTGATCAACATTAATAAGATTATCTTCCATTGTGATTTTTAGAAACTAAGTATATCATAGTTTGTCTTAGATATATGAAGAATTTGATCGAGTTTTGTAGGGTTCGAACATGTGGAGGCTTGCCAACTCGAGTATAGCTCAACTGATTAAGACATTATAACTCTTAATCAAAAGGTCGTCAGAGGTACAAATTCCCACTCCATATATATATTGTTGAACTAAAAAATATATATGTATAAATTTTTCTTAAGATTGATCTCTAGACCTTTGGGAAGATTTTAAGTTTAGATTAGATTCTATTACCAAAAATGAGATTTTCATATGTTATCAAAGCATTCAAACTTGTGGCCAAGATTTCAACAAGTTGTAATGGTTCATTAAGATTTTCATGCTTGTGGATGAGATTAGCTAAAATGAAATTTAAAATTTGAAAGCAACTAGGCTAGGCAGATCAAGAAAAAAAGTCGTAAGTAGATTGATTGAAGATATCATATGCAGTCAATTAAAGCAAATTAATTCATGGCTTTAGGATTGAATTAAACCACTCAAATCTTAATTCAAATCACATCAATTAAAAAGATAATCGACAAGAATTCAATCCAATGTTAAATATGGTCGTCTAAAACTTATGGTTGTGGTAAAAATAAATCATATTGAAACTTAGTTTGAAAAGACTCAAAAAACATTCATATATATATATTTTTTGTGTTTTTAAACACTTCGATTAAATTTTGAATTTGAACTCAAAGAAGACTTTTAAAAAGAAACAATTTTGATAGCCTTGAGCATGGTGCAACCACTTATTTTTGTCCAGCTTCTTTTTATAAAATTGATTGTTAGTTTAAATTTTTTATGCATTTTTTTTTATGTTTGTTATTAAATTTGCACATTATTGGGATGTCTCCACTTTGATATTTGTTTGTTATTTGCTATTTTTTTTTTTATGCCTTTTATTTTTTCCTTTTAAGTTGGAGAAACCATATACTACAAGATTTTTCATTTTTCCGACGCAACAAAGCGTCGGAAAAATAGTCTTGTAGTTAGTTTTTTGGAGAAAAAAAAATAAAATTTTGGTTAAATGAGTAAGTTTTGTATTTTGTTTTGCTTCACCAAAGTTGTTGGTCTTTTTTTGGTGCTAAGCTCCTTTTGGCATGGTTTTAAATTGCAAAAAAATGGTCATTAGAATAATACATAAAAGAGGAAGTGATTTGGGCTTTTGTATACCCCTCTTTCCTTTCATCAAAAGGAGAGAGCCACACTCACACACAACACACACCACTACATCCATGTTCTCACAAAAAAACCCTACAAGCCCCATATCCAAATACACATCCAAATATATATCACACAACCACATATACAACTGAGAGATAGAGAGCACAACTGGTGAGCTTCATACAAAATCAAAAAAATCCATAACACAAAAAAATAACCCTAGCTTAGTTGGAGGTTGCATTTGGTAGGGCTTTGTCCCAAGGATCTGTGCCTCAAACAACAAACTAGTTGGTTGTTCTTGATCCCAACCTCTAGATCTTTGTCTCTATCTCGAAATCTCTTGAAAAACAGTAGTTGAGTAAGGGTATTAGGAGTTTATTTTATTGTTTCTTATCTCTATTCTTACTTTTATTACAATGTAAATCTTTGCTTATCTTTTTATGCATTTTATTTTTGATCTCTTGTTACTTTATTTGGAGATACTCTTTTCGTTTCTCCCCTACTTTTTCTACCCTTTTTTTTTTCCATATTCTTTGGCTCTCTTAAGTTCTATTTACCCCCCCCCCCCCCCCCCCCCCCCCAAAAAAAAAAAAAAAAAAAAAAAAGAAGAGAAAGAAAGAGGAGCAAGTGAAAAAAAGAAGGAAAGTGTATGAAAAACAAAAGAAAAGAGTATAACTTACCTTAGTTGAGAAGAGGAGTTTTTTGCTTTTGTTGTAAAAAAAAATTACATGGTGAAAGGCTAAAGAGGAAGAGAGAAAAAATTGAAGTTTGAGAGAAGGGAGGAGAAGAAGATGAAGTGAGTGGAAATGTTAGTTTTATTATTATTATTATATATGCACTATTTCGTTGGATATTGACCATTATTATTATTATTATTATTATTATTATTATTATTATATTTGTATATAAATGTGTCAGGTTGCGTGTGTAAACATTTCTGACATTTGAATTTTTTTTATATAGAGTTGTCGCGTCAGTGCAGCTCACTGACGCACTTATTATTATTATTATATCTTTGTTTAAAACAAACTTTTTTTTTCATTTGTATTTATTTTTTAGTGTTGCATTTTTTTAATTGTTATTTTTTTGCTTGGTTTAAAAAATGTAGAATTTTGTTTTCTTTCTCCTATTCTCCATGTTGTTAATTTCATATATGTATTTTAAAAAAAGGCCAACAACGGAATCTAGAAATATTTGAGAGTTCGTTTTTCTAGTTTTCTCGAGGTGAGGAATCGATTCTTTAGAAGTCCAAGATCGATTCTTTGCAGCATTGACCAAAAACTTGTTGTGCAAAAACTCACCACGCAAGCATACACAATTGTAGGTAGTAAATGATAAACAAGGTCGATCCCACAAGGACTAATGTAAGCGAATTTGTTGAAATAAAGCACAAACTTACTAATGAAGAACTAAGTTAAAGAACGCAATTGAACCTGCAAATTGACTGAAAACGAGCACAAAAATGGCTACTGAACTAAGGGAGACTTAAAAAGGCAAAGTATAACTTTAAACAAAGATTAGAGAAGCTAAACATGTACTAAAATGATGAAAACAGGAGGCTAAAATTTAAGAAGGCAGTAGCAATTTTTTGCCCAATTGAGGTCGTCAATGCTATAGCATTAGACACCACAATGTTATACAGAGCAGAAAAAAACAGCAGGAAATTTTGAACGGAAATCGACCCAAAAACTTCTCAAACTCGATTTTCTTGCCTTTAACACTGAGTAAAACATATGTCTATGAAAACCCAATGCTAATAAACACTAATAATACCCAAATTTCCCAAAATCATAAGTTTAGAATGCATGTTTACACCCTCAAAAACTTGTTCCATTTGTACTAATCCACCCATTCCTAACCCTTTCAGTATTAAGAACTAGTTTATACCTTACTTAAGCATCAAACTCAAATAAGGACTTGCAATAAACACCACAAATGGAAGTATAACTTCATAAAAATGCATTGAGTCAATAGGGTTCAAACAACCACATACATCCTTAACTTCCAGCCCTAAAACACTTAGCCCATAACTTTAAAACTGAAAATAAACCTTAAGAATTCAGAAATCAACAACATAATGAGATTAATCTAAGAGTTATACCCAAAATGGCTACAAAAGTATGCTAACCTAGCTAAAAGATAAAGAAAAACTTAGGGCAAGACAAGAATCAACAACAAGAAAGTGAAAACTAGAAAGAGAATGAGGAAGAAAGACTAGAAGATGGTGAAGCTTCTTCTTCTTCTGGAAAATCAATCCAAAATCGCAGCTCTTCCATCTTCTATCTTCTATTTTCTGGGTATTTCTTCTCCTTTTCGGCTTCACCCCCTCTCTTTCTCGATGGATTCTCTTTTCTTTTCCCTAAAAGGGCTGACTTAGCCCTTACCTTCCACGTGGCAGCAAGTTATTGGTCTGATTTTTAGTAAATGCTGACTCCAACTGACGTAAGCTCTAAAATTTTCGTAAAAATCTGTGTCCGATGTGGCTTACGATGCTGTAGCATTGGCACCCACATTAGAAATGTGGTCTGCAATGCTGTAGAATTGACAACCACATTTCAGCTTCCAGCCCACAAAACTAGTTCACCAACTTAGGAAAACCTGTACAAAACAGAAAAATTCAACCAAAGAAAGGAAGAAAAGAAGATTTCAACATTCATGCTTGCTTAATTCAATAACCAAATAGGCACTACAAAACTGACAATATACTGCAAACAACTCGAATTTTAGCGAAGTTTAAGAGTGAAATTTGTGATAATTTACTCCCATTTCATGGGATTATCAATTTGAGAGTTCGTTTTTCTAGTTTTCTCGAGGTGAAGAATCGATTCTTTGGAAGTTCAAGATCAACTTCCAATACGTTGTTTTAAAATTTTAACATACTTGCATAATATGTTTGTTGGCTTATTTGCATGAATAGATTATTACGCATGTTTAATTTATCTTTACATTGCACTTATTTATTATGCTTAACTTTGGTTTTCTTGATTTTTCTTAATGTTTTTTTCTGGTGATTTTCAAGGTTTTTTTTTTTTTTTTTTTTTTTTTTTTTTAAATTCCTATGACGGAATCTAGAAATATTTGGAAGTCTGATTTTCAAGAATTCTTGAGGTGAGGGATCATTATCTTTGGGAGTCTGAGATTTTGATTCTAAGAAAAAATGAATTTAATTAAAACGAAAAAATTGTTTTTTTAAGAAAAAAAAAACTTTCTTTTATAAAAGGCTATTCTATGACGGAGTTGAGAAATTGTAAAATTTTCTCATATTCTTGAGGTGGAGAATTTTTCCTAAGTTCTTTCGGGGAATATTTCTAATATAATCAAATTGATGGATATTTATCTACTTATTTGATGAGATCATGACTTCAAATATTGGAGTAATGAGAGGTAAAATAAGACATTATTTTAAAATTTTCTTTGTCCCTAAATAAGTTTTTCTTCTAAAATCTTTTGCAATTCAATATTAAAATTTGGCCACCGTTTTAAACGGGTGTTGTGGGGTGCTAACACCTTCCCCACACACAAGTAACTTTCGAGCCCAAATATGATTTTCTCATTCAAATGATCAATACATTAGTACGTGGCCTTTGTAAAATTGGTAAATTTGAGTCCTAATGCATCATTTACAATTTTAGAATTTAACTTATGTCATATATCAAAATTGGATAACCAAATACTTTTATTAAGAAAATACTCCATCCACAAATTATAATTATTTTGATTGACATGAATATGACACAATGGTTAAGGCATTTTAACTTTTTTTAAGAAGTCGTAGATTTGAATCCTCACCTCAATATAATATTTAAAAAAAATTAAAATAATTTTGAAAGTATTTAACCGATTAATAAATAATGGTTTTATTGAAAATCTCTCAAATAAATATTTTAAAAACTTATTTAATCGAAAAGACAAAGTAATACTCTTGAAAATTGTGCACCAAATTAAACCTAAGATATAGTAATGTTATCACAAAGAAAATATAGAAATAAAGAAACAAGGAAAGTGTAAATAAAACAAAGGTTAAATTACAAGTGTGCTCTCAAAATTTTCAAGGTTGTGTCTAATAAATTCTTGAATATTAATAATTGTTTAAAAAATTTACTTTTAATTTTGTATCTAAAACTGTCCCTACCTGATTCAACATTGTTTTAAATTTTCATATTTGAATTTTGTGTCTAATAGAACTATTAACCTTTCAATTTTTTTGTCTATTAGGTTCGTGATTTTTTAAGAGTGTTGAATAAGACAGAGACCTATTAAACACAAAATTGAAAGTTCAAATATCTATTAGACATTTTTAAAGTCTAAAGACCTATTAGTTGAAAGTTTAAGAACCTATTAGAAACTTATTAAACACAATGATGCAGTAAAACTTTAGGCCATGTATGATAACCATTTAGATTTAGATTTTTTATTTTTCAAAATACACTACTCTCGTCTATGGGTTTCTTTGTTTTCCTATCTACTTTCTACATATGTTTTCAAAATCGAAGCCAAATTTTGAAAACTAAAAAAAGTAGTTTTTGAAAACTTGTTTTTGTTTTTGAAATTTCACTAAGAATTCAAATGTTTCTTTAAAGAAAGAAGAAACTCATCATAAAGAAATTGAGAAAAAATAAATTTAATTTTCAAAAATCAAAAATAAAAAACTAAATAATTATCAAAACGAAACCTTAAAAACTAAACTTAGGAATAAGATGGTTGTAAATATCACGACTTTGACCACAAGCTTAAACCTAGAATAATTTGTTTCCGCGGAACGTCGCTATTTTACTTTATATCCCTCTCCAAGTGGGTTGAATTGTCGGTCCAGTTCCAAAAAGCATAAAAATTGAACCAACCATTTCCATTGTTTGTTTTTTTTTTTTCTTTTTAGTACAACGATGCCATCAAAGTATTACCCACATAATTGAACTTAAATAAACAATAATAGATTTTTCTTTTGAAAATATGTGAAGTGGAGGATTCAAACCTCTGACTTTTTAGTCAAGAATACAAGCTTTATGTTAGTTTGAATTATGCTTATGTTGGCAAATAAATAACTATAAGTTATTCTACTAATTATTGGAACAAATGAAAAATCATATTCCTCTGTCCATTTTTGAACTAAAAAAGGAAAAAATCTTGACTTTCTTTGAAGTTGAAGGTTTAATTTCCTACCTCTTTGTTGAACTAAAAAAAAAATTGAGGAATTTGTTGAAACTTTTGTGATAGTAATCACACGCCAAAGATTAGGGACATCGCCAAGAAGGAATGAGGGGATTGTCCACCTTAATTTATTTTAAGTTCTAGAAGAAAGAGATTTTATAGTTTATCCTCTAATTGGCCTCCCCAAATAAATATTTAGGTTGGAAAGATTATATTTATACGAAATTAGATGTAATTTTTTTTTTCTCCACCCCTATCTAAGATATTCAAATCTTATAAGCTTTCTACCAACTAAATGTTATAGGGCCAAGTAGTCCTCTCCTTGCGTGTTAAGCTAGCTTAGACACATACACAAAAATATATATAAAAAAATAGTACTTAAATAAATAATTATTATATAATCGAATGACCTAGGTTAAAATATAATTTTAGTCTTTATAATCACATGTATAATTGGTCGTTTCAAATCTAATCTTGAATATTTAAAAATTTCAACCAAAATTCTTTTTAATTGCCTTAAAACTTCTTTTGTTTTGTTTTGTTTGTTTTAACTATTGAATAAGCAATTAAAAGTAGAATCTTCATGAAAGATGAGATGGGTATAGAGATATTGTGTTGAGTTAGGGAAGTGAAAATGAAAGAGCACTTGATTTTGTTTTGTCAAACAGTGCATAGAATTAGGCAAAGTCTATATTTCAAAGTATCCTTCATCAGCTTCAAGATATTGTGAATTGTGATTGTGATTGCCATCACCATCACCACTTTGCCCTTTCCTGTTTCTTTCTCAACTATAATGACTTTGCCTTCATCCTTTTCTATATACTTTTCTTATCTTTTTTCTTTTTAAATGTATTTATCACTAATTATAATAAATAGTAGATCGTCTGGGTTTTTTTTTTTCTTTCGAGTTTAACAATGTGTGGGGTTGGAGTTTTGAACCTTTGACCTCTTGGTTAAGATATGTATCTTAACCAGTTGATGAGCTATGCTCAAGACAGATCATATGGGTTTAAATGTAGTTTTTGTCCCTCAATTTTTTTTTCTCATTTTTTTATTGGAGATAATCGAAAATTAAATTCATATCATTTGCTTATTTTGCAATTCGTACTCTTATCCACAGTATTAGATTTTCATCGATATGTCTACATTTCCATTGACATTCCACATGTCCATAGATTCAACATCGACATAAGGGGTGAATCGACATTTCCGTTATACCGTAAAAAAATCAATGAAATACTAAAAAGATAGAAACAAAAAATCATTAATGTGAAAATTATATTAGTAATAAGCCTTTTAACTCATTTAAAAAGTGTAAAAGGTTTATTTATTAATTTAAATATTTTTTATTTTTATGATTTTTTATGAAATATCCATCAACATCAACATTTCCATATAATTGAGACCTCTAAATTTCCGTCAACATCGACATTTAAAGCCTTGCTCTTATCTATATTATATTAATTTTTAGACCAAAATACCCTCTTAAATTTCAGTTAATTACATCAATCAAATCTCATATACTTGATCATAATTCAATTTAATTTCGAATTCAAACAACAATATTGATATAATTTGATTCAAAATCGAATTCAAATATTTTTTTTTCAAATGAACTTGAATTAAAATTCCTACTCTGATAATGATTCAATTGAAGATATGATTTGATTCAAAATCAAATCAAATTAAGATTTGAATCTAAATCCCTTCTATAAACTGGGCATCTCCTCTGATTCAATTTTTTTTGCAGCTCCAGAAGTAGGCATCTCTTCCAATTTTCCATATATTTTTGGCTCTTTCTTATTATTTTTATTTAGGTGCACCTTGCTAGAATGATTTGTCATGAATTTCGACACATATTAACGAGTCCTGCAAAATGGATCTCATGTTTTTTTCACATAGACAACTATATGTGACACTTTTAAGAGGGATGTCTATGGCAACCACAAAAGTATTGATCAAATCAAAGGACAATTTGACCAAAAACGTTGATTATAAAGAAATTTGACTTTGTAAACCAATTTGTTTATTATTTAGCATCACACACACACAAATTTCTAGCTCTTTCTTATTATTTTTATTTAGGGGCACCTTGCTAGAATGATTTGTCATATGAATTTCGACGCCAACGAGTCCTGCAAAATGGACCTCATGTTTTTTCACATGGACAACTATATGTGGCACTTTCAAGAGGGATCTCTATAGCAACCACAAAAGTATTGATCAAATTAAATGACAATTTGACCAAAAACGTTGCCTATGAAGAAGTTTGACTTTGTAACCCAACACACACACAACATATATATTATATATAATAATAATAATAATCAAATAAATCAAATTTTAAAAAAAAATTCAAAAAAATAATAGAAAATTATATTATATTTAAATTATGTTATATTATATAAAAAAAACTTATATTATAATAGAAAACAACTTTATTGTATTAAAATTAGTGAGATTAAAAACACTAAATCATAATAGAAATAGGAAAAAAAATTGTTGAAGCTAATTAATTATAAAAAAACCATAATATAAATATAAAATAATAATATTCAACAACTAATAAATATACCATTAATAATTAGTTTTAAAATAATTTAAAAAATTAATCTTAACAAGAGCATACAAAACTAATTTTAATTAATTGTAAAATAATTGTAATCCATAATGTTTAACTCAAATTATTTTAATATTAAAAAATTAATATATATACACATACGTACAATGCATGTGGTAATAAATTAGTATTTTAAAGAGTCGTATGAAATATCCCAATAATTTCTGTACTGTTTTTTTATGTGTGGCACAATAAAATAGGTGACATGTACCTATTTTGTTAAAACAATTAGGAAGTTCAGGGTGGTTAGTGATATATGAGAAATTTAACATTTTATATTACCAATCGACCTAAAAGCGTAAATGGATAGATTATGGTAAATTTAATCTTATAATACTTTAACAAGTGATTCAATTAAAAATAGATTTTTATTCTATATTTTAGAAATTGGATTCTTGATTTAAAAAGTTGTTCATGGTGGGGTTGATTAGTAAAAATATATTTGTAAATAATAAAAATAATGGTACTGACCAACTAAATTTTTAGTGGAATTTTAAATATTATTAATGAATTTATTAACATATTTTATGTTATAAAATTTATATAATTATTATTTTACAATATTATATTATAAATTAAATAGTATATTTACCAAAAAAATGTCCTTTTTAGTGTAATTTTGGGTTTTCAAATTTTAAATTTAGAATTTAAAAACAATAAAAACGTAAAAAAATATGTTGTTTTCATAATTATCACTATTTGAACCATAGAATCTAGAAAATGTTTTAAAAAACATATCTATCATATATAGATTTAGTGCATATTAAAATAAGTTGTCCAAATATATAGCTTATCAGTAGAGAAGACACTAATTATCATGTAAAGGTTGATGGTTCGATTCTCACTTCCACAACCATTGAACTCACAAAAAAATGAAATAAAATAACAAAACAAAATTTGAATTGCATACCAAACAAACCTCTAGCCAATGTTTAAATTCTAGATTTTGCCTGCCACAAGGATGTTGGAGGACATTTTTTAAATAGAGACATGATTTCAAAATAGGTAAGGTGCGATTGGGATGATATGTTATGCAATTTATCCCTTGTGCACTTTTAACAACCTTTTTTTTCCCCGTCTTTTAAGTTTTTGAAAGTTTGATTTTGGACCTGAAATTATCACTTACGTATTATAAATGTAGTGTCTAATTTATAAGTATGATATAACTCCATTCATTATATATATATATATATATATATATATATATATATATATATATATATATATATATGTTATTTTCATATTAGTATCACTTTTTTTATAGAAGTAAAAATGAATAAATTTAGCCAATTTAAACATAACTCAACTGATTAAGACATATATCCTCGACCAAGAGGTCAGAGGTTCATGTTGAGAATCCCACGTCAAAAAGATGAAAAGAGACCTCACAATTTATAAGATAGATAGGCTCCTCCTCTCATTGTCAATTGGTTTCGAGATGGAACTCTATGTTTATCTAATATAGTATTAGAGCCCATAAAGTCCAAACGGGCATTCGATCCAAAAATTGGGATTCAACCCAAGAATGGTGAACCCAAAGAGACACCGTCTTGAGACACCTCTTCTTATTGCCAATTGATTTTGAGATAAAACTCCATGTTTATCTAATAGTTCAAATCCCCTCACTCCACATATTGTTGAACTAAAAAAGCAAAAAATTCAATGAAAGTTTCCAAGACTAAATTAATTGAGATTTTAAATGTTAAAAAATCAAAATAGAAAGTAGATAAAAAAAAATGTATCAAAATTAAAATTTCAAAAGTTTAGAAAAAGATGATAAAAGTTCAATAACTATAATTATATTTAAACCATTTATTTTATGTATAAGAGGAAAGTGTCTTTTAAAATATCATTTTATTTTAATCTTTTCCATATTTATATTTTACGTAGGTAATAAGTTTGTCTTACTTAGGTTAGTATCTATTTAATAACAAATTATATATTATATTTGTTGTGTACTAGTTCTTTTCAATAAAAGAAATAGTTCTAGACTTTTAGTCATAATGCCTTTAGTTTGCTTTCTATTTTTTTAAAAAAAGAACTTAAAAGCAAAAGTTACATTTTTAGTAGCTCAACTTGATTAAGATTTTCAAAACATTTCGAAAAAATATTTTAAAAACATAAAGTAAGAAACATCAATGTTATAAAAGTATAGGTAGAAAAATGGTATCCAAACAATACATACAGCACATTTTTGCGAAATTTACAAAGGACATAATTAAAATTAGGTTTAAATCTTTTTTTTTTTTTTTTTGTCTCCAAACTTGTATATTTTATTACCGTTTTTAAATTATCAAAATATCTATTTTAGCCTATAAAAAAAATCACTTTAATCTTTGTACTTTCAAAATATTTATTTTAGCCCATAAACTTTCAAAACAATTACTAATTTTGACTTTGTATCTATTTTACTATCCAGTATCGACCCAACTAATACCTTTCTCAACCAACAAATAATATGGCTCTAAATGCGTCCACAACCACTTGTTACATTCAAAGCTATATTATTCATCTGTCAAATAATTAAGAATAAAATAAAGACAAAGGCAAAAAATAGTTATCTTTTTTAAAAGCTAAAATATATATTTTAAATACTAAGGGACTATATAAAATGAAAAAAAAAATTCTAAAACTGTAAGAACTAAAATAGATATGTTGAAAGTTTCAAGAACAAGAAGAAAATTAAATCTTTAAATTATTCCGTCAAAGGAATTAGCAAAATCAAGTCATTGATAATATATATATCTATACAATACACATACATGTGTAATGACATTTCATTCAATAGTGGACCTTAATTTACAAAGTTTAATGACATTGAAGAAAAATGGTGCATTTACCATTCCAAAGATCGATAGTTTGATCTCCATTTTGTAAATTTTGAACTAAAAGAAAAGAGATCAAAAGATGCTTCTTGTTCTTGTTGCTGTTGCTGCTGTTGTTTTTTTTTTTAGTTCAATAATTGCAGGATAGAGGTTCGAACATCGGCCTAAAGAAATATATTTTCTTTTTCCTAATTTTTAGGGTAAAGTGAAGAGATAGGAACGGGTAGGACGTAATAATGTAAAGATGAAAAATTAAGGAACATAATTAACAGAGTAGGAATCAAGAAAGGTGATCCAAGAGCCATCGTCTTGGGCATCTTCCTCCGCCATGGCATTGTCGTAGCAGCTCCATGTCTCTACCGGCGAGCTGGTGGAGTTGCTGTTCTCAGTTTCTTCATTTCTCGCAAATCTCCCCCTTATTCGCCTTCTGCTATCTGCCAATGTCTTCCTGCATTCATACTGCCAAAATTTTCCCCATTGTGATTAGATTAACAAGTGATGTTTCGGTGCAACGTGATACGATTAGATAAAAATAAGAGTGAACAGACAAAAACATCTAATTTTAAGGGTATTTTGCTCGCCAATTCCGTCAAAATTTTAAACTAGCCTATTTTCTTGCCATTTGTCATACGATTGGTTGTTAGTTTAATCAATGTGTCATGTCTATGTCGTTTTTTAGTACAACAACATGTGGAGGTGAGAATTTGATCTTCTATAGTTAAGTTATGCTCAGTTTCACATGTCATGTCAACATCTAAGTAATAATTTTAATAACAAAGAATTTGAATTCACATTTAAAGTTTAACTATTCAAGTTGGATTAAACTTATAATTTAACTTAAATTTATATATTAAATATAGGACTTTTTCAACTTTTAAGCTATACAAACTCGACTAGATGAGCTAAATATTCTATTTAATTTCTTCTATGTTTTCCAAGGTTATGTTCCCTAAAATTGTCTTTTAGAGCGCACTTATATTGAATAAAGGGGTTATGAAATATAAATAAAATTGAAAACTATTTTAATTTTTTCAAATAAGTTTCTATTTTAAAAAGTAGAATATTCAAGAAAATCCCAAAAATGTCATTGGAGTAGAAAAATAACACATCACTGCTGCTACCTCCATATGAATAGTAACCCTATCCACAAATCATTTTTACTCCACTTTGTGTTTAACTTCCAATATGACAATTATTTTAGATGCATCTTGTCGTGTTTTCTTCTCTCTCTAAATCATATTCATGTAGAAAAGAAAAACAAGCACTAATTATTTGCCCACATATTTTAAACTCATGTGAAATTTGATGGTCAAAATTGTGAGATAATGATGTTTCTTTTTTAATTTCTTTTTGTACACATATGTCGATCACACCATAATTATATTATGGAGCGTTACAGTGATAATCCTAATTATATTTACATCATGTACAAGTATGATTTATGAGTTCATCAAAGTTATATTATGAAACGTTACAGTGATAATCCTAATTATATTTACATAATGTACATGTATGATTTATGAGTTCATCAAAGTAATACTTAACATAAAAGATAGAAGCAAAAAAATATCAGGAAAAGAGGTGGGAATATTTTTTTGATAATTAAAAAATAAATGGAATAGTAATGAGAAAAAAACAATTACCTTAATCTTCTTATCAAAATTCCTTTGGTTTCTCTTGGTTTTGTATCTCTCAATTCTCTCTCTCTTCTCTTCAGGACTATATCGACAAGCTTTGGTCATTCCTTCGATTATCAAACTGCTTTCACTCGAGCATGCCATTTCAGCTCTTCCCTGATTATTTTCATCAACAATCACCATATTCATTTTCTAATTTTCATTCACAATAAACAAAATTTATATCTCTAATCTTGATTAATATTCATATTAAGAAATTTTTTTACTTAATGATAAAATAACTACATTTCAAAATATATTATCTACTATGTATTCCATTTGCCCATATTGCATAACTATTTATCAAATGTGGGACAAATAATTGCTGTTTGACTATGTTTGTAAGATATGAAGGTATCCGGCCTAAGTTGAAAGCGACTTTTAATTTGAGAAACAAAAACAAAGAAAAAAATTGTAACTTTTCTTTTTTATTTTTACAAATAGTTTCTCATACGAATTTTTGTCAAGCTGAAACTTCATTGAAATACACTTCAAAATAAGTGCTAAAAGTTTTAGGGTGAAAGAGTAAACAATTTTGCAAACAAAAGGTTTGCATTTTCCAGCCAGCTTTGGGGAGCAAAAACTCACCTGCAAATCACCGGAGCTGTAAACCCTTCTAACCGGACCCTCCGCATCGAACAACGCAGAAAGTCGAACGCCTGGTCCATGGCTCAACCCTTTTTTACGAAACGAGTGGCTGCTCACGCTCAGCTGCATTAGGCCAGGCTGCGACGTTGGAGAGCCGTAGCTACTACAAGGTCCACTACTACCACTATAACTAACCTCCGAGGGTAAAAACCCCGGAGACTCTAGCACCGGGTATAGCTCGCTCTCGAGTAGCTGGCTGTACGCTAGGAGCGAGGAGGAGGAGGAGTGGGAAGGTATGAAATTAGGGAGCGACGGGAAAGAAGGTGGCGGCGACACGGTGGGGTCGGGGGATTGGAGGTGGCAGAGGGATACATCGGCGGTGGCGGCGGAGTGGCTGTGCATGATGATGAGGTGGAGGAGGGAGGAGAGAGCGTTTGAATGATTTTTTTTTTTTTTTGGTTTGTGAATGAAAGGAAGAGACGGGAGACGGGGTTAAGTAGATTGGAGAGAAAAAGAGAGATGACGTGGATGCTGACGTCATCAGTTTGAGAGAGCGTTGACCATTTCTTCTTCTCTGTTTTTCTTCCACGATCCAATAACAATAACAATCTTTCTTCTCCAAGTCTTAACTCAAGTTGATTTCTCTCTCTCTAAAGAATTCTGTCATGCATGACCTTTTGGACAAAAAAAAAAGCTCTCTCTCTCTCTAGAAATAAAATAAAAAAAGTAAACTCTCTCTGACTCTAAACGTTTCTATTGTGCTGAATTTCTTTGTTGGTTCTCAAAGATTTCATATCTCTTATCCCTTTCAATATAAGTTGAAAAAAGGGTCTTCCTTTCCAATTCTTTTGACATTCCCATTTTGTTCAAAGGGTCAACTAGCTCTAATTTGAATTGTATATTTAGTTCTAACAATAAATGTGAATTTGTACTTTAATTTGTGTATTTCGGCTTCAAAAAATTGTGCAATATTTATTATATGTATGTCATTTTCATCCTTGTAGTTTGAAGTATTCAATTTTAATTCTATATTATAAAAATATCTAGAATGGAATTAACAAATTACTCAAGTTAGTTTATTGAGGCTAGTCACCAAAGATTGATGGGTATAGATTATTTATTGATTTTATCAAAAACTATATATAGGGATAAAAATGAAGCTTAGAAGATATAAATAGAGACTTAAAAAGATTAGTTCATTGGAACTAGTCAGCCAAAGATTGAAAGGCATAGATCATTTATTAATTTTATCAAAAACTACATATAGGTATGAAAATGAAGCTTAGAAGATATAAATAGAGACTTAAAAAGACAAAAATGAAAGTGTAAAAATTGAAATTAAAATGTGATTTAACATAACTTTCATTTATATTTTATCATGATTATTTCTATATGTACCTAAGGTTAATAATCGTGCTTTTCGAAATCAACAAATTTTGGAAGAATAATTAATTAAAGGGAAAATCAAATAAGAATAAAAAAAAAAAAAAAAACAAGAGAAGAAATGAGTAAAATGAGCATAGAATAAATTATAGAAAGTTTTATCCACCCCATTAGCTACATGGAGAGATAAGTTTCCAAATAGTGTGCATGAAGAACTCAAAAAAAAAAAAAATAATAACGTGCATGAATATAAGGGTTATCGCCTTTTGTCTCTTAGAAACAATGAACTCTTATGATCAATTAGACCCTCATAATGCACACCAATTACCAACTAAATTTAGATATCGATTTTTTTGTTGTTGCGTTCAATGACAATTTGGAAGTTGGAAGATTTGAACCTATGATCTCTTGGTCGAGAATACATGTCAATTATCGTTGAACTATACTCACTTTGGAGATAAATACTATTTTTTAAGTCCCATTTGATCTCTAAATTTCATAGCCTAATGTTTTTACCCCTAAGATTTTAATAAAATACTCCATTTTGGTACTTGCATTTAGTCGGTTAAATAAAATTCTCTCTCCATCTATCTTCCTCCCCTCATTAGCGGCTCTCTCTTCCCATCCTTTCACTCGCCTTCTTCAAAATATCAAACTTCTTTAGATCTAGCTAGATGAAGTTTCCAATTCCAAGGACGACAAAAATGGAGGGAGAAGAAAAGTAACGATAAGTGTGCAACAACAAGTATGGGAAAAGGGAAAGAGAGAGAGGAGGCACCCAATAAGACGAGTGTGAAGGATATAGCAAGGTGGTAGAGGAAGAGGATAAATTATTCAATGAAGCCGCCATAATGTGGTTGCCTCTTTGAAACTGTCAGATATAGATCTTGAAATTTGTTGTCCCTAATACTTGCTTGATACAAAAGTGAGACACATCCAATGGTGTAAAACTGCCAACCTCATTATGACGGCTTCATCGAATAACTTCTCAAGGAAGAGAGGGTGGTTAGTAGGAGAAAGGGTGACAAGAGAGGGAGAGATATCAGAGAGAGGCCGACCAAGAGTGGGGGAAGAGGAGGAGAGAGAAGAGAGAGAGCTATTTTCAATTTTTTTTTTGTCGACATTAGTCAAAAATTATAAATTTTCTTAAAATATTGCCCTATCATCCTACGAAAATATTAGAATTGTCAACCATCAATTTGTCTATTAGTAAAACTAATAAAAAGTTAAGAGTAAAAACTAAAATTAATCGAAGCATTATTAAAACTTCATGAACAAAAATATAAGATTTCAAAATATAGGACTAAAAAGTTATTTATCCCTTATGTGCAATGTTTTTGAAGTAAAAAGGTATACCAATGAAGAAAATTCTCTGGTATTTCAATATTTAATAAACACATATCATTGGCTCTATGAAGCCAACAGAAGAATTCAAATGGAGTTAAAAAAAAAAAAAAAAAGGAAATTCAAAATAAATAAAAGTATAAAAATATAAAAGTGCATTAAATTATAAAATATGTATTTTTCTTTTCCAAAAGAGAAATGTAGAAACTCCTTTTTGAAGTGATATAGGTGATTTTGATGGGCCTACTTGGTGAGTTGGGGAAAGATGCTGTTTGGAGGTCCCCTCCCCTCTTTGGACCTCATGGCCATTTGCATATACATGATGATATCAAGTCATTTAAAAAGCTATTCAAATGGAAAATCATCATGATTTGATATTTCAAGTCAAGCATCTAAACTTCTAAAACCTAATTAGGCTTTTTTTTTTTCATTTCTTGTATTAATTAATTAATTCATTCTCTTCTTCCCATTGGGCTATCAAATTTATTCCTCATTAGCACATATAACATGAATGCATATTCATGATACAAACTTGGACCCATTAAACCACCAATCATTTTCATGCCCATATTCAAAAAGGTAAATTGAATTATTTATATTGGTTTGTTTAATATGGTCGGTAAAAAAGAGAGGTGTGAATTAAAATTGAATTTTTCATTTCATAGTTTTAGATCATTAGGTATTCAATATCACTTTGGTGGTGATAAATACTTTTAGTCAAACAAAAACATTTTTCTAGAATTTACATAGTGTTTGGTTATCTTAAAAAGTGTGTTTTGAAAATTCGAAAAACATTTAAAGGTATTTTAAATACTTTAGAAAGCATTTGATTAGTGTTTCTTTCAAAAGTGCTTGTACGAAAAGTACTTCACTTAAAAACATTATCCTCAAATGTCTTCCTAAAATTAACTCTCAAGCTATAATTGAGAGTGCCTTTGATATGGCTGTAATTTTGTTGTGGCCAAAAGAACTTCAAAATCATCATGTTTGGAAGTGATGTACAAATATTTTTTAAAAAAGTCCAAAACATTTGAACAATTTTATGAGAAAGCACTTTGAGTATTTTTGAGCTAAGTACTTTAATTCATCAAGATGTAGTTCAAAAACACTTTCAAGAATGTAGTATAATCAAACATTAAAGTGATTTTGTACTAAGCACCTTTTTTTTTTACTATAGTACTTACAATTAAAGGTACTTATCCTAAAAGGGTTTTCAAACACCCTTCCTTTACATAGTTGAAATAAAATACTTTTAAAGGAAACATTTCATTAGTGTTTTCTTATGTTTAGAACATCAAATGCTTTTACTTAAAAACACTTTTATCAAAATTCTTTCAAAACCCAATATTAATTAATGATCAATAAGATTTAAAACTCAACTATTAACATTGTATAAGTTACTAATTAAACTTAATGTTGAGCTGTGTTTTGAGAATGAATGTCCTAGAAAGAAGCCTAGGCACATTTTTAAATTAGTCAGTCAAATTCAGGCTTATGATTGAAGTGTGTATGAGGCTCACATGGGGATGCATTAAACTATATATAGAGAAGTGGTGGTGGTGGTGGTGGGGCAAGTGTCATTGTTTTTGGTTTTCAGAAGCAAAGGCTGGTAAGATTTGACATCATCATATTCATATTAATGGTAGTGGAACATTATATTAATTTAACAAAGGAACTACCTAGCTAAGCTAGCCCTAGTAGCAAATCAATGAATTATATTAATTAAAAAGGGCTCCCTCTCAAAGTTTTATGCCTAATTATCCTACTATTTCCACTCCTCATTTGACCCAATAATGCTACATGTTTTTTTTTTCTTTTCTATATGGCCCTTTTTGTCTCACAAGTTTTCTTGGGTTTTGTAAAATATATAAAGCCCATATATTTTGTTAGTTGGATTTCATTTTTTTAAAACTAAAAACTAAATTCTTGTACTCCATCACATGCCTATGCACCAAGGAGGTTAAATAAGTGACCCTAATATTTATGAGGAAAAGTTGCACAAGATTACCTTTAACTATAGAAGTTATTACACATACTTTGGTTTGAGCAATATCCTCTTAAAATTATAAAATTATTTCAATTCAATGTTCCTATAAAAACTATATTAATAGTTTGGGTTCAATTAACAACCTTTTTCAGTTGCAACCAATGGAATATTTATGATAAAGTTTAGTTGCAACAATTTTGTAACTTCAGCTTTTTAGGAGGAAATTGTTTATATTGAAAAGTCCGATCGTGCAATTGTAACTTTCATTTATTATAGAATGTGTTTTTACATTTTTTTTTTGTTTGAAATGTGAATGTAATCTCACATTAATTAGAAGTGAGAAAGACTTATGATATATAAAAGGATAGGATTGTGATGCCTCCGACTATGACTCTATACGCTATTTCAACAAGTAGACTTCCTCATTAATCAATGTGACTACCACCCACAAAAAATTCTATAGTCAGCTCTACCTCTACTGCCTATTGCCATCATCACAATCCTCAAATTGTGAAGGCTTATTGATCAATAGGCTCATGAAGTCTTGTCTTGCCATCTCCCATAAACCTCTCCAACTAAACTAGCATACATAAGCATAATGATATCCCAAGCTTTTCATAACACCATCTTTAGAATTCTTGTTCTGTATTTTGTCATCCCTATTAAACATGATAACATTTGATTCACCACTTGGTTTTGATTGTACAAATAAATACTTAATTTTGAAGCAAAAGTATGATTGCTTTTGGATATATTAAAGATTAAACGAAATAAAATTAAACCAAATTGAGTAATACTTTGATTTGAAATATCTCCCTTGGGTGTTGATTAATGATCCATTCTTGAATTATATGAAGGTATAGGTACATCTATGTTGCAAATTAATTTCTTTATGGATTATTCTCGGAAGTCTAAGAAATGTGAATTTCTTTTTTTTTTTTTTTTGGAAAGAAGATACTCTATTAAGAGCATGTGAGGTACATGCAAAAGAAGCTACATAAAAGTGTGCCGATTCAAGGCAATACAGGAGTCACAGAGCCATAACATCCTCCCAAAAAGATCTAAGGCACTAAAGAAATGTGGGTGTTGTTTATCTCTTCAATATTCAAGAACAACTATGAAAAAGCATCTAAGCATAAAAGAAAACTAAAAACTAAAGTTTACAAAACAATTTGAATAAACATAAATCCCTATGTTAGACTAAATATAATTTGTGAGATCCACTGTGGTGGTTCATAGTCTTTGTCAACTCTGTGATCTTGGTTGAATATGGACAATCCTTAGGACCATACTATGAATATATTTACGTTGATTATATTTTTTTTTGGGTAAACCTCCTAGGATCAATGGACTTTTTTGGTAAATCTCCTATGCATTCATTTGTACAAAATTAAAGTTGAAATATCTTTCCTTGTATATCGTATCCCTTGTATACATAAGCCATTCTCTGTAATGAGAAAGTATCAATGAAATAATATTGAAAGTCAATCTTTTTTGTTGATCTTTTATGGTATCAGAGCAATAAACAAAAAAAAATTTCCCCTTTACCTTATCATCTCGTTCTAGCAAGCAAATAAGTTTAGTTCTTCAATGGCTGCCACAATTATGTCTTCCTCCTTTGCAAAAGTCTCCACAACTTCATTACCTTTGTTCCTTTTGTCCAACATTTGTAATCTTGTGTCGCTTTGCTTGGATTCAAAGAATTATGTTTTACGAAAATTTCAAGTTTCCTCCCTTTTGAAGGCTCACTCTCTCTTTGGTCATGTTGATGACTCTCTCCCAATGCCCGAATAATTTGTTCGTTCATCTACAGGAACCATAACAACACAGGTCAGTAATGATTATATTCAATGGATATATCTCGTGATCAAGTTTTAATAACACTGATCAACGCAACTTTATCTCCATCTGCTCTTGCACATGTTGTTGGTTCTACTTCTTCCAAAGATCTATGGTTGTCTTTAGAAAAACAATGTTCTTCAAATACAAGATCTAGTATTCTTGATTTACAATCTGCTTTATATACTATGAAGAAACTTACATCTGAATCAATTGAGCAATATACTTGTCGAATTAAAGAGATTGTAGACAAGCTTGTTGCAGTTTTAGTTTCTATTGAGGGTGAAGAAATTTTAGTCCATACCTTAAATGGACTACCAACTGAGTTCAACGCATTCCGCACTTCCATATGAACACGCAGTGGCACCTTAATCCTCGAAGAGCTTCATGTTTTATTAGATGTTGAAGAAAAAACGTTGAAACGAAACCAGACCATTGAGCCTAAGCCTACTGCCATGGTCGCCTTCAAGAATGCTCCTTAGAACTCTACATTTCGTGGATGAGGGAAACGAAATTCAGGCTTTCGTGGCTACACCACACCAAATACTCACCGTGGCTCAAACCCATTTGGGTTTGAAAATCAATGTGCAAACGCTGGCTCAGTCTTCTCTCAACAAATGCATGGGCTTTTAGGAATTGGATCGCGGGTCAGCACTTATTCTGGGTCTGGTAGCAATCAATTTGGATCTGAAAATTATTTCGGGCCTAGCAACAACCAATTTGGGTCTGGCAGGAATCAATTCGGTTTTGGCTCTTCAAATCATGATTCTGGGTTTAATGGAGGTCGTATTTTATGTCATTTTTTCTCACAATCTGAACATGGTGCATTTGATTTCTACAATAGGATGAATTTTCTTATTAGGGTCGTCATCCATCGACTCAATTGGCTGCTATGGCGGTAAATTCTATGAATTTCCAGTTTCAAAATGACAATTCTAATAATTTATTGTTATCTGACAACGGCTGTAATGTTCACATGACGAATAATCTGGCAAATCTTAATCTATCAAAAAATTTCAATGGTGAAGAATCTATTATAGTGGTAATGGTCAACCTTTAAATATCCAACACACCGGCAGTGGTACACTTTCTACCTCCTCTCATATCTTTAATCTTTCCAAAATTTTGCATGCTCCTGACCTTGCTACCAATATATTATCAATTCATAAATTTTGCCTCGATAATAATTGTATATTTATAATTGATACTGACTGGTTCCTCATTCAGGATAAAGTCTCCAGCAAAACTTTGTACACTGGTGAAAGCATTAATAGCCTTTATCCAATTCCTAACCTATAACCTTACCACGATCTGGACTGCAACCCAAAAACTACATTTTTTTTTTGCAAAACAAGAGTGTTCTTTTTGGCATTATCAGTTTGGTCATCCTGCTCCCAAAGTTTTACGCTCTAGTTTATCTCGTCTTGGTCTTTCTCTATCTTCTTATATGCGAATGCATTAGTTGTTTAAAAGCTAAGATGTCTAAGCTTTCATTTCCTATGTCTTTTTCTACTTCTATTGCTCCTCTTGAACTTATTGATAGCGATGTATGGGGACCTTCTCCTATTATTTCTCTTAATGGATTTTGTTATTATGTCAGTTTTATTGATGATTTTAGAAAATTCACTTGGCTTTTTCCTCTTACTTACAAATCTGACGTGAGTGCTATTATCCAAAAATTTCTCCCCTTTGTTGAAAACCTCCTTTCAAGAAAATTAAAAATCTTTCGATCTGATGGTGGTGGTGAATTTTGTAATAATTCTATTCGCTTATTTTTTGATTCCAAAGGAGTTGTGCATCAAAAATCATGTCCTTATACACCTGAACAAAATGGGGTAGCTGAGCATAAACATCGTCATATTGTTGAAATTGCCATGTCTTTACTTTTTCATTCTTCTGTTCCTATAAAATTTTGGCCCTATGCCTTTTCTACTGCAGTTTTTCTAATAAATTGAATGCTTTCTGCACTCTTAACATGTTATCTCCTTTTGAGAAACTTTTTGACACTCCTGATTTGCATCATTTAAAAGTTTTTGAGTATGCATGTTATCCTTTGTTAAAACTTTATACCACACATAAACTTGAACCTAAAACCTTTCAGTACATTTTTCTGGGTTATACTCTTGATTTTAAAGGATATATATGTTATAATTCTCTCACCAAAAAATCCATTGTTTCTCGTCATGTCATCTTTCATGAAATCATCTTTCCTTTTGCCAAACCTATAAACCCTACCACTTCCTATTCATCTTCTCCTTTCGATCCAACTCCCTTACTCTCTCTTTTACGTATACCTCAATATTCTATTTCACAACCTAGCCATTCAACCATTCCGATTCAGTTGCTCACTGTTAACATTAATTCTTCTTCATGTATTGATTCATGCACAGATTCATTATGTCAAAATTGCAGTAACTCTCCAATGAGACTTTGCATGCTTTAACTTCTGTCCCTATAGACAATGATCAGATTAATATGAGTTCAATGTCAAATGGTGCTTCTGCAAGTCTTTCTCGAAGTGCTATAAATACTCACTCCATGCAAACACATGTTAATTCTTGTATTTTCAAGCCAAAAGGCTTTTCTTTCCAACATGACCACTTCAGTTCCAACTAATCCTACTTCATATACTGAGGCATCAAAGTATCCAGAATGGAGATCTACTATGACTGAGGAATTTAATGCGCTTCAAGAATAAGGTGCGTGGTCTTTAGTACCTCGTTTACCTTCAATGAATGTTATAGGCTGCACATGGGTCTTTAGGAAAAAGTATCACACTGATGGTTCCATTGCTTGATATAAGGCCCGATTAGTTGCGAAAGGATATCATCAGATTGAAGGATTTGACTTTACTGAAACATTCAGCCAAGTTGTTAAAAAGCCAACAATTCGAGTAATACTTGCTCTGGTTGCTTAGTATCAGTGGTCCATAACTCAACTAGATGTGAAGAATGCATTTCTACATGGCACTTAAAGGAGGAAGTCTATATGTCTAAACCACATGGTTTTCTAGATAAACCTCACCTAACCCATGTTTGCTTGCTTCATAAAAGTCTTTATGGCCTTAAACAGGCTCCTCGAGCATGGTTTAATCGCTTTACATCCCATTTATTTACTTTGGAATTTACTGCTTATGTTGCTGATTCCTCCTTATTTATACGCTCAGTTGGATCTTTGCTGACATACTTGTTGCTTTATGTGGATGATATTATTATCACTAGGCCATACTCCTCCTATTTTTCTGTCTTAAAGAAGCAATTAACAACTAAATTTTAGATATCGGATCTTGGTGCATTGAAATACTTCCTCGGTTTGGAAGTTACCTCTTATGATGGTATCTTTGTTAATCAAGCCAGTATCTTACTGATCTACTTCAAACTGTAGGAATGTCCTCTGCTAAATCATGCTTACCACCTATATCTACATCTATTGATCTTCATGCTTATGCACATTTATTCAATGATGCAACACTTTATAGACAATTGGTTGGCTCACTTCAATATCTCACTTTTACCAGACCTTATATTGTTTATGCAGTTAATCGAGTAAGTCATGCATCGTCCCACAGTTATTCACTTCTTTGCTGTCAAACGAATCTTAAACTATCTCTCTGGATCTAAGAAAATTGGAATTATGTTCTGCAAAGGTGATTTATGTCTCTCACTGCCTTTTGTGACTCTGTTTGGGCTAGTGACACATCTAATTGTCGATCTACCTCAAACTTTATTACATTTCTTGGCTCCAATCCTATATCCAAGTCAGCCAAGAAACAACCCACTGTCTCACGTTCATCTACAAAAGCTGAATACCGCTCACTGGTAACTATAGTTGTAGATCTTTATTGGTTACATCAGCTACTTCGTGATCTTCATATCAACTTAACTGTTCCTGCTACACTATGGTGTAACAATGTTTCAGCTATTTCTCTTACCAATAATCCAATTTTTCACACTCGTACGAAACACATTGAGATTGGCTATCACTTTGTTCATGAGAAAGTTTGCTCGCAAGGACATTTCTGTTCAATACATATCCTCTTAAGATCAACTGGATGTTTTATTTACAAAACTGCTAACACTCAATCATTTTTGTCATTCAGGGACAAACTTCTGACTTTACTCCATTCTTCAGTTTGAGGGGGCATATTAGAGAATATTTCCTTCATTATCTTGCCGTAATGTATGCATTCATTTGTACAAAATTAAAGTTGAAATATCTTTCCTTGTATATCATATCCCTTGTGTACATAAATCATCCTCGTAATGATAAAGTATCAATGAAATAATATTCAAAGTCAATCTCTTTTGTTGATCTTTTAGTTTCTACTTAGCAAAAAGACCAAAACCACACTACTGTATAGAAAATTAGAAGCCTATAAGCATGACCACTCAATATGCCCCTTAAATAGCTCAAATATAAAATTTCTTTAATTTATTATACACAGATATAAATAATTATAAAATTAATTTCAATAGTTTGTGACGTTGGTGCATTTTGAGGTCTTTTGCCCATAAGACACTAGGTTTGGGGCCTGAAGTGCCCCTAACGGGTGAATAAACTATGGGTGGAGACATCCCAACAGTTAGAAAATTAAAGCCTCCTCTCTCTTTCCTCTCCCTCTAAGGGGTAAGTCTAGGCTAGTGGTGCACTTTGCAAAGGAGATCTAGACTCAGAAAGTTAACCATATCTTGATGAAGTTGATTAAAACTTAAAGAGAGTTTCAATAGTCTTTATCTAAGAGTCCACGTAGCAAGAAAGTTTAGAAAGAGGGGAACATCTCACCCTTGTCTCTTTTAAATTTAGAAGGTGAGAATTCTCGTAGTAGTGACCACGAATGGGCAATTGGTTTTAAGAGGATGAGGATAGGAATGAACACTTTTAATGCCCTAAAACCTAAAGTATCTAAATTTAAACTTTAAGATGCCATAACTTTGAGCTCAGTGGATCAAATTGAGTGTTTTTGTTTTATTAATTATGTGTAACTTTTCAAGATCTACATGCTGAAAGCACTACAAAAAAATAGACCTTAATGACGCTCCATAAATTTCACGCGTAGAAAATAATGATGGACGCTTAAATAAATGTGCTATTAACAGTGATTTTCGAAAATTTTGCTATAAAATGATGGGCGCTATAATATGGGGTATTATCCGTCATTGTAGGTGAGGATAAAAAAGGTATTTTCAATGCATAATTTTCTCACTTCATTCATCAATCATTTCCTCGATTCTCTCAGACCTAGATTGCATCGTTCCATCATTTTCCATAACCCCTTGTCGCCGTCCCTCTCACTCCCTGCCAGCCAGACCTCAAAGTTTTTCTTTAGTTGCTTAGTCTGAGATCATGTGCGAGCAGCAGGGAAGAATGATTAGTACACCTCTTTCTTTATGATGGTTGTCACGACACTTTCTGCCACTTCTTTGGCTTGTTTTAAATCTAATGCGTTTTCCGAGAAATTGGCTCAAATCTCTCATCAATCTCAAAAAGTCTCGTCTAGTTATTGTGCGTTATTTATATGATCGATCTGTGCCCTTGAAGTGAGCTTGTCGAAGGCTCAATCAAATACAATTTATAATACCAATCTAAAATTAACTACTTGTAGTAATTAATAGTGGATTGGGTCGAACCACAGGGAACCGAATAAATTGATTTCAATTAATTGATTTTCTTAATGACACGTACTGAGGGGGAGTTAATCATAAAACATAAGATAGACAGAAGGACTAAAACGCAGTAAAGATAGAGATCTCACCTCGCGCACCGAATCGTGGGTAAACATGTAATTATGCAATTATTCATCATTGAAACTGACCTAACAAGCAATTTTCCAATGTTTTAACACCAACCGAATTCCTTGGGACACCGTAGGAGCCTCCCCTAATTAAACCAATTTACAAACGCCTAATTGGTTTTAATTTAATTAATTAACTTGGCACGACCAATACCAAAAGAATTAATTAAACGCATTACACCCAAGGGATAAGCTGAAACGAGTTAATTAATTAAGACTGGTCAATCTAAATTAACTAAGCTCGCGCTAACAATTCTAAGACCTACCATGTACTCGTAATTAAGCAATTCTACTTAATTTAACCGTGTGGCTACCGGCCTATTTACTACTCAAATTAAGCTAGAGACCGAGGACACCTACGAATACATCTAACATAGCTAAGAAATCTCTAAATTAATTGATTTGTCAGTTCAATCAAAGTAGAAATAACTAGGAATAAACACAAGAATTTGCAAGCCATAAAACAGTGCTGGAAAATTAACAACCAAATCTCACAATAAAATGCATAATGCTGTATTTACAACCTCGAAACGACATCGAAAGCCTAGCCAAACATCGAAACGATGTAGCCCGACACCAAGGTTTGATGAAAAACTCCACCAGATCGGCCCAAGCTCGATACAACCTTGAGCGTACTCTCTTCGAAACTCTAATTCATTTCTATAAATAGGAAGGGACGGTATGCCTAAAGTGTGCTCACAAAACCCTAGGCTCACTACACTTATCTAAAAACTCTAGCTAACTTAAGCATCGAAGTGTGTGTGGTCGAGCACCACAACGGTGCCTAGTTCTTTATTTTGCAGGTAGGCTCATCCCATTTCGAAGTTGAAATCATGTGAATTCACCTGTGCCAAGATTCGTGCATCAACAATTTAGCGTCCTCGTGGGGACAAGTGCTCTGTTGACAAGAATGAGTAGAGCGACGCAAACTGGCTGTGGAAGAGGAAGAGTATGATCAAGATCGACATCCTCATAGGGTGGCGACAAGAGGGAAAATGCCTCAGGTCCTCCCAAACCCCAAGGATCAATCTCTAGTCGTAGATCCATCCCAACCTCCTCAAAAGTGGGGCCGGCCGAAGGATAAATATGTAGTCCTAGAAGAAAAATTCCGAGGAATGGACCAAAACCTAACTCTAATCCTACGTATGGCAAAGAATCCAGTCTCTAATGCTAGAAAAAACACATAGAAATTGATTTTATCATTTCGCTAGGGAAATGGTTGCTCATTGTCATCTAATTACAACGTTTGTGTCTTCCACGGATCAAGTAACTGATATATTCACCAAAGCACTACCTAAGGTAAATTTCAAGGATCTAAGGAGCAAACAAAGGAGTGTATGAGATACTCACCAGTATGAGGAAGATGTGATTTTTGAGACTGTTACTTCAAATTTACCTTGAAATTCAACTTCTGATATGTGAATGTTTAAGGTCTAGAAACAACACTTATTTACCATTAAATCATCCCCATTCTTGGATGATTCACGCACAAATCAGCCAATTATTTTGATTTTGATGTCCAACTCCAAATCAGTACAACACACATTTTCCTACTGTTAGAGACGGACTTTCCTTATAAGATTTATTCTTATTATGTAAAAAAATTTCTCTATTGGTTTTTCCATTTTTGCTACAGACCAACAAGGTTAGCATTCGTTGCTCTCAAATTCTTTCCCTTTCGGTACAACTGCTTCATGTAAATGTACAATATAAACACAGTTTTGTGTTTTCTTTAGGATTCAATAAGTAAAAATACAGTGAAGGTGCATTTTCATTCACCACTGATCTGAATTCTTTTAATCTATTGTGACATAGCCATGAGGTGCTCAACCGACTTTTTGAATCTTATAAAACCTTTTTTCGAATTTTGAATTGACACAAAACCAAATTTTTTTAGAACCTAATGTATTCACTTCTAATGCAATTAGAAGTTCCTAAATGGAACTTATGATATAAACTTATCCATACATTGCAAATTTAAGCATAGTTTAGAGTATAATTTAGTAGACAAGGCATCTATCATCATTCCAAAGATCGATGGCACGATCTCTCATCCCATAATTATGAACTTAAAAAGAGAAAAAAAAAATCATCAATACATAATATCAAATGACGTCAAAGAGCTTGGGAGAGATTTCAATAGTCTAGTTGGGCATTGCTAGAAGTGCTTGTGCCTTCTTTTCATAGCCAAAACCATTGGCTTCGGAATCATCTGCAGACCAAATAAAGATTCCATGGAGGAGTTTCTCCCTTCTCAGCCTCCGACACGCCGTAAAAAACCCGTCCTCTGGCAACAATCCACCGCTATCGTCGCTGGCCAAGCTTGCCAAAACCCTACCACCTTCATAATTTGAGATTTGAGCCTTGAAATGTTGGATAAACTGAGGAACTGTGGTGCTTTTATCATAAGCATAGAACTGAAAATTAACATAATCTATCAAGTGGCCGTATCTTCTCCACAAGGCCAAGTAATGGCTCTGAACATCAGCCTTGTCAAATGGGGCAATGGAAGCAAATGAGATGATTCCCTTCTTCTTTAGCCTTCCAATCAGCTCTCCAATGCACTCGGCGAATGTGTTCGGATCCGACTTAAAGTGTTCGTAATCGATGTCGATGCTGTCGAGATTGTAGGTGTTTATGAGTTTTGTGAGTGAACGTTCTGCGTTGGAAACCCATGAAGCTACTGAAGAAGGTTTGAAATAAGCAAAGCCTGATTTTCCCACACAGTCTCCTCCAAGACTTACACCCACTCTCACGTTTGAATGATCCTGTTTAGCACAGAAGTAATTTTATTAATGACAAAGTAGATAGAATCAGTTTATGAGTTGACTTGAGTTGAGTGAAGTATCTGATCTGGGAAGTAATCCAAGCATAGCTCAACAGATATGACACTATTTAAATTATAAAGGTCGATGATTCAAATCCCCACCCCTAATTGTTGAACTTAAAAAAATAATAAATTATGAATCAAACCCCTTGCTTAATTAGGCTTGCCTTTGAATTAATAATCAAGATTATGCAATTAGAACATATATTAAGAAAAAGTTAAGTACTGATAGCTAGGGTTAAGAGCTTATCTGTCTATTTTGGTTTTAAAATTTGGGAAAAATCATATGAATGAACCAATCCTATTTTAGGTTGAAATCCTACTTCGTTTTAGAAAGATCTATTTTATATTATGTGGTCATATATGTGTTCATGTAAATTTGGTATCTGAGTTTGGAAATCACTGCCTAAATTTTGTAAAATAATTTTTTATAAAAATTGCTAGGCCAATATATATTTTCAAGTAGCCAAAGTGAGTTAGGTAATCAGTAGTAATTGTCATGTACTCTCGACCAAGAGATCAGAGGTTCGAATTCCCTTATCCCAAATATTGTTGAATTCAAAAAAAAAATACATATTTTCGAGTAGGAAAGTTTAGGTCAAAAATTAGTATTCCTAAAACCTAAGAGTAGGTATATGGTAACATTCAGTTTTTTCATTAAAAAAAAAAAAAGAAAAAAATAGTTTTTACTTATTAGTTATTATACACAGTTTCTTTGCTTTGGCAATCTTTCAAAATAGGAATGTTTGAATGTGTAGCTTTATTATCTAAAATATTTGAAAATACTTTTGCCATATCTTAAAAAGAAAAAAAGAAAGTAATTTTCAAAAAATGAATTATTACTTCTTAAATATTCATTATCAAATGTTGAGAGCCAATTTTTTTTAAAAAAAATAAAAATAATATCAAAAAATTAAAAAAAAAAATGTTATGAAAGCGAGGTCTAAAAAGTAATTTGAAAAATAAAATCTATTGTGTAATCTAAAAATATTTTTAAAAAGTGAAAAACTTAAATTTTTTAAAAAAAAAAATTTAAAAAGCTACTGTTCAATGAGAAATTTCGGCTAATCACAAATTGTCATGTCATTAATTTAAACTAGTGATCAAATAAAATTGAGATCAATTACAAATTTACACGTGTCCTCAAATTAAGTTAAAAGACATGAAAATTTGGCAAATTAAACAATGCAACATGTTTAGTATTGATCTGTTAGACAACTTAAGTCAATCCAATCAAATTATGCCAAATGGCAGTTGGACACAAAACTAGTTTAGTCCGAGGTCATTGAAAAGAAATTCGGGCCAAATTTAAATAATTCAAGCCTATTAAAATCATTATAGATGTGGCAATACAAACCAAAACAGTTAGAACAAACTATTTATAATCTTTTTTTTTATTCAACAAGCCCAAACAATTAAACCAAACTAGTAGTTTAAAATGTCGACCGACACATCGACATGTCGGACAGGGAAGAATTTTGTTTTTCCCATGTCGACACGACAACACACTTGAATGTCGACTTGACTTTCCATCGAAATATTCGATGGCTAGAACAAAAAAAATTACTAAAAGGGCCGCCCATATTACTTTATATGTTACTTTTAAGCTTAATGAGCCAAGTAAGAAAGCAAGCCCAAGTTAATGTATAGGTGTAACAAAAGGGAGTTAGCATTTTATAGAAGTTTACCTCCTCCACACAAAATCTTCCATTGTGGGACTCCCCTTACTTGTTTTGTTTTTGTGTTTTTCTTTTTTTTGTTTGAAATGGTTTTTTTTCCTTGTTTCTGTTTTTAAGAAGCCACCGTTTTTTTTAAAAAAAAAAAAATTCAAATTATTTTCTTTTTATTTTATTAGTATATTTTGATTAAATTAGTCTTTCATATTATTGATTAAATTTATTATTAAACTCATCTTTCTTATTAATTTTAAAAATATATATATCACACATTTTTCTTAATTGTTTTTACACCTACATACAACAACTTCCTATTTTATAATTTTTTTTCTCTTCATATTAAATAATATTTAATACTAAATTGAAGGAGTGTTTATTACATCTTTAAAGTTTGAATACATATTGTTATTTGATATTATCTATAATTAGAGTTTTTAAAATGGTTAATTATAGTTTAATTAAGTCATCATAATTAAATTTTGTTTAATAATTCGAACAATTTTCATAATTTTTTTAAAATTTTTGTTGACATCAATGTTTTAGTATAATATTATATATTTTTTAGATATGATGGTTAAAAATGATCTATTATAATATAATTAAGTCACACTTAAAGTTTCATGAAATAATTCAAACAATTTTAATCAATTTCTTTTTTTTTTCTAGAATTCTTGCTCGCATCAACATTTTCATCAACATCTACATCTAAATATTGTCTTAGTTTTTAGATATGTAATTACAAATTGTACATTATAGTCTAATTAAGCCACAATTAAAATTTCATGGACTAATTCAAACAATTTTCATCAATTTCCACGATTTTCGTAATTTTTTCAAAATTTCCATCAACATTTCCTTAAAAATATGGACCTTGACATTTCCATCGACATTGACATTTCAAATCTTCAACTTCAAATAAAATAATGAATAGGTTAAATTATAAATTTAGTCCCTCAACGTTGAAGTTTGTGTCTAAGAGACCCTTGAACTTTCAATTTTGTATCTAATAGGTTTCTGACAAATTCGAAGTTTTAAAAAATTAATTGATCTATTAGATATAAATTCGAATTTTATCTAATAGAACTCTAAAATTTTAATTTTGTGTCTTGTAGATCCGTGAATTTTAAAAAATTTGAAAGTTCAAGGACCAAATAGACACAAACTTCAAAGTTCAGGGAATAAATTTGTAATTTAACCTAATAATATCTTATCTATTAAACTATATTCCGATTGGAAAAATATTAAACATCTTCTAATGAAACGAAAATTCACGTAAAAGAAGTTTATTTTTTATTTTTTGAGTTTAACCATTGCAGGATCGGTGATCAAACCATTGACCCTTAGAATGGTAATGAGTACATAAAAAGAACTTCAGAGGATCAAACGAGTGAAAAGTGATATATATATATATATTTATTTATTTATTTATTTATAATTATGTATATGGTTGGAGGTTTGATTACCTTTTTAATGGCAGCAACAGCAGAAGGGCTAAGATTATGGGAATCCCAGAAAACATTGAAAACTCCATTAGTGAAAGAACGGCGGGAGCTGTCAAAGTCAATGGCAAACGACAGAAGAAAGTGAAACTCTTCTACATTTGGGTTAATGGGAACGTCCGAAAATTTGACATCATTGAATTCAGCTCCTATGTATTCTCTAAACACAGTCGCCGGAGCTGCCGCCGCCGTGTGCGATGGCGGAGCCACCAGAAGCGGTAGAAGAAGAAGCACTTGCAAAATGGCTGCAATACTAATTATTCCATTCATTTCCATTTTGGTTTAAGTGAGGGAAAAGATGTTTTGATCTGCTTTGGAAATAGGCGATTGAATTCTAAAGTTTGGGTGCTCAATTTATTGAGGGAATGTGAAGGTTTAAGTTTAACCCTATTTTGGTTCTTTTTTGTTTTTTGTTTTTTTCTTTGGTTCTTGTTTATTTCTTATTTTTAAGAAAGAAAGAGAAGATTTTCTTTGGGGATTATATCTGGTTTTTGTTTTTTCTTTCAATTGTTTCTAATCATTTCTTGCTTTGTGTTCTCCGAGTTTTAAGTTAAAAAAAGAGTTTTACATATATATTATATAATAAAATATACAAATTTATTATGCAAATTTCTTTCGGTGTTATTATGCATTTTATAACTAAAAAATAATAATGCAATAGAATTTGGACAAGAAACGAGAAACCATTTTTTTTTTCCAAAATTTAGTTCTAATTTTGAAAAATGAGAACTAAACATTTTCTCAATAATTGAAAAAACAAATTGCAAACTAGAAATGAGCACCTAAAATGTTGCTAAATAGCCCCTAAACTTTAAGCAAACTATCTTAGTACATGTTTACTTTGCATTAAAAAAAATTATGTTAACAACTTTTGGGTAAGTTAATTCATAAAAAATGACATTGGCACATCTTTTTGTTCAATTATTTACCTTATCAGTAGAAGTTGTAGGGAATTTGGATGATTTCAAACATACCTAGGGATATATGCCAAGATTTATATTCACTTGCCCTAATGTAATAATTGTAACTTCTAATAATATTGATGAAAGTTACCATGAGATTTACAAAATCTTAAGCATTTCTCTCTATATTTCACTTTGAAATATACTCTCAAACACTTTGAAAATAAGACCTACCAATCACCTACAATCTTTATTTTACTCCACCATCCTGCCCCACAAATAACCTAAAACAAAGAGGAACATTTATAATGAATCGAACAAGCACCAATAGATGCTTTTGATATTATAATCACACTTCGAATAATCACCTAAGCGTCATGCATCCAACAATTTAGAGGATAGCAGTCACAATGTGGAGGCCACATTAAATAATTTTCTATGCATGGACTCTAAGAAATCAAATAGCCACCTAAAGCAATTGTGCTTGTTAGTTGAGAAAGTTGTAGCATGGCAATAGCTTCTTAACTCTTGGGTTAATTTAATTCGGGTTTCAAGCGGGTCTCTTAATTGACCTTGAGTCGAGCCATTTTTGATGATTAAGCTCCATAAAAAATACAATAAAAGTCTACATACACAAATGTTTAAAGCTACATATAATAGGGCAAGAGTTCGAATTCTAAATACGCATTCCACTTTTTTAAAATGGTTTATAAAACCAAAAAAAAAAAAAAAAAAAGGATTCAACAATAGTTGATACAATGTTTAGTATACAACTCTTTAAAGGAATATTGAATAAAATAGGGGTGCCCCATTGAGGAAGCTGTTGGTCGAAAATGGCTGGATATGTTGGATGATTGTTTGTTTATTTAAATGAAACTTTACGGCAAAATGTTGGTTCTGCGAGGTGCTTCTGCCGACACAGTATTGAACTATTGGTACTGTTAGTCTTTAAATTTAGACCAACACTAACAGTATTAAAATAATTGGTTAAAATACCATTTTGGGCTCTGTACTTTGAGCTTTATTCTATTTTGGTCTATGTACTTTTAAATGTCCAATTTTAGTCTCTGTACTTTCAATAAAGCTTAAAATTGGTCTCTACTATTAGTTTATGGTTAATTTTTCTTAAAAAAAAGTTAGTTTCTATTAGCTTTTTCTCTATAAATTTTGGAAGTATGTTCACATGGTATATTTTCTTGTATTAAAATTATTATTATTACTTAACCAATTTTGATAAAAATTAACTTCAAACTTATCATAGGGACCAATTTTAAGCTTTATTGAAAGTACAGGAACTAAAATTGAACATTTAAAGTATAGGGACCAAAATAGAATAAAGCCCAAAGTATAGGGACCAAAATAGAATAAAGCCCAAAGTATAGGGACCAAAATAGTATTTTAACCAAAATAATTCAAATAATTAGGGTTTGTTAACTTTTAAGTATTTAATTTTGAAAAAAAAGTCATTATAATAAAAGTGGTATAGTGCCACTCAAAATCATTTTTAAAAAAAATAGTTTGAGAAATAAACTATTTTGAATGAAACACTTGAAATCAATTTTTAGAAAAATGATTTTTAAGTGTTTAATTTAGAATCTCTTCCAAATTTTGATGATATATAAAAATAACTAAAATATTCTTACACTATTGCCGTCCATCAACGGCGACCACTGACTGACGACCGACGACAACCTCCATGAATTATTTTTGAAAGATAAATATATTCCGAAACCTTTTATTTACGTCTGGTATATTGTTATTCACCTTTAAGCTTATCTGTCCTAGAAAAGGAATGGTTGATCTTTAGTTGCTTCTTAATTTCGTTAGATGAAAATGGGGGTTGGAATGAAGATTATATAAAAGAAAATTTTGCAATGGAAGCTAAAGAGTGATTCAATTTCATCAAATATAGTTTAATTATGATAAATTTACTAAATCCAATTAATTAATATCCAAGTGATAAAAATTTAATATTTTTTAGTTTAAGGATAAAATTTATCATTGATCATTCTTCTCCCTACAAATGAAAGAATTGTCTAAAAACATTAAACTTACTATAATTAGATATATGTGTATGTTGGAGTCACCAACCTGATCATAGCTCAACTGATTAAGTTAGATCAAAGAGTTTTTGTACGTGTATAGCAAGAGTTTAGCCTAAAGTGAACTTACCTTCATTGAAGTTTATAATTTTTGTTTATATTAATTTGACTCAGGGCTTCATGGTCGGCCCTCTAGGCTTGGCTGAGTCCAAGGCCTCTTTCGCTTTTGGCCTCTTCCATTTCGAGCCTACAGTGTATTTTTTCTGGGTCTACTTTTTTCCATAACAATCAATTATATATATTGATGAGTTCCTTACTTTCAAAATGCTTATTGATTAAAACATAATTTAAATTCATCTATATTTTTATTGTTGTACCTAGTTCTTATACTTACTAAATATTTCGATTTGGATGTAATTTTGTCAAGGTTTAGGAATGATTTTGCAAGTCAATCTCTTATTGACATAAGCACCAATGTACTATGTCAATAATCCTATGGTACTGTCATCTCAATTCTAGTGATTCAACTTTTATCAAACTCCACATTACTTTCTCCTTCAAAAAAAAAAAAAATCACATTACTTTCATGGTAAGAGTGATCATAATCCAAATATAGAATACGAACAATTTATGTTGTTAGATCATGCTTCATAATTTTGGGATAAAGATTCTCACATGGCAGAGACTCAGCATGAAATTTAGTAAATATTGAAGTATTAAAATTGAGATCCTAGACATCAAAGGGCCAAAATGGAAACCAAATGGAAACCAAAATCAAAATTCTTAAAAACTTAATATAACGAAAATGAGAAACACTCAAAATTCAATTGACATTTTAAATTTTAAATAAAATTGAAATAGATAATGGTGTGGTGATAATATTGAATTATAAAGTAAAAGTTAGTTTTTAAATGATTTTTTTTTTTTTTGTTAAATTCAACTATCAAAAGTTAGGACAAGATAAAACAAAAAATAACCATGAATCCATAAGAAGAAAATCTTCTCCAAAAAGAAAGACACTTTTTCCCACTTGGGCTTCAGCTTCACTTGATGTTGCTTAAAGAGAATGGTCAAAACAGAGTTGTAAAAAATTCCATATCCATTTATTAGTTCCACTACTGATCTGAAAAATCCCACTTTTCTTAAGCAAACTCAATGCAGAAACAGCTGCAAGATAAGGCCCATGTGCTTCCAAATTTGGCTGCATATAGATTTCTACAAGTTTTATTCAATCACATTTTTCTTAAATAAATCATAATATATTTTAAATAGTTTTAAAAGAAGTACTGATCAAGTGTTGTTGCTAATTGTCAATACTGAAGAAATTATTAAGCCTAGAGAATACTACCAAAAAAAATAAAAGAGACTAGGCATTGATTTAGCGATTGTGAAACAACTTTCAATGTCCAAGTGATACTTCAATTGGTATTAATTGAGTAGAGTACTTGAGAATGAGAGCTAGCGTACTTCAATAGTCAAGCTCGTTATTCTTGATGTAGTGATTACTTTGTCGTTGTCATTATAGTGCCTAGCCTATCAATATCAAGAAATAGTGACTTCATAACTACTAGCTACGTGATTAGCTAAATGTGAATAATTTTGGAGGTAGTTCTTTCATTTTAGCCTGTGATGGCTCAGTTCAAGCATCTAATCGAGCCATTCTTCTAAGTATTTCAATTTGGATATTAGGGTAGACACTATTTCTCTTGGGTTGAATGTACTCTCATCATATTTTGTTGGGTTGTGAGTTTGGATACGTTATTCTAATTCATTCAAATGACCTTTTCAAATGGTGCTATCTGTTGTATAGTATAACTCTTTTTCAAATTTCATCCATATATTACTAGAAATAAACTTTTTCTTTTTAATGAATTTGTATTATGAATATTAATTAGAGATCATTTCACTACATGGGAGAAGAGAGAATTTGTTAGTCAAATCAATTAACCATTGAAATTTGGTAACTTTTTTGCTAATCCAATTGTGAGAGGTAAAGGCTTGGAATGATGGTTATTGTTATAGCATGGCATTTGAAGGTCCATTCAACTTGTGATAATAATGACATATTGGACTTGGTATTCCATATAATTTCATAATATCTTTTCAGTTGTATATGAGATTATATTTCGATATTTAAAAGGATATTTTATTAAATTCAAAAGTAATTTATCTCAAACATTAAAATTAAAAAAAAAAAAATCGCATCAGGTGACAATACTTGTCTAAATGTTAGTAACATGTTCTTTTAACATATTATAAAAAATAGTCCAACAAGATTTTTTATGATATATTATCTCTCTCTCGAAAGTAGAAAATTGTGTCATTTCAAGTCGATATTAAAGAGAAATATCTTTACTGTCCGATATAAGACATTCAAATATATGTGGGGAAAAAAAAAAAAAAAAAAACCAGCCCTTATCCTTCCCAAATCCAATTCACCAAAATTCCAAAGCCATATTATATCATTAGTTTACCATAAGTTTCCATCTTTATCAAAGGAGAAAGTGAAATGTCTAACATCATAATGTTATACTATTTTGTTTTTGTAGCATGTGCTTTGGCATCATGGCTTGCATCTTTGTTGTCCCCAAACTCAGTCCTTAGGACATGTTATTTTCAAATCTGGGGACCCTATACATTTCTTTGTCCTTGCAAAACAAATAATTGTCAATGCCAAAAATCTTACCGATGTGGTACTTGCCTACACGATTCTAATACTCAAGTTATATGCTAAAGAGTTCGTGAAAGAAACAATAGAAATTCAATTGTCAGCCGCAAGTTTTCTCTCCTTTTATCATCAGACATCTAACTTGATTGCTCAATAGTGAACTTTTAACCTCCCTTGTATTGACCAACCTTATAATAGAGATAAATGTGGGAGTCCAAATTCTTATCTATAATATTGACACACCTTATAATGACTTTATATGTAAAAATATATTTTTATGCTTTCGAGTAAAAAGTTATTACTCTAAATTCTACCAAAGGTAAGATTTGAACCTATGATGTCTACAACTAATTGCTCTACTCTACCACTGAGCTACTAAGAAACAATGGGTTCAATTGAGGTGCAAATCCAAAAAAGAATATCATAACATCTTCTCATATACGTCATTTTCCCCCCAAATTCATTAAGTATTGACACGTATCCAGTAGAATTATAATGGAAAAAAAAAAAATAGGAATGGTTTCTTTCAGTAGATGAATCCAATATGCAGAACAGTTTCTATGTTCACATTGTAAGTAATTATTTCTGACTCGTCCTCAGAATAAGAGGAAAGTTTTAGTTCAATTACAATCAATCAGGTTATTTTTGCTTATTCGATTCGATAAAGAATGGAGTTCTCAGATGATATAGAAGTGGCACATAAACATGAATATATAAAAGGATACATAAAATAGGTATAAAATATAGCCTTATCATCAGAAGCAAAGCAACCAAGTGATAAACATACCCATCATATCTTCAGGTCAGCATTTGATCATTACTCCTATGCCTTATAGGAAGGGCCTAATTGAAGGAAGCTTTGAGAGTTGATTAATTATTGTTTGACCATGAAAGAACTTTTACAACTACACCCACCAACAGCACTTGGATTTGTACTCACCTGCACGTAATACAATAATTCAACTTCTCCAGTACCACTAGTTCTATTATGATGGGATATATAGGAATGCATTAAAAAAAAAAGGAAATATAGGGTAAAATGTGGCTTGTAGAGCCTATTTCTGCTCAAGGGTACATCACTTCTTTGTTACATTATAGATCGGGAAATTTCTAGTGCTTCCAATCCATGGTACTTATGGTACCTACTTCTCTCGTTTTTGCTTCCTAAATAATTTTGTAATGTTATCAAGCCCCACGTCATTCTTAAATGCTAATGTGGCTAACAATGAATGAGAGTGGTATCCATACCACCATACTATAGAAAATTTTCCCCACATTGACCCCTATAGTTAATGTATATTCAAGAAAGGGTAAAATGGGGAATGAAACCTCGAGTGGTTAGTTAGAAGATGAGGTGCGTACGTATGGGGAAGGAGAGACATGAGTATGCATCGTGTGTCATTTTGAGTAAGAATCTACTTCTACAGTGTGGGGAGTTATCCCACCCTCTCGAATTGGCTAGAGAATTTTTGTACGGGGTTCCCACCTATCATTATATTTCAGAGTACCTAACCGCATTTATCGGGGGGAGAGATTCTGTAAACGGTATGGTGCAATAGTCAAAGGATAGATATTCTAAAGATGGCAATAGTGGAAGTTGGTTTTCAGTATTTCAATTCTTTATCATCACTCCATTGATTGAATAGATGTTGTAGAACTATAATTTGCTATGCTCCACACTGGTATAAAAGTAATAAAAACATATCCAAGCAAAAACAGGGAGCCAGGAAAGCAATAATGAGAGGTAAGTTTCACTCACAACGAAAGCAGAACGAATCAGCTCTTCAACATAATCAATTGTTGCTCCATTTATAAAATCATGTGAGATATTATCAACTACCAATTTAACTCCCTCCTTTTCATACACCCTGCAAACATGAAAAGAGAGAGAAGGGGAAACTTTTTTAAAACGTAAAATCAAACATCAGTGACAATCTTTAAGTGAACAAACAAAAATAAGCAGTAAGCACGGAGATAATATTTGTTAAACCTATCATCAGGATTGGTTTTGTCATCCAAATCGAAAACATATTGAAATCCAGAACAACCCCCAGTTTCGACGCTCAAGCGAAGCATCTTTTCTTCCATGGGATCTTGCAATTCTTTCATTCTCTGCAAGGCATGTCAAGACTAAGTAAAAAAATAAATCAATCAAGACCGTTATATGAACCCCAATATAGGTCGAATTGGTAACAAGAGAATGCTCAAAATTCTAATCTTTATTCAAATTTCAACCGCCCAAAAGGCACAATAATTTATTAGCATCCTAAAATCCAGAAACGATAGGCCCGAATAGTATACACTAAGAGGATAATCCAGAAAATCAAGAACTAAAACTAGAGGATGACAGTGAAATGGATGAAGAATTCCTAAGCCATATGGTACGTGTACAAAAAGGGATAACATTATATGTATAGGATACCCGAATGCAATTATCAGTCATGTGAATGGTATCAATAGGCGCAGATGAAGATGGAGATGAAGACTTCAACAAAGAAGAGGTTTCTTGATGAGCTGAAACAGAAGAGCTAAGAAGCCTTTGATTCTCTCGGATACGTGCTACCAAGTATGGTGTTAGCCGCTGAATTAGCGATCTAAGGGCCATCCCTGTGTTCTCTCCTCTCAAAATTCGATCCTTATCTGCCCAAAAATCCATGTGCTAGTGGCATTAACATGATTAATGAGGAAAATGCATATTCAAGAGTATCCTAGTCAATTAAAATATTAATGGAAAAACAAGATTTTGAATTAATCCACTCCAAACATGGTCATTCTCCTTCCAAATAAAAATATAAGATATTTTCAGATCAACCATTTAGCACCAAAATTCATGCAAAACACAATATCCAACCACTGAGAGTTCACACATAAACTTTTTCTTAAAAAGAAATTTTTATCATAATCTACTTGATATCACAGGAATATAAAATTCAATATGATAAGGGGAAAACATAAAAACTTATAGAAATTAAAGCCTTCAGGACTTGCATAAAATTAATATAAAAAATGACCATTTCCTATGAAACTTTCCAAAATCCTAACAGGTTATAAGATGGTTCCTCAATTAAGATTATAAAAATATGACATAACCAAACCCAACAGGAGACTAAAAGATAATGAGATCCCACACATAAACACTTAGGGGGTGTTTGGCCCACTGACTTGAGTTGGGTTGAGTTGGGTTTAAAACCCAACTTCTCTTTTTGGTCCATCAACAAATCAACTCCCCACAAAACAACTGAACCTCACTATTTCGAGTAATTAACTCTCCACCATTTTGAGTAATTTCACGTAGTTTTCATTCTACAAAGTGTTGCTCGTTAACTTTCTCCAACTCAACTCAACTCAACTCAACTTTGCCCAACACAACTCAACTCAACTCTGCGCACCAAACGTCCCCTTAATGGTACAAGTAAAAGAAGAGAAGCCCACCCATATCACACACAAATAACTACAATTGGTCATCCAAAATATGAACAAAAGATGAAAGTTTCTATAACCAATCAACTTAAGCTTTTGGGTTCAATAGTAATTTAACATGATTATGAGCAACAACTCATGTATTCAAACCTATAACATCATTTCCTCCTCAATTAATATTGATACACACTTGTTGGCACTTGTACTAATTTTCAAGTCCACAATGAAAGGGATTGTTATGAATATGAATAAAAAATTAAATTTAGTATAATCTATCAGTTTAAGCTTTTAGGTTCAACGGTAGCTTAATAGGTTGGACATAAACATGTACCAAACAAGCATACTTAGCAAACACAAAATGACATTAACCACAAGGTTCAATAATGTCTTCACAATGTATTACCCATTTCATGTCCTCCCACAATAATTTCATCTCATCAACGAAATGTTTCTCTTTAAAAAAAAAATGTACTACCCATTTCTTTCTTTCTTTTTTTATTATATCGGTAAGTGTCTGGGTCAGCTTGCATACACCTCAACTATTTTCACAGGACAACCGTTTGACCCTACTAGTACTACATTTAGTTGTCAAGATAACTCATAGGATATTAAATCCTAGATAGCTGGCCACCATGGCTTGGACCCATTCCCTCTAAGCCCTTTGTTATTTACATGGCCTTTATCACTAGGCCAATCCATCGTGGTTACTACCTATTTCAAAGTAGAAAACTATAATAATCCACAATGAGAGAGCTAAAACTGGAATTCACAACGTTTGAAAAGAAGAAGCAGCTGGAAATCAAACCAAAACCTTGTAAAATCTTGAGCAAAAGATTCATATATTGCATATGGTTGTTGTGTCAAAGATTTCTAAAGTTGAGGGCTATTTTAATATTGATCTAAATATTACTTCAGATTTTGTGAGGGAGAGAGAGGACAAATCTATGAAAGAGAGAGGCTTACATTTTCAAGAGAGAACATAGCTAGGTCTTTATCCTTTTGAGTTTTTACAAGATTTTCATTCCAAATGCATGAACCCATCGTCAAAATGGGCCTTTTTAACAAAACACACCTCTCCCACCAGGGGTGCGAATCAGAACATACGAAACCTATCAGTTTAGGAATGTTTGAATTGGTTTTGGTTTTTTAAAGCCGAGAAAACTAACCGATCAATTGCATTGAAGCCTTGTCATCTTCTTCTTCTTCTTCTTTTTTTTTTTTTTGAATAACTTAACTTTCATTGAGAAAAATTGAAAGAATACAAGGGCATACAAAAAACAGAGAACCCACAAAAAAAGGAAGCCAACTAAAGGAAGGGCCTCCAATCAAGCAAAATAAGACCTAACGGGTACTTAAAAAAGGTTTAACCATGGAGGCCCACAGAGACACGTTGAACCTAATAAGAGCCCACGTGTCCCTCCAGGACCTCTCAAGCCCTCTAAAAACGCTGTTATTTCTCTCCCCCCATATAACAGCGCACACCCCAACCTACCACAAAAAAACTTCTTTCTCATGAAAAGGAGGGTGTAGAAGAAATTCCTCGATTATCTCTCTACAATCCCTATGCCAAGTTGAAGCCAAACTCCTCGAAGAAGCAGCTACAAACAGCATAGGCTAACTAAATCACAACCCTAGAGGATGTGATCAAGGTCCTCAGCTGCCTGCCTGCAAAGAATGCAACACAATGGCCTAACTAAATTGGGCAACTACCTCAAGACCTGATCCAAGGCATTAACCCTACCATGGAGAAACCTGCCACACAAAAAACTTAACCTTTTTTGAAAATTTCACCTTCTATGACGAGGCAAAGACACCACTCGAAGGAGAGGGATTGATTGAGCAAAGGAAGGACTTGCAGGAAAAGCCTTCAGACGGACAGGGATTCCACAAGCGAATATCCCTTCTCCTCAGATTACAATGGAACTCTCCCACCAACGAAAGAAAGGCAACAATATCTAATGTTCTATCGGACAAAGGACGTTGAAATACCAAAAAGGGTGAAGGAGAGGTCAGAAATTTGGCAACACATCCACCACCGCACGATTCTTCATCGAGGATAAATGATACAAACGAGAAAAAAGAGAGCAGAGGGGTCTATCCCCCAACCACTAGGAAGTCAAACCCACATGCATATGCCCTAGCCCTGTGCCACTCAGCCACCATGAGCCCAACCCCTTTTCAGATTCAGTTTTCTGGATTTTCTCTTTCGTCTTGTATTCTAATTTCTGATTTTGCCCTAGCTGCCCATGCATATGCAGATACTGGGAAACAACCGGCTATTCAGCAACTTGTGGCAACACCTCAATCCTCCAAAGTTATCAAAAGCTCCAATCCCATCCCTGTAACAATAGGGATTCAATCAAGAGCCTCGTTCTTCAATAACCACCTTAACTCCTCTCTGTCTATTAAACTCAGTGAAAATAACTTCATCCTTTTTGAAGCTATCCCTAAAAGGCCGGAGGCTGGATGTCTACATCCTTGGGATTAAATCTTGCCCACCCAAGCTTATCACTATCAGTCTATCACTAACAAAGACAACTCAATTGTTGAACTTATGCCTAATCCTTAGTTTGAAGAATGAACTATTGCAGACCAAGCTTTATCAGGACCACTATTTGGGTCAGTGGAGCACAAGTTGCAAGTGATGTTATATTATAACAAACTATATCTAGAGGCATTTGAAAAGCCATAGAAGGACGGTTTGGTTGAGCAAAGAAGCAAGAATCAACTACATATTGTTTTTCAGGTTGTAAGGAAATATACTCCAAAATGGTGGACTACCTTGCTACAATGAAATTGGCGATTCAGACCAATTACAACATAGCCATTGTAGTCAAACAGCATTGATAATGATAACAAACATCACATGCAAAGTGCAAACAATCACATAGTTCTTTCTTCCTAAGTTCTTTTTTTAAACCCCCAGTTCAACTTTAATTATTGAGTCAACTTGTTTCACAAATTACCAGTGAGCTTCAGTTTGGATCCGAAATCAAGCTTATTAATAGTTTCCTCGCAAAATTTGTTCCAGAATTCCAAAATTGATAGCTTTTTCAATACATATCTAACTTAAACTATTCTTATTTCAACATTCTTGTATCTGAGTAGTAAAAATAACCAATTAACTCAACACGTAACAAAGAAATATCATATATGTTTCCAACCTGGTATCCTAAAAACATCGCTTAATCTGTCATAAACACAATCTAAATTCACAGCTTGTACCTGAGACGAAAGGGCATAGCTCCAGTGAGCAGCCGACGATAATCAGTGACGAACAACAGAGCTGCGGCGCGGCATGGAGAGAGAAAGGGGATGAGAGGAAGAAGCGGCGGCGAGGGCGATGGAGGAGTCGGGGCGGCGCGTGAAGGCTGCGATGAAGATTTGCGGGAGCCTCAGAGAGAACGGTTGATAAATGGGATGTGGGCTTTTATTATTTATTATTTTTATTTTTCATTTCTTTTAAGTACAACAAATGTGCTGAATGAAAATTACCGCTCACTTCAACTCAGCTTTAATTTATTTTTTTATTTTTTATTTTTTATTTTTTAACTTTTATTTTTCTGAAGAAGGGATTATTATTTAGTTTTAGTTGGTAGGCTGAATTATAAAGGGGTCACCATGCTTTTGGGCAAAATTTTAATTTTATCTATGTGGTTTTAGAACTTCGGTTAAATTAGAAGTTCATTCTTCAAGTTAAAGTGTTTAGTTCAACGGTAATTGACATGTACCCTCAATCAAAATATTAGAGGTTCGAATCTGCCACTCCCAAATATTGTTAAACTAAAAAAAAAAGTTCATTCTTGAACTTTAAAAAATGTCTAATTAAGTTCTTAGACTTAAAATTTTGTGTCAAATAAGTCTCCAAATGTTGTTAAACTCAAAAAAAAAAAGATCATTCTTGAACTTTAAAAAATGTCTAATTAAGTTCTTAGACTTTAAATTTTGTGTCAAATAAGTCTCCAAATGTTGTTAAACTCAAAAAAAAAATTCATTCTTGAACTTTCGATTTCTTTAAACTTTCAATTTTGTATCCAATGAATTCATGGACTTCCAATTTTTTGCCTAATAAATTCATTAATTTTAAAAAATGTTGAATATGTGGATTTATTGAACACAAGATTGAAAGTTTGGGGACCTATTTGACATTTCTAAAGTTTAAGGGCCTATTAGACACAAAGTTGAAAGTTCAGATACGTATGTACTTTTTAAAGTTCGATGACCTATTAGACATAAAGACGAAAGTTTAGGCTTTGTTTGATAATCATTTGGTTTTTGGTTTTTAGTTTTTGAAAATTATGCTTGTTTTTTCATCATTTCTCTACAATGATTTTCATATTTCTTAAGAAAACATTTGAATTCTTAGTCAAATTTCAAAAACAAAAACAAGTTTTTGAAAATTATTTTTTTTAGTTTTCAAAACTCGGATTGGTTTTTGAAAACCTATGTAAAAAGTGGATAACAAAACAAGGAAGTCCATAGGTGGAAGTAGTATTTATAGGCTTAATTTTCAAAAACCAATTGATTATCAAACGGAGTCTTAGTTAATAGCTTTGGATAAATGATTTAGTTGTAGGGGAAATTTCGTCCAAATTAATTTACTAGATACGCTCCTAAAATGATATTGGCCATATATACAATATCGAAAATTTTTGGCTACAAAGCAAAATCACCATTTTAATTTGGTCAGTCTTGTTGTTACCTTAGTTTTAATTTAGTTCTTATAATTTCATTTTTTACTATGTTGATGGAAGTTTCATTTGTTCGAATAGTTCATCATCTTCAATGGACTTTCCAACCAAATCCTAAATTTGAGCTTTAACTTGGGTAAGACCATATACTCATGACACTTATCAATGTCATTTCATCTCAACTTACTTTATCACTTATTTAGGTATAAGATATCAAAAGAAATATGAGAATCTAATACTCCTATTTTATTTGGATGAATATAATTTATCTAAAACTTGAGCTTTGAAAGATACGCAAGAATTCCATTGAATAACATATCAAGATTGTCTAAGATAAGTTGGCCACAATGGTATTCCCCTTAATAATGAGGATGCATTTATTGTACACAACCTTTTTCCAAAATTATAGTGCTTTTTAATATGAACCTCACTAGTTAAACTTCGCACTCATTGTTGTATTCTTGCAAGGCCAATTTATTAACATGTGTAGCAAATGGTGTATTTATTCATCAAGACTAAAATAGTAATTTAATATATATATATATATATATATATATAAACTCATTAAACTATAGGTTCATGTATTTTACAATTTTGTTTCCAAAAATCAATGAGAGATTAAAAACATTTAAAAAAAAGCTCAAGTTTGTTCAATATACTTTCAAATGATTATTTATATAAATAATCATTTATCTTTTAATTATACAAATTTCACGGCCATGTATTTCACCATTTTACTTCTAATCAAATGTGAAGAAAACCTTTGTAAAAAAAAAAGGTTAAAATATATAATTTTGGTCTCTGTACTTTAGATTTCATTTCATTTTGGTCTCTATACTTTCAAATATTCAAATTTAGTTCCCTGTACTTTCAATAAAACTTAAAACTGGACCCTACTATTATTTTGAAGTTAATTTTTATCGAAATTAGTTAAATAAGAACAATAATTTTCATGCAAGAAAAAACACAATGTGAACATATTTTCAAAATTTATAAAAGAAAGGCTAATAAAGACTAATTTTTTTTAGAAAAGTTAACAATAAACTAAAAGTAGGGAACAATTTTAAGTTTTATTGAAAGTATAAAGGCTAAATTTTGACATTTGAAAATACCATACCAAAATAGAATGAAATCCAAAGAATACAGAGACTAAAATAGTATTTTAACTAAAAAAAAATAATAATAAAATAAATAAGTGAAGAAAAACTATATAACAAGGTCAAAAATCAACAGAAGCTGTTTTCTTTAATTAAATTCTAAACCACTAAAATGTATTTCATACATTTTTTTAATATAATTCAATAAGATGTAGTGTGGGAGATTCGAACTTCTCATTTTTGTCAAAAGTATATATCTTACTCCGCTGAGCTATGTACCAAGTTGGCGTAATTTAAGCTTCCTTAATCATTATCATTCCTGTATTTTTAATTAGAAATTTTCGTTTTGAGCAACAATAAAAAAACATTATGAGTCCACAAATGGAAAAATAATCTTTGATAGATTTCTCATCGTATATGCAAGCCTCCTTATAAAGGGATATTTACAAATAAAACCCCAACTAATTTACAAATAAAATCTAATCATAACCAACTTAGTTTACTAACCACATAACTATTAACTAGGGTCAAAATAGGATAAAAGAAACTCAGTTTACATAGCATATAGTAACCCAATATATGTTTTAGCTGACTTTGCCAAAAGAAATCGTTCCAATTTTTATTGCTAAAATTATTTAACAGACGATTTCACGAAAACATAACACCTCAATTCCTGAGCCTTTGAGTTAGTGTGAGTTTGGATAATTGTCATAGGTTTGGCTTCTTGCTTGTTGTACGTCCATTTATCATATTTGGAGAGAGCATAATCTTTGACTGTATGTTCTAGTAGATGTGATTGCTCAGTGTTCCTCTTGGCTGGAAGCATTTGCCAAGACCACCTCTTTCTCTCTGCCTTTGATTCTCTTGATTTTGTGGATTTCTTGTATTGGTCTTTTTATGTTTTGTGCTTCCTTGTTTTGGTTCTTTGTTTCGGTCGTGTTCCACTATTATTATTTGTGATTTAGTTTCTTTGTGTCTTGGCCTCAAGCTATGAGGTCCCCTTTCTGCAGTAAATATTGATAGGGCCCAAATAGTATAACAACAACCCACCAAGATCTCCCCCAAGACAATCAACCAAAAATGATACTCCAATACACCACAAATTATTCACCAAATAATTTCCAAGCTATCAACCAGCAATAGACAGCAATAAACCATCAAAGATTGCATAAGACTAAATGCAAACAATACAAAAATTATACGTGGAAAACCTCTTTGATGTGAAGAGTAAAAACCACGGGACATGTGAGGAGTCCACCCTTGTCACCTTCTCTTATTATGATCAAATTGAGGGAAAAAGAACCCAAATCAGTCATACAAAGGTTCACAACCCACCAAACAGTTTCATACATAAGAGAATAACAATTGAGAGATGAAAGATAAAAATATTACCCAATTTTTTTGGATCTGTCTATCAGTGATTATCGACAAACCGAAGCTCAAAAAGACGATCCAACCGTTCAAAACATGACCCTATGTGTCATCAATAGCTGAAACTCCAGAAATTGACAACTTTGTGGAAACTATCTCTGAAAAACCGAACTACACTCCTCCCTCTTCGTTTTCTGTATCTTTCTATTTTTTTTTCTTTTTTTAGGTCATTATTCCTTAAAAAAAATCTAGGCTTTCTAGGTAAGCTTACACGTTTAACCCCAAGTGGGCTAAACATATAACCCAACATTTTGGGCCCACAAACATAAGAAAAAACCTTGTTTGTCTAACAAATAGACTGGACACCCATAACAAATATATCTATTTTTTACCAAAAATAAAAAATAAAAAATAACACCTCAAGCCTCTTGTTTATTTTACTCATAAATATCTAAATCGACAGATAAATACATGAAACCACATGTAATGGGTCAAATGCAAATCTGTGTACGTAAAATAAGTAATAAAAAAAAAGGCATACAATAACTAAAATAACTTTTTATACAAAGATGAGAGATTAAAACAAAACATTTGAAAGCCAAGTTAAAAGTAATGTTAAGACAACGGACCTCTCCATGTTTTCACAATAGTATAATATTATCTACAATTTGACATATATTCTCGTGTTTTTTTTTTTTTGCTTTTAGTTTCATCTACAAGGTCTCATGCCAATTGAAGATCTTTTTCTTTACTTATACACTCCATGATCTTTTCTTTGTCTAGTAACGATGAAAGATTTTGGTTGCATTCCCAACAAATAAAATATAACATTTAAAGTCAATCTGAGCATAGTTTAATGAATAAGACACACTTATTAATTATCATTTTAAAGATAAATGATTCGATCATCCTACCATCATTAAAAGTAAAATTAGTGTTACGAGTAAAATATTTGAAAAAGTTGTTAAAAGTAGGAAGGAAACAACGTGGTGGTTGTGGCTCTAAAGTCTAAACAAAAGCTTTGAAGAACTAAAGCTGCAACCCCATGTGTGAAAACTTCACAATTGAAACACTTTTTTTTTCTGGGCCAAAGGTGCAGTGTTCTCTGGAAGTTGAGTAGAAGAAGAAAGCATTTTAAAATAGTTTCTGAAAAGAATCAAATGCCATATTTTTTTCTTTCACAGAATCACTCTCAATCTCAGTAATGGATGAAAGAGATGAAGTAAAGCAAACGCTCAATGTGAATTAAGTATGTCCCAAGCAAGGTTTTAAATATCCATCTACGTCTCAATTTTATGAAACTGTTGTAGGAAATATTGGCAAAATTTTGGGGTTGATGGACAATTCTGAAAATTTAGAAATTTATAAAAATATATATATAATTAAATTTATTTTACACTTTTGAAATAAGTTTAAAAAAATCTTATTATTAATATTATCTTGGTGTTAGTGATAACATTTTTATACATTTTTTACTCTATAAGATTGTTGATGCGAGAATTCGATTAATTGTAGGGTCCATTTCAGCTCTTTATATATTGAGGTAATTGATCGAGTGATGACTGATTGGCGTAGCGATACGGTGCTATGCCTAACACGTTTCGATGCTTAAGTCAGTGCTTAGATCGAAGTGATCGATGTCCAAGGTGCGCTAGGGTAGTATTGCGTACTTCTCTAGTTAGATGGGTCTCCTCTATTTATATATTTCCTCACTCATGGTATTAAATTTTCATCGACATATTGACATTTCCATCGACATTTCTACATGTTCATAGGTTCGACATTGATATAAGGGGTAAATCGACATTTTCATTGTAACATACAAAATTAATGAAATATTAAAAATAAATAGTAAGAAAATGTAACATAATGTGAATATAATATTATAATTTAAATATCGTTTTTGAATTTTTAGTTTTTAAATTGTTTTCAAAATATTCATCGACATCGACATTTTATTAGTATTTATATTGACATTTCCATAAAATTGAAATCTCGACATTTTCGTCGACATCGACATTTTAAACCTTGTCCTCACTATCCTATTGTCAAGGTTGTACCTAGCATGACACCGGAAAATAAGGGAGAAGAGTGACATGTGTCTTGGCTCAGTTAGCCCCCAGCTCAATCGGTAGCCACGCCCCTTGTCCGTGCTCAGTTACTCATCCTCAGTGAGGCCTCTTCCTCTTGATTCACGTGGACGGTGGGCCTATGGACTCCAGATCTCAACCATAATAAATATGCAATGAAAATACTTGAATCTACGGACATGTGCCAAACTAAGCAAAGCACAACTAGGATAAAACATGCATCATCAACCAAGAGATCAGAGGTTCGAGTCTCTCATCTCCATTTATTGTTGAACTCAAAAAAAAATCAACGAACATGTAAAAATATTGATAGAAATTCAACATGCCGATGAAAATTTAATACTCTCGTTTCAACATTTAAGTAATGCACCTGTTCTCACTTTGACTGATCAATCCAAAAAATGAAAAAATATTTATAGTTTAATTTCATTTGTTTTGATTTTCAAACTTTTAAAAAATATATATTTAAAATCATGAACCATATTTTCATTTGTTTTGATTTCTAAACTTTTTAAAATGTCTATATTTAAAATCATGAACCAAATGCTGATCCCTAGCATTTTACTATAGAAACTATTTTTATTTTTTAAAACTACCTACTGTAAAAATATTTTACTCTGGATCAAATATATATATATATATATATTACTTAAAAACTGCAACATGAGAGCAATTATATAAATTTCTGTTGTCAAGTCTTTGTCTGTTATAACTAAGAGATTGTTTTCAAAATCGCATCGTTTTCTTTTGTCCTTACTGTCCAACAAAAGTAAAAGTAGCTATCAAAATTTGTTGGTGACAATGCAATGCCTTTCTAAGAAACCCCATTGACAACTATTTTTTGTTCACAAAAATTATAGATAGAAACTATGTACTTTTGGATGGACTAACAAAACTTAGCCATAGAAACAAACAAATAAACACATGAAAGGTTCATAATTGTTGAGAAAATGTTGAGGATATCCAAAAGAAAGTAAAATATCAATGTCGAAAGTAAAATATTTTTGTTGAAATAGCGAAGTTGAAGGAAATGTAGACGAAAGTTGTATTTAAATTTGCAATTATATTAAGACTTGTTTGGTAGGCAATTTGAATTCTGTTTTATGTTTTCGAATTCACTGAATATGCATTTGGCATACGTGTTTTTTAAAACTATTTTTAGATTATGTGATCCATATAGTGAAAATTCTAAAAACAGCATTTTTATGTTTTAAGTATATTTAGATTCTAAATTTGAAATTTTAAAAGGCAAAATTACATTAAAAAGATAAAAACTTTAATAAATATAGTATTTCATGTTATAAGTTCAATTCATTTTTATTAAATTGAAATATGTATAATATAATATATTATAAATCACATGATAGATAATAATTATACAAAAATTTATAACATAAAATATGTTCATAAATTAATTAACAATAGTTTATATTCAACCCAAAATTTAATTGGTAACTAAAACTAGTTTTATGGTTTATAAATATATTATCTGAGAATAATTGTTTAAATTGGAATTCATTTTCTAAATCTGGTACGAAACACATATTTGAAAACATGAAATACAATTTTATTTTTATATTGAATCCCTTGTTTTCAAATTTTTGTTTTCAGATCTCCAACCAAGCATGCCCTAAAAAGAGCTTAATACAAGATTCTACTCAAAGTATTTTTAATTTTTTAAGTATTTTCAAAATTCTTAAAATGTTTTTAGATATATAATATTTGAAAAAAAAAATGAGTTAAAGAAATTTAGAATACTGGGAAAAAAATACTATTAACTCTTGTATATGGGAAAAATATTGATATATATAGAAGAGTGTTTCTAAAATGATTCAACTCGAATGTACTTAGAATTTTTAAGTGTTAAAACATGTTTTTAGATATATAATATTTGAAAATTATTTTTAATTAGTTAAAAAATGTTAGAATATTGAGAGAAGGAAGATGTATGAGAGTCGGATTTTTAGAGGGGAATTGGATTTTTATGCATCATGTAAAAGAAATGGGTGGTTCAAAAACTTCAAAAGTTGACGGTTCGAGTTAACCTAAACATAGCTCAATTGGTTAATACATATACCTTCGACAAAGACGTCAAAGATTCGAATCTTCTCACCCTACATGTCGAACTCAAAAAAAAAAATGATGGTTTAATTTCACACTCCATAATTGTTGAACTAAGAAAACTTTAAGATTTAAACTTTTAAAATTGTGGTATAATTACAAATCTAATAACTTGAAATTAAATCGGTAACTATAGTAAATTATATTATAAAATTAATTTTTAACTAATTAATTTTGGCTTCAAGAATTCAGTTTTAGATTTTGTTTTACTAATTGCGTTAAATAATTATTGAATTGACACACAAAAATTTATTTATAATTATTTCAATTTTTTAATCAATTTCACTGTAACTTTTTTTCAAAAGAGTTACGAACTTCTAAAGAAATATATATATTAAAAAAACCTTTTTGATAAATATATATTTGATTTTTAGGACTATTAAAACTGTTTTTAAGCTTTTTTTTTTTTTAAGTCTTATTTTGGTTACTAAATTTTAAGAATTATTTTAGTTTAGTTCACTCTGTTTGATAACTATTTGGTTTTTAAAAATTTTGTTTGTTTTCTCGTCATTTCTCTACAATGAACTTCACCTTTCTTAAGAAACATTTGAATTATTAGCCAAATTTTAAAAACAAAAACAAATTTTTGAAAATTACCTTTTTTTTTTGTCGCGTTTGATAACCATTTGGTTTTTGAAAATTGTGCTTGTTTTATCATCATTTCTCTATAATAGTTTTCATTTTTCTTGAGAACACATTTGAATTCTTAGTCAAATTCTAAAAATAAAAACAAATTTTTAAAAACTCGTTTGATAACCATTTGGTTTTTTATTTTTTGTTTTGAAAATTGTGTTTGTTTTCTCATCATTTCACTATAATGAATTTCATCTTTCTTAAGAGAATATTTGAATTCTTAGCCAAATTCCAAAAACAAAAATAAAAACAAAATTTTGAAAACTATTTTTTTTTTAATTTTTAAAACTTGGCAAAGAAAAACAAGTTTTTGAAAACTATTTTTTTTAGTTTTTAAAACTTCGCTTGGTTTTTGAAAACATATGTAAAAAGAAGATAACAAAACAAGGAAATCTATAGATGAAAGAAGTATTTATAGGCTTAATTTTCAAAAACCAAAAACTAAAAACTAAGGTCCCGTTTGATAACCATTTGATTTTTTGTTTTTAGTTTTTGAAAATTAAGCTTGTTTTCTCTCAATTTCTCTACAATGGTTTTCATCTCCCTTAAGGAAGCATTTGAATTCTTAGCCAAATTCTAAAAACAAAAACAAGTTTTTGGAAACTACCTTTTTTAGTTTTCAAAACATGGCTTGGTCTTTGAAAACATAGGTAAAAATGAGATAACAAAATAAGTAAATCCATAGGTTGGAGTAGCATTTATAGGCTTAATTTTTAAAAACCAAAAATCAAAAACCAAATGGTTATCAAACGGGGCCTAAGGCTTTGTTTGATAACTATTTGTTTTTGAAAATTGTGTTTGTTTTCTCACTATTTCTCTACAATGGTTTTCATCTTTCTTAAGAAAACATTTAAGTTTTTAGCCAAATTCCAAAAACAAAAACAAGTTTTTAAAAACTATTTTTTTTTTTAGTTTTCAAAACATGGCTTGGTTTTTTAAAACATAGGTATAAAGTAGATGACAAAACAAAGAAATTCATGAGTAGAAATAGTGTTTATAAGCTTAATTTTCAAAAACCAAAACAAAAAATAAAATGGTTATCAAACGGGACCTACTTTTTTTTAGTTTTTAAAACTTAGCTCGGCAAGTTTTGAAAATATAGATAAAAAATAGATAACAAAACAAAGAACGTCATAGGAAAAAGTAGTATTTAAAAGCTTAATTTTTAAAATCAAAAACCAAAAACCAAAAACCAAATTGGTTATCAAATGGGGACTTAGTTTTCAAATTTTGGCTTAGTTTTTGAAAACATATGTAAAAAGTAGATAACAAAACAAGAAAATTCATAGGGAGAAATAGTATTTACAGGCTTAATTTTTAAAAACCAAATGGTTATCAAACGGGCCATATTTTTTAGTTTATGAAAGTTTAAAAATATAACCATGTTGGTTTCTCATTGTTACTCTATTGTTTTTTTTTAGTTCTTGTTACTCTATTGTTAATTATTTAATGTATGGATAATATGACATGGAATATGTATATTAATATGCTAATGTGAGCATGTATTAAAGTCATATAAGTTGGCTTATTGAATGAGTAGGATATTACGTGGGAAAAAAACAAGAACCAAAATAATTATTTTTTAAAAGTTCAAGAATAACTAAAATTGACAATCTTGCTTAGGGACCAAGATGGGTTCAAATCATTTTATCAAAAGTATTGATGATAATTCTCATTTTTTAGAATTATTTAGCCTTTGAATGCAAGTTATTCTTGAAAAACTCACACATATATGTTCACAAAGTTTAGCAAAATGAGACAAGTTTGAACAAAACTACATGGGCATGCTAGGAATATCTCAAAATAGTAGAAAAAGAAGGTTAAAATGTCAACATATGGTTGATTTCCTTGTTTTTGGTGCAAATATGAGCAAACTGGGAAAATTACAACTGCAATTCTGGAACAGCAATAGAAAAATGGAAATTTTGGATTTTACTCAATTTGGAAGATTCCGGTAAGATTTTCTCTTGATTTTTAGCATGATTGTCGAACAATAAGTCACTTATGGAAGGAGAATGACCCTAGCAACTCACGGTCTATAAAATGGAAGAAAACACGAGAAGGAGGATTGGTTTTTCTTCACACCAAACACCATACTCCGCTGTTTTTCTTCCTTTTTTCATTGTTGTTCATCCTTCTTCATCACCTATAGTCCTTCATACTCGATCCAATCTGAGCGAAAACCTAAGTTTGTCACGACCCATTCCACCTTGAAAAAGGTTGGAGTGAGTTCAATTGAAAGAGATGGCGTTAGAGGGTGTCAAGGTTCTACATTTCATTGTAATTTCAATTATGTTCCAACATTACTTTTGAAGCTTTAAGTTCTATTTTAACTACGGTTTTTCTTTTCATCAAAGTACTGTAACGCTTTCTTTTTAGTCCAGTTCTTCAGTTTAGTTTTGTAATCAATTTTCGTAAGGTCTTTCTAGTAAAGTTGATCTCGTTTAAGTATTGAACTTTTTGTTTTGGCCATTATTTTGTCTTCTCAGTTTTGTAAGTTTATCTCCTCTAAGTTATGAAGTTTCTCTCAATCAAAGCTTGTTTATTTTTCCATTTAATCATGAGCTAATCCTTTATTTGAGATTCAAGAATGTGAATGCCCTAGAGAGAGGAATTAAGGCCTAAATGTAAAAGTAATCTTGCTTAACTCCATAGCTTGTTTGCTTTTATTGACTAAAATGTTCATTGTAAGTCTAGATTGATCACCTAGTTTTCCATATAATACTTGAATCTAATATTGAAAGGATTAGAGGAAAGTGGTTTTCATAAAAGCAATATATGGGGGAAAATCTTAGAAATAAGTCTTTAACTTTGACCCTAGACATAGGGCAAGACTCCAAAACCAATAGGATTGTGTTTCTATTTATTTAAGTTCGAATTAGATCTAGAAATATAGGCTTAATCACTTAGTCTTCTAAAGATACTTGTGATCAAGGTCGAATAGAAGTTGAATTCGATTTACATCTTTTAAGTGTTAAATCAACAATTGCAATTGCAATTAGGCCACAATTCCAATCAAAGGGGCATGATTATGCTTCGATCCCTCCCTTTTATCATTGTTATTTCAAATTTTCTTTTCAAGCAAGCAACCATCCCAATCATTTTAATATTGGTTACCGAGGTTGCATTGTGAACACTTTCTTGCTATTTTCTTGAATTTTGTTGTATCCGTTCTCTGTGAGTTGATACTTTAGAATACTTTCAATTTTACTACTTGTTTGACAGTGTGCACTTGTACTAGACTGAAGATTTTTTCTTATTAAAAGTTTTTTTCTAAACCACACGTTTTCAGTCGATCAACAGGGACCAAAATGATTATTTATAAAACTTGAGAAGGGACAAAAATAAATATTTTCAAAAGAGTTTAATGACTAGAATGAGATGTAAATGTTTTTCAATTTTTTAATAAATATTTTATTTTTAATTTTTTAAAAAAAAAATAAATAAATATATATATATTTTGACAATATGTGGGTGGAAGATCCAAATCTCTAATTTCTTGGTCGGTGATACATATTTTATGTCAGTTGAGTTATGCTCACGTTAGCGTAAATTTTGATAAAGTTTTGTTTTGTTTTTGAGAACTTTTACTACGTTTAATTATTTTGAGGTTGTCCTGATAATCCTCTAATAAATTATATATGCAGATCAAATTTTATGATCTTCAAATTATTAGTGCTTTGAAGTTTCAACATTTTCCTTGACATTCATTTTATCTTCAACCCCCAGTGTTCTTCCAAGGATCGTGAGGATTTTAAATCCCTAGCAATATGTTAAACATTTTCGTTGATATTTTCATCGACATTTTCATATGCAATATTTTTTTTTTTGAGTTCGACAATATTTGAGGGTGGGAGACTCGAACCTCTGACCTCTTGATCGAAAGTACATACCAACTACCACTAAGCTATACTCACTTTGGTTCATATGCAATAGGTTTAATATTGGTATTAATGGTGAATCGACATTTCCATCATATCATAGAAAAATCAATGAAATATAACAAAATATCAACAAAATATCAATAATGTGGATTTAATATTAATAATAAAAAATTTAAACTAATTTAAAAACATTGAAATGCTTATTTGTTAATTTAAATATTTTATTATTATTATTTTATATTTAATATTTTTCTAAAAATATCTATCAACATCGATATTTTATCGATATTTTCATCACATTTTCATAAAATTGAGACCTGAATATTTCCATAAGTGAGACTTCGACATTTTTATCGACATCCACATTTAAAACTTTGTCTCTGGACTGTTGTTATCAATTTCTTCCATTGATAATATTGTCTCCATGAGGCCTACTTTCATCTAATGAGTTTAATATATATTTTCTTTTTCATTACCTTAGAGTTCAATTATACACTATAATTTAATTTACGAGTATAAGTCAGCAATTTTATGCACGCACTATATAACTCACATTAAAAATAAAATAAATAAATAAACCTTAAAGATGGATGATTTGATCCCACCCCAACTCTTGTTAAACTCAAAAAAAAAAAAAAAAAAAAAAAAAAAAAAAAACTTCTTCTCTCGAATATTTTATGAGAAAATTACAAAAGAAAATGTTAAAATAGGGTGAGAAAAGAAACCACCTAGTCTAGTATTATTAGAGCATGTGAAAAAAGTAAACAGAGTAATTTCTCTAATAAAAGCAATTCTTCAAACTATTCTCATTTATTGTAAATCATGTTAACAACATTTAAGAATAATGTGATGTTGAACAATAACTAAAAATTATTTAAGTATAAATAGAAGGAATAAATATTATATGAGCATTAAAATATTTTTCAATAAATATTTATTTGAATTTTGAAATGATCACTTGCCTATAATTCTATGAAAAATTATTCAACGTGACTGTCACATTGAGGTCACCTCCCTCTAAATTCTTAGATGTATGATAAAACCGTGATTTTTTTTGTTTCTCTCTCTTACATCTAACAATATAAAATTTAACCATCAATCACATTGTACCGGCCTCTTTAAATAATTTTTCGAACTTTATAGTTGTATGTGCAATTGTAAATTGACCTAGATGAAAAAATGAAAGGATGAGAAGAAAAAGGAAGGGTAAGGCAATTGAAATAAAAAGTAATAATAGAATAGAAGAAGCAGCGTGAGGCATGTGCCTACCTCACATCCCTCACTCTCTGTCACGTGGGGTTTAGTTTGCCACCACACACATGCATAAACCCCACTATTCCTTCTTTTTTTTTTTTCATCTCACTTTATTTATTTGGCTATATAGAGAGAGTTAAAAAATTACTGAGGAATCGAACCATCGATAAATGTTTTAATTATTAATATTTTGGTATTTTTTATAATTTAGTCTCTTGTACTTTAAAAATGTCATTTAAGAGATGAAAGTTTTCAATTCTTTCTTTAAATTTCTCAAAAATTGGAAGAAATTTTGAGTTTGTCTTCTCTCAAATATTAGAAACTTAAACATATATTTAGCCTAATTTTTTTAAGAGCAACTTGAGTTGTTACTCAAAAATTTCCAAGTATATAGTATTTTCTTTAACATTTATTGATTTGATAGTAGTAAATCAAGTAATCTTTTCTACTTTTTAACTAATTAATTGATTATTGATCTAGATATTCAACGATACAAACATTGTGATTCACCTTGATAGAAATGAGGGATTCACTTATAAGGAAGCTTATGATTTCTAAACAATTTAGAAATTAATATGGGATTGACATTGAATTATTTAGAATTAAACTAAAAATAAGGTTGGTTAAACTTACATTGAAGTAAATGAAGATATGCTACGGGTCCTTGCTATGACTTGAATACAGGACCTTGTGGGAAACTCTTGAAAAAACAAAGGGAATTTGGAGGAAAATTTTCTATGGTTTCTTTGTATGTAGAGATCTTAATTGTGGCTCAATCCAAGGGCCCTATTCATAAGGACTTAGAATCTTTGTCAAAATCAAATAATATATTATAATATATATATTTAACATGAGATTCAAATCTCTTAGAATATCCTACAACATATATTTACTTATTAGATCTCATTCAAATTTAATATATATTGTTTCCTTTAATATAATGTATCTAATACATAATATATTATTCTCTTTAATATTTAATATATCAAGTACAATAAAAATATATTTTTTCCATTTAATATATCTAATATATTAAATATTAATTTGGACATTTCAAAATTTTCTTTCAACTAAATTGATCCTTTTAGTATTATAATTATGAGCTAGCAAGAGGATCTTATGGACCTACAGATTTATAAGGCTCCAATGATACAAAATTAATTAATCAAACTCTTTAATCAATCAATTTTCATTCATCAACTCTAGTCACTCTACTATAGACCTAGAGTTGAACTCTTATATGATGAAGGTAAAATTGTACATCCACGAATATAAATATTACATGCAAGTAAATCTTTCACGAGTTGTTCATAATTACAACCAAGAGTCCATTTTACCCATGTAATTATATCTTATACCTTAAGTACCATTGATCCTCTAATGAACAATATGTTTATGATTCAAGCATAAACTAAGTCCCTCTCGAGCTAGTGAGAGGGTGGGGCCCCATTGTTCAAGTCTCAAAATCATAATCTAAAGGAACTACTCATCTATTTACCCTATATCAGAAGAAGTGAATTCCATCTTGTGAAACTTACATGTGTTAAGATTTATGCCCTAAAGCCTCTTAATTAATGATTTATTTAATAATTAATAATAATTTTGATTATTTTATTTGCAATATAATATTATCCATTATATGAAAAATCTAAGGTTATTAGTGTAATCTTGAGTAGTATGTGATTGACATACGAGAGGATCATGTTCAAGAAATAACCTAAAGGATCATATTATATGGATAAAGTTAGAATGTTTTATCTTGGTAACACTATTGATACAACCCACTTTGTAATAGTTATAAATGATTTGATCAAAATCGTTCATATGGAGACATGTGAGTAGGGGTATCTTATACAATGAGTTTGTATAAGACTGGACCACGAAATATTTAATCTCTCTTTATAAATCCGTTAATTAAGAAGATTAATATTTCGTCAAGATGATCATATGCGACTCGATCTTAATCCTAAGTGAGTTATGAACCCTTGCCCGTGAGGGTTTGTCCTTTGATTTGCATGGGTGAGAGTGGCTTTTGTAGCCGATTCAATATGTCTACAATTTTAGGGACTTGACCAAATAGAGATCTTGGAACATAATCTCACAAGATGAAATTCACTTCTTCCCATATATGATAAGTAGATGAGTATCATTAATCTTGGAGCCCCACCCTTAAGTGTTGATTTCAGGACTTGAACAATAAAGCTCCACCCTCTCACTGGCCCGAGAAGGACTTAGTTTATAATTAGATTATGAATAGATTGTTCATTAGAAGATCAGTGGTACTTAAGGTGCAAAATGTAATTATAGAGGTAAAACGAACCTTTGACCCAGTTGTAATTACGAACAACTCATGAAGGATCGACTTGCATGTAATGATTATATCTATGGACACAACTTGTCCTACAGTGCATAAGAGTGCAACTCTAGGTCTATAGTGGAGTGACCTATAGTTAATGAATGAAAATTAATTAATTAAAGAGTTTAATTAATTGATTTTGTATCATTGGAGCTTATAATTTGTAGGTCCATAAGGTCCCATTGCTAGCTCATAGTAACACTAAAAGATCAATTTAGTTGAAAGAAAAATTTGAAATGTTCAAATTAATATTTAATATATTAGATATATTAAACATATAAGAGAAAAATATATTTATTGTATTTGATACATTAAATATTAAAATAATTAATGTATATATTAGATACATTAAATAAAAGATATTTATTGAATTTGAATAAGATTCAAATAAATAAATATCGTAGGATATTTGAATGAGATTCAAATAAATATAAGATATATTTTAATATATTAGATATTAAAATATAATATTTTAATTATGGAAAAGATTTTCTCTTGGTCTCTATAAATAGGACATTTGGGTTGAGCCATTAGATACAACACATATCTCCTCAATAGAGAATTAGAGAATTTTCTATAGACCTTTTCCCCTTGTGGATTTTCTTTCAAGAGGCTCCCACAAGCATTGGTCCTGTGTTTGAGTCATAGCCAGGAAGATTTTATGGAGGAAATAAAGATCCGCTAGAAATATCTCTATATTTACTCTAAGTAAGTTTGCTTAACCTTTATTTTTAGTTTAATTTTAAATAAAATCAAAGACGATCCAATGCTTTCGCTGTGGAGTGAAACGTTCATTCCTTTCAACATGATCCACATGTATGTCAACTACATACTGTTCAAGATTACACTAATAACTTAGGATTTTTACATAATAGATATTTAAAGGAAAAAATATTAAAATAAATAAATAAATACACCTGAACTTTGGCATTTGTTTAAAAAATTCCCATGTCTTTCAAAAGTTGCAATACTACCCTTGACCTTTCATAGATGTTTCCAAAACTGTCCTTGGAGTAGAAATCCATTACAATGTCGGACGAAAAGTCGGCTTTGCAGTGACTTGGAACAACGTGGTAATAAATGGGATGCTTGCCTGGATTAAGTCTGAAAGAGCAACCCTCCACCACATCAATTTTTTGTCCAACATTCTAACAAATTTACTACTTCAATGGTAGTTTTAAAACATTTATGAAAGGTTAAGGGTAATATTGCAACTTTTGAAAGAATATGGGTATTTTTTAAACCAATGACAAAGTTCGAAAGCATTTTTTTATAATTTAGCCTATTATAAATTGCAAATAAATAATTTTTAAATAATAATTAAACAATAAAACATTAATTAAAAGGCTTTATGGTATAAATCCCAACATACTTGTGTTAAGCTACTATTAGATCTAAAAGCTGCTTACACTTATAGGTTATAATATATCTAAGGTTAAATGACAAATTTAGTCCATGAACTTTAAGATTTGTGTCTATTATGAACTTTAAAAACTATCTAACAGGTCCCTAAATCTTCAATTTTGTGTCCAATAGATTCCTAAATTTTCAATTTTAATTTGTGTCTAATAAGTCTTTGACCTATTCAACATTTTTTTTTTAAATTCACATACTTACTAGACAAAAAAGTGAAAGTTTAGGGTTCAATTAGAGATAAAATTCAATTTTATATCTAATAGATCAGATAATTTCTAAAATTTCAAATATGCTAGGGACCTATTTAGACATAGAATCGAAATTTTAATAACTTATTAGACATGTTTAAAGTTCAGTGACCTTTTAGGACAAAAAATTGAAAGTTTAGGGACTCATTAAATATTTTTTTAAAGTTCAGAGACCAAATAGATACAAACTTAAAAGTCTAGGAACTAAACTTGCAATTTAACATATATCTAATCTTTTATACATATTCTTGAAAATTAGAACAATATTCATCATCAAGTAGACTATTGCACATGAAACAAAGAGAAAACGGTATTGTCGAGGTTTGAACTTAAGATCTCTTACTCTCATATCATTTTTTAATTTCCAAGTCCAAGAGTGAAAATGGGCTAAAATTATATATTAAACAATTAAATATGTTGTTGTTAGCAAACTTTTTGGAGCTGTGTTTACGGTTCATTACAGCTTAAATATTGTTAAGTTTCTCGATCTTTAGACTTGATTTAAGTAAATTATATTGAGTCTAAAGATCAAGTATCAAATAGTGCATGTCTTGGATGTTGGACATTCTTTTTTTTTTTTTTTTTGATAAATGTTGGACATTCGTTTTAGTTCAATCATTGCGGGGTAGGTGATCAAACCATCAACCTTTGAGATGGTAAATTGATGTCTTATCTACTAAACTTTGTTCGGATTGACCGATATTGGACATTATTTGTTTTCTAACGGAGGTAAGCATCACGTCCCCCATGTAAATCTCGAACAATAATACATGCACTATTTATTTTCATACTTATAATGATAGATTCTTTAGGATTTCAAAAAATCCATACTTAAAATAACATATTCTTTAGAATTTCACAATAAATTCTAATTTAACCGGTTTTAATTTTTCATTCACAAATTATAATTGAAAATTTAAGTTAACCCAACCTAAAGTTGACTTCTTTATAGAGTTTTTCGAAGCGAGGGTTTGAATTTGGATGAGAGTTTGGTTTGTTAGAAATAATACGTTGTGTATAAGAACAGAGTAACACTAGCAAATTTGATTACAATTTAACTGGCAACAAACAATTACAATGTAAATAGTAGTACAGACACTGTATGTAATAACAATTTCAAAACTCAAGAACAAAAGATAATAAGTAGTCAAGGCACACTTACAAACCGTTGTCCTAAAGAAAATTATTCGCTATGCACGGGTTGCAAGTAGACTACAGCAATCGTCTCAGCAAGATACAACGACTAACTCTGATAGAACAACAACCTTGAACTACTCGAATCTGGCAGAACTTTTGGATACTTGCTCTCAACTTGACTCAAGATTAAAGAGAAGAAAGAGATGAGAGAAGAACTCTTCAATTGGAATGAGATACTCAAAAATAGAATGAGATACTCCAAATGAAGAAACAAGTTGCTATTTATAGGCTAGCAACTTAGTAACTCTCTAAAAATAAAATTAATATAAACAATATGAAACATACATCAAAAGTAACTCAATTGTGTAGTTACTTGTAAAAATTCAAACATAACCGAACAAATTTAATTTTTGAGATTAAATTTGTAAAATAAACATTAACACATTTTGATGTTTCATACATTTTGAAACTTTTGAGATTCAAGTTAAGTAACAACACATAAATGAAACATCAATGCATTTTTTATGTTTCAAACCAACACTTTCTTTCACAAATTTTACTATAAAATCCAACAATCTCCCATATGAAAGAAGTTTGAAAATCAAAACAAAATCGTTGAGAGCAGACAAACAAGCTATGCATCAGGATAGGTGTCTGCAGGACTTGAACCTTCCTTAGTGAGACCAGCTCTGGAACTATTCTTCTCATTAGTAAATTAAAACAATAGACATCACACATAACTCATCTTGTATCTTTGAGTTCTATATGTTTGTGTCCATTTTGGTCCTGGACAAAATCCCGAATTCATGAGAGCTTTAGAGAATATAAGCCATTTTAAAAGTCCTCATAGAAGCTACCCCACTTCCTACTCTCACATAGGTGATATTGATTAAGAGTACTCTGTCATTACTCCTCTTATAAACAAGATATCAACATGACTTTAGCATGAACAGATCACACACTCTACAACATCATAGAAATGGGAAGAAACTATAAGTTTCTTAGTATGTCAACTATAAATTATCCAACCAGTTTGCCTATTGAACCTAGATCATGGGATCTCCAGTCAACTAGATTAGGTTACCATCAGATAATTTATTTCATAGGCTTTAGCCCCATTTCCCTTGATGTATATGTCACTTGCTCTCTTGACAATCCTTTCGTTAAAGGATCTGCAATATTCTCTTTTGATTTCACATAACCAATGTGATAAGCCTTAGAATTAAGGCTTATTTAACTCCCAATTGCTTAAAATATCCTTGTTTGTTCTAAGACCAATTGAAAATAGTGGAAGATTGCTTGAATTTAAGGAAGAAATGAATGTGATGGCATTTGGAATAGAATTCTAAGTAAATTGATCTTGTTTGCGGAAATTATGGAAATTGCAAAATCAAATTGCATAAGTTGATTTTGCAATTCTAGGCTGCATGGAATGGCAAGGAAATTATGGAAATTGAAAAGTCGGCGCAAGCAAAGAAACCCATATATGGAAAAATCAAATTTCGCATGAATTAATGGATTGGAGTGCGATTTTTGGCAAATTTCAACCCTAGGAAGATCTATAAAAGAGGGAGGAAGAAGCTCGAAGGGATAAATGGGATTTTGGAGGCGTTTTGAGGATTGAATTTTGTGGGTTTTTCATTTTTTTTTCAAAGCTCTATTTTTGTGGCAATACTGTTTTTTTGTTTTTTTTAGCCAAGAATTTCAATTTGAGTCTTAGTTTCTTCAGTTTTCTACTTGTATTATGGAGAGTTTCTTGAAGTACAATCTATGTTCTCCTTTCGGTTTCTTCTTGTATTCATTTTAAATTTTAATTTCAATCTTAGTTGGTGGGTTTATTTCAAGAACATTACTCTGTTTTTCTGGACTTTCTTAATTTTCTCTGTTTTACCGAGGGTTCAACCTTCTATTCATAGAATTTCCCTTTTGTTTGATTCAAGATTGTTCAATTTCTGCACTTTTCCAGTTTGTCCAATCCGATTCAAGTAGCACTTGGGTTGTTAAGACTAACCATCTCCTAAATTTGGTGAAAGATGAGTCGATTGGAATGGAGTGAATGGTTAGCCAAATTTATTGAATGAATTTTGTATTAGTTGATTCTAGCCTCTGTTGTTATTCAAGTTCAGTTTCTGTGGAATTGTTGTTTTCATTCAAGTTAAGTTTTTGTGGGAATGTTAAAGCTCATCAAACTAAAAGGCAGAAGGACGAAGACTAAAAATTTATTTAGTTGCCTTTGAGTATTTGCTTTAATTCCCATTGAAAACCTTTTTTTTTTTGAATTCCTGGTAGTTTTGCCAAGAATAATATTACAAGTTATTGTTTTAATTTTCCAATTTACACATCTTCTAATATGAACTTTTCCTCAAAAATTAGTTGTAATATTTTTATCTTTACTATGAGCTAAAACTTCTTAGGGGGTTCAAGAATGTGAATTCCCTAAGAAGTAATTGTAGCCTAAATTCCAATGAAAACCAAGCCTACATCTCAATTGTTTGCTTGTGTTGAATAAATTTTCTTTGAGATCCTAGTTTGATCAACTAGGGTAGCAACTCATGCTTAGATCTAATACCGACGGGGTTAGTGATAAGCGAATTTTGCACAAGTAATGGAGAAAATAGCTTAGACATAAGTCATTCCTTACCCTAGACATAGGGATTAAGGACTCCAAAACCCATAAAATTGTTGAGCCAAATGATCTAAGATAGAGGGACTATAGACATATAAGTCTCTCACTTAGCCTTCTAACAACCTAAATTCAAGGTGAATAGGAGATGCAATTTTGGTTTACAATTGAGTGTGGAGTAGGTTGGAATTGCAATTTTGGCTTGCAATTACAACTTAGGGTAATGACACTCTTGAGCTCCATTTTTATCCAAATTTCCTTTGAATTTTCATTCACTAAGTCCATCTAATTTGCTCTGAATTATTGCCAATTCTAGATTCTGCAATTTATCTTTTTACCAACACACCAACCCAACCTTGTTTTTGCAATTTTAGTTTTCAAAGTTGGCAATTTTTTTTTACATTTTGCTTAGCAATATTTTTGTTACTCCGTTCCCTATGGGATTCGACACTTGGTACTCACATACCATTTTATATTACTTCGATCGCGTGCGCTTGCGTGTACACCTATCACAATGGAAATAATTCCATTAGAGAGCAATTGCCTTATCGAATTATGTCTACGTCTTATATGTCGTGACTTCTCATTGTAGACATTATTCTTAGCCCTCATAGAGGTCATCAAACTATCACAATAAATACATATTGCGTTTACAGGCTTTGGCCATAATGGAATATCTTCAAGAAAGTTTCTAAGCAATTCAACTTCTTCTCTAGCCTTATCAAGAGCTATAAACTCTGATTCTATAGTAGAACGTGTTATATACGTATGTTTTGAAAATTTTCATGATACAACTGCTCCACCTAAGGTAAATATATACCTATTGGTTGATTTAGTCTCCATGCTATCAGAAATCTAATTAGCATCACTAAATCCTTCCAGTACCTGTGGATCCCTTGTATAATGCAATCTATAGTTTAGAGTGTACTTCAAGTACCTTAGAACTCTGACTAAAGCATTCCAATGATTGCTAGTGTATCTTGCTAACCTTCCTACTGAATAGGTAATATCAGGTCTTGTACAATTCATTATGTACATTAAGCTACCAACAACTCTAGAGTATTCTAGAGAAGACACACATTCATCACTGTTCTTCTTTAACTTACAATTTGGATCAAATGGAGTAACAACTAGTTTACTCTCAAATTGATCAAATTTTCTCAACACTCTCTCTATATAGTGAGATTGAGAAAGTACGTATTCATTTGAATTTCTTATCATACGGATTCTAAGCATAATATCAGCAAGACCAAGGTCTTTCATATCAAAGTTGGATTTTAACATCTTTTTATTGGAATCAATAACACTTCTATTTGTGCACATTATCGACACATTTATCACGCTCATTTATCTTGAATCCATTCAATAACATAGTGTGATCAAACTTTTCATTTCATTATTTGGGTGCTTGTTTCAACCCATAAAGAGACTTAACTAGTTTACATACTTTATCTTCAAGTCCCTTTACAACAAACCCTTCAGGTTGTTCCATATATATTTATTCATCTAAATCTCCATTTAAAAATGCAGTTTTTACATCCATTGGTGTATTTCCCAATTTTATAAAGATGCTATTGCGATTAACATCCTTATAGATGTAATCCTCGTCACTGGAGAATAAGTATCAAAGAAATCTAACCCTTCTTTTTGACGAAAGTCTTTAGCTACTAAACAGACTTTGTGTTTACCAATAATGCCATCAGCCTTTAGCTTTCTTTTAAAAATCGATTTGCTTCCAATTGGTTTACTTCCAGGAGGTAAATCAACCAATACCCAGGTATTGTTCTGCAAAATAGATTATATATCACTATTGATAGTTTCCTTCCAATAAGATGCATCCGAAGATGACACAGCTTCTTGAAAAGTTTGAGGCCCACCTTCAATCATATAAGTTATGAAATCATGTCCAAAGGAAGTAGCTTTCCTAGCTCTTTTGCTTCTTTTAGGTTCAGACTCAGTTTTTTGATCGTTTTGACCTTTCAAAGAACTAGCCTCATAATCCTTTTGACACCACTACTTCTGTGTCTGTCCTCTTTCAAATGAAATATATCCTCAAAGAATTCAACTTCAATAGATTCCATAATAGTATTATTGTTAATATCTGATATTTCTTATTTAACTACCAGGAATTTATAAGTAGCACTATGCATTGCATAGCCTATAAAAACACAATCAATTGTCTTAGGTCCCAGTTTGGTCCTTTTTGGTAAAGGAACTTGTACCTTTGCCAAACACCCCCACACTTTCAACATTTTATATTTGGGTAATTTTTTATTCCACACTTCATAAGGCGACTTATCAGTTTTCTTATGTGGAATTCTGTTTAGAATAAAATTTGTTGTAAGCAAAGCCTCCCCCCCCCCCCCCCCAATAAATTATGGGGTAAACCTGAACTATTTAACATGCAATTAACCATATCCTTTAAAGTTCGGTTCTTTCTTTCAGCTACACCATTTTGTTGTGGTGTATAAGGTGCTGTAGTTTAATGAATTATACCATTAACTTCACAGAATTTATAAAGTGATGATGATTCATATTTACCACCTATATTTGATCTAAGCACCTTTACTTTCTTCTTAAGTTGATTTTCAACTTCTGCCTTATATGCTTTAAAAACATCTAAGGTTTCATCTTTACTATGTAATAAGTATACATAACAATATTTACTATAATCATCAATGAATGTGACAAAATACTCCTTACCGCCTTTTGTAAGTGAAGGAATGAACGTTTCACTCCGCAGTAGAAGCATTGGATCGTCTTTGATTTTATTTAAAATTAAACTAAAAATTAAGATTAAGCAAACTTACTTTGAGTAAATATGGAGATATTTCTGGCGGATCTTTATCTCCTCCATAAAATCTTCTTAGCTATGACTCGAACACAGGACCAAGGCTTGTGGGAGCCTCTTGAAAGAAAATCTACAAGAGATTGGAGAGGAAGAGGTCTAGAGAGAATGATCTAATTCTCTATTGAGGAAATATGTGTTATATCTAATGGCTTGACCCAAGGGTCCTATTTATAGAGACCAAGGAAAAATCCATGCCATAATTAAAATATTATATTTTAATATCTAATAAATTAAAATATATCTTATATTTATTTGAATCTCATTCAAATCTCCTACGAGATTTATTATTTGAATCTTATTCAAATTCTATAAATATCTTTTATTTAATGTATCTAATATACATTAATTATTTTAATATTTAATGTATCAAATACAATAAATATATTTTCCTCTTATATATTAAATATTAATTTGAACATTTCATATTTTTCTTTCAACTAAATTTATCTTTTAGTGTTACTATGAGCTAGTAAGGGGACCTTATGGACCTATAGATTATAAACTCCAATGATACAAAATCAATTAATTAAACTGTTTAATTAATTAATTTTCATTCATTAACTATAGATCATGATCGGTGTTACACGCAAGCGCACGCGATCGAAGTAATATAAAATGGTATCTGAGTACCAATTATCGAATCCCACAGGGAACGGAGTAACAAAAATATTGCTAAGCAAAATGTAAGGAAAATTACAACTTGAAAACTAAATTGCAAAAATAATGTTGGGTTGGTGTGCCGGTAAAAAGAAAAATTGCAGAATCTAATTGTAGAATCTAGAAATGACAATAATCGAAAAAAGAAAAATTGCAGAATCTAGAAATGACAATATTGGAATAACAAACATTGCATAATCTAGAAATGGCAAACTAAATAGACTTAGTAATTGAAATTTCAAAGAGAATTTAGATAAAGATGGGGCTCAAGAGTGTCATTGCCCTAAGTTGTAATTGCAAGCCAAAATTGCAATTCCAACCTACTCCACACTCAATTGTAAACCAAAATTGCTTCTCCTATTTACCTTGAATTTAGGCTTTAGGAGGCTAAGTGAGTGACTTATATGTCTATAGTCCCTCTATCTTAGATAATTTTGCTCAACAATTTTATGGGCTTTGGAGTCCTTAATCCCTATGTCTAAGGTAAGGATTGGCTTATGTCTAAGCTCTTTTCTCCATCACTTGTGTGAAATCCGCTTATCACTAACCCCGTCGGTATTAGATCTAAGCTTGAGTTGCTACCCTAGTTGATCAATCTAGGATCTCAACGGAAATTTATTCAACACAAACAAACAATTGAGATGTAGGCTCGGTTTTTATTGAAAATTTGGCTACAATTACTTCTTAGGGAATTCACATTCTTAAACGCCCTAAGAAGTTTTAGGTCAAATTAAATATAAAAATTTTACAACTAATTTTTGAGGAAAAGTTCATATTGGAAACTTAAATAAATTGCTAATGAAAACTGGAGCTAATTGAATTAATGCAAAATTTCTATCCTAAACAACTTGCTTATTGGAACAATTAAGACAGTAATTTTTAATGCAAATCTGGGCAATTAATAAACAAGACTCTCAGAAATTTTCAATTTGAATTAAAAACAAAACAGAGGACAACTCAAACAAAAAAGATATATTAAACTTGCAGAATTTTAACTAAGTAGAAAAACTAAATGGTAATACAAGCAAAAATTTTAAGAAAAATAAAACAGAAACTTGAATTGGATAGAAGTTCTTGTAATACAAAGAATAAAAATTGAAGGAAAAACAAATACTAAACTTGCAGCAACTCATGATTAAAAAAAAACAGAAAACAGAGGAAGAAAAGTTAGATAAAAACCCGCGAAACAAAGGCTGGAATTAAACTGAAACTTAATGCAAAACGGAAATTGAATGAAGAACAAGACTATACTACCATCATCTCTTGATAATACAAGAAGAAAATTCAGAAAATAAAAAACAGAAACTGCAGTTTTCGACAAGAACATAGTAAAAAATTCTGTAGAAACAGAGGAGGAAAAATTTGACAAAAACCCATGATGTAAAGCTCTAAAAACGCCTCCAAATCCGAATTTCTTAGCTCCTCATCTTCTTTCCAATTTATAGGCCTTCATTAGGGTTGAAGATTGCCCAAATTTCGTGCTCAAAATCCCCCAAATCATGCTGTAATTAAGTTTTCCATATATGGGTTTTTTGCATGAATTTTCGTTCTTCCTTGAATTTTCTGATGTCCAGAATTGTAGAATCCGATTTTGCAATTTCTACATTTCCTGCTCCAGAAACAATTGCAGAATCACGAATTTGCAATTTGATTTTGCAATTTTCACATTCCCTGCAAACAAACTTAACTTTTTTAGAATCTTATCTAATTGCATTCATTCTTATTCCTTTCTTATTTTCAAGCAACTTTTAACTATTTTCAAATGATCTTAAGACAAAATAAGAATATTTTAAGTAATTAGGAGTTAAATAAGCCTTAATTCTAAGGCTTATCACACCCCCAAACTTAAGATATTGCTTGTCCTCAAGCAATTAGAAAAGAAATAGCACATACACAAGCAAACACTTCACAAAATGATTTCAAATGGTGTTTTTGAAAACAATGTTGTTTAGAGATGTCTCAAACTTTTAACACTTTACACAATTTCAAGATTTTCTCACATAAAACTTTTACTTTTATTTTTCAAGATAAAACATTCTTATGAAAACCCACCTATTATGCTTATCCTACCTAAGTCATAGTCATAGAGTCTAGGGTGATCTTCTTTGTTCAACAAACTAAGCTCACTCACATTACAAGCATTTTTCTTTCTCCTCCAAACGTATGTAAAGCTGATGCTGGCAACATTTTCTTTTTCCTTTGAAATGCTCTTTTTTTTTTAGAGTCTTACTGTCACTTGTACCTTCGTTCCAAATTACTAACACTTAGTGGTGAAAGTAGTTGACTACAAGCACAAATCACTGCTAAGATCGTTTTCACATACTCACTTCCTAAGTTAACCTTTCATGCAGAGGAAATCATGGGTGTCATGACTGCCTCTAGTTACTTAGTTAACTCTAGAAGGAGGAGTATCTCCTTTTCCTTTTTTTTTCTTTTTTTTTTGAAACCGTAGTAGCTATTACAACGACATACTGTTACAACAACATACTATTACAACAACATAATACTACAATGACATAATATTATAACAACATACTAGTACAACGACATAATATTACAACGGTAGTATTACAAAACTCACCCCCCAAACTTAAATGGGTCAATGTCCCCATTGACTAAGAACTAGAAGAATAGGGGTTGGGGTATATATTTGAGTCACTTAACAAGTTAAGCATGGAAGCTAAACTCTCCTAAGTCCATTAGATGGGATAAACACAAGGGAAGTTTGGGTTCGAATGTTTTATGGAGAAAAAGAATTCATCAAGTTTTATGATCTTGAAAACTTGAAGTTGTGTGTAAAAGTACTTGAAAGTTGAGAAAACTCTAGGTATCATCATTAAGAGCTTTTTTTACGAAACGCCAAAGAAAACAATTTGCAAACTTGCTTTGAACATGATTTTTATGGCATGCTTGTGCGAGGAGTAGATTTTTTTTTTTTTGAAAGAAAATAAACTAAATAAGCATAAAAGAACTTAACTAAGCCTCAAACTAAAAACATAACAATTAAGAAAGTTGGAAAGATAGGTTAAAGAGAGACTCCCCTATGCAGAGAAAAACGTGTTGTTGTTGCAATTACTGTCCTCGGGGTTGTTGGAAGTCTTGACAAAGAATTCTCCTGAAACTGCAATTGCAATTTGCTTTCCCGATTTCAACTACAATTTCTTCTTCCCGCTCTTTCTTCTTATATTTTCCTACAACTCAAGAGTAGAGCATCAAAAAGTTCACACAGTTTTTCTCAATGCAAAATTACTTTTTGGAAATTCCAATTTTTGAACTCAAAGTTGATTCATCAAACTCTCAGGTGAATCCCCAGGTAGATGTGTTCCCTTAGCGGTCAACTTAAATACCTCAACCTAGACAGAATTCTCCTTAGACAGAGCTTTTCTTAATTAACTTCTTCATTCAAATTGGAATTTCAAAAGTTGAAAGTTTCTTTTTTTTTTCCTTTGTTTTTTATTTTTTTTGTTTTTTTATTTATTTTTTTTTTTTTTGTATTGAAAGAAAATGAACAAAAAGATAAAACTTATCCTATTCCAGTGGGGAGACCGCAATTGTGTTCCTTCATTTTGCACCTAGGTCTCGATGTTGGACGAGATTTCATTCGTAGTTGAGGTACTTTGATCACAACGAGCTTTGATGACTCAAGAGATTTATATGTTTCTTTGGAAGTAAAAATTGTGGGTGCAATCCATGTCGCAAACTGCATGTTGCCATCCTTCATGCTCTCCTTTCTGCATGCTTCTTCATATAGTGTTTCCTGCAAGCTGCAATAAGCGAAAGCAGGGCATTCCAGCGTCGGGAGCACTTTGGATGTCAATTGCTGTGAAATTGAGATTTCATCGCTCACTGCAATTTTCTTTTGTGGTTCATTCTCTTCTTGAGGTGGTTCTTCTTTGGTCTATTCTCTCCCTTCTAGCTCCTTAATGTTGTCAAGTGTTGGAGTGCTTTCTACTTCTATTGGGAGTTTAAGGTCTTCATGTTCCAATTCAGTTAGTGTCATCGCCTCACATTTTTCTTCTTCTTGTTTTGAAGTCTCTATGTCCTCGAACAAGATTCCTTGGGACCTATTCTCCAATTCATCTGCAATTTGTTCCACATGGATTTCCAAACTCCGTAGAGATGTGGTTTGACTTTGCATTACAACATCGTTCTTTGCTTTATATTCCCTCGCGAGTTCTTCGATGCTTGGCTCTTTTGGAATCATCTTCCCTTGCTGGAAGCACTGGTACTGATGTTGATTTGCAAAGCTGGGTAGAAATCCATAAGATAAAGAATCAGGATTATAAGGACAATTATGAAATGAATGACTTCCTTTGCAATAAACACAAGAAATAGAAGAGATATGGTTAAAAGGAGCTATAGGATTTCTCATCATCAAAGTTTCCAGCATGTAGCTTAAGGATGAAACTTGTGCGCTCAATGCTGCAATGATGTCTTCTTCCATCCTGTAGATTTTCTCAAGCAATCAAACCCTATGTTGTGTCTTTCTGTAATTTCTCTCCCTCAACAAGTGAAATCGAGCTCCTCCTGCAATTGGAGAAATTGCAGTTGCAATCTTCTTTTACAATTTTTGCTAAAATAACTTTTTTGTTAAAACTGCCATTCCCCGGCAACGGTGCCAAAAACTTGATCGGGTTGTACACGCAAGCGCACACAATCGAAGTAATATAAAATGGTATCTGAGTACCAATTATCGAATCCCACAGGGAACAGAGTAACAAAAATATTGCTAAGCAAAATGTAAGGAAAATTACAACTTGAAAACTAAATTGCAAAAATAATGTTGGGTTGGTGTGCCGGTAAAAAGAAAAATTGCAAAATCTAATTGTAGAATCTAGAAATGACAATAATCGAAAAAAGAAAAATTGCAGAATCTAGAAATGACAATATTGGAATAACAAACATTGCATAATCTAGAAATGGCAAACTAAATAGACTTAGTAATTGAAATTTCAAAGAGAATTTAGATAAAGATAGGGCTCAAGAGTGTCATTGCCCTAAGTTGTAATTGCAAGCCAAAATTGCAATTCCAACCTACTCCACACTCAATTGTAAACCAAAATTGCTTCTCCTATTGATAATTCTCATTCATGAGGATTGTTTGGCCTTTAAACTTAGTTAGATTTGTGATTTTTATTCATATTATTTGATGAAAAATAAAAAAATGCTTGAATTTAATCACATGATTGATGAAAGAACTTTAAATTAAGTAAGTTTAGAAAAGAAAACAAAAGAAGAAAAAAATTCACACTTACTTAATGTTTTGATGCAGAATTTTCGTGGAATGCAACAACAGTGCAAATGCTATGCAATTGCAATCTGGCAGATCGGGAATTTAAGTAAAAAAACGAGAATTTCGGGATTTTGAAGGAAATTTGACCCACGAATTCAGCAAGATGATTAGCCATGATTGTCCATCAACCAAGAGGGAAACCCTAGCATGAGATCCCTATAAATATTGAACAAAGAAGCCGAACAAGAGAGCACGATTTTTGGGAGGAATTTTTGTTTCACTTTTGGGTATTGTTTCCCCGACAGTAGCATTTTTGTTTTCATTTGTGGATTTTATTTTTCTAGTGTTCTTCATCTTAAAACTTCCAAAAACCTTCTCTCAATCCCATCTACCTAAGAATTGGGTATGGTTATGGACAATTTCTTTGTTCGATTGAGTTACGGAGAATGAGTTTTAAGATAGGTGAAGTTTTGAATTTCTGCACTTTGAATTTCTATATTTGGGTTAGAATAGCCACTGGTTTATCTTTTTAATTTCAGCAATCTTAGTTTATGTTATTGAATTTTGATACAACTTGTTAACTTAAGTTTTGGTAATTTCTTTTCTGCTATTTGAATTTTTGGAAAACTATTGTATTTGAAGTTCACATACATATATACAATTTTCTTTGAGTTAAGTTTGTATCTTGAATTCTTGAAATTATTTCTTGAAGCTACTGATTTGCAATTTAAATAAATTGCTAATGAAAACTGGAGCTAATTGAATTAATACAAAATTTCTATCCTAAACAGCTTGCTTATTGGAACAATTAAGACAGTAATTTTTAATGCAAATCTGGGCAATTAATAAACAAGACTCTCAGAAATTTTCAATTTGAATTAAAAACAAAACAAAGGACAACTCAAACAAAAAATATATATATTAAACTTGCAGAATTTTAACTAAGTAGAAAAACTAAATGGTAATACAAGCAAAAATTTTAAGAAAAATAAAACAGAAACTTGAATTGGATAGAAGTTCTTGTAATACAAAGAATAAAAATTGAAGGAAAAACAAATACTAAACTTGCAGCAACTCATGATTAAAAAAAAAACAGAAAACAGAGGAAGAAAAGTTAGACAAAAATCCTCGAAACAAAGGCTGGAATTAAACCGAAACTTAATGAAAAACGAAAATCGAATGAAGAACAAGATTATACTACCATCATCTCTTGATAATACAAGAAGAAAATTTAGAAAATAAAAAACAGAAACTGCCGTTTTCGACAAGAACAAAGTAAAAAATTCTGTAGAAACAGAGGAGGAAAAATTTGACAAAAACCCATGATGTAAAGCTCCAAAAACGCCTCCAAGTCTGAATTCCTTAGCTCCTCATCTTCTTTCCAATTTATAGGCCTTCATTAGGGTTGAAGATTGCCCAAATTTCGTGCTCAAAATCTCCCAAATCATGCTGTAATTAAGTTTTCCATATATGGGTTTTTCGCATGTATTTTCGTTCTTCCTTGAATTTTCTGCTGTCCAGAATTGTAGAATCCGATTTTGCAATTTGATTTTGCAATTTCTACATTCCCTGCTCCATAAACAATTGTAGAATCACGAATTTGCAATTTGATTTTGCAATTTCCACATTCCCTACAAACAAACTTAACTTTTTTAGAATCTTATCTAATTGCATTCATTTTTATTCCTTTCTTATTTTCAAGCAACTTTCAACTATTTTCAAATGATCTTAAGACAAAATAAGCATATTTTAAGTAATTAAGAGTTAAATAAGCCTTAATTCTAAGGCTTATCAGGTCACTCCACTATAGACCTAGAGTTGCACTCTTATGCACTGTAGGATAAGTTGTGTCCATAGACATAATCATTACATACAAGTCAATTCTTCACGAGTTGTTTGTAATTACATTTGGGTTAAAAGTCCGTTTTACCACTATAATTACATCTTGCACCTTAACTACCATTGATCCTCTAATGAACATACTGTTTATAATCTAATTATAAATTAAGTTTCTCTCGGACCAGTGAGAGAGTGGGGCCCCATTGTTCAAATCCCGAAATGAGCACTTAAGGGAACTACTCATCTACTTACCCTATATGGGAAGGAGTAAATTCCATCTTGTAAGATTATGTTCCCAGCTCCCTATTTGGTCAAGTCCCCAAAATGGTAAGCATATTGAATCGGCTACAAAAGCTACTCTCACACATGCAAATCAAAGGACAAGCCCTTACAGACGGGAGTTCATAACTCACTTAGGATTAAGATCAAGTCGCATATGATCATCTTGATGAAATATTAATCTTCTCAATTAACAAATTTATAAAGAGAGATCAAATATTTCGTGGTCCAGTCTTATACAAACTCATTGTATAAGATACCCCCACTCACATTTCTTCACATGAACGATTTAGATCAAATCATTTGTAACTATTACAAAGTGGGTCGTATCAACAGTGTTGCCAGGATAAGGCACTTAACTTTATCCATATACTATGACCCTTTATGTTATTTCTTGAACATGATCCTCCCATATGTCAACCACACATTGTTCAAGATTACACTAATGACCTTGGATTTTTCATATAATAGGTAATATTATATTGCAAATAAAATAATCAAAATTATTATTAATCATTAATTGCAAGGCTTTAGAGCATAAATCTCAACAGTAAGGGTATTTTTCATGTCACATACATCACTATGGATTAAATCAAAAACCTCATTACTTCTTTCCACATATGAAAATGACTTTTTAGCAAACTTTGATTCAACACAAACTTCGTATTTGTGTCTATTATCAATGTTGAAATTAGGCAATAGCCCTAAATTTATCATTCTATGTAAGGAATGATAATTGACATGCTCAGCCTAGAATGTCATACATCACACAACTCAACATATAAGTAGAAGAGTTGTTATTATTATTATTCTTGGGCATTTGTGCCAATACATTCAGTTTGAACATGACATCATTTAGATAACCTTTTCCCACATACATACCTCACTTTGTCATAATAAATTTATCTGACTCAAATACAAGCTTGAACTCATTCTTATTAAGTAGAGTTCCTGACACTAGATTCTTTCGAATCTCTGGCACATGTCACACTTCATTGAGGGTAAGTATCTTTCTAGAAGTTCATTTCAACAGGATCTTCCCTTTGCCTTTCGCAGAGGCAGTCAAAGAATTTTCCATGTATAGCTTATCACTACCATCTAGCTTATCATATGAGGTGAACAATGACTTGTCCTTACAAATGTGCCTAGTAGCACTAGTATCAATCCATCGACCTTTGGTGTCAGAAGCTATATTTACCTCAGAAATGACAGCAGCTAGATCTTCATTTTCCACAATATTGTCCTGATGGTTTGAGCTTTGTCCCTTTTTGTGTCGACAAGTTGCAGTCGTATGGCCACTTTTATCACAAACCCAACAGTTTCCATGAATGCGCTTGTTGACATCATTCCTTGGTCCAAGATTCACATTTTTCTTCTTGGATTGTTACTTCTTGGGTTCATGCCTTGAAGCTTTAGCAACATGAGCTTTGGCTTCAACTTCTCGCAGAGTTTTGTTTCCTTTTCTATTATTCCTCTTCTATATGGAGTTTAATAGCAAGATTCTCCATGGACAGTTCCTTTCGGTTGTGTTTGAGATAGCATTTGAAGTCCTTCTAGGAATGAGGCAACTTCTCAATCATAATAGCAACTTGGAATGGTTCGCTGATGTTCAATCCTTCACTTTGCAAATCACTAATGATAATTTGCAATTCTTCCATTTGATTGACTATTAACTTGGCATCAATCATCTTATAATCTAAGAATTTTCCTACAAGAAATTTCTTAGTACCAACATCTTCCAGTTTATACTTCTTGTCTAATGCCTCCCACAATTGCTTTGAAGTATTGTAGGCATTGCAATAGACATTATACAAGGTGTCTTCAAGATCACTAAGTATATAATTGCAGCATAAGAAGTCTGAATGCATCCATGCTTGCTTGGCAGCTTCAGTTTCAGGAGTGACAACTTCTGGTGGGATAATTGGGCATTCTTCCTTCAAGATGTGAGCAAGGTTCAGCGTGATGAGATAAAAGATTATCTTATGTTGCCATCTTTTGAAGTTTTCTCCCTTGAATTTCTCTAGTTTTTTAGCATGAGGTTTAAGGATGGTCGATCCCATCATAATAGGAACAGTACCATTAGTGGATGAGCTTACAGCCATCATTTCAAATAATTATCTTTAGATTGTTGGAAATAATACGTTGTGTATAAGAACTCAATAACATTAGCAAATTTGAATACAACTTAACTGGAAACAAATAATTATCCTGTAAACAATAGTACATACATTGTATGTAACAACAATTTCAAAACTCAAGAACAAAAGATAATAAATAGTCGAGGCACACTTACAAAGCGTCGTCCTGAAGACAATTATTCGCTATGCACGGGTTGCAAGTAGACTACAGCGATCATCTCAGCATGATACAACGACTAACTTCGATAGAACAACAACCTTGAACTACTCGGATCTGACAGAACTCTTGGATACTTGCTCTCAACTTGACTCAAGATTAAAGAGAAGAAAGAGATGAGAGAAGAACTTTTCAATTGGAATGAGATACTAAAAAATAGAATGAGATACTCCAAATGAAGAAACAAGTTGCTATTTATAGGCTAGCAACTTAGTAACTCTTCAAAAATAAAATTAATATAAACAATATGAAACATACATCAAAAGTAACTCGATTGTGTAGTTACTTATAAAAATTCAAACATAACTCAACAAATTTAACTTTTGAGATTAAACTTGTAAAAGAAACATTTACACATTTTAATGTTTCAAACCATTTTGAAACTTTTGAAATTCAAGTCAAGTAACAACAACATAAATGAAACATCAATTCATTTTTTATGTTTCAAACCAATACTTTCTTTCACAAATTTTACTATAAAATCTAACATGGTTTACATGGTCGAACCCAAGTTTACTGATAGGGTTGCAAAATCTTGAGTTTGTTGGACAAACTCACCCAAATCTACACACTCCTATAATATTTCCTAAACTCAGCATCCAAACCATAAGTTTCATAAACTCTGGCTTCCTAAATGCTCTGCTTAAACTACCCAAGTTCACCATTTTCATGGTTAGATATCGAATCTTCACTAGAGCGTTTGAGGTAAGGACTTGAGGTTGGGTGAGTTTGACTTAAGATGCTAAACCATGTTTTCCTCATGGGTTTGCCAAGCTTGGAGTTTGTTAGACGAATCCATGTGTTTCAATAGTAATCCAAACCGACTTTTCCCAACTCCTTCCTCACATATTTTTTTTTCAACTTCATCTTCTTAAACATGCAGTTGAAACACATGTTTTTTTAAATCTAGGCTTTCTAAACCCTCCACTTAAATTCTACCTTAATATTCCCAAGATTAAGATATTGAACCTACAATTTGATGGAACACCCTTGACACTTAGGTCTTTAACATGCTCGATAAAAGTTTAATTTGGAGTATTAATCAATTTTTTTTAAAGGGAACATTAATCAGAGTTATAAGTTATAATTGTTGAGCATAAAGACAACTAGCTTGGGAATGATTGTGTATCATATACAACGTTAATAGTAATGGGGCATGGTGGGGATGAGAAAGCCGAATCACTCATCGTTCCTATAAAAATCTTTGTTAGATTGTGTAAGGATTCCCAACTTGGAAAGTTGTGGGGTTGGATTCCCACAAAGAAATTTTCTCTGTTTAGTCTAAAACAAAAAACAGAGAGATTCTAAATAAACTGGAAAGCAGAAAAATGAAACTGAGAATGAGGAGAGAAAAATGCTTCCTGTTATTTTTTAGATTCCTGCTGCTACAACAAAACTTGAGCGTTTATATAAATACAGGCAGACCAACTAAAACTCCTTAAAAAATGGAGCCTAACAAACTTACCAAAAAAGACAGTCTAACAAAATGCAGAAGACTCCAACAAAATAAAATAACTTTGACTACCTTTATTCTAGCCAAAAAAAAACTGAACAAAGACTTATTCAAAAATTTTGCACTAATTTGTGATACTCCCCCTTAGTGCAAACTCACGGCTGACTACTCCAAGAGCAGCTCTAAAATTTTCAAACTTTGGTTTAGCTAAAGCTTTTGTGAATATATCTGCAACTTGGTCATTTGTTGATATTCCCTTCAATTCAATTTCTTGTTCCAGCACTTTCTCTCGAATGTAGTGATGACGAACTTCAATGTGTTTTGTGCGCCCATGAAATATTGGATTTGATGCAAGCTTGACAGCACTTTCATTGTCACAATTAATTTGTACAGCATAATCAATTTTGCATACCATGTCGTCCATAAGTCTCTTTAGCCACATGCATTCTTGTGCAGTCATAGTTGCTGCCACATATTCAGCTTCAGTGCTTGATAAAGAAACTATAGATTGCTTCTTGCTACACCAAGAAATTGCAGCTGAACCGATATTGAAGCAATAACCTGAAGTCGAATGTCTATCATTTGTGTCCCCGGCCCAATCTGCATCAGTAAAACCAGTTAACGAGAGATTTTCAGCTTTCTTATACATAAGACCATGGTCAACAGAGCCCTTCACATATCTTAGAATTCTTTTAGCTGCATCTAGGTGGGAGTTTCTTGGATCTTGCATAAACTGAGAAATTTTGCCAACAGAATAAACAATCTCAGGCCTTGTAATAGTTAGGTAAATTAAACTACCAACCAGTTGCCTGAATTTTCTGGCATCATTTAATGGTTCTCCTTCATCTTTCATCAACTTGAGGTGCGGCTCCATTGGAATAGCTTTTTCTTTAGATTCCTCCATGCCAAAGCGCTGTAATAGCTCCTTTGCATAACCTTTTTGAGAAATAAAATATCCATGGTCTAATTTTTCAATTTCTAACCCAAGAAAACAACCAACCTCTCCCAAGTTCTTTATATCAAAACGGATAGATAAATCATTTTTCAACATAGAAATTTCAGCTTCATTATCTCCAGTGATTATCATATCATCCACGTAAAGTAAGACCAACAAACGCATATTTGATTCAAGTTTAATGAACAAACTAGAATCTGCAGTAGAGAGCTTGAAACCACAAAAAATAAAGTATTGAGCAATTTTACCATACCAAGCACGTGGCGCTTGTTTAAGACTGTATAATGCCTTCTTCAAAAGGCAAACATGGTGGGGATATTCTTTAGAAACATACCCTTTTGGTTGCTCCATAAATACTTCTCGATCCAAATCACCATAGAGAAATGCGTTATTTACATCCAACTGCCACAACTTCCAATCTTTAAAAGCGGCAAGAGAAAATATAGTTCTTACTGTTACCATTTTTGCAACTGGACTGAATGTTTCTTCATAATCCAAACCATAACTTTGGGAGAATCCACGTGCTACAAGTCGAACTTTGAATCTGTCAATGCTTCCATCTAATTTCTTTTTCAACCGATAAATCCATTTGCATAAAATTGGCTTGCAATTTTCTGGTTTGGGCACCAATTTCCATGTCTGATTTTTGCTTAATGCTTCAATTTCTTCAGCCATAGCAGCTTCCCATTCTGGATGGTTTTTAGCTTCTTCATAGCTATCTGGCTCTTCGTTCAATGATCCAGTGAAGAAACATGAGGTTACAGTACAATGGTTTAGTTGTACCTCATAATCTTTGAGATAATGGGTTGCTTTTTCTCTCTTGATGACCTTCTAGTTGTTTGTTCAACATCTGTTGGGCTTGATGTATCACTTCTTGTAGATTGAGATTCATCATTTCTTTGAGACATGGTTTCAAAATTATCTCCATCTTCAACAATGACATTTTGGAAGATTTGCTTCTGTGTTGGATACCATGTTGATACGTCATTGAAGACCACATCTCTGGATGTGACAAACTTCTTTGTTTTTGGATCCATACACTTCCATCCTTTCCTGCATGAATCATAGCCAACAAATATGCACTTCTTTGCTTTTGGGTCAAGTTTGGTTCGATTTGTTTTAGGAATATGAACATAACAAATAGAACCAAATGCTCGAAAATAGTTTACATTTGGCTTTAGATTATGCAATAATTCAAAAGGAGCTTTTTCTTTACCCGGCCATGGAGGTAAACGATTTATCACATGACATGCACACTGCATTGCTTCAGCCCAAAGTTCTCGTGGGAGATTTTTATCATGTAACCATGAAAGACTTGTTGAGGCAATGCGTGACATCTTTCTCTCTGCAACCCCATTTTGCTGAGGTGTATTAGGGCACGTCATTTGTCGTTGGATATCATTATTGTCGCAAAATTTGAAAAATTCATCTGACATAAACTCGCCACCATTGTCACTTCTTAGGCATTTTATCTTCTGGCCAAACTCCTTCCTCACAATGTTAGTAAATTCAACAAATTTAAAGAGTGCTTCATTTTTTTCTTTCAAAAAATATACCCAAGTGTACCTGGAAAAATCATCCACCAAGATCATGACATACTGTTTCCCACTGTAGCTTGTTGTTCTTGTTGGTCCCATTAGGTCTGTGTGAACTAATTCAAAGGGCGATGATCTACGATTTGATGAGCTTTTGAAAGGGAGACGATGAGATTTTCCATATTGACAACCTTGGCAAATCACATTCTCCTGTACATTCTTCAATGTAGGCAAGCCATCTAACAATTTATGTGATGAGATTTGTTGTAGCATTTGATAGCCCACATGCCCTAATCGAGCGTGCCATATAACTGCACTATCAATTTGACTTGTCCTTTTTACATATGCTTCTCCAGCTGATAAGACAAATAGGGAACCTCTTTTATCACCAGTGAGGACAACATCAGCTTCAACCTTTCTCACATTGTCAAGCACCTTCACATCATTTGGACCAAACAAAACATATTTTCCAGAATTAGTAATTTGAGAAACTGAAACTAAATTTTTCATTAAACTTGGAACATGATAAACATCATTTAGTTTGACGTCTGCTCTATTTTCAAGGCCACCAATCTTCACAACGCCTTCTTTGATGACTGGATAAGTTGAGTTGTCGGCAGTGACAATTACACGTTCTCCATTATGTTGCCGTAATTCTGAAAATAATGAATCATTGCCAGTGACATGATGAGAACAACCCGAGTCAATAATCCACTCTTGTTTGTAGTATACATAGTTGATGTGAGCTTCATCTTGTGATAATTTTGGAGCAGTGTCTCTTCCTTTAATTTCATCAACCATAAAGCATTGCTCCCAATTGAGTTGGCCATCTTCTTCATCTGCACATACAACATTTGCTTTTGAAATTCGTACACGACAATATTTTTTGATATGTCCAACCTTCCCGCATCGGTAGCATCGAAAAGGTTTATTGTTTTGTGGGCTGTCACTGGAAGTCTTTTTCTTGCTGGTACTGTCTTCAAAATCATCTCCATTTGATTTTCCTCTTGAGAAAAGAACAGAATCATGGTCTTGATCTTTGGCCATTTGCTTAGTCAAAGCCTCTTGGTTTGAAAGAAGACTCTCTAAATCTTCCACTGATGGTTGAGTTGCCCACCCTTGAATGGAGGTAATAAAGGGTGTGTATTCCTTCTTTAATCCACGAATGAGAAATCTTCTTAATCGAGCATCACTAATTTTCTCATTCACATCCAATTCGGAAATTTCAGCACATATATTTTTTACGCGCAGGAAATATTCTGAAATTGACATACCTCCTTGTGTCGTCATTGCTAGTTCATTTTCCAAGAACTGTAATCTTGCTGTATTCTTCTTAGAAAATAGCTTTTCAAGAGTTTCCCATACTTGTTTAGGAGAGCTTACATCACGAACATGATCAATGAATTCTTTGCTAATTGAAGTCCTCAAAGCGAATAGGGCCTTCCCACATTTGATCTTCCATTTTCGTCTTGGCTCACTATTATCAATAGTGTAAGCTGAAATCTCTGTGTCTGAACCAGCTACTAACTCCCACAAGTCTTGACCTTGAAGATAAGCCTCCATGCACATTCTCCAATACTTGTAGTTTGTTCCTACAAGTTTTTCCACACCATTGTGAGTGTTAACACTGCTTCCCCCATTGAAAACCTCCATGAAATAAATTCACAATTTAGAACAAGGCTCTGATACCATAAAACAAAAAACAGAGAGATTCTAAATAAACTGGAAAGCAGAAAAATGAAACTGAGAATGAGGAGAGAAAAATGCTTCCTGTTATTTTTTAGATTCCTGCTGCTACAACAAAACTTGAGCGTTTATATAAATACAGGCAGACCAACTAAAACTCCTTAAAAAATGGAGCCTAACAAACTTACCAAAAAAAACAGTCTAACAAAATGCAGAAGACTCCAACAAAATAAAATAACTTTGACTACCTTTATTCTAGCCAAAAAAAAACTAAACAAAGACTTATTCAAACATTTTGCACTAATTTGTGATATTATCCAAATTAATTTGGTGTAGTCCGTGACCGGTTGTCGAATGTGGATATCATTGGCAAAATGATATTTGCAAGCCATTGGTGGAACGAGTCAAGTTGGTGGAGACACCAAGAGTTCGTGATAAGGAGATGAATTCGCTGAGAGGAATTCAAGGACGGGATCCATCACCCACAGGTACTAGGTTCGTGAGAGGAACAGGTGGTACATATTCACGACAAGTCCAAATGGGGACCATGACTGACCAAGTTGGCGATTACTTACCGGATTGGCGTGAGGCCAAGCAAAGTTCAAGAGGTTAGAAAACACTCATTATGACTCATAGTATCTTGTGCAATGTTGAAGAAAAGTCTTCATGGGTTGAGTCCATGGATCAAATGGGAGATCAAACTCCATGTCTTGGTGGCAAAAGCACGAGTAGTTTAAGACTAGACGTTGCAAGAAGCAAGAAACCTTTGGTGAAGATGGCGAGTGACGCATTTCATCAAGCACAGTCCGTAAGATCCATAGCAAGCAAGGAAGGACAACTCAAGAAAGAAAATCTGAGGCAAAGAACTCGTGGAGTGAGTGAGTTGTGAGCCAAATGTTTTGGTTCACGTGGTTGCGTCTTAGGGGATCGAGTGAGGTATACTCGCAGGTAATGAGGTGATGCTCACGGTCGACCACGGTGGTGAAAGAGCATGTTACCTGATGCTAGCTTAACCTGAGGTAGCAATTGTGATGCAAGTGACCACAACCCAATGACGTGGAGTGTCATTGGCAGACTCAATATTGAAGATTGAGTGGCATTCGTAGGGACTACGAATCAAGGCGGTGGAGGCGAATTTCCATTTGTCGAATTGGGAGTTGCTGATGCGGACCGACGCCACAAATGGCGCACGGAGAGCGACACCCATACGTGTGCAGGGGGCACACATGGCGATAGCCAAACAGTTGCTGATGCGGACCGACGCCGTGGAGTGGTGCACGGAGGGCAACATCAATGTGTATGTGAACAGCATACACAGCGAGAGCCAAGATGGCTAGCGCAACAATTGGGCGGCGGCCCATTGGCATGCATACGAGTGGAAGACAGCATGGGTGACAACAGGTTACCATGGACAGACGCGAGATGGCGGCTGGAGTTGCTAGACATTCGAGAGCATGAGCACAAGGGAGAAGGCTTGTGCACGCTACCAAGTCGGTAGTACGCAGGTACGAAGCAGCAAAGCAACGCACAGGTGCATGTGTGAGGTTGCGACCAAACACAATGCATAACACATGTCGGGAGTGGCATGTAGTGTTCGAGGCAAGTGCATCTGAGAAGTGGATGCCAAATGACGATATAATGTCAGGAGGCGTGTTGATCCACAAGCCCAACACGAGATCGGGCTCAACGAGGACGTTGAGCATTTTAAGTGGTGGAGGTTTGTCAGACCCATAAGTCTCGAAGCACATGACTTGGCCAGGTGGGCCAAGGCGAGTGGGCAGGTGGCACACTCGAGGCTAACGCGAGGTTAGCAACACTGGTGCTCGTAGTGTTGGAGACGTGCGGTAGGCACATGTCGCGTGGTCGGACAACATCGCATGGTCGGAGACCATCGCAAGACCTGGAGACATCGCAAGGAGGCTGGCGGGTGGTTGGCATGACACATGGTGCACTACGTGGGCAGGAGGTCCACGGGACGTGCTAAGAGGTTAGCACGACACCTTGTGCGTGGGTGACGCACAACAACACACCAAGGTGCTGGGAGGCAAGCCCATGAGCGGGCAAAGGCAAGCCAACGTGCCAGGAGGACATACAAGCATGACCGGAGGCATTCGGGTTGATGTCGGCACGTTGGGCAGCAGCTGGGCGCATGTGCTGCACGCAGAGGTTTCTTGCTTCTTGCAACGTCTAGTCTTAAACTCCTCGTGCTTTTGCCACCAAGCCATGGAGTTTGATCTCCCATTTGATCCATGGACTCAACCCATGAAGACTTTTCTTCAACATTGCACAAGATACTATGAGTCATAATGAGTGTTTTCTAACCTCTTGAACTTTACTTGGCCTCACGCCAATCGGGTAAGTAATCTCCAACTTGGTCAGTCATGGTCCCCATTTGGACTTGTCGTGAATATGTACCACCTGTTCCTCTCACGAACCTGGTACCTGTGGGTGATGGATCCCGTCCTTGAATTCCTCTCAGCGAATTCATCTCCTTATCACGAACTCTTGGTGTCTCCACCAACTTGACTCGTTCCACCAATGGCTTGCAAATATCTTTTTGCCAATGATATCCACATTCAACAATTTGGCTCCATCTTCTTCACGAACCTCAATCTCCACCATTCGGGTCACCTCTCCTCCTAATATCAACTGCCACTATGACATTAGATGAGGTCCTTCATCAGCAAGACATCCTTCCTCAAGAACAACATGCTTGTCCCCATCGATACCACTCATCATGATACCAACTTCTGGTGTAGGATCTCCATGGTTACTTGACACAACCTTATTCTCACGAACATGGTTTCTTCTGGATCCGCTTGTCACAAGACTTTTAAGTTTTTCTCTAACTCATCTTTGACATCAACCTGTCATGGTTATCAAAGATAGCTTCCAACAAGAAAAACGCCGCCAACACAGCTTATCTCTCCAAGGTTCGGCTAACCTTGTCTTCTATACCACTTGTCATGGAAACAAAGACAAGTTAACTCTTAAGATTTGCGCCACTTCACAGTTTTGCAAAATTTGCTCTGGTACCATTGTCACGGTAACAGAGTCATGGTAACTCCCCTCGTCTGTTGGTGGAGAAATGACATTATCCATCTTTATCCCAAAATTAAAATCGAAAAAAAGAAATATCATCTTCATTTAAAATGGAGAATTTCTCATGAGCGCTAGTGTCTTGGGGCTAAAATCCATTTATAAATTTTTTACTTCGTGTAGCACTAAGAATGTTCCTCTTGGTCAACCTTACCACTCCCAAGATAAAAGGGACAAGAATAAGAAAAACACAACACTTAAGAAATACAATTGACACGAGTGGCTAAGGGGATGAATCTCCAAATTTTACCTTTTCTCACTTCTAACACTTTACAAGAAAGAGTAGTCAAGTGAATGGGATGCCTTTTGCAACTTGGAGGCTATTCTATAGTGTACAACTCTAACAACTTTCCCCCACATTGAGAAAAATTGAGAGATATTTAGAAAGTTACACACTAATAATAGTAAAGTTATCCACTTTTTAAGTCTTTAGGACTGAGAAAATAGGGAATAGAGAATGGAGTGAGGACAAATTTTTTTCCTGTTAGCTAAATGGGGATGGAGATGGGAATATATTCTCCGTCCCCATCCCCATCCTTGTCCCGTTCCCCATCCCCACCTCGATTTCTTTATTTTTATAATAAATCCTAAATTTATACTTTTATGATTTTTTTTTGTTTTTAATTGGAGATGAAAAAAAATTCTCTCTTTAAATGAGAAATTTTCATTAGAAATAAACCATTAAATTTTTTTCAAAAGAATTTTATTTGATTTAATCAAGATTAAGAAAAATAATAATTCCCCACAAAAAATTTACGCCCTGATCTTCGCGAAATTAAATGAAAAATTTTGCAGGGATGGGGAAGAAAATGTGGGGCAGGGAAGCCATCTCTGTTCTTGTCCTGCCTCGTGAACATCCCTACAACTCTACAAGAAAGCCATATTTGCTTCTATTCTTACTCCCACTATTTTAGGTCCACGTTTTGACCTAATTTGTAAGAGTTACCCATCCACTTTGACCTTGTCTTGCTCCAACTAAGTGCGCCCTTATTTCAAGGTAAGTGGTTTGTGGAGCAAGCCCTTTCCTTCTCTTTATAAATGTGCTTCTTGGAGTCTTGCACAACCCTCCATCCACACTTAAATGTTGCAGCACCTCAATCAGAGAAAGGTTATGTGTCCTTCCTGTGCACTTTATGCACCATGCCTACGCATGTGACGTCCTTTTGTGTATGTGTGCGCTTGCATGCATTTGTTCCATGCGTAGGTGCTCGCCTGCATGCATGTATGTCCTGCATGGGTGCGCACCCACTTATGCTCATGCCCATCAACCTTGGTCTTGTGTTATTGTTGTGCCAACTATGTCCACACGCCTTTATCATCTTTCTTTGTGTTGTATATCTTGCTTGACCAACCTCCCTAGGCTCCATTCTTGAAAGAAAAAAAAAAAAGAAGAGTTTTGTTGATGGGTAAGTTAGACTTTCACATAACAAGTTCACATATTTAATTAGTATTCGAGTGAGATGTTTATATGTTTAAATTTATTGATGAAATAATAAATTAATGATATTTTTTTGTTTAAGAAAAATGACATTTTTTTTAATGGAAGGACTTAATTGAGAAAAATCAATCTATTAAAGATAAAATTGATAATGTAAAAAAATGAAGAATTTAATATAAAAAATCCCCTGCGTTAATAATAAAAGTGACCATTTAAAAAGACAATATTATTAATTGGCGAAAATATTAAAGACAAATTTATATATGTAGCCTCATTAAAAAATGAATTTCTTTTTAGTTCCATAAAAAAAAGGATTAGCTATGACCCTAAGTTAATTTTAAAAAATGAATTGAGAAAAATCAATCCATTAAAAGATAAAATTGATCATGCAAAAAAAAAAAAATGAAGAATTTAATATAGAAAAGTCCCTACGTTAACAGTAAAATTGACAATTTGAAAAGACGAAATTATTAATTGGCTAACATAATAAAAACTAATTTTTATATTTAACCTCATAAAAAAAGGATTTTTTTTTTTTTTAGGTTCCATAAAAAAAGGATTAGCTTTGACGACACTAAGTTCACAAGGACATGCATTATATTAAGTAGTGTACCTTGTTTTCTTTTCTTTTTTTTTTTTTTTAAATAAAGAAGTGTGAATTGTTCATTTAAATAAAAGTTAAAATTGCATGTATGACAAATTATATTAATTTTTTGACAAAGAAGCATTTTCTTTTATTTGAAAGCTTCAAACAAAGACGCATTATTACTTCCATTTTCCATTTAGTTAAATTATTTTGAAAAAAAATCATTTTTATCATAAACTTGATAGATTGTTTCAATTTTAACCTTGAACTTTCAATTTCATCAATTTAAACCTCAAACTTAATAGATTGTATCAATTTTAACCTCAAACTTAGCAGATTGTATTAATTTTAACCCTAAAATTTCAATTTCATCAATTTAAACTTCAAACTTGAATAAGTGTATCAATTTATACCATCGGTTAAGTTTCCATTTCAATTCTCGTTAGATAAGTTTCTCACACATGTCCAAAGCCACGTGTTGCTCTATAACATATACATATTTGTTATTAAAAAAAATAAAATTGCTGAATAAAATTGGAGTAGACTCGCCATAATGTTTTTTAATTAAAGAGCATGACTTTTTTCACTTCTTATCTTTTCTAATTCTGCTGCTTTTTTCATTTTATTAATCGAGGGTTTTTCAATTTTAAGGCATGATTCTACTCGATTCATCAACTTTTAGTAAAAAGAAAACTTATTTGCACTATATTTTTTCTCAATGGAGTACTCTCATTCTTGAATCGATCGCCAATATTAATTTTTTTTTAATTTCTCATTGGCCTCGAGCTCGATTTGTCCACCATCCGCCGCAACGAACGTAGGGATTTCAGAATCTTTGTCCCCTTCCTCTCCATCATCGATGTCATTTTAGTCCTTCATAAGACTGTTGACGGGACCAACAAGGTCAGCTATGACCAATTCATTGTGTTCATGACCGTCACTCTGTCCACCACCACCTTCCATGTTCTCTCCCACATCGAGCTCAAACCCCTCACCACTGAAGTCACGAAACCACCAAGGTCGTCGCCGCCTTCAATGACGTCACCGCTTGGATCTTCTTCACACTCGTCGTCGCTAGTATCGATACCAAAGGCGAGAGGAACACAAGAGTCCATTTGTTTTTGTGTGGATCCTACTTTCGAGAGTTGAGTTCTTGGTTTTCATGAGATGGTGGCGACCTGATTTGGAGTGATTTAATTATTTTTTTGGTAAAATTTTTTAAAAAACAACAAATAAGTACATATCATAGAGCAACACATGACTTGGGGCGTGTGTTAGAAACCTTTCTAATGGTGATTGAAACGAAAACTTAAACGATGGTGTATTTTAATATGGGGTCTAGTTTTTATGATATAAATATTGGAAAACCAGAAAATCAGCCTAATGGGCTTGATAAGTCATTCCAAAATCAAATTTGGGGCCAACCTCAAAATTTTTCCTAATATATGTTGGAAAGCCAGAAAATTAGCCCAATAGGCTTGATAGGTCATTCCAAAATAAAATTTGGGGCTAATCCCAAATCTTTTCCTTATATATGTTGGAAAACGAGAAAATGATCCCAATAGGCTTGATAGGCCATTCCAAATTAAATTTGAGGCCAACCCCAAATCTTTTTGTTATAAATTTTGGAAAGCCAGAAAATCAGCCCAATGGGCTTAATAGGTCATTCCAAAATAAAATTTGGGGCCAACCTCAAATCTTTTTGTTATAAATTTTGGAAAGCAAGAAAATTAGTTCAATTAGCTTGATAGGTCATTACAAAATAAAATTTGGGGTCAACCCCAAGTCTTTTTGTTATAAATCTTGGAAAGCCAGAAAATCAGCCCAATAGACTTGATAGGTCATTCCTAAACCAAAACTTAAGAAAATACAGGGGACGGCTTGTACTTAGGCTAAATATTATTCTTCGAGGATAAGTTTACAAATCAATACTCCCATATTGGGCTTTGAGTGTCCAACCCAAAAAAAGAGTTGAACCATAAACCCCACCATGGGAGTGGAGGCTTAATGTTATGGATAAATTTGGACAACCAAATCAAACCCAAGACAATAGAAGATAAACAGGCCAAACCGGGTCAAACTCGAGGACCAGGGCCATATTGGACATAGGAAAATGAGGAAAATGGACAAAAGGCCCAAAATCCTGCTTGGCCCTAACCGGACCAAACCGAGTAGGGACGAGCCAAGCAGAGCAGGATCGAGCTAAGCCCGGCTGGTCCACATGTGCGTGACGTGTGTCCTCCTTGTCCGTAGTTCGAATCACACTCGAGGGCCCAATTTCTATCTCCAACCTAATCCTATTCAGAAAAGGGAAGAGCTCTAGGTCAACTCTTATATAAATACTGCATTTTAACTCCATTTGAGATAACTCATTCTCTGTCTTCACTCTCTAAAATAGCTTGCTGAAGGAATGAATGTGTCACTCCGCAACGGAAGCATTGGATCGTCTTTGATTTTATTTAGAATTAAACAATAAAATTAAGGTTAAGCAAAACATACCTTAAAAATAATATTATGGAGAATATTCTAACGAATTTTTATCTCTTCCATAAAGTCTTCCTAGCTATGACTCGAACACAGGACCAAGGCTTGTAGGAGCCTCTTGAAAGAAAATCCACAAAGGATTGGAGAGGAAGAGGTCTAGAGAGAATTATCTAATTCTCTCTATTGAGAAAATGTGTGTTGTGAAGAATGCACAATGGCACACCCCTGAGGTCCTATTTATAGTGGTCTAGGGAAAATAATTAAATAATGTATTTTAATATCTAATATATTAAAATATATTTATCTAACCAATTTGAATCTTATTCAAACCGTTTAAAATTCTCCTATGACATCTATTTCTTAATTTGAATCCAATTCAAATTTAATAAATATCTTTTATTTAATGTATCTAATATACATTAATTATTTTAATATTTAATGTATCAAATACAATCATGGTATTAAATTTCCATCGACATGTCGACATTTCCATCTATATTTCTACATGTCCATGAGTTCGACATCGACATAAGGGGGGAATCGACATTTCCACTATACCGTACAAAATTGATGAAATATTAAAAAAATAGCAGGAAAATGTAACTTGATGTGAATATAATATTGTAGCAAGTATTTTAACTTATTTAAAAAGTGTAAAATGTTCATTTATTAATTTAAATAATTTTTTTGAATTTTTTGTTTTTAAATTTTTTCTAGAAATATCCATCGACATCGACATTTTATCGATATTTTCATCGAAATTTCCATAAAATTGAGACTTCGATATTTCTGTCGACATCGACATTTTAAACCTTGAATACAATAAATATATTTTCCTCTTTTATATTTAATATATCTAATATATTAAATATTAATTTGAACACTTCAAATTAAATATTAAATTTAAACATTTCAAATTTTTCTTTAAACTAAATTGATCTTTTTAGTGTTACTATGAGCTAGCAAGGGGACCATATGAACCTACAGATTGTAAACTCTAATGATACAAAATTAATTAATTAAACTCTTTAATTAATTAATTTTCATTCATTAACTATAGGTCACTCCACTATAGACCTAGAGTTGCACTCTTATGCACTGTAGGACAAGTTGTGTCCATAGATATAATCATTACATGCGAGTCGATTCTTCACGAGTTGTTCGTAATTACAGCTAGGTCAAAAGTCTGTTTTACCCCTATAATTACATCTTGCACCTTAAGTACCACTGATCCTCTAATGAATAATTTGTTTATAATCTAATTATAAACTAAGTCCCTCTCGAGCCAGTGAGAGGGTGGGGCCCCATTGTTCAAGTCTCGAAATCAGCACTTAAGGGAACTACTCATCTACTTACCCTATATGGGTAGGAGTGAATTCCATCTTGTGAGATTATGTTCTCAGCTCCCTATTTGGTTAAGTGATAATTCTCATTTATGAGAATTATTTGACCTTTATACTTAGTTATTCTTGTTATTTTATGTGTGTTATTAGATAAACAGGCTAGCAAATAGTTGGTTTAAATTGAATTATTGTTGGAAGCCTTTTAAATTAAGTAAATGGAGAAAAGAAAGCAAAAGAAAATGAAAAACACACTTGATGTTTTTGTGCAGGAATTTGAAGAATGCAATAGAAATGCAATTGCAATTTCGAGAGATCTGTAAATTAAAGGAAAATCTGCAAATCTCCTAAAATCTAGAAATTTTGTGCAATATTGTCTCCACGATTTTAGCTGGGATTATAGCCATATTTGTGCATCATTCAAGAAGGAAACCCTAGCTCAATTCCTCTATAAATATTGGAGAAGAAGCCTCAAGAACAGAATCAAGTTTTCTGCCATTTTCGGCCTTGGTTGCTGCTGTTCCTCGATTTTCTGCTGTCAATTTTCTTCTGTCCAATTTTCTGCTGTTTTTATTTTCGTTTGCTACTGTTTTCCAGCCCCTTTAAACTTCGAAATTCAATCATTCATCAATGAAAATTGAAGGAAGTGAAGACTCAATTCCCTTTGAAAAAAGTGGAGTTTGGTCAATTGAATAAGAATTGAAAAATGGACTGTGTTCTTCCATTTCTTAGAATTTATTTTCTGTTTTATTTAAGTTATTTACTTATGTTTTAGGAACTTAATTGTTGTTGTAATTTTGAGTTTTAGCTACTGTTTTATTTTTCCCTTTTGTTCTTGAAATTAATTAGTTGCTAAATTTATTTTGATTAATAGAATTTTAGTTGTTCTTTCATTATTGTTGAATTGTTATTCAAGTATTTATTAATTTTATTTTGGTTATGCACTTTGATTCTTTTAAATCATTATTTTTCTTTTCTTTAATTATAAGCTAAGTCTTTCTTTGGGATTCAAGCATGTGAATGCCCTAGAGAAAGGAATAAAGGCCTAATATGTAAGAGCAACCTTAGTTAATCTTATAGCATTGTTTGCTTTTATTGATTGAAATTGTCATTACTAGTTTAGATTGATCACCTAGATTAGTATACAACAATTTGAGTCTAATTCTGATAAAAATTGGGTTTTCATAAAAGCAATAAAGGAAAAAAGCCTAGATATAGGAATTTGTTTTTGACCCTAGACATAGGGCAAAACCTTTAAAACCAAAAGAATTGTGTTTCAAAATTAACTAATTTCGTATTAGCCATAGAAATATCGGTTTAACCGCTTAGCCTCCTAAAGATACTTCATAGAAGGTCGAATAGGTGTTGAATTCGATTTACAAAGCTTAAGTGTTGAGTCAAAGGGTTGCAATTGCAATTAGGCTGCAATTTCTTTCAATAGAACAAAAACATATTTGAATCCCTCTTTTATCATTTTCTTTTCAAAAACAAAAATTATTCCAACTATTGTTTTACACCGGTTACCCACAATTGCAATTTGAAAACATCTTTGCTTATTCTCTTGAATTTTGTTGTATCCGTTCCCTATGGGATTGATACTCTGGAATACTTCCAGTTTTATATTACTTGCATCGACAGTGTGCACTTGCACTGGACTGGAGCTTTGTTTTAATTTATAAATATTTTCTTTAAGCCCCATGTTTCAGTTCAACCATTAAGTCCCCAAAATGGTAGGCATATTGAATCGGCTACAAAAGCCACTCTCACCCATGCAAATCAAATAACAAGCCCTCACAGGCAGGAATTCATAACTCACTCAGGATTAATATCGAGTCGCATATGATCATTCTGATGAAATATTAATCTTCTCAATTAACGAATTTATAAAGAGAGATCAAATATTTCGTGGTCCAATCTTATACAAACTCATTGTATAAGATACTCCCACTCACATGTCTCCACATGAACTATTTGGATCAAATTATTTGCAACTATTACAAAGTGGGCCGTATCAATAGTGTTGCCAAGATAAGGCACCCAACCTTATCCATATACTATGACTCTTTAGGTTATTTCTTGAACACGATCCTCCTATATGTCAACTACATACTGTTCAAGATTACACTAATAACCTTGGATTTTTCATATAATGGATAATATTATATTGCAAATAAAATAATCAAAATTTATTAAATAGATAATTAATTACGAGGCTTTAGGACATAAATCCCAACACTTGCTACACTATTTTTCTCTATGACTTAAGTATCAGAGTGGTTGTGGCAAGCACCACAACGGTGTGCAAGTTTCCTTTGTTTTGCAGGTTACCTCTTTCCCCTCACAACTACAAATTTATTATTGGCTTCACGCGCAAATCAAGTGCGTTCCTTTTGCCTGAATCCGTGTTTTAACATATGCCAATTACCGTTGGGCTATGCTCACTTTTCCTAGAAGTCCCATTTTGATTTTGTTTAGTTGTTTGCTTTTTGAAGCTTTCTATCAAAATTCAATTTCAAATCATAATGCACCACACTGACAGTTAATTCCCAATAAGCAATAAATTATTTAAATTCTAAACTACCCTCACTTCTTTGATAAATTAATAATTCATTAAAACTAGTAGGGTTAAGCCAATGTTAGAAAATTAAAAAACATGCACAATTTTCAAAAACTAAAAACCAAAAACTAGAGCTTCGTTCGATAACTATTGAGTTTTTGAAAATTGTGCTAGTTTTCTCATCAATTCTCTCTACAATGAATTTTCTCATCAATTCTCTCTAAAATGAATTTCATATTTCTTAAAAAAATATTTGAATTCTTAGCCAAACTCAAGAAAACAAGTTTTTGAAAACTTTTTTTTTTTAGTTTTCAATTTTTGGCTTGATTTTTGAAAACATAAGTAAAAAGTAGATAACAAAACAAAGAAACCCATAGGTAGAAGTAGTATTGTAGGCTTAATTTTCAAAAATAAAATGGTTATCAAATGATGCCCAAATTAGTTATCAAACCGAAATTTATTATTTATTAATTAAAAATATAATATAACTTTTAAATATCAGTCAATGACAAAATATAATGTCATAATAGTAATGAGAAAAAATATATAAATTTTTATTAAATGTATAGATGTGATATTTTTATTAATAAATAATTATAATGTGGATATAAATTAAACCAGTAAAACAATTTTTGAAAAACAATAAAATATCTTATTTTTCTTTATCTTTTAACAAATTTTAACCGAACATACTAATTTTTATGAGTGTTAAAAGAAAGGTTAAATTTATCAAAAATATCCCAGAATTATGAGGTTAGTTTCAATTATACCCCAAACTTTGAAAAGTTTCATTTTAACCCTTGAACTTTAAAATTTGTTTCAAAACAACCCTTGAACTTTAAAGTTTGTTTCGAAACAATATTTGAAGGTTTTTTCTGTTAAATTTATGGACGAAAAATGATGAATTTGTATATGTTTTGTTTTTTTTTCAACGTATATATTCAAATATGTTCACATAAGCAACAATACAAATGAAAAAAACATCATTTTCTGTTCATGAATTTAATGAAAAAAAGCCTTCAAGGATATTTTTTAAACAAACTTCAAAGTTCAAGAGTTAAGAGGAAACTTTTCAAAGTTTGGGGATATAATTGAAACCAACCCCATAGTTCAGGGGTATTTTCGATAATTTACCCTAAAAGAAATAATTAAATTAAAATTAATTAATCTTATATAATATTATTATTTTCTAAAATAATATTATTTTAAATAAACCTAACCTCAGTGATTTATCTTTTTCTAACAAAGTAATTTTTCATTCATCAATTAGATTTTTGTTAAATTCTGAACTTTCAAAGTTGTCTTTTTTTATTTAATTTAGTATTTTTAAACGTTTATAATAGGTCTCAAACTTTCAAAATTGTGTCTATCTAATTTATGTGCTTCATAATCAGTTCGTGAACTTTCAATTCTGAGTCTAATAGGTCATTGACTCATTGTCATTAACACTATTAGTATAATCTTTTTTGGCACACTCATTATATTATTTAAAAATTATGTGACTGATTGATTTCAAGCAAAGTCAGGCATTTGGTGGCGTAATTGTTAAATTATGAAGTGAAATAAGAACTTATTGATATAAAATTGAAAGTTTAGGGACCAATTAAAACTTTAAATTACAAGAATCAAATAAAAGAAAATTAGCAAAATAAAATTTTTGAACGAAAATATGAAAATTCCTATATATATATATATATATATATATATATATTTTAAAATTGAGATATTAAAGTAACTAAAAGATATTCTAAAATTATTAAGACTTACTGTAAACAAATTAAAATTATCGATGTAGGATGAGAAATTCGAACATCTTACATTAAAAACATATGTATAGTGTTTTAATTTTTTTTTTCTAATTCTATAATGTTTTAACTAATTGAGCTATATTAAAATTGGCTGGTAAATGAAATTCAAATGCACCAATAAAAAGCCGATGAATGAAACGAAATGTATAAAGTTGATCAGATATCAAAATTTTTGTCACCTACAGATAGAAATTAATTCTTGAATTAAAGTTTTTACCTTTAAATTTTGATTTAATTATATCATAGAATATCAAAGCTATTGAAATTCAAAATAGCAACTGCTACATTGCCTATAATTATAGAATGACACTCTTTCACTTGTAACAAATAAACATGCCATTTAGAATATATTAATTTAAAACATACCCCTCCACTATGAGTGTCGTTTCAATAATACTCCTAAACTTTAAAAATGTTAAAAAATACTCTTAACCTTTAAAAAAACGTTCAAAAATACTCTAACAGTTAAGTTTTAGATGACAAACGTTATAGTTTCATTAATACCCTTGATCTTTCAAAAAAATTCAAAAATATTCTTACTAGAAAATGTTTCTTCTTCTTCTTCTTTTTGCAAATTCTTTTGGCATGAAAATTAATGAGAAGTTTTTCTTATTTGTCATGTATTCATAGTCCATAAGTTTTTCTTCTCCTTCAACACAGCATCCCAAGAGCTGGTTCTTATGTTGAAGCTTTAAGATGACTTTTGCTTGATTCTTGAATTCTTCATGTCATTGACTTGATTTTGTTGATAGCCTTTAATTCACTTCTATTTTTTCACCAATCACTATCCATCAGCTTTCCCTAAATTCATTTAGGCAAAATAAATGAAAATATTGTCATATAGTGATCCAAACACTCTTAAATATTTTTAACAAATCACATATCAAAATTTTGATTAATTAACCTTGTAAACTAGACCAAACTTGCCTTCTTCAAGTTTATTAGCATTTGAAAGGTCGTAGCAATAAAATGAAAAAAGCTCCAAAAACCCAAAATCCATAACCATGACCCTCCCTTGTAACTCTCCAAAGATTAGGGAAAAAAAAACTTATACCTCTCTTCTTTCACCACTCACTCATTGTAATTAAAAACCACATTAATCTCCTGCTTATTACTAACACAAACAAACATAGAGTAGCAAAAAGAAAAAGAAAAAGAAAATTCAACTTATATTTACACTTTTAAAAGTGAAAGCTTGATTTCAAATTTTGTTTTCATCTAGTGTTTTGTTGCACATTGTCTTTATAAGCAAAGTTTCACATTAATTTTTATTGAGGAAGAATTTACAGGGAGAGGAAGAAAAAGAAGAAACATTTTCCAATAAGGGTATGTTTAAATTTTTTTGAAAAGTCAAGGGTATTAATGAAACTTTAAGGGGGTGTTTGGTTCGCAGGTTTGGGTGGTTTGTTAAGTCTGGGTTTATTAAGCCTGGGGTTGTTAAGTCTGGGTTTGTTAAGTCTGTGTTTAGATGGTACAGAAAATAGGTTTGTTAAGTCTGGGTTTGTTAAACTAGTGTTTGGATGGTGACAAGTATGGGTTTGTTAAGTCTGTGTTTGAATTCTAATTTGTTAAACCTAAGTTTATTAAAAATGTATTTGGTTGGTAAATTTAAAATTTGTAATAAATAATAGAAATTATTTAATTAAAGTAATAAAAACTATATATTAAATTATATTTAAAATGTAACTTTATTATGAAATTAGAGAGTATTATTTTAATAATAAATAAAATATTTTTAATACATTTGTCAACTCAATTTTCTTCCAATAATTATTTTATAGAATAAATATTTAATTGTTCATAAAAATATTTTCAGACTATGTACCAAAACGTGAATAAATATAAACAAATTTTTTTATGTAAATATATCCAACATTATAAAGAAAATGTTATCAATTGTTTATTTAATGATTTATAACTTGTTGTACTAACAAAAGTTATTTACTACTTATCATCAAAATTACTATTGAACTTAACTTTCTATATTTAACTAATACATAAGGTTATAAAGTTAAAACATTTTAAATAATATTATTTTAAAAGCTATTAACTTCAAGATACACTAACCAAAATAGTTTAATTAATTAATTTTACAAATATTATGTTTTTAGTTGACTATGATAACATGATTTTTACATTTTCATAAGAAAATAAGTTTAGGAAAGTTGTGGATTTAGAAAAATGGATTTTATTTTATGAAATGGAAATTGACGTATTAAATTTAGGTTTATATAACGTGTGTGGTTTGGAATTTATAATAAAATAATTTTTATTATAATTTATACGTTAATAAAAATTTTAAAATATAATAATAAGCTTCTTCACGATGAATATCTCGTACACCATATCTTTCTCTTCAAATATGGAAAAACAGAGCACCAATTTCTCTAATCGCTCCAAAAATTTAACAACAATACTGTATGATATGAAGTCATATCGTCGATTGTGAAGGTGAAGAACATCTTGGGGTCAATGGAAAGGGAGAAGAGAGAGAACAAATCTTGAGAGGAGAGAGAAAGGAAATTGTCATGAGTGAAAGGAAGATAAATCATGAGAATGGAAGAGAGAGGAAAGAGAAAGAGGGAAGGAAAATTGGGAGAGGAAAAAGTGGGTAACATGGGTAATGTGCATAAGAGAGAGGAGAGAGAAAGAGGGAAGAAAATTTGGGAGAAGAGAAAGTGGGTAAAAGATAAGGGGGTTTAACAAAATGAGAAGAGAAAATGGGGGGTTAATTACTTGAGTCTATGAGTTTGTAAAACTGGTAACCAAACATGGGTTAGGGTAATTAAACCCAAACTTCCCCCTTGAAACTTGGGAACCAAACACATCCTAACACTTTCCATTTAAAACTTAGTGGTAAGAGTATTTTCAAGGGTATTAATAAAGCTTTTTAAAGTTCGAGAATATTATTCAAAACGAGGTACAAAGTTTAGAGGTATTTTCTATAATTTAGCCTAAAAATTGTGCATTTGATAATAACAAAGTAGTAGAGAATAGTTTTCTCTATCCATTTTTGTCATTTTCTTTACTTTTTTTTATTTATTTTTGAGTTCAACATGTGGAGAGGTCAGAGGGTATACTTCTTATCCAATTGAGCTATGATGAGATTGAATATATATATATTATTTATCTCTATGCTCTTTTTTGGTTGTTTCATTCCTCTACTGTTTTTCTTCTTTAAACTAAATAAATATTTGTCTAAAAAATTAAATAAAAATCATATACCAGCCAAACGCTCATTTCCATTCATTAAATAAATACAAATATTTGTATACTATCAAGAGCCATAACCAATTTAATTAGTAAAATAAAATTTATTTTAATTTTCCTTTAGCTGAACATATGAGGTGAGGGTTTGAAACTTTGACCTCTTAATCGATGATATATAATACTTTGGCTGAGGTGGCAAAATGGAGAATACTAAGATGATTGAAATTTGAACTGAAACATGTTCCTAAGATTTTTTTTTTTTTTACAGTTCAACAATATATCTAGGGTGGGGATTCAAATCTCTGATCTTCTTGATCAAGGTCACATACTTTATGCAAACATGTTGCTAAACATGATTCCAATCAAATTCAGCAAATTCTAAAGTGAATATTGATAAATTACAAATGATTTCTCTAAGCATCTGTTTATTTAGCATCTCTTTGGAAAACAATGTTTTAAAGGGAATTATTTATTATTTAAGTATTTTAGAAGAAAATTAATTAAATATTTTCTCTAGAAGAATTTTAAATACACTTTTTAATTCATTTTTTGAATTTTTCAAACCACTTTTGATTATAAAAAAAATTTGAAAGTGTTTTTAATTAGTAAAAACCACATTAATTTTTAACTAAACACTACAGATTAAAAAAAATTACATACTTTTAATGAAAACTTTAAAAGGCACGCTAATTATAGACTTAGGTCTTGGGATTGTGTTTGCAATCATAAAAAAGTAATTCTAAGAGAATCTTAACCGCTTAGGTTGTTTGGTAAAACAAAATATTTATTACTCAGTCAAAAATCACTTTTCAATCTACTCTTACGTGCAACAACTTTTAGATTTAGATTTAGATTTTCTAAAAATCTGTCACCTCTTTTCTAAACATTTACAAATCACACATTTATCCTTCCATATTTATATATTTTTTTCACATCTATTCTCTTATATCAATGAAATTTTGATTGATTTAATTTTTTATAACAATTATTTTTGTTAAAATTTTATCAAATAATTTAGATTAAACAAAATTATATGCAATTTAAATCATATAAAATTTTAAATAATTATCTTATAATAAATTATAAATTAAATACCAATATGAAAAAGCCTACTTTAGTCATTATAATCAAATCACAAAAATTTAGTATTAATTTACCAAACACCATAACTAGTTTTTTCTAATTAGAAATTAAAATTTACCAAATACTATTTTACACATTTCACAGTTGATTTTTCTAAAAGCACAGTTGCCAGTAATTATTTTAAAAGCAACAACAATCTCAAACTAAGTCTTAATCATTTAAAATAAAATAAAAAATCTAGAAAAAAAAATACATTGGGAGATGATCAAAATCAATCTAGTCACCTACAACACGAAAATGTGGCACTAAGTTTTTTAACCCATGAAAACTTCTAGTACTTCCGACGTACATACTTCTATTGTTCACACTAAATTTTTTTTTTTATAATTTTTTTTTAATATTGTTGGATCTCACATCATTGATAAAATAATTTTTTTTTATATGATTCAAATGACCATTACTAAGATGGAAGTACTAAGGATGTGGATTGAGTTACTAGAAACTTCTCCTAATATTTGTTGGTCAAAGTGTTGGATGGATGAGCTGAAAAGTCATAAATTGCAAAGTCTTAATATGCAAGTATCGTATATATTCAATCCAATCGCTCATCTTGAACATATATGAGAATATGAGCATTTTAGTAGAGAGATGTTGTTTGCATAATGTGTCACTTAATTGTCACATGATGATTATTTACAATGACCTATATCAATTTAAACTTTAGAATAGAGTGTTATATGTAGATTAGTGATATGATTTCTTACTGCCCCTCTTCAATAATGGTTTTTAAGCCTCAATCCCTCAATTGATGTTGTGTGTGTGTATATATATTTAAAGAAAAAACTTTTGGATTTGATGATAATTTAATAATAATGATATCATTGTTCATATAGATAATTTGATCATAAATGATCTAGCCATTCACTAGACAAATATACCCAAAGTTCATATATACAATATACATGAGAAATGTTAATCGTATATATAAGTCTCAATGCATACATATAATTTTATTTATTCTTTTGAGTTCAATAATATGTGAGGGTAAGAAGATTTGAACCTTTAAACTTTTGATCAAGGTTATATGCCTTAACCAGTTGTGTTATCCTCAGGTTGGTACATCCATGTAATTTTACTTCATCGTATTTGTTGGATTTTTTTTTTTGTGTGTAAATGTGTGAAAGAAAAGTGGTGGCTTGAATTTCAAGATGTTCAAAACAATTGTTTAATTACAAATTTAATGTTAAGAAATTAAATTTGTAACCGTTGAGAATTTAAATAGTTTTGATTATTTAAGTCCCATTTGATAACTATTTGGTTTTTTGTTTTTGGTTTTTGGAAAATTGAGCCTATAAATACTACTTCAACATATGGGTTTCCTTATTTTGTTATGTACTTTTTACATATGTTTTAAAAAACCAAGCAAATTTTTGAAAACTAAAAAAAATAGTTTTCAAAAAGTAGTTTTTATTTTTGGAATTTAGCTAAGAATTCAAAGGTTTTCTTAAGAAAGATGAAACTCATTGTAGAGAAATGATGAGAAAACAAACACAATTTTAAAAAAAAAAAAAAAAACTAAAGGTCTCGTTTGATAACTATTTGGTTTTTAGTTTTTGGTTTTTGAAAATTGTGCTTGTTTTCTTATTATTTTTCTACAATGGCTCTCATCTTCTCTACAATGATTTCTATCTTTCTTAAGAAAACACTTGAATTTTTAGCCAAATTCTAAAAACAAAAACTACTTTTTTAAAACTACTTTTTTTTTTTTTTTCAAAACTTGACTTGGTTTTTGAAAACACATCTAAAGAGTAGATAAGAAAACATGGAAAGCCATAGGTTGAAGTAGTATGCATAGGTTTAATTTTCAAAAACCAAAAATAAAAAACCAAATGGTTATCAAACGGAGCCTTAAATTTTGCGATCACCATATTTTTTTCACATCATTTGTAAATGGTCAGCTTTTTAAGTTTTTTGCAACATGGTAAAAAAGCTTTTTGCAACATGGTAAATAGTTACATATAAGTTGTAATTGTAAACAACTTTATATATCAGATATTATTATTATTATTATTTTCTAAAGTAAATTCTTGTAGGGTAGTTACTGTTCAGTACAGTTAACAAATAGTAGTTAATTTCTTCCTTTGAAATAACCTTAATATAATTTGAAAATCAGGTTTTCTCCTACTCTCTCAAGAATCATCTCTACTCTTTTTGTTTTTGTTTTTGTTTTTTTTTTATCTTTGTTTTTGTTGAGAACAAGTATCTAAGGGGCGTTTGGCCCATGATTTTGGGTTGGTATGTGATAAGCCTTAGAATTAAGGCTTATTTAACTTCCAATTGTTTAAAATATTCTTGTTTTATCTTAAGACCAATTGAAAATAGTGGAAGATTGCTACAATTTAAGGAATGAAGGAATATGATGACATTTGGAATAAGTTTTAAATAAATTGATCTTCTTGCAGAAAATTGCAAAATCAGATTCTGCAATTCGTGGACAACAAGGCAATTAATGGAATTTAATAAGTCGGCGCAAGTGAAGGAACCCATATATGGAAAACTCAATTTCCGCACGAATTGGGGGAATTTGAGCGCGATTTTTGGCAAGTTTCAATCCTAGAAAGATCTACAAAAGAGGGAGGAAGAAGCTCGATTAAGCGGCGGACTTTTGGAGAGAAATTTGCTGGAGACTCAGTTTTTGTTCAAAGCTCTGTTTTTCGTATTTACTGAAAAAAAATTTGGGTTGCCGAGGGGGAGCATCTCATGTTTTTCCATTCTTTTCGAACTTCTCTTGTAGTTTCGACAGTATTAGTAGTACCCCAGTTGTTGTTATTTTGATGTCTTCGTTGTGTTACATTTTAGTTTAATTTAGGATCGTTTTTCGGAAGAGAAAAAGAAAGTGGAAAATTGAAGCTCTGTTTTTCGAAAATTTTTTTATCATTCTGTCTCAACCAAGAAGTTACAGTTCTGTTTGTTTTTCTTCAAATTTCTATTGGTACTAAGGAGAAAGGCTTGAAATACAATCCTTGTTCTTCATTTGAGTTATTTTGAAGTAAGCTTAAGTTTAATTCTCATTCTTAGTTGGTGGGTATTTTTCAAGGACACTACTCTGTTTTTTCTACACCTTCTTCGTTTCTCTATTTACCGATGGATTAATTTGCTGTTTTTAAAATCTCCTTTCTTGTAGGACGAATAGTTGTGGGAGTTACCCTCTTGTTCTCAGTCGAATTCAATCTTGAATTAATTTTGTGGTTTCATCCAGTATTCATTGCAACTTTCTTTTTCGAATTCTTCCTTGATTTCATTTCTGTAGTTGATGCAAGATTGTTAAATTTATGCACTTTTCCAGTTTGTCCAATCTGATTCAAGTAGCACTTGGGTTGTTAAGACCAACCACCTCCTAAATTTGGTGAAGGTTGAGTCGATTGGAATGGAGTGAGTGATTAGCCAGATTTATTGAATGAATCTCCATTATTAGTTGGTTCTGTCCTCTGCCGTTAGTCAAGTTAGTCTTTATTGGAATGTTTAAAACCATTGATTCTTTGTTTTAAGTGAGAATCTCTTGAATTCCTTGTAGTTTTATCGAAAATAGTACTACAATTATTTGCTTTTATTATTTAATTTATACAACTTCTAATATGAATTGCTTCTCAAAATTTAGTTGTAACATCCCCTAAGGGGTTGTTTCGGCGGTCGTCGGGTGGTCACTAGAGTTTTCACAGGAGTTGCTTGTCAAAGTGGTTGCCGGAAGGGTCGTCGGAGTTGTCATCGTCGACGATCGTCAGGTGGTCGTCGGTGTTTTCATAGAACTTGTTGTCAAAGTCATCGCCAGAAGGGTGTCGGTGTGGTCGTCGGAGTTGTCATTATCGGCGGTTGTCGGGTGGTCACTGGAGTTTTCACCGAAGTTGTTGTCAAAGTGGTTGCCAGAAGGGTTGTCGGAGTTGTCATCATCAACGGTAGTCAGGTGGTTGTAGGAGTTTTCACCAGAGTTGTTGTCGGAGTTGTCATTGTCGGCTATCGTCTGGTGGTCACTGAAGTTTTCACTGGAGTTGTTGTCAAAGTGGTCGCAGGAAGGGTAGTCGGAGTTGTCATCGTCGACGGTTGTCAGGTGGTAGTCGGAGTTTTCATCGGAGTAGTTGTCAAAGTAGTGCCATAAATGTAAAAGGAAAACATGTCACAAACTCATGGGGTTGCACTGTTGTAACCCATTGGATAGTGTTTCAAAACTAAGGGTTTTGAACACCTTGGGTCAAACATTGTTTCGGATTTGAAACCCAAACCCATCCAAATCCAAACCCATTCCCCAAACACACCCTTAATTAATTAATTTTCATTCATTAACTATAGGTCATTCCAATATAGACCTAGAGTTGTGTCCATAGATATAATCATTACATGCAAGTCGATCTTTCACGAGTTGTTCGTAATTACAGCTGGGCCAAAAGTCTGTTTTACCCCTATAATTACATCTTGCACCTTAAGTACCACTGATCCTCTAATGAACAATCTATTTATAATCTACTTATAAACTAAGTTCCTCTCGGCCAGTGAGAGGGTGGAACCCCATTGTTCAAGTCCCAAAATCAACACTTAAGGGAACTACTCATCTACTTACCCTATATGAGAATGAGTGAATTCCATATTGTGAGATTATGTTCCCAGCTCCCTATTTGGTTAAGTCCCCAAAACGGTAGGCATATTGAATCGGCTACAAAAGCCACTCTCACCCATGCAAATCAAAGGACAAGCCCTCATAGGCAGGAGTTCATAATTCACTCAAGATTAAGATCGAGTCGCATATGATCATCTTGATGAAATATTAATCTTCTCAATTAACGGATTTATAAAGAGAGATTAAATATTTTGTGGTCCAGACTTATACAAACTCATCGTATAAGATACCCCCACTCACATGTCTCCACATGAATGATTTGGATCAAATCATTTGTAACTATTACAAAGTGGGCCGTATCAATAGTGTTACCAGGATAAGGCACCCAACCTTATCCATATACTATGACCCTTTAGGTTATTTCTTGAACACGATCCTCTCATATGTCAACCACATACTGTTCAAGATTACACCAATGACCTTGGATTTTTCATATAATGGATAATATTATATTGCAAATAAAATAATCATAATTATTATTAATTATTAATTAATTAATTAATTACGAGGCTTTAGAGCATAAATCCCAACAACTATATGGATAAGGTTGGGTGTCTTATCCTAATAACACTAATTATACGATCCACTTTGTAATAGTTACAAATGATTTGATCCAAATCGTTTATGTGGAGACATGTGAGTGGGGGTATCTTATACAATGAGTTTGTGTAAGACTGGACCACGAAATATTTAATGTTATTTAATTTTACATCATAATGAATGAGTGAATGAGATATCAATATACTTGTACAAACTACACATTCATATTTAACTATGCTTGAAACAATTAATCCACATTATTAGTTAAAATATTAATATGCAATTCAACAAACAATTATCAAGTAAAAAAAATCTGAAAAATAAAACAACCTAAAAAAATTGTTTAAAAAAAACAGTCTAAACAAACCCAGCCCAATCCAACACTGCACTCCAAACACAGTAATCAAGAACTCCAGAGTTTCTAATTTCAGTCAAGGATTCCCAGAGTTCATAATTCTCAAGATTATTGATTCCAAACCAGCGCGCCAAACATCCCCTAAGGGACTATTTGGGGTAAGGGTTATAATAACATGTGGAGTACTATGTACTCCAAACACAAACTATTATAATCCCAAACTAAACAACTCTACATTTTAAATAATATTATATTATTTCACAGACTATTATAACCCACAGACTATTATAATCTATATTATTATAACTCACTTAGTGCCCTAAACAGCCCCTAAGAATTCTTCTAAATCTAAATAGTTCGAAATTCCCATTCTATTGAAGTTAAATCATTGTAGTATGCTAACACCAGCTAATATTTTGTCTTCAAGTTAGCACTTTGGATGTGTGCGTTAGACTACCTTTCATCTTAATTATTATTGTGTTTATCAAGTTCTAAAAAAAAATTGAATGAGAGAACCTACATTCGTACAAATGTCAAATGTACATGCATACTAAGCCATGGAAAATAAATAATTCCTTGGAGTTAACAAATAATCAAATATAATTTTGCCATCGCATAATACTTTTTTTCATATTAAAATATTAATTTGGTTTCTATACTTGAGTCTTATTCTATTTTAGTTCATGCACTTTGAAACGTCTAAATTTAGTTTTTATACTTTCAAAAAATCTTAAAGTTAGTCCTTATTATTAGTTTGAAGTAATTTTTTATTAAAATTAGTAAAATTATAATAATTTTTTATTCAAGAAAAGACACAATGTCAATATATTTTCAAAATTTAGAGGAAAGATTTATAGAGACTAAATTCTTTTATAGAAAAATTAACAATAAACTAACGTTAGGGACTAGTTTTAAGATTTATTAAAGTTTAAGACTAAATTTGAATATTTGAAAGTACGTAGACTAAAATAGAACAAATTTCAAAGTACGGAGATTAAAATGATGTTTTAGCCATCATTTCTTTTAATCATGACATCAAAATTATCATATGAACATCAATTAATTTATTAAGTTTAGCATAGCTCAAACATTAGCCGTCATTATTGCCTGATCAACTAAAAAATAATTTTACTCCAAAAAAAAAACTAAACAAAATTTAAAAATAGTTGTCAACACTTTATTTATTTTTTGAAAATTTCAATTAAGAACTTACAAATGTTTCAAGTCAAGTGAAAAACAAAATTTTAAAAAAGAATAGCGGAAAACTAGGTCTATTTTCTGAAAGTCGCTATCAAACCATATTTTAATAAATCTCAACAAGCTATTATTTTTTCTTAAACAACAACAAACTAATTTAGTATGCAAGGAGTTCAAAATAAATTTGATACTCAAACTATTTATTATTATTATTATAATTATTTTGATCTAACATCCTATTTATTATTTCACATCTGAAATTATATTTGAATTTATTATTTCTGTTTTTATAACAGATAATTGCTCGTTTAGTAGTACTAAAGTGTTTTTTCTCTCTTTCAAAGAAATAAAAAACTGTTTTCTTTTCTAGAGAATTCAAAATTAATTAAAATAGAAAATTGGTGGCCCCATAATCTTGAAATTAGTAATTAATTTAAAATTTTCAAACTAAGCGAATTTCAAAATGTCCCTCTTTTTTTAATTAATTGTGTTACGTTACGGTGATTATTTTAAGGAAATTAAAAATCTTGCAGCCAAATGTCTAATATTTTGCAATGGCCCCATCGAGCTGCTGGTGGAGGGAGTCTGTCTCCCTCTTATGGCGCTGCTTAGTGACCTCTCTCCAAATTTAAAACCAATTTTGTATAATTATTAATTTATTATTTCTTTCAAAAATTATTTTATTGCATTTTGATGATAATTATATTTTATTTACCCTTGAATTGGTAAGTGATATCACTTTTCACCCAACACTTTCAATTTCCTCGACCTAAACTCTAAATTTAAACATGGGTTGTAATTTTTACCTTATGTTCAATTTTTCGCTAAATTCACCTACTAATTTTAACAAAAAAAAAGGTAAAATATCTTAAATTTCACTAATTTAAAAAACACAAAATTGGCACAAAATTAAGTTTGACTATTGTACAAGATCCACGATTGAATAAATCTTTCAAAACTCACAAGTTTCAACAGAAATACAAATGCATGGTCAACTTTCTTTAATTTTGTACTAGACGTGTTTTATATTCATTAAATGCACATAAGAATATTTTTATTGACAGTTTTTTTTAATGAAAGTCTATTAGAAGCTAAAATATTTTAACATTTAGTTAAGTTTAAAGTAAAGATTGCAACCCTTATCATAATTTAAGGTGAAATTTGATGAAACTGGAAGTTTATGATAGAAATTAATACATTTTACTACGTTCATAGTAAAAATTGATGTTTTTCTAATTAATAATTATTTATTTATTTTGTCAAAATATTATAATTCAAATAGGGGAAGATTCAAATCTATGAAAAGGAGGTTATCAATGTTTGGATGAACTATTTTAACTAACTAGGTTTGTAATAAATTTATTACCCTTTGAAATAACTAAAAATATTATATCAAATGATAATAATACACATAAGATATATTGTTATATTCCACAAAAGATAAATCCTAAAATCGGGTCCTTTGGCTTGAAGATGAGTCCTTTTTTTCAATCTCATAGATATGGATTTTTTTTCCCAATATTAAGTTTATTTTCTCTCTTTTATTTTTATTTTTTAATTTTTATTGTTTTTTGAGTTCAACATATGTAGAATGAGAGATTTGAACCTCCGATCTCTTTCGAAATGTATATGCCTTGATCAATTGTGCTATTTATTTTCTAATTTTATGTACCTTTCATTTTAAGTGCATGCTTAATTTTGTAACATATGCTATAGTTATAAGCACGTTTTGTTTTGATCCTCTCCCACTTGATCTGGTTGATTTGTGTTTTTTAATTCTATCCTTTGTTTAGGTGATTTACTGCATTTCATTTTTAGAAAAAGTGTAAATGTACTTCTTTGTTCCATTATTTATGCATAAACGACTAAAAAAGTTGAATTATCTGTAAATTCAAATTTTTTTTATGGGTTTGAATTTCTATAACAACATAAATATTAAGTTTTAAACTAAGTTTTTTTAGTTCAATAATAGGTGGGATGAAGATTTGAACTTCTAGTTTTTTAATTGATATAAAATCTTAACTAGTTGAGTTATGCTCAAACACAAATTTCAAACTAAGTTATCACTTTGAAAAATAGAAAATAATAGAATAAACATTATATTATTATAATTAGCATAGCAATATATAATTTTCTTTTTATTTTACAATAGTGTTGCATGTTGTAGTTAGGACGTCTACTTATGTAACTAGATTGACAACTATATATATATATATATATATATATATATATATATATATATATATATATATATATATATATTCAAATCTTTAGGCTTGGTTTTTGAAAACATATGTAAAATGTAGATAACAAATCAAGGAAGCACATAGGTGGAAGTAGCTAATATTTATGGACTTAATTTTCAAAAAGCCAAATGGTTATGAAACGAGATCTAAATTATACGTTTGACCTATAAATTTTTATTGTTGTGTCTAATAGCTCATTGAATTATAAAAAATATATAGTATATCTCTAAACTTTCAACGTTGTATCGAAATTTTTAATAGATATTCCAAAACTTCAATAGTGTAGTCCCAAAACTTTTAATTTTTTTATCTTTTAAGTCTTTAAACTTTAAAGATGTCTAAAAGATCGTTGACCAATTAGATATAAAATTAAAAATTTATGAAATCCTATCAAACACATTTTATAGTCGAAAGCCTTATATAGAAATAGAATACGATATTGAAATTAACTTAGAAATCTATTAGATATATTTAAAAAAAATTAGGAATCTATTAGATATAGATACATTCCTAAAGTTTGGAGACTAAACTTTTAAATTTGTATCTAATAAGTTTCTAAACTTTCAATTTTGTGTCGAATAAATTTTGTGTCAATGACCTATTTGACACAAAATTGAAAATTTAAGGATGTATTATTATACATAGACTTGAAAGTTTAGAAACTTATTAAATACCTCTTAATGTTCATAGTTTTATTAGGCAAAAACTTAAAAATAGATGACTAACCTTGTAATTTAATTTGAAAAAAATTATTTTCAAAAGAGAAATTAATTTTTTAATGAATTGAAATGGAGGGAGGGGGCATTTTGTAATATCATTGAAGGCGAAGGGGTATTACCGGCGGGGACTTCGGTTTGAATAATTTTTCATAAGAACCAAAAAAAAAAAAAGAGAGATGAATAAGCTTAGCTTTTTATGATTTTTGTCCATTTATAACGGTCGGAAGGAAGGATGTAGGCATTACAAAACGGAACGTTTGTTTTTTTATTTTATTTTATTTTTTTAACGCCGTTAAGCCTCACCGTCCAATGCCGTCTGCCGATTTTCAAACTCCTCGTAACGTCTTTTAAAATTTCATTTTCCAAATTTCCAAATTCCCCTTTTTTTTTGTTTATTTTAATTTAAATATCATAATATTTTTAATTTCATATCCAACTACTGATCCACACTCCATCTTCTTCTTCCTCACACCTCCCACATTTTTCTCTCTCTCTCTTCAACCATTAAACAAATCCTTCAAATCCAATCCATTTTCTTCATCCTCAGTCAGTGTTCTTCAGTTTCTCTCACTTCAATCATCGCCATTGATTCAGAATCTTATTCGTTTGGGCGTTCGAACCAACTCTTCCTTTGGCCGGCCATTGAATCACTGTGTTTCTGTATTCTGTTTCATCTTCCTTTACTGTACTTTTTTCCCCCTCCTTCTTCTTCGCTTCTTTCTGATTCGATCACAGGATTTCCGGGTTCGTTCCACCATTTTCGATCCAACTCAGATTCACTCCCATTTTGTATGTCTGACTCTGTTTGAGTAATCTTTCCTACTGTGCACTTCCTTTTACGGTGTACTTTTTTACAGTGTTTGTGTTTTCATTTCTGCTCTTTTTGTGTAATTGTAAATGTAAATGTAAATGTTAATGTATGAGTTTGAGTTTGAGATTGTTTAGTTGAACTGATGGAGGTGGAGCTGAATTAGTGAGTGGAGCTTCTGATTCTGCTTAAATTTAGGTTTCTCTACTTGTAATTATCGGCATTGCAATTATTGTTCTGTGTTTTAGAAGGTTGATCGGATTATTGTGTTGTGTTTGGTAGACTTGGTACGATTTTTGCTGACTTTGGTGTTACTGGTTTCTGATAGGTTTGAGATCCAAAGGACGGTTGTTTTGCGATGGAATCAGCGCAATCGCAGCTGAGAAAAGGAGGATTAGTGCCGATATCGCCGTCTCAGACTCCTCGTTCGAGCGACAAGGCGACTCGAGATCTACGATCTGGGGATTCGAATTCGAGTAATAAGCATGATAAAGAAAAGGGTGTCAATGTGCAGGTTATTGTGCGTTGCAGGTGATTAAATGGGGGGAATCTAATGATTTATTGATATAATTTTTTGTCTCTTTTCGAGTTTTGATTTGGGCACTGTTTCCTCTTTAGGCCATTGAGTGATGATGAAATGCGATTGCATACTCCCGTCGTGATTTCCTGCCATGAAAGTAGAAGAGAGGTCTCTGCAATCCAGACTATAGCCAACAAGCAGATTGATAGAACATTTGCATTTGATAAGGTCTCTGGTTCTCACCTTTTTCTTTTCCTTCAATCTCTTTTTGATCAATGGGTTTGCTCATTCTGTTGAGCGACTTAAGATGACAGATCAGCTTTGTGTTTCATGGGTGTGAAGCTGATAATAGAAATTCTATAATGTATATTAATTTTCTTTCCTTTAATGTTTGATTATATGGTATAGGTATTTGGCCCTGCATCTCAACAAAGGGAATTGTATGAACTGGCTGTGTCTCCTATTGTGTATGAAGTTCTTGAGGGTTATAACTGTACTATCTTCGCATATGGTCAAACTGGAACTGGGAAAACATACACCATGGAAGGTGGAGCAAGGAAAAAGGTCGACAGCCCCCACCTAAATTTCTTGATATGTCTGTGTGTATTTCTTCTATTAATTGAATTTCTTGCTAATCTCAGAATGGAGAATTTCCAAGCGATGCTGGTGTTATTCCTAGAGCTGTCAAACAAATTTTTGATATTTTGGAAGCCCAAAATGCAGAATATAACATGAAAGTTACGTTTCTGGAGTTATACAATGAAGAGATTACTGATCTTTTGGCCCCTGAAGAGACTTCAAAATTTATTGATGACAAATCCAAGAAACCAATCGCTCTCATGGAAGATGGTAAAGGGGGTGTTTTCGTGAGAGGCTTGGAAGAAGAGATGGTCTGTACTGCAAATGAAATATATAAAATCTTGGAGAGGGGGTCAGCAAAGAGGCGTACAGCAGAGACTCTTCTGAATAAGCAAAGTAGTCGATCCCATTCCATATTTTCCATCACAATTCACATTAAAGAGTGCACTCCAGAGGGTGAGGAGATGATAAAATGTGGGAAGCTCAACCTTGTTGACCTTGCTGGCTCAGAGAATATTTCTCGTTCTGGTGCACGAGAGGTGTAGTACACTAAACTCTTCTATTTATATCACCACACCATAAATGATACTGCTTGTACAATTGCAGCTCTTTTGAGCTCATAATACACCAAAATTTCAATTGAGAAATTTTTCCACAAGTACTTGATTAAGTTCAACTACATTTGCAGGGGAGAGCAAGAGAAGCTGGGGAGATAAATAAAAGTTTACTTACACTTGGGCGTGTCATCAATGCCCTGGTAGAGCACTCGGGTCATGTTCCATATAGGTAAGAATCATTATATATTGCAATTTACAATTGAAATCTCATTGTCTTTAATAAAAGGATGGGTGAGGAAGTTAACAGTGTTGATGGAATGATTGAAATGTCAGGGATAGTAAATTAACAAGATTACTAAGGGATTCTTTGGGAGGTAAAACAAAGACGTGCATCATTGCAACAATATCACCTTCTATCCACTGTCTGGAAGAAACACTCAGTACACTTGATTATGCCCACCGTGCCAAAAACATTAAGAACAAACCTGAGGTTTGGAACTTGTTGCTCACACATTATCAGTTGTTTATGTTCATCTTTTGGTTTGATCCTTCCTCTTATGCATATTTTAAATGGTTTGTGATCATTCAGATTAACCAGAAGATGATGAAATCTGCTTTGATCAAGGATTTATATTCTGAAATTGATCGCCTTAAACAAGGTATTTACTGCTTATCTCTCTTTCTCTCTCTCTCTCTCATGGTTGAAAACAAGTCATGGATGTTTTTTCCCTTTGTTGGGCATTTGATTTCTGACAATAATCTATACTTTTCTATATCCTAGAGGTATATGCTGCAAGGGAGAAGAATGGAATCTACATACCACGTGATCGTTACCTTAATGAGGAAGCTGAGAAGAAGGTTAATTTTTGACTATTTTGGATTTTAGTCAAAAATTTTTACTGTGTTATTTATATTAATCAAATCATATTCATAAATTTTCAATTCCAGGCAATGGCTGAAAAAATAGAACGAATGGAACTTGATTCAGAATCCAAGGACAAGGTGTGTTAGCAGTCGGCTAGATTTTATATCAGAAGGTTCCTTTCATATTGCTTATTTTGAACTCTCATAGTTATCTTCTACTTGCGAGCAGCAATTAATGGAGCTTCAGGAGCTTTATGATTCTCAGCAACTTTTATCAGAAGAATTAAGCGATAAATTAGATAGAACAGAGGTATATCCATGTGTAGGACTATAATTGTTCAGATGAACAATATCCCTCACCTTTTTGTACTTATCTTTGGAAAAAGATACTTATAGCTGTTGTTGTATGTAACTCCAGAAAAAGCTCGAGGAAACTGAACATGCTTTCTTTGATCTTGAGGAGAAACACCGCCAAGCAAATGCAACAATTAAAGAAAAGGAATTTCTGATAATTAATCTTCTTAAGTCTGGTAGGAAATGTTTCATCTGGTCTTTAGCAGTTTTTTCTTTGTACAATTTTTGTTTTCTAGGAATAAGTTTCTATTTCTCAAACTTTCTACTCTCTATTCTAAAATTTGCTTTATATATTCCATATGTGTATTTTGCTTCCACACAAATTTCTGACAATTGTGCTTTCTCAATCCCTACAGAGAAAGCACTTATTGAGCGTGCATTTGAGCTGCGAGCAGAGCTGGAAAATGCTGCATCAGATGTGTCTGGTTTATTTGACAAAATTGGTTAGTTATAGTGTCTTTGAAGCTTAACTTTCTTTTTCCCATATAGTTGCGTCAGAAGTATTGATTATGCTGATCATCATCTGGTCTATCCAGAGCGCAAGGACAAAATTGAAGATAGAAACAAATTACTTGTCCAGAAATTCCAATTTCAATTAACTCAGCAGCTGGAGTTATTGCATAAAACTGTAGCTGCTTCAGTTACCCAACAAGAGCAGCAACTGAGGGACATGGAGGAAGACATGCAATCTTTTGTTACAACAAAGGCTAAGGTAAGGTTTCACTGAGACCATTTTTTCTTTGGAACTTGTCATCCTCACTCCTAATAATTTTCATTCTGCTTGTCAAGGCTACTGAAGAACTTAGAGAACGGATTGGGAATCTGAAAGTAACATATGGTTCTCGAGTTAAAGTTCTGAATGATATAACTGGAGAGCTTGAAGGAAACTTTCAATCAACCTTTGGTGATATAAATTCTGAAGTTTCAAAGCATTCATCTGCTCTTGAAATCGTAAGCATTTGATTCCTTCTATTTTTGTCGACAAACTTTCTCCTTATCATGTTCTGGTTGAACTGATTTTGGTCGATTCAGCTTTTCAATGGTGTTGCTTCGGAAGCTGAGGCGTTGCTCAGCGATCTTCAAAATAGCCTTCACAAGCAGGAAGAGAAGCTGACATCATATGCTCAAAAGCAGCATCAGGTTTTCGATCAATTCAACTTTTTTATGTCGACAATCTTAACAATAATTCAAAAATTGCTTGACTTGTTGGGGATTCATATAGGCACATGCTAGAGCAATGGAAACCACACGCTCAGTTTCTAAAATTACCTCAAACTTCATAGAGACTCTGGATATGCATGGGTCGAAGCTCACCCACATTGTGGAAGATGCACAATCAGTCAATGAGCAGAAATTGTCTGAACTTGAAAAGAAATTTGAGGTAGTTGCCGATTGCAAAGACTTTGTAGTAGATTTATTTAATAGTTACTGGAGTATTGTACTGAGCTCACAATTCATTTGGAATCTGCAGGAGTGTGCTGCCGATGAAGAAAAACAACTGCTGGCAAAAGTGGCAGAGTTGCTAGCAAGTTCAAACGCGAGAAAGAAACGATTGGTATTTCTTACCTTCATTCTAACTAAATTGCATGTTGGAATTTACCTTGTTACTGAGGAGATTAGACGCAAACTTTTTTTAACGTCTAAAGGTTAATGGTTCATTTTCATAGGTTCAAACAGCAATCAGTGACCTGCGGGAGAGTGCAACAAGTAGAACCAACATGCTGCAGCTGGAAATGTCCACCATGCAGGAGTGTACTTCTTCAGTGAAAACTGAATGGGCATTGCACCTGGAAAAAACAGAGTCACACTACCACGAAGATACTTCTGCTGTTGAACACGGGAAGAGAGACATGGAAGAGGTTCTTCAAAATTGGTATGATCTAATTCAGCTAACTTATTTCGCTTGCAAATACTTTGTCGTTAGCCTCTCCAGTTAACGGGGTGTTGTATAAAACTGTTTAGCTTGAACAAGGCAAAAATGGGTGCTCAACAATGGAGGACTGCTCAAGAATCCTTGCTCAGTTTAGAAAACAACAGTGTTGCTTCTGTGGATTCCATTTTCCGGTACACATTTATCTTTTGAAAGAGGAACATATATGAAGAAACAAAATGTTGTATTATGTTCAAGAGAATCATTACTTTCTTATTACCATTAGGGATGGGATGGAATCCGATCAAGCGCTACGTGCTCGATTTTCTTCTGCTGCATCTGCTGCTCTTGAAGATGTTGATAATGCAAACAAGAATCTCCTCTCATCTGTTGATCGTTAGTGTCCTACACTCTTCATTGCATAGTAACTTCCATGTTTTTTTTTAATCTAAAAGAATCATCAACTTATGGTGGCTTGTGCAGATTCGTTAGAACTCGACAACGAAGCATGTGGAAATCTGAATTCGATGATTACTCCTTGTTGCAAGGAGCTAAGAGATTTGAAAGGTGGCCACTACCACAAGATAGTAGAAATCACTGAACATGCAGGAACATGTCTGCTGACAGAATACACGGTATATAAAAAGATCACAAACTGATATTTCTACTCATGACATTTCATTTCTTACGCATATATTCATTTATAGTCAGTTAAGTTAGTTACTTCATTCATATTGGTTGATTCCTCTGGCATTTTAATGATTCTACAGGTTGACGAACCATCTTGTTCAACACCAAGAAAGCGATCATTCAACTTGCCAAGCATGGCATCCATCGAAGAACTTCAAACACCGGCTTTCGATGAGCTTCTCAAGTCATTCTGGGATTTGAAATATTCAAAGCAATCAAATGGAGATGTAAAACATTTAGCAGGAGCACATGAAGCAGCACAATCAGTAAGAGACTCTAGAGTTCCTCTAACTGCAATAAATTAAGGAGAGTTTCAGTTGAAAACATAATAGAAAAGAGACTGAATCTGTATGTAAATATAAAGGCTCATATATGTTTTTTCAGGGCAATACTTTATTCGTTAATTTTTTTTCTTCTTCCCCTTTTTGCAAAAATGAAAAAGAAGTATACCTTTTGGAGGCAGGAAATCAGGTTTTCCCCCAATTTAGTCCCTAGTTCTGTGCTACTTACCAATTGATGATGTGTTCTTTTTTAAACACTATATGATATGTATTTTCACATCCTTGATGGATCCATTATTATTTCCACTTATTACTTTTCCCGAATCAGCTTAGTTGATTCTCTGTCTTAGTTTGTGTTCAGTTTCAATTTAGTAACTATGATCTTAAATTTTTTTATTCGGTGCTTATTAGTTTGGTTAAATCTCTCCAAACATCTTTACCGTTATCATAGTCAACAGTCTCATGTGAGACGTTTAACATAAGACGTGTCACATGAGACTGTTGACTATGATAGAGAAACAATGAGGTTGAGAGAGAAGTGATGAGTTTGGTATTTAACATAAGGCGTGTGAATGTTAAATTAGTTGACCAAATACGTCGGGAATCACACATCAACAAACTCAAAAATAGATTTGAACGTAGGACTTCTTGCTTCAATGTCATGTTAAATTACCAACCAACCTAAAAGCTTAAGCTGAAGGGTTAAGATATCTCTAATATTTTATCAATACTTTAACACTTCCCTCACTTGTGAGCTTGAAAATGATTATCAATATTAATTTGAACACTAGATCTATCAATATTAATTAGTTGATGAGTAATGGTAAATCTAATATTTTATTGATACTTTAAGACTTCTCTTGCTTGTGGGTTTGGAGATTTGCCCAATGCTCAACATGTAGTTATCAAATATTAATTGGAGAGTGAATGACATCACATAGGTATGAACAAACACAAGACTTCCTACTCGGATAATGTGGTAAATTACTCAAAAGCTTTAGTTGATTGACTATGGTAAATTTCTACTATCAGACACGTGTCTCGTTGATATTTGGACAGGAGATCGTTAATGAATGGTATTTTTATTGGGGCAGCAGGATTTGAAAATTAGGAGTAGCTTTTGTTGGTCAGTTTTTTTGTGAGAGGTTCCTTAAGTTTGAAAAGATGGCAACACTGAATCTGCTGTTTCTTTGTTTACAAGTTTTCTCTGAAGAGGCCAACTTCTGGATCTGATATCTGAACATTTGTTAATCTAAACGGTACTACTAGTGATTGTTTGTTCACTTTGTATGATCCAAATTTCAAGATATGCTTCTGTTAAATTTGCTTTTGCTTTTCTTTATTTTTTATTTTTTTTTTCTTCCCTATTGTGGAGGGCCAATGAATAAATTTCATTTTTGTTTTGTTTCAAGTTCTAATCAATTCAAGATAAAAGATATTGCATTATGATTCATTTTAAGGCTCCGTTTGATAACTATTTTGTTTTGAAAAATTATGTTTGTTTCCTCACAATTTTTTTTATAAGACATTTAAATTCTAAGTCAAATTTCAAAAATAAAATCAAGTTTTTAAAACACAACTTTTTTTGTTTTCAAAATTAGGCTTGGTTTTTTAAAACATTTCTAAAGTAGGTAATAAGGAAACAAGAACATTATAGGTAGAAACAATGTTTATAAGTTCAATTTTCAAAAACAGAAAATCAAAAACAAAATATTTATCAAACATGACCTAAATTTTCAATTTTTTTTTTTTATAAAACAATTTTGTTTGGTCTTTAATATAATAATCCTAAATTTGATATTTAAACTTAAAATACGTTTTCTTTTTTGCACTAAATTAGTGATAAGATTCTTTTTCTCAAATTTTAGAAAAGTAAAACAATTCATTTTGCGAGTAAGCTGTATGCCCATATTCAGTGGCGGATCCAGAATTTTTGGTTAGGGGGGGCTTGACTTAAAATTCAGTAAAAATAATTTACAAGTAAGTAATTCCAAAAATTCATAAATTAACTAAAATTCTTCAACAGAAAAGTATGATTTCAAGGCTAGCAAGGTCGTTTCTGTAAATATGTTTTGCAAACTTGGTCTTGAATATTACAAAAGAATTATAGTTCTCAGATCGAGATCTACTAGTAAAAAATATGAAATATTTATCAGAACTATTATAACTTTTCTTCAATAGAGATGATGACCTCATCGATTTTCTTTTATAGTATTTCTCCATTTAGATTTCAAATTAAATCTACAATACATTAATAAAAATATATAAAACAAAGAAACATAAACATAAAATAAGAATGATGAAAACTAAATGTGTAAAAAAATAATTGAAACATGAAAACTAAATGTATAAAAGTAATTGAAACGTGAAAATTAAATGTACCTTTGAAAATTAATCTCCACATTTTCAACTTCTTGAAATTTCCGGCAACAATCAAGACTCGAGAGATGACAAATGTAAGTGAATAAATTGAAAGGAAATTCCTTTAGGTTCAGAACATTATAGTGGTGGGCACACAATTTTAAAGTGGTGAAAAACAATGTTATTTTTAGAAACTTAGGGTCTTGAATATTCCCCAATAAATTTTCTTCTATTTTTTCCATTTTTTTAAGTTGACATATTTATGTAAGGCAATTTTATAAAAATAAATTTTAAACATATTAGAAGAGAGATAATTCCAACATACAAGGAAAAAAATTGAATATATTATAAGAGAGAGATAATTCCAACCTAAAAGAAAAAAGAAAAAAAGAAAAATTGGAAATATTATATATAAAGAAATTTAAAAATTTTAGAATAAAAGATGAACATTAATTTACATAAAAAAAGGAAATTAAGGGGCAACAGATTTTTTTGGGTTTTTTTTTTTTCCGAAATAAAAATGAATCCAAAAAAGGGCTTTGTAAGATTTGAACCTGGGTGTGAGGGGGGGCTAAAGGCACTAAAACCACCTTGACAATACCTGCTTTTGATAATTCTTGCTGGTACTTTATTTATATTATGTAAAGACAAAAAATTCAGGGGGGGCTCCAGCCCCCCCTAGGCCTTAACTGAATCCGCCCCTGCCCATATTTCTTTAAAAATTTGAACTTGCCTTTTGGCGTTTATAAACTTTTCCAAATTGCATTTAGCTTATCTAGCTCATTATAAATTTAAGATGATGGACAAGATATATATATATATTTTTTCTTTTTTCTTTTCTTTTTTTAGCTGAATCTACTTAGTCTGTTGAAGAACAATATTTTGATCATCAAATTGAGAACGAGATGATTGTATTGACGCAATGCGTACGTTGACATTCATTTAACCCCCTTTTTAAAGAGAAAAGGGGAAAAAGAAGTGCTTGTCATTTACTTTTGTAATAATGAAGCTTGGAAACACCATGTTACCTAGAAAAAAAAAATTAATGTGAATATAGTATGCAAATTTTCTATAAATGATGCTAATTTTGAAAAATAATATGCCATACTGAATTTCATTTTGTTGTTTTTATTTTCTTTTACGAAAAAAAGGAAGAAAGGAAGGAAGGAAAAAAGTGTAAGAAGAAGAAAAGGTAAAAAAAAAAAAAAAAAAAGGTTATGAGAAGCACTAATTCTTTTTAGAAGGGGCTTCCAAATATAGAATAACTTTTTCAAAAATTGTGTGGTTGTTTCTAAATGCATATTTCGCAAATGTCAAACCTTTAGAATATTTTGAGGTTTAGCTTTCCAGATTTTTTGGATATTTTTTCTTACCAAATAACTCCCACATTAAGTTTCTTCCTCCACATTTATTATTATGTTATTTTAATATATTTATTTGTTTCTTAATAAACAGAATTGATTTAAGGTAATTCCTTATTCCATTAATTATAGATCCAATATTAACACATATATTATTTCTCCATATATTGAAGACATATTACATTTATACTCTTAGTTCCTATCAATGTTTAAAATATCGATGTCGACAGAAATGTTGAGATCTCAATTTTTTTTGGAAATGTTGAGGAAAATATCGATAAAATGTCGATGTCTGAAAATTTCTAGAAAAATCATAAAAATTAAAAAAATATTTAACGTAATAAATAAACATTTTACACTTTTTAAATGAGTTAAAAGGCTTATTACTACTATAATGTTTACATTAATGATTTTTTGTTGCTACCTTTTTAGTGTTTTATAGATTTTTTTACAGTATAACGGAAATGTCAATTCACTCTTTACGTCGATGTCGAACCCATGAACATGTGGAAATGTCGATGAAAATTTAGTACTATTGTTACCATATATTGAAGGCATATTACAAATGTATGTTTCGTTAGAAATATAAATATATTGGTGAACGTAGCCAAAGTGAGCATAGCTCAACATTAATTGACATGTATTCATTCCCTTGAGGTTGGGTGTTCAAATCCCCATACTCCTACATTTGTTGTACTAAAAAATATATATATTGTTGAACGTAAATTATAATTGCACTCTTTGGCTCCGTTTGATAACGTTTCCGTTTCTCGTTTTCTGTTTTTTGTTTCTTGTTTCTTAAGAACTAGAAATAGGAATATATTTGATAACAATTACGCACTATTTCTTTTTTCTTGAAAAAAAGAAATAGAAACTTGTTTGATAGCTATTTCTTTTTTGGTTTCTCCCACCCCTATAATTTAAATAGAATTTAGTATATGTAATATAGAAAATAGATAACATGCATTACGACATATAAAAAAAAATAAAAAGTTTACATTATCAATATGTCTCGATGCAAAATTAAAAACAACAATAAAGTTGTATCTATCCTTCAAATGTTGTTCAAATTTGATTTACAATGTTGTCTCTCACTCAAACCATTCGCCATAAAACTTAGTAGATATCATGTAAAAATAATATAATATACATTAAAAAATTTTAAAAATATATACCAATAAAATTATTATTTTTTAATTTAAAATCTATGTAATATATATTCAAATACCAAAGCAAAGTTAAAGTTCAAAAATTAAAACGATAGTCTTATTTCAATAAAATTATTTTTTTAATTTGGCTAAAAACTAAAAAAAAAAAATTTTTTTTAGATGCAAGAGAAAAACAAATATGTTACAAGTAAATAGGTTTAATAATATTTAAAAAGAAAAAAAGAAATAGATAAATTATCAATAAGCTTAAGAAAATCACAAAAAAAAAAAACAAAATTATATGATGTTGGGTAGAGAGAGAAGAAAGAACTAAAATAAAAAAGAAGTTCATTTTGTTAGGCCTATGGGAGGGAGGATTAAGGTTGGAACAACTAGAGTGGGAAGAAAAACAAAAAAAACAGAAACTTTCTTTTGAAGTTTCTCAAATTCCTACTACTTTTAGAAACGTTTCTTTTAATTTAGAAACAAAAAATAAAATTATTTATCAAACATACATGTTTCCCAAAAAAATAGAAATAAGAACAAGAAACGAGGAACATAAACGTAATCAAACGGCAGAAGGAAATTTACACTACAAAAATTTCAGTCTTGAAAGTTTGGAGTATCACTTTTTGTCGATGCTTTTTTAAAAAGCATCGGCACAAGGAAAAGTGTTACTTCTACTGACGGTAAAATATACTCACAATTATCAATATAAATATATTAAAAGTATAACAAACCTAAACATAGCTCAACTGGTTTAGGCATATAACATCAACCAAGAGGTCAAAAATTCGAATACTCTTTACACTCCTATATGTAACTCAATATATATTACTCATCTACTCTTAGTTACCAAATACTGAAGGCATATTACAAATATACATTTAGTTAAAATATAAATATATTGAACGTAAATTATAAACGACTCGTAATTACCATATATCAGGTTTATTACAAGTATACCCACAATTACCGATATGAATATACCAAATGTATTCAGTATGACCGTTTATGCGTTAGGGTCGTCGAAGATCATTAAGTTCACCAACAACCTCCTTGCTTGCATCCCTTTTGTAGACGACCATTAATGTGCCAATTTGAGATTCAAAGTCCATTATTGCCCTAAAAACTTCTTTTCATTTTGGACTATAATTGTCAACTCGCTTCACTCCACATCAATTAAAACTCTCCTAGTTGTCAGGAATGGTCTCCCAAGAATAACTGGAAGTATATGGTCCTCCTCCACATCCATCACAAAGAAGTCAATTGAGATGATGGATTTACTCACTTTGAACAAAACGTTCTCCACAATTCCATATGGGCAAACGATAGATCGATCAGCCAAATGGAGCTTCACAGAAGTAGGTTTTATCTCCTCAATGTTTAACTTCCTGCATAGAGATAAAGGAAGTAAATTTATATATCACCTACATCACCCAACGCCCTAAATGAATGATGACCAACAATATATAAGAAATAGAAAAACTCCTTGGATCTTTCAACTTATGTGGTACCCTCTGAATCCTTGCATTGCATGCCTCAATGAGATGCACTGTGTCGACTCTTTTACTTTTCTCCTTTTTGAAGGAGTCATTCTTTCATAAACTTGATGTAGTTTGACATTTGTTCCAGAGCATTTGAAAAATAAAGATTAATATTCAATTTCATGAAAATATAGATAAAGATTAATACTCTTTTTGGGGTTTTTCATTCACACAAGGAGCCCTTCCCTTTCCACAAAGTGTTGACAATTGAAACTAGATGTCCAAGCTGAGTCTTTATGTTCTTTATGGCAACTCCATGACTACTTACCGTATTTATCATACTCTCAAGCTGGTTTGTTATGTTCCTAGATTCAATAATAAAAGCTCCAATCAAGTCCTCAAGAGATGATTTAATTTCTTGTCTTGTTGTTGAGGTGTATAACCCTATGGAGGCTGCAACGCAGTATTAAAATTACCATTGGACAAATTTTCATGATGTCTCAACCTTGGATGGTAATGGATAGGCAAATTATTCTATTGGTGATTACCTCTATACCCATAATCTCAATTGTTGACAAATTGAACCTACTCCATGATAGGCTCCTCATGATATTGATATGCATTTATGGCTATAGTTGGATATGAAGATCCTATGCCTGAAAGTTTAGCCAATGCGTTTGTAAGAGCTACAACTTGGGATTTTAAAAAATTTACCTCACTTAGCTCATATATACTGGTAGTTGGCTCGGAAAAGCTCACTCATTAGGCCACTGGTAACTATTTGCAGCCATGTCCTCCAGCAAGGTTAGAGCATCGTTCACAGATTTAGACAACAATGTACTTCTTCAGCTTGCTGCATCCATTATGGTTTTGGTATTACCATTTAGCCCATTATAGAACACCTGAATTTGTAACCAGTCTAGATATCCATGTTGTGGTCAATTCCTCAAAAGCTCCTTAAAACGTTCCCAACCCTCAAACAACTGCTCAAAATCTTGTTGCTTGAATGTCCCAATTTTAGTCACGAGTTTGGTTATCTTGGCAATTGGGATTGTGAGAAATACTTGAAGCAGTTCCTGCCATGTGGTGATGCTTCTAGGTTGTAAATATTTGAGCTAATCTCTTGCTTTGTGATGTGAGCTTGTCGAGGGCTCGTCAAATTAAAATTTTTAAACCGATCCTAAGCTACTTGTAGCATTGAGTGGACTGGGTCGATCTTAGGGAACCGAATATTAATTTCTCAAATTAAATTTGCCAAGGAGAAAACAAATAAAAAGGGGGGTTTTGTGTTTTTTTTTATTAATAAAATAAAACATAAGCAATAAAGATATAAATAGATCAAATCTTACCAAGTTCCAATTCAGAGGTGCGGTTCTACTTAATTGCAAACATTGATCATAGGCATTCAAAATATTTAAACTTAACAATGCAAGTACTTGGTCAACTTATTAGGAAACCCCAAAAAGTGCAAATTCCCTAAAGTCATTAACTCTAACGAACGTCAAGTTAACGCTAATTACCTAAACAATTTTTTACGAAACCGCTTCCAATTATTTAGATAAAGGCATTACAAACTTTGGAACGACCAAGACAACCAATCAGGTAAAACAACTTTCACCTAATTAAGAAGCTTTTTTAATTCCTAGAATTAAACATGCAAGCCATGTAATATGGAAACCCACAAAACATACACATGTGATAATCCTAATGCTACTGGTTCATTCAACATGATAATTACGGATCATGATCATGATTAGCAATAAAACATGTAGTGTGATTAAGGCGTCAATTTAATCAAAATACATACTTATAAAATTGACACGGGAATCAAAGAATACTTGCAATTGAAAGAAAACTAAGTTAAGGTTCAAGCCTCACAATGTTGCAATTGATTACAACCGACTTCTGAACTGGAAACGTGGAGTTTAACCAAGCATCGTGATAGTATATCTCCCGTTACACATGGTTCGATTTGATACAATAAAAGTAAAAATAGAAGGAAAAAAGCTCTCTAAAAGTCTAAGAAAAGGAGGCAAAAGTCCCAACTGTAGAGTGCAAAAGTGCTATAAATAAGGTTGGGGCAGCTTCGAGACGCCAAGAGTGGCGTTGAGACGCTGCTCTAGCAAATAAGGAAAGAAAAATCGCTTGTTCGTGTGGGGTTGAGCAGCGTTGAGCATGGCTTCGAGACGCTACTGGCGTTGAACAAGCCAAACCGCAGCGTCGAGCGGCGTTGAGCAAAGACAGAATCTTAGCGTTGAGCGGCGTCTAGCATGGCCTTGAGACGCTACTGGCGTTGAGCATAACGTTGAGACGCTGCTCCCTGGACAGATTTAGTAATTTTGCTCTAACTTTTTGCTCAGGTGTCTGAATGGCCTCCGGTTTGGCTCGTTTGAATCGTTATTCGACATAGAGTCTCCAAACATGCCTTTTGCTCGAGTCCCTACAAAATAAACATGAAAACACATAAAAACTATCCAACTAACAAGAATTAAGTGTGATTAAATAAAACTTTATATGTCCTATCACAACCCCCAACCTAAATCTTGCTAGTCCTCGAGCAAGGTAAAACTAAACAATCTTATGACTAATTAGTTGAATATCAATAACTCTAATCTCAACGCTTTAGGCAACAAAACATTTGCAATGGAAGAAAACAATCAAACGCATTCAATCAATGAGAATTTTAAAACTAATCCCGTCATCCCTTATGTGTGTGTGTATAACTCCCATTATCTAAGTCTATATAAGCCCGAGAAGGTTTTATTCGATCCTCAACTCGTTTTCCCCCTACTTCTAACTTTAAGACCAATTCTCAAGCTTCCTTACACTTAAAAGGATAACAAGAAACTAAAGTGCTATGGGGTAGGCCTCCCCCAAACTTAGATTTTTGCTTATTTTGATGAGCGCTAGCTTTCACACATCCACTGTAGGGACCCTTATCCAGAGCACTTGCTCGATGGATGGCCTGACTGATCACAGTAGAGGTAGCTCTTTTTGCCCTTAGACTTTTAAATACATGTAATCATTTTTTTTTACTCGACTTTTCATTTTATCACAGTAATAAAGGAAAATAAAACATGCAATTACTCCTAAGTTTCACGTTATTCAACATCATGCAAGTAGACTCTTAAACTAGTTCCTAAAATCTTTCAAGGTGACAACAAGAATCTAGACCAAATAACCCAATCTTAAGCCTTCAAAACCATGGACAAGAGGGCTAAGTGCTCAAAAAGTATAAGGGAATCAGAAGAAATTTTTTAAAATAGGCTTAAATCAAGCATACATCTTCAAGTTTCAGCCATTTCAAATGGGATTACCTAAAACACATCCTAGATTGTCATAATCACCTAATATGCAACTAACTCATCATGCAATTTAAGCTCAATTTTTATTTTTAAAATTAACGTTCACTGCTCAACATGCTCATGAATAACCCTAAACATGCAAATCTAACGTTCTCCACCCCCAACCTTAATTGATACATTGTCCCCAATGTATCACTAAACAAAGTTACACAAACAAAAAGCAAGAGGAAAAGAAAAACTCCCCTAGTTTTTGGATGGCTTGTAGGTGGTGGTGCATATTTATCCTCAATTCCTCCTCTCAAGTGCAACACCTACAAAAGAAAAACAAAACAGACTACGAAAAGGAAATAAATCATTGAAAGGAAAACAAATAAAAAATTAAAACACATGGGTTGCCTCCCAAGAAGCGCAAATTTTTAACGTCGTTATGCTCGACAGGGTTCGTAAGTGTCAAGGCACGTAAAATTCTTCTACTTTCTTCGGTCCCTTCTTGCTTGAATCAATGTAACCTTCCAAGTTTAGAAGGCTTTCCTGTTTCTCTAAGGTACCAGGCAAATCATTATTTTTGTTATTTTTTATATAAGGAATGAAAGGCAAAAAGTAAGACTCAACTAACTTAACTGACTCAAAAGAATCAAAAGACTTTAAGGACTCATGAGAATAAAGAAAAGGCAATTCAAAATTAATAGGAGAGTTAGGGAATAGAACAGGCGAAGGCTTTTTAGCCTCCAACTCTATCACCTGAATCTCCTCTTTGGGTGTAAGCTCGGACTCCTCCTTAACCTCACAAATTACCTGTTCTTGGCATGGCGCAAAATTCAAAACTTCCTCGTCACTGTCGGTGTCGATTTCCTCAAAAAATCTTTCCTCAGTGATGTCAAAAGAGTATTGCTCTTGTAGACTATCCAGTCTTCTCACGGAATCAGCCAACTGGGTAATTTGGTCACCCAGACTTTGCATTCCAGCGCGAGTCTCCTCTTGAAATTGGAGATTTTCCTTTTGAAATTGGAGATTTTCCTACTGAAACTGAAGAGTATTATTAGCAATTTGGTAAACTATGGCCTCTAAAGACATACCTGAGTCTAAAGTTTGAAACTATTGACTCGGCTGCTCCTCCTAGTATCCATAGCTAAAGCTAGATTGATCCCATTCAAGATAGGGACTGTAAGGCTCAAAATTCATTTGATGACCAGGAAATTCTTCCAAAGTGTAAGCATTTGGCACAAAGTTCCATTGCAGCTGAGGGCATGCTTCGGTGGGGTGTCCTTGCAACGAACATAATCTACATGTCTCCACTGCTTGAAGCCTCCCTACAACCACTTGAAGAACAACAGAGGTTAATTCAGAAATTTGAGTTTTGAGCTCACTAACCTCATCAACATACGGGGCAACTCCACCATTTGTCCAGTAGTGCTGAGAATAATCTGTCATTTAAAGAACAGATAAAAAACAAAAATACAAAAGAATTTTTTTTTTGTTTTTTTTTAGAGCAAATTTAACAAAGAGAAACTAATAGTGGTTCCCCGGCAACGGCGCCAAATTTGATGCGAGCTTGTCGAGGGCTTGTCAAATTAAAATTTATAAACCGATCCTAAGCTACTTGTAGTATTGAGTGGACCGGGTCGATCTCAGGGAACCGAATATTAATTTCTCAAATTAAATTTTCCAAGGAGAAAACAAATAAAAAGGGGGGTTTTGTGTTTTTTTATTAATAAAATAAAACATAAGCAATAAAGATATAGATAGATCAAATCTTACCAAGTTTCAATTCAGAGGTGCGGTTCTACTTAATTGCAAACATTGATCATAGGCATTCAAAATATTTAAACTTAACAATGCAAGTACTTGGTCAACTTATTAGGAAACCCCAAAAAGTGCAAATTCCCTAAAGTCATTAACTCTAACGAACGTCAAGTTAACGCTAATTACCTAAACAATTTTTTACGAAATCGCTTCAAATTATTTAGATAAAGGCATTACGAACTTTGGAACGACCAAGACAACCAATCAGGTAAAACAACTTTCACCTAATTAAGAAGCTTCTTTAATTCCTAGAATTAAACATGCTAGCCATGTAATATGGAAACCCACAAAACATACACATGTGATAATCCTAATGCTACCGATTCATTCAACATGACAATTACGGATCATGATCATGATTAGCAATAAAACATGTAGTGTGATTAAGGCGTCAATTTAATCAAAATACATACTTATAAAATTGACACGGGAATCAAAGAATACTTGCAATTGAAAGAAAACTAAGTTAAGGTTCAAGCCTCACAATGTTGCAATTGATTACAACCGACCTCTGAACTAGAAACGTGGAGTTTAGCCAAGCATCATGATAGTATATCTCCCGTTACACATGGTTCGATTTGATACAATAAAAGTAAAAATAGAAGGAAAAAAGCTCTCAAAAGCTCTCTCTAAAAGTCTAAGAAAATGAGGCAAAAGTCTCAACCGTAGAGTGAAAAAGTGCTATAAATAAGGTTGGGGCAGCGTCGAGACGCCAAGAGTGGCATTGAGACGCTGCTCTAGCAAATAAGGAAAGAAAAATCGCTTGTTCGTGTGGCGTTGAGAGGCGTTGAGCATGGCGTCGAGATGCTACTGGCGTTGAACAAGCCAAACCGTAGCGTCGAGCAACGTTGAGCAAAGACAGAATCTTAGCGTTGAGCGGTGTCGAGCATGGCGTTGAGACGCTACTGGCGTTGAGCATAGCGTTGAGCGTCGTTGAGACGTTGCTCCCTGAACAGATTTAGTAATTTTGCTCTAACTTTTTGCTCAGGTGTCTGAATAGCCTCCAGTTTGGCTCGTTTGAATCGTTATTCGACATAGAGTCTCCAAACATGCCTTTTGCTCGAGTCCCTACAAAATAAACATGAAAACACATAAAAACTATCCAACTAACAAGAATTAAGTGTGATTAAATAAAACTTTATATGTCCTATCACTTTGTCCTGCAAAGAAAAAGGAAACAAGTACAAACAAATAACATCATCAGTAATACCATTTAATTTTAACTATACCACAAACATCTAGAAAAGAAGTCAGATGAGAATTTAGGTCCTCTATGAGGTGACCCTTAAATGAGCTATCCTGCTAGATGAGGCCAATTTTTAACTCAAAATTGTTGGCATTAATAGGCCATTTAACAACCATGCAATATTCCATAAGTTAAGAACTCTAAAGTCATAAATGTATCTCCATCACACAATTAATTCTTGAGCGTATTAAAAACTCAATATTCCTATTTAGATTCATTAATATGCCTAAGGCCTCAACTTTAATTCTTTTACCACTTCTAAAGCAATCCTAAATCTTCCGATCTTAGAACTACCTTGTCATGCGCATTTAAGTTCTACTCTAAATCCCCTCTATCAAATGTAAGATTAAAAAACAACGACCCTCAATCTATGGCCAGTAGATAAAAAATCATTAAGCAAATAAATACATGAAATAGAATCAAGCAAAAAAGTGCATTCAATTAATTAAATCATAAAAACCCATGGATCCATCAATCCCTAAGAGCAAAGATCTAGCCACTCATGTTCACAAAATGACAACAAAGTATTATGCTAAAATCCTTAACAAAACTATAAAAGTAAGGGAAAGAAGACAAATCAGGTCCGATGTTAGCTATATCCCATTCTCGACATTGACTCTACGATCTTGAGCTTCGAAAATCCCTCTTACTAGGCTCCAAAGTCATATATCATGTCCCACAATTCGTAGTATTGCTTTTAGGTCAAAATTTTCCAAAGTGGTTCCTCCAAAAACAGCTCTAAAATGATGTATATATAGGAAAGTTGGAACAACGTTGAGACACTATGAACAACGTCTCAACGCTGCTTAAAGAAAATGCATGGATATTTTAGGATAAACACCACAACGTTGAGATGCCTTGCATAACATCTCAAAGCTATAGATGGACATGCCATGGGAAAGCCCCTGCATGCCATTTGAAGCAAACGTCTCTTCTTTTGTTAGTATCCGTAGCGTTGAGATGTTGTGGTGGTGTCTCAACACTATCCTTGTTGGAAAGTTGGCTATCTTCTTGGCAGCTTCACGACACTACCCTCTTAGGTCTTGAACTTGAATTCCATCTCCTTTTTTTTTTTTTCTAATTTCTCCTATTTGGACTAATTTATCCAATTTTTCTTGATAAATTTTCTAACAGCTCCATTTAGCTCTAAATGCTCAATTTCTAAAAAATAATTAAATAAATATGTATGTAAAAATGGCCAAATAACTATCAAAGCTAGCAATAATTAAGCCCTAGAAATAGCTTGTGCTATCATTCCCCACCGACCTGGTCCATTGTTAAGTTTAGCAAGGAAGATTTATTGAATGATCACATGCATGTGAATACAAGAAGAGGTTGTTTATCAAAGGTATGTTAATTTTATTCTTTAATCTACATAAAAATTTAATACCAATCTATTGTAAATATGACAAGTAAATGCCCATTCCACATGCCCATTTATATCCATTCCAAGTGGCTTTTTCTCCATAGCCAAAGTGTCCTCCATGTGTCCAACAAAGGCCATAGATTGGTGTCCAAATGGACCACATCATGCTCTCCAAATTGCCTATAAATAGTGGTTCATTTTGGATAAATAAGAGGGACATATTTTGGTAAAAGAAAAAGAAACCTCTCCCACTTTCTCTAATTTTTTTTTGTTTATTTAATTTGCCATAGTTCTCCACTTTCTTTTGTTTATATTATATATATATACTCCTTTTATATTCCATTACATATATTATTATTATTATTATTATTATTATTATATGATTTATATTATTATTATTATTATATGATTTGGTAAAGTTTTGGTGCCCGATTTCTCCTCTCAATTTTACAACACGTTATCAGCACGAGACTCTATCATTTTTCCCGCTAAAGTGTTATTATGGCAAACCTTACAAAGCTAGAATTTGCGGCCCTGGACATTAATGGAAATAACTACTTGTCATGGGTCCTTGACGCTGAGATCCATTTAGATTCTATGAATCTTGGAGAAACAATTAAAGAAGGAAATGATGCATCAAATCAAGAAAAAGCAAAAGCCCTGATCTTCCTTCTCCATCATCTTCACGAGGGATTGAAAATGGAATATCTTACAATAAAAAATCCCTACGTTCTATGGCAAGGTTTGAAAGAAAGGTACGATCATCAAAAAACAGTTATTCTTCCAAAAGCTCGTTATGATTGGATGCACCTGAGGTTGCAAGACTTTAAATCAGTAAGTGAGTATAATTCCGCACTCTTCAGAATTAGTTCAAAATTAAAATTATGCAGAGAAAAAATTACTGATGTTGATATGCTAGAGAAGACATTTTCCACTTTTCATGTCTCGAATATGCTCCTGCAACAGCAATATCGAGAGAAGGGTTTTGCAAAATATTCTGAACTTATCTCATGTCTTATCGTTGCTGAACAAAATAACGAGTTATTGATGAAAAATCACGAATCCCGACCAACTGGAGCAACACCATTCCCTGAAGTGAATGCTGTAAATTTTAATAACCGTGGTCGTGGTCGTGGTCGTGGTCGAGGTCGGGACCGCGGTAGAGGAAGAAATACCTATTTTCGTGGTGGGCATTATAATTTTAAGAAACCCACACGAAGTGATGATCATAAAGGAAAGACTCTACAAGATAGAAGTTCAAAAGGTGATGAACATAAATGTTTCCGGTGCGGAATGACTGGGCACTGGTCACGTACCTGTCGTACGTCAAAACACCTTGTTGATCTCTATCAAGCTTCCCTGAAGGAAAAAGGAAAAGGAAAGAATGTGGAGGTAAATCTTGCCATTCAAGAAGATGATGTGTTTGACCCCTCCAATATGATGCATCTTGATGTAGCTGATTACTTTGAATCTCCTGGAGAGAGAATTGATGCAATCAAACAAGTAGAGGATGATTTGTATGAAAATATATAATTAAGTACTGTTTAGTATGTTTTTGTTGTTGTTTTGTTTGTATATATATTTAAGACTCTTTGTAATCATTTTTCTTTTCTTTTCAATGAAGAAATATGAACAATTTCAATATGTTGAGTAACTCGAAAATGAGCAATGAGGATTTATGTCTGGCAGACTGCGCAACTACGCACACGATACTCATAAATAGAAAATATTTTACTAGATTGACAATGCTGGAAGCAAAAGTCAATACTATATCAGGTTCTGCAAATCTAATTGAGGGTTTTGGAAAAGCAAGCTTTATTTTGCCTAGAGGAACAAGATTTACAATTAATAATGCTTTGTTCTCTAGCAAATCGAAAAGAAACTTATTAAGTTTTAAAGATATACGTGAAAATAATTATCATGTTGAAACTGATTGTAAAAATAATATAGAGTGTCTCTATATAACATCTATTGTTTCACATGAAAAACGTATATTAGAAACACTGCCTGCTTTTTCTTCTGGATTATACTATACTCATATACGAGTAATCGAAAGTTATGCAATAATGAACCCGAAGTTCATGAATCCAGAAATATTCAGTGTTTGGCATGATCGATTGGGTCATCCAGGGTCGATAATGATGAGGAAAATTATTGAGAATTCACATGGACATCCTTTAAAGAGCCAGAAGATTCTTCAATCCAATGAGTTGTCATGTGATGCTTGTTCTCAAGGAAAATTAATTATTAGACCATCACCAGCTAAAGTGGGGATTGAATCACCTGCATTTTTAGAGCGAATTCAAGGTGATATTTGTGGACCTATTAACCCACAAAGTGGTCCATTTAGATATTTTATGGTATTAATTGACGCATCCAGCAGATGGTCACATGTATGCTTATTATCAAGTCGAAATCTTGCATTTGCAAGATTACTTGCTCAAATAATTAAGTTAAAAGCACAATTTCCTGATAATACAATTAAGATCATTCGACTTGATAATGCTGGTGAATTTACATCCTAAACTTTTAATAATTATTGTATGTCAATTGGGATAAGTGTTGAACATCCTGTAGCTCACGTTCATACACAAAATGGTCTAGCAGAATCATTTATAAAACGTCTGCAACTAATTGCAAGACCATTGCTTATGAGAGCTAAACTTCCTACATCAGTATGGGATCATGCTATTTTGCATGCTGCATCACTGGCACGTATTAGGCCAGTAGCTTATAATAAATACTCCCCAATGCAATTAGCTTATGGCCAGCAGCCAAATATTTCCCATCTAAGAATTTTTGGATGTGCAGTATATGTACCAATTGCTCCACCACAACGTACTAAGATGGGTCCTCAAAGGAGGTTAGGAATATATGTTGGTTTTGATTCCCCATCAATTATTAAATATCTTGAACCCCTGACGGGTGATATATTTACTGCACGATTTGCTGATTGTTATTTTAATGAGACAAATTTTCCAACATTAGGGGGAGGAATTAAGAAGTTGGAAAAAGAAATTACATGGAATGCATCGTTATTATCTCATTTAGATTCTCGTAGAGATCAATGTGAACTTGAAGTTCAAAAGATAATTCATTTGCAAAATATAGCAAATCAACTACCAGATGCATTCACAGATACTAAAAGTGTGACTAAATCATATATACCAGCTGCAAATGCTCCATCAAAAATTGATATCCCAAAGGAACAAGTTGTCAATAATGAGTCTGGAGCACGCCAGAAGTGTGGTAGACCAATAGGTTCTAAAGATAAAAATCCTCGAAAAAGAAAAGTAGTTGAGAATCAAAATGATTCAATAAAAGGTATGGATGTTCCAGAAGAAATCCAGAATACAACTACTCAAAAGAGTATTGGTGAAAATCAAACGCTTGAGGATAATAATGAAATTTCTATAAACTATGTTACAACAGGAAAGAGATGGAACCGAAATGATATCATTATTGACAACATTTTTTCTTATAATGTTGCTCACGATATTATTCATGAAAGTGATGATTTTGACCCAAAATCTATCAAAGAATGTCAACGTAGAAAGGATTGGCCGAAATGGAAAGAAGCAATCCAAGCAGAGTTGAACTCACTTTCAAAACGTGAAGTTTTTGGACCAGTAGTCCCAACACCGGAAAACGTCAAACCTGTGGGATATAAATGGGTATTTGTAAGGAAAAGAAATGAAAAGAATGAAGTCACAAGATATAAAGCGAGACTTGTTGCACAAGGATTCTCGCAAAGGCCTGGTATTGATTATGAGGAGACATATTCTCCTGTGGTGGATGCAATAACGCTAAGATATTTGATTGGTCTGACTGTATATGAAAAGCTTGATATGCATCTAATGGATGTAGTCACGACATATTTATATGGATCTCTGGATAATGACATTTATATGAAAATCCCGGAAGGATTTAAAATACCAGAAACATATGAATCAAGTTCTCGGGAATTGTATTCAATAAAGTTACAGAGATCATTATATGGATTAAAATAATCAGGACGAATGTGGTATAATCGCCTGAGTGAATATCTGTTGAAAGAAAGATACCAAAATAATCCAATATGTCCGTGCGTTTTTATAAAGAAATCTCAGTCAGGATTTGCTATTATAACTGTATATGTTGATGACTTAAATATAATCGGAACTCCTGAAGAGTTATCCAAGGCAATAGAATATCTTAAGAAAGAATTCGAGATGAAAGATCTTGGAAAAACAAAATTTTGCCTTGGTTTGCAAATTGAATATTTAGCAGATGGGATATTTGTTCATCAATCAACTTATACAGAGAAAATCTTAAAAAGATTCTATATGGATAAAGCACATCCATTGAACATTCCAATGGAAGTTCGTTCACTGGATGTAAAGAAAGATATATTTCGACCTCGAGATGACAGTGAAGAACTACTTGGTCCTGAAGTACCATATCTTAGTGCAATTGGTGCACTTATGTATTTGGCTAATAACACAAGACCAGATATTGCATTTTCAGTAAATTTATTAGCTAGATATAGTTCATATCCTACAAAAAGACATTGGAACGGAGTTAAGCATGTACTCAGATATCTTCGAGGGACAATTGATATGGGTTTATTTTATTCTAACAAATCAAAATATGATCTAGTTGGTTATGCAGATTCTGGTTATCTATCTGATCCACACAAAGCTAGATCTCAGACAGGTTATCTATTCACATGTGGAGGAACTGCTATATCGTGGCGATCAGTGAAACAGACTATAACGGCCACTTCTTCAAATCATGCTGAAATCCTCGCTATTCATGAAGCAAGTCGAGAATGTGTATGGCTAAGATCGATGACACAACACATTCATCAGACATGTGGCTTGTCTTTAAGTAAACCTCTTCCAACGATGTTATACGAAGATAACACAGCATGTATAGCTCAAATCAAGGGAGGATATATCAAAGGAGATAGAACAAAGCATATCTCACCAAAACTCTTCTATACTCATGATCTTGAAGAAAATGGCGATATCACTGTACAACAAATTTGTTAAAAAGATAACTTGGCTGACTTATTTACGAAGGCATTACCAACTGCAACCTTCGATAAATTAGTATATAGCATTGGAATGCGGCGATTCAAAGACTTTAAGTGATGTCTCCATGAGGGGGAGTGAATGTATTATAGTAAACTATATAAAATATGTACTCTTTTTCCTTCACTAGGGTTTTTCTTCCTATTGGGTTTTTCCCTAGTAAGGTTTTAACGAGACATATTTTATATAAATGGGCATTTAAGGGGGAGTATTGTAAATATGACAAGTAAATGCCCATTCCACATGCCCATTTATATCCATGCCAAGTGGCTTTTTCTCCATAGCCAAAGTGTCCTCCATGTGTCCAACAAAGGCCATAGATTGATGTCCAAATGGACCACATCATGCTCTCCAAATTGCCTATAAATAGTGGTTCATTTTGGATAAATAAAAGGGACATATTTTGGTAAAAGAAAAAGAAACCTCTCCCACTTTCTCTAATTTTTTTTTGTTTATTTAATTTGCCATAGTTCTCCACTTTGTTTTGTTTATATTATATATATATACTCCTTTTATATTCCATTACATATATTATTATTATTATTATTATATGATTTATATTATTATTATTATTATATGATTTGGTAAAGTTTTGGTGCCCGATTTCTCCTCTCAATTTTACAACACAATCCATTATTTGATTTTTAAATTGTTTAAAAATTAAAGTCTTCCATTATAGGGTGAATGGTTAATTATTATCAAATTAGTGATTTATGCATCAATAAACTATTTACCAAAATCATTTACTGATGCAAGTCACTAATTTACTACATCACAATAAATAAGTGATTTACTAAGGTCTAGTCAATTTAATGATTTGTGTCTATCAATGATTTTAACTAATACACTTAATCACTAATTGATATAATTGGCTATGTAGTCAATTAGTGGCCGTCGTCTATAATGATAAAGGTGCGATGTAAGATATGTTGAAAGGTGCGATGTAAGATATGCTGATGTACCTTTTCGACCTTTCACATTTTGTTATTTGAGTTGGATTTTAAATTGTCATATTTACAAATCTTTTTAATTTGGGCTAGATTTGCTATTATTTAGGTTAGATTATCATATATGCAACTATCCTATTGAAATATCATAGAAAAATTGGAACATGTAATAATTTGAGAAAATTGCAAAATTCACTCTTGAGTAAATAAGGGTTGTTACAATCACACCCTCAATTTTTCAATTTGATTAATCAGCCCATAAAGTTATGAAATTGGAGCAATTAAACATTTAAAGATTGTAAGTTTTGCAAACCGCCCATAACTTAAGTGTTTTTTCTATCAAATCATCGAACTATAAGATTGTCACAATCAAATCCAAATTCTTCACTTCAATTTATTGTTTTCTTAAATCGCGATGAAAACTCGACATTGAGTTATTATAGTTTTCAAAATTTTATAGAGTAAAAAAAAATGGTTAAAATACCATTTTGGTCCCTATACTTTGAGTTTTATTCTATTTTAGTTCTTGTACTTTCAAATATCCAATTTTAGTCTATGTACTTTTAATAAAGCTTAAAATTAATCCCTATCATTAGTTTGAAGCTAATTTTTATCGAAATTGGTTAAATAATAATAATAATTTTCATGCAAGAAAAAATATAATGTGAATATATATCCAAAATTTATAGAAGGAAGGCTAAATAAAGACTATTTTTTTTTAAAAAAAAAGTTAACAATAAACTAACAATAGGGACCAATTTTAAGCTTTACTGAAAGTACATGGACTAAAATTGAACATTTGAAAATACGAGAACTAAAATAGAATGGAACCCAAAGTATAAGGACCAACATGGTATTTTAACCTAAAAAAGGGGTTAAATTGTGATTGGTCAAATTGAAAGTTTGAAAGTGTAATTGTAACAACACTATAATTCATGGGTGTGATTTTTACAATTTTCCCTTATAATATTAAAGGGAAATATTCACTTCAAAACTATCAACGTGATTAAAGGAGGAGGCATTTGCCTAAATAGCATAACATAAATTATATTTATAAAAATAACATAACCAAAAGCTAACCCAAATTGAAATATAAAATAAAATACTATTAAAAAAAAGTATGATCTATGGTATATTTGTAAGTGATAATTCTCATTCATGAGGATTATTTAATTTGGCCTTTAAACTTAGTTATACTTGTGATTTTTATTCATATTATTTGATGAAAATAGAAAAGTGGTTGAATTTAATCACATGATTGATGGAAGACTTTTAAATTAAGTAAGTTGAGAAAAGAAAACAAAAGAAGAAAAAAATCACATTTACTTAACGTTTTGATGCAGGATTTTTATGGAATGCAACAGCAATGCAATTGTAGGGAAATTGTATTTTTTGGCAGATTTGGAAAACAATGCAACAGAAATGCAATTGCATTACAATTGCATTTCTGCAAAAATCTGGAAGTTGCGAAAATGACGAAAATCACGCGATTTATGGAAATTTTGCACGATTTTGGAAGATTATCATCCCAATTTGATTCCTAGAAGTCAGCCCATGGATTGAGGATGATTATATATGGAAACCCTAGCCCTCAATGCCTATAAAAATGAGGAAAACGAAGCAAAACGTGACTGGGTTTTATTCTCACGCCCATTTATGCAATTTTCATTTTATTTGTTGTTTTGTATTAAGTTCTTCTACGTCTCAGTCCAGAATCTCTTTCTCAATCCCATCTCAATGAGAGTTAGGGTGGTTATGAACAAATTTCTTGTTTGATTGAGCCAAGAAGAATGAGTTTTTCTTAGCGTAATCGTATTTCTATTTGAATTTTCTAAGTTTTGTATTTCTGCTTCTTTTAGCTATTGTTCTGTAATGTTTCCTTTTCAGCATTTTAATAAAAATAGAATTTCTTTTTCTTTTGCATCCAAACATTCATTTCAACAAGGTAGTTCTATCTTTCTTTTACAAGTTTAATTTAGTTCTTTAGTTTATTTTCAATTTTCTTTATTACCCAATGAATTCCTTTAATTCAAGCTTATTGTTATTTATTTATTTATATATTTCATTATGAAGAGCTAAATTTCCTTTGGGATTCAAGTTGTGAATGCCCTAGAGGAAAGATGTAAAACTCGATAGCTGATGCGAGCTTGTCAAGGGCTCGTCAAATTAAAATTTATAAACCGATCCTAAGCTACTTGTAGCATTGAGTGGACCGGGTCGATCTCAGAGAACCGAATATTAATTTCTCAAGTTAAATTTGCAAAGGAGAAAGCAATTAAAAAGGGGGGTTTTGTGTTTTTATAAATAAAATGAAACATAAACAATAAAGATAGAGATAAATCAAATCTTACCAAAATCAAATTCACAGGTATGGTTTTATCCAATTGCAAAATTAATCATAGGCACACAAAATGTGTAACTTAATTATGCAAGCACTTAGTCAACTTTTTAGGAAACCCCAAAAGTAACAAATTCCCTAAAGTCATTAACTCTAACAAACGTCAAAGTTAAAGCTAATTACCTAAACAAATTTTTACGAAACCGTTTCAAATTATTTAGATAAAGGCATTACAAACTTTGGAACGACCAAGACAACCAATCAGGTAAAACAACTTTCACCTAATTAAGAAGCTTCTTTAATTCCTAGAATTAAACATGCAAGTCATGTAATATGGAAACCCACAAAACATACACATGTGATAATCCTAATGCTACCGGTTCATTCAACATGACAATTACGGATCATGATCATGATTAGCAATAAAACATGCAGAGTGATTAAAGCGTCAATTTAATCAAAATACATACTTATAAAATTGACACGGGAATCAAAGAATACTTGCAATTGAAAGAAAACTACATTAAAATACAAGCCTCACAACATTGCAATTGACTACACCAACCTATGAATTGGAACACTTACCTTAGCCGCTCATCGTGATGATGTAGCCCGACACTGAGGTTTGATGAAAAAAAAACTCCTAATCTATCCTAAACTACTGAAAAACAGTGAGGAGAAAGCCTAAATTGGTCTCTTGACAGCTGAAAATCAAAGACAAATGACCTAGAGGACGAAAAAATCTATATATAAGAATCGACGGAGTGTCTAGACGCTTTGGACAGCGTCTAGACGCTACCCAGCGCACATCACTACTTATTTTTGCTCTAACTTTTCACTCAGGTGTCCGAATGACCTTCGGTTTGATGCGTTGGAATCGTGATTCAACGTAGAATCTCTCGGAATGTGTCTTATGCTCAAATCTCTACAAAATGATCAATTAATTACATTAAAACCTCCAAACTAACATGATTTAAGTATGAAAATATAGAACTATGTTGGTCATATCAATAGCAAAAACAATCTAACTAGTTCTTGAATTATTATTTGCTTTTGGTGAGTTCAATGTTGGGTAAACCCTAGTTGGCCATCTAGTGTTGCTTGCCAAGCTAAACTTAATACCAAATGGGTTAAGGGAGGCGGATGTCCCAAAAGCAATGAAGGAAAAGATTTAGACATAAGACCTAAAACATCGACCCTAGACATAGAGCGAGACTCCAAAACCACTAGAGTTGTGCGCAAAAATATCCAAGTTAGATTAGCCATAGAAATATAGGTTTAATCACTTAGTCTCCTAAAGATACTTCATAGAAGGTCGAATAGGAGTCGAATTCGGTTTACTTAGTTCTTGAGTTAGCTACGATTGCAATTGCTTTATTGTTGCATTTTCTTTCCAAATGGGCATTAGCATCTTGAATCCCTTTTTCAATTTCATTGTTTTTCAAACAATTTTTCTTTTAGTCAAAACACCTCATAAATCATTTTCACCCTTGGTTACTACTTAGTTGCAATTTGTCAACGATTGTGTGTCATTTTAATAAATTTTATTAAAACCCGTTCCCTTGGGTACGATACTCTGGAGTACTCCAGTTTCTTATTACTTCAATCACGTGCACTTGCGTGTAGCATATCTGATCAGTAAGAAACAAAAAAGTTAAAACTTTTTGGTTAAAAATCACTTTTGGTCCTAAACTTTCATGAAAGTAACAATTTAGTCCCTAAACTTTGATTTGTAATGATTTAGTCCCCGTACTTTCATTTTTGTAACAATTTAGTTATTAAACTTTAGTATGTACAATTTAGTCATTGTACTTTTAGATTGGTAACAATTTAATCCCCAACGTAAAAAATTTCATCAAAATTAAATGTCTATTTTTATTATTTAATGATTTAGACTTTGTAGCTTCTAAACATATATTGGGTCCCTAATTAGTCTTTTGATCTACCTATGCAAGAAATCCCGTTAAATCTTAACAATAATTTTCATGGTAGGGACTAAATCATTACAAATTTTACAGTACATGGACTAAATTATTGTTACATAATATGCAAGAAATTACTTTAAATCTTAATAATAATTTTCAATGGTAGGGACTAAATCGTTACAAATTTTAAAGTACACGGACTAAATTATTGTTACATACTAAAGTTTAAGGACTAAATTGTTACAAAAATGAAATTAGTTTAGGGACTAAATCGTTACTAATAAAAGTTTAGCAACTAAATTGTTACTTTCATCAAAGTTTAGGAACCAAAAGTAATTTTTAACTAATTTTTTTTTTTAAAAAAAAATACACATTTAGATTTATATGGTATGGAGTAAAATTTATTTGTTAAAAGAAACTAATAACAAATAATATGAATATTAAATTCACCAACTCTACGAAAAGATTGTACTTCCACATAAAATTATGTCCTTTCTATAAATGGGGCAACCATATAAACCAACTTTCAATCTCCACTTCCCTCTCTTTCATCCCCAATCATCGATCTAAGAAACAAAAAACAAAAAAAAAAAAAAAAAAAAACAAAAACAAAACAAAGAAACAGAGAAGGATACAAATCCAAAAAACCTTCGATCCAAAGCCAAAATGAACAACTTGGACAGCATGAACAACATGGGTGGGGACTCAACGAGATGGATTCTGGATCCGGTGGAGATTGATGTGATGGTGGAAGTGCCCATAAACGACGACGGCGACAGAAATCAGAGCATTAAGAGGACCGAGGAAGATGGGATTTCAAGGCCTGCCATGAAGCTTGGAAGAAGGAAATCCAAAGCCGAAAGAGGGCTTAAGAGCTTGAGGTTTCTGGATCGCTCTGTGACTGGCAAGGAAGGCGATGCTTGGAGGGCAATTGAGAGCCGATTTCAACACAATGCTGTTGATGGCAGGCTTTTTAAAGACAAATTTGGACTCTGCATTGGTATGTTTGTAGGATTTCTGTTACCGGTTTCGATTTATGTTTAGACCATTTGCTTTCGCGTTGTGTTTATTTAGTCTTGGTAAAGTTTTTAGAAGGTCTTACGTTGTGTCTGTTTAGTTCCGATAAAGTTTTTAATGTCCTGCTGGTATTAGGGTTGTGTCTCTTTAGTTTGGTAAAGTTTTTAATAAGTTTCATATGGTAGTCCTAGGTTGTGTCTATTTAGTTCTTTTGAAGTTTTTAAAAGTCCCGTAGATCTTTAGTTGTATTTGTTTACTCTTCGTAAAGTTTTTAACAAGTTTCATAGGTCTCAAGTTGTGTCCATTTAGTCTCCATAGAGTTTTTTTTGGGTTCCATAGGCCTAGATTGTGTCTATTATTCAGCTCTTGTAAAGTTTTGATAAATTTCCTATATCTCCAAATTGTGTCTATTTAGTCATGGTAATTTTTGATAGGCCCTAGACTTTTAGGATTAGTGTCTATTCTAAAGATCTTCATAAGTCCTGTTCTTTAAATATTTACGTGACCAAGCACCTAAACTTACTCGAAATCAATTACCATTTATCATTAAAATAGTTTATTCAATGTGCCACATAATAGTTTCTATAAAGCAATAAATTGAAAACTTATGCACTTATTAAAAGCTTCTGAAAGTATAAGAAATAGATAGACATACAACTTGAAAAGCTCCAAACTTATTAAAAACTTTTTAAAGTAAACAAACTAATTTAGACATCTTATTTGGGCTACTGGATTTATGTTCTAAATTTTTTGGCGTAGATATTGGCAAGAATTGATTGAAACTTTAGCATGGGCTCACGAATGCACACTAAAGTACATGTCTCCACACATATCAATCCATTACTTCCGTCTCTGTGTGTTAGAATATGACCATTCAAATAAAAAATCTACATAGAAAGGTTTTAAGTAATGGCAGGTGAATTAGTAGAATTTGAAAAGGGTACTCTAGACATAGCTCTAAATTTTATTTGGCAGTTTTCTCAATGTTAAATACCATTGGATGAGTTACTTTTTATTACCACTGAAAGCACATCACATTATGGTAGGATAACGTTTCACACAGACATGCTCTCGAAGTTTAGAAACCAAATTTGTAATTTAACCTAACACAAACACCAGACTTGAACTCAAATCTTTATTGAACAGGAATGGGAGGAGATTCAAAGGACTTTGCAGGTGAATTGTTCGACGCATTGGTGAGGAGAAGAAAACTGTGTGCAACAAATGGGATTACAATGGAAGAATTACAAGGTTTTTGGGAAGACATAACTAGCCAAGATATGGATTTTCGCCTACAAATATTCTTTGAAATGTAAGGGAACTATTTCTTAATTAATTCTATAATTTACTTCTTTTGTTGGCAAAAGTCTTTGAATCATTAAATTTTGATAGTCCTTCAGGTGTGACAAAAATGGTGATGGGAAGCTTTCAGAGGGGGAAGTAAAGGAGGTTAGAACAAATTAAGACACTATGAACTTCTCTTAATGTAATTTTATTGCTTAGACTATAAATTTAGTTCTTCACTTCTTTTAAGCATTGTGTGTTTTCTAGTTCATATAAACTTTAAAAGCTTTCCATTATATGTGCATGAACTTAAGATTATACTCTATTTACTTTCTTCTATTTACACTTCTAACCGAATGTTAACGTAATATGTTTGTTAGAAAACACTTCAACGTAATATATTTGTCGATTACATGGTTGAATGGATATTAATAGAGGTAGTATGCACTATAACACATCAGTATTAGAAACTCTTACAGTTTAGTGTTTTCTAGTTGTTTGTCACATCATACCAACTCAATCAAACATAATCTAATGGACTTGTCAAGTTAGCATTCCATTAATAGCATTATTCGTAGGACTAAATAGAAGCATAATCCAAAGTTTACAAACTAAATAGACATGATGCTTAAGCGTTCAAGTACTATTTTTTTGGGATAAAGGAAACTTCATTAGAGATGCAAAAGAAAGTATGCAAGAGACATACAAGGAGAGAGTTAGAAGAAGGCTCTCCAGTTTAGAGCTACAGTTGAAGTGTCATAGGAGTGAAAGAAATTAGATAAATTTTGAACTCCATGAGACCGTGTTGGTAAGAATATCATCCCATAAAGCTCCAGAATTTTTAGCTTTACCATGGAAGATACGATCATTACGCTCCAACCAGATAAACTAGAGAATTCCACGAAATAAATTTGACCATAAAACTTTTTTGGCTGATGAGAGCTGAACAGAAATGTCGACTTTAATAAAATTCTCAATTCTATTCGTCAGTTGGGGGAAGGGGCTGAGTGTTAGTTCCATTCCAGAAACAATCCTACAAGCTCTGCGCATATGAAGATTTGGTAAAGATGTGGTCAATAAATTCTGCATCTCTTCGACAAAGAGTGCACCAATTTGGATTGAGACACATATAAGATTGTCTACGTTGAACTATCTCAGCAATGTTCAGACCTCTATAATGGAGAGACCATAGAAAAATTTTGCACTTCTTTGGAATGAGCATCTTCTAGAGATTTCCACCAATGGTTCTGCAAGAATCACTTTAATAGATTTTATAGAAAAATGGTCTGGGCTATCTAACCTCCACAATTTTCGATCTTGTCCATCTAAAGAGGAAGGGGCCTTTCAACTATCAGATATGGATCTCCAATATATGGGTTAACTCTCTATCAAACAAAGGTCTTTTGGGGAAAACTCTCTATCAAACAAAGGTCTTTTGGGGAAGAAGTTCCATATATCATTGTCTTCATTCTAAGCTTCCTGTACAGTAAGCTTCTTCCTAGTAGATAAGGCAAAAAAGCGAGGGAAAGCTTGATAAAGACAGCCAAATTCATTCCAACGATGATAGCAAAATAGAGTGGATCGACCATTATGGATATCCCATTTAATTTTGTCGGTGACAAAGGAGGCCAGCTTAATTATATATGTGATGCTAAGGAGTTTTGGCACTGCTAAATTTACTAGAAGATGGAATCTCATCAAGGCATGAAGAATATATTTTGCGTCGATTATCTCCTTCCAGAGGCTGTTGTCGTATGTAAAATATCTCCATATCCACTTGCTAAGAAGGGTAGTGTTGTGATCTTTAAGCCGACCGATGCCAAGGCTGCCTTTGTCTTTAGGAAGAGTGATAATATCCCAACGAACCAAGTGAGCCCCTCCTGGGAGTCTATTCCTTCCCAAACAAAAATCCTCATCAGCTGCTCAATACGTTTGAGAATGGAGGAAGGGGCTTTGAAAACAAAAAACATATATGTGGGAAGATTACTGAGGCTCGATTGCACTAACGTTAATCTCCCCCCTTTGGATATGTAAGTATACTGCCACTGGTCAAATTTCTTGTGAATTTTCTCAACTATGTGTTCTCAGAAGGTTGGGTTGTTTGGTGAACTATGTGTTCCCAGAAGGTTGGGTTGTTTGGTGAACTACCCAGAGGCATGCCTAAGTAATTCATGGGAAAGTGCTGTTTTTTGCAGTTCCATATATCAACAGCAGCCGAAAGCTCCCTCTCAGGTGCTAAATTACCAGTGCTAAATTACAATCTAGGAACCACAGACATCACTTTAGTTTGGCTAGTTTCTCTGTGTCAGACACTTAGGACACGCTGACACTTGTTGGACATGTATTGGACACTTGTTAGCACAATAAATATGTGTTAAAAAATACTAGTTGCACAAAGTCAATGTAGGTCCAACATTTGTTAGATATGTATCAAACTTGTTAGACACATGATAATATAGGACAAAAATTATAAATTTTGAGAGTGAAATATACCAAACTCATTTCTTTAAGCATATACATGCATAAATTTATTGATTTTGAATTTCTTTCTCGTGTGAAAATGATATATGTTTTAAAAAATGTATATTTTAATAAACGTGTCCTTGTCTTAGATTTTTACAAATGACGTGTTGCTGTGTTTGTGTCGTGTTATATTCGTATCTCGTATCTGCAACTGTATCCATGCTTCTTAGATTACACTTGACTGATTTTATCATTTGAAAAAGGTGATAATCTTGAGTGCCTCTGCAAACAAGCTAGGAAATCTCAAAAGCCAAGCAGGTTACTATGCATCTATGATCATGGAAGAGCTTGATCCTGACCATCTTGGATATATAGAGGTAAAAGGTTCTTTCTTAAAAGTTACAATAATGCATTGATAATTTATCTCAATTTTTTTTTTCATATTATCATCTTTGTCTTCAATTTAAAGCAGCTGTCACAACTTGAAACTCTATTAAGGGAAGTTATGGTTTTTGATCAAGATAACAGCAAGATCATCACTAGGAAGACTTGTACTCTTACAAGAGCCATGATTCCTAAAAAATACAGAACTCCGGTGAGCCGAGTTGCGTCGAGAACCGCCGAGTTCGTCCACGATAATTGGAAGAGGATATGGGTCCTTGTAGCGTGGTTAGCGATAAACGTGGCGTTATTCGTTTGGAAGTTTAATCAATACAAGCGCAAAAAGCCATTCAAAATCATGGGGTATTGTCTTTGTGTTGCAAAGGGTGCAGCTGAGACACTCAAGTTCAATATGGCTCTAATTCTATTGCCAGTTTGTAGAAGTACTCTCACTAGGCTTAGGTCCACATTCCTAAGTAAAATCTTCCCTTTTGATGACAATATAAACTTCCACAAGATAATTTCATTTGGGATAGCGATTGGGACTTTTCTTCATGTGTGTATGCACATATCTTGTGATTTTCCAAGACTAATTTCATACCCAAGATCAAAATTTATGGCACTTGTTGGGCCTAATTTCAACTACCATCAGCCTAGTTTTGAAGATTTGGTGAAAAGTACACCTGGGGTTACTGGGATTTTGATGTTAATTATAATGGGTTTTTCATATGTTTTGGCCTCACACAAATTCAGAAGGAATGTTATTAAGTTGCATTGGCCTTTCCACCATTTGGCTGGTTTCAATGCATTTTGGTATTCTCATCATTTGCTTGTTGTGGCCTACATTCTCTTCATAATTCATGGCTACTACTTATTCTTATCCTTGGAATGGTACATGAAAACGGTACGTATTACTTCTTCATAAGTCTTATTTTGTATTGATATTTTGTAACTATATATGGTTCTAAACTTTCATTTCATTTGGATTAATTCAAGTAGCCATTTGTTGGTTTGTTGTCAACATGATGAAAGAAATGTTAAATTGTGAATTTGGTCCTAATCATTTAGGGGTCGTTTGGTTCGCAGGTTTGGGTGGTTTGTTAAACCTGAGTTTATTAAGTCTGGGGTTGTTAAGTCTGGGTTTGTTAAGTCTGTGTTTGGATGGTACAGAAAATAGGTTTGTTAAGTCTGGGTTTGTTAAACCAGTGTTTGGATGGTGTTAAGTCTGGATTTGTTAAGTCTGTGTTTGAATTCTAATGTATTAAGCCTGAGTTTATTAAATATATATTTGGTTGGTAAATTTAAAATTTGTAATAAATAATATAAATTATTTAATTAAAGTAATAAAAGCTATGTATTAAATTATATTTAAAATGTAACTTTTATTATGAAAGTAGAGAGTATTATTTTAATAATAAATAAAATATTTTGAATACATTTGTCCACTTAATTTTCTTCCAATAATTATCTTATAGAATAAATATTTAATTGTTCATGAAAATATTTTCAAACTATTTACCAAAGTGTGAACAAATATAAACAAATTTTTTTATACAAATGTATCCAACATAAAATTAACCATAAAGAAAATGTAATAAATTATTTATTTAATGATTTATAACTTGTGCTAACAAAAGTTATTTACTACTTATCACGAAAATTTCTATTAAACTTAACTTTCTATATTTAACTAATACATAAGGTTATAAAATTAAAGTATTTTAAATAATATTATTTTAAAGCTATTAACTTCAAGATACACTAACCAAAATAGTTTAATTAATTAATTTTACAAATATTATGTCTTTAATTGACTATAATAACATGATTTTTACATTTTCAATAGAAAATGAGTTTAGGAAAGTTGTGGATTTAGAGAAATGAACTTTTTTTATCAAATGAAAATTGACGTATTAAATTTAGGTTTATATAATGTGTGTGGTTTGTAATTTATAATAAAATAATTTTTATTATAATTTATATGTTAATAAAAATTTTAAAATATAATAATAAGTTTCTTATAAATTATGAACTATTACTTTGTAAATGAAGAATTTATTTTTTAATATTATTATTAATCTGAATACTTTTTGAATAATTATTTTGTAAAATAAATATTTAGTTAGTTTTGTATTTTTTTTTTCTAATATTTGTCAATGTAGGAACAAAATATAAAGAAATTCCTTCTTATAAATACATAATTATAATTGCTCTAAAATATGAAATATAACAAAACCGACATATCGGTTTATAAATTAATTATTACTATTTGAAATTTGAACTAAATTTATTTACTTATTTATTATAAAGTTATCATTAATTAATTATTTTTATCTAACTAATATATTTTTATTAAAAATTTAATGCATTTTAAAAGCATGATTAAAGATAAAATTGGGAGAAGAGAATCAAGTGGGTAAAGTGGGTAGTGTACAAACTTGCACAAAATCTGAAAAGCAAACAAGAGGGTTTAGCAAAATGAGAAGAGAAAACAGGGGTTAAGTTACTTGGCTACATGGGTTTGTAAAACTGGGAACCAAACAAGGGTTAGGGTAACTAAACCCAAACTCCCCCTTTAGTACCTGGGAACCAAACACCCCGTTAGAGTTTAGATATTCAGTCTGATGTACTATAAAAAAAAATTATAATAAGCCTTTAACTTTTAGGGTTATATATGATTATTTAGACTCCGTTTGATAACTATTTAATTTTTAGTTTTTGATTTTTGAAAATTAAGTTTATAAACCCTACTTTCACCTATGAGTTTCCATGTTTTCTTATCTACTTTTTACATATGTTTTCAAAAATCAAATCAAGTTTTGAAAACTAAGGCCCCGTTTGATAACCATTTGGTTTTTAGTTTTTGATTTTTGAAAATTAAACTTGTTTTCTCCCAATTTCTCTATAATGGTTTTCATCTCCATTAAGGAAGCATTTGAATTCTTAGCCAAATTCTAAAAACAAAAACAAGTTTTTGAAAACTATTTTTTTTAGTTTTCAAAACAAGGCTTGGTTTTTGAAAATATAGGTAAAAAGTAGATGACAAAACAAGTAAAACCATAGGAGAGAATAATATTTATAGGCTTAGTTTTCAAAAACCAAAAACCAAAAACCAAATGGTTATCAAACGGGGCCTAAAAATGTAGTTTTCAAAAACTTGTTTTTGTTTTTAGAATTTGGGTAGGAACTCAAATGTTTTCTAAAGAAAGTTGAAAACTATTGTAGAGAAAATAAAAAGTATTGTAGAGAAATTGTGAAAAAACAAACACAATTTTCAAAAATCAAATAGTTATCAAAATGGGCCTTAATTACTATATTAAAAAAAAAAAGATATTAGTAGGACTCTAAATTTTCAAATTTGTGTCTAATATATATATGTTCATGCTATTAGCTCTACCAATTTAACATTTACGCAACAAAATGTCTCAACTTGCTCAAAATTAACTTGGCACATGATTTTTAAATAATGCAATCAACATACCATGTAAGTGGTAAACTGATAGAGTTCACAACAAACTTTTACTAGATACAAAGTTGAAAGCTCAAAGATTTAGAAGAAACTTTTTAGTGATCACATTGACAACTTTAAAAGTTCTAAAGAGTTTGTTAGAATTTTTTTTTGAAGTGCAAAGACTAAATAAACATAACTCAAGAAAATTTAAAGACCAAACTTTTAATTTAACTTCAAAAAACTTATGGGTGATTATTATTATATATATATATATATTTTATCTTAATGCTTGTAGACATGGATGTATTTAGCAATGCCAATGTCTCTCTATGCTAGTGAGAGACTTCTTGCATCCGTCAATGAGCTCAAGCATAGCGTCGATATTATTAAGGTTAGATTCTGATACAATTATTTGTCTGTCTCTCTATCTAAAAATCCATGTGAAAATCGAGCTTATGGATTTTCTTGAATGTTTCAGGCAGTGATATATACAGGGAATGTTCTAGCCATATATATGACGAAACCCCAAGTATTCAGATATAAAAGTGGAATGTATTTTTTCATCAAGTGTCCAGATATATCAAGTTTTGAGTGGTAATAAGTTTGATGTTTTTTAACAATGATAATCATAAATTATTAAATAGGTTTAATTACAAGTTTGGTCCCGACTTTTTAACGTTGTGTCTGTTAGTTGTGCACATTACAAATTTGTATTAGGTTCCTCAAGTTTTAAGGTTGTTTTTATCTAGTTCCTATACTTTTAGAAAGTTTTCAATAGATTTCTAAGGTTCCGTTTGATAACTATTTGAGCTCCCATTTGATAACTATTTTGTTTTTGTTTTTTGAAGATTAAGCTTATAAATACTACTTTTACCTATGAATTTCCTTGTTTTGTTATCTACCTTTTACCTATGTTTTCCAAAACCAAGCCAAGTTTTGAAAATTAAAAAAAATAGTTTTCAAATTTTGGCTTGGTTTTTGAAAACCTTAATAGAAAGTAGATAACAAAACAAAAAAACTCATAGGTAGAAGTAGTGTTTATAAGCTTAATTTTCAAAAACCAAATGGTTATCCAACGGGGTCTAAACTTTGAATTTTGTATCTTAAAGGTTCTTATCATTAACTTCATCATTTTAACACTTATATGACATGGTGCCTATATTATTTAAAAGGTGATTGAAACAAAATCTCCAAGTTCTTATCGTTAGTTTCATCTATTTGCACAAGTAAACTTTTTAAAGTATAAAGACTAATAATCACAAACTTAAGGGACCAAACTTACAATTTAACGATCATAAAATATTATGCAACCAGCACATTTAATTTGGGTAAAAACTTCAAACTTTAGCTCTCATTTGTTTCAGGCACCCCTTCACTATCACTTCTGCACCAGGCGATGACTACTTAAGTTGTCATATCAGAACACTAGGAGACTGGACTGCAGAGCTTCATAACAGGTTTGCAAAGGTGATTTGCTCATTAAACTGTAGAATCTTATGATATAAATCATGGGTTATCTTTTATTTTATTTTATTATTATTATTTTTTGGCAGTGGTTATCCTATGAATTTGTCAAGTTGGGGTTTGTTAGACAAACTTTTGGATTTCAATGGATACCTCAAACCTAGCTACTCTCTTCAAATTTAGAGAGAAAAATAGTTAGAAAGAGGGACAAATTTTAAATAGATAAAAGAAAAGTTAAGAGGTATCGTATTGATAAAAATTTAAAGAGAGAAAACAAGTTAGAGAGAGGAACAAACATCTCACATAACAATTTTAGAGAAACAAAAATTTGGAACGGAAATAAAGTTAGAGAGAGACACACAAATTTAAAGAGAGGAGAATACAAATATTTTATTAAGAGAGTGAAAAAAATTAAAGAGATAAACAAAAATCATCAATCCAAACACACTATAGTGGATAAAATGCCTATTACTTTTTCTAAAGTTGAAGATTTGAACCCCACCCTACCATTGTTGAACTAGAAAAAAGTGTAGTTCACGTGTCTTAAATTCAAAAAATACATATTAACTTTACCATAAAAAAATGAAAATAAAGGCACACAACTTTTAGAGAGATATTAAAAAAAACTTTATAGAGAGAGTGAAAAAAAATAAAATTATTGATAATAAAGTTGGAGAGGGAGGGACACAAATTTAGAATGAAAAAAAAAATCTTCAAAAAAATTTAAGGCAAAAATAGGGTGAAATAGAAAGAAAATTTTGAAATTTAAAATAATAGCCATATAAAAAACAAATTCCTCATTAATCATTTAACCAGAAATCAATTAGAAACTACCTCCCAAGTTATTGATTGAGAATCACTTAAAGTGATTTTAGATTATTTTAAAATAGAAAGTGATATTGACGATGACATGCCAAAATCACTCTCAAACATGTCTTTAATGAGTCGAGGATAATTTTATATTTTTGGTAAAGCAACTTACCTAAAAGCAATTTTTGGTCAATCATTTTTTCGAGAACCAACTTCCAAGTACTTCTTAAAAAAGTGTTCTTAAAAATGTCTTTTATTTGTCACCCAACATCAAATATTTTCTTTAATAGAAAACACATTTAGTCATCTAAAATCACTTTACGAAAGCTACGCCAAACACACTTAAAAAATCCTCCACATATTTTGAAACTTTGTTTTTGCAAGCATACTAAACAAGAAAGTGGCAGGTATGTGAGCTTGAGAATACACAAGCAAGAAAGGGAAATCTCATTAGAATGGAAACTAAAGCATACAATGGGAATGGCTATTCTCAATTAAGGTGAGTACAATTTTTACCCAATGCTCTTTCACACTTAGACAAAATATATATACAAGCAAATATCTAATTATATTATTCATCTTTCTTTGCATTTTCAGATATCCAAGAATTATCATCAAAGGGCCATATGGTGCTCCAGCACAAGATTACAAAAAGTATGATATTCTCTTACTTATTGGCCTTGGTATTGGGGCAACTCCAATGATCAGCATTATAAAAGATGTTTTAAACAGCATCAAGCCAATTGACACTTATAGTGTGAGTTTAATTAAGAGCAAAAAGCAGCTTAAAAGTACTTTTCAAATTGATGAAGTCTTTTTTATTATGTATGAACATTGAATATAGAGGCCAAATTATTATTGTTTTGTAGGATTCAGTACACAAACATTCTCTAGGTAACAGTAGGCACGGTCCTGAAAGAACATACTTCTATTGGATAACGAGAGAACAAGGCTCGTTCGAATGGTTCAAAGGCGTTATGGACGATATTTCTGAATATGATCATAATGTGAGTTGGAAAATTTTGTAGTTCTTGATCCATTAATTTCATATTTTATTGGCTAAACTAAATGGCATTTTTCATGGGATTTTGCAGCATGTAATAGAAATGCATAATTACTTGACTAGTGTTTATGAAGAAGGAGATGTAAGATCTGCCCTTATAACCATGGTGCAAAAGCTCCAACATGCTAGGAATGGAGTTGATGTTCTCTCCGAAAGTCGGGTATTACTCTATAATAACTATCGATCTTGATCCCCTAAAGCTACGATGATTCTTTAGAGACTTTTGAAATGATTAGGGTTAAATTATAAGTTCAATCATTGAACTTTTAGGATGGGGTATTTAGTCTCTATACTTAAATAAATAAATAAATGAACAAAAATCTAATAAGTCATTGAATTAAGTATTTAGTTTCTATACTTTTTCAAAATTTCTAATTAGTCTTTGAATTTTCAATTATGTGTCGAATAGGTTCATATTGTTAATTCCATCAGTTTAATATTTACGATACTAAATACTTCAACTTGTTTGAAATTAGTCTGCCAAGTGAGAGTTAAATTAATGAAATCAATGACAATGACCTTTAGACACAAGATTTAAAGTTTAAAGGTTTATCAGAATCTATTTGAAGTATATGGCAATACTTTAAAAGAACATAGGCATAATCCCTTTTTTTTTTTTTAAAGTATAATGACTAAATAGACATAGAAAGTTCACTAACCAAACTACTTTGTAATTTGATATGCAAAATTATGTTCACAAACTTCTTATATTGTCTTATGAACCATAGACTAACAAGCCAATATCCAATAAACTATATGTTTTTTATGTGACCTCGACAGATACGGACCCATTTTGCTAGACCAAACTGGAGGAAGGTGTTCATGGAGTTGGCAAGTAATCACATGGCTTCACGTATAGGTGAGTGCTATAGTTTCTAAAGTTTCTAACTTTCGGTCGAGAAATGGTTTTATAGTGTGTTTGGAATAACTGTTGAAAAAAAAATCATTTTTTTTTCTAAAAAAATGACTAATTTAAAGGTATTTATAAGTATAGTTTCTCGAGTAACTATAGATGGTCAAAAGTGTTTTAAAAAAAAAATTAATAAATAAAAAATATTTTTAAAAAATTGGATTGATTTAAAACCCCTTCTTGAAGGAACACTTGAGAAATGAAATGAAGTGATTGACCTAAAATTTTAAAAATACTGGTAAGAAGAAAAAACATATTTGTAACTAATAGAATCATTTTTTTTTAATGTTGTGCAACCAAATAAATTTGTTATTTAAAGCCCTTTTTAAAAATGGTAAGGTATAAAAATATTTTTATTAAAAATATTTTAATAAACAATGCTTAAACTAGAAGGTACGCCAAACACATGGAATATTTTTTAAAGAAACATTTCTTTTATAAACACTTTAGAAGAAGTACTAAGTGCATATTTGGGAGTGATTGTTGAATTAGTGATTTTGACCAAAAGAGATTTAGTTACAATTGATTTTGTAAAATTGATTTTCATACAATCACTTTCATGTTTGGTTCCAAACTTTTAATAGTGATTTTCATATAATAAAAGGTAACTTTGAATAATGAATGTTTGATTTAAAAAGTGATTTTAAATTGTTAAATTACTAAAAAGTTATTAATTTAGAAAATTATTTGACACTATTATAAGCAATTAGGATAGAAAAAAAAATTATCCAATATAACTAATTTTATTTAATTATTATTATAATTAATACCATTACAATTAATTTATTATTTTAAAATATCTATTTTTATCAATTTATATTTCATTTGCTTTATTTTTTAAATCTTTTTACAAAAGTTTATGAAAAATAATTATTTATGAAAAATTCAAGCAGTAAAAAGCCCCATTTGATTATAATATTATTTTTTTCTTTCTGGTTGTTTAAAGTTTACAAAATATTATTTATATTTATGTTTTCTTTAATTAATTTTTAATTTTAAAAAAAAAAAAAGGTTTTAAAATTATAGTTAAAATTGAAGGAGAAATAAGTTGTTAAATTTTCCCAAAGTTTTAAAATTTATTTTCATTTATATTTGATATTAAAAAACCAAAAGAAAAATTAAAATAAAATTATAATACTGTCTATAAAAAAACCTTTTTAAGGAGCTTGCAGGATTTGAACCCACAACCTTTGCTACAACTTTAGGGGGACTGAAATGCTAAAGCCAACAGAATATCAACCCCAATTTTTTTTTTTTTTGAAACATAACCCAAGCACGACCAACTATCACACCCGGCCCCTCTCAGAAAAGAGGGAAAGCATACCCGCTGGAAATCCATCATTCCAGACCAAAGAACACCCTGAAGAAGAGGCCAAAACTGCTAAAGCATGGGCAGCTGTGTTCTCCTCTCTCGGAATATTACAAAAAAATATAGAGCTAACACTCCTAGAAAGCAACAGAATATCATCAACAACAAAGTAGATTTCAGACAGGTCGGAATCAAGATGATTAAGGAGATTAATAACCTCTCTAGAGTCCGACTCAACTATCAACGGATGGAGATCACCCGATCCTCTAGAAAGAACGGCCTTTAGGCCATCGAAGATGGCTAGCGCCTCGAGCAACTTGACCGGCCACGGACATGACATACACTTGCTTCCCCCGAACAACGGCGTTCCCCTCCAATCTCTAACAATCCAGCTAATACCTCCGCGGTTAAACTTGGTAGACCAAGAAGCGTCGGAATTGATCTTCCAAACTCACTCCCTTGGCGGCTTCCACCCACGAGAATCAGAAACCGAAGGGGTCATCACCGTGGCCCTGGTAACTTCGGGGGGGCCACGATACAACAATAGGGAAGACTCTACTGCTTGGAGGAGGCCTTCTATCGAAGGAGAGACTTTGTTGAACCGTATATTATTCATGTACCTCCAAATGCTCCAAAGGATTGTAATGGCCTTGCCTAGCTCCTCTTTGGGCAACGATCTCCGCAAATAGTCCCAGTAGTCCAATGCATTCCATCGCCCCCTACCAAGAAGGAAAAGACAGGCATTAGTAGGGAAATACTGTTCCCACACCTTCCTTGCAACCTTACAATCCCACATGAGGTGAGATGTAGATTCTGGAAACTTCCTGCAAAAAGAACAAGCAACATCAGAAGATATCCCTCTTTTGATCAAATTTAAAGCAGTCGGGATAATGTCGTTAACAATTCTCCATCCCGAGATTTTGATGTGGGGTCTAACATCAATCCCCCAGAATTCCTTCCAAAACGAATTAACGGACCTCGCATCAGATTGCGAAGCCAACAAAGAGCAAGAAAGGGAAAAACATAAATGATAAGCACTTTTAACAGAAAACTTCCCTTTTTTGTCAGGATTCCAGATGATTTCATCCTCTCTGTGGAGGCCACCCAGGGGATGTTTAAAACCTCAGCAACGTCAAAGGGATGGAGGGCTTCTCTGACCCTAGCCTCATCCCATCCACCCTCCTGGTTCAGCAGCTCGGCCACACGACTATCTCTGAAGTGACTTGCAACTCGGCTAGGCTTACAATTCCCCTGTCTAGGAATCCAGGGGTCTTCCCCAATATAAACGTGTTGGCCGTTCCCAATCCTCCACCTGAAGCCCTTTTTAAAGAGATCTCGACCCCATAATATGCTTTTCCAAGTGAGGGAGGGGTTGGACCCAAGCTTCGCTTTGAGAAAATTTCCATCTTGGAAGTACCTCCCTTTCAGAATACTGGCCAAAAGACTATGCGGATTTTTCAAAAGAGCCCAGCTATGCTTTGCTAGCATAGCTTGATTGAAAGATTTAAAATCCCTGAAGCCAAGGCCCCCTTCATGCTTACCGTAGCAAAGGCGGTTCCATCTTCTCCAGTGAATTTTCTTTTTTGTATCAGAGGAGCCCCACCAAAATCTACTGCACATAACACTGAGATCATTGCAGATGTTGTCCGGCAGTTGAAAGCAACTCATGGTATACCCTGGGATGGCCTGCACTATTGATTTGATAAGGACCTCTTTCCCCCCTGCGGAGAAAAATCTTTGTTTCCATCCTTGTATAGACTTCCAAACTTTGCTCCTAACCTCACTAAAGATCTGGGTCTTGCTGAGGGCATTCAGGGAGGGGAGGCCAAGGTAAAGGCCAAAAGAGTCTCCATGCTTGACCCCCAAACTGGCTTGGAGATCGTTGATTCTGGCTTGATTCACATTCGTACTTACCATAAACATGGACTTCTCCCTGTTGATAGATTGTCCTGACGCTTCCTCGTAATCGTAAAGCACTTCTTTGATGACTTGACTTTCCTGCAATGAATCATTAAGAAAGAAAATGCTATCATTAGCGAAGAAAAGGTGAGATAGGCGGGGACAATGTTTATTGATCTGAATACCAGAGATTCTAGAGAGAGAGACTTCCCTGTTTAGACGGGCCGATAGACCTTCAGCACAAAGAAGAAAAAGGTAGGGGGAGAGGGGATCTCCTTGTCTCAACCCTCTTGAGGGAGAAAAACGTTCCCCAGGGATACCGTTCATAAGAACCGCGAAGCTTACCGACTCCACACATCTCTTAATTAAGGATATCCAATGGTGGTCAAAACCCATTTTTCCCATCACATCCCAAAGAAAACCCCACTCAACTCGATCATAGGCTTTACTAATGTCAGTGCCACCCAGCCTTTCTTACCTTTTCTTCTACTTTTAAGGGCATGAAAGCACTCGAACCCTATAAGCGCATTATCAGTTATGCGGCGTCCTGGGACAAACGCTGACTGATTGGGAGAAATGATGTCGTTCAGCACTTTCTTGAGACGGTTTGCTAGAGTCTTAGCAATCAGCTTATACGTCACATTGCAAAGGCTAATCGGGCGGAAATCAGACATACACTTTGGTTTTTTGCATTTGGGAATAAGTGAGATATGAGTTTCATTGAGAGCCCTAAAATCTGCTCCTCTGTTCAACACATTGAGACATAAATCCACCGTTTCACGCCCCACAACATCCCAGTACTTCTGGAAGAATAAAGAATGCATACCATCAGGGCCGGGAGCTTTAGTTGGGTGCATTCCTTTAAGGGCTGACTCCACTTCGTCACGAGAAAAAGCCTTTAATAGTTCGGTATTTTGGCTTTCGGAGACCCTCGAACCAATACACTCAGTGATCCTGTTTATTGCTTCGGTTCTTGGGTTAGACGAAGTAAACAGATTCTTGAAGTAATTGGTCGCAATGGTTTGAAGTTTCCTGTCCCCCTCTTTCCAAATACCATCCTCATCCATGAGCCCATGAATAGAATTCACTTTCCTTCTGTAAGATGCTTTATGATGAACCCACTTTGTGTTCTTGTCACCCCATTTTAGCTAATCTTCTCTAGACCTGATCTTCCAATGCCTTTCTTCTTCCTCAAGAAGATCTTCCAACTCTCTTTCAACTCTGATAGATTCATGTCGCCAAGCACCTTCTTTATTTCTAATAATGTTTTTTAGATCTGCCTCTTTCCTGGAAATTGCTCCCTTAAGCGACCCATTTAGTCTGATCTTGTCCCAATTCTTCAGCTCACGAAGACATTTCTGCAACTTAGCCTGAAAGTTCCCACAGTTATTAGTCATAATCCTCTGCCACACTTCTTCAATGATAAGCCTGCAATTTTCAACACTGCTCCATCTCTCCTCAAATCTCAGGGGTCTTTTCTTTTTTCGCCCATTGTGAATTCTCATTTGACTAATGGGGACCAAAGAGGCTAAAATTGGTCGATGGTCTGATCGGTAGAAGTCCAGATTTTGCGTTTGGATCGAGGACTGAAAATCTAACATTTCAGAATTGACCAGAAATCTATCAAGTCTTTCCCACACCAATGAGCCTTTCTGATTCCGATTAGTCCAAGTAAACAAGTCCCCCTCACAACCAATATCAATAAGATTACAATGATCAATAGCATCTCTAAAGTCGTTCATTTGAGAATCCTTCCTCGGAAGGCCTCATTCCTTTTCCGAATGAACCAGAATTTCATTAAAGTCGCCCCCCACTAGCCAAGGAAAATTATCATGTTCACTCAGTCGTTTGAGAAGCCTCCAAGAATTTCTCCTGTCTTCAATAATCGGATTCCCGTAAAACCCTGTGAATCTCCAACAGCCCTCATCTTCAGTTATCATCGCATCAATATGACCTACTGAGAAAGATCTGATATCCACTTTAATAGTTTCATGCCAAAGAAGAAGCATAAGTCCACCACTTCTGCCCCTACACTCGACACAAAAACAACCTTTCATGTTCAATTCCGATTTTATCCTTCCTTCTTTATCATCCCTCAACTTTGTTTCAGATAAAAAGATAAGTTTGGGAAATTCCTTTTCAACCAAGAGTCGTAGGTTTCGGATCGCCTGAGTATTTCCCAATCTTCGGACGTTCCAACATAACGTTTTCATTGCACTCGGCGGGGTTGCTTAGCAACCTCCGCCGATACATTCAGATGATTCCTACCTTCTGTGCAGATCCGCTTATGGTTAAGAAGAAAATCATAAGGAGATAATTCATGCTTTTTTCCACTAACTATATTTCTTTGCATACTAACCTCAACCTTTTCTCGTCTGGCCAATCTTTTCCATTTTTTCCCTTCACCTATTTGGATTGAAGAAGTGAGATTCCTTCGGTCCTCTAAATTCATCTCAGAAAGGTTGGTCGGATCTGAATCAGAAATCGAAAGAGGACGTGGCCCATTATCAACACTGTGAATTTTGAGTAAAACTGCCTCACCTTTCCGTTCTAGCCCACTGGGGGAATTTTCCCGAAACATCGATCCATCGGCCTTTGTATTTAGCCCAACTCTCGTAATAGCTGGCCCATCCACCTGTTTCACAGGCCCAGCCCCATTATTGATTAAAGAAGTGGGACAATTTCCTCCTTTCGCATGCAGAACAGATGACCTAGCTGTCATTTCTGAAATTAGACCGTTCTGTTCACACCTAGTGGGGGCCATAATTATTTTCTCTTTCCTCTGTTCTAACCCAACGATGTCCTCTCTGACCCTTTGCCTCGACGTCTGAATTTTCGGCACCGATCGTCCTCTTCCACCTTCTTGTTCGACAGAAGATTGGTTTTCATCATGCAGAATTTTTCCATGAAGCATCTCCAGTGAAGACATCTCCTTGCCTCTTCGTTTTATCGTAGCCTCGTGGATTAGTTCCTTCTCTGCTTCGTTCTTCTTCCCCACCGAATCCCTCTTTCCATTTGGTCCCTCGCCCACGTTTTTCCCAGTGAAATTTTGTCTCATCCACGGTCCAAATAACAGTTCATCCTCAGGTGTCTCCCTGTGTGAATCACAATCCTTCTGCTGATGCCCGATTAGCCCACACCCATAACAAAAATCCCCCAATTTTACGTACGTTACCTTTAACCATTTGTCTTCTGCCATAGAACCATTTTTTACTTTCACACCTCGTTTCAAAGGTTTGTGGAGATCAATCTGAACTCGTACCCTGAGCGTCTGATTGAATTTTCGCCCTCCTCCCGCGAGATCAGCCTTTTCGAAAGTTCCAACCAAACTTCCCAAAATTTTTGCCATTTTCATTGTGTGGCCTGCAAGAGGAAGATTATGAAAGTGTAACCAAAAAGACTCGTACCTGAACTCCAAATTTGACAAGCTACTGTTGCCCCTTGGTTCTTCAAAGACAAGTAATCCCCTGTAAAAAAACCATGGACCATTCGCCACTGTTCTTCTTTTTTCTCTTTCACTCTCAAAATTGCACATGTAGAGGTTACGACCCACTTTCTCAACCTCGACCTGCTCTTCCAGATTCCATATTTTTGGTATAAGTTGGACGAAAGCTTCTGCCTTAATGGATTTCGTCGTAATAATTTTACAGGCCATAGTGTTTTTCAGCTTCGTGTTGCCTCGTCTATATCGTCATCTGCTATATCAACCGTTGCACTGTCCTCCTCCGTCAGTTTCATCTTTGCCATAAACCGATTGAAATCCTCCTCTTCCATCACGGTAGAGAGCAATACTCCTTAATCACCAAATTAAAGAATTTTCCCCAAAGGAGTCGAGAAAAACGCTCTAACAGAAAGAGCCCTTCTTGTTCACCAGCGAACCCTAAAACCGACCACACAGGTCCCAAACCGACCACACAGGTCCCTGAAATGAGCCATTCATATTACATTATGAAAATATGAAACTTTGCTTCAACCCCAATTCTTTGTTATGAAATGAGTTTTTTAATACAAAGATATTTCCAAAATCCTGGATATTTTAAAAATAAAAGATAATTGTTATTTTCTGGTGTGATTTTCAATCTATCACTTGTACAATAATCACCTAACCAGGAATTACTTCAAAATGATTTTGTATTTTTGAAAAATCACTTATGCACCTTGCTAAACATCATTATTTTCAAACGGAAGTGATTTTGACAATAGTAAAAGTGATTTTGACCACGCCAAAATCACTCTCAGAGTATGTTTGAGAGTGATTTTAGCAAAAATGATTTGTTTATAAGTGATTTATTAAAATTGATTTTCATATAATCGTTTTAATGGTTGGTTCTACACTTTTAAAAGTGATTTTCATATAATCAAAAGTAATTTTGAATGATTGAGAGCATGTTTGGGAGTGACTTTAGAATAATTGTTTTAAGCCTAAATGATTTAATTATAATTATTTTTGTAAAAGTGTTTAATTATAAATTATTTTTAATATTTGATTCCAAATTTGTAAAAGAGATTTTGATTTAATTAAAAGTATTTTTTTCATTATTAATCTTTGTTTTCAAAATTAATTTTAGAATGACAAAATTACTAAAAAAGACTTACATTTGAGAGAAATAAACAATAGAGGGTGATAAACAAAAGTTATAAAGAGGAAAAAATGAGGAGGAAAATAAGAGAGAAAATAGAGAGCTAAAGAAACGTTTCAAATAGGAAAAAGGTTAGAGACAAGGAGAGGCAAAAATTTTAGAGTGAGACAAAAAATGAACGAGATAAAATTTTAATCGAGTGAGCGAAAATTCAAAGATAGAGAAATAAAGTCAGACATACAAAAATTCTAGAGAGAAAAACTTTAAAGATAGAAAAAAATTAGAGGGAGGTACAAAAAAAAATTCCAGAGAAAAAAGTTAGCAAAAGAGGTAAAAAATTAGAGAGATGCACAAATTGTAGAGAGAGAAAGAATTAGTGACAAACAAAAATTTTAAAGACAAAAGTTAGAGAGATTTTTAAAAACTTCGGAGGGAGAAAAGGTGATAAAAATGAATAAAAAAATTAGAGAGAGAGTAGAGTTAGAAATAAAGATTATAAAAATTTTAGAGAGGCAAAAATTAGAGATAAATAATGATAGAGACAAAAAATTAACTTTTCACATAATTTTAAGGCAAAATAAAGTGAAATAGGATTTTTTTTTTTTTAAAATTTGAAATAATAGTCATTTTAAAAACAAAATCTCTCACAATAACTTTTAAAAAATCATTGGGAATCACCTCTCAAGTGATTGACTGAGAATCACTTAAAATGATTTTAGATTATTCTAAAACCACTTATCTACCATTGCCAAACATCATCATTTTAGAATAGAAGTGATATTTGGTCATTTCAAAATCACTCTCAAGCACGTTGAAGAGTTTCTTTTAAAAGCACTTTAAGTGTTTTCTAGTATCTTTAGAATTTTCAAATTCATTTTTGACTACCCATCAAACACTACAAAAATTTGGAAAGTGTTTGTAATGAACTAAAAATATTTTTTATCTCTCTAAAAGTCATCTCAAACTCAAGCTACAATGATCAAAATCCTTTACGTTGTTGCATTTGCAGGTGTGTTTTATTGTGGAAGTGCTACACTCACTCAAACATTAAGGAAACTATGCCATGAATTTAGTTTAAGTACGACGACTCGGTTTCACTTTCACAAGGAGAACTTCTAGAGCCATTGATTTCATACAGCATTAAGTAGTAGCTTTGTATGTAAAAGGATACTATACTGAACAGTTTATAGTTGAAAATGTCTCAATTTTCTTTGTTATGATTGATATGTTGTGTATATAAACAAACAGAAATACATACACTTTTGACTTAGTTAATATTGAAGGTAGGGTTTAAATGGCCTGTTTTGTTTTGTCTTGAAAAAAATATTGTTTTCGAATTCTTTCTTAATTTTTTTTCAACTTTTTAAAACCTTAGTCAATTTTTTAAAAATGTTTTTATAAATAAACTATTATTTTCTAAAGTTTAGACTCTTTGGTTTTTGGTTCTCACCATTTTTCTACAATGTTTTCATCTTTCCTAAAAAAACATTTGAATTCTTAACAAAATTCCAAAAATATGAGCAAGCTTTTAATTAAAAACTTTTTTTTTTTAATTTTCAAAACTTTTGCTTAGATTTTGAAACATAGGTAAAATGTAGATAACTAAACAAAAGAAATTCATAAGTGAAAATGATGTTTATAAGCTTAATTTTAAAAAATAAAAAACAAAAAATCAAATGATCATCAAATGGAGCTTTAGCTAAAAAAAGTGTAACATTCATAAATATTAAGAAAAATAACCTAAATTAGATATAATGAGTGATTAATTTATTAATTGAATTTATAATTAATCTACATATGTTGATTAGCTATGCTTTTTTTTAGTTCAACATGTGAGGGTGAAGACTCAAACCTTGAACTTTTTAGTCGGAAGATATAATGTCTTAACTAGTTGAGCTATCCTTAAGTTGAATGAATGAAATTTTATTCTTCTCGTGTTACTTTAAACAAAACAGCCTTTTGTAAAAAAAGAAGATTTTTTATTTGATTTTTAAATATCCAATGTTTTATTGATCACTATTCGTAAATAAATAATGAGCAATAATTATGAGTGTCATAAAGTCATTCTAAATTTATTAAAATTTAATTTAGCAACCCAAAATAAATTAATCGCCTGAAGAATATTGGGGAATCGACATCTTGATTTCCTAATATTCATCATAGGAAAGTTCTTCTTTTTAAATATTTGGTTTATTAATTTAAAAAAAAAACATGTGTGAGTTGAGGAAATCTATTTAAGGAAAAACTCTTCATTAATTTCTTAGTTTTAAAGAAGTGATAATTTTATGAAAAACATAATTTTAAATGTGACATTATTTTGAAAAGAATATCAATTGGAATAATTTAAGAAAATTCAAAAAGTTTCCTTTTAAAGAATTTCTTTTTTTATGAAAATACTCTTTATGAATTTTTTTTTTTTTATGAGAAATGTTTTTTTTAAGAAGGAAAACTTCAATTTTAGAAAAATCAAAGTTTCCTTTTAAAGAACTTCCTTTTATGAAAATATTTTTTTGTACTTTTTATGAAAAATAAGTTTTTTTTTAAAAGAAGAAAAACTTCCATTTTAGTAAAATCAAAGTTTCCTTTTATGAAGATATTTTTTTTGTACTTTTATGAAAAAGAAGTGTTTTTTTGAAGAAAAAAAAATTTTCCATTTTAGAAAAAATCAAAGTTTCCTTTTAAAAGAACTTCCTTTTATGAAAATGTTTTTTTTTTGGTACTTTTTATGAAAATTATATTTTTTTTTTAAAGAATGAAAACTTCATTAAAAAAAATGCAAAAAGGGAAAATATCTTTATTGAACAATTTTTTTTCTATTTTTGTAAAGAATGAAAAAAATATCAAAATCAAATTTCAGCATCCTAATATTGATTTTTCACTTCAAGAACTTCAAAATATCGACATCATGAAGATTTAAGGTTTCATCGTTGGAAAATTTTTCCTTACTTTTGAAATAGAGGTTTTAAATATGGACTAAACATAAATATGCAAATATAACAAATATGGTGGTTTAGAAAAAATATTTAACGCATCAACTCAAAGAGACTACACTACAAGATTTAACGATTTAAGATATAAACCACATATAACAATTAACTCTAAATTTCTAGATAAGATAGCTAACATGCAAACAAACAAATTCTCCATAATACATGCTTGCAATTGTCATGCTAAAAAAAAATTTAAAACCTATTCACACAACTTCCTAAATTTCAAAAAGACATGTTACTAGCATATTAGCAACAAACAAGTAAAGAAAATACATAGATGAAAACCTAGAATAAATGTAACGACCATGACCCATACGACTCTCTAAACGCGAAAGCACAACTGAGTTAACTCGCTCATCTCAAAATTTCGGTAGCATGAGGGCGTAACTCTGAGAAAACCAAAATTTTACAAAGACCGATAAGAATAAGAACACTTCTAAAACTCAGATAAATCACTCAGCATCCACCAAACTACAATAAGATAGACTGAGCTTAACCATCAGACACAAGAATTTAAGAAACTCTAACTAAATACACGAAAACTAAAGAATATTTAGAAATTTACAGACCAACACACTATAAGCACTAAGATATACAACTGAAAGCTAACAACAGGAAAGAAACGACGGTGGAGTCTCCATATCCTCATCAAGTCGTCGCCTTCGCCACCCGCCTTGAGGATGTGCATAATCTGCAAAGACAAACAAAGTAGCACAAGTGAGTATAAACATACTTAAGTAAGTAGCCCACTTAAGGGTCCAAAGTCCAAAACCATAAATAGACGAGTTACGCCTAACTCATAGCCTCCTGCTCAAAATCAGACTCAATATTCACTTCAGTTAGCTATGTGTCTATTTACCTTGCTTCAGGCTCATTCCCCTACAATATTACACGTGTTATACCTACGAGTCATGTATTCTATGTTGGTTTAATGTAGAGAAGCAGAACAACACTCACGCTCAACACTCTGGACATCGCCCCTAAACTCATCATCTCACTCAACACTCTGGGGACATCGTCCCTAAACTCATCATCTCACTTAACACTCTGGGGACATCACCCCTAAACTCATCATCTCACTCATCGCTCTAGGGGAATCCTATGCTAGCACCATCATCTCACTCATCTCTTTGGGGGAATCACCCCCTATGCTAGCATCATCATCTCACTCATCGCTCTGGGGGATCGCCCTCTATGCTAGCATCATCACTCTAAAGACATTGCCCCTATACTCATCACTCTGGGAACATCGCCCCTATGCTAGTATCAACACTCAGTGAGACATCACAACCCTCACGCTCAACACTCTGCCTCTCACTCACCACTCTGCCTTACGCTCATCTCTCGGTCTCAACCTCCTAGGAATACATGCTCGCATGGGGAAAAGTAAGTGGCACTGGCCTCACGGGCTCTTGCCTAGTCACAACGCACTTAAATCCTCAAGGGATATACCACCCAAGAGATCATAAACCTTATTCTCACCTCAACCCATAAATCTTGTGCATAATCACAAACACGAACTCAACACCATGCATGCTTGGGTAGACAAGGCTCGAACATAATTGGTCACGAGCACAAATCTCGAGTATGGACTTATACCCTAGTTCAATGACATTCCTAAGCAAAACTTCACATAACCGTAACCTATACGTGTGTTAGTGGCATAAAGCCCTCAAACTATTTAACCCAGAATTCAGCCTCCTAACACGCTAGAAATCATGGCGACCATTAACCTTCCACTCACATTTGGACCCACCTCAAACATGTTAAACAAAAACCAGTCATCTACACCATTATGAACACGTGAAACCTGAACACTATAAACCTCTAAGGCATTATAAGTAACTAGCCAACTATCCCAAATCGAATAACTCCAGCATTCTGCACACAATTCAACTCATCAAACATCCAAGGAGAACTAATCTCATCCAACCATTCAAATGTTTCAGGCATTCCGAATAAATCAATAATCCATGCGTACGAACTTTTGGAGAACTACAATAAGCTCATAAAAATTGCAAGCCAAATAAAATCACAATTCATAAACCTCAAGCACAAACTAATTCAAGGTTCTACGCACTAATCACAAAGACCAACCATTAATTTGCAACTTTGGATCTTTAACAACAATAGCCATGTGATTAGACAACTTTTAGGCCATGACAAAAAATCTCAGATTAATTCAGTCCACCACACCATATCCCGCATACACATAATTAAGATTCACAGTTCTCCAAAAACATAACCCAAACTTGCTCAATTACATCCTTAGGCAATTCCTTAAGGTGCCACACCAGCTAACCATACTTAGTCACGAAACTTAAGCCCCTTTTTCCATACTAGCTACATACTAAGGCCACTTTTAGCTCAAACAACCTCCCCACCAATCCACTAAATAAAACATGCTTCATAAACACAAATATTCAAGCATACTTTCACATTTGACAAATTCTCAAACATACATTAAAGTCAAAATAAGAAACTTTAAGAGGCTTAAATCCAAATGACTACTTACAAATTTACTTTAAGATTCAAGGCAGCCCACAAATTGAACACGTGATCCTGAAACGCCAAACAATGTCCTACACGTTATGGGTAAAATTGAAAACACCCAAACACCCCCTAAACTCCTTGAAAAAGTCCTAAATCATGGCTATCTAAATCCCAACTTCTGCTTAGCCTTAAATGTGTTGGAAAATTCGATACCCATGAAAACTTGCCTCAAAATAGTGCTAGACAGCAGGCCGAAGAATCCAATTTTGCCCAAAACAACCCTCAATCGTAATGGGAAATCCTTAAATTGGGTCCGACAATCAGTGGATTAACTTTAAATCACCAAAATAAAAATTAAACCAACTTTAACAACCTGCCGGACACTTACCCACGATCTCACCTTAGATTTCAAACTCAAATCACCACTGAAATTGACTCCGAATAGTTTGATTTCACGATTCCAAAACCCAAATGCTATGGGTAATCTAAAATCAAGTTAAAAACTCTATGGGCTAGTCTCCAAAGCCAAGAACAATAACAAAATCACATTTATGAACCAAAAGGACATCTTGAATCAACATCAGAACACTTGCCCAGTTCAAATCAGAGTATTTCAAGGTTGTACAACGTCGGGCTTGTTGGAAATTTGACCCCGAATCAACACCCTCTGTTGTTTGTACAAAAACAGAGAGGGAGAGAGAGAGACGGCGGTTGATGGCATACTGCGGACAGAGGCGTTCCAGCGAAGTTCGCGCAAAGGCGAGTGTGGGGATCAAATCAGCGGCGGATGGCGATTGGTTCGTAAGCTTTCAGCAACGGGCGATGAAGCAATTCGCTACGAAATGAGCTTTTGAACTCCGATGAGGGCAGTTGCGTGGCTGATGGAGCTAGGCGATGCACTGCACGGCTGCCGGTGGGGAAGAGAAAGAGAGAGAGAGAGAAACAGAGAGAGATAGAGCTGTCGGGTGGGAGAGGAGAAACAAAGAGAGTGACGGGAAAGAGAGAGAGAGATAAGGAAGGAGAATAAGGAGATAAGGATAAAGAGATGTTTTCTTTTTTTTTTTTACCAAATTTTCCCTCAACCAACTTTTTCATTTCCAAAATTGCCCTTATTCCTCTTTCTAAATTCCAAATTGACCCAATCACAAGATACTAATTTGAAAAAAAAAAAAAAAGAAATTCAAATTTAAATTCCAAAATTCGAAATTAACGTCCCTAAATAAGTTGGGTGTTACATTCTACCCACCTTAAAAGAACTTTTGTCCTCAAAAGTGACTAGTCTTAGAAAAGAAACTTTGGACACTCGTTTGCATCTCAAACGACCCTACCAAACATCAGTTACCTTTCCTTGTCTGAACCTCAAAGCTTCTTTCATCGTGTTACCGTCAAGGATACAAGACCACCAACTACAAACTCCACGTCCCTTCCATCTTGTGACAGCATAACTTGACATCATAAACTGTTACTAACTCAAACCATCTGAGCTGTCACATGTTCAACTCCTGAACGAAAAGTATTTTAGGCTCATAAGGTCCATGAGATTCTGAACTTCCTCCTCAAACAGATCGTGCCTTGAAACCCTCAAAGCATGACCATAGCTACCCACCGAACCATAGGTCGGGTAACTACATTTCTAACCCTTCAATAGGTAAGAATTACAAGCAATCGCCTTACTAAACTACCTTAAGACTTAACCAACCACTTCTTGGGAGCATCACTGATAAAGAGCTTGTCGAAAGCTCTATCAAATAAAATTATTAACCAGACCTTTACAATTTGTAATAGTAATGGCCAGGGTCGATCTCAGGAATTGGATTTCTTAGCTTAATTAAGTGCTACAATTACCAATGCTCAATTTTATATAGAGAACCTAACTTTAGATTGGAACAAGATTAAACTAAATTAACTATTTACAAATGTTGGAGACCATTTAGAGAGACTAGTGAAGATTGCATTACATGAAGTGCAACTATGAATTTGATTAAAGAATTGTAGAATATGCAACACCCTTAAGCCAAGAATTACTAAAATATGCAATTGACTCTCTCAAGCCCAATTGAACTCATGTAAAGTGGTAAATCATCCTCTCGGTCTATTTCAACACCTAAACATGGCATTATGAAATTCTTTTAATGGCTTCTAATATTAACCTATTCATTCTCATGCAATAGCTTAATCCTAGTCATGCATCTAAGTTCTTTAGTTAAATTTACTTTCTCAAGCTAATTTTAACCTAACATGCAAAGCTATGGCCAAAAGCTTAGAAAATTGATTCGAGATGCATAAAAGGCATTACAATATAATACAATTCAAAAAAAAACCAAACAAAGTTTAAAAGTACAATCATCCAAGAGTCTAAGATACTCAAAATTACATTCAATATTCAATCCAATAAATCCTAAATTTCAAGAAACAAAGTAAAGGGAAAAGAGAGAAAACTGGACGTCGCGTGCCAACACTCGTTCCCGTCGTGATGTCCCGCGATCTCGAGCTTTAAGTCTCCTCCTTAGCTCTCCAAAGTGCTCTCTAGGTCCCAAAACAATGCTTTTTGTCGAAATTAGGGTTCTAGGCTCTCAAAAACGACTCCCCAAAATCGAAGCCAAAATGGTACTTTTATAAACCTCGGGACATCGTCTCGACGCTGTACCCTAATTCGCAGAATAAAAACGGTAAAACGGGGTAGTGTTGAGACGCTATACGCAGCGTCTCAACGCTACGGACGGAATTCTTCTGGCGTGCGTTTCTGGCGTTGAGACGCTATAAAGCAGCGTCTCGACGCTGCTTCTGCAGGAAAATGAAATTGGATAGCTGCAAGGATAGCGTTGAAACGCTATGAACAGCGTCTCAACGCTACCCTCTCAGGTCTTCTCACTTGTAATGCTTCTTCTACTTATCTTCTTTGCTCCAAAGTGTGTCTTTAAGCTCAACTTAAGCTCAAATAGCTTCAAAAGTCCAGTTTAGCTCCAATTTGCTCGAAATCTACAATATAGATAAATAAATGCCTGAAAGTTCACTATAAACAAACAAAACCAACACAAATCTAAGTCTAGAAATAGCACACTTTTGAGTGCTATCAATCACCATAGACAACAACTTTTCAGTTCCACACTGGCACTAATACTGAAAATCCACCATTGCCTGAGTTCTTGAAAACTCACTTCATAAGCCCCACTCCAAATGAACAACTGCATCAGTGAGTTAACTAGGTTAAAGGCGTTGATATACTGGAGACGTTTTGACAATGAAAGTAACCTACAACCTTTAGCAAACCAGCGCATCTCACTAACTGCAACTGGACAAAGCTAGTTAGTTACTAATAATCCTGACCTTACTAGAACCACTGAAATCGGTCCCTTGATACGACGTGTCCTAGGAAGGTCATCTACCAAAATTAGAGCTCGTACTTGAATTGAGATTTTGCCATCGATCATTGACCCCAACCAAATGACAACTTCCTTTTTATCTGCAGAGTTGGCTATACCCCCAACCTGCAGCATTGCTAGTACCTGCATTCACATACTTCTTTGCCATTTGATTCTCAATTCCTCCATTCCAACCAAAATTTTGATCCACGCCACAAGAATGACTCAATACTTTCCAATTGTTGTGCTATTTCCCTTGGGTGCGTCTTCCAACCTGATCCCTGACCACCAAACTTATCACCACCATCATTGCTTGACTTCCAACTCTATCATTGGTTCTTCTCATCACTTCCCTAGTTCCAGTACCTTACATGGCCATCACTGTTCCAACCTCCATTTTTACCTAAACTCGCACTCCAACTTGTAGGTTTATCCTATTGTCGCCATCATTTGAATAGCCATTTGGGTTCCTCCTTTCACGGCCTCAACCTCTAAATTCGTTTCTATCAGATCCAGACTACCAGTTGTCACCTCAACTCCATCCACTGGAGCCACTAATATTCACACCATTTTTTTGGTTCCACTTCTAGCTCTTTAGCAACTAAGGCAAATGCTTGTTTTCCACTAAAAAGTTGCTCCCTTCAACTTTTTTGTAAGCCTAAGACGGAGTCTTAACGAAGTTCTCTCCCAAGGTTTGAATTCTGCAGGGTTAGTCGCTCACCTTAGGAGAAGGATCTCCCATACTAAGCTAAGTGCATAACCAAAGTCTCCTACACTTGCTTTTAGCCAAAGCTTACGAGGTTCTGCACTTGCTTCAAATAACGAAGTTCTGCACTTGCTTTATTATAAATGAACCATAGAACTTGATGTCTATAAAAGCCTTGATTAGTTAAGGCCCCGTTTGATAACCATTTGGTTTTTCGTTTTTGGTTTTTAGAAATTCATTCTATAAATACTACATCCACCTATGGATTTCCTTGTTTTGTTATCTACTTTCTACATATGTTTTAAAAAACCAAGCCAATTTTTGAAAACTAAAAAAAGTAGTTTTCAAAAACTTGTTTTTATTTTTGAAATTTAGCTAAGAATTCAAATGTTTTCTTAAAATAGATGAAACTCATTATAGAGAAATGATAAGAAAACAAATACGATTTTCAAAAACCAACCAAAAATCAAATGGTTATCACACGCTAAGTGATCTTGAAATTGCTTTATTTCTTCTTCCTAATGGCAATTCAACTCAACTCTTGAAACACAAAGCTTCAGTTCAATTATTTTGAGTAGAGTAGCTTTCTTACATCAACTAGCTATTGCTCTCTCTGCAGCTTACCAAAAAAAAAAAAAACAATAGAAAATATATTTTGCAACAAGTAAAACAAATTTAAATGGAGATTCAAGGTTGAAAATGTTGTGTGAATATTCCCTTTGGTTAAAGTGGCTGAATAAAAAAGGTAGCTAAAAGTATTCAAATGCATGTGTTCAACACTTGGGAAGATCTGCTGGAGGAGGTAACAGCTTCAGATTAGGGAGATTTCCATTTAAAACCAACCAAGCCATCTTCAAACCCCAACTCGAGTGCACATCCAAGTGACAATGCATGAACCAAACTCCTATCCACAAAACAAAGTGCAATACAAATCATATGAGTAAGATATCTAAAAGTACACCATTTGCATGCAAGAAATGAGGATCCCGTTCGATAACGATTTCGTTTTTTGTTTTTGACAATTGGGCTTGTTTCCTCCCAATTTCTTTAGAATGGTCTTCATCTTTTTTAAAGAGAGTTTTGAATTCTTAGCCAAATTCCAAATTTTTTTTGAATACTACTATTTTTCATATTTCAAAACTTGGTTTGAATTTTGAAAAACATTTGTATAATGTAGATAACAAAACAAATAAATTTATAGGTGGAAATAGAGTTTATAAGCTTAAAAACTAGGACTCTGTTTGATAATTAACCATTTGGTTTTTTGTTTTTAGTTTTTTGAAATCTATGTTTGTTTTCCTACAATTTATCTTTATCATGGTTTTCACATTTCTTAAAGAAACATTTGAATTCTTAGCCAAATTCCAATTTTTTTTTTAATACTACTATTTTTCATATTTCAAAACTTGGTTTGAATTTTGAAAAACATTTGTATAATGTAGATAACAAAACAAAGAAATTTATAGGTGGAAATAGAGTTTATAAGCTTAAAAACTAGGACTCTGTTTGATAATTAACCATTTGGTTTTTTGTTTTTAGTTTTTTGAAATCTATGTTTGTTTTCCTACAATTTATCTTTATCATGGTTTTCACATTTCTTAAAGAAACATTTGAATTCTTAATCAAGTTCTAAAAACAAAAACAAGTTTTGAAAAACTACAGCACCGTTTGATAACCATTTAGTTTTTAGTTTTTGGTTTTTGAAAATTAAGCCTGTAATTAAATATATTACCTCCACCTATGAGTTTCCTTGTTTTGTTATCTATTTTTTACACATGTTTTAAAAAACCAAGCCATGTTTTGAAAACAAAAAAAAAATAGTTTTCAAATACTTGTTTTTGTTTTTTGGAATTTGGCTAAGAATTTAAATATTTTCTTATGAAAGATGAAATTCATTGTAGAGAAATGATGAAAAAACAAGCACAATTTTCAAAAACTAAAAGTAAAAAATCAATCAAATGGGGCCTACTTTTTTTAATTGTCAAAATTTGGCTTGGTTTTTTAAAACATTGGTATAAAGTAGATAACAAAACAAAAAATCACATAGGTAAAAATAGTGTGTTTATAAGCTTAATTTTTAGAAACCATCAATCAAATGATTATCAAACGGAGCCTAAATAATTGTTATCAATCAAGACCTAAACCAACCCTAATTAGGTTATTATCCACCTGGGTTGTCAGCTTGAAAGCGAATGGCGAGCCACCCACCAGAAGGCACACCCACAGTGTTCCTTTCAACAGGGTCAACAAGGTTGAATCTTTTAGGATCTTTGTTGGGATCAAAATTTCCAAATCCTTGTCCAACCACAAAGAAATTGAACCCATGCAAATGGAAAGGGTGGCTCTCAGCCCCAAGAATGCTTGTATCTTGCAATATAGCCTCCACACTTGTATTGAAAGCCAACACCACAACTTCTGTTCCATTGCGAACCATAGTATTATTGGGAGGATTGCCAGTGTAATTGAATTGAATTAAGGGACTATTTGGAAAGTTTGGAGTATAAACCCCTTTGGAATATTGGCCTAAATAGTGAGCTTGAAGAAGGGCAGTCCTTGGCATAACAAAAGATACATTGTTTATTGAAGCTGCAAACATTGTTCCATTAGGTCCTTGACAAGTTTGATTGTTTTGGCTACAAGGGTTTGTACCAAGGCCAACAGTGAAGAAGAATTGCCTATCAACCCTTTGAGGAACATTGGCTGGGAATTGGGAGCTGGCTAAGCTTCGAAGTTTGTTGGAGAAATTTGTGGCAAAGGAAGTGTCATTCAAGGCAGGGAGAATTGGTTTGTAAAGTGGAAGGGTTTTGGCAAAGTTGGCAGCTGAGTGAGATGTGTCATATTCGAGGATGGCTGCAACAGTGGAGTTGTCAAATGTGCCTTGGCCAGTCGCGTAGGGTCTTGCAAACATGAAATATGAGGCATTTGGAAAGTTGGATTTGGTGTGAAGAAGGACGTTTGTGGTTTGTCCTGGCGTAATTAGAAGGGTTTGGGTTTGGAAGGGCTTTACATAAATTGCATCTACTTCAACTATTGTAAGAGAATGATTTGCTATACTGAAGAACAGCTCGTCATTGAGTGCAGCATTGATTAGACGAAGCATATAGGTTTTTCCTGGCTTCACTTTCACCTTCAATGTATCTGCCAACCAAATTCACCAAAGAAAATCAATAAATCTTATTTGTTCTAGAATTCAAAAGATGTTCATTTTATATATATATTAATAAAAAGGTTAAATTACAAGTTTAGTTCTTGAACTTTCAAATTTGTGTCTAATAGATCTTTGAACTTTAAAAAGTGTCTGATAGGTCTCTAGACTTTTAATTTTGTGTCTAATAAATTCTTGAATTTTGAATTTTGTGTCTAATAGGTTTTTGACACATATTTGACATTTTTAAATAAATTAACTGGTCTATTAAACATAAAATTGAATTTTGTGTTTAATAGGACCCTAAACTTTCAATTTTGTATACAATAGATACATGAATTTTAGAAAATATTAAATTAGTTTAGGACTTATTCGGTACAAATTTGAAAGTTCAAAGATCTATTATATACTAAATTGAATGTTTAGAGGTCTATTAGACACCCAATGACCTATTAGACACAAAATTTAAAAGTTTAGGCCCCGTTTGATAACCATTTAGTTTTTAAAATTGTGCTTATTTTTTTACAATTTCTCTACAATAGTTTTCATATTCTCTATAATGATTTCCATCTTTCTTAAGGAAACATTCGAGTTTCTAGCCAATTTTTTTTTTTAAAAAAAAAAAACAAGAAGTTTTTGAAAACTACTTTTTTTAGTTTTCAAAACTTGGCTTGGTTTTTTAAAGCAAATGTAAAAAGTAGATAAGAAAATATGGAAACCATAGGTAGAAGTAGTATTTATAGACTTACTTTTCAAAAATAAAAAATCAAATGGTTATCAAACGGGGCCTTAGAGTTCTATTAGAAACTTTCAATGACCTATTACACACAAAAATTTGGAAGTTGAAGGATTATTGGACTTGTAATTTAGCCTAATAGGATTAAAAAAAAGGGTAAAACAAAATTTTCTAAATTTGGCCAATCTCCCATCATGTGGCCTTTTGGAGTACCTTTTGCAGAGCAATTATATAAAGGTCCAGGAAGCCCATTCATTGTATAGGCATCTGAGACATTTGGACCTCCACCTGTTTGTAGTGCTTGGCTAATGACAGCTTCAGGATCTACATTCCACCACTCTCCTGAAATTTTAATTTAAAGATATGAAATAACCATGGGATAAAAAAGGTTGTTTGATTAACACATACAAATTGGGCTCTTTGAGATTTTTAAGACATTTAATTACCAAAGATGATTGGAACCTCCTTGTATGGTTTGGTAAATGGATAAGGAACCCCATATTTAGGAAGGATGATTAGGGGTCCATAAACAGTTGATCTTAACCAAGAAATGTGGGCATGCCAAAAGAGAGTTCCTCTTTGCCCAACAATGGTGTAGTTATACACGTAACTTTGACCAGTTTGTATCGGACATTGAGTTATATATGCTGGTCCATCCGCCCAACCTGATCTAAGTTGTTTTATTCCATGCCTAACTCAAATAAAAAAAAAAAACAAATATAATAAACAATGAGTTAAATATCAGTGTCAGTAGAAAGCTCATAATCTTAATGTTATAGAAGTATTTATATAAATATCAAATTAATATCAACGTCGATTGGAGAATCAAGAAGCTCCTAAAATTTTTTCATAAATCAAGGACATATGAAAAGAACATCATCCAACATGTAATTTTACCAATGGATGGACATATTGTTTGGAACATGATTGACCACTTTGATGAGAAGACGATCACCCTCCCGAGCTACAATTCGAGGCCCTGGAAACTTGCCATTAATAGTTACCATGGTCTTCTTGTGGCACAATCGCGTAACATTTTGCAATTTAATCTACAATAATTGAGAGGTTCAAAATTTTCAACCAAATTATATTTAAAGGATATGGGAAAAAGAAAAAGAAAAAGAGAGAGAGAGAGAGAGAGAGAACTCTCTGAACATATATATACTTCAAATTTGTAATGTCTGGTTATGCTTGCAAGAACTAGTTGAGGAGTGAGACATGACACAAAGAAAAAAAAGACAGAGACTTTGAGAATGGAAAAACCCATTTTTTTTATTCTCTATTTGATGATTTTCAAGAGAGTTATACTTGAGAAGATGGTGGGTGAATCTGAGATGGTTTCTAACTTGGCTGTGTATATATAGTGGAGAAAAGAGAGTGTTTGGTTGGCTATAAAGAGAGAAAAATCAAAATAATTTTGACATGGAGTTGGCATATTTCTAGTAGAGTGGTTTCCAAGGATAATCAAAATATCAATGTTTCTTTCATTAATCTAGAATTTGTAATGTTTTAATGAGTTAATAAACAAAAGAAAAAAGTACCATTTTAATTTCTTATACAAAATATGGCAAAGCTATAAATTTTTTGAGCGCCTAATTTACATGGTAATTTTTTATGTAAACAATTATTCTAAAATTTTAGGGGACAAATGAGAGAGAAATTTTAAAAATTGAGGCTCGTTTAATAACTATTTGATTTTTAGTTTTTGGTTCTTTAGGCCTCGTTTGATAACTATTTGATTTTTGGTATTTGGTTTTTGAAAATTAAACTTATAAATACTATTTTCACCTATGGGTTTCTATGTTTTCTCGTCTACTTTTTACATATGTTTTTAAAAATCAAGCCAAGTTTTGAAAACTAAAAAAAGTAGGCCCCGTTTAATAATCATTTTGTTTTTAGTTTTTTATTTTTGAAAATTGTGTTTGTTTTCTTATCATTTCTCTACCATGAGTCTCATTTTTTTTAACAAAATATTTGAATTTTTAGCCAAATTCCAAATTCTAAAAACAAGTTTTTGAAAACTACTTTTTTTAGTTTTCAAAACTTGGTTTTGTTTTTGAAAACACTTTTAAAAAGTAGATAACAAAATAAGGCAATTCGTGGGTGAAAGTAGTATTTATAGACTTAATTTTCAAAAACCGGTTATCAATCGAGGCCGTAGTTTTCAAAAACTTATTTTTGGAATTTGGAATTTGGCTAGAAACTCAAATGTTTCCTTAAGAAAGACAGAAACCATTGTAGAAAATATGAAAACCATTGTAGAGAAATTGTGAAAAAAACAAATCCAATTTTCAAAAACCAAAAATCAAAAATCAAATGGTTATCAAAGGAGTCTCAATTTTTTATTTTTTGTTTTTGGTTTTTAGAAATTAAGTTTATTATAAGCGCCGCTTCTACTTATGGATTTCTTTGTTTTGTTATCTACTTTTTAGGAATGTTTTCAAAATTCAAGCCAATTTCTGAAAAGTAAAATAAGTAGTTTTTAAAAAAATTTTTTTTTTTTTGGAATTTGACTAAAAATTCAAATGCTTTCTAAATAAAAATGAAAACCATTGTAGAGAAATGATGAGAAAATAAGCTCAATTTTCAAAAATAAAAAGTCAAATGGTTATTAAATAGGGCATTAGTATTTTATATAATTTAATTATTTTTTAATCCTAAGACAAACTATACAGGATAATTGCTCCCTCTCCTTTTTTGTTCTGCGCTTGGGGTTTATCATAGTATTATTTACTCAACATAATAAAATAATGTATGGTCTTTCAAAGCATGTGACTTGTAAATTTTTTTCATTTGTATTATTTGACAATGTAGGAACAATAATTTCTTTTCTAATGTATATTATAGCTGGAATCAATGTCATATTTCTTGTTGAGAGTAGAATACATTGAGAATTTGTACTATGTTTAATTTTCCTGAATTGATTATTAACTATTATTTTAAAATATAATTATTACATCACTTCTTTTTCCTCACTTTTTTTTTCTTTTGTCTAGCTACTAGCTTTCTCATTCTTTCTAGATGAAAGAGATTGGGAAGAAGAATAAAATATAATCAAAGTTCAAACAACATTAATAATTAGTGATCCTCACAAGGAACTCAAAAATCCAAAAGAATCTAGAACAACTCAATAGTCTGGTTGGGATCTTTTTTTTTTTAAAAAAAAAAGTTTCTAGTTCTAATTGAAACTTATATTTTAGTACAACAAATGTTGGAGAATGAAAATTTGAATCTACATCCTCATAAAAGGAGTAGACGCATTTACCGTTAAACTATGCTCAAGTTGGTTGGTTGAAACTTATATTTGCAAGAATGGATTAAAAATAAACCTAAGCAAATAAAAGATTAAAAAATGGGGAAAAATGGCAGAGGATATGGAAAAATAATAATTTAAAAAGAAAATAGAAAAATAGAAAAAACTAAAATAGATATGAAAGGATTGATGATATATAGATTGAACCTTGATAAATCATTGATTTACTTGGATGATCAATCAAAACGAACCCATTTTTATTATCATCAAATTTACAATATTGATCCTATATGTTGATTTGATATTAAAACAGTACATCATCGTTTCTTTTCATTTTTTTCTTGAGTTCAACGAATATGGGATAGAAGATCGAGTCTTCAACTTAAAATGGTAAAAGAATTATTCTAACCACTAAACTATTCTCAATTGAAGTAAATTCTCAATATGGTCAATCAATCATTTGTCATGTCGATTGACTTTAATCTCAATTTCTTAGAAAGTAAACTACTAATAATTAAGCTTGTTTGTATTTTGAGCAAAATAATTTCTCACGAAATGGTTAGGTCAAATAGATGATTTGGACATTGTTATGTAAAGTAAAAAAATTGTTAGTTGGTCGCTGTTTCTAATTTTGGTGAGAAAATAGCTCTAAGAGAGAATTTCGGTCGAGCCGTCGTTATGGAGTTTGATGCAAGCAGCACCAGTAGAATTCAAGATAATTTTGAATCATTCCAAACAATTTTTGAATAATTCCATGCAATTTTTGAATAATAGAGAAACCCTTTTTAAATTTATTATTTTTTTAAAAAAAATTTCTTCAAGCGAAACCAGACCCAACTACAACTCCAACTACAACAACAAAAATTCTATTCTATATATATATTACTCTCATGTCCTTTTCTTATATATATATATATATATATATATATATACACGCTTGAGGAGAGAAACTTTTGATTTTCTGTTTTGTCTCTTCTTAATTTGAAGACTTCCTATTACGACTTTCTTAATTGAAATATTTTTCCTTTTGTCCTGAATTTGAATAAAGGTTCTAAAATCTTTATGCATGTAATCTCTAATTTGAATAAAGATTTTAAAATCTCTACGATCTCCAATCTTCCAACTAACTAATGCATATTCGAATCATCTAAATAATAAAATGATAAATTAAACATATTTGAATTTTGAATAATAAAATGAAGAATTAAACATATTTGAATAATTAAATGATAAAAATCTAATATTAAACACATTTGAATAATAAAATGATACAATAATACGTAAATCCAATCTTCCAACTAACTAATGCATATTTGAATAATTTGAATAATAAAATGATACAACAATACTTATTTATTTATTAATATTAAACAATATTTACTACATATTTTAAAAAAATAATAAAAATAAACTAATATTTAAAGATTTTTTAATGCATATTTAAAAAGTTAAGAATAAAAACTTTAAAAAAAAGTTTGAGAATATGAAATTAAAATAATACTTAAATATTTTTTAAAAAAAAATAAAGATAAGTTTTTTTGAATAAATATATTAACAAAATATTAGATTCTGATCTATTGTGATTAATATACATAAATTAAATATTTATATATTGTGCATCCCACAATTGAATTCTTTCATATCTTCTAAAGTAATTCTAAAAACCATGTAGGGGAGAAATTTTGATTTCTCCCTTTTTATTTGATGGCTATAGCTATATAAGCTTTTTTTTTAATACACCGAATCATTCGTATCCAATTTTCCAATTCTCAAGGTTCAAGCAATTTATTATTGAGGAGACTTCGTTATTGTGATATTAGGGATCGACAAGTCATGAATGGGCCCCCTCTTCAATTGTGTTTTGCAAATGACAGATAAAAAGAAAGAGTGATTTAATGTAATTTACTATTTTTTTATGTATTTTTGTAGTTTTTTTATCCAAATAGTAGAGAACTAGAGTGATTTAATGTAATTTACGGTTTTTGTATAGTTTTATTTCTTTTTTTGGCAAATGGTAAGAGGAGTAATTTAATGTAATTTACTGTTTTTGTAGTTTTCTTTTTCTCTTTTCAAATTTGTAAATAAACACCAATTCATCTACTGATCCTTGGCATATTGAGGAGGGTGGAGAAGAAAATGATTGCAACTTTGCTTCTTTGAAGAAGTATAAAACAGCTGACAATGTGATGTAATTGTATTTTTTTTTCTTTATTTTTTCTTTCCTTTTCCTTTTTTTGTTTTGGATAAATTGGAGTTTACTATACTAGGATTTAGGAAGGTCTGATTTTTATATTTTTTCTTATTTATTCAATTTATTATATTTAAATATAATTACTAATAGTTATTAAAAATATCATGTCATTGTAATTTTCAATATTATGGTAACAATTAATATTTAGATTCTAAAAGTTATTTTATTTGATGGAAGATTGAATCCTCTATCTTACAATTTTATGATAAAAAATAAACTCAATGCTTCTTAATTTATTATTATTAAAGTTTGAAATAAAAAATAATATATTTGTTTAAATTAATTTATTAAAAGATCTTCTCAATTCATTGAACTTTTGTTAACAAAAATAAATTGACTAATAGATCTCTGATAGCACTCAAAAGTGTGATATTTCTAGGCTTAGATTTGTGTTGGTTTTATATGTTTACAATGAGCTTTCATGCATTTTTTATTTATTTTGTAGATTTTGAGCAATTGAAGCTAACCGGGCTTTTTGGAGCATAATTAAAGCTTAAAGACACACTTTAGAGCAAAGAAGATAAGTAGAAGAAGTGTTACAAGTGAGAAAGCCCGAAAGGACAACGTTGAGACGCTGTCCATAGCGTCTCAACGCTATAAGTGAAGCCTTCCAATCTCGAATTCCTGCAGAAGCAGCGTCGAGACGCTGTCTACAGCGTCTCAATGCTACCCCGACTCTCCGTGTTTTTCATGCGAATTAGGGTACAGCGTCGAGACGCTGTCCCTAGCGTCGAGACGCTGTCTCGAGGATTATAAAAATAAGGTTTTGGCTTAGAGCTAAGGGGGTCGTTTTTGAGAGCCTAGAACCCTAATTTCGACAAGAAGCACTGTTTTGGGACTTAGAGAGCACTTTGGAGAGCTAAGGAGGAGACTCAAAGCTCGAGATCGCGGGACATCACGACGGGAACGAGTGTTGGCACGCAACGTCCAGTTTTTTCTCTTTTCCCTTTACTTTGTTTCTTGAACTTTAGGATTTATTGGACTGAATATTGAATGTAATTTTGAGTATCTTAGACTCCTGGATGATTGTACTTTTAAACTTTGTTTGTTTTTTTTTTAATTGTATTATATCGTAATGCCTTTTATGCATCTCGAATCAATTTTCTAAGCTTTTGGCCATAGCTTCGCATGTTAGGTTAAATTTAGCTTGAGAAAGTAAATTTAACTAAATAACTTGGATGCATGACTAGAAGTAATCTATTGCATGAGAATGAATAGGTTAATCTTAGAAGCCATTAAAAGAATTTCATAATGCCATGTTTAGGTGTAGAAATAGACCGAGAGGATGATTTACTACTTTACATGAGTTCAATTGGGCTTGAGAGAGTCAATTGCATATTTTTGTAATTCTTGGCTTAAGGTTGTTGCATATTCTACAATTCTTTAATCAAATTCATAGTTGCACTTCATGTAATGCAATCTTCACTAGTCTCTCTAAATGGTCTCCAACCTTTGTAAATAGTTAATTTAGTTTAATCTTGTTCCAATCTAAAGTTAGGTTCTCTATATAAAATTGAGCATTGGTAATTGTAGTACTTAATTAAGTTAAGAAATCCAATCCTTGTGATCGACCCTGGCCACTATTATTGCAAATTTTAGAGGTTTAGGTGTATAAATATATTTGATAGAGCCTTCGACAAGATCTTTATCAATCTCCTTCATAAATTTTAAGAGTTCTAATTGAGAATCATTTATCTAATTAATGATTTCCTTGAATTTGGAAAAATTAGTGCAAAAAAGATTTTTTTCAATTACTAGATAATTAATACGATTTTTTAAAAAATAATAATAATATTTTGGTTTAAATTAAATTTTGAAATTAAGTGGGTAATCAAATGATGCAAATCAAAATAAAAAATAATATTTTGGTTTAAATTAAAGTTTGAAATTAATCTTTTGTAAATAAAAAAAAATTATTAATAGATCTTCTCGATTTAGTGAACTTTTGTAAACAAAAATAAATTAACCAATAGATCTTCTCGAAACTTTTTTCCTAGATTTAAAGAGTTCTAAAATTGATAACCACTATCTAATAAATGATTCCCTTGAATTTGAAAAGTTCATGGCAAAAAAGATTTTTTTAATTACTAGATAATACAAAATTTTAAAAAACATAGGAAAAAAAATATTTTGGTTTAAATTAAAGTTTGAAAATAAGTGGGTAATCAAATGATGCTAATCAAAATAAAAAATAATATTAAAGTTCAATTCTTCATTTTCCATATAGATAAGGCCCTACATTCAACTTTTATATGTGTATTGCATTTTCAACATCATGAAACACGTGCAACGCACGTAGTATCCAACTAGTATATAAAAGTTACTTTAAAAATAAAGTTGTTATGGGTGAAATTGGACCATAAAGACTAATTAGAAAAATTGCAGAAATTAAAGGCAAAACAAGACTAAAAAGCCTAATATGGATCAAAACGGGCCGAAACTGGATCATTGCAAAATAGGAATTAACGAGGAGGCGACTTGGGCCAAAGACCAAGTACTTGATCGGCCTCGGCCTAGGCCGAGGCCGACCACTTTACAAGGCCTTTCTTTGGGCCTGGTCTCTTTTCCTTCTAGCCCGAGCCACCTTCATCCAGCCCGATTCGGTCTTTTTTCGTCTTATGCCTACGAGGAGTTGTCCAAAACATTAGAACAGGATCAATGCGAGAACGGAATAAAGGAGTCGACTTAGGCCAAAGCCCAGGCCAAGGCCGACCATACTACAAGGCCCTCTTTTGGTCATTTTCTCTTATCCTCTTGGCCTGAGCAACCTTCGTCCAGCCTGATCTGATCCTTTTTCGTCCCATTCCTACGAGGAATCCTCCAAAAACCCTAGAAAATGAGTATTTAAAGTCTCTTCTCAAGAGGACAGGGGTAAGTTCTCATTCCCTACACACTTGCTACACTCCTAAAAGGTTTGTTGACTTAAGCATCGAAGCCTGTGTGGTAAGCACCACACCGGTGTGCAGGTTTCTCTTGTTTTGCAGGTCACGTTCTTTTCCCTTGAATACAAATCTTACGATTGCTGTCACGTGAAGACCAAGTGTGTTACCCTGTCTGAATTTTGGCAACAACAGTTGGCACCATCTGTGGGGAAGACAAAAATGCTTGCTTGTGAAACCTGCATACAAGATCAAGGAGGATGAGCAATCGAGTCAATGGAAACCATCGAAACATCGATGGAGAAGATTCAGATGATGATCGTGACGCGAGCTTGTCGAGGGCTCGTCAAATTACAATTTATAAACGAAACCTAAGCTACTTGTAGCATTGAGTGGACTAGGTCGATCTCAGGGAACCGAATATTAATTTCTGAAGTTAAATTTGCAAAGGAGAAAACAAATAAAAATGGGGGGTTTTGAGTCTTTGCAAATAAAAGCAAATAAAAGCAAATAAAAATAAATATAGATCAAATCTTACCAAAATCCAATTCAAATGTACGATTTTATCCAATTACAAAATTTATCATAGGCACACAAAACGTTTTAACTTAATTATGCAAGCACTTGGTAAACTAACTTATTAGGAGACCCCAAAAAGCAACAAATCCCTTAAAGTCATTAACTCTAATAAACGTCAAAGTTAATGCTAATTACCTAAACAATTTTGCATGGAACCGTTCCAAATTATTTAGATAAAATCATTAAGCGCTTTGGAAAGACCAAGACAAACTGAGTGGATAAAATAACTTCAACCTAACCAAGATGCTCTTTAATTCCTAGAATTAAACATGCAAGCTATGCAATTTTGGAAACCCATAAAACACACACATGTAATTATCCTAAAGCTACAAGGTTCAATCAGCATGACAATTACAGATCATGCATCATGAATAGAAATCGAGAATATACAATGATCAAGGCATCAATTCAATCAAATACTGTTGGGAGTGCGACCAAAGTCCCACATCGGCTAGATAAAGGGAAGATCATGGGTTTATAAGTGAGGGACACTATCTCCATTGGTATGAGGCCTTTTGGGTGAAACCAAAGACAAAGTCATGAGGGCTTATGCCCAAAGTGGACGATATCATACCAATGTGGAGATTTTTCAAGAGTCGGTTGTCCCTAACAAGTGGTATCAGAGTCATGCCCTTGAGCCGTGATAGGTAGAATCCTCGAGTGCCTAACAAAGGAAACGAACCCCGAAGGAGTAGTCATGGTGGAGATCCGTGGTAGAGAGCTCTATCGGATAGGCGGTGTGCTCCGGTAAAGGAGTTGGCCTGGACTGGCGGTGTGCTCCGGTCAAGGAGTTGGCCAGGATACGAGCTAAACGAATAGATGACTATTTGAGGGGAGCTTGATTGGTACTTTGTTCGAGGGGAGGATTGTTGGGAGTGCGACCAAAGTCCCACATCGGCTAGATAAGGGGAAGATCGTGAGTTTATAAGTGAGTGACACTATCTCCATTGGTATGAGGCCTTTTGGGTGAAACCAAAAACAAAGTCATGAGGGCTTATGCCCAAAGTGGACAATATCATACCAATGTGGAGATCTGTCGAGAGTCGGTTGTCCCTAACAAGAAATATCTCAATTCTATTAGGAAACATCCTAATCAAATTTTCCAAGATATGTTATGCTTAACCATAATATTATTATTTAATTCTAAATAAACTCAAACTGATTCCTACGCTTCCGCTTGGGTTTAATTAAATTATTCCCTTCAAAGACATATGCTCATAAATTGAAAACAGGAATCAAAGAATACTTGCAAATATAAGATAACTAAATTCAAGTTCAAGCCTCACAACATCGCAATTGGCTTACAATCGACCTCCGAATCGGAAACACGAGGTTTAGCCGAGCATCTCCATAAAATTCTTCAAGTTCAACATAGTTCGATTTGATACAATAATCGTCTAAGGAGAAAAGGAAAAAAAGTCTAAAAAACCTCTCTAAAAACGTGTATGCCAAAAGGCCAAAAGATGCTTAACCCTAAAGTGAAAAGTTGTTTAAATAAGGCAGAACAACGTCTAGACACTAAGGACAGCGTCGAGACTCTACTTTTGTAAATAAGGAACAAATCTGGCGAAATCTTGGTAGCGACTAGACGCTTCAAGTAGCGTCTCAACGCTACCATCGTCGAGGGTAGCCTCATTGCAGCATCAAGAGAGCCTTGCATCCTCCATCTGGCTAGCGTCTTGACGCTTGGAATAGCGTCTAGACAATATTCCTACGGATCTTCAAGCTTTATTTGGCAATGCAGCAGTGTCTTGATGCCCAAAACAACGTCTAGATGCTCGGCTATAGGTTCCCTTGGTTTGGATGGCATCTCTTCTCAGTTCGAATGCTTAAAATAAACCCAATGTAACGACCCCAAAATTTAGCCTATTCTAGGGAACGCTACTAACTTACAACCGGTATGCCCCAAAAATTTCGGCAGCAGAACGGCATAACTATGAGTTACCCAAAAATTTCCTAGCACCTGTTAAACAAGAATTTGCACTTCCATAACCAGATAACCAGAAAACCATTCCAAACTCCAAGTTAGATAATTACCACAAGTTCAGGGTCACTTGACAACTTGATAATTCTCAATTATGAGAATTATTCAACTCTAAAACCAAGTTGTTCTTGCTAATTTTGAGGATTTTGTTGATTACCGAGCAAGCTAAAAGTAACATTTTGTATAAATTCATGAAAGCTTGTTAAAACTTGATGAATAAAAGAATTTTAAGAAAAGATAAAGAAAGTAGCTTAAGTTGTTGTCTTTTGTGCAGAATTGGAGACTTAGCAAAAGGAATGCAATTGCATTCCATTTGCAATGTAACCAGATGAACAGAGGAAGGGAGATTGCGATTGCAAACCAATTGCATTCTAAGGCACGACAAGGAAAGCTCGAAATTCACGGAAATCTCCATGATTCTCGCGATTCACATCAATTATGGAGAAATTCCAGCAAGATTATCTTGTCCAGATTTTACCCAAAAATCAGGGATCCAATTTTGGAAGGAGATGAACTCGAATTCGACTTTAAAAAGGAGGAGAAGCCGAGGAGGAAGCCAAGTTCGTTTCTAGGGTTTTAGTTTCTGTTTTTGCTTTTCTCCCGAGAGTTTATTTTCGTGGGTTTTTTTTTCTTTTGTTTTTCTGAAGTTATTTTTCTGGGTATTTTCTTTGTAGACAGCAATCATTTGAATTCAAGTTGTTATTCAATCAATTCCATTTCAATTATTTGTCATTTTCGCTCAAGAATTCTTCGATTTTAGCTTCAATCAATTGAGAAGACAATTTTCTGCATTGCTACGGATTTGTCCATTATTTTTCAGTCTTCATTCTCGGCTTCTGTCGTTCTTCAATTTTTGTTTTGTGTATTTCTTTTGCTTTGGAATAACGTTTTGCCAATCTTTGAATTTTCCAGTGGGTTTCCTTTAATTGAAATTTATTTCCAGTATTTTTCTTTGTTTCCCGTGGGTTTTCCTTTTTCTTTTAAAAACAGAAGCTTGATTTCCATCATGTCTTTTTTACTTACCCATAGGATTTCCTTACTCTTTTGAAAACACAAAATCGAATTCCAGTAACTAAATTAGGAGACATTGTTTTTTTTTTTAGAATATATTTTCTTGTTGGAAATTTAATTAGGTTTCCCTTAGAATTATTTTTCTCCTCTTTAAAACTATGAATTTTTCAATAAATTATTTTGGGATTTTTACTTTTTCTATAATGAGCTAAATTTCCTTTAGGGGTTCAAGTTGGTGAATGCCCTAAGGAAAAATGTAAAGCTCTAAAGCATAAACAATCTAGTTAGTATGTGTACTTTGTTTGTTTTTGTTGAATTTAATTTTGGGTAAACCTAGCCGGCCAACTAGTGCTTTCTCATCAAGCTCGAACTTAATATCGAAAGAGTTAAGGGAAAGCCGATGTCACAAAAGCAATGGAGGAAAAGGCTTAGAAATAAGTCCTGAACATCGACCCTAGACATAGGGCGAGACTCCAAGACCACTAGGGTTGTGTGCGAAGTATCTAAGTTAGATTAGCCATAGACGTATAGGTTTAATCACTTAGTCTCCTAAAGGTTTTGAATCAAAGTCGAATAGGAGTTTAACCCGGTTTACTTAGTTTCACATGCTAACTATGATTGCAATTGCAAAGTGAGTCGCATTCTTCCAAAGGTGCTTGCATCACTTGAATCCCTATTTTATTCTTTGAATTTTCACTCACTTGTTAAAACCAAACTCTCTCATTTTGAACTTTCAGTTACCCCCATTGCGATTTGCAAACATACTTTGTGGCGTTCAAAATAGATTTTGTTAAACCCCGTTCCCTTGGGTACGATACTCTGGAATACTTCCAGTTCTTTATTACTTCGATCACGTGCACTTGCGTGTTAGCGGATGATCGGTGTTCACGCAAGCGCACGCGATCGAAGTAATATAAAATGGTATCTGAGTACCAAGTATCGAATCCCACAGGGAACGGAGTAACAAAGATTTTGTTTTGCAAAAGTGTAAGGAAAATTGCAAGTTTGAAAAGTAAAAATGCAAAAATCAAGTTGTTGGTGGAAAATCGAAATTGCTAATCCAATTGCCAATCCAGAATGGCAATGTTGGAAATAACAGAAATTGCTACTCCAATTGCTACTCCAATTGCTAATCCAGAATGGCAATGTGCGAAAAGACTAAAATTGCAGAATTAAATTGCTAATCTAAATTGGCAATATGAAATGGCAATATAAATAAACTTACGAATGAAAAGATAAAAGATGGGGCTCAAGAATGTCATTGCCCTAAGTCGTAATTGCAAACCAAAATTGCAATTCCAACCTACTCCACACTCAATTGTAAACCAAAATTGCATCTCCTATTACCTCAAAATTGGGTTTTTTAGGAGGCTAAGTGGGGGCTCTATATGTCTATAGTCCCTCCATCATAGATGATTTTTGGCTCACAATTTTATGGGTCTTGGAGTCCTTAATCCCTATGTCTAGGGTAAGGAATGGCTTATGTCTAAGCTCTTTTACTCTATTACTTGTGTGAAATCCGCGTATCACTAACCCTGTCGGTATTAGATCTAAGCTTGAGTTGAAACCCTAGTTGATCAATTTAGGATCTCAACGGAAATTAAATCAACACAAGCAAACAATTGAGATGTAGGCTTGGTTTTTGTTGAAATTTTGGCTACAATTACTTCTTAGGGAATTCACATCATTGAACCCCCTAAGAAGGTTTAGCTCATATTTTTAATGAAAAACATAAAACTAATTTTAAAGAAAGATTTCATAATGAAATTGAATAAAATACTAACTTATGAAATGTAACTTGGATTTTCCTAGAAATTCAAACACAAGTGCATAATTGAAATTAAATCAAAGTGGCAAGGGTATTTAAGTATTTTTGTTTTGTCTTCTCCCTTTTTGCCTTGACTTTCTACCAACTTAAAATAAAACATGCTTACAGTAGCTAAAAATGAAGAAGAAAAAAAAAAAAATAGAAAAAAGAAAAACAGAGGAAGGAAACTATATAAAAAAAAACCATGAAATTAATTCAAGAAAATGCCAAAAAAAAAACTGAATTAAAACTTTAACTTCTTCACTTGAATTGGATGGGATAAATTGAAGGAAAACACAACTACATTGCAGCAATAACAACACAAAAACAGAAACGAAAAAGTGCTTAAAAGTGCAGAAAACAGAACAAAAACGGGCTCCAAAACGTCCTCCAATTCGCCTCCAAATTTACTCTTTTTCACTTGAATTGGACTAGAAGGATTGAAGGACAATTGGAGCTACATTGCATCAGAATTTTGGTAAAAAAAATAGCAGAAAAATGCAGAAAACAGAGGCCAAAACTGTGACGAAAACCCACGAGCAAAACTCCCAAAAATGCCTCCCCAATTCCCTCTTTTGCTCCTCCTCTTCTTCCCTATTTATAGGACTTCATTAGGGTTGAAGAGTGCCCAAAAATCGTGCTTAATTTCCTCCAAATCGGGCTTTAATTGAAGAATCTCAAAATGGGTTTAATGCAAAATTCTTTCCTTTTTTAAAACTCAAAAACCCACGAAAATTGGTCCTTCAAATCGCCCTCAAAATCCAATTAATGGCTCCTCTTCTTCTTCCTTATTTGTAGGCATTCATTAGGGTTGAAGATTGCCCAAAAATCGTGCTTCAATTCCCTTGATTCGTGCAAAATCTTTGCTTCGTTCGCGCTTAACATTTCTGCCCAGAAAATAGATTGCCAGTCAGATTGCTAAACCGGCGAATTGACAATTGGTTTGGCAATTCCATTAACATTTCTGCCCAGAAAACAGATTGCCAATCAGATTGCTAAACCGGCGAATTGGCAATTAGTTTGGCAATTCCTGCAAAATAATCACAATTTTTAGAAATCTTTTCCAATTGCTACCATATTTCATTATTTCCTTCTTTCAACAATTTTTCACCATTTTTCCATTAATATTAGGACAAACAAGCGTTCTTTCGAGCAATTTAGGATTTAAATAAGCCTTAATTTCATGGCTTATCACACCCCCAAACTTAAGATATTGCTTGTCCTCAAGCAATTAGAAACAAATAGCAACAAACACAAGCAAACACTTCACAAAATGATTTCAAATGGTGTTTGTGAAAAGGAAAATATTGTTCATGAGAGGTCTCAAACTTTTAACACTTTACACAATTCCAAGATTTTCTCACATAAAAGTTTTACTTTTCTTTTTCAAGATAAAACATTCTTATGCAAACTCACCTATTATGCTTATCCTACCTAAGTCATAGTCATAGAGTCTAGGGTGATATTCTTTGTTCAACATGCTAAGCTCACTCACATTACAAACATTTTTCTTTCTCCCCCAAACTTATGTAAAGTTGCTGCTAGGCTTCATTTTCTTTCCTTTTTTTTTTTGAACTTTTTTTTTTTTTGAGTCTTACTGTCACTTGTACCTTCGTTCCAACTTACTAACACTTTGTGGTGAAAGTAGTTGACTACGAGCACAAATCACTGCTAAGACCGTTTTCACATACTCACTTCCTGAGTTAACCTTTCATGCAAAGGAAATCATGGGTGTCATGACTGCCTCTGGTTACTCAATTAACTCTAGAAGGAGGAGTATCAAAGGTTTTTTTTTTTTTTTTTTTTTTTTTTTTTTTTTTTTTTTTTTTTTTTAGTCCTAGCAGCTGTTACAACGACAACATAATATTACAACAACATACTGTTACAACGACATACTATTACAACGACATACTGTTACAACAATATAATATTACAACAATAGTATTACAAAACTCACCCCCCCAAACTTAAATGGGTCAATGTCCTCATTGACTAAGAACTAGAAGAACAGGGGTTGGGGTACATAGTTGGGCCACTTAACATGCTACACATCGAAGCTAAACTCTCCTAAGTCCATTAGATGGGATAAACACAAGGGAAGTTTGGGTTCGAATGTTTTATAGAGAAAAAGAATTTATCAAGTTTTATGATTTTGAAAACTTGAAGTTGTGTGTAAAAGCATTTGAAAGTTGAGAAAACTCTAAGATCATCATTAAGAGCTTTTTAATAAAACACCAAAGAAAACAATTTGTAAACTTGATTTGAAACATGATTTTTATGACATGCTTGTGCGAGGAGCAAATATTTTTTTTTTTTTTTTATTATTATTATTATTATTATTTTTTCATAATTCATGAAGCAAATAAACTAAATAAGCATAAAAGAACTTAACTAAACCTCAAACTAAAAACATAACAATTAACAAAGCTGGAAAGATAGGTTAAAGAGAGACTCCCCTATGCAGAGAAAAATGTGTTGTTGCAATCACTATCCTTGAGGTTGTTGGAGTCTTTGACAAAGAATTCTCCTGAAACTGCAATTGCAATTTGCTTTCGCAATTGCGACTACAATTTCTTCCTCCCGCTCTTTCTTCTTATATTTTCCTACAACTCAAAAGTAGAGCATCAAAAAGTTCACACAGTTTATCTCAATGCAAATTTACCTTTTGGAAATTCCAATTTTTTAACTCAAAGTTGATTCATCAAACTCCCAGGTAAATCCCCAGGTAGAGGTGTTCCCTTAGCGGTCAACTTAAGTACCTCATCCTAGACAGGATTTTCCTTAGACAAAGCTTTTCTGAATTAACTTCTTCATTCATATTGGAATTTCAAAAGTTGAAAGTTCCTCTTTTCTTTTTTTCTTTTTTTTTCTTTTTTTCTTCTTTTTTTTTTGTTTTTTTTTAATTTTAAAGTAAAAGAAAGACAAGGTGACTTATCCAATTCCAGCAGGGAGACCGCAATTGTGTTCTTTCATTTTGCACCTAGGTCTCGATGTTGGACGCGATTTCAGTCGTAATTGAGGTGCTTTGATCACAACAGGCCTTGATGACTCAAGAGATTTACATATATTTATGAAGGTAGAGATTGTAGTTGCAATTTGTGTCAGAGACTGCATATTGCCATCCTTCATGCTCTCCTTTCTGCATTCTTCTTGATTTTGCATTTCCTGCAAACTGCAATAAGCAAAAGCAGGGCATTCTAGTATCGGGAGCACTTTGGATGTCCATTGCGGTGGAATTGCAACTGTATGGCTCACTACAACTTCCTTTTGTTCTTCCTTCTCTTCTTGAGGTGGTTTTTCCTTGGTTTCTTCTCTCCCTTTTGGCTCCTTAATGTAGTCAATTGTTGGAGCGCTTCTTGCTTCTATTGGGAGTTCAAGGTCTTTATGTTCCACTTCTGTTCTAAGTGACACCACCTCGCATTCTTCTTTTTCTTCTTGTTTTGAAGTCTCTATATCCTTGAGCATGTTTCCTTCAAACCTGTTCTGCAATTCATCTGCAATTTGTTCCTCATGGATTTCCAAACTTCGTAGAGATGTAGCTTGACTTTGCATTACAACATCGTTCTTTGCTCTATATTCCCTCGCGAGTTCTTCGATGCTTGGCTCTTTTGGAATCATCTTCCCTTGCTGGAAGCATTGGTACTGATGTTGATTTGTAAACCTGGGTAGAAATCCATAACACAAAGAATCAGGATTGTAAGGACAATTATCAAATGAATGACTTCCTTTGCAATAAACACAAGAAATAGAAGAGATAGGGTTAAAAGAAGCTATAGGATTTCTCATCATCAATGTTTCCATCATGTAGCTTAAAGATGAAGTTTGTGCGCTTAATGCTGCAATGATGTCTCCTTCCATCTTGTGGATTCTCTCAAGCAATCAACCCTACGTTGTGGCTTTCTGCTCTTGCAATTTCTCTCCCTCAATAAATGAAATCGAGCTCCTCCTGCAGATAGGAGAAATTGTTGCAATATTTTCTTACAATTTTTGCTAAAACAAAATTTTTGTTAAATTGCCATTCCCCGGCAACGGCGCCAAAAACTTGATCGGTGTTCACGCAAGCGCACGCGATCGAAGTAATATAAAATGGTATCTGAGTACCAAGTATCGAATCCCACAGGGAACGGAGTAACAAAGATTTTGTTTTGCAAAAGTGTAAGGAAAATTGCAAGTTTGAAAAGTAAAAATGCAAAAATCAAGTTGTTGGTGGAAAATCGAAATTGCTAATCCAATTGCCAATCCAGAATGGCAATGTTGGAAATAACAGAAATTGCTACTCCAATTGCTACTCCAATTGCTAATCCAGAATGGCAATGTGCGAAAAGACTAAAATTGCAGAATTAAATTGCTAATCTAAATTGGCAATATGAAATGGCAATATAAATAAACTTACGAATGAAAAGATAAAAGATGGGGCTCAAGAATGTCATTGCCCTAAGTCGTAATTGCAAACCAAAATTGCAATTCCAACCTACTCCACACTCAATTGTAAACCAAAATTGCATCTCCTATTACCTCAAAATTGGGTTTTTTAGGAGGCTAAGTGGGGGCTCTATATGTCTATAGTCCCTCCATCATAGATGATTTTTGGCTCACAATTTTATGGGTCTTGGAGTCCTTAATCCCTATGTCTAGGGTAAGGAATGGCTTATGTCTAAGCTCTTTTACTCTATTACTTGTGTGAAATCCGCGTATCACTAACCCTGTCGGTATTAGATCTAAGCTTGAGTTGAAACCCTAGTTGATCAATTTAGGATCTCAACGGAAATTAAATCAACACAAGCAAACAATTGAGATGTAGGCTTGGTTTTTGTTGAAATTTTGGCTACAATTACTTCTTAGGGAATTCACATCATTGAACCCCCTAAGAAGGTTTAGCTCATATTTTTAATGAAAAACATAAAACTAATTTTAAAGAAAGATTTCATAATGAAATTGAATAAAATACTAACTTATGAAATGTAACTTGGATTTTCCTAGAAATTCAAACACAAGTGCATAATTGAAATTAAATCAAAGTGGCAAGGGTATTTAAGTATTTTTGTTTTGTCTTCTCCCTTTTTGCCTTGACTTTCTACCAACTTAAAATAAAACATGCTTACAGTAGCTAAAAATGAAGAAGAAAAAAAAAAAAACAGAAAAAAGAAAAACAGAGGAAGGAAACTATATAAAAAAAAACCATGAAATTAATTCAAGAAAATGCCAAAAAAAAAACTGAATTAAAACTTTAACTTCTTCACTTGAATTGGATGGGATAAATTGAAGGAAAACACAACTACATTGCAGCAATAACAACACAAAAACAGAAACGAAAAAGTGCTTAAAAGTGCAGAAAACAGAACAAAAACGGGCTCCAAAACGTCCTCCAATTCGCCTCCAAATTTACTCTTTTTCACTTGAATTGGACTAGAAGGATTGAAGGACAATTGGAGCTACATTGCATCAGAATTTTGGTAAAAAAAATAGCAGAAAAATGCAGAAAACAGAGGCCAAAACTGTGACGAAAACCCACGAGCAAAACTCCCAAAAATGCCTCCCCAATTCCCTCTTTTGCTCCTCCTCTTCTTCCCTATTTATAGGACTTCATTAGGGTTGAAGAGTGCCCAAAAATCGTGCTTAATTTCCTCCAAATCGGGCTTTAATTGAAGAATCTCAAAATGGGTTTAATGCAAAATTCTTTCCTTTTTTAAAACTCAAAAACCCACGAAAATTGGTCCTTCAAATCGCCCTCAAAATCCAATTAATGGCTCCTCTTCTTCTTCCTTATTTGTAGGCATTCATTAGGGTTGAAGATTGCCCAAAAATCGTGCTTCAATTCCCTTGATTCGTGCAAAATCTTTGCTTCGTTCGCGCTTAACATTTCTGCCCAGAAAATAGATTGCCAGTCAGATTGCTAAACCGGCGAATTGACAATTGGTTTGGCAATTCCATTAACATTTCTGCCCAGAAAACAGATTGCCAATCAGATTGCTAAACCGGCGAATTGGCAATTAGTTTGGCAATTCCTGCAAAATAATCACAATTTTTAGAAATCTTTTCCAATTGCTACCATATTTCATTATTTCCTTCTTTCAACAATTTTTCACCATTTTTCCATTAATATTAGGACAAACAAGCGTTCTTTCGAGCAATTTAGGATTTAAATAAGCCTTAATTTCATGGCTTATCACACCCCCAAACTTAAGATATTGCTTGTCCTCAAGCAATTAGAAACAAATAGCAACAAACACAAGCAAACACTTCACAAAATGATTTCAAATGGTGTTTGTGAAAAGGAAAATATTGTTCATGAGAGGTCTCAAACTTTTAACACTTTACACAATTCCAAGATTTTCTCACATAAAAGTTTTACTTTTCTTTTTCAAGATAAAACATTCTTATGCAAACTCACCTATTATGCTTATCCTACCTAAGTCATAGTCATAGAGTCTAGGGTGATATTCTTTGTTCAACATGCTAAGCTCACTCACATTACAAACATTTTTCTTTCTCCCCCAAACTTATGTAAAGTTGCTGCTAGGCTTCATTTTCTTTCCTTTTTTTTTTTGAACTTTTTTTTTTTTTGAGTCTTACTGTCACTTGTACCTTCGTTCCAACTTACTAACACTTTGTGGTGAAAGTAGTTGACTACGAGCACAAATCACTGCTAAGACCGTTTTCACATACTCACTTCCTGAGTTAACCTTTCATGCAAAGGAAATCATGGGTGTCATGACTGCCTCTGGTTACTCAATTAACTCTAGAAGGAGGAGTATCAAAGGTTTTTTTTTTTTTTTTTTTTTTTTTTTTTTTTTTTTTTTTTTTTTTTTTTTAGTCCTAGCAGCTGTTACAACGACAACATAATATTACAACAACATACTGTTACAACGACATACTATTACAACGACATACTGTTACAACAATATAATATTACAACAATAGTATTACAAAACTCACCCCCCCAAACTTAAATGGGTCAATGTCCTCATTGACTAAGAACTAGAAGAACAGGGGTTGGGGTACATAGTTGGGCCACTTAACATGCTACACATCGAAGCTAAACTCTCCTAAGTCCATTAGATGGGATAAACACAAGGGAAGTTTGGGTTCGAATGTTTTATAGAGAAAAAGAATTTATCAAGTTTTATGATTTTGAAAACTTGAAGTTGTGTGTAAAAGCATTTGAAAGTTGAGAAAACTCTAAGATCATCATTAAGAGCTTTTTAATAAAACACCAAAGAAAACAATTTGTAAACTTGATTTGAAACATGATTTTTATGACATGCTTGTGCGAGGAGCAAATATTTTTTTTTTTTTTTTTATTATTATTATTATTATTATTTTTTCATAATTCATGAAGCAAATAAACTAAATAAGCATAAAAGAACTTAACTAAACCTCAAACTAAAAACATAACAATTAACAAAGCTGGAAAGATAGGTTAAAGAGAGACTCCCCTATGCAGAGAAAAATGTGTTGTTGCAATCACTATCCTTGAGGTTGTTGGAGTCTTTGACAAAGAATTCTCCTGAAACTGCAATTGCAATTTGCTTTCGCAATTGCGACTACAATTTCTTCCTCCCGCTCTTTCTTCTTATATTTTCCTACAACTCAAAAGTAGAGCATCAAAAAGTTCACACAGTTTATCTCAATGCAAATTTACCTTTTGGAAATTCCAATTTTTTAACTCAAAGTTGATTCATCAAACTCCCAGGTAAATCCCCAGGTAGAGGTGTTCCCTTAGCGGTCAACTTAAGTACCTCATCCTAGACAGGATTTTCCTTAGACAAAGCTTTTCTGAATTAACTTCTTCATTCATATTGGAATTTCAAAAGTTGAAAGTTCCTCTTTTCTTTTTTTCTTTTTTTTTCTTTTTTTCTTCTTTTTTTTTGTTTTTTTTTAATTTTAAAGTAAAAGAAAGACAAGGTGACTTATCCAATTCCAGCAGGGAGACCGCAATTGTGTTCTTTCATTTTGCACCTAGGTCTCGATGTTGGACGCGATTTCAGTCGTAATTGAGGTGCTTTGATCACAACAGGCCTTGATGACTCAAGAGATTTACATATATTTATGAAGGTAGAGATTGTAGTTGCAATTTGTGTCAGAGACTGCATATTGCCATCCTTCATGCTCTCCTTTCTGCATTCTTCTTGATTTTGCATTTCCTGCAAACTGCAATAAGCAAAAGCAGGGCATTCTAGTATCGGGAGCACTTTGGATGTCCATTGCGGTGGAATTGCAACTGTATGGCTCACTACAACTTCCTTTTGTTCTTCCTTCTCTTCTTGAGGTGGTTTTTCCTTGGTTTCTTCTCTCCCTTTTGGCTCCTTAATGTAGTCAATTGTTGGAGCGCTTCTTGCTTCTATTGGGAGTTCAAGGTCTTTATGTTCCACTTCTGTTCTAAGTGACACCACCTCGCATTCTTCTTTTTCTTCTTGTTTTGAAGTCTCTATATCCTTGAGCATGTTTCCTTCAAACCTGTTCTGCAATTCATCTGCAATTTGTTCCTCATGGATTTCCAAACTTCGTAGAGATGTAGCTTGACTTTGCATTACAACATCGTTCTTTGCTCTATATTCCCTCGCGAGTTCTTCGATGCTTGGCTCTTTTGGAATCATCTTCCCTTGCTGGAAGCATTGGTACTGATGTTGATTTGTAAACCTGGGTAGAAATCCATAACACAAAGAATCAGGATTGTAAGGACAATTATCAAATGAATGACTTCCTTTGCAATAAACACAAGAAATAGAAGAGATAGGGTTAAAAGAAGCTATAGGATTTCTCATCATCAATGTTTCCATCATGTAGCTTAAAGATGAAGTTTGTGCGCTTAATGCTGCAATGATGTCTCCTTCCATCTTGTGGATTCTCTCAAGCAATCAACCCTACGTTGTGGCTTTCTGCTCTTGCAATTTCTCTCCCTCAATAAATGAAATCGAGCTCCTCCTGCAGATAGGAGAAATTGTTGCAATATTTTCTTACAATTTTTGCTAAAACAAAATTTTTGTTAAATTGCCATTCCCCGGCAACGGCGCCAAAAACTTGATCGGTGTTCACGCAAGCGCACGCGATCGAAGTAATATAAAATGGTATCTGAGTACCAAGTATCGAATCCCACAGGGAACGGAGTAACAAAGATTTTGTTTTGCAAAAGTGTAAGGAAAATTGCAAGTTTGAAAAGTAAAAATGCAAAAATCAAGTTGTTGGTGGAAAATCGAAATTGCTAATCCAATTGCCAATCCAGAATGGCAATGTTGGAAATAACAGAAATTGCTACTCCAATTGCTACTCCAATTGCTAATCCAGAATGGCAATGTGCGAAAAGACTAAAATTGCAGAATTAAATTGCTAATCTAAATTGGCAATATGAAATGGCAATATAAATAAACTTACGAATGAAAAGATAAAAGATGGGGCTCAAGAATGTCATTGCCCTAAGTCGTAATTGCAAACCAAAATTGCAATTCCAACCTACTCCACACTCAATTGTAAACCAAAATTGCATCTCCTATTACCTCAAAATTGGGTTTTTTAGGAGGCTAAGTGGGGGCTCTATATGTCTATAGTCCCTCCATCATAGATGATTTTTGGCTCACAATTTTATGGGTCTTGGAGTCCTTAATCCCTATGTCTAGGGTAAGGAATGGCTTATGTCTAAGCTCTTTTACTCTATTACTTGTGTGAAATCCGCGTATCACTAACCCTGTCGGTATTAGATCTAAGCTTGAGTTGAAACCCTAGTTGATCAATTTAGGATCTCAACGGAAATTAAATCAACACAAGCAAACAATTGAGATGTAGGCTTGGTTTTTGTTGAAATTTTGGCTACAATTACTTCTTAGGGAATTCACATCATTGAACCCCCTAAGAAGGTTTAGCTCATATTTTTAATGAAAAACATAAAACTAATTTTAAAGAAAGATTTCATAATGAAATTGAATAAAATACTAACTTATGAAATGTAACTTGGATTTTCCTAGAAATTCAAACACAAGTGCATAATTGAAATTAAATCAAAGTGGCAAGGGTATTTAAGTATTTTTGTTTTGTCTTCTCCCTTTTTGCCTTGACTTTCTACCAACTTAAAATAAAACATGCTTACAGTAGCTAAAAATGAAGAAGAAAAAAAAAAAAACAGAAAAAAGAAAAACAGAGGAAGGAAACTATATAAAAAAAAACCATGAAATTAATTCAAGAAAATGCCAAAAAAAAAACTGAATTAAAACTTTAACTTCTTCACTTGAATTGGATGGGATAAATTGAAGGAAAACACAACTACATTGCAGCAATAACAACACAAAAACAGAAACGAAAAAGTGCTTAAAAGTGCAGAAAACAGAACAAAAACGGGCTCCAAAACGTCCTCCAATTCGCCTCCAAATTTACTCTTTTTCACTTGAATTGGACTAGAAGGATTGAAGGACAATTGGAGCTACATTGCATCAGAATTTTGGTAAAAAAAATAGCAGAAAAATGCAGAAAACAGAGGCCAAAACTGTGACGAAAACCCACGAGCAAAACTCCCAAAAATGCCTCCCCAATTCCCTCTTTTGCTCCTCCTCTTCTTCCCTATTTATAGGACTTCATTAGGGTTGAAGAGTGCCCAAAAATCGTGCTTAATTTCCTCCAAATCGGGCTTTAATTGAAGAATCTCAAAATGGGTTTAATGCAAAATTCTTTCCTTTTTTAAAACTCAAAAACCCACGAAAATTGGTCCTTCAAATCGCCCTCAAAATCCAATTAATGGCTCCTCTTCTTCTTCCTTATTTGTAGGCATTCATTAGGGTTGAAGATTGCCCAAAAATCGTGCTTCAATTCCCTTGATTCGTGCAAAATCTTTGCTTCGTTCGCGCTTAACATTTCTGCCCAGAAAATAGATTGCCAGTCAGATTGCTAAACCGGCGAATTGACAATTGGTTTGGCAATTCCATTAACATTTCTGCCCAGAAAACAGATTGCCAATCAGATTGCTAAACCGGCGAATTGGCAATTAGTTTGGCAATTCCTGCAAAATAATCACAATTTTTAGAAATCTTTTCCAATTGCTACCATATTTCATTATTTCCTTCTTTCAACAATTTTTCACCATTTTTCCATTAATATTAGGACAAACAAGCGTTCTTTCGAGCAATTTAGGATTTAAATAAGCCTTAATTTCATGGCTTATCAGCGGATCACAACTCAAATTTAGGATCGACAAAACTTTCTCAATCTTCTTTCAAACAAGACAAATACGTTTAATCAAAGAAAACAAGGCAGCCTAGCAAACTTATTACAAGTCCCGACGCAAAATAAGTTATGAAGTAAGCCTCACAACCTATAGTTCAAACTATCTAATAAGTTTAATAGTCCATTCTAAAGCGGAAAAGAACAACAATACTGACGCCTAAATCTCAAGAAAATTATAACTATAGTTCGATTGCACTAACGCAACGAGTCGACTACATTGAGGATAAATATTCAACTATGGTCTTTCTCCTCTCATGCCTCCTCTTCAGCATCACCAGGGTTGTAACATACGTCATCACCTGCAAAACCTGGTAGTGAGTCAGTACATAACACGTACTGGTAAGTAGCTCACACCTGAAGGGCCACAATCAACATACAAAACAAGACAACATGCTTACAAGTATCATGCTTTCCAAAATAAGCTAGACATACAACTATCACAACAGCACATACAACATGCTTAAGTCACTAAATTATACTCACAAATGTACCCTGTTTATCTCATGCATATGGTTTCACCACCCAAGCTCATCATACTCATTCAAACGTCACCGAGTCACTAAATTCACTCATGTTTAGCCCTCACAAGCTACCTGAGACTAATCCTTTCGAGACCCGCCGACCCCTGACCATTTTTACCCAGGGCCTCAACGACTCTCCAAGGTGCTCAGCATTCGACCCTTGACCATTTTTACCCAAGGCCTCAAACTGTGCATCGCCCCTTGACCATTTTTACCCAAGGCGCAACGATGACTTAATCACATCGACCCTTGACCATTTTTACCCTATTTCTCAAAATTCATCGGTGACATACTACTCCTCGACCATTTTTACTCGAGGCATTCTAGTGCTCACTCCATTTTCTTTTAGCCCACCTAAGGTCCACTAACCTTACTCATTCTTGCTAGAATGTATGAATCCTACGCATCATGCTTTTAGTTCATGATTATGCCAAAACTATGCAACAACCATAACATGCTTTTCACAACCAATGCCAATAACTCGCTATGCTTCGCTAGATTACTCAAACACAACAAGGCAATATGCTTATCACAGGGGAAACAATTCATCATGTCATACTCAACACGTTTAGAATCACAGAACAATTCATTGCAATATAGTATACATAAGCAAGCATTTAGAACACACACAACATGCTAACAATCAACAATCAAACCCAACCGGTAGAATTCTACTTACAAAAATGTATTAAAGCGCCCCTAAAGCAAGTCGATAAGGTTCCTAACAATATAAACAGGAGTTAGGCGCTAGAACTCCATTTGGAACCCTTATTCAAATCCAAAAGAGTATACAAAAGGGATGTACTTACCCAAAAATGACTTTAAACTTAGTTTGTGCAGTCCGAAACTAATTCAAATCCGATTCGAACTTGATTCCTTGTTGGAAGGTTATTCGAACAAGTTCGAATTGGCTAGGAACTACAAACAAAAGTCTTAAAGGTTAGCAACTAAACTAAGGTACTTTAAATGAGTTTGAAAGAATCTAAAGCGTGTCAACACTTACCGAAATACACAGAATGGGCTCAAATGCTTGTTGGTTGGTGTTCGAGTTGGTTCGTAAACACCAAACTAACCTCTACAAGCTATGTGTAAACTACTTTGAGGTCGCTCTAGAAGTGGGTCACAAGCCGAAGTGGTTTCGAGTGAGTTCGAAACTACAAACAACATACATCCAGAGATTTGAGGTCATCCTAAACACCTACTCTAAAATTACAAGAATTTTAATGGCACTAAGACTTACTGGACTATGCTGGAAGACTCAAATACAAGCTGGATGGTGTTTGACGCTGCCTAATCAAAGGGAAGAGGAAATGCCGCTGTCGAACGCCCACGCCGGAGATAAATCACTGTCGTTTGTTCGTTGGGCACCAGATGCCTGCTGCTCGAGAGGAGAAGCGACAGTGCGTGGCTGGGCTGCTAACGCCAGCGGCAAAAAGAAATCGGTGGCAACGATCCTCTGTCCGCGAAGGAGAAGAAGAAAATGGTTGTGATGATGGGGCTGCTCGCGCGCACTGGAGAAAGAGAACTCACTGGAGACGTTGAACCAAAGAAGGAACGCACATATGAGACCTAGTCATCGAAAAACGCACCACCTCGCCTGGAAGTTGCCGTCAAACATGTCGAAAAACCCTTGAGCCTTCGGACTCGAGTTGTCGGGGGAAGAAGCTCGCCGAAAAAACTAAAAGGTGAGGAGAGGAGGTTGCTGTTTGCTAAAAAGAGGGGGAAGAAGAAGAAGAAGAAACCGAAGGAGATGGGGGAAAGAGTTGGGCAGTCGGCGTGAAGGAGGGAGGGGAAGGAGAAAAGAAAAGGGAATTAGGGCTTTTTGGAACAAATGAAAGTAAAAAAGAAAATAATTATTCTTCTCTCAAAAAGCCCATTATTTTAAACAAGTAAAATAAAGGATTTAGTGCTATTTAAAAGTCTATCTCCCAAACAAAAATCTAGATTTTCTAAGAGATTTAGGACTAATTCTTTGGGTAAAAGCGAGTTTCCAAAATTAAGAGATTTGATCTAGTTCGAAAATCTTTCGCTAAAGTTATAAAAACTTAATTACTTAAATTCACCCACTAAATTCTGATAATCCTTGGGTCGACTTTAATGAAGAATTTAAACGTTCACCACAAATACAGACATAAGATGAAAATTAATTGTACCTGAAGTTGTAGGGTGTCACACCCAATTAGCTTCCTTTTAAGCCCGATTCATCAAAAGTCTTCCAAACATCTCTGAATTGCTCAAACCCTACAAAATAGACAAATAAACGCGTGAGGGCAACTAAACTAGCATGAAATAAGTTTATAAACTAGCACTTTTACAGTGCCATTAGACCGTCATCCACTAAGGACGAGGCCGACTAGCCCTCATTGGCCTCTCCCTAATGGTCGCAAATTTTAAGCTTTAGAAAAAGCAAGTGGACGACATGGACTGAAATCTCGCTCGGATTCTGGACATTCTAGACAAATAGAATCCAACAACAAAGACTCAAGAAGATATACTAGTGAGAGACCCTGCCAAAGGAAAAGTCCCAATGGTGAATGAGAAAGTGGGTGAAACAAATTTCCTTATCCTAAAGCCAAAGGATAAGCTAATCATTGGTAGGAACCAATCAAGAGAACCGCAACATGATGAGCACACCAAGACAAGCAAGGTGAGGGAATTGAAATCTGTGATTCAGGTTGTCGTAGGAGGTGCCAGTCGAGGCCGACCATAGGGTCGGCTATCCAAGAAAAATACGAGACAGCAAGCTTTGATCTATGAAGCTTAATCAAAGAAAAACGGAGGTTGAGGGATGAGGCTGAGGTCGAGGCCAAGGCCAAGGCCGAGGCTAGGACCGAGACTTTGTTATGTAAAGCCGAGCTTCTGAAGATTCAAAAAGAGTTGGGGCTATCCAAGAAAACGTTCAAAGACCTTGAAAAGTTGAGGGTTTCGACCTAAAAGTCTTAATCAAACAAATAAATCCATCATGCACTAACAGGATAATGGAGTACATGGTACCTGAGAAATTCAAGGTACCTATTATATGAAGCTTTATGATGGTAAGAGTGATCTAGTAAAACACCTAGACACTTATTGATCGTGGATGGAACTCCATGGAGTTTAAGATGCAATTCGATGTCGTGTTTTCTCTTTCAGCCTTACTAGACCAGCAAAAGAATGGTTCAGAAAATTAAAAAGAAAGTCAGTTGCCTCCTTCATAGATCTAGCCAGAGCCTTTGTTACATAGTTTATGGGGACTCGAGATCAACACAAGCCACAGATGCACCTGCTTACCATTAAGCAAGGACCCCAAAGAGAGCCTGAGGGAATACATTGCTAGATTCAATAATAAGGCTCTACAAATCGAAGGATACACTAAGGGGGCAACCTTGATTGTCATTGTAGCTGGACTATAGGACAAAAGGCTCATTCGCTCTATAGGCAAGAAGGAACTGACCACATATGTAGAATTCATAATAAGAGCACAGAAGTATATGAATGCTGAGGAGTTGCTAAAATCGAAAGCAGCAACCATAGAAGGTAGATCAAAGAGTGACAAGTCATATGGCCAAAAGAGGATAGGAGAGAGCTAACATTCTCAGTCAAAGAAAAGAAAATAGGAGGATCGAGAAAGATTTGGATGGAAATTCGAAACTTAGATCTTGTCAAGTATCTGAAGAAGATGAGAACTATTGTAGAAAAGAGGGACCCAAACAAATACTGTCTTTTCCATCTAGATCATGGACATTCAACTCGAGACCGTTTTCAGCTAAAGGATGAGATCGAGATTATGATCAGAGAAGGATACTTGAAAAAGTATCTCTCAGATGATGACCAGAAGAGGTCGAGGTTGACCAACAATGGCCGAGGCTGACTAGATGACGAGCCACCACAGGAGATCAGAACCATCTTTGGAGGTCCAGTTGGAGGAGACTCAAGTCGAAAAAGAAAAGCAATCGCCAAAGAAGCCCGATTTGAGCCTGAGCATAGAGGTATGTATTCTGTCCACTTAGGAGATTTAAGCCAAAGTTTAGAGTTCACAGAGGCTGAAGCAACAAGCATACTTCAGCCCCATAATGATGCCCTAGTAGTTACTTTACCAATTGCAGATGTGCAAGTCCATAGGATACTTTTTGATGGTGGGAGCTCAGCTAATATCTTATCCCTCGTGCATTCAATGCAATGAAGTTGGGAATGGAACTACTTAAGTAAGCTTAACACCATTAATAGGATTTGGAGGAGAAAAGGTAACTCTAGAGGGTACCATAGAACTTCTAGTGACCTTTGGAAATGGACAGAATACAGTAACCAAAATGATTAACTTCCTAGTTGTAGATTGCATGACAACATATAATGTCATACTAGGATGACCCACCTTACACGAGTTTAAAGCTATAGCTTCAACTTTCCATCAGTTGATGAAATTTTCAACTCCAGATGGGATCGGAATAGTGAAAGGGGTGCAAAAGGTCTCAAGAGAATGCTATTTTACATCATTAAAGAAAGCCAAACAGATGAAAGAAGTTGCTCCTCTTAACTACATAGTCGAGGCCGACAACAACATGGCCAAGGCTGACCCCAACATGATCAAGTCCAACTCTTCTCCAATGGAATTCTAGAAGTTCCATTTTCTTTTTCAAGTAGATAGGAAGGTTTTCTTTTATTTCTTTTCAATTCATGCAAAATATACTTTATTTGAGTATTAAGTCAATAAAAGTTTTTTTTTTTATAGTAAAAATGTATGTACTCAAGCATGAGATTGTTACAACAACTTCCTCCTTGACTAAGGGGCTACTTAGGGGATATGCCTCCTAATCAAACAAAAAGCAGAGAAGCGACTTAGGGGATATGTTTTCCTATTTAACAAAAAAGTACTTGAAAGTACAAAAACAACCCAAAAATCAGAAAAATGCAGAGGAGGCCGAGGCCGACCCTCCCTTAAGTCGAGGTCGAGGTGAGTTTTTTTATCATGAGAGGTCGAGAAGGTACAAAGAGAATATCACTTGATAGTAAAAAATGAATTGACCTCTCTAGAAATTGGTTTTTATCTTTTTAAGAGGGGATGATAAAGAAACTACTCTCTAAAAATCGATCTCCATCTTTCTAAAAGAAGTGTATCAAACAGTCTCCCAAGAAATTGATTTTCATCTTTCTAAGAGGAAGGCTCTAAACCTAAAATTTTCTCCAGTGGAATCAATATTCATCTTCCCAGAGGAGAATCTTAGACCTTTAGAAGACTGAATCCAACCTCACGAGGTTCGACCTACAAATCCTAAGGATAATCCAAAGCAAGACTTTGGAGCCTAAAATTTTCTCTAGTGGAATTAATGTTATCTTTTCAGAGGAGAATCTTAGACCTATGGAAGACTGAGTCCAACCTCACGGGGTTCAACCTACAAAACCTAAGGATAATCTAAAGCAGGACTTTGGAGCGCTCAAAAGCGTTATATTTAAAACCGACAAAATGATTATACTCTCAAATTGGACTCCATACTTTAGGCTCATAAGTAATAAACCACACCATGAACTCCAACTAGAGAGTGTGGGCTAATGTTATGAGTGAAATTGGATCAAAAGGACCAACTAGAAAAATTACAGAAATTAAAGGAAAAATAGGACTAAAAATCCTAATATGGATCAAAACGGGCTAAAACCAAGCCGAAACTGGATCACTGCAAGATAGGAACGAGTAGGCGACTTGAGCTGAAGCCTAAGTACTTGGTCGGTTGAGGCCGACCACTTTACAAGGTCGTTCTTTGGGCCTTGTCTCTTCTCCTTTTAGCCCGAGCCACCTTCATCCAGCTTGATTCGGTCTTTTTTTGTCCTATGCCTTCAAGGAGTCCAACATATTAGAACGGGATCAACGCGAGAAAGGAACGAAGGAACCGACTTGGGCCAAAGCCCAAGACCTGGTCGACCTCGGCCTAGGCCGAGGCCGACCATATTACAATGCCCTTTTTTGGGCCTTGTCCCTTCTCATCTTCATCCCATTCCTACAATGAATCCTCCAAAAACCCTTGAAGAGGAGTATTTAAAGTCTCTTCTCAAGAGAACAATGGTAAGTTCTCATTCCCTACACACTTGCTACACTCCTAAAAGGTATCCTAACTTGAGCATCAGAGCCTGTGTGGAATGCACCACACTGGTGTGCATGTTTCTCTTGTTTTGCAGGTCACGTTCTTCTCTCTTGAATACAAATCTTACAATTGTTGTCACGTGAAGACCAAGCGCGTTACCCTGTCCGAATTTTGGCAACAACAAAAGTGATGAACTTATTTTAATAAATATGGTATGGTTAGAAATAATTTTATTTATGATAATATAAAAAGAAATAAGACTTTACTTTGAGTGATAGTTTCAATTTGCTTCGCAACCTATTCGATTTGGCTTTACTACATAGTCTTGTTAGCATATATATACAATCAAAGCTATATTATCTGTTAAGTAAATAATTGATGGCAAAATAATGAAAATTAAAATCGCTATTTTTTAAAATTTTAGAGACTAAAATAGATATTTTTAAAAATCAGAAAAAAAAAAAGAGATTTAAACATTTTTTTTCTTATAAATGATAGTCTCTCTAAAAATAATATTTTCAAAACTATAGAAATAAGTTTATAAACTACCGCACTTCCCAATATATATATATATATATATATATATATCGTAAATGACTTTTATAAAATATAATCTTTACAATTAAAAAAATAAAATCCCCCATATTCCTTCTCTTTTCTCTGTCTATTGTGTACAAGAATTCAGGAATAAGAATAACTACATTGAATTTGATACTACTAATTAATCGTATGAGCTATGAACGGCCAAGTGTAATATTATACTGTACAAGCTTGAAACTTCCTTCCCTAAGTTGTATACATGTATTGGTTATGAGAAAAACAAATTAAACGATAATAAATGATTATTTTTAGAATTACATGCATATTAGTAAATATTTATCTACAAATTATTACTTTTAATTTTTTTATATCATATGCAGAAGCGGATCTGGAATTAAAAAAGAAATACAAGGTTGAACAAAAATGAAATAGTGAACTAAAAAAAATAAATTGTGTGTGTTTAAGAAAATAAATTATAATTCTATAAAAATTGTCATTTTTAGAAGAAAAAAACATTGTTACTAAATTATAATTTAAAAAGTTTTAAAGTTTTTTCTTCAAAAAAACATGGTTAAATAATTATAAATTCTTACATTTAAAGTTTCACTAATTGATTGATATAATTAATTTAATCAAAATAATATGAATATTATAATATGTTTTTGCATTCAAAAAGTGAAGTTACACAAAGTTTAAATCATAGTTATACTATAAATGAATAAAAAAATTGAATTCAATATATTTATTTATTTTATATACAAATATATGGATAAAGTAAAATGAAAAATTCAATTTTTACCTTAGGTGGGTGAGTCAATTGTAATCATAAATTTTTAATTTTGTCAATTTAAACTCAGAACTTAAATAAACATTGCAATTTAAGCCCTAAACTTGTAACCGATTAAAATAAACTCTGAACTTAATAATATGCGTTGCTAATTAGTTTGAACATTCTTTATTTGCTTGATTTTATTATTAAGTTTGAGTATTTTTATGATTGGGTTAGGCATTTCTTTGACATGATTTTGAGTGTATAGTTCATTGAATTTTGTACAATTTGTTCTGATTCCTAGGCAATTTTCAAATTTAGTTTTGAAAAGGAATAAATTGCTCATTCAAATTTAGAGTTTAAAATAATGAAATTGAAAGTTTAATTTTAAAATTGACTAATTCACCAAAGTTTAAGGGTAAAAATTAACTTTTCTCTAAAATGATTGTATTGAAATTTAAATTTTAAATAGATAAAGATTAAAAAAATAAAATAAGATAAAATATTCTAATATGAGTAAATTATATAATAAATAAGAGCAAAGAAGAAAAAATTTTCTTTCTAAAAAAATACTAAAATATGAGTATAGTTCAAATGATTAAAACATATATCCTGAAATCTTCATCCCATATGTTGATCTCAAACAAAAAAAAACAAAAAAAAAAGAAGAAGAAGGTGAAGAAGAAAATAATTTCTCTACAAAAATACCACGACCCTTGCTTCTTGAACTTTACTAAGACAAAAGTTAAAGTCCACCCATGACCAACTTTATTAATTTTTAAGTAATTAATTCTTAAAAAAAAAATTAGTATAATAAATGTGGGGTCTAAAGATTTGGAAGAAGTACATGTCAATTACCGTTAAGTTATGCTCACTTTGGCTAATTAAAATGATCTAACCTTGCATATAAATAATCAAGTTTTTAAGCCAAAGTGAGCTTAGCTCAGCAGTAATTGACATGTACTCTCGACTAAAAGATTAGAGGTTCAAATCCGCACTCTTAAATGTTGTTGAATTCAAAAGAAAAAAAAATCAAGCTTTTAAGTAGAATCATTCATCTTGGGAATATATTTTCATTTCTATTCAAAATTTGAACGTTTTACGATTTGAATGTAGTACCAAAAATATCAGCACGTAATCTCACATTAGAAAACATTTGGTCACATTAGATGTTACATTATACTTCTCAAATTGGGCGCATATTTGAACTTTGGAGGAATAACAATATCATGGAATTATGTATAATTGTGTGGCATCTATGCTTCCAATTGCGTCACCACTTTCTATTTCTTCTAGGAAATCTAACTTTCCTTCAAAAGTAGAATTTTTCAGGAACCTTGCCGCTTAGGCTCCAATTGATAATCATTTGGTCTTTAGTTTTTGGTATTTGAAAATTAAGCTTGTAAATACTATTTTCACCTATGATTTTCTTATTTTGTTATCTACTTTTTTACATATATGTTTAAAAATTCAGCCAAGTTTTGAAAAAGAAAAGTAGTTTTCAAAAACTTGTTTTTTTTTTTTGTAATTTAACTAAGAATTCAAATATTTTCTTAAGAAAAATAAAACTCATTGTAGTTGTAGAGAAATGATGAGAAAATAAACACAATTTTCAAAAATCAAAAATCTAAATCCAAATAGTTATCAAATGGAACCTTAGGTATGAGATTCAACCACAAATTGGCCTTTATACATGGTAAGTAATTTTTGAATCTTCGACATATGTTCTTTCAAAAGTTCTATATCTTATCCTTAACTCTTAGGTTTTGGTCGTGATTCTACATTGAGCTCTTATTTGATAAGACGTTGATTTTGAGGTGGTCAAGCTATCTTGAAGTGGTACTTGCTTTTATAAGAAAAGGCACATTTTATTACCCAGTTCTTAAAAGGATTAAAGAAAGTAAAGAATATATGAGAATTTTAATAGAAGGAGAGAAAGATGAATGAAAGAACTTGTGCATTGGCTCAATTTGTTGTGCAATAAAAATCTAAAGTTAAAATACCATTTTGGTCCCTATATTTTGGATTGTGTTCCATTTTGGTCCATGTACTTTCAAATGTCCAATTTTAGTCCATGTACTTTCAATAAAACTCAAAATTGGTCCTTACCATTAGTTTATCATTAATTTTTCTTAAAAAAAATTAGTCTCTGTTACCTTTCCCTTTATAAATTTTGGAAGTATGTTCACATGGTATTTTTTCTTGTATTAAAATTATTATTATTACTTAACCAATTTTGATAAAAAAATTAACTTCAAACTTATCATAGGGACCAATTTTAAGCTTTATTGAAAATATATAGACTAAAATTGAACATTTGAAAGTACATGACCAAAATAGAATAAAGTCCAAAATACAGGGACTAAATGGTATTTTAACCAAATCTAAACTTCAAACTCTTTATTAGATGACATAATGAAACGAAGTACAAGATGAAAATCCAAAATATTTTTGGCATAATCTAAAAGAAATTACTAAAGTAAGATAAATCCCTACACAAAATAACAAAGAATTTCCCTAATTCTTCTCCATTGGATTACAACGGTGAAATAATGTCTCTTCTAAGCTTAGATCTCAAAACTCTGCGAATATCCTAGCTCTTCTAGCCATCGCTCTTAACCTTTCAACATAATTATCTATCTTGGTTTTCATGACCTAACAATTTTGGAGTAAGCTTGCATTTTCTTGCCAAAGAACCTTTGAATTAGCTCTGTCATTCAAAAGTGAAATCATATTTCACCTTATGTATTTATGCTCTGACAATGTGCAGCCTCTTGCCACTTCTTAATTTGGAGTTCCAAATTTTCGACGGTTGTGTACAATGAGCTATTGCTTTTCTTCAAATTAAACTTGTATCGCCTTTGAATTTCAACCTAAATTAGGAAACATTACTAAATTTTTATACTTAATTAAACTCTGAGCTAGACAACATAAGAAGCCATTTAAACCAAATTAAAAGACAAACCCAATTCCAGATTCTATAAGATCAGCTCTGATACGTGATACCATGTTAATTTTAGGGAAGGAAAAATAGAGAGAATGCAAAACTGCTAGGGCTTACATTGTATAGAATTGTATGATGAAATACAAGTCTAAAAAGCCTATTGATACCAAAAACTGAACGAATTGCACCTAATCTCAAAACATAATTTAAATGAAAAATCTAAACCAATTCAAATATCCTGATCTAAAGAACAAATCTAAATGTAAATCTAATCTAATCTAACATATTTTTGTGAGGACATTTGAGGATACTAGCAACCTAATTTTAAAGTTGAAAAGTTGTGTTTTGGTTTCTTCTACCAAACTAGTCCCCTTCACCATCTTGATTTTGAACAAAATTATTATGCTAATTCTTATTATTTTGGGAGAATTGTATACTTGCTAAATTGGCTTGGATAAGATTCAGATTATCTATAATGGTTTTTTTTTTCATTAAGGCGAAAGCATTTTAGCTTCATTGAAGGCTTTGTACATCTTCAAAAGGTGAAATGTCAACCCATATTATGAATAGAAAATGACAAATGGGTTGTATTCCAAACCTAGTCCTTCTAGAATAGAACCCATAGAGCTTCTTAATCTCGTTATCTTAAAACTCCTTCAATTATGCAATTCAGTTCTAACTTCAAATCACCTCTCTCGTACGTAAAATTAAGTTTAAGATCAATTAACATATGAGCTAGTAGATTAAAAAGCAAGAAGAATAGAGAGGCATAAATAGAACATTATTCAAACTCATTCAATAAAGAGTAATAAGAAAATCAACCATAAAGTTTAGTGGCTACATGAATCCCTAAGAACAAGAATCTAGCTACTCATAATAAAAATTAAATCACAAATTTCTCATCCTAAATTCTATTAGAAAAAAAAGATACAAAAAGTAAAGGGAGAAGAAGAATTAAATCCTATCGTGTCGATTTTTAATCCCTAGCTCAATGATCTCCAAGATCTCAAACAAACCCTACTTTTCTATAAGAAACCGTGCATAGCGTTGAGATGCTAAAACCAGGGTTGAGATACTATACAGGGTTGAGATGCTGTAATCAGGGTTGAGACGCTACAACAAATTTATGAGAATGCTTCAAATCGTAGTATCTCAAAGCTCTAAAATAACATTGAGACATTGCTGGCCTCCATTGATTTTCTTACTTGAATACATCTACAAGTGTTGAGATGCTCCAAATAGTGTCTCAACGCTATTTCCTCGTATATTTGGCTTCAATGAATTTATTTAATTACTTGACTCTCGATGTAGTGGTCCCAAAATCTCTAAATTTCTCAATATCTCTCATTAATTTCTTTAGTTTCTTTGAATTGTTTAATTCCTACGAAAGGAATAGATACATAAGTAAAAATAATCTAAAATCACAAAGATCAACAATATATAAGTTACAAAAGTAACCCACAAAGTGTGCTATCAAACTCATATACGTGACGTAAGGACTCCCAAATTTTGTAAGCTATAACTCAACCAATAATTTTTCCCATTTCTAGCCTCTGTCACACATAAAAATGAGGGTTAACTTGGGTTGGATGTGCATCCAAAAAGCTAGGAATAAAGAAGGCATTCTATCATTGAAATTTTCCAACTCGCTCACACATTCATAAATAGACAAATTATTCAATGAAACTACCACAGTGTGATAATTGTCTTTTAATAACCGTCGATTCAAAGATATGTCTGTCTCTTAATAACCATTAGATACAAAAGCAAAACATTTGTACAATTTCTGTCTACCAAATTTAATAGTGTAAAACTGCCAGCATTATTGTGGCAGCTTCATCCAATAATTTCTTTCATAAGTAGGGTTTTGCGGGAGGAGAGTTTTTATCAAGAAGTTTTATGGCCAATGGTTGAGATATGTTGGAAAATATTTAAGGTGGGGTTGATAGTTAAAATCCTAGAAGGGCTTCTGGAGAGATTAAAAAAAAAAAAAAACAAAGAATATCATTATGACGACATTCAGGAAAATGTTGACGAATATGAAATTTGAAAAGGGCATTTGCGGTTTTATTTTTTTATTTTTTTGTTAAAGCACTTTTGCAAAATTATGAAAGTGACACTTTAGTCCACGTACCGTGAAACTTGCAATAATTTAGTCTCTATATTTCAAAGTTTATAATAATTTAATCTCTACTGAGATATTACTCAAAAAAAATCTCTACTGAGAGAAAATCCATTATAATTAAGTATCAATTTTTATTATATGTAACAACTTAATCTTTATAGTTTATCAATACATTTGGTTCTTAATCAGTTTATCAGTCTACGTATATATAAGAATTTTCATTGACCTTAACAATATTTTTTATAATATGAACTAAATTTTTACAAATTTTAAATTACAAGGACTAAATTGTTACATATTAAAGTTCAAGGACTAAATTGTTACAAAATTGAAAATACCGGGACTAAATCATTACAAATTACAAACTAAAGTTCAAGGATTAAATTGTGACTTTTATGATAGTCCTAGGATGAAAAGTGTTTGCCAACCTAAATATAGTTCAACTAGTTAAAAGATGTACCCCTCAACCATAAGGTCAAAGGTTTCAATCATCCCATACCCACATATTGTTGAACTAAAAAAAGATGGTAAAATACACTTTTGGTCTTTGAAATTTGAACTTCTTTTCTATTTGGTCCTTGATAGCACCTAAAAAGTGCTATTTTATGACTTTAATTCATGCTAGTTTTGTTGCTCTCATGCGTTTATTTATCTATTTTGTAGGGATTGAGCAAATTGGAATCATTTGGAAGACTTTAGATGAATCGAGCTTAAAAAGGGAGCAACTTGGACTTGATTTGGGCAATTGAGTTGAGAGAAGAATGATCTCAAGCCTTAAACTCCAAGAGGAGAGCGTCTAAACGCCAATTGGGCGTCAAGATGTCGTTGCATGTTGAATTCAAGCTTGAAGACCTGAAGGAGTAGCGTCTAGACGCTGGCCAAATTGAAGGACATGGACTCGCTTAGCGCTGCAGAAAGGCCTCACCAAACGCTAGTCGTGTCTCGACGCTACACAGATTCTTGAGAATTATTTCCTTGTTTGCAAGGACAGCGTCTCGATGCTACCCTCGGCATCAAGACGCTACTTAGGCCACTATAAATATTTCCTTTTTTCTTTAGAGTTAGACTTTTGTGCCTCCATTGTATAAACTTTTTAGAGAATGTTTTTTAGAGCTTTTCTTCTTTTATTTTACATTCTTTGTAATCAATCGAACCTATGTTGAGCTCTAGAGATATCGTCACGATGTGCGGCTAGGCTTCACGTTTCTGATTTAGAGGTCGGTTGTAGTCCAATTGTGATGTTGTGAGGCTTGAACCTTATTGTAGTTTTCTTTTTAATGCAAGTATTCATTGATTCATATTCTTGATTTATGAGCATGTATTTTTTATTAAATTAATGCATTGATCACTTTGTATGCTTGGTTGCTATTCATGATGCATGATCCGTAATTTTCATGCTTGCATTAAGATTATTTGTAACGCTCGAGTTTAGGAAGGGTACATGAATGAACCGTGACCGCATCGGAATGAGAGGGATCTTGAGGATATGAAAGTATGGTTAGGAAAGGCTTAAAAAAATTGATAGTTACTACCGATACCAACAATGTGCACCTTCCTTTTCGGTGGCCCAATCGTAAGAACTCCAAAGTTAAGCATGCTTATCTTGAAGCAATCCTATGTTGGGTGACCTCTTGGAAATTTTCCTAGGAAACATGTGAGTGAGGACAAAGCATGCTGAAAAGACTTGTGTTAGTTTGTGGGGACAGTCTTCACGCTTAAAAGTAGCTCAAGACAAGTAAGGTAGCATGACCAAGTGGCTTTTCCATAATTACATAGCTTGTATGTTTAATTCTAGGAGTTAAAGAAACGATTTGGTTAGGCCGTAGATATCTCGCTTAATTGGTTTGTCTTGGTCTTTTCCAAAGTGCTTAATGCTTTTATCAAAGTAATATGGAACACTATCATGCTCAGTTGTTTAGGTATTTAGTATTGACTGTGATGCTTTGTTAGAGTCAATCACTTTAGAAAATTCATTGCTTGTTTAGGCTTTTCCTAATAAGTTGACCAAGTACTTGTATAATTAAGTTAGCATGTTTTGAATGTCTATAATCGATATTACAATTAGATACAACTATACCTTTGATTTGGAATTTGGTAAGATTAGATTGCTCCCCTTTAATTTACCTATTATTTGTTATTTTCCTTTAACAAAAATCCAAAACCCTATTTTACCTTTTCATCAAAATTTAACTTTGAGAAATTGAACTTTATGGTTCTCTTGGGAAATCGACCTGGTCTACTATTTCTATAAGCTAGAGTAGAAAATCAGTTTAATTTTGGCAGGTTTCGACAACCCGACCAATCCCTGGATTTTTAAAACTAATATTTTGAAGTTTCAAAAGTGACATATTGGGTCTTTAAAGTTTGAATTTGATTTTTAATTAGTCCTTGAAGTTTGAAATTGGTTTCTAAATGGTCCCTAGTAAAGTTTATATTAATTAACTTAATGAAATAATGACGTAGTAGTTAATATATACTAACTTTGATGATATGTATTTTTTAAAAGAGTTAAAAATTTTATATATTTTTTATTTTTTTATTACTCAAGGACCAATTAGAAATCGATTTCAAACTTTAGGGACCAATTAGAAATCAAATTCAAACTTCTTTATCAAACATGTCACTTTTGAAATCTCAAAGATCAAATGAGAGCTAAATTTAAATGTCAATGACTAAAAGTGTTAGGTTTGAAAACTCCAAGGCCAAATAGAAACTACGTTCAAATTTCAAGGGCTAGAAATTGTATTTTACTAAAAAAGCAAAAGACCAAAAAGTATTTTTTTTAACCCTTTTATTTTATTGTTATTATTAGCTCAATTACTTAAATGTCAAATAAAATTGTACATGTCAATATAAATATAGCTCAACTACCATATAAAGTATATATGTTTGTCAAATAATCAAATCTCTCACCTCAATTGACTCGAAAAGAAAAAAAAATAAAAAATAAATAAAATTGTTCATGAGAGAGAGTCTCGAAAGTCGAAACTATTCTAAGGTTGATTCATTTTCGTCATTTTCCTCAGCCCTATCGTTGCCGCGTCGCTCGATAATCTGTCCCAAAAAACCACTATTTCTCCATCCGACGAAAATTAAGTCGCAAAGCTTATGTCACCATGATTTCCATTCTCGCTCAGGTAACCAAGCATCCATACTCGGATGAACTTTCATAGCTGATTCGATTTCCTTGCCATTCTTTGGCGCAATTTGATCTCATTTTCTTTTCCTTTTTGGTGGAATTCTGGATTCAATTGCAGGAGCGACTTCTTGGTGCTGCATTGGGCAGCGTATTCGCCGGGGTTGTTGTTTTTGAGCAACGGAAGAGCTTGTACAGGTCCATTTCGGAAAACTATCCGCCAGCCACCCAATCTTCGGTATGCTTAAATTTCCCTTTCTGTAACCCTAGTGATGAACTTTTTGTTGTTTGTGTTTCACTATTGTTTCGAGATAATTAGGATGTCCGGAATTGTGAAAATGTAGATGTTTGAATATTTGGATGGTTGGGAATAAGGGTGCATTAATGAAATTATCGAGTTTTTCAATAATGCCATTCTGGTTAAGTTATTTGTAAGTAGTTTTATACGTGTTTGACATTAATTTTAATCTCAATATGGCTTGATTTATATAATTTTTATGTTTTTCTTTACATATCAATTAATTCATGCTAAATTTTGATTTTTTTTTTTTATAGAAAACTGAAAAATACATGTAAAATCAAATAGTAACCTAAATCTAATCTACATACGAGTTTAATTCATCATAGAAAAATATAAAGTTTTGTATAAAAATATGCTCTTTACTTCATTAGTGAAGGATAAAATTGTAAAAGAGCAATTGAGGACCATTGGTTGAAAATCCGTTATTTGCTGTCAATTTGGATGCCTAGGCATGCAGCATTTTGATTGCAGAAATCTGAGTGTCTACTCCTTGGACATTTGTGATAACTGGGTTCTCAACAATCTTTGTTAATTCAAAGGCAGAAGTGTCTCAGAATAAGGAACTTAATATTCAATATTTGTCCATAGGACAAGGATACGATATATGGCACCTGGATTTTTCTCATCTGGTAATGGTGAGTATTGGGTCATGTGGACAGTCAGGGTTTATGTTATTTCGAAGAAATTATTGAGATTATGTTTAATCTAAACTTTGATTTTTGGCCCACAAGTTGTCTTACCAACGATGTAGAATTCCTTAATGCAAGTTCTATCATCTCTGAATTTATACTTCCATCTAGCAGCGAATCTATTAATCTAATAGCATCCTCTTTGAAACTACTTTAGATGAGAAAACCTGTATTAGCAAAGAAATATGGCCCCGAGTTTTCGCACCTATGGAATAGAGCTGTTGACCAGACATTTGGACCCGTGATTCAGGCTCTCAGTTCACGAGGATGGTGATATGTTGAGAATGATTTCTTCATCAATGTACTTAAACATCAATTCATGAAACATGTAAGGAAACAGAATTTTAAATTTTGTATTTTAACATTCTGGATTATCAAACAATTGATGTTATGACTGTGGAACAAAGCCATGAGTATAAAGGCCTTTAAAACAATAAATCCTTTTTTCCCCTATAATTTGTACTTATTTTTTCCCATATATTTTCTTGAGAAGCCGTGTGTTTAAATTGTCAACTGCCGACTCTGAAGCCATCCTTTAGTTGTCTCCTCTCCCTCCCCCTCACCTCTTATGTAGTCTTGCATTTCTTTAGAATCTGTGTATTCAACATGATATATCTACACAAGTAATTTACCAACGCGTTGCAAATTTACATGACGCATCAAGATTGAAGAATTCCCATGCAATATGAAATGTATACCGGATTGCTGTGTGAGATGATATTATATTTTTGTGACGCTTGCTATAACCTCTTTAGTTTATGATTAAGATCTATCAATCTGGGAATGCATGCAGATGTTTGAACCCTCTTTTCCATTAGAATATAAACTTGATATAGCGTAAACTACACAGTGGAGTACATGTTATCACAACTCATATTTTACAGCTTATTCTTGGACTAACCAGTTGAAAACTACAATTCTTCTAAACTTTGCTTACTATAAATCTTTTAGATAGATATAAGAAAACTTTTTTGAAACGTGGAGGCTTTCAACAATAACTGAGCCAATAACAACCAGATTAAACAACATCAAGGTGTTGGCCTCACATAACATAAATTTGATCATCTATAGGCTAACTAATAGCTATGAACAACAAAGAAGTAGCATTCACGAGCTATCATGCTAAATAAACTGGAACATCTAAAACCCAATCGTATATAGCCATCAAACAGTGTAGTTGTCTTAACCCAGTTATCATCATCACTATTCACGTGCTTGACATAATATTGTGGGGAGATGAGTTGTGAAATACTTGGTTAGTAGCTCCTTGAATGAGCACAACTGACAATGCAATCAGTTTTACAATGCTAATGCTCATGAATTGTTGGCTAATTACTACTGTATAATAATCGTACAAAAGAGATGGTTAACTAGCACCTCTGTTTTTGTTTAAACACAGGAGTGCAAAAAAGTATTTATGGGTCCTCTTCAATTTCCTCAGTAACAGACATCTGATTTCTAAAAGTTCCGTTTCACACTAGAGATTTTGAATATTATAGCTGCTATTACTAATATTTTTAAGGTTGGAATTTTTGAATTGAACTTGTACTATTTTTTACTAGCCAATAAAAGCTGATTGTTTTGACTTAAATGTTGTTTAGCTAGTAGTCTGACTAATTGGCTAGGCATTTGTACGGCTATCCATGCTAATGAAACAGTACACATTTTTTGAAAAGGCTTCTGATTAGGCTGCTGAGTTGTTAGCAAGAAGTTGGAAGGCTTCATTTGAAGATAGGCTTTGGAAAGGCTTATGCTAAGGTTGACTGGGGCTTTTTGGATGCGGTTATGGCTCAAAAAAGTTTCAATATTAGAGGGAGGTGCTGGATTAGGGCTACCTTGATTCTTTTAACTATTTTATTTTGATAAATGGCAGGTTGAGATTTGAGAGGCAAAGTTTTAGCTTCTAGGGTTTAAGGTAAAGGATCCACTTTTCCCCTTCCTCTTTACTCTAGTAGCAGACTCCTTCAGTCACTTAATTTAGGTTTGTAGAAGAAAGAGCATTATTGAGGGCTTTCTTAGTTGGGAAGAACTTTTAGGTTCGAAGCGGTCGTATTGGCATCTCTAGAGAGAGAGTAAAGGTTTGGGCAGAGAGAGGAAAGGGGGTGTGCTGTCAACCCTTGGGTCCTCCCAAAATCAAATGTTAAGGAGGCCATTGCATACTTTTATAAGAGATTCTGGAAGTGACGAGGGGTTTAGCTTTCCAAATGTCTTTCCAATGGGTTTAGCTTTCCAAATATCTTTCCAAGGGCCCTTGTAAGACTTGATGAATTGTTCATTTGGCCACCAATAAAGAGGGGAGGGACGGCATTGGTTGAGGATGACGTTTCTCCAAAGGGCAGATATTTCATGAGCATTTTTCCAACTCCATTTAGCAATAAGGGATTGGTTTTCAAGAAGAAGTTGCCTAAACCGAGGCCTCATGATGCAACTAACGATATCACTCCAATGAAAGTCACAGAATCTTCTCAAGACATATAGTAAGTGGGACGACCAGAAAGAGGCACGAATTAGAGCATCTCTCCCTTTGGAGGAGCCTTTCCATCCGTGGAGGTTCTTTTGGATTTTAGTGAAGATAGGCTCCCAAAAAGAAGGATTTGCAGGGTTGCTGAGGAGGGGAACACCAAGGTAGGAGGTAAGGAAGACTATCTCTCCGTAAAACGTCACGAAGAGTCCTCCCAAGAAGATAGAAGATTGTCTTTTGGAATAGCTCTCAGGTTGGTGGTTAAAAGTCAATGCTAAAGTGCCATGGACTAATGCTCGTAGGGCTTTTCTTTTGTGAATTTTTGTGACTGTGTACACTATAGTATTCGACTTATAATGCTTACCTAACACAAATACTTAGGCCTTTGCAGGTCTTGTGGGGTTATACATGGGAGGATATCTCAATGTATTTTATTGAGATTTCCGTAGTTTGATGGATCTTATTCCATTTTACTTGTGGTGGATTGCTTGTCGGAGTATATGCGCTTTATTCCATTGAAATATTCATTTTCTCCCAAATGGTTGCTCTTTTTTCTTTTTTCTTTTTTTTTGAAGTAAGATCGTTCACCTTCATGTCTGCCTAGTATTGGCTTAGATAGGGACGAGACCTTTATGAATTCATTATGGGAGGAGTTGATCAAATGCCGATGAACTCAGCTAAAAAGAAATATTTCTTATGATCTGTAGACCGATTGTCAAATGAAGGTGGTGAATAGGGAGTTGATACCTTATTTATGATACCCCACAGCTACTCCTGAACAAGGGACAAGTGGTTGGCAAGAGCTGAGTTTTTCTGTTCTACGTCCTTTTATGTAACTATTTGTCTGTCACCCTTTGAGTCTGTTTATGCAGCTGTTGTTCCTTGTGTAGTTGATGTGATACTTGTGATTGAGGTGAGATGCACCAACAACTTGAGGGGACGTGATTCTTGACTAAGTTGAAGTCTCATCTAGAGCGTGTCCAGAAAAATATTGTTGGATGTTGCAAATGGCAAAATGAATGGATTCAATTAGTTGTTGGGTATTAGGTATCTCCAATTATGCCTTTGCAAACAATGGAATTCAACTGGACGTTCTAGCACTGAGGTTTGTTGGGCCCACGTCTTGTTACTGATCATATTGTTCCAGTTGCTTATAGGCTCCTAGTACTTGATTGTGCTTATATTCATCTAGTTTTTTCATATGTCTCACGAGGGAAGGGTATTGGTCACATGTTTCCAGTATTTCCTACTTCAGCAGCTATCACTTGACATGATCGTTTGTTGAACCAGCTGAATTTTGGGATAGCGCACTTCACAGGAAGACCCTAATGTTACGGTAGTTTTTATTGAGCGGAAATGTGCTACTAATGCTGATTACTTGGGAATCAATTATGCCTTGGCTATCCAATTTTATTTTTGATTTGCCTATAAGTTTCTTAGCTAACAAGGGAAGATTGCTTAAGGGAACTATTATAATCTCTTCAGTTTATTTTTCTGTCTAGCAGCATAGCAGATTAATTTATTAACACCCTGAAAACTATTTCAGATGAGATAATCCTTATTTCCAAATATCATTCATAGATTTTGTGCCAATGGAACAAAGTTAGATAGCAGATAGTCGGACCCTTGATCCAAGCTTTAGTTTCATGCGAATTAGATATGTTTTTTTATAAGTAATTTCTTCCATTTTCATCCGTATGTTTGGACACCTCAATTTGTGAAACATAAAAGTAATAGGATTATAAAATTTATACTACTAATTCTGAGCTAGTAACTAATTGATATTGTGGCTGTGGGACAAAGCAAAGCCATGAGTTTTAAGGGCCTACAGCACAATAAAACTTGTTTCTCTGTAGTGTATATACTTTGATAGCTTTGATGCATTTCATTGACAACTAAGAAATCTACAATGTCCAATTTCTAGCTCCCCAACCTTCCTTGCATCTCTCTCTCTCTTTCTAACTATGCATCTCTTTGAAATCTGTGTTTAGTTTTATATGATGCATTAAGAATCAAGGATTTCCCAAAATCTGAATGTATCCTGCACTCCAATATGAGATCATACATTTTTTGTGCAATGCTAACTATAAACTGTCTCATTTGTCATTATGATTCACCTGGCATTGATCTGTCAATATATATGCATGACTTTTATCATTTGTATTTGTAGCTTCTGTTCTATCATACAACCATGAACCATCTGTTCTCGAAGTAAAACTTTGTTCCCAAAACCTTTTTTTTGAAAACTTTCCTACTTTCTTACAAACAGTTTCAGTTTTGTTTGCCAAAGTCATTATATTGAGTTTAGAACTTTTTTTATCACTTCTTTGTTGCAGACATTTAGTGCGGCAATGGTAAATATTTTTTATTTCCTTTTTCTTCATTTGATTATTCTTTTGGCATAATTGATTGGATGTGCTTTAATTTCTTTGCAAGTTGTGATTTTTTTTCCTGACATTTGTTCATGTACGCCTTAGTAGGGATTAGAGCCAGAAACTTCGAAGGAGCAAAAATTTTACAAACTCAATTTTACACATGGGGGGGGGAGAGGAGGGATGAAGAAGAAAATTTTAGGGAGCACAATTTAGATGATAGCTCTAGAACAACCTCCTCCTTAATATGTGTAGCTATAGCCGCTTATCAATCTTGGAGAAATAAAGAAGAAAGGGATAAGAAACTAAACAGAGGAAGAGTGGTGCCCCAGTGTTTGTTAGTCTCATAAACATATTGGCTTTGAGCATGTCAAGCGCCAGGTTTTGCAGACATAGCTCGGTTTGCGTTGGCTTGGCGGGTACGAAGTACATAGTACACCCCCATTGCCAAAAACACAGCAAATGTGATGCCAAACACAATTCCCAGAATCCCACCAGCCCCGACACGATGCTTGCCTTTCTGGGTTGTGGAGTATTTGCTTTCTTGTGCAGGAGTAGATTGCACTTGAGCTGCAAGGGGCAAGGGGGAGCATTTGGATGCACCACATGGGTCTTTGGCACTGGGATTCTGGGTGCTGGGATGGAAGAAATCATATGCCATTGGAGAGAATGCCACTGGGTTCTCGTATACCAAGCCATGAGGGGCTCTGCCTTCAGCTCGGGCGATGGAAAGAAACGTGAAGGAAGAGAGACAGAACAGGACAGTAAGCATTTGAGTCATGTTTGTCGATTTGCCGCAACCGGGTGCCTTGAAGTAGAAGCAGAAGCAGAAGCAGAGGTAAGTTGTGATTATAGTTTCTTTTGGGGTGCTTTTGGAATACATTTATAGTGTCTTGAGAAGTGGTTGTTGCTTGGACTTGAATTTTGGCGAAGAAGGAAAAAAAAAGGAAGTTGTAAAAGGAAGGGACACAATCATAAGAATGCCATTCTCTCCAATCCCTTCAAGTGAATTTACCAAATTGCCCTCTCAAAGTCATAAAAAATGACATGCTTGGTGGAGAAGCTACGTTTCTAATCCACCCTTAGGAAGGTTCCAAAACGGTAGGACACCATCTCTCTCTCTCTAACACATACAATTATGTCCTATACTTGAGTGCTAGCCTATAGAATTCAATTTTATCTATCCCAATTGAACACATAAGAAGTGGGACATGAGATTAATAAGATAATGTGTTTAATCATATATATTTTGTTTTGATTACAAGTTAATCAATCTCATTAATTCAATTTCTCCTTTGTTGAAGTTGAAGCACAAGCTTTAAAGCTACTCATTATTGACTCACATGCAACCCAAAAAGGGTGGTTTAACAACTTCATTAACATTTAAAAAAACAAACATACAATTTTCCCTCTAATTTTAATTAACAAAACTATAGGAAGGGGATATAATAAAGGGTTGCTTAGCTTGAAGGATCAGCAAAAGTTCATTATAGTGTAATAGATGGATTGTAATTGAGTTCAATTCAAGAGGTTTTTTGTTTGTTTGTTTGGTTTTTCTTCTTTTTGGGTCATTCATTATTGTTGAGGGCCAAACGCATGCAATTCCTGAACTCAATACCCACAAACTTTCTTATACTTGAATGAATCTTCATTTCCACATTCATGCTTTTCTTATCATCTCATTTACTTCCCTTTCTATCTTCTCAACAATTAGAATCTCTCTCTCTTTCTTTCTAAAAGGTCAATTCAATGTTTGCACGAGATATCCCTTCTTGAGTTGGCAGTTTATTTGGAGCTTTCACAAGCACATCCTTTTATTAAATGTCAAGTTACTTCCTGTCAACACCAAGTTCACAAGACTTATCTTGGAACAAAATTCCCATTTTTAAATGTCAAGACGCTTTCTTTTGTGTATCCCCAGTGTGGGAAGGAGTTGGGCTTTGAACCCCATCATTGATTTTTGGGCCAAAGCTTCAAGTTGTTCCTAGTTCCAGCTTTGGTAGGCCTTATTGTGAATGTGGAATTTCTCATTCATGGAGAAAAACCAGAGTTGAAATGCACTTCTTGTTATCTATTATGAAAATTTTTCTTTTTTTTTTTTTACCTAATTATGTATTTGATTGCCATTATCTTTTTGCTATTTGCTTCTTGAAAGATGGAATTTTCTTCTCGGTTGTATTTATTTATTTTTGAAGCTTTGCTCATATTTATAGTAGATGAAACAATTAAAGAAGTTTCTTTTGAGGGAGTTATAACAAAAACACTCCTTGTTGGAAGAGGAAAAGTAATTTAATACCAATCTTTATCTCTATGTAATCATCATATCCTCTAGAGTCCCATAAATGTTTATGGCTCTTCTAGTCATGTTGGATGCTTTTAAGTTGAATTTGACTATTTTGTTGCTAAATTTAGCCTTTTATGTTTGATTTCACGGTTAAATTTATACATTTTCATGGTTGAGTTGGGACATTGACAACTTGATTTTGAGAAATTTGTTAGTTGAATTTTATGTAATTTAATGGTTGGTTTGAGGGAAAATCTTCAGATGAGTTTTTAGAATTTGATAACACTAATACTACAACACCTCTTTTTACTTTATTGTTTTTGTTATTTTCCCTCGAACCAACCATTATGAATTCTCACTAATTTTATAAAGGTTAAATAAAATCAACTATGTTTTTTTTATCTTCCATTGAATCAATAATTTATTTACGCTTATATACATCTTGATTTGGCTTGTTTGATTTGTGCTCGAGTATGTAATTCCTTGGGGGATGGATCCTCACTAATTCACACATCTCAATACAAAAAATAATAATTATAATTAAAAAAATCAAAAATCAAAAAAAAAAAACAAAAAACAAAAAACAAGCTGTATGCATATGTTTGTGTTGATTGTTCAAAAAAACCACAAACAATACCACATAATCCAATGCTAAATTACATATCTCCTTTTAGTAATGATGTTAGTTGGCAACCAATTTCATAACAAAATTGGTTATTGAGGATAAGCTTCATAACCACTCTCAATTCTTTTAACTTTATGCTTAGATAAAGTTAGTGTTCCATTCACATCTCTTAAGTGTTGTTTTTTTTTTTTTTTTTTTTCCATACTTTTATTGAAAAGTAGTTGTTTTCATTTGGTTTTTTCTCCCATCGCCTAACCATTTATGAAAGTTTGTAGTTTTTTCACTATTTATAACCACTAATGGCCAATTATAAAGTCATAATATGCTTTGTTCGTTTCTTTATTCTAATCCTTTCCAAACATGGTGATCATGAAACTGAAAGAATTCTGTTAAGAGATTTATTTCTAATAAGATCCCAATGGTGGTCAATGAGGCGAAAATGGAAATTTTGAATAAATTTTCATTGTTAGATATCTCTATTAAGATTGATTTCTAATAACATCACAATGGTGGTCAAAGAGGGCGAATATGGAATATTAGATATGGTATTTAATTTGACGCTTTTTTTTTTTGGTTAAATTACAAGTTTCATGAATTATTGACATTTTCAGTTGATTATAGTTTTTTTTTTTTTATTTGAGTTCAACAACATCTGGAGATGGAGGATTCAAACCTCTGACTTCTTGATGGATGGTACGTGCCAATTACCACTGAACTAAGCTCACTTTGGTCACTTGATTATAGTTTTGGTTTATCCAAATTTTTATATTTTCACTCAAATGTAGCGTTTGCCTTTTAGGTATATTATAAGGGCGTCCTCTCGCCTTATTTGATTAGCTAGGCAAACTTTTGCTCATGCAAGTAGTTAACTACATAGAGCTCAGCTAAGCTTAGGGACCTTAAATTCATCCTTCAAGGGAGTTAATCTTGCCTCATCAGTCATCATTAGGCTCAACTAAGTTGGTCTGACCAAAAGAAATGCATGCTTAGGCTAACCCAATCTCCAATAGTTGGGCTCATTGACAAGTTCATAGTCATTAAATTAATATTTGGATCGGCCAATTAATTAGAGATTGGAGTAGAGCTACACAAACCTCTTCATTCTGAAAAGGAAAATTGTGGCCAGTGTCTAAAAAAAAAAAATTCATTCAATTCATTCATATTTGCAGTTTTGGCTACCGCATTTTGAGGAAAGGTTGTCAATAATCATTCATTCCCATCATACCCTTTATATATCTCGTTATTTATATCCTTGCTAGCCCAATATTTTGTTTATAAAAAAAAATCTCAACCTTTCCTAACTAAATTTGACTCATCTTTACTAAATCTTTGACAATTCAAATCTGCAAAGTCTTATTTCTAATTATTTACAAATTGATTTTATCTTAATTTAAGATTTTTATCCAATTTTTCAATCCTTATATTTTTACAATTCAAATCTACAAAAATTTATTTCTAATTATTCACAAATCTATTAATTTTATCTTAATTCAAGATATCAACCATATATTTTTTTTAATCATTTATACTTGAATCCTCTATCAACAAACACCACTAATCAAATTTGATTTTCCACCTTTTCAAACCATCCTAATTACACAAATAAAATATATATCCACAACATTGTCATTCATCAATGTTCTATGTTTATCGCATTATATACTTATACCATAATCTAGGAGTACCAAATATGCACCAATTATTATCAAAGTCTATAGTTTTATTTACAATCAAACACATAAAATACTTGCGTATAACAATATATACATGCAAATAAATATAGCAGCAAGTTATTGTAGTCTATAGTATTATAGTATATACATACAAATAAATATAGCAGCAAGGTATATTGTAGTCTATAGTACTATAGTCTTGTAAACCACATAGGAGATCACTATGTAAAACCATCTACATACTTATGTGTATAGAAGTATATACATACAATAACTATAGCAAGCCAAAAATTATTATGTTTCCTTCCTCTTCCATAACAACTATGATACGTGGATCCTACAAATTGCATAAAAATCAAAATAACAATCATGATATGTGGGTCCTATAAGCTGTATTATGTTCAAAATTTTGATATTCAACAAATCCCTAAAAAATGGTAGATTTTTTTTTATTTAAATATGGTAGGTTTTGTTCTTAAAACAATTGAAACATAATCTAGAATCCAAAATCCTAAGTTTTAGAGTGCAAATGCCAACTAATCTAGGAAAGAAAATTGTTTTGAATTCTGAATCTCGAGAATACCAAATTCATTCCAAAGGAAAAAAAATTGCACAATGGAGCAAAATGAAGCAGCAATAAATGCTTCAAGTATGAAATAGCAGAGACCGTCGAGTAACTTAGGAGTGTTGAGCAAAGTAGGATGTGTTGAAGAAGAAGAAGAAAGAAGATGGAGGTTTCAAAAAGCGTTGAAGAATAAAAAACTAATGCATGCGATTTTGGAAAGAAGAACGTTAATCGTTACATTAATTTATTTCAAGTATGATATTATTGATTTGATCCTTTTTCCTTGGAGAAATCAGAAATTATGGATATATATACTCCTATTGCAACTTATCTAGGGTTTCATTTTCATTTTTATTAGATTCATACTCATATAGCTCAATGGTCAATGTTACCAAATTTCAAGTTAAATGAGGAATACATACCCATATAGTCCCATATTGAAGTTAGTTGGATGTAATTACAGATGTATTTTCGAATATATACTCATTTTTGAATTTATCTAGGCCTTCGGTTTTTATTAGTGTGTTCATCATTTTCTTTATTAATTCACTAGTGTAAAACCTATCTATTCACATTTTAGTCTTTGAATCTGCCATGAGTGTAGAAATTATTTTGAAATGATTTTAGGTTACAAATTACAATTTATTCTTAGTTTGTAACATTTATTTCTGCAACCTCCATCTCTCTCATCCTTAATATGCTCCATCATTTTAGCATGAATTTTAGTTTCTTTAAAAATGTGACAGATTAGTTATTTGAACTAATCGAACTATTTTCCTCCTTAATACAATGCTTTGTTGTAGTTGTTTTTTAGGTAGTTTAAAAGTGTAAATCTTTATCAGGGGTATTTTCGCCCCAAATCAATTCCAAGATTTTGTTAAAAACTACTTTTAGCCATATTTGTAAAAGGTAATACGTTTAACCATTTTTCAAGTTGGTCTATTAAGATTTAGCTATATATCTTGTTACCCCTTCTAAAAAATGGACAAAAAAAAGAACAGAAATTATATCGGATGGGTCATTTTGATAGCATAATTTCACAAATATCCAAAAGTAACATAATTATCATCGGTAGGTTTTTAACCATTGATTACTCTTTTTCTCTTACTAAAATACCCTTGCATATAATTGATGAAATGACATTTAATATAATATTTTGTTTTATTGTTTAATTGATGAAATGACATTTAATATAATATTTTGTTTTATTGTTTAAGGTTTTGATGGATTTCAATTTAGGAAATTCTATAGCACAATTAATGTCATTTATATTTTTCCAATCAATTGTATTTCAAATTGATGGTGTCGATTTTTGTTTTTTATTTTTATTATTTTTTTGTTATTTCCCCATTTCATTTCGCTGAATATGATGTTTGATATAAATATATTATGTATATATATACATATGTTTTATAAAGTATGATGTTTAAACTTTACGAATTGCCTAAGTAATTAGGGTAAATAGATACAATTATGTATTTTAGCATATATACCTATATTTGCGTGATATAGACCTCATATTTTTCTATCATACTAATTCAAATCTAGTAGTTTTTATTGTACTTTGTAATTGTTATGTAATATAAACCTTATATTTTTATATCATACCAATTCAAATCTAATAGTGTTTATTGTAATTTGTAACTATTATGTAATATATACCCCATATTTTTATATCATACCGATTCTACTCTGATAGTGTACACTATAGCTTGTAACTGTTACATAATATATACCTCATATTTTTATATCATACCAATTCTAATTTGGTAGTGTTTACTGTAGTTTGTAACTTTTTTTTGGAATATACTGTACTTTGTAACCCTCGTAATATATATCTTGTATTTTTATATCATACATAAAAAGTTATGTTGAGTGTTTATAATTCCACAAATATATACCTCATATATTTATTATGTAGGTAGTAACTTCAAGTACCAATTACCATCCCAAAGGTGGATGGTTCGATTCCCCACTCCCCTAATTGAACTAAAAAAAAAAGTAATACCTTCAAGATTTGTCCTTACCTATATGAATGTCTAAAATAAACTAAAATGGCATTGCATAGATAAACTGGCCTCTTACCTTTCTCCAATCATCGGAAACATTGGTGTCGAAATGAAGCAATATTGCCGCAAGAAATTTTCAAGAGGAGTTTCGAGAATGAGGTTGCAAAAATATTTTAGTATGGGGTGGAAGGAAGTTTTCGTATAGAGTTGCAGAAGGAATGTTTTTATTTGGAAGGAAACAATAATGATATAGAATTGTAAAATATATGCTTTAATTGCTAACTTGCCTTGTTTGGAAGGAAACAATAATGATGGGAAATTGCAAAATATATGTTTTAATGGCTAATATGCATTTTATGTTTCTTTTATTATTTTAAATATAAAATGTTCACTTATGGGCAAATTAGTAAAATTAGGATGGGTTTAACTTTTAAGCATATACGTAGACCACTGCTAGACATTTATCAAAATTACATAGAATATGAACAATAATGAAATTATGAGTATAAAAATGCCTATTTATTTAGTTATCTCAAATCAAATGGTTATCAAACACAGCCTAAATTTAGCCATTATAAAATTAGAAGGGTCTTTTTTTTTTTGTCATATTTACCCTCACATGCAAATCGTCTGACACCCCCTTTATTTACAGAAGTTGCATCTGTAAATTTCAACCCCTAATCATATTGTATTTTAATCTTACTTCTAAATTTCAGATTTTCCCACGCTCCATTCTGCGATTCACATATTTTAATTTATATTTATCTTTTTAATTTTGTTTGTGATTTTATCTCATACTAAAATTCAGTCAAAATTTTATCAGATTTATATCTTTTTAATTTTTTTTCTCAAAAAAAAAAATATATCTTTTGCATTTTTAAACATGAATGTATATCTTGACCTTGAAGATGACGAAATCAGAAGGGTCTATTTTCTTTTTAGGAAATGTATGAAGTCTAGACTTTTTTTATCACTAATGGGAGCTTAAGAAATTAATATCATCAACTTTTTAAATTTTTAATTTTTCAAGATATATCTAATTAAATATTATAATTATATATAAATCTATAAAAATGAAGGTTTTTGTTTGATTTCAATTGATTGCTTGAAGAAAAATTTCCACTCATGCACTTAGGTTTTTCCAATTTCATATTACTAGAAATGTCTTTAAATTCGTATTAGTGTTAATATTTCTCTATTTCATATAGCATAAATATTTCACTATTTCAAATCAATGGAGACAAGCAATAAAAATAGTAATCGATGAGTAACATAATTGATAGTCAACAATTAACTATCAAAAATTAATGTAAAATTGAAGATGAATTTCTTACACATTACTTGAATGATTATATTGAGAGAATATTTTATAAGACTATTAGTTCACATTAAATTATATATAATTTTTGCCATATGAAGAAACTTTTAAGCACAAGTTTAGTTTGTATAACAAATGTAGGGTATGAGAATTTAAACTTTCAACTTCAAATGAATGAATATATGTCAATTACCATTGAGTTGCGCTCAAAGTTGACTAGTTTGTACTATTATTATATTTTTTTTGTAATTGGTCTTTTAATTTTTGTTGCTTAATCTAGATTCGTATGTTGTTGTTGTGGGTGAAATTGGACTAAAGAGGTAAACCTGAATTACAAGGGAATCTTGCAAGATAAGATTATCCTTTTCAAATCCAATTCCTAAATAGAAGGGGAAATCTTTTATATCATTATCTAAAAAGGATGTAGAAATGCCTTGAATCTGTTATCTAGTGCTCCGAATGACCAAGTACGGGGCCTATGTTGTATTAGGGTTAGATGAGTACCATATATAAACCCTCTAAACTTTTATCTGAGACACCTTTGTATTCTGTATTCAGTTTTTCTCCTCAAGATAATAAAACTTCTCTCTCCCTCTGTCCGTGGACGTAGCTTACACATTGTTAGTGAATCACGTAAATCTGTGTGTCATTTTTATTTGTTCTATATTTCTTGTTTGTCATCTACTTCCGTTTTAACAAAGGAATATGGAAAACAAAGGTCTTATAAATACGTCATTATGACTGAAAAAAATTGAGTTCAACTTAACCCTCATTCTCTAAATTACAGCTTGCTACACTCAAATTCTCCTAGTTAACTTAAGCATCAGAGCTGGTGTGGCAAATGCCACATCAGTGCCTAGTTTTTTTCTCTTTTAAAAGTCACTTCTTTCCCCCAAATTATAAATTTACAGTTGCTGTCACATGAAGGTCAGATGAGATTTCTCCTAGCCAGATTTTGGCAACAAAAGTTGTAATTTTTTCTATTTAATAATACCTTGAGATAGCTAGATTATGATGATGCTTAGATTATTCGAACTTAGTTGTGAAATCCTTGATATACTTACTTATTCTTATCACTAATAGATTAAATGATGATTAAGGGCCCGTTTAGATACCTTCTAATTTAAATGTTTTTCAAAAATGCATAAGTATTTTTTTTATAAAATTGTTTAAAATTAAAACACTCATATGTTTGGTCACTCAAGTTGTCGTGTTTGGTAAGTTTCTGGTCAATATTGAATTTTGGTGTCGTTAGTTGTTTTCAACTTGTTCGTTTTTTTAGCACATGGGTTCTTTCGTTCTGTTTTAGATCAAAAGAGTTCACAAGAGAAAAAGCTACCATGAACAAAAATCTGATGTACGAAAACAAAACTTATCACTAGATTCTCAAAGTTTTCCCTTAGAAGAAGACGAGAGAAGTCGAGAAAAAGAGAATTAGGTGAAATGTACCCAGAACACAGAGGCAATCAATTGGGGCATGTTTGGAAGTGATTATGAAATTGTTAAAATTACTTTTGTTGTATTTAAAATCACTCAGAAACATTATTTAATAATTCGAAATCAATTTTTATGGCATAAAAATCGTGTTTAAAAGTGTAAAATAAAAAACTAAGTTGATTTTGGATCATTAAAGGCATGTTTCAGAGTAATTTTGAATACGACAAAAGTGATTTTAATCATTTCAAAACCACTCCCAAACATATTCTTTAGTTTTCTTGTATTCTCACTGAGTACTTTATCGTAGCAATAACTATGTTCACTATGTTGTATGATTAGAATAAAAGTCCAATAAACTAAGGGGTAACAAAAAAATTAAGGAGTTGTTTTGGGTGCTAAGTGGGTTAGTCTAAGTTATCATAGTCTGTGGAGTTATATAATTTATGTTTAGGATGCATAGTTGTTTAATTTGGGTTATAATAGTCTGTGTTTGGAGTGCAGAGTTATTCACATACTATTATAACCCAGATTATTATAATTCACGCCTCAAATAGACCCTAAGTATTTCTATCATAGACCTTTGACCATTTTCACCAAAAGCTCCAACACTACTCTTCTCAATGCATTGAGAATAGTGTATCAATGCATTGTTGCTTTTATACTTTAACGGGTAATGTGGATCTATTTTATAGTTAGGCACTTTCTAAAATTCCTCACTAAAAGAAAAGAAAATGTAGGTTGTAAATAGTGAAAAAGATTAATTCCTTATCGGTGATTTTCTTTTAAGATTGGTACTCATTTTCTTAATCACCATACTTCAAACACTAAGGGGCTGTTTGGGGCAAGGGTTATAATAACCTGTGTTATAATAACCTGTGGAGTACTCTGCACCCCAAACGCAGACTATTATAACCCCATACTAAACAATTCTGCATTTTAAACAATATTATATTATTTCACAGACTATTATAACCCACAGACTATTATAATCCGTGTTATTATAACCCACTCAGTGCCCCAAACAGCCCCTAAGTCGTCAATCCTTTACTAAGAATTAACACTTCCCAATACAATGATTGTTTCCATCTTTCAATGTGATTTCTCAAGCTAACTTAAGTTTTTCAATCTTCCAACCTTGGTTACTTTTATTGCTTAGCCAATTTCATGGCACGCAAAACTGATTAGATTAACTGTTTTTTCTATCATATAGGTGCATCAAAGTCTTTCTTAGAATCACTAGAATCAAAAAATCAGTGTCGAGATCTTGATTATATCTTTGAAATTTTGTCTCTCTTGTCCTTCATATCTCCAATTGACCGTATTTATTATGTTGTATTTTTACGTTCTTGCAAACTTTGTACGGAAATCTTGTTCCCAATAATACCATCCACATTTTCTCATCTTTTTTTTTTTTTTAAAAAAAGGCACTTCAACAAATATTCCCTTGTATTTTGATGTATGTTGTTCGATATCAAGTACAACATCGCAAAATTCCCTCTTGCAATGTGAATCAACAAGAGTTTTTTGATCTCTATCAATAACAACAACCATCTTTCGCACATACAAAAACACTACTACTCTAATACCAAAATGATGTGGCCTAAGTTCTCTCCAAGAGATACCTTACTCACAATTGAAATATTAGTACTATGAATACAAAAGCCAAAGCCTCTATTTCTACAGGATTGGAATGAGGAAGATATGAATATTTCAGTTACACAACACAAGCATAGGTATCTTCATGGAACAAATTAAATCATTAATGGTGACATGAGTAGAAAACAATTTTTCAAAATAAAAAGAGGGAAAAACTAGACCTGAAATGGCACTATAGTGTGTGGACTCCACAAAGTTTTTTTTCCACTATATATCCTCAATTCAATACGATTGATGAGTCGCATTAACCAAGGAGAGAAGAAAGAAGAAAATACCCTGATGGTATAATATTGTCGACTTCGGAATCAAAATGCCTCATACTAATGGAGATCATTGTCTTTTTCACTTAAATTCCATTAATCTCTCCCTTCTCTAGCTAACGTGAGACTTTATTTGCACTCCCTAACACTTTTTTGGTTTCTTTTAACACCGTGGATCCTACTAAATTAAAGGTATTGATGAGTGCATCTTCAAGAAATTCTTCTTTCAATTTCTCTGCTTCTGCTGCCTTCCTTATGTTTACATTGAGATTTTAAGCAAACAGTAATACCATCCTTTTATGCAGGGGAAAAAGAAGGAATTCAGATGAGAAATCTAATTTGGATTTCAATTTCCAAAACCAAAAACTATAACATCATTTACAAATGAAACCAACCAGCCTTGAAGCTTTTAATTTTTACAATAGAATATGAGTATCATTCTAGAGCAATGATATCAGTGGAATCTCTGTCTCTTTGCAATGTGATTGAAACAAGAAGAATCTGAAGGAACACCAGAGAAATTCAACATAGAACTTGAACACATTCTAGGACTGTTCATCAAAACAACTGGTTTCTGTTCAACCTCTCCTTTGATCAAAACAGGTGGGATCTTGAAGGGCTGCAGCGGGGGTGGATTCCGCCACCGGGGGAGTGGCCCGGCGATAAGCAGCGTCTGAAGCAACGGCCCGGCCTCCATCACAGACTGCAGCAGCCTCCCCTTCTCTGGCAGCTTCTTCCCCTTCACAATATTCTCAATCACCAAACCACTTGGATCCACATTATGCGAATCCCCCACATTTAAGCTCGAAAAATCGGGTGACGAAACAGCGTCGAAGAATGAATCGACAATGGGCGAGCCATGAGATTGAGATTGAGGATTGTTGTTGAAGGTATCAGCTGAGAGGCTGTTGGATTCTGTGATGCTGGAATTTGCTTTGACCAAAGGACTTTCAGCTTGAAAATGGGATGTTAACATGAGTTTGTTCAACACCTTTTGAAGCTGATTTTTTGCTTCATCTCTTTCTTTATAAGCCATTTGAAGAAGATTCAACAGATTCTTTACATTCTCTTTGTTCTTTATCATCTCTTGATTTGCCTCCATTTTTACTGATTCTAGCTCAATTGTTGTGTACAAAAGCTTATGTTTTAGTTCACCCATCTCCTGTAGATTCAAACAAACATATGGCTCAACGGTTAAAACATTATAGTCTCAACTAAAACGTTAAAGGTTGGAATTTCAACCCTAAAAAAATACCAAATCGACATGTCGGAACAGGCAAAGATTCCCATTGGGAGAGAACAGAGAGTTTTTTGTTTGATTGTTTGTTTTATTATTATGAGAAAAGGTAAAAACAATTACAAGGGAAAAGAACAATATGTATCTATTCAGCAGTGCAAGGCCAAAAATTATTCTCACTCGCAAGTTTCGAAACATGGTCCAATCATTGCAGGACAGAATTAGAGTTTTTTTTTTAATGATAAGTCCAAAAAAAGTATTTGATTTAACATATTCCAAAAAGAAAACCCCACAGAAGAAAATTGTTCTAGTTATCAACAAACCCACAGTTTTGATTGTTCAATCTTTTGAAGTTAGAAATGGAAAAAAAATAATAAGAAGAAGAAAAAACTTGAAATTCTTGTGAAATGGGCTGCCATTATAGGAGGAAGAATGAACATTCTTGTTGGAAAATCACTGTTTTGGAACATCCAATTTCCAAAATCCTCTGTTTATTCATGGAATTGGTTTAAAAAAAAAAATGAAAACCCAAAGAAAAAAAAAAGCAATTACAGAGAGACAAAAAAAAGCCCAGAAACCATATCAACTCATGAAGTCACAAAAAAAACCCAAAGAAATTAATGAAGAAATGAACTAAAAATGGCAAAGAGAAGAAAACCCAGAAGAGAAAATGGAAGAAAGAAGGCAATTAGAGAAAGAGAGAGAGATTAACGAACCTCTTGATAAGTCCAAAGAGAAGCAAAATCTTCCATTGACGAAAGCTTGGTGGAGAAAAGAAGAATGGAAATGGAAATGGAAATGGAAATGGAAGTATTAGGGAGTTGAAGAATGGTGAATTCTCATTAATTTATAGAGAAACGAGAAAATTAAAAAATAAAAGGGTTTTCTTTTTTGACAAAAATCCAATGAAATTGCATTCGACATCAAAGAAAAATGAAAGGGGCAATGCCAAAAACAACAGAAATAGAAAATTTTGGAGATTCCATTTCCCACTCTCTGTGGACTATTGAAAATTCTTTCAATTTATTCAAAGCATTTCCCCTTTTCTTGCACTTTGTCTCTTACTCAAATGGAAACAAAAATAAAATAAATAAATAAATAATAACTCTCTCTCTCTCTTTAACCATTAAATGCTGGCTGCAATTTCCTTCTATATTTTTCTCTTTTTTTTTTCTATCCACTAATGAATTTTTAACGGCTACTTTTTTTCAATCTACTACAGTAGAATAAATTTAGTAATGAAGTTTTTTTTTTTAAATTGACTTTTGAGTTATTGGGACTACGCGGATTAAGTGGTGTGAAGTTACGGAAATGCCCCTTAAGATAAACTCCTAGAAGCTAGTATAGGGTTTGGAGGGGAAATAAAAAAAGAGATGAGGGGGTGATTGCAAATGATAAGCATATGCTTTTGTTCATTGGAAATCTAATTCCAATCCTACAATTTTCAACGCCCTTTCATGATTTAAAAAAAATAATAAATAAACTTCTTGCTATTATTATTTTTGGAATTCTAAGCTCTTTCATGATTTTTTTTTTTAACTGTTTTTGTTTTTTTTTTCTTTGTTGAAAATTGTTTTTAGAAACTTAATAAGTGATCTTAAAATTAGTATTAAAATATTTGTGCTATTTTGCTATAATTATTCTAAAATTTTCATCATTTATAAAAGTCAACTAAAGAAACAAAAAAAAAAAAAGAACTTTTAGTTTAAAAAAAATCATTCAACAAAAATATATTTTCCTTAATGTTTTGGTTTTTTTTTTTTTTTTTTTAAATAATCATGAGTGTCCAATCGCTATAGAGTTTGAACCCATTTTCTAATAGTATTTTTACTTGTTTTAATTGTGCTAAAGGTCACTCCATTAATATTTTCATTCTAAACGAAGTTTGTTTTAGATAATAATTTTGTTGACTTTCTTATAATCAAGAAGATATAAAATCAAATTAAATTGATAGAAATTTATTTAGTGTAAATGAATGAATATTTTACTAACTCCAAAAAAAAGGTAAAAGAATATTTTGAAATTATGAAGTGAATTTGTTATTTTAATCCCAACCTTTTCATACTTGTTTGTATAGAGTTAGAGTAACAAAATTCTCCATTTGTTTTTTTTTTTTTTTTTGGAGAAACTTCATTTGAAGTTTCTTTAATAATATATTTTGAATACTTTTATAAAGTCTGAGTGAAATTTCAAAAAACTAAAAAGAAATCATTTTTCCAAATCTAATGTTTATGATGTTTAAAATGTTTATCTAAGATCTAAAGAATATTATTTTTATCGTTTATCCTAAAAAAAAAAAAAGAACATTATTTTTATATAAATAGAAAACAAACAAAAGATACTAGGACTAAGTGCCCATTTTTGGCTTTGATTTTAGGGGAGGTAAAAACAATTTTAAGAAAATCTTACCCTATAGGGTGGTTGGTGAAACTGATTTTTTTATTAATTTATATAAAATCACTTTTGAATTATTTGTATTTGCAAAATCTATCTTTTTAAATTAACTTCCCAAATAATCAAGTACCTATTTCAACCAATTTTGAAAATGCCCGTGATATCCTTATGTATATTTTTTTTCACTTCTCTCTATTATGCTTCTCTATCACCACCACATAATCCTCTTTCTATAAAAAAAAAACTTCACAATATTATTAAATAGGAAGCAAGCATTTGAGATTAAAAAAAATTGATGAATTTTTCTGTTTTCTTGGTATGGTGTCCTCTATGATTTTTTTAAAAATAAAAAAATATATTTAATTTATAATTGTTCTTATGCATTTGAGTTGTCTATGATTTATAATTGTTCCTATGCATTATAAGATGTCCTTCCAAAAGCAAGTGTTGCGATTTCAGTGGCTCTATTTTTTTTTCATTTTTTATCGCACCCAGCACTTTTTCGGCCACTGTTTCTTCTTCATGTGAGGTAAATAATCAACTAATCTTGTTTTTAGGTTTTCGCCTTCTTTACTCTCTTCTTGTATTTCATCTTGCATTTTTGAATGTGGTTCTTTAATTTATTTTTTCATGTTTTGTCTTATGCTCTAAATAGTGAATATTTTCTTATTTTTTAAGTTTTGTGTCTTCTTTTTTTATCGGTGTCCATGTTAAATTGTGTAAAGTTGTGGTTAATCATTTCAAGAATTTTATATAAATTTTATTTTGATCTTCTATTGTGTTAATGGTTGCTATTGGCTGCTATGCAATCCACTATTGCAATTTTTTTTACTATTATCCTATAAACTAATTCAACTTTTTTATTTAATAAAAAATGTTTAGATTCTCAAGCAACCTCCAATCGATAATCAACTTTTGTTTTAAATCTCTAATCAAATTTTGTACCAAATCTTCAATCAAATTCTATACAAACTCTATAATTTTTAAATTTTCTACCAAATAATGATGAGACTTTTTGTTTTAATATTTCTAGTATCTTGTTTTAATTTTATTCAAATACACTTTATCTATATCTATATCTATACTATATTAAAAGGCAAGGATTTCATAAAAACATTTTAGACCAAAATACTCCTTTAAATTTTAGTTAATTACATCAATCAAATTGTCATAATTCGATTTGATAATTTGACTCAAAATGAATATTTGATTTAATTTCAAATTCAAACAGCAATAACGAGATAGTTTTATTCAAAATGAATTTGACTCAAACTTCTTAATTTGATAAGCAATTTGATTCAAAATCAAATCAAATTAGAATTTGAATCTAAATTCCCTCTATAATTGCACATCTCCTCCCATTTTTTTCTAGGTCTAAAACCTATCTCCTCCAATTTTTAAATTTTTTAAAATTCTGTTAGCCCCATGTTTTTTTCTTTTTTTTTTTACGCATTTTAGACCAGAAATAAAGATAAATAATAACTATTTTTTTCAAGTCTAAAAGTAGTCATCTTCAATTTTTTTATCAGGTATCTCTCCTTTTTAAAAAAAAATTTTGTTAGCCTCCACTTTTTTTTTCTTGCATTTTATACAAAAAAAAAACTAAGATGAATAATAACTATTTTTTTCCAGGTCTAAAAGTAGCCATCTCCTCCAATTTTTAATTAAGTGTCTTTTTTTTTTTAATTTTTTAATTTCGTTAGCCCCACGTTTTTTTCTTTTTTTTTCTACATTTTGTTTCTATTTTATACTACAAACAAAGATAAATAATAACTAACTTTTTTTTAAACATTGATATATGTATGTATTTTTTTTACCTTAACTACTATACATGATTTTTCCTGGTGAAACAAAAAAGAAAAAAAAAACGTAGGGCACAATCAATTATATTAGATTAGTTGTTAATACCTAACTGATATATTTGTTTAGTTGTAATGCAAGCGAGATAGATTGCTTCAAGTTTTCTTCAAAGTATGCTGAATGATTGATTTAGGTTTGTGGAGAGTCAGTGTGGCTGAAAATGGAATATAGGATGGTGATAACGACTCTTTAGGTGATACAAGTCGTGTACCTTGATAGTGTGTAAATTGAATTTAAAAGGAAATTTTGATCCATAAAATTTAAATGAAAATTATGTTCTTCTAATGATTGTTAGATTTTTATAAGTGGAGACACTACCATATGATTTTTTGAATGTGATCATGAATGATATACATGAGTCACACCTATGCTTTTTCTTCTTGATTTTAATTGTATTTAGTAAATAATTTGATCTTTTTTCAATTACAATCTTTGACGGTTTCTTCTCAATCATCACATAATTTATTTGAGATAGTTTCACGAAAAGGGATGAGAAACAAACCCCTAGATTCAAAATTTCATCTTAATAAGGAGGTTAAATTACAAATTTTGTTCCTATAATTTGAGCTTAATTTCAATTTTGTCTTTATGATTTTAAAATTTTCAATTTAATTCAATATTATTTGTTAAGGGCTTTTCTATTAAGTCTATTCTTCCCAATGTGAAATATTAATATGTTATTTCATAAATGCAATTGAACTTGATTTGTAAAGATTTTAATTCAAGTTTTTCTGAGTTAAAAATGTCTGTTGTAATGCTATTATTGTGTTATCATAAATCCTATAATTTATTCTATAGAATAATCAGGTCTATATTAATAAAAACACACTCTGGATGATAACAAAATGTACACTTAAAATGTATTTGTCATAGTTTTTTACGTGATTTTGGAATGATATTTTTTTTAAAATAATTGAAAAGCTTATTCTCCAATTCACTTTACTTATTTTCCACTTAAAAATTACATGGTATGTACTACTTTATAAATTAAAGTTGACACATTTGATTTTTTTTAATATTCGAATAAAAACTTTTAAAAAATTATCATTAATGTATATTTAAAAACTTTGAATAATACGTACAATGCACGTGGTGTTAAACTAGTATATATAAGTTACAATATTGCTACAAGTTTGATGAGAGCAAAATAGGTGATTTTAATTATATTTTTTCTTACATTTTATTTTTGCTTGAATTGGAACAACATTTGTTCATTACAATTTTATATAACAATTGTTTTTCTAATATTTTATCATATAATTAAAAATAAACAAAGTATATTGTTTTTAGAATAACAAAATAGAATTTTTAGTTTAAACTATAATAAATTTTAAATAATTATCTTACAACAATTTAGATATTGAGTATCAATATAAAAATAATTAAAATGATATGTCAACTTTGATCATTATAGCTAAATCACAACAATTTCATCTAAATTTACCAAAACTATAACCTATTTTTTCAGGTTCAAAATTGAAATTTATCAAACATTAATTTGCTTTATATGACAGTTGATTTTCTTAAAAGCACAACTGCCGGCAATTATTTTAAAAGCTACAACAATTCCCAAATTATCAAGTGACTCTTAATTTATATATTTTAATTCAAAAATATGAGGAAAAAAAATAGATTCATTAATTATTATTATATTAATTATACTAAAACAAGACTTTCATTTTTTTTTAGAATAGTCAATCTGAGCATAGTTTATTGGATTCATCCCAATCCCCCGCTCTTCAATGATTGAACTAAAAAAATGCAACTAGATAAGTTTCAAGTGTCCCGTGTAGATTTTAGATCTCTCAAATCCATTTAACCACATTTAAAAAATGAATTTTACACCTTTTGAGCTTTTTTCCTTTTCAACTTTTTCTTTTTGAAATATATAGCTTTGGAAAAAGATAAACACCAGATTTTGTTTCTTTTTTTCATATTGGATTCAGTCAATTCTTTTGGGTGGATTTGTATTTGTATATTAAAATACTTTATAGAATTTGTGATCAAAACAATAAAATTTTTTGAAACAAAGAATTTTATGGTTCAAGTATTTTCATATTCTAAATTTGATGATGCATAATCACAAGTAAAAAGAAAAATATAAAACTTTTACAAATATTACACCTAATAAATTCATTTCGTTTTTGTTCAACAAATTAAAACATGTAGAATATAATATGATATTTTATAAAATAAAAACTCTTGTATGACAAATAAAATATGTTAATAAATAATAAATTTACTAATAACATTTTAGATTGAAGTAACTATTTAGTTGGTAATTATTACTATTTATATTGTTCATAAATATATTGATGTATGTACCTTAGACAACTTTTTAAATTGAGATCTAATTTCTCTAAATCTATTATCAAATGCATATTACCTTGCATTCTAATTTCTATTTTCATATCACTAATCAAAATTCACTCTAATATACCTAGGAAAGAAACCACAATTATTCCCTTGTTGAACCTAGAGAAATAAAAAATTGTGATCATTTAGAAGACCAAGAAGGGAGGCCCCAAAGCCTATCCAAAAGCACATGCAGGGTATAATTATATACATTAGTGGGAGGGGGAGATTTGGTTAAGAAATTTGAGTCTAAAATTAATTAATTTGATAATATATATTTTAAAAAGGAGGGTTTAAATTATAATATTGTAAAGAGGAGGGGAAATCCTAGATTGCTCCTTCTGAACTGCCCAAGAAAACTGACTTCAACCATATTATAGTTGACTTATTATCCTATATCTTATTCCCTTTTCCCTCTTTATCTTCTCCCTCTACTTTATAGCAAAATAGGATTTTACCTTTTGTTTTTTGTCTAAAAAAAGGATTTTACTTTTTTTTTTTACCTCATATCTCTCTCTCTCTCTCTCTCTCTCTCTCTCTCTCTCTCTCTCTCTCTCTCTCTCTATATATATATATATATATATATATATATATATATATATATATATATATATATATATATATATATATATATATATATATATATATGTATGTATATGCCAATTATGAATAGAGTTTTGATTTCAAAGGACTATTGGGTATTTCTTTACAAAAAAAAAAGAAAAGAAAAGAAAAGAAAAAGACTATTGAGTATTGTATATATATATATATATATATATATATATATATATATATATATATATATGTATATGCCAATTATGAATAGAGTTTTGATTTCAAAGGACTATTGGGTATTTCTTTACAAAAAAAAAAAGAAAAGAAAAGAAAAGAAAAAGACTATTGAGTATTTTGGGTATATTCTTAAACATTGTCCTGCACATTTTTTTTTAATTTAATAATACAACTTATTTAAATTTTTTTAAGTATTTAAATTAAGTTTTTTTAAAAAAATATTAATAATATAAAAATTAGTTAGTTGAGAAACTATCATAGAGAAATATTTGGAAGTATAACAAAATATTGGATCCATTTTCTGTTTTTCTTTTCTTTCTAAAAGTTTATTTTAAAAAATTATTTTGCCAAATGAAGGTGATGCTTTCTAAATATTTGGAAAAACGTTCTTTCTTGTTCCTCTTATGGGTTTTCGGATTGGGTACTGAGTTATTGTGGATTTGTCGAGTGAATAGGAACAATCGTCGTTAGCTTTGTCGTTTGGAGGCTTGCTTAGTGTGCTTCAATTTATCATATTTCGAATGAGCATAATCTTCAATTTAAAAGTATCTCGTATTATGACCTGTGTGAATAGCTGGACAAATGTTCTTTCTTGAGAAGATTTCTCTCATAGGTTTTTGGATTGGGCCACTACTGCCGACGATGGGCATTCTTGGGTGTCGGGCGCAGTTGAGGACGTGGGTGGGATTGGCAATGGTGACATGTTGCAAGGCGGGCATTTGCGTTGGGGGACTGAGGGCGAGCAACATGCTGAGCGGCGTGGAGCTAGGTGTCAGTGCCACCCTCCCCACCAAGTGGATCAGAACGGATACACGCCCATGCCCCTCCGTCGGGTGGGGAGAGACAGTGTGATATGTCGCCATGCCCACGCCCCAAGCACGATGCATCGCACATGAGCATATGCTTTGGAGCGTGGACGTGGCAGTTGGAGGCCTGAGAAGGGCGAGCGACTCGGCGGTGGAAAGTGTATGGTGGGGTGGGGCCGGGTACCTTTGGGGCGTGGCATGAACCTCGTTGGGCGCGAGATGTTGCGATGCTGCCTACTAGCCCTGGGCTTCCGCTCCGAGGCATGAGTTGGAGGTCCAAGGGAGCCACATTGCCACCAACGGTGGGCATTCTTGGGTGTCAGGCATGGCTGAAGACGTGGGTGGGATCGGCAATGGTGACATGTTGTAGGGCAGGTGAGTTATTGTGGATTTGTCGAGTGAGTAGGGGTAGACGTTATCAGCATCGTGTTTGGAAGCTTGCTTGGTGTGCTTCAATTTATCATATTTGGAAGGAGTGTAATCTTCGACTTCATGGATCGACTAATCGTTCTTCTCAATCTGTTTTTTTTCTATTCAGGCAGATACGGCTGCTCAGTGTTCCTCTTGGTTGGGGGGCATCTATATGATTCTCCTACTTCTCATTGGCTTTGGTTTGCTTGATTGTTTGTTTTCCTTCTAGTGGTCTATTTTTTAGTTTGCTTGTCTGCTTATCTGTTTGGTTATAAGCTTTTGTTATTTTGTGCGTGCTCTTGTCCTTTGTTAGTTTGTTTGTGTTCTTGCTCTTTGTGCCTTGATCTCGGGCTATGAGGTCTCTTTTTTGTAGTAACTAGATTTACCTTTGCCAAAAAAAAAAAAAAAAAAGCTAAACCCTAACATTTCAATCTTATGTGCCAGCATGAGGATAGTTCAACTGGTTTAGGCATATACTCTCAATCAAAAGGTTAGAGGTTCAAATCCCCTCACATGTCGTTGAACTTAAAAAAAAATAAAAATAAAAAATCAATCTTATGTTTAATATATTCAAAAATTTTGAAAAATGTTAAATATGACCTAGTATATTAGACATGAAATTAAATTTTAAGTACCTATTAGACACTTTTAAATTTTAAAAATCTATTAGACACAAAATTAGAGCTTCAAAAAATTTATTAGACATGTTTTTAGAAATGGAAAGAGCTAAACTTGGAATTGGAATTTAACCTTACATATTCTTTTTTTAAAAGAAAATTAAAACAATACACAGCAAAAATATATTTTAACTCATATTCCTGAGGAAGAAGAAGAGAAATTGAAGTTTAGTTTTAAGTTACTGTAAAGTACAACGTCTGTTAAGCCTTTTCTTTTTTCTTTTTAATGAAAAATAATTAAGAAAAACGATTTAATTATGGAAGAGAAAAAAGTTAAAACCCATAGAACAAAATCACATGGTTTTTTCTAGACACCAAATAAAAACCACCTGATCAAACCTCCATCTGACAGCGACAAGAACGTATTCTATTTTACCCCAAAATTAAAATTCAAATAAAATTATTAAATACAATATTTCTTTCTTTATTCCCGACAAGCCGTTTCGGCACTCTTTCGACTTTTCATATAAAACTCCCTAAATAATCTTCATTAATTTAGAGATTAAATACAGTTTCGGTGTTTTTTCTTTTTTTTTGAGTTTAACAATTACATGATGAAAATCAAACTATTGACTTTTGTGATGGTAATGAATACCTTTTTATTGAGTTATGTTCGAATTGATAATTTCAATATTCATTTACTAGTCATTAGTCTTTGAAATATTTCATTTCGATCTATGTACTTTTAAGTTTGGTTCATTTTAGTTCGTGTCTCTATTTTAGTATCTATATTTTTTAGAAGCGATCATTTTGGTCCCTTCAATATTTTTCTTTTTAATTTCATTTTTAATCACAATTTTAGCACAACACTATCTTTAATAAATTACTTGAAATGTACCTATAATTTTATATTAAAGAGTTTATCCGTTTGTCTATAGAATTTAGAATAGAATTTTGTAAAAATGAACGAAAATAGTCACTTTTTAAAAGTATAAGAACTAAAGTAGAAAGATTAGAATGGACTAAAGTTGAAACCAAAATGAACATTTTAAAAGTAGAATGATCAAAATGAACTAAAACTGGACTAAACTAACAATTAGACCTTAAATATTAGTCGTTAGATTATCTTCTCTCTCTTTTTTTTATTTCAACAATATGTGGAGATGAAAATTTAAACCTCTAACTTTTTTATCAAAGACATATATTTTAACTAGTTGAACTATGATTAAATTGGTGGTTTTTTTTTTTTTTTGACCATTTGGATCGAATGTATGCATGAACCATGCACCTATAAAACTGTGGATTCAATACCTTTGGTTTCGTCTCATTTATTTGTCTCGATTCTCAGGCTATAAAGTTCATTAGGACTTTAGCTAATATTTAATTAAAAATAGTGGCTCAAGAGTAAATATAATAAAAAAAATTTAACGAGTTTATATGTCCTAACTGTTATCGAAATTCGAACTAAAAAAAAAAAAGATAACTCTTATCGAAAATCCCTATCATTGATTAATGGTGTTGATTTTGATGAGAATTACCTGACCTATATAATTCATCAACTCCTTTCAAACATGCTACATGTACAAAACATGGATTTTCTTTTATATATATATATATAGAAAAAAACCAAGTGCTAAATTTTGATGTTTGTATCACTTAAACCCTCAACCTAATAATTGTATTAATTAAAACTTTAAACTTTTATGAGTGAATCGATTTAGACTCCTGGTTAGAATTTTATTTTAAAATCGTTAATGCATAACTTTCACACATGTACAAGACTGCTTCAAATGCAGGAATTAATCTAAATTATAGAGAAATTGTTGGAATCAAATAGATAGTGGCATTTTTTTAATATGAACTATTTTTCATCTTTTTATGTTTTTCTCTACTTATTTAGAAATCATTACATGATAATTTTTCTTGCTACTTTGGCAGGACTAGGAGAAAAATAATTTTAATTAGATGATTTTGAGATGATTTTAAATGAATTCAAGTGAAAATAGCTATAAATCACTAACAGATGGTCTAAATTAAACCACTTATGAAAGTTTAGGGTTTAAATTGATACAATTATTAGTTTGAGGTTTTAATTACAACCTCCAAAATTTAGGGGTGTAAATTGATTTTGCCTTTTTTTTTTTTATCAATGTTAATTTTTCATATTGAAATTAACATTTACTAATGATTTAGACTATTAATTAATTAGACTACCTAAAGTATGAGGACTCCAATTAAACTTTTATAAGACTAGATTTTATACCAAGTGACAAAGTGCAAAATGAAAAGTGTATTATTTCATCTTTTCGATATTTTAAAATTTCTTCATGATGTTATCTACCTAGCAAAAAGTATATAAAAAAATTGTAAAGTGTTGTTTTAAAGTGCTTGTTAAAAAAAGGGTTTTACTTAAAAATACTATTGTTTAAAAGCTATCTCAAATACATTTTAATATACATATTTAATCGTTTTGGTTGTTAGACATTATCTTATGCTTAGAATTGTGGGTTTGGTTTAGATAGTAAGACAAAATTAAAGGTTCTAAAGAGAGTATATTATTGAGATTAAAAAAAAAGTATAATATTGTTGTTGGGTTAAGACAAAGCGGCTAAATTGAATACTATGTGTGAACATGTATTTTAGGGTTTCGAGTTCAATGAATCTAATGCCTTAAAATATAATATACCATGTTATATGATATACCTTTGAACATGGATTGATTTGATCATCATTGGCTTAGTTTCTTTTTTTTTTGTCCGACTTCAATATAGTTCAAGTGATCATTTTTTTTAATTGTAAATTTAAATTTTCTTTCTATGTATTAAAAAAATAATTTTACCCCTTTTTTTTAAATAATACGTTTTTACTTTTTGAATTCAAAAATTGTGAGATGGAAAATTCAACAGTTAACCTTTAAAATGGTAATTGATATCTTATTCACTGAGTTATGTTTGGAATGATTTTAAGATTTTGATGAATCGCCTCTTCTTTAATCCGATAACTCCATTTAAAAATTTTGAAAGCAAATAATAAATTATACTTTTCTCAAGCTATAGGTAAACTTTGTTTCAAATTTACTTTTCAAACTATTATTTAATTTCAATACATCTTTTTCTAGAATCTATCATTACAAAGGTTGGGTGGGGATTCAAATTAAAGTTCTTGTAAAAAAAGTTACCGATGGCTTTACTGGTGGAGTTATTTTCAGATTTGAGAAGGTACAATATGTATAGTTCCTTTATTTTGACTTGAGTATATTTGGTGTAACATTAAGAAATAACTATAAAGATGGAAGTATTATTTCTTACCTTTCTAAAAAAGTTGAATATTCTTGGATTTTCCAACCCCACATTTTATTGAACTAAAAGTAATTTGTAGTATATAAGGACATGATTCTAATAGAAATGATAAAATATTCAAAGCTAAAACATCCTTTTGCAAAACCAAGTTGAAGTAAAAAGGGGAAAAAATGTATACAAAGGAAGAAAAAGAAAAATTACACTTTTGTTACCTAAAATTAGAGTTAGCTTCACTTAGAAATTTTAAAACTCAGCATTATTGTCTAGGAAATTTAAAAAAAAAAAAATTCTCAACTTTGATCCATATTATTGAGTCCACTCTACAATTGATGAAAAGCTGATAATAGAAACTAAAACTAAAATGTTCTTTTTTTTTAATACAATTAATATGGAGTGAGGATTTAAATTTCTGACTTCGAAAAGAGAAAAGTAGATATTTTAATCTGTGAGCTATGTTCAGATTGGCTAAAATTACAATAGCTTTTTTCTTTTAATCTAAAGAGTAAAATTGTTCGGTTTTATAACTTAGGAATTTAAATATAATGGATGTTAAACTAAACTTTAGAGGTACTGAAAGTGCAATTTAAAAAAAAATAATAATAATGTAGATATAATATCAAATAAGACCTACCCATAAGGAGATCAAACACAAATACAATTAAAATATCCTTTAAAATAATAAATTGCATAATTCAAAATAGTACAAAGTTCATTTAAATACAAACGGAGAAACCAAACAAAAGTGCAATCTAATGAAACACTTAACATGAATTTATTAATTTTCTTGAGGAATAAAGGCTTAATGATTAAGATGGAATGCTACAAACTATCTCACTTTAATGATGCATGTGTGTTTGGTTTTATGCATGTTATTTTACAAATTAAAGTTAGACAAGTTCCATGTGATCTTGGTTCCAAAAGGTAACTTTAAGGGGGCGTTTGACGAGCGCTGAGTTGAGTTGGGCAGAGTTGAATTGAGTTGTGGAGAGTTAACGAGCAACACCTCGTGGAATGGAAAACTACGTGAAGTTACTCAAAATGGTAGGGAGTTAATTACTCAAAACGGTGGGGTTGAGTTGCTTTGTAGGAAGTTGATTTGTTGATGTGCAAAACGGAGAGTTGAGTTTTAAACCCAACTCAAGTCAGTGGGCTAAACACCCCCTAAATGTTATAATTTTGTAGATTTGGATGATGTTTTGGCTTAAAATTAAGCATATATTATAAAAAGCAAAAGTTTATTGATTTTATATTCTACATTGGACTCTTGGTAATATTGTTTATTTTTCAATCATATTGTAATGGGGGGTTTATCTACAATTATAGACAACTATTGAAATAGCTTGTTTCTTCAATATTTTTACTGTATGATAGAATATCGATCAACCACTATATCGATGATTCTTTTTTTGAGTTCAACAATATGTGGGAGGTGGAAGATTCGAATCTCTGATCTCTTGATCAATAGCATATGTCTTAACCAGTTGAGCTATTCTTAGATTTGATTCATCTATATCAATATTGATTCCATAGAAACGTGAAAAATGTGGACGAAAATATTGATATATGTCAATAGATATTATTTTAAAATCTTCATTATTTAAAATAGGGAAAAATACCTTTTTGGTCCCTGAGTTTTCAACAATATGTGTGTTTGGTCCATGAGTTTTGGAAATAGACCTTTTTAGTCCATGAGTTTTGAGAAATAGGTTTAAAAGGTCCCTCGTAATATTTTTTTTTATTTTTTAATATAAAATCAATATTCTTTATTAATTTTTAATATTAACGATTTTTTAAATTAAAAAAAACTCTTTATTAATTTTAAATCTCTCAATATTCTTTATTAATTTTTAATATTAATGGTTTTTTAATATTGAGAGAGAGAATTAGGTAGAGAGGGAAGAGAGTTTTTTTTTTTAAATTTAAAAAATCGTTTATATTAAAAATTAATAAAGAATATTGAGAGATTTAAATTAATAAAGAGTTTTTTTAAATTTTAAAAAATCGTTAATATTAAAAATTAATAAAGAATATTTATTTTATATTACAAAAATAAAAAAATAATAATCGAGAGACCTTTTAAACCTTTTTCTCAAAACTCAGGTACTAAAAAGGTTTATTTCCAAAACTCAAGGACCAAAAATGTATTTTTTCCTAAACTTAGGGACTAAAAAGGTCTATTTCCAAAACTCAGGGATCAAACACACATATTGTTGAAAACTCAGGGACCAAAAATGTATTTTTTCCCTTTAAAATAAGTGTATTGTGTACTTTACCTCTCTAGTTATGACGTCACAAATTTACTCCACGTAGTTTGGTATCGTTATATCTATTTAATTAGTTTCTAATTTTTCTTTATAACGATTACTTCCCTAAATTGTGAATTTGTGATTTTATATGGTCCTTACCAAACATTGAGTGAATTGACACGAGGTAAAAGTTTGATTGGAAAAAAGTTCAATACATAAGAAATAAAATTTAAAAATGAAAAAGAAACGTTAAGAATTAAATTATATATTTAACCAGAGTTCTAATATAGTTTCATTAAAATAAATAAGTAATCACTTTGAAAAGATTTTTGAATAATTAAAAAAACTAAAAATAATTCTTAAAAATAAACCTCACATTTACACTCAAACACGTCCTTAATTTCATGCTCAATGTGAGGTTAAGATGCATCTCATGTTTGACAAAATTGATATTCTTCAAAAACTAAATGAAAAATTGTCACAATCAAAAATGTCAAAAGGACTATCTTTGCGTAAATTAAAAGTTGAAAGACCATGAATTAATAAAGGATTAAAGATATTGGATATTCTTTTTGTGTGTTTTATAATTTATTTCATAATATTTCTGAATTCGATGAATAGATTTCGAACTAAACCATATATTCGAAAAAGTTTACTAATGTGCTTTGATCAGATGAGTTATATGCTCACATCTATTAGCAGATTATTCTATTTTCATATCTTATCATTTAAGAAAGGCTAAACATGTGTTTGGTTAAATTACAAGATTAGTCCATGAACTTTTAGGTTTGTATCTATTTGATCCATGAACTTTAAAAAGTATCTAATAAGTTCTAAGCTTTAAAAATATTTAATGGGCCCTTGAACTTTCAATTTGGTGTCAAATAAGTCCTTGGCATATTCAAAACTTTTTAAAATTAACTTATCTACTAGGTATAAAATTGAATTTTATGTCTAATAGGACCTTGAACTTTCAATTTTGTATTTAATATAGGTCTACAAATTTAAAAAAAATATTGAATAGGTTAAAGATCTATTAGACACAAAATTGAAAATTCAGGGACTTATTCGACACACAAAATTGAAAGTTTAAGAACCTATTAGACACTTTTTAAAGTTATGGACCAAATAGACATAAATCTAAAAATTCAGAGACCTATTATCACCTTTTAAAGTTCATGGACCAAATAAACACAAACTTGAAAGTTTAGGGACTAAACTTGTAATTTAATCTATGTGTTTTAGTGGTTTTTTTCAAATTAATCCCCTATTATTTGAAAAGTTTTAATTTAGTTCCTTTAAGTTCTACAATATTTCAATTATACTTGATCGAGTTGGTGAATGTTAAGATTGTCTAATAATAAATTTATATGTCAAGATATTTAGTAAATTGGAAAAATTTTAGTAGAGAAATTAGATCACCTTTTTTTTTTTTTTTTTTTTTAAAAGGTCAATTTTTTTTTCTCGCTTTTTAAAATTTTGGAGACAAAATTAGAAACTTTTTCTTTTAGTTGACTTATTTTCTCTTGTAAGTATTTATCAACTCATTAAGTATCATGTTAGGTTAGTTTATCATCAACTACTTTTAACATTCAAACTATAGGAATGGTTGAAAGTATAACTGAAAAAATTTAAAATATAGACTAATTGTCGTTGTCGTGACGCAGAGCGGCCAACGTCCATAAAAAATGGGTTCTTTTTGGAAAAGAATTTGGAGTCACCACCAACCATTAATAGGGTGTGATTGGTCACCCATTTAAAAAGAAAATGTCTACAAAAACAGAGTTTAGATTCGGGAGTCTTTTGTGCGTATGGAAGGTATTAGCACCCTACAACACCCGTAATAAACGGTTACCAAATCTTGTTTATCTCATGTTATTGTGATTAATTTTAATTAGGTCCTTTGAGTTTATAAGATGAAGAAAGCATGTTTTGTTGTTTTATTATTTTTTTAAATGTCTCAATTTGTCATATCTTAAACTTCAAGAGTGAAGCAAGTATTTGACCAACTTGAATGAGGTTATTAGCCATCAATTGATGCAATATTGGAATTACAATCAATAAGAAAATTCATTACCTCAAGAGTTTAAGAAATTTGACAGTTCTCAAATCCATCATAGGATTGTAAATTATTTTAACTTGTTTTGTTTTTGTAGTTTTATTTTTTTCGATTGAAGGATTTTGTCATCCATTTTGAGAGGAATATGAATTTATCTTAGGTAAACTACTCAACCTATTTAAAAAGGTCAACTCTTTTTGTTTTTTTAGAAAATGTGCAACTCTTATTTTTTTTAATAAAATTTTGAAAGGTATTTATTTTAGTTGCTAAAACTTGAAGAAAAAAAAAAGGTACTCTTGAAAAGTTTGTTAGATAAATTTAGTTTCTTTAAAAAAAAAGTTATTGGAACTTAAAAGTTCACTTGGTTTGGTAAAAATAGTAATTAATTTAAAAAGTGTTTTGGGAGTTTCATGGATTGTAAATTTTAAACATAGAATGAAGTTGTGTTTACAAACAATTTTTTTGTTTATACAAAAGAAAAGGTTTTTAAAATAAGTATACTTAAGATACCTTTAATTTTGATAAATTTATACAATTATTTCTCTTTATGAAATATCATTTTTTAGAAGAGAAATTAGTTTTATTTTCATTAAAGTGTGGTTATTGAGTAAACATTTTAATTTTTTTCACTTAATATAAACTCAAGGATTTTTTTTCAAAAAAAAATACAACAATTTTGTTTTCAATATAAACTTTCATTTTAACAATTTTTTGTGATCATTTTTCTTGTACTTTAAGTTCTGTAAAATATAATACTTTGATCTCTTTTTTTTAGGTGAAGACTTTCAAGCATTTACAGAGCTCTATTCGATCATATTATGAACAAACGAATTTCAATCGAAGCAGAATAATCTCGACAAAAAAATAAATTCTCAATCATCCAGCAACTTCAAATATAAAATTGTGCATACAAAGAAAACCAACAAAATAGAAGATAACAGTGACTATGTATTTCAAGTTAGAGTATAATGACTCAAATAGAAACTAACAACACATTTAATAAAAATAAAGAAAAAAGATGAGAGAAAAAAAAAAGAGTATTCTACCCAACTCTTTTTAAAATCTCTTACTCATTGATTTTGCAAGACGATGGAGGTCCAGATCGACTATGGGGTAATGCTGCAACAAAAAAATGGTAGAACCAAATGTAGCTCTTTTTGTTGTTGTTGTTGTTCTAACGTGAAGGGGAAGATGTGAAAAGATGAAAATGACGTTGTTTGGAAAAAAAATGGTGGGAGAAGAAAAATGAAAAATGGTGGAGAAAGAAAAGGATCCCTCTCTTTAGAAAAATGTGTGGGAGAAAAAAGGGAGATGGAGATAAAAAAAAAAATGTTTCTTCAAGATCGAAGGTGCTCAAAATGTGAGGGCAAAAAAAAAAAAAAAAAAAAGAAGGTCCCCTTGATGAAAAAAAAACATGGTAGAGATAAAGTTGTTGGAGAGAAAAAAAATGTAGAAGATAAAAAAAAAAATATGGGGAAGAATCCCATAAGTCCCCCCTTATTTTTGGAGGAAAAATAAAGAAGAAGAAAATTAGAGAGAGAGGGAAAACGTGAGAGAGAATGAAGAAGAGAAAGAAATATATTTTTGGTGAAGAATGAGAGATTTTTTGGGGGGGAATAGAGATGAGTTTTTTGCATGAGAAAGAAGAAGATGTAGGTTTTTTTTGTTTTTAAAAAAAATCCATAATAGTTTTGAACAAAGAGATGATAATTGTGTTTTAATAAATTTTAATTATAAAATGCATTTACAGTTCTACCCCTAACCCAACGGTATGTATGTTAGTTTCATACTTTTTTTTGCAAAAAATATCATGAAAAATCAACTCCACCCGAACCAAATATGTAGTCTACACTAATTTTAAAAAATATCCAAACACTAGAGACTACAACATATATTTTGTCTTTAAGATTTTTTTTAGTGCTATCTCAAATTGGTGTCTAAAAATTGTTTAATATGACTTTTTAATATATATTTTTGAAAACGACTTTTTAATATATAATTGATTGACTTGTAAAAATGTTTTTTCAACTTGAAAGTCCCATTTATGAATTATGAACACATATTTTCTTTATAGAATGAATTTTTATTTAAAAAACGAGTCAAATATTTAAAAAAAAACACAATGAAAAATGAGAGAAAACAACTTAAAAAAAATAACTATGCTGAATTTTTATTTTATATGGAAATTATTTTTTAACAACTTCTTTATTTCAAAGTTCTGTTTTTAAAAAAATAATTTGAATACTTCTAAGATAAATAACGTGTCCAGCACTAGTATTTGAAGCTGAGTAAGAATCCTCACAAGGTAATGGATGGACAAAACTGACCAACATTTAATTATGCATCTTTTTCAAAAAAAAGAATTAAATTGAGAAAATTTGAACATACAACTGCTAAGACATATGTATAATGCTTTTACCAATTGACATGTACGATTCTTCCGTTAAAGTCGAACATTCAAATTTTCATAACTCATATTTATTGTACTAAAAAGAAAATATTTTTACATGTTGGGTAATCACTAGGTATAGCCCAAAATGTTTTAGGTCTTACATAAACAACCCCTCTCCGAAAAACTAGTTTCTATAGCACTTTGATTTATTCTATTTTATATTTTAAATTTGGTTTTACCTTTTGTGCCCTTATTCATTAATGGTGGCAAATACTACCAAATTAATAGTTTATAAATGTTTTACCAATCACTTAACTACCCATTTCATTAACACGATTTTATCTCTTACGAGATAACTAAAACTGAAAATACGAATTCAAAAATTAAATATTCTAAAACTCAAAAAAATTTCGTCAAAACAAACAACTTTCTAAAAAATAATACAAACACCATCTAAAATGGCTTGAATTCTAGTTAGAAACATCATTTCTCGACTGCAAACTTAAATTCCAATTGGACATCGGAAAAACTTGAATTTCGATTAGAAAAACATAAATTTTTAGTCAAATACTTAAATTTTGACCGAAAATTGATGTTTTCAGTCGAAAATCGATAGATTTGGACCAAAAAATGACGTTCCCGACTGGAAATGAAGAATTCCCGCCATATTTTGGCTAGAAAATGATCAAACCTGATTAGAAATGAAGAATTCCGACCGGAAACGTTTGTACCGGTTAACTTTTTTTAAGAATTTCCAGAAGAAAGTTTAGTGTGTTTTTTATTTTTATTTTTTTACAATTTTTTTACAATTTTTTAGGCATATGGGATGAATGAGATTTTTTTCGATCTATATTTTAATTTTAGTTTTAAGAGGCATGAATATGCACAAAAATTTTGCACAAAAACTTAAAGTATTTTTAGAGCACCAAAATATATGCCTATATATCTATATTAAAATTTTTAGAGTACAAAAACAAAAAATATTTTCTCTTTTTGCAAAAAATCGTGAAAACGTGTTTATGAAATATTTTGGTTGTCAAATGGTTGATAAAACATTTATAGTATTTACCACAATTAAGGAATAAGGACAAAAAGATAAAAATACATTTAAAATATAAAATAAAACTAATAAGTGCTATAAAAACTAGTTTTATAGGGGTTATTTATGTAAGACTCAAAACATTTTGAACTATTTCCAACAATTACCCTTACTTGTTGCTCATTCAACTAAATTTCTTAGGTTGACAAAAAGGCAAAAAAAAAAAATCATATTAGATTTAGTTATTTAAATTTAGAAATATAGCATAATAAAAGTAATATATTACATTTATAACTCTTCCTCTCTTCTAAAAAATAAAATATCTTCCTCACTTGTAAGTTTGAACATTAACACAATGCCCAACACTGATATTCATATTAGGATGTATTTGAATTAAATTTTCAAGTGTTTAATTTTAAAAAACAAGTTGTTTCAATAAAAATTGTAGTGTTTAACAACCACTCAAAATGACTTTTTGAAAAAATGAGTTTGAAAATAAAGCTATTTTGAGAGAAATATTTAAAATCAAATTTTAGAAAAAGTGTTTTTAAATGTTTAACTTGTAATCCCTTCCAAATTTTCATGATATATAAAAATGACTAAAATACCTTCACACTACCCCACTCCTCGTCGTTGTCGGTAACCACAACGACCCTCTCCGAAGACCATCGCTGGCAACAATTCCAGCAAACCGCTCCAGTGACCACTCCAACAACCACCTCTGGCGACCACATTCGGTGGTGGCCAGCGATAGTCAGCCAGTCATAGTGTTTAAAATACAAAGTTGAACTTGTTCATGATGTTTAATAGTCGTCTTTTATTGTAATTTAACATTAGTAGAAGCATTTTGGATGTATAACAAACCAAACAAATTGTGTATAAAAACACTATTGAAAAAATGTAACCAAACATATGAGTGTTTTAAGGCATGTTTGGGAGTGATTTTGAAATTGTTAAAATCACTTTTGTCGTATTTAAAATCACTCCGAAACATGCTTTTAATTATTCAAAATCAATTTTTATGATATGAAAATCGCGTTTAAAAGTGTAAAATAAAATATTAAGTTGATTTTGAGTGATTAAAGACATATTTCGGTGTAATTTTAAATATGACAAAAGTGATTTTAATCCTTTCAAAATTATTCCAAAACTTGCCCTAATTTTAAATGGTTTTTATATAAATTTTTTTTTTTTAATATTTTTGAATATCACTTGAATTAAAAGTAATCCAAACGGACCCTTGATTAGTTAAAAACATTGACATTACAAAAGTTTGGGCATAAACCCTGCTACTTTGATACCATATCAAAGTGCTTACAATAAATTTAATGTTTTATTCACATTCTTAACCTACCCTACCTATCATATTTAAGAAATTAGGAAATTACTATTCTTTTGTAAATATATACAACTTTCGATTATTTTATTTACTCTAGTTTTTTTCTTAATTGTAATTTGTCTAAAGTTTCAAGTTAGTCTCTCTAATTTAGTTAAATTTCTTGAAATCTCCCTATCATTACTACATGAGAATACTTTTCTTATGGAGCAGGTTTTCATTATTGGACATAACGATGAATTAACATTTAATAATGAAAATTTACTAGTTGAGTTTGATTGTAATATTAGGCAGAATTAGAAAAATATTAATAGTTATTTTATGATCTCCATTACTTTTTTAGTACAACAAATGTGAGGTATAGAATCTTAATGTCTGACTTCAAGAAAAATAATATATATCAATTAACGCTGAGGTATGATCTCCATTACTTCATTTAGATGTAACGATTTCATCTATATTCTATAAATTGAAAACAAGAACAATTTATTTGTGTTTCTAATTATTTAATTTTGATCAGTTATTGTTCATTAATATCAATTAATTTGTTAAAATAATCTGTTCTAAAATAACATTAAAAATTGAATAATATTTTCCATCCAAGCAATTTTAACAAAAGATTTTGCAAAATTGTTTTCAATTGATGTGATTTTATGGTTAAATATTTCGAACTTCTATGTAACTCTTCAGTTTTTTTTATTTTACTTCGTGTTTATTCAATACAAATTAAAGGGCTAAAATATAATTCATTATTATTAAATAAAAAATTATAAAATTGAATATATATACACACACACACACACACACATATATATATATATTGAATGAGAAATTTTGGTCAATCACAAATTACCACGTTATTATTTTAAATTGATGAAAAAATTGTATATTATTAATTTTTGGACCAATTATAAATTAACATATGTCCCAAAATTAAATTAAATGAGATTAAATTGAAAAAAATTAAATAATAACACATGTCTATCTTGTGGCTATTTGAATTTAATCTAATCAGATTGACTATGTCATTAATTAGTCCAATTAAAAATTTTCATGTTTGCATGATGATACAAGTTAATCCAATCAAACTATACCATGTGTATTTGATGACATAAATTGACCAAATCAGATTGTACCATGTGGCAGCAAGATCACAATCAGACAGGGTCAAGCCCATCTGACCTCCCATAAATAGAGGAGGTCACCCCTCATTCAGAGACAAGGAGAATTTAGAGAGGACAAAAGACTAGAGACTCTGAAGACCAAAGATACTCTGAAGATCAAAATACTTCAAGACTTTAATTGATCGTCAAGATCAACAAGTTGAAGGCTGATCATCCAAGAAGATCAACAAGTTGTAGGCCGATTGTTCTAGAAGATCAACAAGCTGGAGGTCGATCATCCAAGAAGATCAACAAGCCGGAGGCCGGTCATCCAAGCAGATCAACAAGTTGTAGGCCAATCATCCAAGAAGATCAACAAGTCGTAGGCCGATCATCTAAGAAGATCAACAAGTCGTAGGCCGATCATCCAAGAAGATCAACAAGTCGTAGACCGATTATCCAAGAAGATCAACAAGCTGGAGGTCGGTCATCCAAGAAGATCAACAAGTTGAGATCAACAGGCCGGAGGCCGATCCTCCAAGAATATCAATAAACTAGCAGGCCGATCCAAAATCAACGAGTAATAGGCCGATTAAAGAAAATCAAAAGCCCAAAGCTTACATACTCGAAAGAAATTAAGAATCAAAGGATAAACTTTAGAGATTGTACTACATCCATATCAATTAATACAAATTCATGTTTATGTACACAAATTAAATTTCTTTGTTGAAATCTTGTGTGAACAATATATAATACAAATTGAATAGTCATTTATAACAATAATTATCCTTTTAATAAAAAAAATCTACTAGTATCTTATAAAAATAACATTAGAGTTGGGTCTTTTCTTTTTTTTTTTTTTGGGTTAAAATTTGTGAATTTTGATAAAATTATTCCAAGATAAATTTTACACATTAATCAAACTTAATTTTGTACAAAGCTTGATTTCTATCAAAATTAGTGAGTTGTAGGATATTTTATGTAATTTTTTAAAATTAATGGATGATTTAGCAAATATTAAACATAAGGTAAAATTTGAATATTGTATCTAAGTCTCGAGTTTAATTTAATGAAATTGAAAATTCATAGTGAAAATTGAAACATCTCAACAAGCTCAAGGAAAAATTTTATCTTTTTTTTTTCTTCTAAAATTTGTACTTTCAAATGTCCAAATATAATCCTTGTACTTTCAAGAAATCATAAAATTAGTCTCCACTTTTAATTTATTGTTAAATTTTATTAACTTTTCCTCTATAAATTTTTGAAACATATTCACGTTAAATATTTTCTTGAATGAAAATTATCATAATTATTTTATCAAGGTCAATAAAAATTACCCTCAAATTACAAATAATAACTAATTTTAAGATTTATTAAAAGTACAAAAATTAAATTTAAACATTTAAAACTATGGAGACTAAAATTAGATGAGATCAAAGTACACCAAATTAAAGAGACCAAAGTGATATTTTAACCTTTTTGTTCGATTTCGTCAAACAAGACTATTTAAAAAAAAAACAAAGAAAGCCACCTCAATTAAAAGACGGTGCCACATGTCAATCCCCAAATGGAACAATGTGCACTTTATAATCTAAGTAGACAACAAAAAATATAACTTCAAATAAACAAAAAATAAATAATAATAATTAATATAAATTTGTCATTTAGCAATTATATATGGCGGCACCAAAAGTAAAACCTGTGGGTTGTCGTCGAAACGCACGTGGTGTGGGGACCATTAGATTATCGACACGTGTCAGTAGAAAAAATAAAAAACTAAAGTCAGTGTGGTCCCTAGCACGTGCCGCGCGAGTGCTTTCTGTGCGACACGTGGCGGCTCTACCGCGTTACGTGGCACGTGCGATTACGACACTTCAATTGCACGTGCTTTTGACCCTGACGGGAATTATATAAAGTCTGGAATTTTCGGGTTGGCAATGGCGAAGAAAGCAGTCTTCGAACGGCATCGTATCGCATCACACCCAGCGAAGGTTCCATTGCCATTGACGGTGATTTATATAAGGTTAAAATATCATTTTAATTTCTGTACTTTAAACTTTATTCTATTTTGGTTTATATACTTTTAAATATCTAATTTTAGTCATTTGATTTTCAATAAAACTTAAAATTAGTCTTTACTATTAATTTATGATTAATTTTTCTTAAAAAAAGTTAGTCTCTATTAACTTTTTCTGTATAAATTTTGGAGGTATGTTCACAAGCATATTTTTTTGTATTAAAATTATTATTATTATTTAACCAATTTTGATAAAAAATTAACTTCAAACTTGTCATAGGGACCAATTTTAAGCTTTATTGAAAGTACATTAACTAAAATTAGACATTTAAAAGTACAGGGACCAAAATGGAACAAAGCCTAAAGTACATGGATCAAAATAGTATTTTTTTTTTTATCAAAATAGTATTTTAACATTTATATAATTATATATATTGTGTGTATATACATACTTATATTTTACCAAACTCAGCATAACTTAACTCGCATACAGCATGTGTTTTCGACTAAGAGGTCAAAGGTTCAAGTCCTCCCAACGCCATTTATTGTTGTACTAAATATATATATATTCTTTTAGTTAAAGATATATATATGTATTAACTAATTTAATTATATTTAGATTGACGTTTACATGTGTATGTTTATTTATTTATATAGTTTGGTCATTTGAAGTATAAATTTGTTAGTCAATTTTATTTTTTTTTACCATATGTGAAGTAGGGAATTCGAACTTCTGACTTCTTAATCTAGAATACATGTTTTATGTCAGCTGAGTTATGTTCATTTTGGCAAATCTGTTAGTTAAATCTATTTAAATTTTATAAACTTTTATGTATAAAATTGAAAGTTCAAATGTTTATATTGGACACAAAATAAATTGTTTATTTTAAAGTTTAAGACATTAATTATTAGACATCAACCACATTCAAAAACTAAATTTGTAACATAATTGATTTTAAAAAATTTAGAATGGGCTTGGTTGGATTTTACCATCAAGTAAAATTAGTTGGGTTTGTTTTAATTGAAGTAGAGGGATTTGATATTTAATATTTGAAAATATGTTGGTTTATAGAAATGATATTTTTTAACATCATCTTTCTATTATTTAATTTAATTTTCAAGAATATTATTGAGTGAGAACTTGTTGAAATTTTCAATGACATTATGATTATGAAAATGTTTTTAAGGTATAAATTATATAGAAGTTGAAGGTAACTTTTTGTCCTTGAAGCGTACCCTACTTTTCTAAAATTTTGTTTATAGGATTTTTAAAATTCAAATTTTATTTTCAAAATATCCAAAATTGTGTAATTAAATTTTTTTCTCAACTAAACTATTGACATTAAGTATGGAAATGACAATTGAAAATCTAAAAAGTATTATTTTTTATAGGTCGGGCAAAGTTTTTATTTTAAGTGTTCCTACAAAAATACCTTAATTTGAAGAAAATTTTTATTTCAGCATGATCAATTCATTTTTATAATTGAACAAGATGAAATTGATAACTAAGACCCCGTTTGACAATCATTTGGTTTTTGGTTTTTGGTTTTTGAAAATTAAGCTTGTTTTCTCCCAATTTCTCTACAATGATTTTCATCTCCCTTAAAGAAGTATTTGAATTCTTAGCTAAATTCTAAAAACAAAAATAAGTTTTTGAAAACTACTTTTTTTAGTTTTCAAAACATGGCTTGGTTTTTGAAAACATAGGCAAAAAGTATATGACAAAACAAGTAAAACCATAGGTGGGAGTAGTATTTATAAGATTAATTTTTAAAAACCAAAAACCAAAAATCAAATGGTTATCAAACGGGATCTAACATTTCAGAATTTCAATTTATATAAAATAATAATTTTAGATACAGTGAACTATTCTTAATTGAAATATCAAGAAAAATCTGAAAAAAGCATGTAATCAAGTAAAAATAATTTTAAAATATTTTCAAAATTTTATCTCAAACACACTATAATAATTCCGTTTCAACTATTTTAAAAATAGTTAAAAATACTTGATATTCTATCAAATAATATAAGAAATTTAAAAAGTATTTTTAATAAGTCAAATATTGGTGTCTCTCCTGATAAAGTGGTAAGTTTGAACGTATTCATTTATTTATTTATTTATTATTATTATTCCCCTAATTGTTAAAAAAAAGTTGATGTAAAAGAGTTGAACCCAATTGACTTTTGTCATTAGGTCTAAAATTGGAGAGTTAATATTACAAGGAACATCTAATTAGACCATTTTTACACATTAATGGATTACACGTTTTACAGATTCATGGTATGAAAAAAAAAAAAAAAAACAGTTGGATTCATTGGGACTCTCCGAATATTTCTTAATTTGTTATTATGTTTATTTAAATACTCATACAATCAAGGATAGGATAAGGTAGTTCATATTATATAAATTCATTGTCTTAAAGTTACTTTTAATTTTTTTTTGACCACGTTACTTTTATTTTTTTAATCTATAATTTTTTTTTAATTTTTTGAAAACCTTAAATCTATAAATTGTTAGATGAGAACGTTGGAAACTTTTGTCACTTTACCATTTCTTTTTTATATACACATGAAAAATTAATTTCCAAAAAAAAAGCATAAAAGAGTTATGGAGGCGCATTAAAAATAACCATATATAACCGATTTTTTAAAACCATTTTTCTTTTCTGTTTTCCAAATTCTTTATAATTTTAAAAACGTTTTATACATTTAACCCCCAAGAGAGAGAATTGGTGACCCAATGAATTTCTTTTTTAATTTCTTTTTTTGTTTTTTTAAATAAAAACTAGAAACTAAAAACACAAAATCAATTGGTTATAACTTATAATCCCTTAATCATGGAAATGAGTGTTTCAAAAAAAAAAAATCATGGAAATGAGATTTAAAACTAATAGATATTTCAATAGAGTTATTTGAACCGATTCTATATAGAGTCAGTTTCTTAATAAATTATGTTTTTTTAGTTCAACAAGGGTGAAAGATCGAACCGTTGACTTTTGAAATGGTACTGATAGGTGTTTTATTAAATGAACTATACTCGGATTGACATGTTTTTTGAAAATCTAATTTGATTATGTTTCTAATAAAAATAGGTTAAGTTAATCAAATGGTATGAGTGACTTCGATGTTTATTTAAAGTTTTTCTTATTAAACTAAAGGTTAAATTATACAAAATATCATCTCTAAAAAAAACAAAACAAACAAGATGACCATGAACTTTGACCCTATTATATTTTTTAAAGCTCCATTTTAATCTTTAACGTTCAAAATTGTTTCTTTAAAAAAAAAATACTTTTGTTAACTTCTTTGTTAAAATGAAAATGGAAATATGATATGATAGGCCAACTAGAGCATAACTCAAATGGTTAAGGCATATATTTGACCTCAATTTTCACCTCACATGCTGTCGAACTCAAAAAAGAAAAAAAATAATATGATAGTAAGTTATAAAAAAGAGGTTCCATATGGCAGTAAGCAATAAAAGGTTTTAATATTGCCTCTATCGTCAAAGGGTTTTATTTTAACCTTCAACTTCAACATTGATTCAAAACAACTATCCCGTTACTTTCTCGTTAAACCTAAGAAAATTGAACTCATAGGCTACAATTACTTGGTGATTTTTTACCTTTAAAGATAAAAATTGAATTCATAGACTACAATTACTTGATAACTTTCTTACCTTTAAAGATAAAAATTGTCTTCCTCCACCAGCGAACCATTTTCTTTGTCGTTCTTTTAGCTCTCCACATCAATCCACACTTTCCCACACTACTCTTCCATGATTTTTCTGTCACAAACATATTTTCTTTGAGAAGCTTTCACTCTGGACACCACTCCAACATTTCATGTGTATGGCTCTTTGTAGTCAATATGGTTGTTGATTTTTATTAATGCATGACCTGTGTCATAGTGCATGGTTTTACCCCGTAAACGATGTCATTAGACTAAAACCCCAATCTCCAAATCCTCTTCCTCCTTGATTAACATCATTTTAAAATTCGACTATAACTCTTTGATTTTTTTCGTTGCTCACTACAACACTTGTGCTTCCATGTTTAACCTCAATTTTTACAACTCACCAACCACGTCATATTTTTGTCTTCATCGATCCACACTTTCCACATCGAACCATTTTCTTTGTCGTTCTTTTAGCTTCCGCATCAATCCACACTTTCCTGACCCCATTCTTCCATGATTTTTCTCTCCCAAACATATTTTCTTCTAGAAACTTTCACTATGGACACCACTCCAATAATATTTCTTGTGTATGGCTCTTTGTATTCAATAGGGATGTTGATTTTTATTAATGCATGACTTTTCTCATAGTTCATGGTTTTACCCTTAAACGATGCCATGTTGGACTAAAACCCCAATCTCTAAATTCTCTTCCTCCTTGATTAACATCATTTTAAAATTTGACTATTACTCTTTGATTTTTTTCGTTGCTCACTACAACACGTGCTTCCATGTTTAACCTCAATTTTTACATCTCACCAACCACACGTCATATTTTTGTCTTCATCGATCCACACTTTTCACATCGATCCACACTTTTCACATCGAACCATTTTCTTTGTCGTTCTTTTAGCTTCCACATTGATCCACACTTTCCTGACCCTACTCTTCCATGATTTTTCTCTCACAAACATATTTTCTTCGAGAAGCTTTTACAGGGACACCACTCCAACATTTCTTGTGTATGGCTCTTTGTATTCAATAAGGCCGTTGATTTTTTATTAATGCATGACTTTTCTCATAGTGCATGGTTTTACCCCTTAAACAATGTCATGTTGGACTAAAACCCCAATCTCCAAATCCTCTTCCTCCTTGATTAACATCATTTTAAAATTCGACTATAACTCTTTGATTTTTTTTGTTGTTCACTACAACACATGTGCTTCCATTTTAACCTCAATTTTTACAACTCACCAACCACGTCATATTTTTGTCTTCATTTTAATGGGGAAGCTAATATAATGGTTGTTTTGAAACACTTTTAAACCAAGGGTAAAGATGAAATTACCTTTAAATTATAGGGGCATAATTGAAGCTTCCTTTTTCATGACCAACTTCCAAGTATAACCTCTATTTTTACAACTCACTACTTGTCATATTTTACATTTTCATTTTAATGGAGAAGTTAGAAAAAGAGTTTTTAAACAATTTTAAAGTTTAAAGTAAAAGAAAGGGGCATATTGAAACTAACTCCAAAATTTGAGAATATTGTGTTATGGGTAAAATTAGACTCAATGATCTAAAGGCTACAAAAGCGCCCTGAAGAGGAAAGACCTAAAATGAATGGGCTTGACATGAGAGGCGAGCCTAGACTCGCGAGTCCAAGGCCGACCAGCTCATGGGTTGGCTTTGACTTGCCATGGGTGGCCAAGCTGATGGGCTAACCAAGCAATGGGCTGACCAACCCATGGGTGGATTAGCTCTGGGTCAATCAGTACCCTAGGCCAACCAAGCCTAGGTGGTCCGACCATTCAGGAGCGTGTCGAGGGGATCGGTTTACACTTGATTGACAAGCTCTGCTAGAAATAAGTCGAGAAACCTTAGGTCAACTCCCATATAAATAGAAAGAATAGACTCCTATGGATGTAAGGTTTACAACCTAACTATTGCTACAAAAAAAAAATCATAGCCTAACTTAGACATCGAAGTGTGTGTGGCAAGCAAAATATCGATGTGCAGTTTCGTGATTTTTCAGTTAATCGTCTCCTACAGTTATCGTTGAGTTTGTGCGAACTAGGTTGATTCCTGTGCCAGCCCAACACTTTGTATAGGTTAGCCTAAAATTAACCACCTCTCCCTTTTTCTTATAAACATTTGGAATGATTGATCTTTCTCTCGTTTTTCAGAATCTCTCATATCTCTCATCAACAAAGAGCAAACAAAGGTGATTTGGCCATTTGCTGGTCAAAGACAAACTTGCTAGCTTTTCCCTTCCATGGTCACGAGCCATATTGCCCAAAAGGAGAATGAGAACACTATTTGTCAACTTGCCAAGTTGAATCGCAAACTGACTGAATCATTGATTCGTTTGGCTCGATTTCACCCTTCATTGGTGCAAGCTCCGTTTTCTTTTAACTATATTGTCGATTTTGATCTTGGTTCAGTTGAGAAATCGAGTTAAATTGATCAACATTTAGGTCATATTTAGAATGACTTTTCAAGTGCTTAAAAATATTTTTTTAATATTTAAAAACTTTTTTTTAAGCACTTGAAAAGTTATTCCAAATAAATTCTTATTACACGTCTAGTGAACAACATAAAAGATAAGAGGATAAAGAATATACTAGAATAAAAGATTCATCTCATATAAAACATTTTTATTTCTAAACTATTTAGAAATTAACAATTAAATTTATGACTTTAATTTTTTTAGACGTTGACTTCTAGAAAGCTTTTGTTGTAATATCTATAGAATTGGATCAAGGTGGGCAGACACTTCTTTGAAAGGGTGCAAGTTATTCTTTCTTCTATGCCTACTAGGAGATAATTTAAATAGAGAAGATTTTCTCTAAAACGTTGAAATGAGCATTGAGTTAGTCGAGCTAATGTACCGACTATCCATATTCTAACCTATATGCAGGAGTGAAGTTAAACATTTTTATAAGGAAGGTCAAACATTTAAAAAACCAATGTTAACAATAGAGACTTATCAGAATAACAATTGAAAATTGAAAGACATATAAACTGACATTTTTTAAAGTTGAAGAGGGACTAAAAGGGTACCATCATTAAAATTTAGGTTTAAATACTATTTTGGTCTTTGTACTTTTGGCTTTGGTTTATGTTGATCATTGTACTTTCAAAACGTCTATTTTGATCTTTGTACTTATGGCTCTAGTTCATTTTGGTACATGTACTTTCAAAATGTTCATCTTGGTTCTTGTACTTTTAAAAAGTGACCAATTTAGTCTCTGTAAATTTCACACACAATGAAAACTCTTATGATTACATTTCAAGAAATTTAGTAAGCGAAGTGTCATGTTAAAATTATGATCGAAAAAATGAGAAAAAAATGAAAATGAAAGGACCATAGTCACTTTTGAAAATTACAGTGACCAAAATAAAACAAAACTAAAAGTACAGGGATCAAAATGGACGTTTTGAAAGTACATAGACCAAAATGAACCAAAGCGAAAAGTATAAGAACCAAAATAATATTTAAACTTAAAAAATTATTAAACCTATACTTTAACTTGGAAATAAATTTGTAAAAGGAGAGATATGATTAAGGATTTAACCATTTTTCATTAGAGCATTTAATTAGGAGTGCTACAAAGCAAAATTGACCAAACAAGAAACATGGGTTTGCAGATAATTTGACTAAGGACTTTGGCTAAAGGTATTTCACATTAAATGAGTCAAAGCTTGAAAACGAAAAAGGATGGGGAGGATATCTTTTTTTTTTTTTTTTTTGTTAAGAAACTAAAGGCATCCATTTAATGCATTGAAGATTCATCACCTACATTCAAAGCATGAGGAGGTTGTTTGGTGGGTAGGTTTGTGACGGCAACTGATAATGAAACTTTTACCTATATGATATTTTATTCGTTTATTTATGCCCTTAAAGTTTTAATTTTATTTGCAGTTATGGGCTGTCGAGCTATTCCTAAGACCCCATTTGATAAGTATTTAGTTTTTGAAAATTAAACTTGTTTTCTTACAATTTTTCTACCATGAATTTCATCTTTCTTAAGAAAACATTTGAATATTTAGCCAAATTCCAAAAACAAAAACAAGTTTTCAAAAACTACTTTTTTTTTTAAATTTTCAAAACATGGCTTGATTTTTGAAAATAAATGTAAAAAGTAGATAACAAAGCATGAAAACCCATAGGTAAAAGTAATATTTATAGGCTTAATTTTCAAAAACAAAAAATCAAAATAGTTATCAAACAAAGCTTAAATAGTTCAAAAGAAAAGTAGCCTAATCTCTAGGATTATCTTGGGCAACAACGGAATTTTGGTTAATAGGTGAAGTGAATATTCAAATTTATGACCTTTTAGCCAATGATACAATATCTTAACTAGTTAAACTATACTTGAATTGACAGATTAATAGGTGGAGTTGGCCTCAAATTTGATTGTTAAGATTTGCCATTGGTTTAGATTGTGCCCTTTTTTAATTTCCTTTTGAATCTTTCAACAAGTTTTATTGATCTCTAGATCAAAGAGGACCAGAGTTGCGTCTTTTATTTTATTCATAAACCATTAGAGAAACAAATTGAGAGATAAAAATAAACAAAAAAAAAATCTAAATTAAAATTAAGTAATTCCTTCCCAATCGCCGTGGCCTAAATACGTGAAAATCCTTGGAAATAGTGCCAAAGAGTTGAACCAAAGAATTGCCAACTACACAATACCAAGTCTTAATATAGTGACTAGAGAAAACTCAAAAAAAAAAAAAAAAATAGTGACTAGAGAAAAGTGTGTTGTTTGGATTGGGCTTCTGAGTTCATTCAAATATTTGCAAGTATAATTACTCAATTTTATTTAGAGATAAAACCATGAAAACAAGACAATACAATAATGCAAGAAATACTACAATTGTTGAAAAAACACCGATAGAGAAAATACCTTAAGAATTGATTTCACCAACTTAATCTATAAATGATATGATAATACTAGTTGATTGTGGTAACCCTTTGGTTATGTGAACCTCCTGAACCTAAATAATAATACCTTCAAATCAATTTAAATTAGCTTCATAAATTGTTGGTATCTAATTAAGGTCTCGTTTGTTAACCATTTGATTTTTGGAAATTAAGCTTATAAATATTAATTCCACCTATGAGTTTTCATGTTTTTTTATCCTACTTTTTATATATTTTTTCAAAAACCAAGCCAAAGTTTTGAAATCTACAAAAAAGTAGTTTCAAAAAATTATTTTTGTTTTTGGAATTTGACTAAAAATTTAAATGTTTCCTTATGAAAGATGGAAACTTTTGTAGAGAATATGAAAACTATTGTAAAGAAATTGTGAGAAAACAAACACAATTTTCCAAAACCAAATGGTTATCAAACGAGGCCTAAACTTTCAAAATGTATATTTCAATCCATGAACTTAAAATAAACATTTTGGTCCTTACATTTATTTTGACTTTAACAAATTAATTACTAGTTTTGAGTATATATACTAACATGTTAATGTGAGCATGTATTCAACCTACATTAGATTGAAAACGAACATTAAGCAAATTTTAAGTACCACCTTATAACAAATTTGTGTGTGTGTGAAAACGAACATTAAGTAAGCAAATTGTGTGTGTGTGTGTATACATGTGTGTGTATATACATATGTGTGTATGTATAAATTTTTAATTATTTTGTTTTAGTATTTCAACTTCAAATAGTATGATCTAGTCAATGAAAGTGGTATAAAGTTAATTTTCACTCGCTCAATATTCATTTCAATCAACTTATTTGGCTTTAATATATGCTTACAATATTAGCAAGTAACATATGTAGAGCTAATTCATCTATTTGCTAAGCAATTAACGAAAAGTAACGGAAAATGAAAATAATCATTCTTAAACATTATAAAAATTTATTCAACATCCACAAAAGCATAGCTCAACTGGCATAAAATATATGCTCATGACCGAGGTCATGAGTTCAAATTCCCCAATCTTTATTGTTGAACTCAAAAAAAAAAAATATTCAACAAAATAAAATAAACTTGATCAAATTTAAATACTAATATAATTTTAAGAGTTTTGAAAAAAAAAATTAAGAGTATGTTTGGAATAACTTTTGGAAAAATAGTTTTTTTTTATAAAAATAAAATTACTTTTTCTATAAACATCTTATAAAAAGTTACTAATTTAAAATGTGTATAGTATAACTTATTACATGATTTAAGACGACTAAAAATATTTTTTAAAAAATAAAATCTTGATAAATAAATAAAAAAATTAAAATTAGATTGATTTAAAATCTCTTGTTAAAGAAACACTCAAAAAATGATTATCCAAAAAGTGACTTTAAAGTGATTGATAAAAAGTGTTATGATTTTTTTCTTTTTTTTTTCTCTTTTGAGTTTAACAACATATGGAGGTGAGAGGTTTTGAACCTCTAACCTCTTGGTGAGGGTATATGAACTATGCTCAGGTTGGCAATATTATGATTTTGTTGGATCTTAAATTAGGATATCGAAAAAAATCAGTTAAGCAAATATGATAAAACAAACCCTATCGCTTTTAATTCTTCAAAACGTCTATGAAATGAATTTTTATAATTTAAATAATAACATTTATATTTAAGAAAAAACAAAATAAGACAAATTTGGAGGAAAATATCAATTTTTACCTTGAAATTAGTAAGGTGTACTAATTCTTATCCCAAAATTTGAATTTCTGTTGGGTTTTGTGTCATAAAACTCGTGGTTTTGTAAACTGAATGTATATTATATTTTGCAATAAAGTTGTTATTGAATAAAGTGGATTGTGTATTCCATAACCCAAATCCAATGAACTAAGAACCCTGGACTATAAGATGTATACTTGAACTTTATGTCTGACATCAAAGTAGATCAAGTTCGAGTGATAGCCAGAACGGTTTATAGTATAGGGATAGGGCTGGGTACCTTATCCTGGGGACACTATGGACACCGCCCACTTTGTATAGTACTAACGATGTGATCCTGAATTGTTCATGTGGAGACATGAAAGTGGGGGCGTCCTATGCAATGAGTTTGCATAAGACTGGACCGCGAAATAGTCACTTAGACTTTTTAACTCCGTTTACTGTTTTAACTGACTATTTTCATACGATGACCTAGGTAACTCGATCTTAATCCTAAATGTGCTATGAACTCCTGTTTATTCGGGATTATCCTTAGATTTGCATGGGTGAGAGTGGCCCGAGATCGCCGACTCAATAAGCCTCCCATTTTGGGGATAAGACCGGATAGATAGTTGGGAACATAGTCATGCGAGATGGAATTCACTCCTACCCGCTTTAGGGTTTAGTAGAGAGATTGTTCCCTTAAGTGTTGACTTCGGGTCTTGAACAATGGACCCACCCTTTCATTGGCCCGAGAGGGATTCGGTTTGTTGGTCGGACCACAAATAATTGTTCATTAGAGGATCAGTGAGACTTAAGGAACAAGAAGTAATTACAGGGGTAAAACGGTTTATTTGACCGAGCTGTAATTACGAAAGACCTGTGAAGGATCGACTTACTAATCATGGTTATATCGAGTGGACATAAATATATCTACAGTGAGGAGAGTGCAGCTACTGGGCTTTAGTGGAGTGTCCCGGTGGTTAACGAAAGTTGATTAGATAGGCAAAAGAGTTTGGCCGGTTAATCTCGTATCGTTGGAGCTCATGATATGTAGGTCCATTAGGTTCCCCTTACTAGCTCGGACTAAGCCTTGTAACAATTTGAGAGAAAAGAATTTGAACTGTTCAAATTCGGTTTTGGGAAAAAACGTTAATTATATGCGATATACTTAACGTTTCATAGCTTAATTATGAATTAAACTATGATAAAAAAGAGGTGGACATATTTAAATTTGATTTAAATATTGGTTCGGTTTAAAACATGAATAGGGATTCATGTTCGAACGTACGATTTGAGAAATTGGGATTGGTCCAATTATTTAATTTGATATTTGATATTAAATTAAATAATTATTTAAAATTAATTAAACAGTTTAATTAATTAAAAATTGTTTTAATTTAAAATTAATTTTATATTAATTTTGAATTAAAATTAAAGAAGAAATCAAATTCATTTTTGATAGCTTTTTGGACCAAATATATTTGTTGATGAATAACCTCCTTGCTTTATCAAATTCATCAAAATTGGCCACCTCCTTCATGAATTATCCTCATCACTTATGTGTTGGCTTCTTCACAAAGCTTAAAGAAGCTTGTGGTTTGTTTTAAAAAGAAAGAAACACCATGGGTAAGTAGTTTTTGCAGAAAATTTTACATTTTCTCGGTTTTAGACCTTTACCCATTCTTCTTTCAAATCCTCTCAATTAAGGGTCTCACAATCCGTTCCAAGGCCTGAGGATAGTAGGGAAGACTCTAGAGGAGGTCCACAACTGGTTTGTGTTCAAATAAAGCCTACGGATTGCTTCAACTTTGAGCTTCAAAGGTAGTGTTCTTCCTTCTCTGTTTTTTCCAGCTTTGAGCATGTTTTTTAGTTTGGTAAAATTGATCAAATTAGAGTGCTTAAGATCCAAAATTGCTTTAACTTTCTTAATATTAACTCCTTCAATTTCATCCAAATTACTCCTTAAACTTTGACAAGTGGGTTATAATATTTATCTTAAGCTTGAATAAGTATTGCAATTGTTTAAATTTAAGTTTGGGTAGGTGAAAATTGAACTAGCTTGGCAAATTCGAGTGGAAAAAAAATGATTCTTTTTCCAAATTTTAGATATCAACTTTCCAACTCCCATTGAACCAATGTCAGTCTTCAGACTCCATATTTGAACAGGGTCTTTAATTTCTCTCCAACCTCAAAACGTTCCTCTGCCTGCACTCTTTAGTGTTTACAAGAGCCATTCAAAGAAGAAAACACACAACTCTTCAGCCATGGAAACCCACAATCACAATACGGTACACTACAAAACTCCTAATATTTTTACTACTTTTTTCCCTCTCTTTTTTGTCTCTCTGCATTATTCATTATTTTATTTTCCTGTTCTTTAAGTCACTTTCTGTTGGATGAACTTTAATCTATCGGATCCTTGTTTCCTTCATTTTTCTATTAGCGTCTCATATTGTGAAATATTCGATGGGACTTTAAGTTTTACCCTAATTTAGAGTGAGTTTGGATTAATTTTGTAAGTGATTATGAATGATCAAAATATATTTTTTTTTAAAATCTAGAATGTTTGGCAACAAAAAGATCAATCACTTTTGAAATAATTAATTAGTTAATAATCACTTTCTCAATAATAATCACTTTAAAGTTCATTATATTATTAAAAAAAAGTCATTCTAAAGTGATTTCTAATCTAAAAATGTAAAGACCTATTTGCCCTTTAGAAGTTGTTTTAAAATAATAATAATAATAATAATAGTATTCGAAAAAAAAAAGAAAAGAAATAAAGGAATTGTTGGACATGTATATTTTGTGGTGGTGGTATTTAAATTAGGCAAGTAGCAAGGTTTGTTTTTTTTTTTTTTTATAAAAAAAAATGGGTGGCTTTTGTTTTTTTTTATTAAAAAAAATGGGTGGCTTTTATGAGAAGCCACACCAAAAGAATTAAAATAACAATAACAAAAGATGGAAGGTTCTAGCAAAAACACGAAAAAAGAGAGAAGCAAATACAAAGAGGGTGAAAGAGAAAGAGGGAGGGAGGGAGTGCAAAAGAGAGAATGGCAAGTGAGGAGAGGTTGTTCAACATCATAGTTACAAAGGAGTGTAACTGGGAGGTCCAACATCAATTACTTGAATCGTGGAGGTATTATGAATTGATTTTGGTCAAGATTTCATATTTGGTAAGTATTTCAAGTAATTTATGTGAGTTTTCTTGTTTGTTCACAAAACCATGAAAATGAATGGAGTTTTAAAGAGATTATTTTTATGGGATTGACACTTTTTACAAATTTTATTGTGGGTACTTCAATTCATAGGAGTGAAGGCTAGAATTTATTTGTAGGGATAGATAGTTAAATTAAATTGGAAGAAATATTGTGTGGGTTGAAGGAAGAAATACTAGAGGGAAGAAGTTAGTGGATAGTGATTTGTTGTAGTGAGAAAATGAAAAAGAAGAACCTGTATGCTCACAAGTTACTGTTGGAAAAAGAAGTTAAAATAAAGGAAATGAAGGAAAACAGAGCAAGCCTTTCGTGGGTTGAAGGAGATGAAGAGGGTCGAAGAAGATAAAGTAGAAGGAGAAAAAGAATTAAAAGTTTAAAATAAAAATATAAAATTAAATTAATGGTACAAGTACAATTGGAGTTGAGAAACTCCATCATGAGAGGTTTTTGTAAAAATCAATGGTGGGGAAAAAATGTTATTTTATTACGATAAAAGTGTGATGTAAATGAATGATGTGAAAGAGGAGAGAGAAATGGTATTGAAATTGGAGAAAGAAAAAGAAGAATAAGAGTGGAAATAAGATATATAATTATAATAAAATATGAAAAAGTAATGGTATGATACAAATGGTTAAATGAAGAGAGATAAAAGACTTTACCAAAATTCAAGCCAAATTCGTGGAAAAAAAAATGGGGGAAGAAGGAAATATTCTTTCTTTAATATTAGATAAAAGACAAAATTAATATATTAGCTTTGGTTGGATGAGAGATAATGTGTACTTCGGAGATTGGATTAAAAGAAAGAGATTAAAAATTAATTTAATGGATTAAAGTGAAATTTATGTGATCTCATTTAAAAATAGTTTGTAATTTGTGGTATGATAGTTGGAATTTCAAGTTTAACAAATTGGAATAGTTTACGATACGAAGCGCCAACAACAATAGTTCTATGAGTGGTTATTTTATAAAGTATTTCAATTATTTTAGTAATTGACGAGATTTTTGTGAGATTTGAAATCAAGTGCAATTTATATTAATGCAAATGATTTAGTTATTGAAGATTTTGATAATTTGGAGGAAATTGCGTGTATTTCGTAAATCGTTTATTATTGAGATTGATGATTTACTAATTTGATAAGAGAGTGACATATGATCACTAAATTGAATTCATGATTTAACATATTTGAATTTGAAGAGTTTTAATGTTTATTGAGAAATGTATGAGATTTTTGAGATGTGGTTTCAGAGAAATAAGACTTTGAAAATGTTTTATATTATTTGAGAGAATTTATGATTATTCGAGAAAATATAAATGTTTAATGTTATTTCAGAAATATCTCAAGTTTATAAGATGTTTAAAGAAAGAGCATGGTTTTTAAGAAAGAGTTTGAGAATTAAGAATTTTATGTTAAAAGTGGATTTTTAAACCACTAGATTTTTGTACCCATGGTGATTACCCATATGCTATGAGAATGTGCTTCCATAGTATGCAGCGTGCTCAGGTCGCAAGGGATGCAGGGGAATGCCTGGGCCATTAGGTGCCGAATTCGGATTCCGAATCCTGGTCCAAATTCTGGTCCTGAAGCATTACAGATTATAGAGTTTACTCTGCGTGCACGTATGATAGAGATTGCTCTGCTGTGCGTATGAAGATTACTCTATGCCAGTATGACAGAGTTTTGGGTACAAATTTGGTGATTAGAGCTTATGCTTACATTTCAAGAGTTGAAATTATGAGATTTCTTTACACACATTTTTATTGGCCCGTATTTATGTTTCAAGAGTTATTGTTTAAAGAGTTGTTGTTTCTAAGAGTTGAAATCTCAGGTTGTGCAGCTTATGTTTCTAAGAGATTTCGTAACATTGACTTTGCTACAAATTTCACTCTATTTTCATGATCTTGAGAAGTTCAAAAATTTTCATGATTTATATTATTTCATAGAGTTATGAACTTCTGTTTAGTAAGAGAATTATTTTTCTTGAAAATTTATTTTCTTATGGAATTACCACTCACTGGGCTTTTTAGCTCATTCTTTTGTTTTTTTTTTAATTTTCCACCAGGTTGTTCTTAAGTTTCAACCAGAGTTAGCTAATCAGAATCTGCAACCAGTCTTATCAAGTCATTGCATATCATATATTGTAAGTTAAGAGAAATCTTGAACGCGTTGTTTATGAGATATCTATAGTTAAAGTTATATAATGAGAGAAGAGTTAAAGATTTGGCAATAGATTCCATTGCACATTTGGGGTCTACTGCTGTCACAGCTTATCCTAGGTTTGGTAGAGTAATCTGGGGTGGGATGTGACAAAAAAACTCTCATATTAAAAATTTTCAAAATCTACATTAAAAAAAATTCAAAGAATGCTGAAATTATAAAATTCTTCTCCTCTTCTCTTTATGATAATTTGACACTTGTATAATCACAAGTCTTTAAATTAAAATTATTTTAATGAAAAGGGTTTTAAGAAAAAACATTTTTTAAACAAGCCTATTTGAAATGACTTTTAAAGTGCTTAAAAACATTTTTTTTGCACTTAAAAACACATTTTTAAGCAACTAAAAAATCATTCAAAAGAGGCTCTAAATTAGTAGATATGCTAAACTCCCCTTTACAAAAGCTAGAGAAGTGGATTTGTTGAAATAGCAATACTAATTTCAAAATGACCTAAATGTTAATTTTCACTTTTCAGGTTGAAAAGTGTGCCGTTTGTGGCGATGTTGGGTATGGCGAAGTAGTTTTCACTTGCTCTACCTGCAGAATAGCCCGTGAACACATGTATCATTACTTCTCTTCTCTTGTCTTGTCATTTGAATTTCTTTCTTAGTTTTATCATATTAGTCTCTTAATTTTTTTTTTTCTTTTTGTCTGTCTCTACTAGTTTGTCACTATTAATCTTCCCACTAGGGATGTTCACGGGACAGAGCGGATATGGCGATGGCTTTCCCGTCCTTATGTCCTCCCCTATTTTATTTTCTGTCTTGCTGAAATTATCCATTAAATTTCGTAAGGATCGAAGAGGAGATAGGGTCTCTGTGGGAATTATTCCTCATTTAGTTTTTAAAAAATATAATTAAATTAAATGAATTGTTTTGGAAACTTATTAATTATATAGTTAACTTTCATTGAAAATTAACCATAAACTAGTATTAGGGATTAATTGACTTTAAGATATAGTGAAACTATGAGGACTAAATTTGAACATTTGAAAGTAGTGAACATACCTCAAAGTACATGGACTAAAATAGTATTTTATCCGTATATATTATTTAGTCAAATTTTTACAAATTTGGGCTTAATAAATCCGGTCTTTATAGCTCAAACAAAATTGAAAGCTAACCATCTCTTAGACTTTCATTTTAAAAACTGTGAATAACAATTTTCCCATATGTATCTATTGAACACAAACATATGGCTACTATGAAATTAACGAAGTTTCAAAGGAAAATGACACTAGAGCTAAATTTTTGTGGAAATTTTGATTTTTGAAAGATTTATTCAATCGTCAATCATGTACATTTATAAAACTTAGTTTTCTGCCAAACTTGATTTGTTGAAATTATTAAAATTTGAGTGTTTTTTACTTTAATTTTTGTTAAAATTAGAAAGTGAATTTAACGATTTTTTTATAGGAAATTAACAAAATTCCAACATATGGTAAAAAGAAGGTAAAATATCATTTTTGTCCCTATTTTGGGTTTCATTTCACTTTAGTCCATGTACTTTTGAATATCCAAATTTAGTCCATGTACTTTCAATAAATATTAAAATTGGTCCCTACTATTAGTTTATTGTTAACTTTTCTAAAAAAAAATATTTTCTATTAGTCTTTCCTCTATAAATTTTAAAAATATGTTCACATTGTGTCTTTTATTACATGAAAATTCTTATTATTATTCAACCAATTTCGATAAAATTAACTTCAAAATAATAGTGAGGATCAATTCTAAATTTTATTGAAAGTATGACTAAATTTGGACATTTAAAAGTACAATGACCAAAATGAAATGAAACCCAACATACAAGGACCAAAATGATATTTTAACCTAAAAAGAATTATGGAAAAAAATCAATTTTGACCCTAAACTTGGCAGGTTGTATCAAATTTAACCGTGAACTTTCAATTTCATCAATTTAAACCTCAAACTTGGCAGATTGTATCAATTTTAACCATAAACTTTCAATTTTATCAATTTAAACCTCAAATTAGAATAAGTGTATCAATTTACATCATCGGTTAAGTTTCCGTTTCAATCACCATTAGAAAGGTTTCTCACACATGCCCAAAGTCATATGTTGCTCTATGATATGTACTTGTTTGTTATTTTTTTTAAAAATTTACCAAAAAAAATAACTAAATCATTCCAGATCAAGTTGCAACCATCATGAAAACTACAAAAACTAGACTCTCGAAAGTAGGGCCCACACGAAAACAAATGGACTCTTGTGTTCCCTTTGCCTTTGGTGTCAATACCAGTGACGATGAGTGTAAAGAAGATCCAAGTGGCAACATCATTGAAGGTGGCAACGACCATGGTAGTTTCGTCGACTTCGGTGATGTGGAGTTTGAGCTTGACTAAAATGCGAAAGAGAACAGAGAAGGCGTTGGTAGACAGAGTGACGCCCATGAACAAAATGTACTGAACGTAGCCGACCTTGTTGGCTTCCGTCGACAGTCTTATAGAGGATTAAAATGATATCGATGCTAGAGAGGAAGGAGACAAAGATTTTGACGAGGGTAATTCCGAAAGCCCTACGTCTGTTGCGGTGGATGGAGGACAAATAGAGCTCAGGGCTGACGAGAAATTTAAAAAAAAATCAATATTGGTGATCGATTCAAGAATGGAAGTACTTCATTGAGGAAAAATATGGTGCAAATAAGCTTTGTTTCTCCAAAAAGCTGATGGATTGAAAATAATCATGCCTTAAATTTGAAAAACCCTTAATTAATGAAATGAAAAAGCAGCAGAGTCAGAGAAGATAAGAAGTGAAAAAAAGTCATGCTTTAAAATTGAAAAACATTATGACAAGTCTACTCTAATTTTCTTTAGCAAATTTATTTTTTTTTAAAAATAACAAATATGTATATGTTATAGAGTAACACGTTGTTTTAGACATGTGTGGGAAACTATTCTAATGAAGATTTAAATGGAAACTTAATCGATAGTGTAAATTGATACACTTATTAAAAATTGAAGTTTAAAATGATGAAATTGAAAGTTTATAATTAAAATTGATACAATTTGCTAAATTTGATGTTTAAATTGATGAAATTAAAAGTTCAGGATTAAAAATGATATAAGTTAAAAATGATTTTTTTCCCAAAGAATTAGAACATATCTTTTAGTTAAGTGTAGATTTTTTTTTTTGAAATAGTTAAATTAGAGTTAAATTGCTCGAAATTGAAAATTTAGATAAAACATAAAAGTTAGGTTAAATTATACCTTTAGTTCTTGAACTTTGAGGTTTGTATCTATTTAGTCCATGAACTTTCAAAATTACAAATTTAGTCCTTGGACTTTCGAATTTTTTAAAATTCACGAGTCTAATAGACACAAAATTGAAATTTTAGAGTTCCATGAGACATAAAATTCAAATTTATATATATTAGATCAATTAATTTTTAAAAATTTCAAATTTGACAAGGATCTATTAGACACAAAATTGAAAGTTTGAAAACCTATTAGATACAAAATTAAAAGTATAGGGACTTATTAAAAATTTTTAAAAATTTAATAACCAAATAGACACAAATCTCAAAATTAAGAGACTAAACTTGTAATTAAACCTAAAAGTTAATACAATTCCCAATTTTCAACGGAAAAAAGTGATTTGTTTTTTCCCAATTTGAAAAAGCAACTTTCCAACTCCCAATGAACCAACGTCAGTCGTCTTCAGACTCCATAGCAGGGTCTTTTCTCTTCAAGCTCAGAACGGTCCTCTGCCTGCACTCTTTACAAGAAACCCTTTCCCAAGTCGCAATCGCAATTCTATTCCAAGAGCCAGTCAAAGAAGAAAACACAACTCTTCAGCTTCAGCCATCGATACCCACAATCACAAATATGGTAACTCCTAATCTTTTTACAACTTATTTTCATTTCCCTGTTCTTCGAGTTACTTTCTCTTCGATGAACTTTAATCTCTTGTTTCCTTGTTCGTTGTTCCGTTCATTTTTCTATTAGCGTCTCATATGGTGAAATATTCAATGGGGCTTGAAGTTTTATCCCTAATTTAATGCCCAAAAGCTAGTTGAGCAGATGGATTTGTTGAAATAGCACTACTAATTTCAAAATGCCCTAAATGTTCATTTTCACTTTTCAGGTTGAAAAGTGTGACGTTTGTGGCGATGTTGGGTATAGCGAAGTAGTTTTCACTTGCTCTACCTGCAGAATAGCCCGTGAACACATGTATCATTACTTCTCTTCTCTTATCATTTTAATTTCTTTCTTAGTTTTATCATATTAGTCTCTTAATTTTTTTTTCTTTTTGTCTGTCTCTACCAGTTATTGTCTGCGTGTTCATAATTTAGAGAACATAGCAGAAAGTTGGGTTTGTGAGTCATGTAAGGCCAAGAACATCGGTCTTGTTGATGAATCAGGACATCAATTTCAGCCTAAAACACAAATCTACACTGAAACTCCAAATGATGCATCTGTTGTTGGACAACAGCTTCATCAAGCAACCACACATTCTCAAGGTTAATTTTTTTTCCATAACTCCAAATGCTGCTATTGTTCTTGTACCTTTCCTAAAAGAACAAGTCTTTTTTTTTTTGAATGCATAACTAATTGGAGTGTTTTTGAACTCATGACTAAGCATTATAGATAGGCTTCTGTATTCGTTGTTAGTGGACAAGCATTATAATTTATTGGATTTTTTAGAAAAATAAGAGTGTTTTCAAAACCAATTACAAAAAAACAAGCAGATTGAAAAACTATTTGCAAAAACGCATTCTCTACCCTACAAAGCCACCCCCCACCCATTTTCTTCAAATATCATCTCTTTCATTTCCATTTTTTTCATACATTCTCTCCTTCTTCCTTCTCATTTTCTCTTGGGTTTTCTCCTCCTACTTTCCCCTCCGATTCACATTTGAGAAAGAAAAGGTTCCAACAACTGTATTTTTTCCTCTTGCTAACGTTACTCTTGTGATTTAAAGAGGTTATGTTATTTATTTTTTTATTATTTATTTTTTTATCTTTATTTTATATTAAATTAGGTTTTTCTTACTATTTTTTTTTATTTTGACTAATGACTTGTTCTTATTTTTTATTGAGAACAAATTCATAGAAAGAAGTTGAAGAAAAGAACTTTATCCTCATTTTGTTTATTGGACTACTTTGATAGGTTATAATTTTTACTTAATACTATTATTTTGCATTGGGTTAACCTTTTTTATATATAACTGATTATAGTTGTTAATTTGGACAGGAAAAAAATAACAAAAAAAAGTGAGAGAAACAAGGTATGTAAAATGTATTTTGTCAACATGCATGGTTTAGCTCAACTATTTTTGTTAATAACGAACACATAGAAACCAAATCTTCCAAAGAAGTAGTAATGTAAAGTCTAATTTTTATTTTTTTTATTGACCCCTTTGATGTGTATACAGTTTAGATCTTTTAAAAAAATGGTTTTAGAAAATTGGAAAAAAATTGAAGATAAAAAATGTAGGAAATTAATTATGAAATGTATTAACAAAATAAAGCCAAAAACATGCAAAAGATGTATTAAATGTTTGAAAAAATCATAAGTAAGTTTAAATAGAAGACAAAAATGTATGATAAAATTATATATATACATGTTAATAAAAACAATTATAAAAAGGGTTATGTATGGAGAAATTAATTATGAAATGTATTGACAAAATGAAGCAAATAAATTAGAGGCATGCAAAAAAATTATAAATGTTTGAAAAAATTATAAATAATTTTAAATTGAAGACAAAATTGTGTGAAAAAGTTGTAAATACACGTGTTAATAGAAATAATTATAGAAAGGATAATGTATGAAAAAATCAAACATATTGTAAAATGTTTGAAAAAATTAGAAAAGAATGTATAGAAAAAAAGGTAGGAAAGTTTTATTATTTTTATGCAAAATGTAATAATATTATTGTTGTTGTGATTAATTTAGAATTTAGTAATATTATAATAATTACAGTTATAGTTATATGCATTTATTATTTTGTGATATATATTGTTGTCTAAATGTGTAATAGTGCATGTTGTTTTTTTTTTCTAATTTCCTAAGCTATGTTTTTTTTTAAGCTCATATATTAGGTTAATTCATTTATATACATATACCCTAAATGTCAATAACATCTAAAAACTTAAACCCTAAATCTTAAAACCCTAGAAACACCATAAACATTTTAACATCTAAACCTTAATAACATCTAGAAACCTAAACTCTAACAGCCCGTGTGGTTGGAGGGTATATGGGGTGGGAATGGACATGGGTTTTTGAAACCTACGTTTGTTTTAAGGTTTTGAAATATATGCCTGGGAAAACGTTTTTCCTAGGCATCATTAATAATGGGTTTCAAAACCCATCAGAAACCATGGGTTTCAAAACCTTTTTTTTTTTTTTTTTTTTTCTAATCTTTCTTTTTCCTTTCTCTATTTTTTTTTGTATGTTTTTACTATTTTTCTCGTTCTCATTTTTTTCCTCTATCTAACATTCTATTTTTTTTTTTACTTTCTATTATTAATTTTCTTCTCTTCCTTCTTCTTTCTCTTTGTCATTTTTATTCTTTTTCTCTATTTTTTTACATCATTTTTCTTCTTTTTTCTTTCTATATTTCTTTTCTAGTTTTTTTTTTGTTTTCTTTTTCTATCATTTTTCTAAAACTATAGTGAAAATGACTAATTAATATTGACATAATATAAATTTTTATTTTGTATATGTTTAGTGGCCACTTTTAGACAGATTATATTTGATTTTTGAAATATAATAGTCATAATTAATTTTTCAACTTGATTAATTATAATTAAAAATTTATATAATTTTATTAATTACATTTCTTTGAGGATAATTATTAAGATTGATGACTAAATAAAATTATAAATCTAAAATTTAAGATATATTATTTATATTAAATTTACTAATGAATAAAAATTAAATTAAAATTATTTTAATAAATTGACTTAATAAAAATAAATTAATAAGAATAATTATTTTAAAAGTAACTCATGTAAATCTGACAACATTCTCATGTAACACTAAATACATAAATCATTTATTCTCATAAAAATCTGTTAACATTCTCATGCACAACCAAACACAGTTATTTTTAATTCTCATACATCTTATTCCCAGACATCTTATTCCCAGAACCCTGGGGGGTTATGAAGCCTGGGAATTAGAAAACTGTGTTTGGGGTGCAATGTTCTGGAGCCTAAGAATCAGAAAATTGTGTTTGGGGTGCAGTGTTTTGAATCTTAGGTTTGTGCAAAAAAAATTTTCTCCCTTTTTTCCTTAGTTGTTTTGTTATCTTATTTTTCTTTTATTTTTTAGTGGATGTTTTGTGAATTGTAGAAACCCTTATATAATATTATGAATTACAAAATTGGAACTTTATTTCATAAATTAAAAAAATAGAAGTCTATTTAAGAAATTAGGGAATTTAAAATTCTATTTCACAAAGTATTCAGAAACTTATTTTTGGAACTCTATTTTAGAAATTAAAAAATTGGAAGTTTATTTAAGGAATTAGGGAATTTTAAATTCTATTTTACAAAGTATTCAGAAAACTATTTTTGGAACTCTATTTTAGAAATTAATAAATTGGAAGTCTATTTAATAAATTAGAAAACCTAAAACTCTATTTCACAAAGTATTCAGAAACCTATTTTTAGAACTCTACTTTTCCTAAGCTATGTTTTTTTTTAAGCTCATATATTAGGTTAATTCATTTATATACATATACCCTAAATGTCAATAACATCTAAAAACTTAAACCCTAAATCTTAAAACCCTAGAAACACCATAAACATTTTAACATCTAAACCTTAATAACATCTAGAAACCTAAACTCTAACAGCCCGTGTGGTTGGAGGGTATATGGGGTGGGAATGGACATGGGTTTTTGAAACCTACGTTTGTTTTAAGGTTTTGAAATATATGCCTGGGAAAACGTTTTTCCTAGGCATCATTAATAATGGGTTTCAAAACCCATCAGAAACCATGGGTTTCAAAACCTTTTTTTTTTTTTTTTTTTTTTTTCTAATCTTTCTTTTTCCTTTCTCTATTTTTTTTTGTATGTTTTTACTATTTTTCTCGTTCTCATTTTTTTCCTCTATCTAACATTCTATTTTTTTTTTTACTTTCTATTATTAATTTTCTTCTCTTCCTTCTTCTTTCTCTTTGTCATTTTTTATTCTTTTTCTCTATTTTTTTACATCATTTTTCTTCTTTTTTCTTTCTATATTTCTTTTCTAGTTTTTTTTTTGTTTTCTTTTTCTATCATTTTTCTAAAACTATAGTGAAAATGACTAATTAATATTGACATAATATAAATTTTTATTTTGTATATGTTTAGTGGCCACTTTTAGACAGATTATATTTGATTTTTGAAATATAATAGTCATAATTAATTTTTCAACTTGATTAATTATAATTAAAAATTTATATAATTTTATTAATTACATTTCTTTGAGGATAATTATTAAGATTGATGACTAAATAAAATTATAAATCTAAAATTTAAGATATATTATTTATATTAAATTTACTAATGAATAAAAATTAAATTAAAATTATTTTAATAAATTGACTTAATAAAAATAAATTAATAAGAATAATTATTTTAAAAGTAACTCATGTAAATCTGACAACATTCTCATGTAACACTAAATACATAAATCATTTATTCTCATAAAAATCTGTTAACATTCTCATGCACAACCAAACACAGTTATTTTTAATTCTCATACATCTTATTCCCAGACATCTTATTCCCAGGCATATTTTATTCCCAGACATCTAGAAAATCTTAAACCAAACGGCCCCTAAGGGGTTGTTTGCGGCATGGTTTCAAAATCAAAACCTTGGGAATCAGAACCCTGGGGGGTTATGAAGCCTGGGAATTAGAAAACTGTGTTTGGGGTGCAATGTTCTGGAGCCTAAGAATCAGAAAATTGTGTTTGGGGTGCAGTGTTTTGAATCTTAGGTTTGTGCAAAAAAAATTTTCTCCCTTTTTTCCTTAGTTGTTATCTTATTTTTCTTTTATTTTTTAGTGGATGTTTTGTGAATTGTAGAAACCCTTATATAATATTATGAATTACAAAATTGGAACTTTATTTCATAAATTAAAAAAATAGAAGTCTATTTAAGAAATTAGGGAATTTAAAATTCTATTTCACAAAGTATTCAGAAACTTATTTTTGGAACTCTATTTTAGAAATTAAAAAATTGGAAGTTTATTTAAGGAATTAGGGAATTTTAAATTCTATTTTACAAAGTATTCAGAAAACTATTTTTGGAACTCTATTTTAGAAATTAATAAATTGGAAGTCTATTTAATAAATTAGAAAACCTAAAACTCTATTTCACAAAGTATTCAGAAACCTATTTTTAGAACTCTACTTCAAAACTTAAAAAATTAAAAATCTATCTAAGAAATTAGAGAATTTAAAACTCTATTTTATAAAGTATTCAAAAACCTATTTTTGAAATTCTATTTTAGAAATTAAAATATTAGAGGTTTATTCAATAAATTAGGGAATTTAAACAAAATTTTGCACCGTATTTTGAAACTTATTTCAAGGATAAATGAGTTATAAGATTCGAATTCTATTTTCGAAATTAAAATATTAGAAACTCTATTTTTTTGCAATATATTTTGAAACTTATTTCAAACGTAAAAGGTTAAAAAAATTGTTTAGTAGCCATTTTTAGTTTTATTTTAACTTTTTAAACAATTGATTAGGTGGTCGAGTCGTTAAGGCGAGCAGACCTTTTAAACTATTTAAAACTCGCGTGCATAAGGCGAGCGGACCTGCATCACAAGAACTTCTGCTCCTTTCAAACCAATTCTCAAAGACTTAAAAACAGCATAGAACTTAAAACTTGCGTGCATAAATGATATCTCTCACCACGATATTGAGACTAAACAATTTTGAGTTGTTGATTGAAAATCAAGACAATATATCCCAAAAAAATTGACTAATTTGGATGATCTTTACAAGTTAGAAATTAACATCATCTAAAAAAGTTGCAGAGCAATATAGATGAATGACTTAATCTTCATTTCCATATGGATGACCACCTCCATTCAGATCTAGGAGTCGATATATGAACGTTAAATTCTCCAAACACCTTCTGAGTCATGTGGGGTAAGTTGTGCTGAAAGAACAAACAAGTGAAATCAAATTTAATCAAGTCAATTTTAAAATTATATACATCATCTAGACAACCCTAAAAAAGATTGCAACATGGTTATGTGATGTATTTTCTTGTCATTGCAGCATACCATTTGTTATAATTATGCCCAACATCGGCTCTCCTATTGATTAATTATCTGCGAATAAGAAATTTTTCTTTGTCTTCCAAGATTTATATAATAAGAGCTAAATATGCTACCCAATCTCGTTCTTGTCTGCCTCGTAAGTCGTATGAATGCAATTGCATGTCCGTATTACAAGGCATAGGAACATCTTGCACCCACCCAAATTGTCGCATCACACGTTCTGGGAACTGTCAAGTCAACTACATAAAAACAAATGAGTGGAGCTCTAACTGCCCATATGTGACTATCGACAAGACAATATTCTAGCAAGATTTGGAACAGATGGTTATAAGACTCCTAACTAATCTGAATAATTTTTTGAACACAAGTTCACCAACATGATCTAAAATAAAACAATTTTATTAAAAACAATACATAAATGAACTTAATGATACATGATCAGGACTAATTGTATCTAACATATAGGTTAAAATATAATTTTGGTCAATGTACTTTAAGCTTTGTTCCATTTTGGCCCATATGCTTTCAAATGTCCAATTTTAGTTCCTGTACTTTCAATAAAACTTAAAATTAGTCCTTATTATTAGTTTATGGTTAATATTTCTTAAAAAAAGTTAGTAACTATTAGCTTTTTCTCTATAAATTTTGGAAGTATGTTCACATAATGTATTTTCTTGTATTAAAATTATTATTATTATTTAACCAATTTTGATAAAAATTAACTTCAAATTTGTCATAGGGACCAATTTTAAGTTTTATTGAAAGTACATGGACTAAAATTGAATATTTGAAAGTAGAAGGACCAAAATATTATTTTAACCTAACATATATCTGTACTGGACCAATACATGAGTAAGTGGTCTGGTAACTGAAAATTCGTCGTTCCATCTACGAATATAATAAATTGAATATTAGCATAACATTGGTGAAATGTATGATTATAGTTAAACTCATTAAAGTTTCTCATCGTATTGCCAATGGTCTATCGCCCAACTGATTATTGTATCGATGTAGTTGCTGAAGTGCCAGAAAAGGGAATTGATCCCATGCCCAGACTTGTAAAAGTATAAGGGGGGGTTCACCCAAATTCTTTGCATCTATCACTGCAGATTTGCATAGCTGTCTATAGAGCCATGCAATACATTCTGTTCCCCAGCTATACATCTCCTGCGTCTTGCAAATTTGCTAGTAGGGAGAAATACATCAAGTGGACCCGACTGTTAGACTTATTTAGGAAGAGCATGCCTCCTATGAGTGACAAAATATATGCGCGGGCATATTGTTGGAGGTCATCTTCATCGGTGTTCTCTGGTACATGCGTGAAATTATTAAACTAAGCAGCCAACCAAGGCAGGCTAAGGCGACCTCCTTTCAGTACATCATCATTTGTCGTAACTCTCAATAGGTCCGACAAACATTAGACCAATTATGATGGAGCGAACTAATCAATGCCTGCCCATTAGTAGGTAGTTCGAACTGGACGACTGCATCCTATAGTGTGATAATGCACTTCTCATGCGGCAGGTAGAATGTGTCTCCTGTTGCCAGCGTTCCACTAATGCAGTTATTAAATGTCAATCATATTGAATAAATTTGATATAGGAAACCCCATAAAATCCAGACGCTCATAAATATGGCTCGATGTGGGGGTCTGGTTGTGCAACCAACCTCCTTAATATAGCTTCTTAAAGCATACAATGTAATAGTGCACTGAAAAAAATGTTTTCCCAGGCTAATTGGGATCGATAACTTGCTTGGAGGTATAAAACGGATGGTTCATACGGTCATGTAGCAATGTCGTTTTCCATCTAATAACATTTAAATAGACTAAAAATAAATATTAATAATTCAAAGAGTTTAAAGATGATATCAAGTTTGTATTAAGTATAAATGAGAGTCAGATGTTTGATATTAATGAAAAAATTGTGTTACATGCTATTATTTTACATTACAGAAGTACTAGGTTCACAAAAAGCTAGAATCTAATCAAAACGCCTAGGCGCTTAATTGAGACACTTTCGTCAATTATGTCCTTTCAGTCCGCAAATGTCACAACATTGCTTGATTGTTGGCTCCCTCCAATCCATCTCGTTATGTATACGAGACGTACATGGACGGCTAATAGCCCTAATTAGTGTCTCGTCTAGACAAATTTTGGGAAAGTTAGGGTCAAACCAATAATTTTTATTAGGGATGGATTCAAACTCAGGCGAATAGCACTTCAAGTAAGTTGTCAGCTTGTAATACCTCTGAGAGGTCCAAGTAATCTATGTCAAGATTCTTACATGCAGCAATGACGCGAGAGCAAAGAATCTCATAGGCCTGCCACTTGTTGCGAGCACAAGTTTGCTCACGTAGCTTAACCCGATGTATTGTTCCACCTTTTAAAGTGATTGGATCAATTGCAGTTGTGACATCACATTTTCTCAATCGATGATTGTAGACATGAACTTTGTAACCATTGACAAGTGCTTCCCAAGGTAATATTTTCTCAATAGCATACCTATAAATTGTAGTTCAATTGATATTAGATCATCCCAAAATTCATACTATATTGCAATTGAAGAAGTTACTTTGTCAAGTGTCTCCCTTTGTCAATGGCATCTTCTGCTCAAAGTCGTCTCTTGGCGAAGTAGGTCACAGTTCGATAGAATGTAGATTGAACCAATGCAGCTATGGGTAACCTTCTAGCTCATTTTAACACACCATTTATGCATTCAGCCATATTCGTGGTTAACCACCGATAACGATGACGATCATCATGAGATTAAAAATCTTATATACTCCTTGTTGGCTACTTCGAGCTCAAGCATGCATAGTTCATGCTTTTGAACATGAAACTTTGAGCCTGCATGATACATTAGTTTATCCTTGTATTTTTTGTTAAATTACTTGCGAGTGGAATCGATTATGCGCATCTATCCAACTGTTATTCGGGTCTCGAATTGCAGATATGATACTCTTGTGCCTATCTGAAATTAGACACATCCCCTCCTTATGCACTACTTCTGTCCATAGGTTGCGCAAAAACCAAATCCATGTATCAGTGCTTTCTTCTGGTACAATCGCATAAGCAACAGGGTATATGTGTCCATTCGCGTCTACGGAGGTAGCTATCAACAGTTTTTTCTTATATTTTTCATATAAGTGGGTACCGTCTATTTAAAGCAGAGGTCTGCAATGCTTGAATCCTTCAATAACAGATCCGAATGCCCAAAAAACACTGTGGAATATGACTTCCTTTTTGGTCCCCTCCACCTCTTGCAACCTCCACAAAACTTTTTAACAATGATTAGTCATTTCAAGTATGTTGGTCAACTTATGTATCAAACTATATGACTCCTCCTAATCTCCAAAGATATTAACGATAACTTTTCTTTTTCCATTCCATACTTTGGAATAATTAACATCGTAGCCATATTTTTTCAATATGACTGCTTGTAATGTGTGTACAATTACAGATGGTTATGTTTTAACGATGTTGTGCACCTTAGACGCTATGAGATTTGAGTCGAGTTGATTGTGATCTTGACTCAGGATTGCATAAACGCGAGAGTGAGAACCATTATATTATGTAATTTCAAATCGACCATGTCGTTTAAGGCAACAAGCATGAAGTCACCGCGTACAACCATCGTCATACCTTTTACACTTCACGGCCCACACTTTTTTTATTTGACTCGATTACGTCAAAATGTTGATGTTGAAGGCTGTAGTAGCTCTTTACAGCATTTTTTAGATCGATCTTTGATTAAAAAATTATCCCTTTGAGCAATGAATCACACCCTCTATTTTCTTATTCAATACCAGTATCAGACATGAAATCAATAACATTCATATCTAACTGAGTAAAAAATGGGGGAATGTCATGCTCGCCATATAGTTCAACTACTTCTCCTTCACCGCGATCGCCATCGTCATTTAGACTTAATTAGATATGGATGTTATTGATTCCATGCCTGATACTGATATTGAACAAAAAAATATAAGGTGTGATTCATTGCTCAAAAAGATGATTTTTGAATCAAAGACCGATCTAAAGAATGCTGTAAATAGCTATTCCATCATTCAACATCAACATTTTGACATAATCGAGTTAAACAAAAAAGTGAGTTGTGAAGTGTAAAAGGTATGGCAATAGTTGTATGTGGCGACTTTGTGCATGTTGCCTTAAATAACATGGTCGATTTGAAATTACACAATATAATGGTCCCCACTCTTGTGTTTATGCAAGGCTGATTCAAGATCACAATCAACTCGACTTGAATTTTATAGTATCTGAGGTGCACAACATTGTCAAAACAAAACCATCTGTAACTGTACGCACATTACAGACAGTCATATTGAAAAAAAATATGGATATGATATTAATTATTCCAAAGTATGTAATGGAAAAAGAAAAGCTATCGTTAATATCTTTGGAGATTGGGATGAGTCATATAGTTTGCTACCTAAGTGGACCAACATACTTGAAATGATTAATCATTGTTCAAAAATTTTGTGGAGGCTGCAAGAGTTAGAGGGGATAAAAAAGGAGTCATATTCCACAGTGTTTTTTGGGCATTTGGACATGTTATTGAAGGATTCAAGCATTGCTGACATTTGCTTCAGATAGACGGTACCCACTTATATGAAAAGTATAACAGAAAACTGTTAATAACTAATCTCCATAGATGCGAATGGTCGCATATACCCTGTTCTTTATGCGATTGTATCAGAAGAAAGTACTGATACAGGGGTTGGTTTTTGCGCAACCTGTGGATAGAGGTAATGCGTAAGTAGGGAATGTGTCTAATTTTAGATAGATACAAGGGTATCATATCTGCAATTCGAGACTCGGATAACGGTTGGATAGATGCGCATCATTGATTTTACTTGTGACATGTCGCAACTAGTTTTAACAAAAAATACACGGGTTAATTCTTGAAAAATCTGGTGTATCGTGTAGGCTCGAAGTTTCATGTTCGAAAATATGAACTATGTATGCTTGAGCTCGAGGTAACCAACAAGGAGTTGTTGAGATTTTTTAATTCCTTAGGTCCTACGCAATGAACGCAATCTCATGATGGTGGTCATCATTACTGGTGGTTAACCACAAATGTGGCTGAATGCATAAATGATGTGTTAAAAGGAGCTAGGGATAGCTGCATTGGTTCAATTCACATTCTATCGAACTGTGACCTACTTCGCCAAGAGACGACTTCGAGTAGAAGCTGCCATTGACAAAGAGAGACACTTGACAAGGTAATTTTTTCAATTGCAATCTAGTATGAATTTTGGGACGATCTAATATCAATTGGACTACCATTTGTAGGTCTGCTATTGAGAAAATATTGCTTTGAGAAGCACGTGTCAATGAGTACAAAGTTCATGTCTACAATCATCGGTTGGGAAAATGTGGTGGAACAACACATCGAGTTAACTTACTTGAAGTGCCTGTAAGAAGCTTGACACAGATTACTTGAACTTCTTAGAGGATTCTTTACAAGCTGACAACTTACTTGAAGTGCTATTCGCTAGAGTTTGAATCCATGGATTGGAGAGAGCCAACAGTCAAAAAATGTTATGACATTTGCAGACTGGAAGGACATAATCGATGGAAGTGTCCCAGTCAAACGCCTAGACGTTTTGATTAGTTTCTAGCTTTTTGTGAACCTAGTGCTTCTGTAATGTGGAATAATAGTGTGTAACACAATTTTTTCATTAATATCAAACATATGATTCTCATATATATTCAATACAAACTTGTTATCATCTTTGAACTCTTTGAATTATTAATATTTATTTTTGTCTATTTAAATGTTATTAGATGGAAAACGACATTACTACAAGACTGTATGAACCATCCGTTCTATACCTCCTAGTAAATCATCGATCTCAATGAGCATGGGAAGAAATTTTTTTCGATATTAAGGAGGTTGGCTGCACAACCAGACCCCCGCATCGAGCCATATTTGCGAGTGTCTGGATTTTATGTAGTTTCCTACATCAAATTTATTCAATATGATTGACATTTAATAACTGCATTAGTGGAACGATGGCGACAAGAGACACGCGTTTCACCTGCCCATGAGAAGTGCACGATCACACTATAGAATGTAGCCGTCCAGTTCGGATTACCTATTATTGGGCGAGCATTGATTGGTTTACTTTATCATAATTGGTCTAATGTTTATCGTGATCTATTAGGAGTTATGACAAATAATGATGTACTGAAACGAGGTTGCTTTAGCCTGTCATGGTTGGCTGCCCAGTTTAATAATTTTGCGCATCTACCAGAGGACGCCGATGAAGACGACCTCCAATGATATGCCCGCGCATATATTTTGTCACTCATAGGAGGTGTGTTCTTCCCAGATAAGTCTAACAGTCCGGTTCACTTGATGTATCTCCCCTTACTAGCAAATTTACAGGACGCGGTGGATGTAGAGCTGGGGAACAGGATGTCTTGCATGACTCTATAGACATCTATGCAAATTTGTAGTGATAGATGCAAAGAATTTGGGCAAACCCCCCCTTATACTTTTACAAGTCTGGGCATGAGATCAATTTCCTTTTCTGGCACTTTAGCGACTACATCGATACGAGAATCAGTTGTGCAATAGACCATTGGCAATACGGTGAGAAACTTTAATGAGTTTAACTATAGTCATACATTTCACCAATGTTACGCTAAATGGAACGACGGATTTTCAGTTACTAGACCACATACTCATGTATTGGTCCAGTACAGATATATGTTAGGTTAAAATAATATTTTGGTCCATTTACTTTCAAATATTCAATTTTAGTCCATGTACTTTCAATAAAGCTTAAAATTGGCCCATATGACAAATTGAAGTTATTTTTTTTATCAAAATTGGATAAATAATAATAATAATTTTAATACAAGAAAATACATTATGTGAACATACTTCCAAAATTTATAGAGGAAAAGTTAATAGAGACTAACTTTTTTTAAGAAAAATTAACCATAAACTAATAGTAGGGACTAATTTTAAGTTTTATTGAAAGTACATGGATTAAAATTGGACATTTGAATGTATAGAGACCAAAATGGAACAAAGCTCAAAGTACATGGACCAAAATGGTATTTTAACCTATATGTTAGATATAATTAGGCCTGATCATGTATCATAAAGTTCATTTATGTATTGTTTTTTATCAAATTGTTTTATTTCAGGTCATGTTGATGAACTTGTGTTCAAAAAATTATGCAGATTAGTTAGGGTTCTTATAACCATCTGTTTCTAAATCTTGCTAGAATATTGTCTTGTCGGTAGTCACATATGGGCAGTTAGAGCTCCACTCATTTTTTTTATGTAGTTGACTCGGCAGTTCGCAGAACGTGTGATGCAACAATTTGGGTGGGTGCAAGATGTTCCTATACCTTGTAATACGAACATGCAATTGCATTCATATGACTTACGAGGCAGACAAGAACGAGATTGGGTAGCATATTTAGCTCTTATTATATAAATCTTGGAAGACAAAAAAAAATTTCTTATTCGCGGATAATTAATCAATAGGAGAGCCGATGTTGGGCATAATTATAACAAATTGTATGCTGCAATGACAAGAAAATACATCACATAACCATGTTGCAATCTTTTTTAGGGTTGTCTAGATGATGTATATAATTTTAAAATTGACTTGATTAAATTTGATTTCACTTGTTTGTTCTTTCAACACAACTTACCCCACATGACTCAGAAGGTGTTTGGAGAATTTAACGTTCATATATCGACTCCTAGATCTGAATGGAGGTGGTCATCCATATGGAAATGAAGATTAAGTCATTCATCTATATTGCTCTGCAACTTTTTTAGATGATGTTAATTTCTAACTTGTAAAGATCATTTAAATTAGTCAATTTTTTGGGGATATATTGTCTTGATTTTCAATCAACAACTCAAAATTGTTTAGTCTCAATATCGTAGTGAGGGATATCATTTATGCGCGCGAGTTTTAAGTTCTATGCTGTTTTAAGTCTTTGAGAATTGGTTTGGAAGGAGCAGAAGTTCTTGTGATGCATGTTCGCTCACCTTATGCACGCGAGTTTTAAGTTCTATGCTGCTTTTATTCCTATGATTTTGTGTCTTTAATAGAATTGGATCTACTAGTGTTAAATGCAATGGATAGACTTATGAATATAGTTGATTCAACTCTAGTTGATGTTGAGGAATGTGTTTGGTTTTTTGAAATATAGTCGAATTGAGTCTCTATATTTTGCCCTTTTTGGAATGCGAGTATTGTTTTCCTGATTATATGCTTTAATTTCTTTTATTATGGAGATCATTGAAGAACATGATTCTGGATGGTTTTGTCTGTACCAAAATGTCAGGAAGCATTATGTTAGGTTAGCTTAAGAATTTCTTCATTCCAATTGTTTAGTTAATGTTGAGGAATGGCTCTAGATTTTGCTCTGATACATTATTGCAAAGGTGTTATGTTTTAGTATTTAGTTGTTCAAAATTGAACAATCCCACGACCCAACCCAACCCAACCAGAAAATAGGGTAGGGTTGGGTAATATAGGGTTGGGTTGGGTTGCAACCCTTACTCGGGTCTTTTGGGTAGCAAACCCGACCAACCCGAAATTTCAGGTTGGTCCAAAAAGTCTCCCCAACCCGTGTACACTAAGCACAACTTACCCCACATGACTCCACTTGATGGAGGTGGTCATCCAGATGGAAACGAAAATTGAGTCACTCTTCTACATTGCTCTGCAACTTTTTTAGAGGATCTTAATTTCTAGCTTGTAAAGATCATCTAAATTAGTCAATTTTTTTGGAATATATTGTCTTGATTTTCAATCAACAACTCAAAATTGTTTAGTCTCAATAAACTTATCTAGCTCCAATAGTTGTTCATAAATAATATTAAGTTCAACCCTTTGTTCCTCTAAGTTCCTCTAAGTTCCTCTAAAGTCACAACCCTTTGGGGAATTGAAGTGCTGAACTACAATCAACTTTTTCAAATTAATACAATTAATAATTTATAATTAACTAATTAAACATAAAATGTGGCAAAAATAGAATTAAAACGCCTTTACTTTTTGGATTATAATTAAATTCATAATACATAGAAAAAATTGAGCACATTTATACTTATATAAAGAGGGATGAGAAATTAATTAAATGTATAAAAAGGTGGTGACATATGCACTTTTATAAATAAAAGTGTATTATATGTTGATCCAATTTCAAGTGAATATTTATAGTATGTTTAATGTGTGTGAGAGATGGTTTTTTAAACATATAATTTTAATATAAAGTAGCTAACAAATCAATTTGTTGTTTAGGGAAAATTAGAAGGAGTACAATTTGTTAAAAATACTTGAAATTTTTAAATAAGTTTGTTAAGGCAAAGTGCACTTCTTCAAGTTTTAAAGTAAATTTTAAGTCCTTTTACTCCACTTGTTTTGTTCAAGAGAATCTTTCTTGTACTTTATGCTTATTTTATTTTAGGCTAACTTTTATCTTTTTTCTTGTATCTAATTATAGTTGTTAATTTTGATAAGAAAAAAAATGAGTTCATATTAACAAATTTGTTTGTATGAGTTTTTTAGTAGTGTTTAGTTTTTTCAATATGCATGATTTAAGTTATATATTAGATTTTTCTTTTGCATATATACAAATGCAGTGAGAATGATGTTTTTTTTCCTTTTTTGGAAAAAGGCAATGAAGATGATTTTGCTATTTAAACAAAATATATAAAATGAAAAAAACATGAGGATGATTTTACCGATGGTTATGATTTGTAAGACAACATAAGAGATTAATTGGTCAAAAGATTAAAAAAACAGAGATCTTTTAGGGCCTCTTTGGTAGGAGATTTGGATCCAATTTTATGTTTTAAAAAACAAGGGATAATATGGATACAATGGATTTGTGTTTGGTAAGTCCAAATTTGAAATAGAATCCAAAATCATTAACTCAAAAAGCCCAAATTTGAAAACAACTTTTTACTGTTTTCAAACTATTCAGATTCTAATCTCACCATTTTGAAAACACGGGATTAAGTGAATCCTGTCAACGACAACGCAAGGCTATTTTTTTTCTTCTCGTTTTGTACTCTTCATTCTGTAGCATTCACAACATTCACTCCATTGCTCTAGGGATCTACAACATTTTCTTCTCCATAAGGAGGTATGTTCCTCTTTTTTTCTATTAGCTTTATTTTTTTTTCTATTAGCTTTATCTTTTCTTCTTTTGTTTTTTTATAATACCATTTTCTCTATAGAACCACATTTTCTTTTCTTATATATTTTTTCTTCTCCTCTAAGGAAAAAATGTCTAAGAAAATGATCTAAACTGCGAGAAGATAAGAATGACATAAGAAAAAAAGGAAAGTTATGGAGTGAGTCTTTGCTGTGGTATTCTGATTTTTTTTTTTGGCTTTGAGATTTTTTTTGTTATAGGGTGAGTCTCTGTTGTTACTTTTTCTTTTTGCTGGATTTGAGATTTTTTTTTTAGATTTGTTATAGAGTATTAGATTTAAGTTTATCTATTTCTTATTTTGTTTTAAACAAAGAATTAATTTGACAAAAAGACTCTCATTTTGCATTTTTGCTCCCAAAAAGAATTCCAAAAAGGTTCTCTTTAATATTAATATGAGATGTGGTTTTATGAAATAACATCTTAAATAAATGAAATAGAATTGGAATGGTTATGTTTTCCTTTTTTAAAGATTTGTTTGGGAGTTGAATTTGGAATTTTTTTTAAAGATTTATTTTGGAGTGTTGGATTTTGATTTTTATATTTTGAGCATCTAAAAAGACTCCCAAAAGTCTCTGTTTGATTCTAATCTTGTAAATATCATGGTAATTTAAGAAGAGAGATCTTAACTGGAGTGAATTAAAATTTGTTGGATGATTTATTTAGGGGTTGGATTTTTGTCTTTTTGATTTTTTTTTTCCTGTTTTTGGGTTGAATTTTTGTCTTCTGATTTTTTTTAATGATTTTTTTTTCGAGTGTTGAATTTTAATTGTTTTCTATTCAACTTTTAGTTTCAAGTAGTAGTAGTTTGCATTTTGTGCTCCCAAAAGGACTCTGTTTGATTCCATTATTAATATGAAAATGATATCTTATAACTCTGAAATATATGTTAAATTTATGGGAGAGATTTGTTAGAATCTGAGTGATTTTTTTTTAAAGATTTGTTTTGGAGAATGAACTTTTTTTTTTTGAGTACATGGAAAATAGACTTGAGTTAGTTTTTGTTGGGGAGATTTATTTTGGGGTTAGGTTTAGATTTTTCTATTATTATATTAAACAATATTTAATATCCTTCAATAATTATCAACAAAATTCAATAAAAGAAAATATATAGAAACCATTATGGATTTTTTTTTTGTTTTTATTTTTAATTTTAAATTTCATTTCCTTTCAATAATGATTTTTTTTTTTTTTTTGTATCAGTTGACTAGTTTTTTTTTTAATATACATTTGTATTATTCTATTTTAATGTTTACATCTAATGTGTATATAAAAAAATTTAGATGGCTCAAAGTCATGATGAGTGTGATGAAGTGGCTCAATGGCCTACTCCAATTGAGACATATTTCATCCATTAATTACATGAGGAGGCCAAAAAAGGATTGCAAACCTCAACTTTACATAAGAAAGCTTGGACAACTATAGACAATGCTATCTTTACAAAGTTTGGCAAGAGGTATACTGTGTCAAAGTTAAGAACAAAATATAATAGGTTGAGGAAGTTACATCGTGAGTTCTACACTACTACAACAAACTGGGGTAGGATGGGATCCTATCACAAATACAGTCACTACAGAAGAGGATACGTGGCAAAAACACTTGAAGGTACAAACCTAGCTATTACTATAATTGTTGAATTTAATCTCCTAATTATTATTTGTAATGGTTACTATTTTTAGAGGAATCCTTATGCCAATCGATTCCCAAAAAAAGGATGTGACCATTACGATGTATTATGAGATATTTTCAACAACACCATTGCTACTGGACAAATGCACTATTCATCGACTGAGGTACCTCCTGATGAAGAGAGAGACTTAGAGAGGGAATTTGTTTCATATGGGGCCCATATTGAGTTAGGTGCCAATGATGAAGAAATTGAGGTCCATGGAGATTGAGGTGAGACTCTTACTTAATCATCTAAACGCCGTTCAGTTGGCCCATCATTGGATAGTCGTGCTCATAAGATTGCACGAACTTCTCGACAAGCCATTTTGGATGATGCTTTAAAAGTATGGACTAAGTCGATATCTGAGAAGCCTGAAGCTAGGTCTTCTTGAAAACTTGAATTAGAAGCCACCGTATCTAATGATGAAAAGTATAGCATTGAGGAGTGTATGACCAAGTTAGGCTCTATTTCTGGACTGCCTAGCACTGCTTATGTGAAAGCATGTGAAAAGTTTGTTTTATATGAGTGGAGAGCAATGTTCATGATCATGTCGAAGGAAAATATTCGAACAATGTTAGGTGTGGACTCCTCTTCTTAATTTTTATGATGCTTAGCTACATCTTTTGATAAGAAATTATGAATATCAAGTACACTTTTTGTGTTTTTTTTGTACAAATGCTCTACCTAAAAGCTAGCTTTTGTTACGTAGCTTATAAGGAACTTTTGTATGTTGAAGTATGTAAATGTAAATGACTTATGTCATAAACTATATATGAATGGAATATATGACAACCTTTTGTTACTTTTAAATTATTTTTTGTTTATTCATTTTATTAGGTACTATGGCACAAAATGATGATGATGATAGTGACTCATCGACATCATCTGATGAGATGGTTGGTCGAACGCTTATAGTCACTACAATTGTCAATCAATATGAATGTGAAATTCCTAAACACCCATGTCATACATCTTCATTAAATGGGCATGAATATATGTTGGAGTTGTTGAATGGACATCTTGATAGAATTTTTTATTCTTTTCGAATGGATAAAAATACATTTGAGCTTTATGTGAGAGATTAAGACAATCAAATTATTTAGTGAATGATAGGATGATTAACATTGAGGAAGCAGTTGGAATGTTCTTACTCACAGTATGTCATAGCACACGTAATAAGATTGTAGCTGAACGATTTCAAAACTCTAAGGAGACTGTGTCTCGACAATTCTATAGAATTTTAAGAGCTATGATGGAAACTCCACTTGAAATTTTGAATAATCCCAAGTTTAATCCATGGTTTAAGGTATGTTTATTAGCAATATTTTGTTTTTCTATTTTATTGTTTTCATATTAATATCAATTTCTTTTTCTCCTCTTTAGAATTGTGTTGGTGCAATTGATGGCACTCATGTAAGTGCGTGGGCCCCTGCATCGAAACAAACCCCATATCGTGGAAAAAAGGTTATTGTGACTCAAAATATTATGTGTGCATGCCCATTCAATATGTTGTTCACCTTTGTCTACACTAGTTGGGAAGATACTGCTAATGATTCTAGAGTATTGTTGGATGCTATTGGTAGGGAAGGGAATAATTTTCCAATGCCACTTGAAGGTTAGAACTTTTTTTTTTATTTAATCAACATACTTATATCTTTTGTAATATGATCTTATTATGAATTTAATTCAAAATGAACAGAAAAATATTATCTTGTGGATTCTGAATATACAAATATGTTTGGTTTCTTAGCTCCATATCGTGGTGGGAGATATCATTTAAGAGATTATAGAGGAAGAGGAAGGCATCCACGAGGACCACAAGAATTTTTAATTTGAAACACTTCATTACTCAATGTGATTGAACGTTGCTTTGGTGTACTTAAGGCTCGATTCCCCATCTTAAAATTGATGTCAAACTGCCCAATTAGAAAGTAACGTAGAATTCCAATTGCTTGTTGTGCAATACATAATTTTATTAGAATGACTTTAACCAGAGATACTTTACTTGAAGAATATCAAGTTGCTGACTTAGAAATACCTGATGAAGAAAGCTTGGGTGGAACATAAGAATTTCTTGATATGAACTTAAGTCAAGCTTATCTAAGTCGAATGAATGGTGTGAGGGATGATATTGTCGGTACCATGTGGTTGGATTATTATAATGCATGACAAACATGAATTTATGTAGTATGTATTAAATATTTTTTTCTTTTTGTTACATTATATATCATGAACTTTAAGGATATTGTGTCATAGTTGATCTATTATACTAATGTTATGTAGTAAAATTATATTATGTCTATAATAATAGTCATGACTATTGAATTTATAATATTATATGAGGAATTCATTTCATTTTTATAAAAATAAAACAATAATATAAATTATTATTAGTTGTATGATGTTTTTAATTATCAATTAAATACAATTTACAATGTAAAATATGATAATATATTTATTAATAAATTTTGAAATCCAACCAAAAGCTTATTCTGTAATATCTTCCATTTTCATTTTTTTGAATACATTACCAAACATAGTTTCAACAAATTCTTGAATTAAGATATAATTTTTGAATTTGTTACCAAACACATATTTGAAAACAGTGAAAAAATTGAATACAACTCTTGTTTTCGTTGAATTCCTTGTTTCCAGATTCATGTTTTTGGATGACCAACCAAACAGGGCCTTATTCATCTAGATTAAAGATCTAAAGAAGAATAAAACATTCACTTCACGATTGCAGTTTATAAATATATCTAATTTATATCTTATATAAATTAAATTTTTTATAATATTTTTAAAATCAAAATTAAAAAAAATAATCAAATAAATGGAAAAAGAAAAAGGCTATAAAAATGAAATTTTTGGTTAATGTATTTGAAAAAAATATTTAAAAAAAACATTATAAAAAAATGATTTGGTAAGTGTATTTAAAAAAATATTTTTTTTGGAGTTTTTTTTAGAATGTGTTTAAAAAAGTAAAAAATAAAAAATAATATATTGTTGAATGATTGTGTGTGGATAAATTAACCTTAAAAAAATTAAAAAATGATTGATAGATTTGATGGTTAGTTAAACATTTATTTTAAAGAAAATAAAATTAAAAAAATAGTAGTAGATTTGATAGTTTGTTACCTTTTTAAAAAAAAAAAAAAAAAGGTTTCGTTTGAGGGTGATGTTTTGAAGACATGGAATGCGTCTCCTCCACAGACGCATTCAACGGAGTTAATCGTGGTGGGTGGGACAACATAGAATTCATCTATTTGACAGACGCATTCAACTTGGAATGCGTCTCTTCAAGAGACACATTCAAACGAAGAAAGTACCCGTTTTTTGCAAATTGTTTTGCTTTTCACTTGTTTTTTCTAATAACTTTGGAAGGAAAACACCCCTAGTTTTCCAAAAAGTTCTAATTTATCTCTCCCTGGAAACCAGCCAACTTTTCCTTTCCTTTACTAATCTTATGATCTTTTGTTTTTGTTTCAGTTCTTTAGAATCCAAAGTGCCCTCCCTCGATATTGGCATTTTACAACACAGTTAGCAAATTTGTCAAGGATCGATTTGGTTTGACCCTTATCCAACAAGAAAACTGGTTGCCCACGAAGTTGCTCTTTTTGTCCACGAAGATCGAGATCCTGGTGAGTTCTCATTCTATTTGGCTCATTGGGTTCGACCTTTTGTGGTCGCCTTTTGAGTTTTTTCAATTGGTAACATTTTTTTTCTTTTCTTTACTTGTTTTGTACATGGCTACTCTAGAGCTGTTGCAAGAGCCTCTAATAGGTCTGGTCGAACCCCTTCCTCTGAGGCCTAGATAATCAACCTCACGAGGGACGAACTGCCAACTCAGAGGCAATGTGTTCACTCACCAACTCAGGGTGGGAAAAACCAACTTCCCATCATCAACCCATTTGTGTTTGAAGGGCCTATTCTTTCGAGGTTGATGAGGTTGAGTATCTAAAAAGGGCCTTTGACATTTGGCGAGCGTTAGAAGAACTCCCTGTGGAAGGGGACTGATAATTCTCATTTATGAGGATTATTTAACCCTAAAACTAAGTTGTTCTTGCCATTTTTGCATGCTTTATTGATTACCGAGCAAGCTAAAGATAGTGTTTATAAGATAAATTCATGCAAGCTTGTTGGAATATGATAAAAGAAGGAATTAAGTGAAAAGATGCAAGAAAGTTGGCATAAGTTGAGTTTTTGTGCAGATTTGAAGAAGTGAAGACATTGCAAATGGAAATGCAATTGCATTCCCTTGGGAAGGCAAGGTGAAGAACAAAGAAGAAGAATGCAATTGCAATTGCATTCTCTGCACCTATCAAGTCATTACGAAAATTAAGGAAATTCACCAAGATTCACGCAGTTTGCTCGATTTATGGAGAATTTCAAGCCCGAACTCATGCCCAACCCTTGACCCATGATTGAAGGAGCATATAGATGGAAACCCTAGCCCTCAATGTCTATAAAAATGAGGAAAGCAATCCAAAATGTGGCTGGGTTTTCTTCTGCTCGCCCACATTCCGTAGCAGCGTTTTTCCTTGGAGAATTCGATTTTCTGGGTTTATTTTTCTGTTTTTACTTTCGACAGCATCAACAATTTGATTCTCTTTTGTTTTAGCATTTCATTCTTGTAGTTTAGCTCGATTAAATTCTGAGTTTGAACCTTTCTTCAACGAGGATTTCAGACTCTGTTTTTTTTTTTTTTTTCGAATTTTTCTGTACTCTGTTTTTTTTTTTTGTTTCTTTTTGGTTTTAGACAGTAGCTTTTGTTTCTTTTTCTGTTCTTTTTTTCTTCACTTCATTTTATGTCTTTCTTCTGTTCTTCACTTCCAATTTCTCGTAGCTTCAGTTTCAATTTAAAGGGTAATGAATTAGTTAAAGAATGAGTAATGAATGAGTAATGTATTGTTCTGTTCTTCACTTCCATTTTCCATTTTCTGTTCTTCAGTTTCCATTTTCCCGTAGATTTAGTTAAAGGGTAATGAATGGGTGTTTTTTTTGAATTTCAATTTAAATTTCCTTTGTGAGTATTTTGGCTTATTGATTTAGATTCACAAATTCTTAGTAATTTGCAGTTTGTTTTACTCTAATTTTAGAATTTTAATTTCGGTATTGTGGTTATTAATTATGAGATTTATAGCAATTAATTTTTGGGTTTTCATTTTCTCCATAATGAGCTAAATTTTCTTTGGGGGTTCGAGTTGGTGAAAGCCCTAAGGAAAAATGTAAAAGCTCTAAAGCATAAACAATCTAGTTAGCATGTGAAATTTGTTTGCTTTTGTTGAATTTAGATTTGGGTAAACCTAGCCGGCCAACTAGTGATTGCTCGTCAAGCTTGAACTTAATATCGAAAGAGTTAAGGGAAAGCCGATGTCACAAAAGCAATGGAGGAAAAGGCTTAGAAATAAGTCCTGAACATCGACCCTAGACATAGGGCGAGACTCCAAAACCACTAGAGTTGTGTGCGAAGTATCTAAGTTAGATTAGCCATAGACATATAGGTTTAATCACTTAGTCTCCTAAAGATTTTGAATCAAAATTGAATAGGAGTTGAACTCGGTTTACTTAGTTTTCACATGTTAGCTATGATTGCAATTGCATTTGAATAACATTTTTTCCAAAGGTGCTTGAATCACTTGAATCCCTATTTTAACTCATTGATTTTTCATTATTTTCTTTAGCCAAAAACAACCTTCCTTAAATTTTTACATCTTCGGTTCCCACAATTGCATTTTGTAAGAAAATTTGTGCCGTCTTAATAAGATTTTGTTAAAATCTGTTCCCTTGGGTACGATACTCTGGAATACTTCCAGTTTCTTTATTACTTCGATCACGTACACTTGCGTGTTGAAGCAAAGCATAGCGATCAGGGACTCAGGGTTTTTCGACCCGAGGCAGGGCTTTTATCTTAGGTCTGCACGACTTCCGAAAGGTGAGCTCAATTGCCTCAAGCTACTTTCCTTCTCTCTCTTTCTTCTCTTCTAGTGTAGGCTTTCACACGCTTCACGGTCTCTTTTGGGAGGATAGGAGACGAGCTTAACCACCTCTACCTCAAATACGCTCCTCGGTAGGAGTTGGCAAGTGCACAAGCTTCTTTGGTCCAAGCCAAGCGGCTCTTAGAAGAGGCTAGGGTCGAACTTGAATCTTGTCAGGCTAGCTCTAAGGTTCGAGCCAAGCGGCTCTTAGAAGAGGCTAAGGTCGAACTTGAATCATGTTGGGCTAGCTCTAAGGTTCGAGCCAAGCGGCTCTTAGAAAAGGCTAAGGTCGAACTTGAATCATGTCAGGCTAGCTCAAAGGTTGAGATTGACGAGAGTAAGACGAAATTGGCTGAAGTGAAATCTCAGTTGCGTGATGATAAATACCTAGCTGACAAGTTCAAGGAGATCGAAGAGTTTGTGGTTATGAAAAACAACATAATGGAGTGTGGCGTAAGCTTGTCGGCTCGACAACTTCAATAGAGTATCCAGGAATAGACTTTGGTTTCCTCCAAACCTGTTTTAAGGCTACGTGTGACGCTCTGTATAATGACTCTGATGACCTGGGAGTAGAGCCTTTTGCCCCTAGAGAAGGGGAGACGAGTTTCAGGACACTTAGCGAGAGGGATTAAACGCTTACTTGGTTTGGCCTCATTGAATAATTTGTCTTTTTATTAGGCCCTATGTCTTTTTTGCTTTTTGTATAGTTGTACTTGGCAAGCCGGCAAGTGAGAAGAAAAAGTGAGAGGAGAGAGAAGAAAGGGAGAGGAGGAGGAAAGGGAAAATAAAGGAAGCTATCTAAGCTAAAATCAATATAAAATTAATAAAATGAACTATGTCATTTAGTACGGGCATTTGGGGTGAGGAGTTGTTTAGTCTAGAGTTATTTAACCTAGAGTTGTTTAGTATGTGGAGTTATTTTAATCTATGTTTGGAGTATAAAGTTGTTTAGTATGAAGTTATGAAGTCTGTGTTTTGGTTGCAAAGTTGTTTAACTTGGAAATGTGAAGTCTGGGTTTGTGTTGATTGTTTTTTTTTTATTATTATTATTTATTTACATTTTTGTTGATTATACGATCAGAGCTTGATTCCAATAATTTTTTTAAGAAAAATTAGATAAGATTTTAAGTTAGATTATTTTATGAATAGTTTACAATTTTGTTGAAGTATCAATTTCAATCAACATAAATAAAATAAGTTCGTTCTCGATTTATTTTTTAAAATAAACACTTGTTTTCGTCAATTTTAACATTTTAATTTAATACTTGTTTTTCAAGCTTAATAAAAGTTATAATATTTTTTAATTTAAGTTTTGAATTTCTAATTAAACAATGAAATGAATTATTTGATTAATTTTAAAATAAAATATATTCTTTGAAGTTTTAAAATAATTAAGTTAAAAATAAAATATTAAAGATTTATGCTATTTTAATATAATTAAGTTAATAGTGAATATCATACATATACTTTTATTCAAAATACTATATATTTATGTTATTCATTGAAATAATTTTATTTTATTAAGTTGTGTGGTCCACAATGAGGAGTTGGAGTTAAGTTTGTGGAGCTCACAATGGGTTTAAAAGTCCTTGAGCTAAACAAGGAGTTGAGTGGAGTTATTAGTCTACCCAACTCTTCAACCCAAACACCCCTTAAAAATTGTCACTTCAATTATTCCACATCAGTTTTTTTTACTCAACTAACTGGTCAACTTTACTCAAGACCATTTAGAGCTATTTTCTAAACCTCAAGGACTAAATGGTTACTACTTAAATCTTAAGGACCGAATAGAAACTCAACACAAATCTTAAGGACCAAAATTATAATTTACCATATAATTAACTATTTAATTAGAATAAATTAATAATAATTTATGAAAATACATACATAATTTATTTTTATTGATAAAAAGTTATCAATATGTTAAATATGCTATTATGTTATTTATATCCTTAATTTATGCCATTACTTATTTACTGAAATTATTAGTTAACAATATGTTAAATATGTTTATTTGTTTAACTAAAATACGTTAAATATGTTTTAAATCATTTCATAAAAATTGTATAGTATTGCATAACCAAAGATTCTAATCCTGTTGTGTCCTAATTTTGAACAGGAGAAATCTCACTTAACCTCCATGTGACAACGAAGGTGAATTTTTAATTTTGGAGGAAGAACGCAGGTTGCAAGACAAGAAAAACCTGGACATCGGTGTGGTGTAGGCCACATAGGCTCCGATGCTTAAGTCAGAGAGAGTTTAGAGAGAATTAGGAGTTCTAGGAGAGTTTTTGGTGGTTGAAATGGGATTATCCTCTCTCTTTTGAAGAGAGAGCTTAAATTCCTCCCTTCTAGGATTTTCGTGGGGTTTCTGCCTTGAATCGGGAGTCGTAGGACCGAACCGGGTTAAACCAAGGGCATACAAGCCATAAGGGACCAAGGCAACGTTTCCTGTCGCGTCCTAGGCCAGTTTCCTGTCGATTTTTGTTTATTTTGATATCTGATATGACTGTTATTTGGCTCTAAAAACTAAGCTGTTTGCTTAGAAAGTAAGTGTTTAACGTTATAATTCATGTCATTTAGGGCAAATTTAAGTAAAAACATGTTTTGCATGTGTTTGAAGTGTTGATTTTGTAAAAATAAGTTTTTAGGTGTATTTAAACTCATTTTGTTAAAAAAAAGTGTTAACTTTTTTTGATTTTGTGTAGAGGCTGTAAAAGGACCCAAATGCGCCCACATTTTGGCCACAACTGAGGCAAAAGAAAGAGGATGCAAGAGATACGCGACCAGGATGTGCCAACAATTGAGAGCAGAAGCCAAATGCTAACTGTTGTAGGATAAACTCAAAATGCGCCCAACTATGCGGCCGCATTTAGGCCATTTTGACAACAACACAATTGCGCTCAACTATGCAGCAGCATCTGGACCTTTTCAGCAGATTCTCCTAGATTCGCGAGATTTGCAGATAAAATCAAATAAAATCAAATATTCTCAATCAAATCTTCGAGGATCAAGGGATATGATCGGCCAAGCCTCTCCACACTGATCTCGGCAGCAAACCCTAGACCTTGAGGTCTATAAAAGGTGACTCAAGCTTCAATTCCAAGGGGAGCTCGAATTTTTATCTTCTACCCCAAATCCTGCAGTTTTTCTTTCAGCCGCCATACCGAGTCTCCCCCAAGTTCTGTTCATACTTCATTCAGACACGAACTTCGAAAGAAGGGAGTGTAAGCACTTGTTCTCCTAAAAAAAGGTTGAATAAAGTCAGAAAGAAGGAATAAAGTCAGAAAGAAGGAACAAACTTCGGGTTCTTTATCGCTTTCATTTAAGTTTTGTACTTTCTGTTTTTCTTTAAAGTTTAGCTACTGTTTTTATTCATTCATTTGAGTTGTAATTTTTTGTTCTTATTTAAATTTCAATTCTTCAAATTGTAAGTCAAGTTTTGTTTCAATTCCGCACTTTTATTTCAATGAAGTTTATCTTTTCTTATTTAAGTTTTCTTTTTATTTTCTGCATTTTAGTTTTCTTTTGAATGAGTAGCTAAATCCTTGGAAGGGATTCAATGAAGTGGATATCCTAAAAAGGAGATAAGCCCCACCATGTGATCCAAGGAACTTTGCTTAACATTTAGCATCGTTTGCTTTTATTTAGTTTAAGTTTCATTATTAGCTTAAACTAATCACTTGAGTTAACATAGTCTGTGTGAGATTCAATACTGAAAGGGTTGGACTGAGCACGCATTTTCATAAAAGCAATCTAGAAGAAGAGTCTAGACATAGAACTTCGCTTTTTGTACCTAGACATAGGACAAAAACCTTTAGAATCATTGAGTTGCGTTCTTTATTTATCTAAGTTAAAATTAGCCATAGACATATGTGTTTAATTACTTAGTCTCCTGAAAGCACTTAAAAAAAGGGCTGAATAGGTATTGAACTCGATTCATGGTGTTAAGTGTCGGTTAGGGTAGGTTGCAAGCGCATTTTAGTAGCATTTTGTCTTAATCGCATAGAACTCAAAAGAGGTAGTATGCGGGCACAAGAGACAAAATCTCTGAAATAGACGGACCTAGTTAAGCAAGTATGTGGGCACATGGTGGGCACATTTCCTCAGGGTTGAAACAGATTTCAACTCCCTGTTTCTCATTACTGTTTTCTTATCTTTTCTTTAGTTTTCTTTATTTTATTGCACGCCCCTCAAAATATTTTATTTACTTGGTTACCTTCGGTTGCAACTTGAAAGCACTTGTGTTCTAAACTGAAAAGCCCTTTTGTTAACCGTTCCCTTGGGTTCGATACTTGGAATACTTCCATATATTACTTGTTGGACAGTGTGCACTTGCTCTTCTTCCCACCAATATTATATTGGGTTGATTTCCTCGTTCGGCCTTTATCATAGCCTCTCACTTAACCCGCTCTTAATGGTCCAATTTTACCCATAATATTAGCCCCCAATCCCTAGTTAGGATTCGAGGTTAAGAGTGTGTGAACTAATTGAATGGAGCCTGACTTGGGAGTAGCCTATTTAATTTTGGAGTCATTGTGACACTTCAAGTCTCGAATTCTCTCTAGAATTGTTGTCTAACCCCGTGGGGAATACTTCAGTCTTCCTAAAGTGTCGATTTCTTCTTTTTTTAGTAGGAATTTTATGTGGCGCTTATTTTGCGTCTCAAATCAACTCCAGGATTGTCGTCGAACTTTGTAGTAAACATTTTGGTCTTTCCTGGTGGGTAAGATTCTTCTCTGGATAGTGTGTTTGTCCACTTCCTGGAGAAAGTTTAAGGCTCAAAGGTTCGTCTTGGATCTCTTCAAGATTGTCGTCCAACCCCATAGGGAATATTTTGATCTTTCTTGGAGGCTAAGACTCTCATATGGATTTGCGATCAGTATCGCTTTCTTAGAGAGAATATGTAAATTCAAATGTGTCCTTAAATTTAAGTGGGATTGCCATCAAACCTCGTAGGGACTATTATGGACTTTTCGACCTCCTGTAGGAGGGAATTTTTAGCTATCTAGTAGCCTCGTAGCTTTCCACTTTTCGTAAGAATTTTCTAACTAAATGTAGCTTCATTTCATGTCGATATCGTGAGAGGAGATGAGAAATGATCAATGAGATAAAAATGGGGGGAGGGATAAAGACCCCAAACATGTTTTTTACGTGTCCGATTGGCCTTGCTAAGCCGAGGTCCAGGCGTGCCTGATGCCTCTAGCGCGAGCAAGCCCTCCTCAGCCTCGACGCTCCAATCCTTTTTTTTATTTGTTTGAATTCAAATTTTGAATTTCCAACTAACTTTTCCCTCAAAGTTCTCCTCATCCTTCTCCTATAAATTGTTAGGATTTGTGCCAAAAAGCTCGTTTTTTTTGTAATTAAACATTTTCTCATTTATTAATAAAATAATTTATTATTTAATATTGTGTATAACATTATCCAATATTGTGTAAAATTCAAGTTTATTATTGTAATCTTGAACAGTATGTAGTTGACATACAAGAGAATTGTGTTCAAGTAATAAACTAAAAAGTTTATAGTATATGGATAAGATTAGGTGTCTTATCCTGACAACATTATTGATACGGCGCATTTTGTAATTGTTACAAATGATTTGATCCAAATCATTCATGTGGAGACATGTGAGTGAGGGTATCTTATTGATAATCCCATGAAATGGGAGTAAATTGTCACAAATTTCAGTCTTATACCTCACTAAAACTCGAGTTATTTGAATTCCATTGTCAGTATTCGGCCTTTATTTGGTGGTTTTATTAAGAAATGGTGTGTTTTGAAAAATCATTCATACTTCCTCAAATTCAAATTTTTATCAATTGGATAGGTTTATCTTGGGTCTGTGGACTGCTTTTTTGGGCTAGAAGTTGAGATGTGGCTACCAATGCTACAACATTGCAACCTACATTTCTAATGAGGTTGCCAATGCTACAGCACCGTGAGCCACATCGGGACGCAGATTTTTACAGAAATTTTATTGCTTACACCACCATGGGAGTCATCATTCATTAAAAATAGACCAGTAACCTGCTGCCACGTGGAAGGGGAGATCCAAGTCAGCCCTTTTAGGGAAAAGAAAAGAGAAGCCTTCGAGAGATGGAGGAGGAGGCCGAAAAAGAGGAAAAAACCAGAAAACAGAGAAAAGTGAAGAAGAAGACTGCGATTTTCTGAAGATTTTCGAGAAAAAGAAAAAGATTCATCATCCTTTACTCCCTCTTTCTCATTCTCTTCCTAGTTTTTACCTTCTAGCTTGTTGATTTTGTATTGCCCTAAGTTTTTCTTAATCTTTTAGCTAGGTTACATATTTTTGTAGCCATTTTGGGTATAACTCTTAGATTAAACCCATTATGTTGTTGATTTCTGAATTCTTAAGGTTTATTTTCTGTTTTAAAGTCATGGGCTAAGTATTTTAGGGCTGAAATTTAAGGATTCATGTGGTGGTTTGAACCCTATTGATTCAATGCATCTTTTATGAAGTTATACTTTCATTTGTGGTGTTTATTGCAAGTCCTTATTTGAGTTTGATCACCTTAAGTAAGGCATAAACTAGTTCTTAATACTGAAAGGGTTAGGAATGGGTGAATTAGCACAAATGGAACAAGTTTTTAAGGGTGTAGACATGCATTCTAAACTTGTGATTTTGGGAAATTTGGGTATTATTAATGTTTATTAGCATTGGGTTTTCATAGACATATGCTGTACTCAGTGTTAAAGTCAAGAAAATCGAGTTCGAGAAGTTTTCGGGTCGATTTCGGTTCAAAATTTCCTGCTATTTTTCCTGCTCTGTATAACATTGTGGTGTCTAATGCTATAGCATTGACGACCTCAATTGGGCAAAAAACTGCTACTGCCTTCTTAAATTTCAGTCCCATGTTTTCATCGTTTTAGTACTTGTTTAGCCTCTCTAATCTTTGTTTAAAGTTATAGTTTGCCTTTCTAAGTCTCCCTTAGTTTAGTACCCATTTTTGTGCTCGTTCTCAGTCAATTTACAGGTTTAGTTGCATTCTTAGTTTAGTTGTTTTCATTGATAAGTTTGTGCTTAATTTCATCAACTTTACTTACATTAGTCCTCGTGGGATCGACCTTGTTTACTATTTACTACCTACGATTGCGTATGCTTGCGTAGTGGATTTTTGCACAACAAGTTTTTGGCGTCGTTGCAGGGACTAATTGTTTTGTAAATTTTGTGAAATTGAGTACTTTTATTTACTGTTTTTTTGTTTATAGTTAAAAAACATAAAAATTTGATTGGTTACTTGTGTATCGTGCTAGGTGCTAATTTTCTTATACAAACGAAGAGCACGATCCTGAATTGTTACCTTTTGATCCCAAGATCAAACACACATTTCATCAAAGAAGAAGGGAACAAAGAGGATTAACAGTGGTTGAAGAGATGGCTGATCCACCATTGAGATTTAATAATAATGGAGGAGCCGAAGTAGTGGAAGAGGAAAGAGACCGAGTTATTCAGGAATATGCGGTGCCAATCTTAATTCCAGGAATTTTGCCACCAGAGATAGAGGCACAACAATTTGAACTAAAACCGGTCATGTTTCAGATGCTTCAGCACACAGGTCAATTTGGTGGTACGCCAATGAAGGATCCTCACCTACATCTTCAGTTGTTTATGGGCGTTTGCAAATCATTCATAATTCCTGGAGTGAGTGAGGATGCTCTCAGATTGACACTATTCCCTTATTCATTGAGAGGAAAAGCACTAGAATGGTTGAATTCCATACCATCAGGAGCCATCACGAGTTGGAACAAGTTGGTGGAGCAGTTTTTGACAAAATATTTTCCACCCACTAAGATGGCACTCAGGAGCGAAATCACTTCGTTTCAGCAACATGAGAATGAATCTCTATATAAGACATGGGAGAGATTTAAAGAGTTATTACGAAAGTGCCCGAACCATGGTATTCCATACGGTATTCAAATGCAGACTTTTTGTAATGGGTTGAATACTCACACGAGAATGATAGTGGATGCTTCAGCTGGGGGAGCACTTATGTCAAAGATGTACAATGACGCCTATGAAATTTTGGAGAAGATTGCGAAGAATAACTATCAGTGGCCAACTTCACGCCTTAACCATACTCGACAGGTAGTGGGAATGCAAGATACTAGTGTAGCAAACCTCGCGGCACAGATTGCCACTCTCACTAGTACATTGAAATCATTGAATATGGGTTCAGGAAGTCCATTTGCACCACCAGTAGAAGTGTTATGTGTTTATTGTGGTGAGGGGCACACTTTTGAGGTATGTCCATCAAATCCAGCTTCTGTGAACTATATTGGATTTAACAAGGACTCCAACCCTTATGCCAACACATATAACCTGGGTTGGAGGCAACACCCAAACTTTTCATGGAACAATCAAGGAGTTGGACCTTCTAATCAGCAAATGAGACCTTCTACACCTCCAAGATTTCAGCAACAAGGGTATCCTCAGCAAAGTTTTCAGCAACCTAAGGTACAAACTCAAGATTCTACATCTTCCATTGAAAATTTATTGAAAGAGCACATGGCCAAGACCGATGCCATAGTCCAAAGCCAAGCCGCTGCACTTAGAAACTTGGAAACACAAGTGGGTCAATTAGCTCCAGCCTTAAATAATAGAGCTCAAGGCACCTTGCCAAGTGATACTGAAAGTCCAAGGAATAAAGGCAAAGAAACTTGCAAGGCAATCCAACTTAGAAGTGGGAAGGAGTTAGAAAAACCTAAAACCAATGTCGTTAAGGCAAAAGAGCCCGCTTCAATGCAAGAGAAGGTTGAGGAAAGTGGAAATTGTACAAAGTTTGGGGGTGAACAGAACGTTGCTGTAGCATTGCCACAACAACAGAGTGTAGAATAGGGTAATGTTGCAAAATCATCACAGCAACATAGCATAGAACAGAGTAATGCTGCAGCATTCCGACAGCAACAACCATCAAAACAGGAAAATATGAGACCACCTCCACCATTTCCCCAACGGTTTCAAAAGAAAGATCAAGACAAGCAATTTGATAAATTTCTAGACATTTTGAAGGGTTTGCACGTCAATATTCCGCTTGTTGAAGCCTTGAAGCAAATGCCCAACTACGCCAAGTTCATGAAAGATATTTTGACCAAAAAGCGAAGACTTGGGGAATTTGAAATAGTAGCTCTTACAAAAGATTGCAGTTCAATCCTTCAGAGCAAGCTTCCTCCAAAATTAAAGGATCTTGGTACTTTCACTATCCTTTTCCCTATTAGTAAAAACTACAATGGAAGGGCTTTATGTGATTTTGGAGCAAGCATCAACTTGATGCCTATGTCCATATTTAAAAATCTTGGGATTGGAGAAGCAAGGTCCACTACCGTCACTCTTCAATTAGCGGATCGTTCTTATACTCATCCTGAAGGAAAAATTGAAGATGTTATTGTTCAAGTGGATAAATTCATCTTTCCTACAGATTTCATCATATTGGACTATGAAACTGATGCAGAGGTTCCTATAATCTTGGGTAGGCCATTTCTAGCTACTGGGAGAACGTTGATTGATGTAGAAAAATGAGGGCTTACTATGTGAATGAATGATCAACAGGTAACCTTTCATGTGTTCAATACTATGCAACCCTTTGATGATGTAGAAGAATGTTCTGCTATTGGTGTTCTAAATTCAACTAAAAATGAAGAAATGAACAAAAGTTCCAATGAGAGCTTAGAAAATGAAATCTCTTTTGAACATGTTGTGGAAGAGAGTGAAGTTGAGAATGGACACATCTCATGGTTGGAGAATAAACAACCATTCATAGAAGGGAAGCAGTTTGAAATACTCAAGTCGTCAAAAGAGATGTCCTACCCAAATGATAAAGAGAAGAATAAGTGGGTGTGGTACTTTGAATCAAGTAATTTCAAGAAAATGCAAAATCAAAGAACAAATGTTCCAAAAAAGAAAAGGAAGAGAAAAAGGAAAAAGGAAAGGAGAAAGGAATGGATGGCAACTTCAAGTCCTTTCAAAGTCTCATGAAAGATGTTCTTGACTTGGGTTGCAGACTTAAATTAAAACGCGCAATGAGGCAACCCAATCAAGCTAAGTATTTTCATTCTTTTTGTTGTTATTTATCCTTCCTTTTCTTTCATTTTGCACTTATGTATTTGTGGTAGTTTGTTGTGCTTGAAAAGTTGTTGCTTTAGGGCCTCTTGAGTATTTTAGGTGAAGAAAGAGAAAGCTCATGAAAGAAAGGAGTAATTAATATTCAATGGCTGAAAATTCTCGTTTTTTATGTGCAAATTTGCTCCAATTGAGGCAACATTGCTGCATCATTGTAGCAGTAAAAGCAGGGGAGTTTTCTTACTCATATATTTTTCATGTTTTTCTTTCTTTTCATGCTAGTTTATCCTTTAGTCATAGTTTTGGTTGGTTGAATGGTGAAATACCATTAAAGTGTTGGATCATTGGTTAATCTTGCTTGGATTATGTTCATTTTATTTTTCAGTGTTGTGGGACACAACACATCTTAAGTTTGGGGGTAGGAAAGGTTGTTCTTTAGCTTCTGTGCTTGTTAAGCTTTTGTTTGTGTTGTGAGCAATGCGTGAATAGGTTGGTTGGAGCTTCTGTATCTAAGTGTTTGTGATGTTTTGTTTCTGATAATGGTTGATGTTGTGATGTGTTAGTGCTGCATATGAGTTTTGTTGGGAATCTTTGCTGCCTTAAGTTGTGTTCTGATGATGAAAATTTAGATTTAAATCTCTTAACTTACGAATGGCATCTATGTTGAAAGGTATAAAAATGCATGTTTTGGTTGGTAACTCCTCCACACTAGGATCCAAGTTACTTAGTTTGTGCTTACTAAAAGAATCTTGGAGTCTTGAGGAAGATTTAGGGGCTGAAAAGTGCTTCTCTCTTGTGTCTTTAGCTTAAGTTTGGAAGTAAAGTTTAGAGCGAGGTGCTAATTTTGTCTTTTTGTGTGTTGTATTAAGTTTGGGGGAAGGCCCTTGAAAAAAAAATATGAAAGAAAAAAAATTGAAAAAAAAAAGAAAAAGAGATACTCTTCTATCTCTCGTGACTTATTAGACCAGGGCTAGACATGACACCCATGTTTATCTTTGAGTCGAACGGTGATAGTAGATATGAGTATGTGAAAGCAACCCTTTATAGTGATAGTGCTCGTTGTTAGGCGTCTTCATCACCAATGTTGACGTTTAAATCGAAGGTACCAATTAGTTGGGTTCTCTTTAAAAAAAAAAAGAGAAAAAGTAAAAGAAAAATAAAGTATTATATGTGTTTAGGGGCCTCCTATCCTTGTTTATGCTGCATCAGTTTGTTATTTCTAGTTGTTTGGGAGAGAATAAAGATGAAGAATTTGGGGTAGACATTCTTGAATGTTTGAACTCTCTTTATTGAGCTTTTGAGCTTTTGTTGTTGATCATATGTTGGGTTGGCTTGAAGTTCACTAACTAAATCTAGGGAACCAAACTTTAAGACGACTTTGGTAATACGAAACTAAGTGGTTAGGGTCTCGCACACACACACTTGGGTGTTATGCTTTTACATGTATTTTTGGTCCTTTCCTTAAGTGCCATTTGTAGGAAATGAGATGAGAATTTACCTGAGGGCTAAAAATCTTTTGGTTGCCTTTGATTCCCAATTCATTCTCGTTGTGGTGTCATTTCTTGTGATTAAGGCGTTACTCGAGGACGAGCAACGGTCTAAGTTTGGGGGTGTGATAATCCCATGAAATGGGAGTAAATTATCACAAATTTCAGTCTTATACTTCACTAAAACTCGAGTTATTTGAATTCCATTGTCAGTATTGTGCCTTTATTTGGTGGTTTTATTAAGAAATTGTGTGTTTTGAAAAATCATTCATACTTCCTCAAATTAAGAAATGGTGTGTTTTATTTGGTGGTTTTATTAAGAAATGGTGTGTTTTATACAATGAGTTTGTATAAAACTGGAGCACGAAATATTTAATCTCTCTTTATAAATCTGTTAATTGAGAAGATTAATATTTCACAGGATGATCATATGCGAATCGATCTTAATCTTGAGTTAGTTATGAACTCTTGTCTATGAGGGCTTGTCCTTTAATTTGCATGGATGAGAGTGGCTTTTGTAGCCGATTCAATATGCCTACCATTTTGAGGACTTGACCAAATAGGAAGCTGGGAACATAATCTCACAAGATGGAATTCACTTCTTCCCTTATAGGATAAGTAGATGAGTAGTTCCCTTAAGTATTGATTTCGAGATTTGAACAATGGGGCCCTACTTTCTCAATGGCCCAAGAGGGACTTAATTTATAGTTGGATCATAAACCAATTGTTCATTAGAGGATCGGTGGTATTTAAGGTATAAGATGTAATTATAAGGGTAAAACGGACTTTGACCTAGCTATAATTACGAACAACTTGTGAAGGATTGACTTGCATGTAATGATTAGATCGATGGACACAACTTGTCCTACAGTGCATAAGAGTGCAACTCTAGGTCTATAATGGAGTAACCTATAGTTAATGAGTGAAAATTAATTAATTAAAGAGTTTAATTAATTGATTTTATATCATTTGAGCATATAATTTGTAGGTCCATAAGGTCCCCTTGCTAGCTCATATGATAAAATATGGATCAATTTCGTTGAGATAAAATTTTGAAATGTTCAAATTAAAATTTAATATATGTGATATATTAAATGAGGAAAAATATATTTATTGTATATGATATATTAAATATCAAAGAAATTATTTATGTATTAAGATACATTAAAGAAAATATATTTATTGAATTTGAATTAGATTCAAATAAAGAAATAGATGTCATAGGAGAATTTGAAAATGTTTGAATTTGATTCAAATCGATTAGATAAATATATTTTAATATATGAGATATTAAAATATATTATTTAATTATTTTCCTATGGCCACTATAAATACAACCCTAGTGGTGAGCCATTGTGTACATTCAAAATAAGATAAAGAGACTCTAGAAGAATTCTCCCCTCATTCTCTCATTATATTCAAGAAGGTTCCCACAAACCCTTTTGATCTTTTGTTCGAGAAATAGCAAGGAAGACTTTTGTGGAAGAGACCAAATATACAAGAAGAACTTCCTTTATTCAAGAGGTATGTTTATGCTTAACCTTAATATTATTATTTTGTTCTAAATAAACTCAAACCGATTCCGAAGCTTCCGCTTAGATTTAATTAGATTATTCCCTTCATAAATAGGGAACCATTTTTCACTTATCTACACCACCTTCTTTATCTTCTTTCTCATCTCTTAAGTAACTTGTTCTTCTTCTTTTCTTCTATCTTCTTCTCTTTTTTGTTTGTGGAAATGACTAGTTAATGTTATGTCACTTATCCTGAGGTTGAGGGGTCTTCTTTTGATGATGAGCTTATAGTACAAGTTATTATAAGGCTTACTCATCTTTTGGTCATCTTCCTAGTGAAACTTTTGCATATTCTGAGGTTATATCATCTTTGGTGACCGAAACTCTCCTTGAGCAATTACGGTACAAGTATGATATTCCCTATGATATACAGTTGAGGGTTCCTAGGCCTGATGATTGTATAGAGGATCCTCCTTTAGGAGAAGTTTCTTTTTACTCTGCCATGTTTCATTTTGGACGTCTTCCTCTGCCTTTATTTTTGCAAAGTTTCATAATGTTGGTTGGGTTGGCTCTCGCTTAGCTTGTCCCGAACAATTGGAGTTATCTCATGGACTGTTATGTTTTATGGACAACATATGGCGATAAGAGTCCACTCACACAACATGTTTTCATGTCCCTTTACATTTTAAGTCATAATCCTTCATTTGGTGGTTTCTTTTATTATTTAAGTTCCTCTTGTGGTAATTTGGTTGATGGACCGAGTTTGGTTCATAAATGGATGAATAGTTGGTTCCTTGTGAGTGGGAATTGGTTAGCACATGGGCCTCAAAGTTCCATTTATGCAATTTTCATGAATTTTGGGGAGTATGGTGAGTTACTCTCTTTATTTTCCATTTCTATTTGAAAACTGCTTTCATGAACCTTTATCTAACCATACTATGTTTTTTCCTTTTTAGTTCCCACTGAGTTTCGTCATTCTACTACTGTCCAAGCATTTGTAAGAGCTGTGAGGAGTTTGGAAGCTCCAGCTCGTCTTGATCTTTCCCTCGTTAATCAAAAGAACCTAATCAGAATCGGCTTTGCTCCTTCACCTCCTCTAGAAGGTTGGATTTGACTTCATATTTTTTTTCTAGTTGATGTGCTGGAAAGAGCTCGGCTCGGCCACTTTAGTCAGCCTCGACCCCTCTGTTTTAGCTCATGTTTCGTGTGTTTTCTATAACTCACGATTTTTTGATTTTGTTTTTCAGATATACCTCTAAGGTCTGCTTCCTTGTTTGAGGTTCAAGTACAGAAGAAAAAGAAGAAAGGCACTGGGAGAGCTTGGTCCTTGTGGGCTGCTGGATCTAGCCCATGTGTGGGAGGTTTTCCAACTTTTGAGACTCAAATTGCCCCTCCTCGACCTTCTGGTGTTAGTAGTCGTCGTACGAGAAGAACATGCCTTCCTCTCCTAAGGATGAGATCCCTTATGAGCTCCCGACTTTCACCCTCCCTAAAGATTATTCTGCTATGAGCAATGAGATCAACCTCCTGGAGCAAAGTTTTAAGCTCTTGAATGGGGTTAGTCATGATCATCCTCAGGGCTTCAAAGTGAAAGATCCTAGGGAGGCTTTTTCTCAAGGGGTTCGTGAATTGCACCATTTAAGTCTTATTCTTCAATTGTCTTAATTTTCTTCTTTATTTGCTTCTTCACAACTGACTTTCTCATTGTTTTTTCTTTAGGCTTTTGGTCGACTCTCAGTGTCAATATCTCTTCTTTCCAACAGACTAGCATTCCTATTGATCGGACTGAAATGTGGGGCTTTTAAGAAAATATTTTTAATTCAAAACAAGCTTCAGTCTAATGTAAGTGCACAATGTCGATGCAAGTAATATAAAACTGGAAGTATTCCAGACTATCGATCCCACAGGGAACGGATGCAACAAAATTCAAATGATAGCAAAAATTGTTTTCAAATTGCAATTTCGGTAACCAAAGTTATAAAAATATATGAGGTTGGTTTGTTAACGAAAAAAAGGTGAAAAATCAATAAGTGAAAATAAGGGAATTCAAGTGGTTCAAGCACCTTTTAGAAAAATGCCATAAAAAATGCAATTGCAATCGTAGCTAACATGTGAAAACTAAGTAAACCGAATTCGACTCCTATTCAATTTTGATTCAAAATCTTTAGGAGGCTAAGTGATTAAACCTATATGTCTATGGCTAATCTAACTTACATATTTTCGCACACAATTCTAGGGGTTTTGGAGTTTCGCCCTATGTCTAGGGTCGATGTTAAGAACTTATTTCTAAGACCTTTCCTCCATTTCTTTTGTGACATCCGCTTTCCCTTAACTCTTTCGGTATTAAGTTTAAGCTTGACAAGCAACACTAGTTGGCCGACTAGGTTTACCCAAATCTAAACTCAACAAAAACAAACTAAGTTCACATGCTAGCTAGATTGTTGTTACTTTTAAGCTTTACATTTTTCCTCTAGGGCATTTACCAACTTGAACCCCTAAAGAGAATTTAGCTCATTATGATAGGGATGAAAAACAGTAAATTAAAGTGTAGAAAATCCATAATAAGCTTAGATAAAGAGAAATTGATAAAACTAAATAAATCTTATTGAATTAACTTGTAAGACTAACTAGCCAAAAGAATTAACAATACAACTTGAGTTTAAAAGCTAGAATGAAAAGAAATATAGAATAGTAATTTAAAGCTAAAATTACAGCCACTAAACTAAACAAAACAAAGGAAAAAAAAAAAAACTGAAGTTGATGCTAACAAAGTTCTTGAAATACAGTGCAATAAAGTACCATTCTTGCCCCTTTCATCAACCGAACTTGATCCCACTCTTTCAAAGGGAATCAGGTCTTTACAATATGAGATTTTCGTCTAGATTGGACTGATTTTTGGGTCTTGAAGGTGCTGGAAAAAAGAAGAAAAACAGCACAAAAGAGAAAGAAAACAATATAACAATGGACTGGGGCGTGCAAAAAAATCCGTTCACCTTTTGGATATTTTCTTCCTCTATTTATAAGCTTCTTGGCTAGTGTTTCCATATATAATCATCCTCAATCTATGGGCTGACTTCTAGCAATCAAATTGGGATGAGAATCTTCCAAAATTGTGCAAAAATCCCATAAATCGCGTAATTTTCGTCATTTTCGCAACTTCCAGATTTTCCAGAAAATGCAATTGCATTTTCATCAGCATTCCTGGGCTTGCTCACTATCATGCTATTGCGAAGGAATGCTATTCGGAATGCAATTGCATTTTTCCTTTTTGCTCCAAATCTACACAAAAACAACAAATTAGTTTAAATTCCTTTTTTTTCAACTTCTTTCTTTTATTTCATTGCTCCAACGAGCTTTTATGAATTTAACCAATAAACACCATTTTTAGCTTGCTCGACATACAACAAAACACACAAAAATGACAAGAACAACCTAGTTTAGGGTTAAATAATCCTCATAAATGAGGATTATCACCAATGAAAGAGCTAGTCCAGGCTCAAGCTAGCTTGACTCAGGCCAATCGTTTCTTAGTAGAGGTTCAGATTGAGCTTGACTCCACGAAGATTGAACTTCTTTTAGCTCATTCCCAGTTGGATGAAGCTAAAGCCCATATGACCAATGTTGAGTATTTGGCTGAAGAATTTAAGAAGACGGAGGAATATACTGCAATGTAAAATGAGATCTTTGACAACGGATTCAACTAGGCTGTCAAACGTTTCACGAAACATCACAAAGGTATAGACTACAATGTTGTTCGAAAGGACTTCACTTCCTTAAAAAAAAGATCCTTATGCCTTCTCGGATTCAGATGACTCTAAGGGTAGTGGAGAAATGAATATGAATGAGGGCTAGTCTTCTTAAGTAACTTCTGTCTTGTATTTCACTTGTCCTTCTTTATCTTTAAGTCTTGTTGTAAGATTTTTTTTCTCATATCTAATGAAAGCTCAATTTCTATATATTTTCCTTGTTTCTCTTTAATGAACTTTACTGTAAAGAGGTAAACTCCGATAAACAGAATGTCCTAAGTCTTATGAAACAAGGTGAATTGATAGAGGGCTTCTTCATTCATGAACTCAAACCACAAATCTAAAGGAATCACTTACTTGTAAGGTGCTCGGCCTCGGCCTCCATAGGGTTACTGGCTTTTTCTGACTTGTTTTATGTAGCTTCTACTTTTTGTTCAACTGAAAGACATATCTCCTTAGTAGCTTTTTTGCCTTTTGTTTAATAGAGAGGTGATAATTCTCATTCATGATGATTATTTGACCTTCAAACTTGGTTATGCTTATGGTTTTATTCATATTATTTGATAAAAGGGCAAGAAAAGAGTTGAAGTTAATTAAATTATGGTTGGAAGAAGTAAGTTAAGAAAAGAGAACAAAAGAAGAAGAAAAGCCAAACCTACTTAATACTTTGGTGCAGGTTTTTGCAGAATGCAATAGAATTACAATTGCATTACAATTGCAATTTCGACAGATCTGGAAATTAAAGGAAAATCCGCAAATCTCCTAAAATCTAGGAATTTTGTGAGATATTGTCTCCATGATTTCAGCTGTGATTTTGGCCATCATTGTGCATCATTCAAGAAGGAAACCCTAGCCCAAATCCTCTATAAATATGGGAGGATAAGCCACAAGAAAATCAATCCTTTTACTGCCGTTTTCAGCCTCAAGTGTTGCTGTTTTCACAATTTTATGCTATTTTTTGCTGTATTTTCTGTTGTATTTTCTACTGTATTTTCTGTTGTTTTCAAGATTAGTTGTTGCTTTTTTTTTTTTTCCAGCCGATTGAGCTTCAAAATTCGATCCTTCCTCAATGAAAGTTGAAGGAAGTAAAGACTCGATTCCCTTTGAGAAAAGTGGGATTGAGTCGATTCCAAGAGAAGTAAGAAAGACGCTTATTTATCGTTTTTCTTAGAATTTATTTTCGGCACTATCTAAGTTTATTTGCTTCAGTTTTAGGGATTTCGTTGTTGCTGTAATTTTGATTTTTCAGTTGTATTTTTGTTCTTCGAACGAGTTGTTAAAATCCATTTAAGTTTCAGCATTGAGTTTATTTAGCTTAATAAAATTTCCAATTTATTCTATTCTTTTCTTTTTACCCCAGTTCATTCTAGTTTAAGTTCTTAAGTTTGGGTTAATTTATTTTCATTATTACATTCTAGAATTTTTTTCTCTTCTTCCTTTTAAATTCAATTATGTGTTTTTATTACTTTAAAACTTTGTTTTTCAATTTTGCTATGAAGTGGTAAATTTCTTTAGGGATTCAAGTTTGTGAATGCCCTAGAGGAAAGATGTAAGGCTCGATAGCAAAAGTAATCTAGCTAACACTTGAACTAATGTTTGCTTTTGGTGAGTTCAATGTTGGGTAAACCTAGTCGGCCAACTAGTGTTGCTTGTCAAGCTTGAACTTAATATCGAAAGGGTTAAGGGAAGACGGATGTTGCAAAAGAAATGGAGGAAAAGGCTTAGACATAAGTCCTAAACATCGACCCTAGACATAGGTGATCGGTGCTTTTCGCTATACGCAAGTGCACGTGATCACAGTAATAAAGAAACTGGAAGTATTCCAGAGTATCGTACCCAAGGGAACGGGGTTTAATAAAATGAATTTTAGTTGGCACAAAATCGTTGACAAATTGCAAATTAAGGTAACCGAGGGTAAAAATGATTTGAGAGGTGTTTTGACTAAAATAAGAGTATTTGAAAATTCAATGGAAATGAAAAGGGATTCAAGTTGCTAATGCCCCTTTGGAAAGAAAATGCAACAAGAAAGCAATTGCAATCGTAGCTAACTCAAGAACTAAGTAAACCGAATTCAACTCCTATTCGACCTTCTATGAAGTATCTTTAGGAGACTAAGTGATTAAACCTATATTTCTATGGCTAATCTAACTTAGATATTTTTGCGCACAATTCTAGTGGTTTTGGAGTCTCGCCCTATGTCTAGGGTCGATGTTTCAGACTTATGTCTAAGCCTTTTTCTCCATTGCTTTTGCGACATCCGCTTCCCTTAACCATTTCGGTATTAAAGTATAGCTTGGCAAGCAACACTAGATGACCAACTAGGTTTACCCAACAATTAACTCACCAAAAGCAAACTAGAGTTCAAGAATTAGCTAGATTGTTTTTACTTTCGAGCTTTACATCTTTCCTCTAGGGCATTCACAAACTTGAATCCCAAAGGAAATTTAGCTCTTCATGATGGAATAAATTGAAAACAGTAAATTAGACTTGTATGAATTCATTGGAAAAATCAAAGTAATAATGCAATCAAGTTGCAAATGCAATGCAAGTGAGTAGTTAAAAGAAACAACTCCAAGAGTTCAAGATACAAATTAACCCACGGGAGAATGAAAAATGAGAACCAGTAGCTTAAACTTTGAAGAAACTTGTAATTATATATAGGCAAAAACTGAATTCCAGTAGGCTCCCAAATGTTCAAATATCAGAAAATAAAATTACCAAATACTTAAATTGAGAAGATGTAATCAAAGTTACAATCAAAATTCCATAATAGAAGGTAAGGTTGCTGAAATTACAAGCTAAAACAGTGGCTATGCTAACCCAATTACAGAATTTCAAAAGTGCAGAAATTGAAATTCAATCATCTTAAAAACCCATTCTCCGTAACTCAATCGAACAAGAAGTTGTCCATAACCATATACCCAATTCTTAGGTAGATGGGATTGAGAGAAGAATTCTGAAAAATTAAGAACAATGGAAAAATACAACCCAGAAAAATGAATAACAATTAGCTACTGTCGGAAATAAACCCAATGCGAAAACAACTTTTTCTCCAAAAATTCATCCCCAATTAACAAGAATTTGTTTATAGCCAATGCCAACTCTTATTGTGATGGGATTGAGGAAGAGATTCGGACTGAGATCTACAAGAAATTAAAACAAAACAGCAACTAAAAACTAAAAATGAAAAAACTGCAGAAAGTAAGAAAACCCAAAAAAAAACATAAACTAAAATCTTCTCCAATCGAGCTCCCTTTGTTCGGCTTCTTTGTTCAATATTTATAGGGATCTCATGCTAGGGTTTCCCTCTTGGTTGATGGACAATCATGGCTAATCATCTTGCTGAATTCGTGGGTCAAATTTCCTTCAAAATCCCGAAATTCTCATTTTTTACTTAAATTCCAAATTCTGCCAGATTGCAATTGCATAGCAATTGCACTGCAGTTGCATTCCACGAAAATCCTGCATCAAAACATTAAGTAAGTGTGAGTTTTTTTCTTCTTTTGTTTTCTTTTCTCAACTTACTTAATTTAAAGGTCTTCCATCAATCATGTGATTAAATTCAAGCATTTTTTTATTTTTCATCAAATAATATGAATAAAAATCACAAATATAACAAAGTTTAAAGGCCAAATAATCCTCATGAATGGGAATTATCAATAGGGCAAGACTCCAAAACCACTAGAATTGTGCGCGGAAATATTAAGTTAGATTAGCCATTGAAATATAGGTTTAATCACTTAACCTCCTAAAGATACTTCATAGAAGGTCGAATAGGAGTTGAATTCGGTTTACTTAGTTTCTTGAGTTAGCTACGATTGCAATTTCCTTTTTGTTGCATTTTCTTTCCAAAGGGGCATTAGCATCTTGAATCCCTTCCTCATTCCCATTGATTTTTCAAACAATTTTTCTTTTAGCCAAAACATCTCACAAACTTTTTTTATACCCTTGGTTACTTAAGCTGCAATTTGTAAATGATTGTATGCCATTTTTATATATTTTATTAAAACCCGTTCCCTTAGGTACGATACTCTGGAGTACTTCCAGTTTCTTATTACTTCGATCACGTGCACTTGCGTGTAGCAAGCCGATCAAGAGGCATATCTCATAAGTAGTTTTTTGTTTTTGGTTTCATAAGGAGGCATATCCCCTTAATAGCCCTCTACTCAAGTAGAAGTTTTGGTTAAAATCATGCTTGAGTGACACAATTTTGTAACTTGAAAAAGAAATTTTATTACTAATAAAATTTGAATCTTACATGAATTTTCTGGAATTAATGAAAGCAAACTTAACTAAAGGAAAGATAAACCAAAAAGTGCCCCCTAGTGATCCATTGGGGTGTGGTCAGCCTCGACTTTGTCGAGGTGTGCTTCATGCTCGTTGCTTGATCTTTTAACTTTTTTTAGTGCTGTGAATTAACACTCCCTTGAAGCTTTTTGCTCCCCTTTCACTATTCCTACACCATTCAAAATAGGAATTTTAGTAACTGATGATAGGTGGAAACCACTACTTTCAGTTGTTGGAGTGTTGGCCTTCGTAATATGGCATTATAGGCTGACGTGCACTCTACTACCAAGAAGTTAATCATTTTAGTAGTTGTATTCAGTTAGTCCCAAAAGGTGACAGGAAGATCGATGCTATCATTTGGAGTTTCTCTTTCGCCTCCAAATCCAATTAGGGGAGTTAGATTCTCCTTCTGTAGTTTTCTCTCTAACCTCATTGATTTGAAGGTAGTTAGAGATAAAATGGTGAGGATGTCAAGGCCTACCAAAATTAAACTTGCTTCCTACTCTAACTTGTAGAAATAGTGGACCAGGTCGATTTCCCAAATGAGCCAGAAAGTTTATTTTCTCAGGGTAAAATTTCAGCAAAAAGTGAAACGAGAGGTTTTTTTGAATTTTTATTTAAGAAAATAATAATAATGAAACAAGTAATTAAAAAGGAGGAAAAATCAAATCTTACAAAATCCAATCCAAAGGTACAATTTTATCCAATTGCAAAATTGATCATAGGCACATAAAACATTTTAACTTAATTATGCAAGCACTTAGTCAATTTATTAGGAAATCCCAAAAAGCAACAAATCCCTTAAAGTCATTAACTCTAACAAATGTCAAAGCTAATGCTAATTACCTAAACAATTTGGCATGAAACTGTTCCCAATTATTAAGATCAAAGCATTAAGTACTTTGGAAAGACCAAGACAAACCGATTAGATAAAATAACTTCAGCCTAACCTAGATGCTCCTTTAATTTCTAGAATGAAACATGCAAGCTATGCAATTATGGAAACCCATAAAACACACATATGTAATAATCCTAACGCTACAAGGTTCAATCAACATGACAATTACAGATTTGCATCATGAATAACAATCAAGCATATAAAACGATCGATGCGCCAATTCAATAAAAAATACATGCTCATAAAATAAATACAAGAATCAAAGAACACTTGCAATTATAAGAAGACTACATTAAAGTTTGAGCCTCACAACATTGCAATTGGCTGCAACCAACCTCTGAATTGGAAACACAAGGTTTAGCCAAGCATCGTGATAGTATATCTCCCGTTAAACATGGTTCAATTTTCTACGATAAAAGTGTAAAAGTAGAAAGAGAAAAGCTCTAATAAAATCTCTCTAAAAGTCTAAGCAAAGAAGGCAAAAAGTTCCAACCCTAAAGTAAAAAGTTCTTTAAATAAGGCAGGCCAGCATCTAGACGCTAAAGATAGTTTCAAGATGCTGCCTTCGCAAATAAGGAACAAATTTAGCAAAATTTGGGTAGCGTCTAGACATTTCAAGTATCGTCTCGATGCTGCCATCGTCGAGGGTAGACTCACCATAGCGTCGAATGAGCATTGCATCCTCAATTTGGCCAGCGCGTAGACACTTGAAATAGCGTCTAGACGCTATTCCTAAGGATCTTCAAGCTTGATCTGGCCATGTAGCAACGTCTTGACGCCCAAAATAGCATCTAGACGCTCTGCTCTCGGTTCCCTTGGTTTGGATGTCATCTCTTCACAGTTCGAATGCTCAAAATAGACTCGATTAGCTTCCTTTTTAAGCCCAATTCATCCAAAGTCTTTCAAATGGCTCTAAATTTCTCAATCCTTACAAAATAGACACATAAACGGGTGAGGGCAACTAAACTAGCATGAAATAAGTTTATGAAGTAACACTTTTACAGTGCTATCAAAATACCCCAAACTTAAACATTTGCTAGTCCTCGAGCAAAACAAATGAAAGCAATCCCTCAGAACATCTAGAATAAAATGTATGGATGGCTCAAGCCCCATAAATTCTGAAATTAAAACAATCATAAAGAATCAAGGTTTGTGGCTAGAGTTTACATTCAAGAAGTTCAAATATGATTATATCATTCCTTGCGTGTGTGTTATAGTCATTCCCAAACTAGTTTTTATAAGCCCCATATTTGTTTGATGTGACCCTTAACTCATCTTCCCTCTACTCTAGCTCTAGGCTCCAATTGTCAAGCTTTCCCATGCTCAAAAATGGTAATATGCCACTAGGGTGCCTAGGGCCTGAGATAGGCCCACCCCTAACTTTAAATTATGTTTTAATTTAGTGGGCTCTAGCTTTCACACATCCTATGTAGGGACCCTTACCCAGTGCACTCGCTGATGAGTGGTTTAACTGATCACATAGGAGGTAGCTCTTTTTGCCCTTAATCTTTTTAAACACAAGATATTTTTTTAGATATTCAATCAAAGGAAAATCAATCATACAAATACTCCTCAGTGTCACATTACTCAATATCATGTACGTAGACTCTTTAATAAGTTCTTAAGACCTTTCGAGGTGACAACAAGCATATGAGTTACAAAACCTAGGTCTAAGCCTTCAAAACCTTGAATAGGTAGACTAAGTGTTCTTTCAGTTGCAAGGAGATCAAGAAATGGGTTTAATTCTAGCTTGAATCAAGAAAACTAGTCACATACATCGAAACCAAATGATTAGTCTAAAGTTAGAATCAATATCCTCACAGGCCATCCAAAAGAAAACAAAAAACAAACTATTTTAGTCCCAAAAGTTTATGCTTAAGTGAAATGTAAGGAGGATAGTTTAGGTGTGCAAATGAAAATTAAGTACGACCCTGAGATTTGCAAATATCAAAAATAACAAACACAAGTACCCCCAACTTAAAAGATTACATTGTACAAACTATTTTAGTCCCAAAAGTTTATGCTTAAGTGAAATGTAAGAATGATATTTTAGGTGTGCAAATGAAAATTAAGTACAACCCTTAGATTTGCAAATATCAAAAATAACAAACACAAGTACCCCCAACTTAAAAGATTACATTGTCCTCAATGTAATACAATGGAAAATAGTAATGTAGGGAAATAGAACAAATGCAAATATAAATAAAAACTAGAGGGGGGAGAAGAAATTGTATTGAATAAGTGACCTCATTCCTCGTCAGATGAGGCATATGGCGGCATCGGAGGTGGAAAGGTTGGGTCATTGCCAGCCATATGGCTCACGCACGTGTAGAGGTGCTGATGATAGGCCTCTTTGTGTAGCTGGAGGAGCTCGATCCTATCAAGCCGTGTTGAAATAGCTATCCAATTCGAGCATGGTCCTTGTGGTGTAGGTGGAGCTGGAAGGCTCTAAGGCTGCTCCTGCATATCGACCTCGTCTTCATGCTCATTCTCTCCGTCGCCTCCCCGCGGGTAATCCCAGCCACACAATCCCATGATAAAATTGCAATCTATGATCGCTTGTGGCTGTATCAGCTTCTCATCTGGGGCCTAGGTGACCCCAGCAAGTGGACATAAATTCGTGATCAAGGAGGCGTGGCTGAACCAGACAGTGGTGCCACAGTGCCTGATGTGTCTGATGGATCGACAAATAAGCTTCTTGGTGTCAATGGTCTTACCTGTGGTGATAGCATACAGGAGAACGACTCGTTTCTTTGTCACATCGGTCAGTTTGGAGACAGGAAGGAGATTCACACATATGAAGATGTGCCACACCCTATTGGTGACACTCAAATATGGAGTCCTGAAACGAACCACCTCTCCTCATGGTGTCCTTGTCCATTCCGCCCCTAGCTGACATAGCTGTTGGATAATCTGAGTGTAGTTAACTTTCCTAACAATATACTCAATATACTCGTTACTATCATAGATGGGAAGCTGGTAATAGTTGTTGAGAACGGCTGCATCGAATGGGATTCGACACCCTCGTACGTAGGAGTGGTAATCGCCATCCCATAGGTTGGCGTAGAACTCCCAAACAACGGCCAGGACGCAAGATCAGAATGCTAGACTAGGATGCTCCACTCGCGCTCAAGGATGGCTCCATGTAGGTGTCGGTGGTGGGAGTCATCTGGGGCAATCCTTCTCTTTAAGACAATCGAGCGAGATACGCGTGGCTTTAGTACCAATCGGTGGCTTCCTGATCGATGAATCTGTGGGAATCAAAGGTGGACCTAGATGAGGAAGTGCTGCAGGATCTTTTTGGAGCCATTGTATTGTTCCTAACACAGATAGTACAAAATATTAAAAAATTTTGGAACTAGTTCAGTAGTCAAGAAACGAGGGATAAATTACAACCCAAGACATCCTATTACATCACAAAAATTAGTCTAACCATGCTCTTTCTTTATCAACTTTTCCACACTAAAAGAATAGATTTTTCACACTTTGAACAACAATACTCTTAATGAGAGTCAAATACTAATGCTCTATACGAAAAAAAAAATCTTCAAATCGCTAGCATTATTTCAACATGTCAACACTGTCCCAAATTAATTACAGGTCACGTAAAGTGTGTTTCGCAAGTGTACATGTGTCAATTGAGATGTGCCCAAACATTTAAGAAGGTAGAAATTGCAACCCCATTTCAAACTAATCCGCTACCACAATTGATTTAACAAGGAATCCAAATGAACTACGTTTCAAGGCTAGCAACCCTATTTCAAAATCTCCAAATCACATCAATGTGGCCAAATTTCATAACCTCCCCACCCCCATTGTGCTTCTAAAATTATTATTCTAACAAACAATCCAATCGCCAGCACCAATGGAACTACAAGGCCTTAAATGTAACTCTATCTTAGACAATTTATTCAAGAAGCAAAAAGAAAAGAGGAAATCATGTTGATAATTCAAATGGAGAATTTGACCTAGACCTAAGTATACCCACAAGTTGATGAAAATGGTCAAATGGTGAGAAATCCCAAAATAGATGGTGTGCGGAAGGGTGGGTAAGTGAAAAAAATGAGGGAGATTAGAAGAAAAATGGAGGAGAACGAAAGGGAAAAGAGGGAGAGTCGAAAATGGGGGTTTAAGGTGGAAGTTTTCGTTGTGTTCTATTTTTTTCGAAGAAGAAAATTGTTTAAAAAAAACGACGCAACGTCTCGAATCTGTGCTTGCAGTTTCTACATGCCTGACGCATAGCGTTTAGACACTAGGAAGGGCGTCTAGGCGTTGCTCCCTGCTCCTTTTCACGAGTTTTTTTCAAAAGAGAGAGGAATTAATTTAAATCAAATTTGTTTTATTTAATTTAATTTTTTTAATAAAAAAACTATAATTTCATAGAATTAATATATATATATATATATATACTTAACAAAAGTAAAATTAACAACCTATAAAAGAAGTAAAAATTAGAGAAAGGGATAAAAAGTTTGGTTGCCTCTCAATAAACACTCGATTTAACGTCTCTAGCCCGATGGGTCTAGTACAATAGGTCCATGTAGTTGGGTGGCTTCAATGAAAAACTAGCAAGGCACGACACAACATCACCCTCATGGAATGTTTTCAATCTCTGCCCATTTACCTTCAAGAGTTTGTCTGTCTTAAGGTCTCTGATCTCAATTGCACCATAGGGATAACGTTAGTAACAACAAATGGGCCACTCCACCTGGAATCAAACTTACCTGGCTTGAGCTTTAAACAAGAATTATAGAGGACTTTCTGACCAATCTAAAATTGCTTCCTAATAAGCATGTTATCATGAAGCAATTTGGATTTCTCTTTATAAATCCTCGAATTCTCGTAGGCATCTAGTCTCATCTCCTCTAATTCTTGTAACTATAGTAGCCTTGATTCTCCTGCTTTGTCCATGTCAAAGTTGCAACGGCTCACTGTCCAATAAGCTTTGTGCTCGATCTCTATTGGTAGGTAACACGCCTTTTCAAAAATCAACCTATTGGCAGACATTCCTATGGGGGGTTTTGTAGGCCGTGCGGTAGGCCCACAAAGCATCGTTCAAGTGAAGGCTATAATCTTTCCTTCCTAGATTCACAGCCTTTTCCAAGATAGACTTGACTTCTCTATTGAAGACTTCAGCTTGACCATTGGTTTGAGGATGGTAGGCAGTGGCTACATGATGGTTCACTCAGTATTTCTTCATTAGAGCTTCCATGGATATGTTGCAGAAGTGTGTTCCCTGATCACTTATGATGGCTCGTGGAATCCCAAACCTGCTTAGTCTTTATAAAACCTACAACAGTTTGAGCATAGTCAATTTTGGTGGCTTTTGCTTCCACCCATTTAGAAACATAATTCAAAGCCAACATAATATAAGAAAAACCACAGGAAGAAGGAAAATGACCATAAAGTCAATGCCCCATACATCAAATATCTCACAAACTAGAATAGTACTTGACGCATTTCGTTCCTACGAGAAATTGTTCCCACCCTTTGGCATCTCTCACATGATTTGCATAATTGATTGGCATCCTTATATAAAAATTTCCAATATAACCCATTGTCTAAGACTTTTCTATCAGTTCTTTTTGGCCCAAAGTGTCCCCACATGCATAGTCATGACAGAAAGCTAGAATAGACTCAAACTCATTTTCAGGCACACATCTCCAAACTACTTGGTCAGAACAGAATTTCCACAGGTAAGGGTCATCCCAAACATAATATTTAGAATCAATTTTTTTCTTTGGCTTTTCTAGATGTAGAGAAATGGTGAGGGAAAGTACCTGTGACAAGGTAATTTACCATATCTGCATACCAGGGAATTATATTTTGAGTCTAAAATAGATGTTTATCAGGGAAGTCATCATTGAACGGCAGTTTGTCCTCCTCCCTTACCAGTTTGCTCAGGTGATCTGCAACAGAGTTCTCTGCTCCTTTTCTATCTTTGATTTTTAGGTTGAATTCTTAAAGGAGCAAAATCCATTTGAGTAGTCTTGGTTTGGATTCCTTCTTTAACATAAGATATGTTAGAGTTGCATGGTCAAAGAAAATAACTACTTCAGAACCAAGAATATAAGAGTGAAATTTATCTAAAGCAAAAACAATGGACAAAAGCTCATTTCTGTTGTAGAATAGTTGCACTGAGCGGGGTTCAAAGTCCTAGAGGCATAATAGATGACATGGATTTTCTTATCGATTCTCTGGCCAAGCACTGCTCCCACTACATAGTTGCTTGCATCGCACAAAATCTCGAAAGGAAGGTCCCATTGAGGTGGGTGAATTATAGGCACACTGGTCAATCATTCTTTAAGCAGGTCGAATAAATCTTTGCATTCCTTCTCAAATTCAAAGGAAACATCTTTTTGCAACAAATTAGTCATTGACAAGGCAACTTTGGAGAAGTCTTTAATAAACCTACGATAAAAACCTGCATGACCAAGAAAAGATCACACCTCCCTAACATTGGTAGGGTAGGGAAGTTAGAAATAACATCTATTTTTGCCTTATCTACTTCCATGCCCTTGGAAGAAACCACAATGCCTTGGTTAGGCATAAAATGACACTTTTCATAATTTAGTACAAGATTAGTTTCGATACAGCGCTCCATGACTCTAGTTAAATTATTTAAGCATTCATCAAATGAATCTCCATACACAGTAAAATCATCCATAAACACTTCAATGCATTTCTCAATATAATTAAAAAAAATGCTCATCATGCATCGTTGAAATGTACCTGGAGCATTACATAAACTAAAAGGCATCGTTTGTAAGCATAAGTCCCAAAAGGACAAGTGAAAGTAGTTTTCTCTCGGTCCTCCTGTGAAATAGGAATTTGATAAAAACTAGAAAATCCATCAAGAAAATAGAAAAATGGTTTACCAGCTAATCTTTCAACCATATAATCTATAAAGGGGATAGGGAAGTGGCTCTTCCTTGTTACCTGATTCAGCTTTCTATAGTCTATACACATCCTTCAACCATTCTGAACACGCATGGGTACTAACTCATTATTATTTTTCCTAACTACAATTATGCCAGTTTTCTTAGGAACTACATGGATAGGACTTACCCACTTACTGTCAAAAATTGGATAGATTATACCTGTATCTAGGAGCTTGAAGATTTCTTTCATTACCACTTCCTTCATGGTTGGGTTCAATCGCCTTTGTGGTTCTCTTGTTGGTTTAGCATCGTCCTCTAAAAGAATCATGTGCATGCATGATCGGTGGTCACACAAGCACACGCGATCGAAGTAATATAAAATGGTCTCTGAGTACCAAGTATCGAATCCCACAGGGAACGGAGTAACAAAAGTTTTGTTTTGCAAAAGTGTAAGAAAAATTGCAAATGGAAAACTAAAAATGCAAAAATAAAGTTGGGATAGGTTGTTGGTGAAAAACAGAAATTGCTAAATCCAATTGCTAAATCTAGAAATGGCAATGTTGGAAATAACAGAAATTGCAGAATTGAATTGCATATTCTAATTTGGCAATGAGCGAAATGACTAAAAATTGCAAAATTAAATTGCTGAATCTAAATTGGCAATATGAAATAGCAAATTGGATGAACTTAGATAATGAAATGATAAAGGATGGGGCTCAAGAATGTCATTGCCCTAAGTCGTAATTGCAACCAAAATTGCAATTCCAACCTACTCCACACTCAATTGTAAACCAAAATTGCATCTCCTATTTACCTCGCAATTGGGTTTTTTAGGAGGCTAAGTGAGAGACCTATATGTCTATAGTCCCTTTATCTTAGATAATTTTTGGCTCACAATTTTATGGGTCTTGGAGTCCTTAATCCCTGTGTCTAGGGTAAGGAATGACTTATGTCTAAGCTCCTTTACTCCATTACTTGTGTGAAATTTGCTTATCACTAACCCTGTCGGTATTAGCTCTAAGCTTGAGTTGAAACCCTAGTTGATCAATCTAGGATCTCAACGGAAATTTAATCAACACAAGCAAACAATTGAGATGTAGGCTTGGTTTTATTGGAATTTTGGCTACATTTACTTCTTAGGGAATTCACATCCTTGAACCCCCTAAGAAGTTTTAGCTCATATTTTCGATGAACATCATAAAACTAATTTTAAAGAAATAGTTCATAAATGAAATGGTGCAATTTAATTAAATAAAACACTAACTTATGAAATGCAATTTGGCTATTCCTAGAAATTCAAGCAAAAATAAATAATTGAAATTAAGCCAAGGTGGCAAGGGTAGCTAAGTAAATTTTCGTATCTCCTACCTTCTGCCATGAACATAAATTGAAAACCTTTTCTTTTTCTCTCCAGAAGCTAAAACGAAGAATAAAAAAAAACAGAGCAAGAAAACGAGAAGTTTATTCGATGCCTACCCCGCTCCTTCCTATCCAATCGATTCAATCTCCTCCACTTTTAGAGAAAAAATGATCTTAACGATTCAAGAATCTCTTGAATCGGATTGGAAACCCCAAGGAAGATGCAGAAATTGTTGAGCAAACTGAATTGAAGAAAGAATTCTAAAAGATGTAATTCGAATGGATTTGGAATTTCCTACAAAATAATGCATGCTTGCATCCAATTGAGAACAAAAGGATAAGCCCCATAACCATTCATCACATAATAAAGAAGAATTGATACACCGTAAATGAATTCTTGGTGAAGAAAAATAACTAAAAACTGAAGAAAAATAGAGGAATTCTTGCGAAAAACTACCCACAAATGTAATTGAAAGTAACTCAAACTTTAACAAAAATACAACAAATCGAGATAAGAAGTAACTTGACAGTGTTCTGTGATACAAACTGAAAGAAATTGAGATGGAAATTGAAGTAAAATGATCAAAACAGTAGCAGAAAACCAAAAACAGAGGCTGTCCAAAAACCGAAAACCCAGAAGCTAATTCTTCGAATTGACCCCCGAAAATCGTCTCCCTTCTTCCAGCTTCTTCAATCTTCTTTTGTAGATCGTTTTAGGGTTCAATTTTGCCAAGAATCACGCTCCAATTCCCTTGATTTGTGCTAAATTTCCTCTTCAATTTATGGGTTTCGTCATTCACACAGTTGCAGACTTTCCATATATGCTCTGTTCAGGATTGCCAAACCGGTTTAGCAATTTGATTTGGCAATTTCCGAAATTCCTGCCAAAAAGAACCATACTACTTAGAACTCTTTTCCAATTGCTATCACATTTCATTTTTTTCCTAATTTCAAACAATTTTCCACCATTTTCGATTAATCTTAGGACAAACAAGAGTTTTTCGAGCATTTGAGGATTTAAATAAGCCTTAATTTTAAGGCTTATCACACCCCCAAACTTAAGATGTTGCTTGTCCTCAAGCAATTTTTTTAAGAGTTTATGGTGGTCCAATCAACCATGTTTGATCAGCAATTGGTTTAGCATGATTAACTTCTCAGAGGATCTTCAAACTCATAATACCTTTTGCCCAACTTGCTAAACTTGCTCTTCCTACTTTCTTCATAACTTAACACTTTTTGACACATCCAGTTTAACTTAAACTTCTACTAGTTCAGGTATATTTCACTAAGTTGTCCTAGCAAAAGATTTCAAAGTGCTCCAGTTTCTTCCCTCCCCCAAACTTATTTCATGCTGTCAACATTTTTTTTTTCTTGTATTTCAGTCAATTGCGCCTTCGTTTCAACTTACTAACGCTTTGTGGCGGAAGTAGCTGACTACGAGCACACATCACCTAATACAATCATACCCATTTTCTTATTGAACCGTTCATGCAAAGCAAATCATGGGTGTAATGACTTACCCTGATTACTTGGTTAAGTTTTGAAAAGAGGGGTATTTTATTTTTATTTTTATTTTTATTATTTATTTATTTATTTATTATTTATTTATTTTCTTTTTCTTGAGACAGCACATTTTCTCACAGGAACATAATTGTTTCCCTCCCCCAAACTTAAACTTGTCGATGTCCTCATTGACACTTGAAGTAAGGGGAGATGCAGGGAACTTAGAATAACTTAGTGCTTCTATCTGAAGTATGTATTAATTAAGTCTACTAGATATGATCAGAAGTGTTAACTAAATGGAAAAGTAGTACTAACCTAGTCAAACAGGTGGGTGGGAGGTATTTAATGAAAATGGGTGGTCCTACCTCATCATCGAAGTTTATTATTTAATTTTTTTTTTTATTAACATTTTGTTCAACAACTAATGAAAAGGAATGCAATAACAAGGCTTAATGGATTTATTCAGATTTCTGAAAAATGAAATAACAAGGATTGATTAATGGATTATGACTGAAAAAGTTAACTAATCCTATAGTGACAATTGAAACAAGAAAACACAGGCTAACAACCAAAAATAAAGAGTTCAAACATGAAATTTCAATAAAAATTCAGATTTCAAAAATGTAAAAGGGGTGTGTAAGAGAACTCCCCTAAAAAGAAGAAGATTGCTCGTCATGCTGAGATTCTGATGGAGGTGTAAGCAGGATGTTTGGAAATTCTGGGAACATTGGACCCTTCCCTTTTGTGAGTGCCGCCAAGGTTTGCTGAAGGGCTTCATCACGTTCCTTCACATACCCCCAGTAGGCTTGCAATTGTTCTTGAATCTTCTTTTGGTGGTTTGTGAGGATTGCCAAATTAGATTGCTGAACTGGCGATTCTGCAATTCTCTTAGCAATCGTTTCAGCACCCTTCTCAGCACTCTGTTCTTGAGGTATTTCCATGTGAAGCCTCATGACTTTTCTCTTATTATGGCCCATCAAAACCTTGACACCAGTAAGATCCCATGGCCTTATGTTTTCACTAGGTCTCATCACTTTGAGGCCAGCCTTCTTGCATAACTTTGTGATCAAATCTCCAAAGAACATTTTGCCCGCCTTCTTGTTTCTTCCAACCACCATCTCATGCTTGATCAATCTGCCCACATTGATTTCGTACCCCTTATATATGCTGTAAAGGAGCATGATACGTTCTTGAGAGATAGTAGAGGCGTGGGTGGTGGGCAAAATCATGTTTTTGATGAAGTTTAGCCATACCGAAGGCTCATCCTTCAAATCCCCTGCAAGCAAATGTTTCCTCCCTTGTGGTGCTACTTGCCATTGGACTCCTGGGTGTGCAAGCAGTTGCAGGGCTTCCTTCATTTGCTTTTTGGTTGGTTTTTCTATGGCTTCATTTCCTGAAGGATTTCTCAAGGATTTGAGCTTGTAGATGTCATTGATGCTTTTTGCCGAATAGTCCACCTTTTGGTTTTGAAGCATGAGTTCATTTTTTCTTTCATTTCCTAGGTGGGCATAGAATTCGATCATCAATTTCTCATCCGCTGGTTTCGGATGTTTGCATAACTTTTCCCATTCATATTGTTCAATCTTTGCTGTTATGAAGTCTGGCACATTGGTTGTGAATCCTTTCTCGACTATCAATCCCATTTTTTTCAAATTTCTTCTTCTTTCCCCCACATCAATCAATTCTTCTTCTTCACTTTCTTCATCCTCTTCTTCTTCTTCTGTCCCTTCAGCTTCTGTCTCTTCAGCTTCTTCCTCTTCTTCCTCATCTTCTTTTTCCTCTAAACTTGTTTTTTTACTCCCCTCTTGTTCTAATTCTTCTCCTTCTTCTTTGCTCTCTTCATCTTTTGCCTTTCCCTGTTCGGAATCATGCCCCATCTCAGATGATGAGGTGCTAGAGGCCCGATTTCCTCTAGACTCCACAGTCATTAATTTTTCAAAAGAATCAGGGGATGATACCTACCTTTGTTGGTCTTCCCCTGTTTGGCTAGTCCCTCCAATGTCGAGAACTTCTTCTCCAAGTTCTGCTTCTGGTTCAGACCACCTTGAAGGTCTTTTTTTACTGAAGCCGGCTGCTATGTGTGCCTCTTGGAAGGATGCTGCTAAGGTTTGAGCATGGATAATTGCCTCCTTCACCCAATCTTCCTTTTGAGAAGGCTTCTCTGCCGATTGCTGTTGCTTGGGTGGTGGCATTTGCTCCACATTCTTCCCTATGGAGCTTCTCGGTTTGGATTTGCCTTCCCCTGTCTCCTTTGCCTCTTTCAATTGGTGAGGAGTCCTTGCTGCCTTCCTTGCAATAAGTTTTTGCTTTGTGGGTTTACTTGCTTTAGGAGGCACCAATTTCACAGCATCCTCTTCCTCTTCCACCGCAGCCTTAGGAGTCTCGGTTCTTGCTCTTTTTGCCTCACGTTTGAGCCCCTTGATGAGGGTGTCAATTTCTTTCTCCCTCTTCAATTCTCTTCGATTGGCGTGGATTTGGCGAACCATTTCCTTCCATTCCGGGGTTCCCCTTTTTGGTTCGGCTGTTGAACTCGAAGAAGTTACCGAGAGTGGCATTACCACTTGAAGTGGTTTCTCCAATTCCAGCAACTGCTCGTATCGATCGTCTGCGACCTGTTGCCATTCCCTTCTTCATTCCTCGATCCCCACTTCTGGTTCAAGATCGATAAACGAGCGGGATTCTTGCTGCTGTCCCTTTAGTTTCTCGTTATCGGCAGAGGACATTTTGGGCGTTGGGGCTTCGATAGGGATTTTAGGGCTTGAAGGCAAAGTCCTCGAGGGTTTGGTGAGGTCTTCACTCTTTGTTATTGGAGTTTTTCTTGGCCGGCGGCGATAAGTGCTCATCGACGGTTGCATGTTGAAGGAGAAGAGAGGGATTCGGCCGAAGGATGAAGAAAATGAAGTGATGGGGGGAAATTCTCTAAGTGCTTGACTTCCATTCTTTGTTTTATTCGAATAAAGGAGGAAAAATCAATTTAAAATGGGCAACGGTTGGGTTTCATTTAATGAATTCCCTTCCTTATTTGCCCCTAAAAAGATTTTCTTCCTTATTCACTTCCTTCTTTCCCCTTTTGAGAATGCGCTAGGATTGCCAAATCGCAAATTGCAATTTCTCTTTGCCAATTGTGTGGGATGCATTGCCAAATCGAGATTGCCAATTTGAAATTGCAATCTTTCCTTGCTTGGTTATGCAGTTATTGCGAATTGTGATTGCTGATTCGAGGTTCAGCAATTTCTTCCTGCATTTTTTTACAACTTGCAATTTGGTTTTTTTTTTTTTTTTTTTTTGAACCTTTAGTCCTTTGGATGCTCTTGCACTATCTTCCTATGACTAAAAGTAGCAGATTAAAAAGTTCACACAAAGTATACACAAAACTCATTTTTATTTTTATATTTATATTTATTTTTATATTTATTTTTATTTTTTTTGAATATTAATAATAGTGCCTTCAATTCTTTAGTTCAAAAGTTGGAATTCCTTGAGTTAATTCCCAGGTCATTCCCCAGGTAGAGGTGTTCCCTTATCGGTCAGCTTAAATACCTCCTTCCTAGACAGGAATTTCCTTAGACAGAATTTCCTCAAACAATTTCCTGATTTTGTGCTAAAGTTATTTGTATTCACCATTATTATAAATTTCTTTTTTTTTTTATTATTATTTTTTATTAAATCAAGAAAAACAGCTATATACATCTAACCTGGTGGTCTTTCACTTTTCCTCTAGTAATGAGATGACAACTTTATGTCGGTTCAAATCGTCTCCCCAGTACAGCTCGACTCTTTGACCATTGACCTTGAAGATGTTCCCCTTGTCATCTCTTAACTCAACAGCACCGTGCTCGTAAACTTTATGAATAACAAATGGTCCAGACCATCGTGACTTGAGTTTTCCTGGGAATAACTTTAAGCTTGAATTGAACAATAGGACCTGTTGTCCTAGTTCCAGCTCCTTTCTTCGGATCCTTTGATCATGCCATTTCTTCATTTTTTCCTTGTAAATTTTAGCATTCTCATAGGATGCATGTCTGAGTTCTTCGAGTTCATTCAATTGCAGTTTTCTCCTTTCTCCAGCTTGATCCATGTTGAGGTTTAGCTTTTTGATGGCCCAGAAAGCCTTGTGCTCGAGTTCAAGTGGTAAATGACATGCCTTCCCAAATATGATTCTGTAAGGTGACATTCCTAAAGGTGCCTTGAAAGCAGTCCTGTGCGCCCACAATGCCTCGTCCAATCTTATCGACCAATCTTTTCTGGATGGATCAACTGTTTTTTCTAATATCGCCTTGATTTCTCTATTTGAGAGTTCAGCTTGTCCATTGGTCTGTGGATGATATGCAGTTGCCACTTTATGTTTCACATTGTACTTTGCAAGCATGCTAGCCATTATTCTGTTGATGAAATGTGTGCCTTCATCACTGATCAACATCCTCGGTGTTCCATATCTTGTAAAGATATTTTTTAGAAGAAATTTTTGACCACCTTGGCATCGTTTGTAGCTGTAGCCACTGCTTCTATCCATTTTGATACATAATCTACCGTCAACAGAATATAATGGTTGCCAAAGGATGGGGGAAACGGTCCCATGAAGTCGATCCCCCAAACATCAAAAATTTCCACTTCTAGCATATATTTCATTGGCATTTCATCTCGTGCTATCAAGTTTCCTGTCCTTTGACACTTGTCGCAACCTTTTGCAAAAATTTGAGCATCCTTGAATAAGGTTGGCCAGAAATATCCACTTTGCAGAACTTTTGCTGCTGTCTTGTTTCCTGCAAAGTGACCTCCATATGGAGCCATGTGACATGCTTCTAAAATTTTTCTCATCTCATCTTCAGCAACGCATCTTCTCCATACCTGATCTGGACCTAATTTATATAGATAGGGTTCATCCCAATAATAATACTTCAGATCATGGAAGAATTTCTTTAATTGATAAGAGGTCGCTTCTGGGGGTGTCACTCCACTGACCAAATAATTTGCAATATCTGCATACCATGGATCTGGTCCAATCTCTATAGCTAACAACTGTTCATCAGCGAATACATCCTTTATTTCTGTCTTGTCTTTCTTCGGAATAATCGTTTCTAGCCTGGACAAGTGATCTGCCACTTGGTTCTCTGTGCCTTTCCTATCTTGGATTTCTATATCAAACTCTTGCAATAACAATATCCATCTGATTAGTCGTGGTTTTTCCTCCTTCTTTGAAAGTAGATACTTCAAGGCGGAATGATCAGTATGAACTATCACCTTGGTACCTACTAAGTAAGATTGGAATTTGTCAAACGCAAAAACGACGGCCAATAATTCTTTCTCAGTAGTGGTGTAATTAATTTGTGCTTCATTCATTGTTCTACTGGCATAGTAGATTGGATGGATTATTTTGTCTCGTCGCTGTGCCAGTACCGCACCTACTGCGAAATCACTTACATCGCACATTAACTCAAAAGGTTGTGACCAGTCTGGTTCTATTATAATTGGAGCAGAACTCAATGCCTCTTTCAACTTGTTGAAAGGTTCCATGCATTCTTGATCAAATATGAACTTTCGGTCGTGCTCTAGCAATCTACACAAGGGTTTTGATATTTGTGAGAAGTTCTTGATGAATCTTCGGTAAAACCCTGCATGTCCAAGGAAACTACGAATATCTTTCACAGTTTTTGGTGGGGGTAATTTTGCAATTAACTTCACATTGGCTCTATCCGCTTCTATTCCTTTCCTTGATATTTTATGACCTAGCACAATTCCTTCTTGCACCATAAAATGGCATTTTTCCCAGTTTAGTACTAGGTTCGTTTCTTCACATCGAATCAACACCTGCTCTAGGTTATCCAAGCATCCCTGATAAGTCTCGCCAAATACAGAGAAGTCGTCCATGAAGATTTCTACCGTTCGCTCGACCATGTCTGAAAATATTGCCAACATGCATCGCTGGAAGGTTGCAGGTGCATTGCATAATCCGAATGGCATTCTTCGGAATGCGAACGTTCCATATGGGCAAGTAAATGTTGTTTTATCTTGATCTTCTGGAGCGATTGTAATCTGGTTGTAACCGGAATAGCCATCCAGGAAACAGTAATATTCTTTTCCTGCAAGTCTGTCCAACATTTGATCTATGAATGGTAGAGGGAAATGATCCTTTTTGGTGGCCTTGTTCAAACGTCTATAGTCCATGCAGACTCGCCACCCTGTCACCGTTCGAGTTGGGATTAATTCGTTCTTCTCATTTTCTACTACTGTCATTCCACCTCGTTTGGGTACACATTGAACTGGACTTACCCATCTACTATCGGAGATAGGGTATATGACTCCCGCGTCTATCCATTTTATGATCTCTTTCCGCACTATTTCTTTCATTGCAGGATTCAATCGTCTTTGACTTTCCACTGAATGCTTTGCTCCTTCTTCTAGGTTGATTCTATGCATGCAGAATGAATGACTAATTCCATGGATGTCTGCAATGGACCATCGAATTGCTTGCTTGTGTCGTGCAAGTACCTGTGTCAAAGAAATTTCATCCTCGTGAGACAAAGTGGCAGAAATAATTGCTGGAAGGGTCTTATCTTTTCCCAAAAAGATGTATTTTAGATGTGGTGGTAATGGCTTCAGCTCCAATTCAGGTGGTTCCAGAATGGACGGTTTGATCGGTGCTGCTTTATCTCCGTCCATCCTCAATGGACTTATTTCTCTCACGAATGCTATTGGTTCAGTTGACCATTCTTTTTCTTTTTCAGACTCTTCTTCTTCTAAGTATTCTTATGGTTCGTGAAATTGCAATGTTTCTACAACGTCTACTTTTAGGCAATCTTCCATGTCTCCAGGGTATTTTAATGCGTTTAGTACGTTGAAAGTGATTTGTTGGTCATGCACTCGCATTGTAAGCTCCCCTTTTTGGACATCTATTAAGGTTCTCCCAGTGGCCAAAAATGGTCGTCCTAAGATGATTGGAACGTTCCGGTCTGCTTCACAATCCAAGATTATGAAATCTGCAGGGAATACAAATTTATCAACCTTGACCAGTACATCTTCTATTTTACCAATAGGGCGTGCAATTGATCTATCTGCTAATTGCAGGGTCACTGTTGTTGGGCTAGCTTCACCTATGCCCAATTGCTTGAAAACGGATAAGGGCATTAGGTTAATGCTTGCTCCCAGATCACACAAGGCCTGTCCAACGTCTGTTTCTCCAATCATGCATGGGATTGTAAAGCTGCCAGGATCCTTTAACTTGGGCGGCACCTTGCTTGTTAGCAATGCACTGCAATTTTCTGTCAGTGCCACCGTTTCGAATTCTCCCAATCTCCTTTTCTTTGTCAAGATGTCCTTGAGAAATTTAACGTAATTTGGCATTTGCTCAAGCGCCTCCACTAACGGAATGTTGATGTGAAGCTGTTTGAGAATATCCAAAAATTTGTTAAATCGGGCATCTTGATTCTTCTTTTTGAGTCTTTGAGGAAATGGGGGTGGTGGTCTATAGACTGGTTCAGGGTTCTTTGTTTCAGGTGCCTTGGTTGTGACCTTGGGTTGTTCATCTTTTGGTTCTTCTGTATTGATCTTCTCTTTTTCTTGATCTTCCCTTTCTGCAATGCCTTTTTCATCCTCTCAATTTTGTTGGGAATTGCTTGTTCATTTTCTTGTGGCATCTTTGGTCCATCATAATTAAGCCCACTGCGTAAAGTAATTGCCTTGCAGTGTTCCTTCCCTTCTCTTTGAGGGTTCTCAGTGGTGCTTGGAAAGGTCCCTTGAGGTCGATTCTTCAATTCATTGGCCAACTGCCCCACCTGCATTTCTAAACTTCGTAGTGAAGCTGCCTGACTTTGAATAATGGCATCGTTCTTTGCCATATTTGCTTCATTTTTGGCCATGTATTCTCTCATCAAGGCTTCTAATGATGAATTGTGTACTGCAGGTTGAGCTTGTGGTTGTGTCACATTCTTGGGCACAAAAGTTTGCTGTTGTGAATTGTTGAATCCTGGTGGTCCTCCTTGCTTCCCATATGAATTGGCATTCGCTGTGTTTGCACCTTGTCCTCCCCATGAGAAATTGGGATGCTGCCTCCATCCAGGGTTGTAGGTATTGGAGTAAGGGTTTGCCCTGGGTTGTCCTACATAACAAACAGAAGCTGGGTTATGAGGACAAGTGTCAGCCAGATGGTTATCATTACAGTAAATACAAGGTGGAGTTGCAATTTGATTAATGGAGGCTATAGGGACCTGGTTCCCCAAAGTTAATGATTTTAGGGTGTTGTTCATTGCCGAAATTTGTGCACTCAAAGCTGCAATTGCATCCACTTCGTGCATTCCTGCAACATTCCGAGTGTTGCTTGGCTCTTCTTCTCCCCATTGGCTATTGTTGGATACCATGGCATCCAAAATTTCATTTCCTCGTTCACTGTTTTCTTGAGTAAAGATCCGTTGGCGGATGCATTGACTAGAGTCTTCGAAGCTTGTGTCAGACCATTGTAGAAGTGCTCGATCAGCAGGCAAGCTGGCAATCCGTGGTGTGGACATTTTCTCACTAGCTTCTTAAAACGTTCCCATGCAGCATCTACTCCTTCATTTATTCCTTGCCTGAAGGTGATGATTTCCCCTCTAATTTGTGCATTCTTTGTCGGTGGGAAATACTTCAGAAGGAACTTTTCTGCAAGTTCGTCCCAAGTTGTGATCAAGTCTGGGGGAAATGAGTCAAGCCATGCCTCTGCATTTCCCTGTAAAGAAAAAGGGAACAATTTTAGCCTTAATGTGTCATTAGAAACTCCCGTCAATTTGAATGAATTGCAGATTCTCAGAAAAGTCTTTATGTGCTTGTGTGGATCTTTATTCGGCAATCCAGCAAATTGTCCTATTGTATTCAACATTTGGAACATCACGGGCTTCAGTTCAAAATGGTTTGCTTCTATGATTGGTTCTACAATCCCGGTGTTTAGATTTTGGAATGTGGCAGCTGCATAATCCCTAATAGCCCTGTTCCTTTCTTCTGCAATAAATATGGGATTCTGCATAAGATTTTCTTGCTGCTGAGCATTGTTGTTCATTCCATTGTTTTGGCCCTCATTGCCAAGTGGATTAACTCGAGGTCCATCTTCCTGTCGATCCATGAGTGGTTCCTGCAAACAAGTTTCCACAGATTTCTCCCGGGTGTTCAACTCGCGTTGTTCCTGTTTCTTCCTCCTTTGCTGCCTACGGCGCCGGTGGAAGGTTCTCTCTATCTCAGGATCTAGCTCAAAGAGATGAGGCTCTTTTCGCATACACTGGATCTACCCTGCAATGTTTGCAAGTGAAATTCTGCCCTCCTGCGATAGAAAGAAAACTTGCAACTTTGTCTTACAATTTTTGCTAAAAACAAAATTTTTGTTAAAAACTGTCGTTCCCCGGCAACGGCGCCAAAAACTTGATCGGTGGTCACGCAAGCGCACGCGATCGAAGTAATATAAAATGGTCTCTAAGTACCAAGTATCGAATCCCACAGGGAACGAAGTAACAAAAGTTTTGTTTTGCAAAAGTGTAAGAAAAATTGCAAATGGAAAACTAAAAATGCAAAAATAAAGTTGGGATAGGTTGTTGGTGAAAAACAGAAATTGCTAAATCCAATTGCTAAATCTAGAAATGGCAATGTTGGAAATAACAGAAATTGCAGAATTGAATTGCAGATTCTAATTTGGCAATGAGCGAAATGACTAAAAATTGCAAAATTAAATTGCTGAATCTAAATTGGCAATATGAAATAGCAAATTGGATGAACTTAGATAATCAAATGATAAAGGATGGGGCTCAAGAATGTCATTGCCCTAAGTCGTAATTGCAACCAAAATTGCAATTCCAACCTACTCCACACTCAATTGTAAACCAAAATTGCATCTCCTATTTACCTCGCAATTGGGTTTTTTAGGAGGCTAAGTGAGAGACCTATATGTCTATAGTCCCTCTATCTTAGATAATTTTTGGCTCACAATTTTATGGGTCTTGGAGTCCTTAATTCCTATGTCTAGGGTAAGGAATGGCTTATGTCTAAGCTCCTTTACTCCATTACTTGTGTGAAATCCGCTTATCACTAACCCTGTCGGTATTACATCTAAGCTTGAGTTGAAACCCTAGTTGATCAATCTAGGATCTCAACGGAAATTTAATCAACACAAGCAAACAATTGAGATGTAGGCTTGGTTTTATTGGAATTTTGGCTACATTTACTTCTTAGGGAATTCACATCCTTGAACCCCCTAAGAAGTTTTAGCTCATATTTTCGATGAACATCCTAAAACTAATTTTAAAGAAAGAGTTCATAAATGAAATGGTGCAATTTAATTAAATAAAACACTAACTTATGAAATGCAATTTGGCTATTCCTAGAAATTCAAGCAAAAATAAATAATTGAAATTAAGCCAAGGTGGCAAGGGTAGCTAAGTAAATTTTCGTATCTCCTACCTTCTGCCATGAACATAAATTGAAAACCTTTTCTTTTTATCTCCAGAAGCTAAAACGAAGAATAAAAAAAACAGAGCAAGAAAACGAGAAGTTTATTCGATGCCTATCCCGCTCCTTCCTATCCAATCGATTCAATCTCCTCCACTTTTAGAGAAAAATTGATCTTAACGATTCAAGAATCTCTTGAATCGTATTGGAAACCCCAAGGAAGATGCAGAAATTGTTGAGCAAACTGAATTGAAGAAAGAATTCTAAAAGATGTAATTCGAATGGATTTGGAATTTCCTACAAAATAATGCATGCTTGCATCCAATTGAGAACAAAAGGATAAGCCCCATAACCATTCATCACATAATAAAGAAGAATTGATACACTGTAAATGAATTCTTGGTGAAGAAAAATAACTAAAAACTGAAGAAAAATAGAGGAATTCTTGCAAAAAACTACCCACAAATGTAATTGAAAGTAACTCAAACTTTAACAAAAATACAACAAATCGAGATAAGAAGTAACTTGACAGTGTTCTGTGATACAAACTGAAAGAAATTGAGATGGAAATTGAAGTAAAATGATCAAAACAGTAGCAGAAAACCAAAAACAGAGGCTGTCCAAAAACCGAAAATCCAGAAGCTAATTCTTCGAATTGACCCCCGAAAATCGTCTCCCTTCTTCCAGCTTCTTCAATCTTCTTTTGTAGATCGTTTTAGGGTTCAATTTTGCCAAGAATCACGCTCCAATTCTCTTGATTTGTGCTAAATTTCCTCTTCCATTTATGGGTTTCGTCATTCACGCGGTTGCAGACTTTCCATATATGCTCTGTTTAGGATTGCCAAACCGGTTTAGCAATTTGATTTGGCAATTTCCGAAATTCCTGCCAAAAAGAACCATACTACTTAGAACTCTTTTCCAATTGCTATCACATTTCATTTTTTTCCTAATTTCAAACAATTTTCCACCATTTTCGATTAATCTTAGGACAAACAAGAGTTTTTCGAGCATTTGAGGATTTAAATAAGCCTTAATTTTAAGGCTTATCAATGCACATAGCTGGACTTATACCTTTTATGTAAGCTAAAGTCTACCCAATAGCCAGCTTGTGCTCCTTCAGAATGAGTACCAGTTTTTCTTCTTGTTCAAGTGTGAGTTCCTTGGAGATGATGACAAGCAATGTCTCAACATCTCCCAAATACATGTACTTAAGATGGTCTGGCAGAGCTTTCAGTTCTATTTTAGGTGCCTGCACAACAAAAGATAACATCTTGTTTGTTTGCGTCGAAATCTCAGCATTAGATTTAATTGGTTCAGAAAGGGTTGTTGAAGACAATTATTTTGGACCAATCTCATCATAAACATCATTCAAAGTAAATGTTTCATATTCATCATGTTCTTCAAAAGTCAGATCATGCACAAGTGAATCAAAAATATCAATATGACATATAGAATTGACATTTTCAGGATATTTCATGGCATCAGAAATATTGAATTCAACAACCTCACCATCGAATTCCATTGACAAAGTACCTTCATTAACAGAGATTTTAGTCTTTGTAGTTTTCATAAATGGCCTCCCTAACATAATTGAAGCAGAAGTAGGGGAGTACCTCTCATCCATTTCTAAAATATAGAAGTCTACAGGAAATAGTAATTCTTCAATCTGAACTAACACATCCTCTACGACTCCTAAGGGGTGAATGTATGATCTATCAGCTAATTGAATAACTACACCATTTTCTTGCAGTTCATGCAATTTAAGCTCTTAATAGATAGAAAAACGCATGACATTCATTGAAGCACCTAGATCTAGTATAGCATGCTCAATTTTCTTATCCCCAATCACACAAGGTAAAGAAAACATACCTGGGTCTCTACATTTCTCTGGCATGTTTCTCTTAAGCATGGCTTGCACGTTCTTGCTCACCAACACCCTTTCTTTATCTTTTAGTTTCCTCTTATTAATGCATAGTTCCTTGAGGAATTTAGCATACCTGTGGATTTGTTTAATTGCATCCAATAAAGGGATGTTGACCTGCACTTTTCTTAATGTTTCAAGAATTTCCTCTTTCTGGTCCTCTTTCTTTGGCCTTTCTAACCTGCTAGGAAAAGATGCAACTGGAGGGTGAGAATTAACAGACAAAGGTGGATCAAAACTTACTCCTTTTGACACCTTGGTGGAGCATTCACTATCATTATTCTCTTTTCTCTGTTCGCTCTCTTTTGTTGGGGTGCTTGAAGGAACTTCCCTTCCACTTCTAAAAGCGACTGCACATACATTTTCCCTTGGATTTACTTTGGGTTGTGAAGGCAACTTTCCAGAATTTTGTGCTTCCAGCCAGCTCACTGATGTAGCTAGCTGGGTAATTAGATTTCCCAGATTTTGCATTCCTGCTTGTGTTTCCTTTTGAAACTACATCGTGTCTTGTTGAAATTGAAGAGTGTTAGATGCTAAGCTTTTTACAATATCTTTTATAGACATACCTGATGTCGAAGTCTGAGCTTATATGGAAGCCTGTGATGATTTATTGTAGTTCTGAGAAGGTGACCTCTATTAGCCTCCTTGATTTCCATAACTGAAGTTTGGATGATCTCTCCATCCAGGATTATACGTGTTCGAATAGGGATCATATTTCCTCTGATTATGGCCATGAAATCCTCCAATCGCATTTGCTTCCTGAGTGAAATCCTGTTGACCTGAACCTACAGTCATTTGACGAATAAGAGAAGTTAAATCCGAGATCTGACTTTTCAATTCATTTCCCTCTTTGACCTGATGGATTCCTCCACCTCCTCTCGTTCCAAACTGATAGGAGTTTTCAGCCATGTTTTGAATCAGTTGCTTTGCTTTGACTGGTGTTTTATTTACCAATGCTCTTTCACTTGCTCCATCAATCATACCTTTGTCATTTGGCAACAAACCTTCATAGAAATACTGGATTACGAGCTGGTCTAAGATTTGATGGTTTAGGAAGCTAGCACACAGTCTGTTGTATCTTTCCCAATATTCGTAGAGTGTCTCCCTTGTGATCTGCATATCTTCTTCCTGAGGGTTGCAACTCGTGAGGCAGGTAAGTAATTTTCATGGAAAAGCCTTTTCATCTCATTCCATGTATTAATGGGCCCCGATGGTAGGAAGTATAGCCAATCCTTTGCATGATCTATTAAGGAAAAGGGAAAGGCCCTCAAGTTTATCTCTTTCTCAGTCACTCCATGGGGTTTCATTCTTTGAGATGTTTGTGAGGATCCTCACCTGCAAAACCACGAAAAACAGGAAGTAAGTGTATTAAACCAGACTTTAATTCAAAATCACCTTCAACAGTAGGGTAGGTGATGCATATTGGTTGTTGGTTCAAGTCTGGTGCTGCCAGCTGTTTTAGTGTTCTTCCGGCCATATTTTCCTCAACTTCAGCAAATATTGAGGATTCGCCCATGGTACAGTCAAAATTGAGATCTTCTATTTACGCACATTCCCTTTCTTTCGTTTTTCTTTTCAAATTGCGCTCCTCTTTCCCAAGTTCAGGAAAATACTAAAATTTAATATTTTGAGAAGAACGGGTCATATACAGAGAGAAACAAAGTAAGTGAAATCTAACAATGAGAAATTAAATATGGCTCCCCAGCAACTGATAGCGCTCAAAAGTGACCTATTTCTAAGCTTAGATTTGTGTTAGTTTTGTATGTTTAGATTGAGCTTTCATGCATTTATTAATTTATTTTGTAGGATTCGAGCAAACATGGCGAAATAGAGCTTGTGAGGACGATATGGGTATTTTTGGAGCTTAAAGGTGATAACACTCAAAAGTGTGCTATTTCTTGGCTTAGATTTGTGTTAGTTTTGTATGGTTATAGTGAGCTTTCATGCATTTATTTATTTATTTTGTAGATTTCGAGCAATTGGAGCCAAACCGAACTTTTGAAGCTACTTGGAGCTTAATTAGAGCTTAAAGACACACTTTGGGGCAAAGAAGATAAGTAGAAGACGTATTACAAGTGAGAAAACCTGAGGGTATAGCGTCGAGACGCTATATATTGAAAAACAATTTTTTTTACTGTTACAGGGTTGAGACGCTACTGTAGCAGCGTCGCGACGCTACTGTTACAGCGTCTCAACGCTATCTCGATTCTATGAAAAGAAAATTTGACCTATGGATTAAGGGAGCCGTTTTTTAGAGCCTAGAACCCTAATTTCGACAAAAAGCATTGTTTTGGGACCTAGAGAGCACTTTGGAGAGCTAAGGAGGAGACTCAAAGCTCGAGATCGCGGGACATCACGACGGGAACGAGTGTTGGTGTTGGCTTTTTGGCCCTTAATCTCAAATTAATTAATTTTAATTAATTAATTAATTAATGTTTTGATGATAACAAACCTGATTTTGTTTATTAACAATTTTAATGTTTTGAAGTATCCATTGTGAAGAGCTTAGAATAACGATTCCAACGCATCTTGAATCATTCGAATCGGAGCTCAAACGAAGAAGTTATGGGCAAAACAAAATCAAATAAAAATCCTACATGGCGTGACACGTGGCATATATGGATGACGTGGCATATGACGTGGATGGTCAACGGTCAACACATTATGACGTGTCAGTGACGTGGCGTCGACGTGGATGATGACGTGGCACTTCGAACGGTCATAATTGCTGACGTGGCGGATGACGTGGACGATGATGTGGCACACACATGGACCAATAGAAACATGACACGTGGCATATTTGATTTTTAAAAATAAAAAAAAAAAGAAAAATATATATTATTATATTATTATATATATTACCGTTGGTGTAAAAAAAAATATTTAAACAAAATTAATTCAAAAATATTATTATTTTATTATTATAATATTATAATATTATTTTATTATTAATTTTGAATTATTTTATTTCAGCCAATCAGAAGCTGCCACGTGGCAGCCAACGGCTATATTTCTCTTCCTCCCTGTATTTAAGGCTCGAAAAAATTTGAAAAAAATGTGGAAAAATTCTGAAAAATACTATTTCTCTTGGAGAGCATTTCCAATATTTTTTAGCAATTTTTGAGCTTCAATTTCTTTAATTTTCATAGCCACTTGAGGGCTTTTACTTGTAAGAAATCCTTTCTTACATAGTTGTGAGCTTTGATTTGTGTATCAACTCTTTGAGAGAGTTTCTTCATCTTGTTCTTTATCTTCCAATCCATTGTAAGGGTTTCTCTTGATCCCGAAAAAGAGAGGTTGTAACGGTTTGATCCTAAACCGCGGAAAGGATCGGGTTTGTTCTTGCTCCCGGAAAAGGAACGTTGTAACGGTTAGACTCTAAGCCGTGGAAAGAGTCATTGTTCTAGTGAAATACCCAAGAGGAGCTTGGGGAGTGGAGTAGGCCGGGTTGTGCCGAACCACTATAAATTTACGGTGTCAATTTCTCTATCCCTATCTTATTTCATTTTTGCAATTAATTTGTTATTATATTATATTGCATAAAATTAAGTGTTCTTGGATGTCTATCTTGGTTGGTATAATTTTACTTTTACATATTCTTTACCAATCTTGTTTTTAGAATTAAATAGGGTGTTTGAAATTGTTAATGTTAAATTTATTGTTTAATTTGAGGTGAATTTATTTGCATGATTTATTGTTTAAATTAATTGTTGCAAAAAGTGTGTTAATTTGTTTAATTGGGCTCACATTAGTAAAAAGTTTTATAAAGTTTGAAGAAACCCTATTCACCCCCCCTAGGGTTGCCATACCGATCCTACAATTGGTATCAGAGCGAGGTTGCTCTTGCTTTTAATCAAATATATTTTTCAAAAGTTATTCCTTTTGATATCCATTGTTTGAGTTTTCACTCCAACAATTGGTATTAGATTGGTTGCTCTTTTGATAAAATAATTTTTAAATATTATTTTGATTCTTAAAGTATCTTATTAATATTTTAAAATTTTATTTTAAAAGCTTAATTGCTAAGAGTTATGGCAACATTAGATTTTCTTGAAGGTTATTGTATTGATAAACCTCCTTACTTTGATGGTAAAAATTATGATGTTTGGAGAAAGAGAATGAAAACATTTTTGCTTGCCATTGATTTCAATATTGTGTATGTTTGTGAGCATGATTTATCAAAATTGAAAATGGATGATAAATTGCTTAAATTGCTTTCTTTTAATGCCCAAGCCATAAATATCATATATTGTGCATTAGATAGAAAAATATGTGATGAGATTTTACATTTTACATCTGCATATGATATTTTAAATTTTCTTGATAATGTGTATAGTGTAGAAAATTCTCCTTGTACTATTAATGATTTATTTGATGTGAAGGAGAATTGTAATTCTCAAAATCAAGAAAATTTTCATGAAGTAAGAAATGATTGTGATGGAGCCTCCCTATGCTTGATGGGTCATTTGGATAACAACTCCATTGATGAAAGTGATGAAGATGAGGTAAATCATAAATCTCTTTCTTATGATGAATTATTTGATGCATTTGAAAGCATGCAATGTGACTTTGAAAAGCTTGGCTCTAAATATGTGAAACTATCAAAGAAGTATAAAACCTTATGTATTGAAAATAAATCTTTGATAGATGAAAATGCATGTTTGAAAAGTGGAGATAATAATGTATTGTTGCATAATAAAATTGATGATTATTGTGTTGAGAAAAATGTATTAAATGATAAAATTACTTTACTTGAAAAAGAGAATGATGAGCTCAAATCCTTGTCATGTGAATTAAAAATTGAATTGAGTGATTTGAGAAATAAAAATGAGAAAATTGAATCTTATTCTTTGAAATTAAAAGATGAAATTGCTAGCTTGAAAGATAAAATTATTGATTTGGAAACTAGCAATACTTCTTTAGAAGAAGAGAAATGTTCTTTTGTTGACAAGATCAAATTTCTTGAATGTGATAGTCAAGAGAAAAATGATATTTTGCATGTGCTTAAAGAAAAAGAAAAGCTTGCTAATAAAGAGTTTGAAATTGCAAAAGAGTCTATTAAGAGATTGACTATTGGTGCACAAAAATTAGATAAAATTATTGACATGGGTAAACATTTTAATGATAAAAGGGGATTAGGCTATATGGATGAAAATTCTTCATCTAGCTCTAAAACTATTTTTGTTAAAACTACTCCTACTATGCCTAAAGATGCTTTTCCCAATGTGCCTAATTTTGTTAAATCTAAATTTGTACAAAAGCATGAAAAATCTATAAATATCCATGGAAATTCAAATTTTGTACCTAGACAATATCATGCTAGATCAAAATGTGGTCATGATGTGAAATTTGAGCCTAAACATGAAAAAGCTAGAGATTTGCATGAAAAATCAAAATTTGAGCCTAAACATGATCATGCTTTATCCAAATGTATGCATAGCGCTAAATTTGTTCCTAATCATGGAAAGACTAGAAATATGCATATGAAATCAAAATTTGTGCCTACATGTCATTATTGTGGAGTTAAAGGTCATATTAGACCAAATTGTTTCAAATTGAAAAATGCTCCAAGAAAGAATTTCTTTGAGAAAAATATTGTGAAAAATCAATTTGTTAAAAAGAAATTCTTGTCTAATATTACTTGTTATTCATGTGGCAAATTCGGTCATAAATCAAATTCATGTTATAATTTGCCTAAATCAAAGAATATGAATGTTATGAATGTTGGAATTAAAAAGAAATGGATTCCAAAATCTTTGCTTCCTAACAATGAAGGACCCAATAAATGGGTACCAAAATCCTTTGATTAAGCCTTCTTTGTAGGTGTGATTTCAAGAAGCAATTGGTTGCTTGGACTTCAAATGAGAAATTAATTCAAATGAAGCAACTATTATGGCTTGCTTGAATCCAACAAAGGAAAATTGCATATTTGGTAACTTTATATTTTTGAATGATTGAGATAAGTATTTTTGTATTTCTTCTAGAAATTATATCTCTTGATTGATTTGAAATAATTGAATTTGAATTTTTTAGCACACCTTTGAATTTGAATGTTAATGCATATATATGTGTGTGTTGTATTTTAGGGAACATGTTTGCTTATTTTAAGAAGCACATTTTCTATATTCTATATATTTTTTGAATTGTTGAGATAAATATTCAATTGACATTTATTATGGAGATTGTATCTCTTGAATGGTTTAAATGTTTGAAGTTGATTTCCTAAATTTTTAGTGATTATTAGATTAAATGTCCATGAGATATTTATGAATATTTTGTTTGACATTTATCTTTATTGTTTGTCTATTTATAGACTACATGATTATGTGCTTTTGAGAAATTTGAGATTGATTAATTTCAAATTTATATATAATTCCAATTGCTTTGTTTTTATAGAATTACATGTCATGGAATTGTTTTTTAAATCTATTTTGGCTTATTATGTGTTAATGTTTTTTTAATTTGTCCAATATAATTGATATTTTGAGTATTTGAATATTTTTTATGGTTTACATGTTGGTTTTCAAAATTGAATCTTTGATGATTTAAATTATTTTTGAAAACTTTTGTGGATGCCTTTATTGTGTGTTTATAATTAATTCTTGTTATTAATTTGTCAAAGAAGTTGTTTGAAAATATTCTTTTTAAACTATCTCACTTTGATACTTTGTTGTTTGAGTTCCACTCTTACAATTGGTATTAAGTTTTGTTAGTTTAAAAATAGGGTTTAAATGCTTTATGAACTTGAATGTCTATTCCTTGATTAAAGCATTATGGTTTGATTATTTATTTAATGTTATTATGAGAAATGGAAAAGAGTTGTCAAATCTCTTTTAATAGGGAAACTGCCTTAATTTACTTATCTTTTCTTAAATCCTATTGGTTGTGAAATTTTGTCCTTAAATAAAATTTATTTTGTTTGTATTGATTATTGACATGTTTCTCTTATTGATAACTTTTTCCTTTTATGAACATAATTGCTTTTGTGAATTATTGGATTATTTCCTCTTGAGTAAATTGAGTTGATGATTTTGAAATTTATCCATAATTCCTTTTTGGTTGTTATTTGAATTATAGATGCATCCATTGAGGAAAGATTGAATATCTATTTTTGGCATCTATTTTTACTATTACTCATTATTGGAATTTAATTTATTCATGATTTCTTGATATTTTGAATGTTTGATTTTTGAGTTATTGGGATTATGATTTTGAGATTTATCCAAAATGCCCAATACTTGAATTACTTGATATGTTATGGATATTTGATTTGGTGGAAATGTTATTGAAGTTTGAAATATTCTATATATTGTTTGGTCTCTTAAAACAAAACTATTTAGATGTTTTTAATCATGCATTATATATGTTTCTTGAAGATAAAGTTGATGTTTTGATGATATTTTTGCTCTCTTTAAATTTTGATGTCTCGAAGAAAAAATATTTGATATTTGTTTGATTTTTTTTATAAAAATGATTTGTTATTAATTTGAGCATATTGCTTGTCCTATGCTAAATTAAGATGTGCTTAGTATTTTTATTTCAAAAGATTTGTTGAATTCTTCTTCATAGGGGGAGTATATTTATTGAAATAATTTATATTCTTGAAACCTCATTAGCATATTACTCAAAATTAGTATAATTCTTATTTGAGTTGCTATCATGCTTATATTTGGTCATAATGTCATTTTGCTAATATTTGGTATCAATATTTATTTTTCATCAATTGGTGTTTATTTTATAACATTTGATATTTTGGTATCTCATGTGTTGAATTTTACTTGAATTTGATAAGTTGATAGCCTTGAGATTATTTTGCTTAGTGTATCTTTTATAGATATGGAAATTTTAGTACATATTCATGAGTATTAAAATTGCTCTCTTGAAATTTATTTGTTTTGTGTCATATTTCTCTTGAATGAGTATTTTTAAAATATTGATGGTTTGTTTGAGATAAATTGAACTACCATGTTTCTATTTAAATTGCTATCTTGTGCAAATTATTATTGTTGAATGATTTTTACTTGAATAATTTTATCTCCTTGGTATTGATTTATTTTTTTTGAGAATGCTTATTTTTAGGGGGAGTTATACCCTTTTTATGTGAATTTGATGATATTAATTCTCCAAATTGCTTTATTGACATATGCCCCTCTTATGCATATTATTTATCTATTTAGGGGGAGTTATTATTTTTGGAGTAAATTCATTTTTTAATATTAGGTGCTCTAATGGTTCTTTTTAGAAAGAGTTTTATTTTAAAATTCTCATTTATATTTTATTCCCTTTAGTTGATTTATGTGCTAAATGTCTTTTTGTCCTTTATAAAGGGAGAGTATTAAATTGATTTCAAAAGGGGGAGACATTTGTGAAGTTTGGATTAAAATTGAGAAGTAATTTGAAATTGACAAAGCTGTGGTTACGTTCTATTTATTTTTCTTATTATTCCTTTTTGATTGATTCCAAAAGGGGGAGAGGTAATAAGAAAAATGAAAACATGTTATTATTATGCATGTGTGTTGATTGTGCATCAAGCTAATATCTTACATCACACACCGCTTTGAACTTCATTTTTCGGTAGTAGTTTGTCATCATCAAAAAGGGGGAGATTGTTGGCTTTTTGGCCCTTAATCTCAAATTAATTAATTTTAATTAATTAATTAATTAATGTTTTGATGATAACAAACCTGATTTTGTTTATTAACAATTTTAATGTTTTGAAGTATCCATTGTGAAGAGCTTAGAATAACGATTCCAACGCATCTTGAATCATTCGAATCGGAGCTCAAACGAAGAAGTTATGGGCAAAACAAAATCAAAGAAAAATCCTACATGGCGTGACACGTGGCATATATGGATGACGTGGCATATGACGTGGATGGTCAACGGTCAACACATTATGACGTGTCAGTGACGTGGCGTCGACGTGGATGATGACGTGGCACTTCGAACGGTCATAATTGCTGACGTGGCGGATGACGTGGACGATGATATGGCACACACATGGACCAATAGAAACATGACACGTGGCATATTTGATTTTTAAAAATAAAAAAAAAAAGAAAAATATATATTATTATATTATTATATATATTACCGTTGGTGTAAAAAAAATATTTAAACAAAATTAATTCAAAAATATTATTATTTTATTATTATAATATTATAATATTATTTTATTATTAATTTTGAATTATTTTATTTCAGCCAATCAGAAGCTGCCACGTGGCAGCCAACGGCTATATTCCTCTTCCTCCCTCTATTTAAGGCTCAAATGTGGAAAAATTCTGAAAAATACTATTTCTCTTGGAGAGCATTTCCAATATTTTTTAGCAATTTTTGAGCTTCAATTTCTTTAATTTTCATAGCCACTTGAGGGCTTTTACTTGTAAGAAATCCTTTCTTACATAGTTGTGAGCTTTGATTTGTGTATCAACTCTTTGAGAGAGTTTCTTCATCTTGTTCTTCATCTTCCAATCCATTGTAAGGGTTTCTCTTGATCCCGAAAAAGAGAGGTTGTAACGGTTTGATCCTAAACCGCGGAAAGGATCGGGTTTGTTCTTGCTCCCGGAAAAGGAACGTTGTAACGGTTAGACTCTAAGCCGTGGAAAGAGTCATTGTTCTAGTGAAATACCCAAGAGGAGCTTGGGGAGTGGAGTAGGCCGGGTTGTGCCGAACCACTATAAATTTACGGTGTCAATTTCTCTATCCCTATCTTATTTCATTTTTGCAATTAATTTGTTATTATATTATATTGCATAAAATTAAGTGTTCTTGGATGTCTATCTTGGTTGGTATAATTTTACTTTTACATATTCTTTACCAATCTTGTTTTTAGAATTAAATAGGGTGTTTGAAATTGTTAATGTTAAATTTATTGTTTAATTTGAGGTGAATTTATTTGCATGATTTATTGTTTAAATTAATTGTTGCAAAAAGTGTGTTAATTTGTTTAATTGGGCCCACATTAGTAAAAAGTTTTATAAAGTTTGAAGAAACCCTATTCACCCCCCCTAGGGTTGCCATACCGATCCTACAGTTGGCACGCGATGTCCAATTTTTTCTCTTTTTCCTTTACTTTGTTTCTTGAACTTTAGGATTTATTGGACTGAATATTGAATGTAATTTTGAGTATCTTAGACTCTTGGATGATTGTACTTTTAAACTTTGTTTGTTTTTTTTTTAATTGTATTATATCGTAATGCCTTTTATGCATCTCGAATCAATTTTCTAAGCTTTTGGCCATAGCTTCGCATGTTAGGTTAAATTTAGCTTGAGAAAGTAAATTTAACTAAAGAACTTAAATGCATGACTAGAATTAATCTATTGCATGAGAATGAATAGGTTAATATTAGAAGCCATTAAAAGAATTTCATAATGCCATGTTTAGGTGTAGAAATAGACCAAGAGGATGATTTACTACTTTACATGAGTTCAATTGGGCTTGAGAGAGTCAATTGCATATTTTAGTAATTCTTGGCTTAAAGTTGTTGCATATTCTACAATTCTTTAATCAAATTCATAGTTGCACTTCATGTAATGCAATCTTCACTAGTCTCTCTAAATGGTCTCCAACCTTTGTAAATAGTTAATTTAGTTTAATCTTGTTCCAATCTAAAGTTAGGTTCTCTATATAAAATTGAGCATTGGTAATTGTATTACTTAATTAAGCTAAGAAATCCAATCCCTGAGATCGACCCTGGCCATTACTACTACAAATTGTAAAGGTCTGGTTAATAATTTTATTTGATAGAGCCTTCGACAAGTTTTTTATCAAAAGGCATGATTTAGAGGCTTGTAATTGAAAAGAGAACAAGATAAAGTTTCATGAACCGAGAGGATAGCATTGAGACGATGTCCATAACGTCTCAATGCTATAGGTGCAGCTACGCAAAGTCAGTTTCCTGCAGAAGTAGCGTCAAGACGCTACTTTATAGCGTCGAGACGCCAGAAATGCAGGCGCCAGAAGAATTTCGTTCGTAGCGTTGAGACGCTACGTATAGCGTCTCAACGCAGCCTCGATTTGCCTTCTTTATTTTGAGAATTAAGGCACAGCATCTCGCGCTGTCCCAAGAATTATAAATATAACATTATGGCTTCGATTTTGTGGAGACCATTTGGAGAGGAACTAGTCTAGAGTCGAATTCTACCTCATATTTGGGACCAAGGAAGCATAGTCGAGGAAAACATTCAAGGCTTAAGATCGCGGTGTTTAACGACAGGAACGAGTTTGGCACGCGTCAAAGAGTTCTTCCTCTTCTCTTATTTAATTTGTAGTTTTGATTTTCAGACTTTCATATTAGTTTAGCATTGTCATTGTGAATTTTTTAAGATTAGACTTATGTGTTTAACTTTGATTGTGATAGATAGTTAATTTTAGTTCGAGATTTATAAATTTCAGTTCTTATTTAGCATGCTCATCGTTTGATTAATTCTCTGGCCAAGAGTTAATTATGTATGATTTGAATTATAGCTTGGGAAAGTAAAATTTGAATCTAGATTAGCATGCATAACGATTAGTAATTGTGGGCATGGAAATGAATCGGTTGCTAATGGAAGCTGTCAAAGGAATCTTGCAGTGCCATGTTTAATTATGAAATTTAGACTGGAAAGTTAATTTAATAATTAAGCATGAATTTTAGTTGAGTTTGAGAAAGCCAATTGAATGTATCTGCGATTTCTTGACTTATAAGAGTTGAGCGTTTGACTAATCTTGTAATTGAGTTAACTTGGATTTAATTGGTAAAAATCAATGTTTAAAAAAAAAAAAAAAAAAAAAAAAAGGGGGGGGGGGGGGGGGTTCCCTCTAAGTGTCTCCAACACTGTAAATACATAGATTAGTTTATTTTGTTATCTATCTCTTAAATTTGAGGTCTCTGAATAAAATAGAGCATTGGTAATTGTAGTACTTAATTAAGCTAAGAAATCTGATCCCTGATATCGACCCTGGCCATTACTACCTCAAATTGTAAAGGTCTGGTTAACAATTTTTTTTTATAGAGCCTTCGACAAGCTCTTTATCAGCAACGACACCAAATTTTGGTGAGGCTGTCGAGGCCTACCAAAATTAAATTGGCTTCCTACTCTAACTTGTAGAAATATGGACTAGGTTGATTTTCTAAAGGAGCCAAAAAGTATATTTTATCAGGGTTAAATTTCAGTAAAAAGTGAAACAGGGGGTTTTTAGAATTTTTATTTAAGAAAATAATAATAATGAAACAAGTAATTAAAAAGGAGAAAAAATCAAATCTTACCAAAATCCAATCCAAAGGTACGATTATATCCAATTGCAAAATTGATCATAGGCACACAAAATGTTTTAACTTAATTATGCAAGCATTTGGTCAACTTATTAAGAAATCCCAAAAAGTAACAAATCCCTTAAAGTTATTAACTCTACCAAATGTCAAAGTTAATGTTAATTACCTAAACAATTTGGCACGAAACTATTCCAAATTATTTAGATAAAAGCATTAAGTACTTTGTAAAAGCCAAGACAAACCGATTAGATAAAATAACTTCAATCTAACCAAGATGCTCCTTTAATTCCTAGAATGAAACATGCAAGCTATGCAATTATGGAAACCCATAAAACACACACACGTAATAATCCTAACGCTACAAGGTTCAATAAACACGACAATTATAGATCATGCATTATGAATAGCAATCAAGCATATCAAGCGATCGAGACGTCAATTCAATAATACATGCTCATAAAATAAATACAGGAATCAAAGAACACTTGTAATTATAAGATAACTACATTAAAGTTCTAGCCTCACAACATTACAATTGGCTGCAATCGACCTCTAAATTGGAAACACGAGGTTTAGCCCAACATCGTGATAATATATCTCCCGTTAAACATAGTTCGATTTTCTACCATAAAAGTGTAAAAGTAGAAGGAGAAAAGCTCTAAAACACTCTCTCTAAAAGTCTAAGCAAAAGAGGCAAAAGTTCCAACCCTAAAGTGAAAAGTTCTTTAAATAAGGCAAGGCAGTGTTTAGACGCTAAAGATAATGTCGAGATGCGCTCTTCGCAAATAAGGAACAAATTTGGTGAAATATGGGTAGCGTCTTGACGCTACCGTAGCCTCACCGCAGCATCGAACGAGCCTTGCATCCTTAACTTGGCCAGCATCTAGATGCTTGGAATAGCGTCTGCGGATCTTCAAGCTTGATCTGGCCATGCAGCAGCATCTTGACGCTCAAAATAGCGTCTAGATGCTGTGCTCTCGATTCCCTTGGTTTGGATGTCATATCTTCTTATTTCGAATGCTCAAAATAGACCCGATTAGCTTCCTTTTTAAGCCTGATTCATCGAAAGTCTTTTCAAATGGCTCTGAATTACTCAATCCCTACAAAATAGACAAATAAATGCGTGAGGGCAACTAAACTAGCATGAAATAAGTTTATAAAGTAGCACTTTTAAAGTGTTATTGATAATTCTCATTCATGAGGATTATTTGGCATTGAAACTTAGTTATATTTGTGATTTTTATTCATATTATTTGATAAAAAAAAAATAAAAAGTCGTTGAATTTAATCACATGATTGATGGAAGACCTTTAGATTAAGTAAGTTGAGAAAAGAAAACAAAAGAAGAAAAAAATTCACACTTACTTAATGTTTTGATGCAGGATTTTTTCGGAATGCAATTGCAATCCGGACAGATCTGGAATTTAAGGAAAAAATGCATATTTCGGATTTTGAGCGAGAATTACCCACGATTTCATCTAGATTATGAGTTGTGATTGTCCATCAACCAAAAGGGAAACCCTAGCATGAAGTCCCTATATATTTGGAGGAGAAAGCCGTGAGATGGGAGCCAAAATTTGGAAGATTTTTGTTTATGTGATTTTGGGTTTTCTTCAACAGCAAGGCATTTTTTTTTTTTTTTGAGTTGTTGTTTTGTTATTCTTCTTCCTAAAAGTCCAGAATCTCTTTCTCAATCTATCTCCATAAGATTTGGATGTGGTTATGAATAAACTTCTTGTTCGATTGAGCCGAAGAGGAATGGGTTTTTAGGATGGTTAAGTTCCCTTTCGATTTCTGCAACTTTTGTTCTTGAGTTTCTATTAATTGTGTTAAAGTAGCTACTGGTTATATTTATCAATTTCAGCAAATTTAATCTCTGTTATTCGAATTTTGGAAAGCTGCTATACTTCGAATTTATATATATATATATATATATACACACAAGTCTCTTTAAGTTTTTTAAAACCTTGGAAATTCTTTCATTAAGTGATATAATAGAATTTTGGTAATTAAGATTCTTTTACATCAAATTGTATTTGCGAATTGTTGCACGTTTACCTTGTTGTACCAATGAATTTTATCAATTTACGTCTACTATTTTTTTTATCTATTTCATTATGAAGAGCTAAATTTTCTTTGGGATTCAAGTTGTGAATGCCCCAGAGGAAAGATGTGAGGCTCGATAGTAAACACAATCTAGCTAATTCTTGAACTCTTGTTTGCTTTTGGTGAGTTTAATGTTGGGTAAACCCTAGTTGGTCATCTAGTGTTGTTTGCCAAGCTAAACTTAATACCAAAAGGGTTAAGGGAAGCGAATGTCACAAAAGCAATGGAGAAAAAGGCTTAGACATAAGTCCTGAAACATCGACCCTAGACATAGGGCGAGACTCCAAAACCACTAGAATTGTGCACAAAAATATCTAAGTTAGATTAGCCATAGAAATATAGGTTTAATCACTTAGTCTCCTAAAGATACTTCATAGAAGGTCGAATAAGAGTTGAATTCGGTTTACTAGTTCTTGAGTTAGCTACGATTGTAATTTCCTTCTTGTTGCATTTTCTTTCCAAATGGGCATTAGCATCTTGAATCACTTTTTCATTTCCATTGATTTTTCAAACAATTTTTCTTTTAGTCAAAACACCTCACAAATCATTTTTACCCACGGTTACCTTAAGTTGCAATTTGTCAACAATTTTGTGCCATCTAAAATTCATTTTATTAAAACTCGTTCCCTTGGGTACGATACTCTGGAGTACTCTAGTTTCTTATTACTTCGATCACGTGCACTTGCTTGTAGCATACCGATCAGTTATCATAAAACATCAGCTGAACTTCCTCCATCTATGAAGATCCTGTGAACTTTCACATTGGCTATAGTTAGAGTCACAATCAAAGCATCGTTATGAAGTTTATGGATGACTCTGGCTTCAATCTCAGTGAATTCTAGGGTTTGGTTAACAGCTTCAAAATGGACTGAATACATACATTGGTAATATGGGTCGTGTCTAGCTTCATGAACAATCGCCTTCCGTTTTCTACTTGACTCACCTCCTGTTGGTCCTCCAAATATGGTCTTAATCTTTCGTGGGGGTTATTATGCACGATTGTTGCTTCCATGTCACCTGGTCGACCTCGACCATCAGATTATTAGCGACCTGCACTACAGATTTTAGCCTGCATGTCTTACTCGTCATACTTTTGGCCGTGGGCTGATGAGGTTTTTCATTTCCTCCCAGGATCAACTTCTCAGTCGGTCTTTAGGCATGGAATTTTGACTCTCCAGTACTCTCAATCAACTTTGCTTTTTTTTTTCAGGTATCGAACCAAAGGTGGTTATTCTTCTCGCTTTTCCTCCTTCTTAAGGTCGTGTTTGTTGAGTTATTCTAATATCTTTAGCACATATTTTTCCATGTTAGCCTTCTTCTTCAATTCAGCCATCTTCTCCTCTAGTCGGCCTATGTTAGTATGAGGCCGAGGAGGGGTGACCTCGCTTGTTCATTGTGGGTGACGATCCTAATCAGAATCGTCTCTATCCTCGTTCTAGTGCTTGTTTCCCAGCATTCTATTCTGTTTGAAATTATGCCCTAAAGCCTCGTAATTAATAATTTATTTAATAAATAATAATAATTTTGATTATTTTATTTGCAATATAATATTATCTATTATATGAAAAATCTAAGGTTATTAGTGTAATCTTGAACAATATGTGGTTGACATACGGGAGGATCATGTTCAAGAAATAACCTAAAGGGTCATAGTATATGGATAGGGTTATGTGCCTTATTTGGCAACACTATTGATATAGTTCACTTTGTAATAGTTACAAATGATTTGATCCAAATCATTCATGTGGAGACATGTGAGTGGGGGTATCTTATACAATGAGTTTGTGTAAGACTGGACCACGAAATATTTATTCTCTCTTTATAAACCCGTTAATTGAGAAGATTAATATTTCATCAGGATAATCATATGTGACTCGATCTTAATCCTAAGTGCATAAGAGTGCAATCTATGTCTATAGTGAAGTGACCCTAGAGTTAATGAATGAAAATTGATTAATTAAATAGTTTAATTAATTAATTTTGTATCATTGGAGCTTATAATCTGTAGATCCATAAGGTCTCCTTGCTAGCTCATAGTAACACTAAAAGTTCAATTTAGTTGAAAGAAAAATTTGAAATGTTCAAATTAATATTTGATATATTATATATATTAAATATAAAAGAGGAAAATATATTTATTGTATTTGATACATTAATATTAGATACATTAAATAAAAGATATTTATAAAATTTGAATAAGATTCAAATAAATAAATATCGTAGGAAATTTGAATGATATTCAAATAAGTATAAGATATATTTTAATATATTATATATTAAAATATAATATTTTAATTATGTCAAAGATTTGTCATTGGTCCCTATAAATATGATCATTGGGTTGAGTCATTAGACATAACACACATGTCTTCAATAGAGAATTAGAGAATTCTCTCAGACCTCTTCCTCTCCAATCCCTTGTGGATTTTCTTTCAAAAGGCTCCCACAAGCCTTGGTCCTGTGTTCGAGTCATAGCTAGGAAGATTTTATGGATGAGATAAAGACCCGTTAGAAATATCTCCATATTTACTCCAAGTAAGTTTGATTAATCTTATTTTTAGTTTAATTTTAAATAAAATCATAGACGATCTAATGTTTTTGCTGTAGAGTGAAATGTTCATTCCTTCAATTGGTATCAGAGCGGTCTTTGAATTTTATTTAGAATTAAGGTTTGTATGGTGGGTATTTTAATTTCATATATGTAATATATGTGGTTTGCAAATTGATTGTTTAGGCTATTTGACATTAGATTTATTGTTTTGATTAGATCTTTGCAAAACCCATGATGGTTAGGATTTCATGTATTTTACTTGAATTACTACGATTGCTGCAAATTTCAACCACCTACGCTGAAGAAGCCGACGACGAAAAGGTGCACCAAAAAAAAAAGAGAAAAAGAAAAATCGAAGTCAAACATATTCGACTGGAGTTTTATCTTATTATTAAGCGTTCCAACATCATAAACATGTGTTTGGTTCTTTCGTGAAGAAGTTTTCTTGTTATGCTTTAGGTCCTTGGTTCAACACCTAGGTAATGCAGTTTTTTTTTTAATTTTTTATTATTTATATTTGTGGCATCTGGTGTTATAGTTGGACGACAAGATTTAGGTTTCTAAACCTTAAATTGGAATGGTTCAAACATGGAATATATTAAAGACCAAGATATGTCTTGGATTTAAATTATTGTAATTTAATTTTTTTTTTCAATTTCTTAGTATATGCCAAATATGCCGGTCAATTTTGCTAGTTTTAATTTAATTATGCATGTGATGTATGTTTTAAATTATTTAATTGTTGCATAAAGTATGTCATTTAGTTTAAAATCTCACCATAGGTTAAGCATGATCATGCATCTTAATTACTTTTGAATATAATTGTTATATTTGGAAATTTTGATTAGGATGTTTCCAAATAGAATTAAGATGCTTTCCTAATAAGTTTATATTTTTCATATATTTGATTATAATTGTTATATTTGGGAAATTAAATTAGGATATTTCCTTTCATAATTGGAATCCATGTTTTCTTAATAGGATTAGAATATTTCCTAATGACATTAGGGTTTCCTTAAAATAAAGATATTGTGATTCATGCTTTAAATATTTTAAAATTTTAATTTAATTAATCTTTATTTGTTTCCTAATGAGATTAAATTCTTTCGAAATAAGATTAGATATTTTAATTTTCTAATAAGATTAGGTCTTTTATAAATAAAGATAATTTAATTCAAAGATAAAATAGTTTAAGTTTTGAATTTAATTTATCTTTTTATTTTTTCTAATAAAATTAGAATAAAATATCGATGATGATCTTTTAATTTGTTTTAAAGAGCTTAAAATGATAGAATTTTAAGATTATCCAATAAGTGAATTAGTTTTTTAATAGAAGTAAAAAAAATATTGCATAAATTCATTTAAGTTCATTAATTTAATAATTAATAGTTAATTAAAAATTAATGAATTTGAAATAAAAATTGACTATAAGGGAACTCGGTCTATGGAATGTTCTGTCTAAGACTGGGGTATTTAAGCTAGCCGAAAGGAAAAACCTCTAACTGAGAGTTGAATCAGCCAAATTTTATTTAATTTTACTAAGCATGCTCATAATGTGATTAATTTTTTTTTAAATAGTTTAAAAACTTGGTAATTCACATTAAAATCATTCTAACCAACATAAGGATTGTGAAGGGTAGATTGAGTAACTTAGATAAATGAGATTAGCCTAATTTGTCTAAGTAAGAGAAAACCCTATTTCAAAATAATAAGTGGGAGAAGGAAATTTGTCAACATATCCTACGGTCTCCATCATTAGTTCACAACGTGAGATCCATGTGGGGCCTCGCAGCGGCTTTTGGACCATCTCCCTACAGAAGGTGTTTGCATGGCTCAATATCAGTGTGAACTCTTGAGAATGATAAGATTGTAGTTTTGTTTCCAATACTTGACCTACCATACGGTGGCACTTGTTGGGATAAAACTATGGGATCTAAAATGATGGGTCACACTTATAAATGGCTTATTAAGGTTGTTATTGATCAAACTAATGGTAACTAAATATTATAGGAATAAGAGTTATTCTGGTATAATACTTGGTTGAGATTGTCTCAATTTAGTGAAGGAACACTTAACCTACCCTACGGCGGCACTTGTTCTAACTCACTAAAGTACCATAGCATTATAAATAATTTATAGGGTTCATTTTTCAAGATTTCTATGCTAAAATTGAATAGATAATTGTTTGCATGATGTTAAATTATATATTTTATATATTTCAATATTATGTCAGTTTCTCTCATAATTTTTAATTTTATTACTGATAAGTCAAAATTGAGAAGTTTTATTACTTGAAAAAGTAACGTTAACACTATCACGACAGTGTAAAATTTTGAATTTGTCTTTATTGAGAAATGTTCTCAAAAGCTTGTTCCTAATACTATTCGAATTGTTCGTGAAGCACATGATTAGTGAATCAAAAGTAGACGAGATAGCTTGTACGTATCTCCTAATTGACATGTTAGATGTCAATGTTAGAAGATAAAGAAAATTATTACAACATATGAGATGTTAAAGTCAATAGAAGTTAAATTTAGATAATTGTCTAAATGATCTTGAATTTAAGTATTAAAAAAATTCCAAGAAAACAAACCAATAGACTGAAACTATATAAAAGGAAATAGTTCATAAATTAGCCAGGACAGTCATAGTGAGAGGAATTTTTGAAATACCTCTATGGGAAGAAAAATATAAATGAAAGTATAATTTATTTCCTATATTTTTGGTGAAGAATAAATAACGCTACTTGGATAGTTGATACAAGATCCACTATCAAGTTTTATTCTTTATTACATTTAATATGTAATTCTTGAAAAATACTTAACATGTAGAATCGTTTCTATAGGTTGGCATCAGGAGGTCCATCTCAGTTAGCGTTAGGGGTGTTCATTGAATCGAAAAAACTGAGGAACCGAACCAAATCGATCCGAACCGACTGGTTCGGTCCGGTTATCTTGAAAAAATTGGTTTCCTCGATTTACATATTGAAAAAATCGTGATAATCGGTTCGGTTTACGGTTTGGTCTTCTTAGAAACCGAAAAAACCAAACCGAACCAAACCTAAATAAATTTATAAGAAAGTATAAAGGACAACCATAAAAATTCAAGCCCAATTTTCAATATAACCCAAAAAAGCTTGACACAAAAAAGCCCAGCCCAAACTCACTCTTTTTCTTATCTAAAACCCTAATATCTATTGCCACCTAACCCCAATTTCTTCATTCCAGCCGCCACATTCATTCCCCTCTATCTCTCACTCTCTCTCCTCTCTCTATCTTTCTCTCATCTCAATCGACAACCACATCCCCTCTCGCCGGCCGCCGCTGCTCCTCCTCTCGTAGTCATATCTCTTCCCTCCCGCCGTCGAAGATGTCGCCACTCTTCCTATAGCCATCGCCGCCCTTTCCCTTGCTGTTGTCGTTCTTCTCCACGCCATTGAAGGCATCACAACTCTCTCTTCCTCTCAACTTTCTTTATTTTCTGTGTGGGGTTCTTCTTGTTCTAGGCAACATTTTGTTTCCTTTCAAGAGCAAAATGCATAATAGTGCTATTTAAAAAAAAAATCGGTTTAAACCGAACCGAACCGCATGTAACCGAAATCGACTGGTTCGGTTTTAAGCCCAAAACCAAAGGAAATTCGGTTTTCTTGGTTTAAAGTGTCTCAGAACCGAGGGGTACGGTTTGGTCCTTGGTTTCGTCCAAAACTGGACCAAACCGAACCGTGAACACCCCTAGTCAGTGTAGTGGTAGACATTAAGATGTCATTAAGTAATAATTGTTAATTAATGTTGAATGCGGTGTTTTATTTCCACAAGAGAAATTCAATTTCTCAAACTTTATTACTAAAAGGTTCATATAGTATGAATTATTTTATATTTTCAAAATTGTTTAAAAATACATTTAGCTGAAAATAGGAACAATTTGTATATGTTAAAATGTTGACATATATCATACAATAAAATACTGAGATATTCATGATTATAGAATCCATAATAGAAAGACATATTGTTTTCTCCTAAAAGATAATACTTGACTTTAGCATTTAAGGTTGATTAACATCAACTTGAATCGAATGAAAAGACTAGTAAGAGGTAATTCTCTAAAAGTTAGAGTTAATTACTTTACATGTCTGTAGATCTTGTTTTTCATACAAGATAATCATGGGGCCTTTATTAGATAAGGCTAAAAGGCCAAAGAATACTTTAGGCTTACACATTCTGACCCAAGTGGTCTTGTGAATGTAAAAGGCCAAATAAAGTCATGAATATTTCATCACTCTAGTTGATGATCATTCAAGATACAAGTATCTTTACCTAATACAACATAAATCTAAATTTTTGAAAAGTTCAAGAAAATTAAGATTAAAGTTAAAAATTAATTAAGTAAATCTATCAAGATATTATAATCAGGTCTTAATAGAAAGTACAAGAACCTTATGTACTAAGATTAATTGATAGAAAATGATCCCAATTATCTTAATAGCATGTACAATTGTGTGAAATTGTGCTGCAAGGGGAGAAACAAGACTTTGTTAAACATGGTCGCATCAGTAATGAGTTACACATCATTACCAAACTCCAGTTAGGAAATGCAATAGAGATTGCGTGATGAATAGGATTCCCTCCAAAAGTGTCTATGAGACAATTTTAAGATTATAGAAGAGTAGTAAAGCTGGTTTACAACACTTCATCATTTAGAAATCTTAAGCTCACATGCTGAAACAAACCTAAAAAGCTTGTATATGTTCAAAGATAAGCCTAAGTGTAGGCCACCCCTAAGGAGTACAAAATGGTCTTTTATCTAGTCTAAAACGAATAAGGTATTTGTATGACAAATATCATTTTTATAAGGAATGTCAAATAAAAGACTACAAACCTTTAATAAGGTGAGATAGTGTTAATAAATTGGTTCGGAGTGAAGCCACTAAATAGTTAACAAAAGTTGTTAACAATTTAATTACATTTTAAAATCAAATGGATCCTAGTCATGAATTTGATAAGCCTCATCGTAGTGAGAGAGTTATATGATGACTCAACCTTTACAAGGACTTAATTGAAGCCGAAATTGTCATGTTAGATAACAAAGTTTAAGGCTTATTACCCTCAAAGTGAGACAAATGACAAAGGGTTAAATCTAATAGGAGAAAGTAGACTGCAAGTAAACTTGGGTTAAATCTAATAGGAGAAAGTAGACTGCGAGTAAACTTTCTCACTTGTTGCCATACTAGAGTCTGTAGGCATTATTTAATTCATTGTTGTATATGAGATATGAAAATGAATGTTTAGAATTATTTTATGAAAAGAAATCTTAGATAATGCATCTACACAAATCAATCAGAGAGGTTTATTTTCAAAGATCAAAAGAATAAAATGTTCATTTATGAAATGAATTTTACCATTAGATCTTTGAATATAATGTTTGATAAAAGTATACAAATCTATGACTTTAGATAAATATGAATGAAGCTTGTAAAGACAAGAAAAATCATTAATTGCTTAGTGGATTTTTCTCATGTTTTATGTTGATAATATTATACTCATTATGAATGATGTAAGATGTCTATCTAACATAAAAAATTGACTAAGTAACCAATTCTAAATAAGTGATTTTGAATGACTCGGTATATTTTACATGTTCAAAATGGAGATTTTAAGGACAAAATGTTAACTTTTTCTCAAACATTTTATATTGACAAAATTGTTGTCAAATATTTGATATTTATGTCTAAGGAATAGTATCCTAAGTCAACCTCAAATGTTGAGAGAATATGATTAATTATCTACTCTAAGTATGAGACAATTAATGCATAAATAAGACTTAACAATTAATATACAGTTGGTTAGCTTTTATCAGTTAAACGAATGTTATGACCATTGAGTAGAAAATTTAAAACTTTCTCAAATTATTTATGGATAATGAAAATTTTTGTGTATGGAATAAAAGATTTGATCTTTACAAAACACACTGGTTCTTACAAAGATTTAGGAAACTTATGTAAAGATAAATTTTACCCTAGATTGTGGAGTATGGTATACAAGTTAAATTGTTTTGCTTGTGAAGCAATAAAAGGACTGAAAGGTGTTTCATATATGATTTAGTCTATCCTCTTTATTATGATAATAGCGGTGCAAAGACTAATATTAAGGAAATTAGAAAACACCAATTTATAGGAAATGATATCGAGAGAGAGAAAGCATCATGGTAGTGACCAAGATGGCTTTTAACGGCAGTCCTTTAGATCTATATAAAGAGACTCTCCAGGCTAAAGTGCTTGAGGGTCACCTAGAAGAATGTCTAGGATTACGAGACATGTCTCATCTTTGCTATGGCAAGTGGGAGAACATGTTGGGTATAGAGTATGCCCTAGGATACATGTTTCACCGATTTTAGTGCAAGTGGTAGATTGTTGGGATTTATGCCCTAAAGCCTCGTAATTAATAATTTATTTAATCATTAATAATAATTTTGATTATTTTATTTGCAATATAATATTATCCATTATATGAAAAATCCAAAGTTATTAGTGTAATCTTGAACAATATGTGGTTGACATACGGGAGGATCATGTTCAAGAAATAATCTAAATGGTCATAGTATATGGATAAGGTTGGGTGTCTTATCCTGACAACAATATTGATACCAACTTTGTAATAGTTACAAATGATTTGATCCAAATCGTTCATGTCGAGACTTGTGAGTGGGGGTATCTTATACAATGAATTTGTATAAGACTGGACCACAAAATATTTAATCTCTCTTCATAAATTCGTTAATTGAGAAGATTAATATTTCATCAGGATAATCATATGTGACTCGATCTTAATCCTGAGTGAGTTATGAACTTCGGCATATGAGGGCTTGTCCTTTGATTTTCATGGGGTGAGAGTGGTTTTTGTAGCTGATTCAATATGTCTACCATTTTGGAGACTTGACCAAATAAGGAGCTAGGAACATAATCTCACAAGATGGAATTCACTCCTTCCCATATAGGGTAAGTAGATAAGTAGTTTCCTAAAGTGCTGATTTCGAGAGTTGAACAATGGGGTCCCACCCTCTCACTGGCCCTAGAGGGACTTCGTTTATGGTTGAACCATAAACAAATTGTTCATTAGAGGATCAGTGGTACTTAAGGTGCAAAATGTAATTACAGCGGTAAAACGGAGTTTTGACCCAACTGTAATTACGAACAACTCGTGAAGAATCGACTTGCATGTAGTGATATATATCCATAAACACAACTTGTCCTACAATGCATAAGAGTGCAATTCTAGGTCTACAGTGGAGTGACCTTAGAGTTAATGAATGAAAATTGATTAATTAAATAATTTAATTAATTAATTTTGTATCATTGGAGCTTATAATCTGTAGGTCAATAAGGTCCTCTTGTTATGTTATAGTAACACTAAAAGATCAATTTAGTTGAAAGAAAAATTTGAAATATTCAAATTAATATTTAATATATTAGATATATTATATATATAAGAGGAAAATATATTTGTTGTATTTGATACATTAAATATTAAAACAATTAATGTATATTAGATACATTAAATAAAGGATATTTATAAAATTTGAATAAGATTCAAATAAATAAATATAGTAGGAGATTTGAATTAGATTCAAATAAGTATAAGATATATTTTAATATATTAGATATTAAAATATAATATTTTAATTATGATAATGATTTGCCCTTGGTCTTTATAAATATGACCATTGAGTTGAGCCATTAGACATAACACACATCTCCTTAATAGAGAATTAGAGAATTCTCTCTAGACCTCTTTTTCTCCAATCTCTTGTGGATTTTCTTTCAAAAGGTTCCCAGAAGCATTGGTCCTGTGTTCGAGTCATAGCCAGGAAGATTTTGTGGAGGAGATAAAGACCCATTAGCAATATCTCCATATTTACTCCAAGTAAGTTTGCTTAATCTTATTTTTTATTTTAATTTTAAATAAAATCAAAGACGATTCAATGATTCCGCTGCAGAGTGAAACGTTCATTCCTTCATATTCATTTTTTCGTAGGATTGAACTTGAGCACTAAGGTTTTCCAAGCAAGCATTTTCGTTTTCCACAGACGCCGCCAACTATTGTTGTCAAATTTTGGACAAGAAAAATCTCACCTGACCTCCACGTGACAACAATGGTGAATTTGTAATTTGAGTGGAAGAACACGCGACCTGCAAGATAAGAAAAATCTGGACACTGGTGTGGTGTAGGCCACACAGACTCCGATGCTTAAGTCAGTGTTAGCTTAGGGAGAATTAAGAGTTCAAGGAAAGTTTTTGGCAGCTAGGATGAGCTTACACTTTCTCTCTTGAAGAAATAACTTAAATATACCTCCCATCTAGGATTTTCATGGGGTTTCCGCCATGAATCAAGAGTCGTAGGACTGAACCGAGTTCAACCAAGGGCGTACAAGCCATAAGGGACCAAGGGAAGGCCCAAAAGAGGTCCTTGCCATGTGGAGGCCGAGGCTGACCACGGGCTAGGCCTTTAGCCCAAGCTCGTTTCTTCGTCCTTTCGTGTTCTGGTCCCATTTTCTATCGATTTTGGTTTGTTTTGATATCGTATTGGGCCGATTTCCTCGTTTGGTCCTTTATCGTAGCCTCTCACTTAACCCGTTCTTAGTGGTCCAATTTTACCCATAGCACATCTGTTTTATATAGACATTAAGAAAACATTAAACCAAACGGCTCTTAAAGGGTGACCTCCCAATATTTTGTTAAAAAAAGAGTTTAAATGAATCGTTAATTAGAAAAATTAATTGTCTAAAAAAACAATCATAAAGATGGATATTTATTATAAAGTATATAGAATTCATTTTTTTATTATGGTTATTACTTTTTTGAGGTATTTACATAAATAGCATAATAAAATTATGTATTTCGAAATGTAGCAAAAAGTTTAAAATTTTACAAAAATAACAAAACCAAAACCCAACAAAAAGATTCAAATAATATAGTATAAATACAATTAAAAATAGTCAAATATATCCTATATTAAAAACCTAAAAGTTTTAAGATTCAAAAAAAAAAAAAAAAAAAAAACCTAAAAGTTTTAACATTTTAAAAAATACATATTAAATTTATTTTATATAATGATTTTTTTACTCTACTCTCTCCTAGAAATTGGTTATTGGAAGCTATTTTAATCATATAATTATTTATCTCTTTTTTTTACAAGTTAATTTTTGTTTTTTTGTAGCTATATAGTTCAAACTTTGTGGAATCTAATTTTTAAAATAAAATTTAATCTTAATAATGTTCTACTATTGTAATTAAGTTAATTATAAATATTAGTTTATTGATATCCGATTTTAACTTTATAACATTTTAATAAAAAAAATCATAAGTACTCACAATAAAATGATATAATATTTTGTAATTATTTAACAATCTTCTCTTAAAGAAAAAAAAAAGGTCTCAATTATAATGTAGTTATATATATATAACTAACTTTAATAGGATATTATAAAAAAAAATTAAAAACATTCATTTACTTGTTAAATTTTTGTTTGCATTATTTTATAAAAAAATTTGCTTGCATTATTTTTTTTCATTTATCTTATCATTTATTTAGTTCAACAGCATTTGAAGTAGAGAGATTTGAACTTGTGACCTCTTGATCGAGGGTGCATGTCAATTATCAATGAGCTATGATTACTTTGACTTATCATTACTCTCCATATTTGCAACAATACATATTTTATTTTTTAAAATGCATTGACTTTTTAATTAAACATATTAGTTTAATAAAAATAATTTTATTAATAGTAATTTTATTAATAAAATAAGTAAATGAATATAGTTAAAATTACAACTTACAAGTAATCAATAATTAATTTATATGTTGACAAAATTTTCTTAATTTTAAACTTTATGAGTGAAAGCTGAAATTGAAAAAAATTAAGAACTTGGTTAAATCGGATTAAGTTGGTTGGAACTATACATGTCATTCAGTTTGATTTTCTAAATTACTAAAAAAAATAGTGGTCAATTTGATCATAGCTCAATTAGTTTCAAAATTTATGGAGGGAACTAGAGATTATGGGTGTTAAAAAATTGATCCAAACCGAATAACTGACCTGAACTGAGCAAAACCGACTGGTTCGGTTCGGTTATTTTGAAATTTGAAGTTTTCTCAGTTTAGAATTGTTAAAAATCGAGATTTTCATATCGATTTATGGTTTAGTTCTTAATAAAATAGATATAAACCGAACTGAACCAAAACTTTTAAATAACTTTAAAATCCAACCTAGCCCACTCCATAATAACTCAATAAAAGACCCAATCTAATTAATTTACACGTTTTTCTAACCTGAAACTCAACTTCCACTGTAAGTTTTAGATTACATGATTATACAATAAAACTCTAACATTGTATAATTCAATAAAAGCCAAGATCTTTGAACTAGATGATTTTCACAATAACATGAGTTAGAATAACATACCTTGATCCATGATATTGTTGTTGTAAATGAGGATTGTGTATCTCTCTCTTGGCCTTTCTTTAGAACTTGATTAGGTTTCTTGATGGAGAGAAACTTCTACTTCCTTAGGCAGAGAGATGACCAATCCCTAGGGTTTTAATCTTTATATATACACCTTCCATCAAGGTTTTAAATTGGGAAATTACCTTTTAATTAACTGACCCATTAATGTAGTGAGCCTAAAATATTAAGATAGAAATAAATGTATATGGGCCACATTAATGATAATATTAAATTTAAAAATCTAACATTCTCCCACTTGGCCCATTTGATATTATTTGCTATATATACATTAATAAACATAATGCGCATAGAAGATAAATTTCATCTTCACATCATGATATCAATATCAAGTCAAGAAACTGATGAGGATCATGGCGGTCATATATCATTACATCGACATAATCCCTTCCATGTATCACAATATTAGTTCTTCACTTAACATGATCTATAATAAAGGTATTCAATAATGGTCCAACAATAATTGTCTTTATCAAAGACCAGGTCTTGTTTAATTTACGTAATTCATTTATGTATATACCAATCATAAGAAACAGGAGTAACAAAATAAAATCAGAAACAATAAATAAATGAGCTCAAAGTGTCAAATAACATAATCGTAATATCAATAATGGTATCCACTAATGCCCATACGTTCGACATGTTCCTTGAATGTCTTAGGTGGCAATCCTTTCGTCAGTGGATCTGCAATCATAAGGTTAGTGCTAATGTGTTCGATTGACACCCTTTGTTTCTGAACTTCTTCTTTAAGAGCAAAATATTTCAATTCCATATGTTTAGCACCTTTCGAATATTTGTCATTTTTTGAGAAGAAAACTGCTGCAGAATTATCACAATAAATTTTCAGCAGCTTGGCAATACTGTCAACAATTCCAAGTCCTGAAATAAAGTTCCACAGCCATAAACCATGAACTGTAGCCTCAAAGCATGCTACAAATTCAGCTTCCATAGTGGAAGCAGCAATGACAGACTGCTTCGCACTTTTCTATGAAATTGCTCCTCTAGCTAATAGAAACAAATAGCCAAATGTGGATTTTCTTGTATCCACACATCCAGCGAAATCTGAATCTGATTATCCTATCACCTCAAGATGATCAGATCTTCTATAAGTAAGCATATAATCCTTCGTTCCTTGCAGATACCTTAAAACTTTTTTTGCAGCTTTCCAATAATCCATTCCTGGATTACTTTGATACCTGCCCAACATGCCGACAACAAAACTGATATCTGGTCTAGTACAAGTCTGTGCATACATTAAGCTTCCAACAATAGATGCATAAGGAATAGTTTCCATTTATTTGCGTTCCAATTCATTCTTTGGACATTGCATGAGACTAAACTTATCTCCCTTCTGAATTGGAACAACACTTGAAGAGCATTTATCCATCTTAAATCTCTCTAGAACTTTGTTAATATATGCCTTCTGAGACAATCCTAATAATCCACATGCTCGATCACGAAATATTTCTATTCCAATCACATAGGATGCCTCACCCATATCTTTCATTTCAAAATTCTTAGAGAGAAATTCCTTGGTTTGACATAATAAACCAAGGTCATTAGTAGCTAGCAAGATGTCGTTAACATACAGGACAAGAAATATAAACTTACTCCCACTGATCTTTAGATATATACATCGATCAACGACATTTTCTTTAAATCCAAAAGATGTGATGGTATCATTAAACTTAAGATACTTTTGTCGGGAAGCTTGTTTAAGTCCGTATATTGATCTCTTTAGCTTACACACCATATGTTCCTTTCCTTCAACCACAAAACCTTCTGGTTGATCCATGAACACTTCTTCATCTAAATTCCCATTTAGAAAGGCAGTTTTCACATCCATTTGATAAAGCTCTAAGTCATAATGAGCTACTACTGCCATAATAATTCTTAATGAATCCTTTTTAGAGACAGGAGAAAAAGTTTCTTTATAGTCAATACCATCTTTCTGAGTAAAACCTTTGGCAACGAGTCTAGCCTTGTGTCGTTCAATATTGCCATTTGAGTCGCGTTTAGTTTTAAAAACTCATTTACATCCGACTCTTTTGCTTCCTTCAGGCAATTCTACAAGGTCCCAAACCTCATTGTGGTCCATTGATTTTAACTCTTCTTTCATGGCATCTAACCATTTAACAGAACTGTCACTTTCAATGGCTTGTGAAAACGAAACTGGATCATTATCAATGCCTAAGTCAAATTTTGACTCAGGCACATAAACCACATAATCGTCAGAAATAACAGATCTTCTTTGCCTTACAGATCTTCTTAATTCTGTTTCTATTGGTTCCTCTATTGTAGATTCATTAATTACAATATCATTATGTGGTGTTTGATCATTAATTTGTTGTTCCTGTGAATTATTAATAGAGTCAACAATTATAGGAACAACAACTTGAGAATAAGTCATATATGAAGAAATTTGTACCTTAGCTTCTTGAATTTCTACTTTACGTGGTTCCAAACTCCCACTAACTTCACCATTCTCAATGAACCTAGCATTTCCAGTTTCAACTATTCTCGTACTGTGGCTAGGACAATAAAATCTGTACCCTTTAGATTTTTCTGGATAACCAATGAAGAAACAATTGGTTGTTCTTGAGTCCAGTTTCTTTTCGTGTGGATTATAAATTCTTACTTCTGCTTGGCAACCCCAAACATGCATGTGCCTTAAACTGGGTTTCCTTCCTGTCCACAGTTCAAAAGGTGTCTTTGAAACTGACTTACTAGGAACCCGATTTAACAAATATTGGGCAGTTCTTAAAGCATACATCCACAACGATATTGGTAAAGATGAATTAATTAACATGCTCCTAACCATACTCATTAAAGTACGATTACGCCTTTCTGCAACATCATTTTGTTGCGGTGTTCCTGACATTGTGTATTGAGCACATATGCCATGATTTTCTAGGAATTTAGCAAATGGACCAGGGCACTGTCCATTCTCATCATACTTTCCATAATATTCACCACCTCTATCAGACCTTACAATTTTCACTTTTCTATCTAATTGTTTTTCAACTTCATTGATAAATATCTTTAGAGCATCTATCGATTGAGATTTTTCATGCAACAAATAGATATATCCATAACGTGAAAAATCATCAATAAAGGTAATGAAATACTTTTCTCCACCAAAAGATGGAACATCAAAAGGCCCACAAATATCAGTGTGTATAATTTCAAGGAGCTGTGAGCTTCTTGTGGCTGTTTTCTTGATTGTGTGTTTTGTCTGTTTTCCCTTAATACAATCCACACAAGTTCCAAGATCAGTAAAATCCAAGTTTGGAAGGATTTCATTCTTTACCAATCTTTCAATTCTTTCTTTGGATATGTGACCCAAACGTTTATGCCACAAGTAGGCTGATGATTCATTAGATAAACCACGTTTAGTACCAATATTATGATGCAGGGTTACAAGAGTTTCAGCAAAAAGATCATCAAGCTTTAATTTGTATAAACCATCACAAAGAGTACCAGAACCAATAAGAATGTTCTGTTTGTATTAAAAAGGTCTAAATGATGTCCAGTGTCTAAAACTAAACGATAAGTTCCTACAACTTCAACTGGAACTTTGACTCGGTTTCCCATCAAGATGAATTTCTCATTTAGGCATGTGGTTCGGGTCGTAAGGAATCCCTGCATCGTATTTGAAACATGAATGGTACAACCAGAATCAATCCACCAAGTATTATAAGGAACTTCAGTTAAATTTGATTCGAAACATGCTAAGACATTATGCTTACCTTTACTTTCGAACCATGCCTTACGTTTCAGGCAATCTTTTTGATAGTGTCCTGACTTGTTACAGAAACGACACTTATCCTTAATTTGTTCCTTCTTGTGGATTTGGACAGATGGCTGATTTATCTTTAGGTGTCTGTTATTGCCCTTTCCATTCTTCTTTCCTGGTTTCTTTCCAGCTCCTTTATGACCCATGAGATTAGCAGAGTGAATTTTTGGTTTCTTAAGCCTTGCTTCCTCCTGAATGAGCATACTTTGTAATTGATGCACATTCTATTTATCTTTCAGAGTATTATAGTTCATATGGAATTGACCATACTCTGGAGGTAAGGAATTAAGGATGAATGTTACCAAAAAATTCTCATTAACTTCCATTCCCATGGTCTTTAACCTTGATGCTAAGTTTGTCATTTCAAGGATATGCTCATGCATAGTACGAGAACCATCAAACATAATGTTGGTTAAGGTACTCATTAGTGTTCCAGCAAGTGACTTATCAACCGACTCAGACTGGGAACAATTTTCTACAAATTATATAAATTCCTTATCATTTTCAGTTTTCACAAATTGTGGACTTGATATTGCTTGCCAAAGTCATTCGCATAAACATTAAGCTCAATCTATTTGATCTTTCCCAAGCTTTATAGAAAGATCTTTCCTCAGCACTGCTAGCATTAGTGAGTGCTGCAGGTTTCTCATTTAAGAGTGCCAAATCAAGATCCAAAACACCAAGATGGAATCGGATTTGTTCGCACCAATAAGAGAAATTGAGTCCATTAAACTTAATAATAGATGTGGCTTGCGAATGGAGAGAAATTGGAGCAGTTACTGCAAATACAGAATATATGTTCACACATTATTGCTTTGATAAATAAACTTAAATATATATAATGTAGATTCATAAAACTTTAAATAAACATTATTCATACATTGAAGTTCTCCTTTGGGAGATGCACCAATATACGACATTCAAATATAATTGATGCTAGATTTAATTTCACATAATTGGTAATTAAAATACTCAAATTAGATAAATTAGTTATCTTTGGATATACTAAACATACCTAACCAAGCACTTCAATTAACCACAATAAGGTTCAAAATTATAAAACTACTGATCAACCTTTGGGTGATTCAAAATGTTTTATAATAATGAACATCAATATACTCATGATAAAAAATTTTAATATTTTATAATATCATCTCATTCATTAGCATCACATAAACATGAGTAATTGAATTAACTTTAATTTGATATCTACAAAACTTACTAATTCGGTCACTTTGGTGACTAACAAATTATACATAACATAGATATCATAATAAAATAATGGTATATAATTTACATTATACAAATTTGAACATCTAACAATAGTAGAATTAAACCAACCAAACAAATTAGTTTTATTTTATTATTTAAATTCTTATTTTAAAATTTTTGTTCTTGAATACATGAACTTAATCAAGAATAAAAAAAAACGGTGAACACTGGTGAAATTCATACGAATTCTTTAAATACAAGAATTCAATCAAAAATCAAAATCGATGGACACAGTCTAAATTCATATGAATGCTTAAATACGGTAATTCAATCAAAATCGATGAACAAGGGTGAAATTCATATGAATTCTTGAGTACGGTAATTCAATGAAAAAGAAAAAACAAAAACTTATTGCACTCAAAAACTTGATGCGGTGGATTTAATTTGAATTCAATCTTGAATGCATAAAGACAAATCAATTCAAGAAACTCATAACTACTAGCAAGTTCATCACAAACACTTTAAAACTTGAATATTAATCTAAACCAATCAAGAAAAACTTAATTCTTGAATGCAATAACAATGAAGTCTTGAATACAAGAATGAAAATTAGTCAAAATACAAAATTCTTGAATGCAATAACAATAAGTTCTTGTTCCTCATAAATTTGATTACTTGATTCATTAAGGAAAAAACCAAGCACAGTTATTTGCAGCGGAAACATAAATTCATATATTAAAACATCAATGGAAAATCTCATGTTCTCAACCTTGCTCTGATACCACATGTAAGTTTTAGATTACTTTATTATACAATAAAACCCTAACATTGTATAATTCAATAAAAGCCAAGATCTTTGAACTAAATGATTTTCACAATAACATGAGTTAGAATAACATACCTTGATCCATGATATTGTTGTTGTAAATGAGGATTGTGTATCTCTCTCTTGGCCTTTCTTTAGAACTTGATTAGGTTTCTTGATGGAGAGAAACTTCTACTTCCTTAGGCAGAGAGAGGACCAATCTCTAGGGTTTTAATCTTTATATATACACCTTCCATCAGGGTTTTAAATTGGGAAATTACCTTTTAATTAACTGGCCCATTAATGTAGTGGGCCTAAAATATTAAGATAGAAATAAATGTATATGCGCCACATTAATGATAATATTAAATTTAAAAATCTAACATCCACTCCCTCTTTTACCCTTTTCATCCATCCCTCCCTCTTCTGCCATTTCTTCCCATCCCTTACCTTTCTCTTTTCATCTCATCTCCTATTTGATTGCCACCATTGTTGCCACCCTCAAATTGCCGTGCTGCCATGCTATCTCACCACCCTCGCTACTCACGAGGTTTTGCTATTTAGAATCCTTCACTGGCGTTGCACACAGTGGTGGTAGCTGCTCTCTCCTCTCTCACTTTTGGGTTCGACACTTACCTTTCTCTCTTCCTTTAACTTCTTACTTCTCTCTACAACTCATTCATGTCTTTTCCCTTGCTTTTTATATATCTCATATTGCCTCGAAATAGATTGGTTCGATTTTAAATCGAAACAGATAAAACACATTGGTTTTTTAGGTTTATAATACATCAGAAATAAGAGGTTCGGTTCAACTATTGATTGGCCCAAAATCAGACCGAACCGAACCGTGCACACCCTTACTAGAGATGTTCATTTTTTCTGCGAGACCTAACCCTAACGAGGCAAGGAATCCTCGTTTAAGCAGGAACTGGGGGAGGGAGTGAGGGAAAAAATTCCTCTCTAGCTAAATAGGAAAAAAATCCCCTTACTCGTTCCATGTCCTCGCGCCTTGTTTACTTTTTTTTTTTTTAAAGATTTATTATTATTATTATTATTGTGATTATAAATATATAATATTTAAATTTAAAGTTGTATTATGTAATAACTTAAATAATGTGATATGCTTGAACCATATGGTTGAACATTTTGACTATATAATGATAATTAGATAATTTGGTAGGTAATATTATTTTGTTTCTAGGTTTAATAATTTTTTTCTTTAAATAGAGATTCTTTGTGGGAATTAACCATTTAAATAATAAAATTTCAATGAAAATTAACTTTATAATTAAAAAATTCCTAAAACAATTAATTTAATTTAATTATATATTTTTTAAAACTAAGCGAAGAATAATTCTCCGAGGGGAACTCATCCCCTCTCCGATCCTTGCAAAATTTAACAAAAAATTTTGACGTGACAGAGAATAAAATAGAGGGAGGAGACAAGGACGAGGAAGCCATCCCCACCCCGTGTACATCACTAGAGGGAAGACTAATAAAGATTAATTTGTTTTTGGAAAAGTTAACCTTAAACTAGTATTAGAGATTAATTGAATTTAAGATTTAGTGAAATTATGAGAACTAAATTTGATAACATTTAAAAGTAGTGACTAAAATAGAACATATTTCAAAGTACATTGACTTAAATTGTATTTTAATCGTATATATTATTTAGTCAATTCTTTTACAAATTTGGACTTAATAAATCTAGGCTTTTATAGCTCAAACAAAATTGCGAACTAAACATCTCTTAGACTTTCATTTTAAAAACTGTGAATAAAAATTTTCCCATATGCATCTATTGAACCCAAACCTATGGCTAGTATAAAATTAATGAAGTTTCAAAGAAAAATGACACTAGAGTTAAGTTTTTGTTGAAATTTTGAGTTTTGAAAGATTTATTCAATTGTCAACAAGGGCAGATCCACCGTAGGCCTCCCCTCCCCGCAATTTGAAAATATTTGTATATTAGTATGTTTTAGTTCACCTCAAAGAACAAGAAATGGTTTTTGGCATGATGGTAATAAGGCCCAGCACCCCTTCCAACTGTTGCGTTTGAACTTTATGGGATATGATATTTTTGTTTTTATATTTTTTTTCTTTTCGTTCTTTGCACTTCTTTTTTTTTTTCCCATTTTTTCCTTTCGGTTTTCCATTTTCCTTAAGTGTTTTTTTTAATCTTTCAGAGGGCGTTTGGCCCCCTAAGTTGAGTTGAATTAAGTTGGGTTTTAGACCCAACTCACCGTTTGGCCCATGGAAAAATTAACTCCCTATAAAAAAATTCAACTCTACTGACTTGCTACAGTGTTAGGATATTAACTCCACCAACTTGTACAGTAACCCTTTAACATATTTTATCACCGCATCTCCAACAATTGGCGGCCATCACCGGCGACCTTCTCCATCGACTGGCAACCGCGCGACCACCTCTAATGACTGACGACCACCACCGGCGATGTCACACCCCGCCCCAGATTAACTCTACCAAACCTAGGATGAGCTATGACGGCAGTAGACCCCATATGTGTGCAATGGAATCTATTGCCAAGTCTTTATCTCTTATCTCATTTGTCTAACATCATCTATAGATATCTCATAAATAATGTGTTGGACTTTCTCTCTTTACTTACAAAAAATGATATGCAATGACTTGACAAGACTGGTGGCAGACTCTGATTAGCTAACTCTGGTTGAAACTCAAGAGCAACCTGGTGAAAAATTAAAAACAAAAGAATGAGCTAAAAAGCCCAATGAGTGGTGATTCATAAGAAAATACATTTTCAAGGAAATTATTTTCTTACTAAACATAAGTTCATAACTATGTGAAATAATGCAAATCACGAATAGTTTAGAAACCTTCGAGATCATTTTAAGACATTAAAGTCTGTAAATAAACATCTCTTGAAACAACAACTCTTAAGTCAACAATTCTTGAAAACATAAGCACAAGTTCGTAAAAACATAGATAGGGAAATCCGTAATTATAGCTTTGGAAAGCATAAACATAACTAGTGAAATTTATCACCAAATCTGTACCCAAATCTCTATCATACTATGTACCGAGTAATCTCCAGATACATAGTAGAACATATCTCTGTCATACGTGCACGTAGAGCAAACTCTAATATCTGTAATGCTTCAGGTCCAGGATTTGGACCAGGATTAGGAACCCGGATTTGGCATCTAATGGCCCCGGCATTCCCCTGCATCCCCTGCGGCCTGAGCACGCTAGCATACTATGGAAACACATTCTCATAGCATATCGGGTAATCACCATGGGTACAAAGATCTAGTGGTTTGAAAACCACTTCCAACATAAACCTCTTAAATCACAAATCACTTTAAATCATAAAAATTCTTAACTTTTCAAGATCTCAAACTCTTTCTGAAAATTATATATTTCTCTAGATAATTGTTCGTAAACTTGAGAGATTTCTGAAATAACATTAAACATTTATACTTCCTCGAATAATCATCAAATCTCTCAATAATATAAAACATTTTCAAAGTTATATTTTCTCTTAAACTACATCTCATGAAATTCATGCATTTCTCAACAAACATTTAAACTCTTCAAACATCTCAATAATCATAAAATATCTCAAATATTTCTCAAATAATAATTTATGCTAAAAGCATAAAATATTGGAATTTCAATACCATTTTTGGAAATTCATAACAATTCTCTAAAAATCTCTTTGCAGTTTCTCTAAATTCACACATAATTATAGAATTCTTAAAAATCTATAATAATAATCAAATAATGAAAACAATTCGTAAAATAAACCACTCACAGAATATATCAACTTTGGCTCTTCATATGATAAGCTAGTCCAATTTTTGTCCAATCTGAAATTTCCAATAACCATATGAATACTAACTCTCCAAATTGAAAAACCATAACATTAATTAAGTAACAACTAATCCAATTTATCACCCTTAAACATCATCAATTAGTCCATAACTTTAATTACTCATTCTCTCTCATCCATTTATTACTAAGTACACTTTGTCCTTTTCTTCAATTAAATACAAACAATATTTCTTCCTCTCTCCTCATACACAACTTTCTTTTCCATGATAAAATAATATTTTTTTTTTCTCCAAATTATAACTCCCTCAAGTGAACTTCTCATCCCAATTAAAAGCTATTTTCTCTCCCCTTTCACATAATTCTCACTTCCATCACATTTTGTCATAGTAAACAATATTTTATCTATTCAATTTTAAACCCCCACGTGAGCAAAACTTCCAAATAAACACTCTCTCTCTCTTCATTAAACTTACTTGTACCACACATCTCTCTTTTCTTTATTTTAATATTTTTTTCTTCTTCTTCTTCATTTACTTTCTCTCTCCTCCCTTTCCTCTTATTTTCCTCCATAGCCGAAACATGGAGCTTTTTCTCTTTTATTGTTCTTTTTTTTTTAATACCTTTCACTATTCATTTTCTTCTTCCTTTATCCACCCACAAAACTTCCTTTCTTCACCCTTTTCATCTTCCATTCTAATCCATTTGTTTCTTTTCTTCTTCCAAGTCAACTCTATCCAAAAACACTACCAACAAAATCCATGGAAACTTTTAAGCATAAAGAAATCAAAACCCACATTAAGGTGTCCAAAACTTACATATGTTTCTTAATCTTTCAAACTTTAAAGATAAGGAGCTTACCGGCTTGAAATCGAGCTAATGGACTTCTCCAAACTACTTTGTGTCTTAATCATAACATTTTTCGTGATTTTCGGTATTACCACAACTTTCCGACGAGTTTCCAACCGAGCTTCCGGCGATCCGGGGAGCAGGCCACTTTCCCTTTCTCTCTCTTTCTCCTCCCTATTCTCCATCTCCTTTCCTCTTTCCCTTCTTTCTTTTCTCTCCCCGAAAGCCCAACATTTCTTGTCTCTTTTTTCTTTTTTTTTTTTTTTAAAAGGAAAGATAATGTGGCTTGCAATCTATCAAATAAGCATACATATGTGGCTTCTTTGAAGCCACACATTATTTCTTTTATTTATTACTATTATTATTATTTCAAAAATACACCAAAACCATACATATTTTCACTTTCCACTTTCCTTTTTCTTTTAACAAAAATTTACCCCATAAATTTCAATTTACTTTTACTTCTAATTTATTCCAAATTTCTCCTCTTTCAAGACATTTGAAAATCAAATAACCATTATGGCATATAAATATTAGAAATCCAAAATTGGATCTTACAGGCGACCTTCTCCGACGACCGACTGCCATATGCGATAACTGATGGCCACTGCCGACTACCTTCTCTAGCGATCGACGGCAATTGTAGACGATCATATCCTGCAACCGATAGTCCCATCTCCGGTGACTATCATCGGCAACAATTTCCAGTTATTGACGACACTCCCATCGTTCAAAATAATATGAATGCACATGTACTTAGGTGGTCTGACTCTCTGCTCCAACAATCTTTCTTCGGACTTACGAACTCTACTCATTGTTGGCCATTACTTATATTTTGTGAACCATAATTATGTTTTGTGAATCATGTAAATAGGCCCTTGATCTTTTGTGAATATTCCACTCCTACATGACACTAATGTTGAATATATTGTAGTTTTCTTGTCATCTTGAAAAAGTAAAATATTGGCATTCTCTTTTCCAAAGATGTTCAATTTAGTACATTTGTTTAAACAGATGTAAACAAACAATGTTCCTTTGCGAAAAAAAAAAGAATACGTAATGGTCAATGTGTTTTTTTTTAAAAAAAACTCCCTTATAATGAAGACCCTCTTAGTAATTGAAAAAGGTCATAATAAGGTTATCATTTGTAAGTTTCAAAGAAGTTCAATGTGTGTTTAGAAAATGAAACCTTAGATTTCTATATTTTGATAGAAGTTCAATTTGTGTTTAAAGAAAAAAAAAAATATAGGTACATTTCCTTTTTTCCATTCATCAATTGCTATTTGTTGTGATAAAGAATGCAACATTTGATTTCTATAAATTAAAAGAAGTTCAATATGTAGCAGAAAGAGAAATCAATGCTACATTGTCTATAGTTTGGAAGAAGTCAGTTTCTAAAAAAAGAAAGATAAAGAATGATGTTTTTAAAAAAAGATCAATGTTGAAATATATTGTTTTTTTTAAGTGGACATTTGAATTCAGTTTTGGAAAGTTGAGAAAATATGTTTCTAGATGAATGATAGGAAAAAAATAAAAATAAAGGAAACATAAACAGTTAGATAAAAATCAGTCTGGTTACAAAAAATTGTACCAAATACCTCAAATAACTCAGCTCAACTCTGCACCCCAAACACAGACTTTTTGACTTAACTCAACCCAACTCTGCACCCCAAATACAGACTTTTAAACTCATTGACAAACTAACTTTGCCCAACTCAACTCAATTCTGTGCGCCAAATGCCCCCTTATAGATTTCAATGTAAGGCACAATTTATTCTTTAAATTATTATATTTTATTTATGAAAGTCTAAAGACCAAAAATATTTTTTAACTGATAAAAAATCATTCATATTTTTCATTGGACAAACTAATATCAAAATGTATCAAGTCCCCTCTCCTCCGACACAAAGTTCTGGATCTGCCACTGATTGTCAATCATGTGAATTTATAAAACTTAATTTTGTGCCAGACTTAATTTTTGTTGAAATTATTAAGTTTTGAGAGTTTTTTACTTTAATTTTTGTTAAAATTAGAAAGTGAATTTAACAAATTTTTTATAGGAAACTTAACAAAATTCCAACATATGGTAAAAAGAAGATTAAAATACTATTTTGGTCCATTTACTTTGGATTTCATTTCATTTTAGTCAATGTACTTTTGAATGTCCAAATTTAGTCATGTACTTTCAATAAAGATTAAAATTTATCCCTACTATTAGTTTATTGTTAACTTTTCTAAAAAAAAATTATTCTTTGTTAGTTTTTCCTCTATAAATCTTGAAAATATGTTCAAATTGTGGCTTTTCTTGGATAAAAATTATTATTATTATTCAACCAATTTCAATAAAAATTAACTTTAAAATAATAATAAGGACCCATTTTAAGTTTGATTGAAAGTACACAGATTAATTTTAAACATTTAAAAGTACAATGATCAAAATAAAATGAAACCTAAAATATAGAGATAAAAATGATATTTTAACCCAAAAAGAATTACAACATATCTTTTAGTTAAGTTTAGAGTTTTTTTTTTTTTTTTTTTGGTGAAAATAGTGAAGTTTAGAGTTAAATTCCACGAAATTGAAAATTTAGATAAAACGTAAAAGTTAATGCAATTCCCAATTTCAACCATAAAAAAAATATTTTTTTTCCCCATTTTTAAAAAAGCAGCTTTCCAACTCCCAATGAACCAACATCAGTCGTCTTCAGACTCCACAGCAAGGTCTTTTTCTCTTTCTCTTCAAGCTCAGAACGTTCCCCTGCCTGCACTCTTTACAAGAACCCTCTCCTAAATCGCAATAGCAATCATATTCCAAGAGCCATTCAAAGAAGAAAACACAACTCTTCAGCTTCAGCCATCGATACCCACAATCACAAATATGGTACACTACCAACTCCTAATCTTTTTAGAACTTATTTTCATTTCCCTGTTCTTCGAGTTACTTTCTGTTCGATGAACTTTAATCTCTTGTTTCCTTGTTCGTTGTTCCGTTCATTTTTCTATTAGCGTCTCATATGGTGAAATATTCAATGGGGCTTGAAGTTTTATTCTTAATTTAATGCCCAAAAGCTAGTTGAGCAGATGGATTTGTTGAAACAGCAATAGTCATTTTAAAAGCCCTAAATGTTCATTTTCACTTTTCAGGTTGAAAAGTGTGACGTTTGTGGCGATGTTGGGTATAGCGAAGTAGTTTTCACTTGCTCTACCTGCAGAATAGCCCGTGAACACATGTATCATTACTTCTCTTCTCTTATCATATTAATTTCTTTCTTAGTTTTATCATATAATTAGTCTCTTAATTTTTTTTTTCTTTTTATCTGTCTCTACCAGTTATTGTATGCGTGTTCATAATTTAGAGAACATCCCAGAAAGTTGGGTTTGTGAGTCATGTAAGGCCAAGATCGGACTTGTTGATGAATCAGGACATCAATTTCAGCCTAAAACACAAACCTATACTGAAACTCCAAATGATGCATCTGTTGTTGGACAACAGCTTCATCAAGCACCAACACATTCTCAAGGTTAATTTTTTTTCCATAACTCCAAATGCTGCTATTGTTTTTGTACCTTTCCTAAAAGAACAAGTCTTTTTTTTTTTTTTTTTTGAATGAATAACTAATTGGAGTGTTTTTGAACTCATGACTAAGCATTATAGATAGGCTTCTGTATTCATTGTTAATGGACAAGCATTATAATTTATCTCTCCGTGGAACACAACCAACTTTTCCTTTCCTTTACTAATCGTATGATCTTTTGTTTTTGTTTCAGTTCTTTGGAATCCAAAGTGTTCTCCCTCGACTTTGGCATTTTACAACACAGTTAGCAAATTCGACAAGGATCGATTTGATTTGACCCTTGTACAACAAGAAAACTTGGTTGCCCACGAACTTTCTCTTTCCATCCACAAAGAAGGAGATCCTGGTGAGTATCTCATTCTATTTGGCTCATTGGGTTCGACCTTTTGTGGTCTCCCTTTGAGTTTTTTCAATTTGTAACATTTATTTTTTCTTTTCTTTACTCGTTCTGGACATGGCTACTCGCAGTACCTCTGTATTTGAGCGCAAACAGAGATGAGTTGCGAGAGTTGTTGCGAGAGCCTCTAATAATCAACCTCACGAGGGACGAACTTTCGACTCAGAGTTAATGTGTTCACTCACCAACTCAAGGTGGGGAAAACCAACTTCCCAGCATCAACCCATTTGTGTTTCAAGGGCCCTATTCCTCCGAGGTTGATGAGGTTGAGTATTTGAAAAAGGCCTTCGACATTTGGCGAGCATTAGGAGAATTCCCCATGGAAGGGGACTCAGGGTTTTCCGACCCTAGGCAGGGCTTTAACTTAGGCCTGCATGACTTTCGAAAGTTAAGCTCAATTGCTTCGAGCTACTTTCCTTCTCTCCCTTTCTTCTCATTTTTTTTTAACTTTCTCTTTAGGGACACCTCAAAGTCATAGCTCTATTTCTTGGAATGACAACATTTTATGATGTCGTGCACCCTAGCTTTCAAGCCATCACCATAGAGGTCTACACTCATTCTCCCATTTGAATCAAGATTGTCCTTCTTGTTACTCCCCTCTTGCTTCTTAGAATGACAACATTTTATGATGAAGCTCACCTAAGCTTTGGGAGGGTGTAACTGTTAGGCAACACTCATCCCTTAGACAAAATTATTTTATTTTCTTCCTTTTTTTTTTCTCTTAAAGCAATTTAATTGCCACTTGCACATTCGCTCTAGAATACCAACACTTTGTGGTGAAGATATCTAACTACGAGCCCAAGCAACACTTAAATTACTTTAACAGGCCCCAATTTATATATATATAAACAGCCTACTAGGTTCTAATACATAATAACACATGGGCTTTCTAAAGAGATATGAGTGTATCTTGCATGGAGAAGAGGAGTGCTCACCTAAAGTAGACTTTTTTTATTTTTTTAAAAACATTTTTAAAACAAACACCGGTCCCCCCAAACTTAAATCGCTCATTGTCTCCAATGAGAGAAAGTTAAGGGAAACCCCCAAACTTATTCGTAACACACAAAAATTAGAACTAGACTAGAAAGTGACATTGTGGATGACTTGGCTGAGAATGAGTCTTCCTAAACTCTAGGGCTTTACAGAAGGGTAAAATAATCCATTCTAAACTCGAAGGTGTAGGAGCATAAGCATGAGCTAACTTAGACTACAAAAGCTAAAATGCTAAATCATGAGCAATCGTCCAGCAATGTCAATATCATTACCCAAATCTAAGATGTAACAATGCATTAATCAGGCAGAACACAACCAACTAACCATTTGCTGGAACAAATTATTTGTGCTAGCTTGCATAAATTGAAACAGATTCTTTTACAAACTTAAGAGCAGAACTAACACAAGGCAGAACATTTCCGAAACACATGGTAGAGATTTTCTTTCATTAATTCACAAACAGGGCAGACTAACACAACACATCTAGTAGGCATCTCATTTCATTTCTTTTCTTCTATTGACACAGCATAAAGAGATTACATGAGCAAAACTAACCAATGCAACTAGACATGAAGATTAACAACACAACAGAACAGAATTAAAAACAGAAATTAAATAGACAACAACAAATAAAAGCAGATAAAGGTAGGGATTAGCAAACATCCCTCTTAATCGTCATTCTCTGAAATCTCCTCATCATCTTCTTCAATTATTTGGTCATCGGTAGGTGGTGGAACCCACGGGGTCAGGATTTCTTCAGGAAATGTAGGGAAAGCATCATAGGGTCTTGTGAAATTAGCTCACAAAGTGCGCTTCATTGCAACATCTCTCTTTTGAGTATAAAGCCAGTACGTTTGCTGTTGCAATTCAGAATGTTCTAGCCGCTGCAGAATCTGGCTTTGCTGCTCCAGAATTTTATCCAGTCCAATTAACACACCTCCAGCTTTAGTTTTCCCTCTTTGCAAACGATTTAAATTAGCAAGGTCAATCACTCCCTTTTCAAAAAGGGTATCATCGTCTGGGTGTCGAGGTACTGCAGCTCTCTTGCAAAGCATCGTGATGATATTGGGAAAAAATAACTTTCCGACCTTTTTCCTGGAACATTGAGCAATTTCGTTAGAGATAATTTTTCCTACATTAACACTGAACCCTTTCATAATTGCAAAAGTTAGCAGGATGCGCTCCATAGATACTGTAGAGTCGTGGGTTGTGGGAATCATCCGAAGTTTCACCAAGGCTAGCCATACATTTGCCTCTTTCTTCAAGTAGGCTACTCGAAATGTCCTGGTTCCCATCTTCGATATCATCCATTGCGATCCTTCGACTCCAACTTCTTCTAATGCAGCATTGATCTGCTCGTTTGATGGAGCGCTTACCATATCGTTAAAAATAGCGTGGGGGAAATCCTCCGGTTGATAAAGGTCATTGATAGCTTTCGGTGACCAGTCCACAGGCACCTCGCGCACAATGGTCAAATAGCCCTCTTTCACATCCATGTTAGCATAAAATTCTCGCACCATTTGCACGACCGCTTCATCAGGCTGTTTTGCAAATTTTTGCCAGCCTAACGCTTCAATGCCTTCTTTCAGGAAGGGTGGTAATTTGGTTAAGTCTGAGTCAAACCCTCTTTCACCCAACAACTCTTTTTTCTTCAGGTCTTCAAATCTCTGCTTAGCCTTTACTGAAACAAAACGCTCCCAGAGGTATCTTTTTGATTCTTTCATCAGCCTTTTTCCTTTCTTCTTTGAAGATTCTGCTATATTATCAACAGCTTCATCCCGTATCTCACTATCTTGAGGTAAAATCAGCAATTTCCACATCAAAAGCCTGTTAATCAATCAATTTATGGAACCTCTTTGGAGAGTCTTATGAAGGAGTATATGACCAAGAATGATGCTGTAATTCAAAACCAACAAGCCTCTTTAAGAAATTTAGAAATTCAAATTGGGCAATTAGCAAGTGAGTTGAAGGCCAGGCCTCAAGGAAAACTTCCTTCAGACATTGAGATTCCAAAAAGAGAAGGTAAAGAACAAAGGAAAAAGGCCGATGAAAGAATTTGAATTTGCTGAGATACGGGATGAAGCGGATGAGAATATAGCAGAATCTTCAAAGAAAAAAGGAAAAAGGTCGATGAAAGAATCAAAAAGATACCCCTGGGAGCGTTTTGTTTCAGCAAAGGCTAAGCGGAAATTTGAAGACCTGAAGAAAAAAGAGCTGTTGGGTGAAAGAGGGTTTGACTCAGACTTAACCAAATGACCACCCTTCCTGAAAGAAGGCATTGAAGCATTAGGCTAGCAAAAATTTGCAAAACAGCCTGATGAAGTGGTCGTGCAAATGGTGCGAGAATTTTATGCTAACATGGATGTGAAAGAGGGCTATTTGACCATTGTGCGCGAGGTGCATGTGGACTGGTCACCGGAAGCTATTAATGACCTTTATCAACCGGAGGATTTCCCCCACGCTATTTTTAACGATATGGTAAGCGCTCCATCAAACGAGCAGATCAATGCTGCATTAGAAGAGGTTGGAGTCGAAGGATCGCAATGGATGATATCGAAGATGGGAACCAGGACATTTCGAGTAGCCTACTTGAAGAAAGAGGCAAATGTATGGCTAGCCTTGGTGAAACTTCAGATGATTCCCACAACCCACGACTCTACAGTATCTATGGAGCCCATCTTGCTAACTTTTGCAATTATGAAAGGGTTCAGTGTTAATGTAGGAAAAATTATCTCTAACGAAATTGCTCAATGTTCCAAGAAAAAGGTCGGAAAGTTATTTTTTCCCAATACCATCACGATGCTTTGCAGGAGAGCTGCAGTACCTCGACACCCAGACGATGATACCCTTTTTGAAAAGGGAGTGATTGACCTTGCTAATTTAGATCGTTTGCAAAGAGGGAAAACTAAAGCTGGAGGTGTGTTAATTGGACTGGATAAAATTCTGGAGCAGCAAAGCCAGATTCTGCAGCGGCTAGAACATTCTGAATTGCAACAGCAAACGTACTGGCTTTATACTCAAAAGATAGATGTTGCAATGAAGCGCACTTTGCGAGCTAATTTCACAAGACCTTATGATGCTTTCCCTACATTTCCTGAAGAAATCCTGACCCCGTGGGTTCCACCACCTACCGATGACCAAATAATTGAAGAAGATGATTAGGAGATTTCGGAGAATGACGATTAAGAGGGATTTTGCTAATCCCTACCTTTATCTGCTTTTATTTGTTGTTGTCTATTTAATTTCTGTTTTTAATTATGTTCTGTTGTGTTGTTAATCTTCATGTCTAGTTGCATTGGTTAGTTTTGCTCCTGTAATCTCTTTATGCTGTGTCAATAGAAGAAAAGAAATGAAATGAGATGCCTACTAGATGTGTTGTGTTAGTCTGCCCTGTTTGTGAATTAATGAAAGAAAATCTCTACCATGTGTTTCGAAAATGTTCTGCCTTGTGTTAGTTCTGCTCTTAAGTTTGTAAAAGAATCTGTTTCAATTTATGCAAGCTGGCACAAATAATTTGTTCCAGCAAATGGTTAGTTAGCTGTGTTCTGCCTAATTAATGCATTGTTACATCTTAGATTTGGGTAATGATATTGACATTGCTGGACGATTGCTCATGATTTAGCATTTTAGCTTTTGTAGTCTAAGTTAGCTCATGCTTATGCTCCTAAACCTTCGAGTTTAGAATGGATTATTTTTAGCGCTATCCTTCTGTAAAGCCCTAGAGTTTAGGAAGACTCATTCTCAGCCAAGTCATCCACAATGTCACTTTCTAGTCTAGTTCTAATTTTTGTGTGTTGCGAATAAGTTTGGGGGTTTCCCTTAACTTTCTCTCATTGGAGACAATGAGCGATTTAAGTTTGGGGGGACCAGTGTTTGTTTTAACAATATTTTTAAAAAAATAAAAAAAAAAGTCTACTTTAGGTGAGCACTCCTCTTCTCCATGCAAGATACACTCATATCTCTTTAGAAAGCCCATGTGTTATTATGTATTAGAGCCTAGTAGGCTGTTTATATATATAAAAATTGGGGCCTGTTAAAGTAATTTAAGTGTTGCTTGTGCTCGTAGTTAGATATATTCACCACAAAGTGTTGGTATTCTAGAGTGAAGGTGCAAGTGGCAATTAAATTGCTTTAAGAGAAAAAAAAAAGGAAGAAAATAAAATAATTTTGTCTAAGGGATGAGTGTTGCCTAACAGTTACACCCTCACAAAGCTTAGGTGAGCTTCATCATCAAATGTTGTAATTCTAAGAAGCAAGAGGGGAGTAAGAAGAAGGACAATCTTGATTCAAATGGGAGAATGAGTGTAGACCTCTATGGTGATGGCTTGAAAGCTAGGGTGCACGACATCATAAAATGTTGTCATTCCAAGAAATAGAGCTATGACTTTGAGGTGTCCCTAAAGAGAAAGTTTAAAAAAAAAATGTTGATTGAAGTTTTGTGTGAATAAATTGTAGCTTGCAAAAATTCAGAGTAGCTGGAAGTGTTTGAGTTGAGGCTTGGCCATGAGATTGCCTAGTGAGTCTAAGGACTTGAATCTTTGGTGTAAAGGAGTTGTAGAGCTAAAAAGTATCCAACTGAATTCTGTGGTTTAGGGCAAAAGAGCAAAAGCTAAAATTTTGAAGCAGGACAGCATTCTCAAAGTTGTTTAACCAATGCTTTGATAGATCAATTAGGGTGATTCCTGTGCATTCTTTAGTGGCAGAACACATTAGTTAACCATTGCTTGGTGTGTTAAGGCATTACTCGAGGACGAGTAATGATTCAAGTTTGGGGGTTTGATAACTCTTAAAATAAGAATTATAGGATATCATTTTTTTGGATTGAATTGTCATATTTTATCTCAATTTATCTTATAAATACCCTAGCTTTCATTATTTTGCTCTAAGCTTAACTTTGATGTTATAAAGTTTTTATTAGAGCAAGATTATCAAATTTAATGAGTTTTATGTGATTGATTTAGGGGTTAATCTAAGAAGGATTTTTGAAGATAAGAGCATGCAGTTTTACAACAATTTGCTGGAGCAAACCTTGCAATTCGGGCCAATACAACTTTCGCACGTGAGAAGATTTATTCATTAAATGAGTTGGCGAATGTCAGATGACTCAGCCTGTTGCAGTCAATGGGAGCTTGCCACGTCGTTAGTCCTGTCTAATCAACCCTCGTTTTGCACAAAATATGAGGTATTTAAGTTTTGGACAGCCGTTTTTATCAAAGGAGGGAGGAGGCTGAGAATCAGGAGAAAACAAAGAGGAAAACGGAAAGCTCGGTCTGAAGAAGGAAGTTGCAGGATTATTTCCAAAAGGGGAAGGAATTTCCGTTGGAGCTATCGTCGAATGCTGATCCAATTGCTTTGTGGCAACATTTCGATTTCTTCTTCTTCTTCTTTCTAGTTTACTACCACTGTTTAGGATTATGCCTTTATTCCGAAATATTTTCTGTTTTACTTGCGTTATGAACTGATCACTTTCAAGGTGAGGATTAGGGGTTGGATGTTTTAATTTACTTTACTGCTTAATACAATGTTTTTAGCTCAATCTGGTTTTTTAGAGCTTTTACTTTTTAAGCACAATTTCGTTTGGCCAACCATTTTGTGCAGTGTTTCTCTAATTTCTACGAAGGATAAGAGGAGCTGATTGCTTAAGAACCACATTAGTCCCATGTTAGGGTTAGTATGTAGCTAAGTAAGGGGATTAGAGATAATCACTTACCTAATGCACACAAATACAGTAGGTTATTTAACGCTGGAGTAATGGGAATGAAACAGCAGATTTCTGGTCATTCGGGAGAATACCAAGTGAGCTGTAGTGGATTGAGAGATTTGATCATGTATCTAAGTTGTAGAATAGATTAAAACGGAAAATCACCCCTAATCTGAGCCTTCCATTCAACTCAAAGTACATGTTAGTCATTCTCTGTTTTCTGCATTTTTTACTCTGTTATCTCTGTTTTAGCATTTATTTTGTTCCAGCAATTCTGAATTATTTTATTTCGTTTCCTTGATGAATTTAAATGGTTACAAATTGAGTTTATTGAGAATCAATTTGTGGTAAATTAGCGAATTATTAGTCTCTGTGGATACGATAATTTACTTACCACTTGCTACAAATGAATGTGTACACTTGCGCATCGACATCTTAATATTGCCGACTCATTCATATCACTCTAGCAAGCGTGTCAAGTTTTTGAGAATATGCTGCTATGAAAATCCAGGAGGGTACTGCATTCTTTGATGACTTTGATTTGTTGCAGCATTACTTCTTTGACCGCTCCACGAAAATTTTGGGTGGTTTCTCCATCCTGGGTTATATGTGTTGGAATACGGGTTGTTCTTCGGCATATTTTGATTTTCAACATAATTTACTGAAGTTGGATTTCTAGGACAGAATTCAAAAGTATGCGCTTCCCCACAGTAAACACATGATTTTGCTGTGACTTGATTAACTGAAGCAGCGTTTTGTGACACATTCCCCATTGACATATTCTTCAAAATATTTGCCATGGAGGCAATTTGGGCACTTAATGATGATAATGCATCAACTTCTAACACTCATTGCTTCTTCTTCCCAGGGTTGCTTCTTACATCTGCCCACTGAGAACTATTGGTAGAAATTCTCTCCAGAATCTCATAGGCTTCATTAAAAGTCCTTGAAAGCAGAGCTCCATTTGTTGAAGCATTTACCATGTTCTGAGTATCCAAATTCAGCCCATTGTACAATGTCTTCATTTGGATGCAATGTGGTAGACCATGATGCGGGCACTTTCTTAGTAATTCTTTAAACCGTTCCCAAGCTTCACTAAATGTCTCATCATCATACTGCCTGAATGCTCTACTATTTCAGCTCTATACTTGGCATTCTTCGTTGGTGGAAAATACTTTATCAAGAATTTATCTGCCAAATCGTTCCACGAAGTGATAGATCCAGGTGGAAAAGTATTCAAACATGCCTTTGCTGCATCTCTAAGAGAATATTTTAATATAATTAAGTTAATAATGAATATCATACATATACTTTTATTCAAAATACTATATATTTATGTTATTTATTGAAATAATTTTATTTTGGGATCTACAATGAGGAGTTGTGAGTTAAGTTTGTGGAGATCACAATGGGTTTAAAAATCCTTGAGCCACACAAGGAGTTAAGTGGAATTATTAACTGTAGTCTACCAAACTCTTCAACTCAAACACCCTTCAATTATCCCATATCATTTTTTTTGTTAGTCAACTAATCGATCCACTTTACTCAAGGACCATTTAGAGCTATTTTCTAAATTTCAAGGACTAAAATGTTACTTTTTAAATCTTAAGGACCATAGAAACTTAACACAAACCTTAAGGACCAAAATTATAATTTACTATTTAATTAGAATAAATTAACAATAATTTTTAAAATACAAACTTAATTTATTTTTACTAATAAAAAGCTATCAATATGTTAAATATGCTACTATGTTATTTATATACTTAATTTATGCAATCACTTATAGTATTGCATAACGAAAGACACTAATATTTGATTCTCAACAATATTTATTTTCATAATATATCTTTATCTTATTTTTATACATCTTGTTGTGTCCAAATTCTGGACATGAGAAATCTCATCTGACCTCCACGCGACAATAACAATGAATTTGTAATTTGGTTCTAAAAATGTGACCTGCAAGACAAGAAAAACCTAGACACTGGTGTGGTGTAGGCCACGCAGGCTCCGATGCTTAAGTCATAGAGAGTTTAGAGAGAATTAGAAGTTCTAAGAGAGTTTTTGGTGGCTGAAATGAGCTTATCCTCTCTTTTTTGAAGAGAGAACTTAAATATCTCCCATCTAGTGTTTTCGTGGGGTTTTCGACTTGATTCTAGAGTCGTAGGACCAAATCAGGTTAAACCAAGGGCGTACGGGCCAAAGGGAATAAGGCAAGGTCTCCTGTCGCGTCTTGGGCCGGTTTCCTATCGGTTTTAGTTTATTTTGATATCGTATTTGCCTAATTTCTCGTTTGGCCCTTTATCGTAACCTCTCACTTAACTTAACTCATTCTTAGTGATCCAATTTTACCTATAACATTAGCCCTCACTCCCTAGTTAGGATTCGAGGTTAGGAGCGTGTGAAGTAATTGCATGGAGCCTGACTTGGGAGTAGCCTATTTAATTTTGGAGTCATTGTGACACTTCGAGTCTCGAATTCTCTCTAGAATTGATGTCTAACCCCGTGGGAAATATTTTAGTCTTCCTAAAGTGTTGGTTTCTCTGTTTTCCATAGGAATTTTAGGGTTCTATGACACTTATTTCGCGTTTCAATCTTCCTAAAGTGTTGATTTCTCTGTATTTCCATAGGAATGCTAGCCCCGTAGGAAACATTTTGGTCTTTCCTAGTGGGTAAGGTTATTTTCTGGATAGTATGTTCGTTCATTTCCTAGAGAAAATTTAAGGCTCTAAGGTTCGTCTTGGATCTCTTCAAAATTGTTGTCCAACTCTGTAGAGAACATTTTGATTTTTCTTGGAGGCTAAGACTCTCATTTGGATTTGCGATCGGTACCGCTTTCTTGGAGAGAATATGTAAATTCAAAGGTGTCCTTAAATTTAAGTGGGATTGTCATCAAACCCTGTAGGGACTATTCTAGAATTCTTAAAATCTCGTAGGAGGGAATTTTTGGCTATCTAGTAGCCTTATAGCTTCTAAACCTCCCATAAGAGGGAATTCTTAGCTATTTAGTAGTCTCGTAGCTTCTCGCTTTTCGTAAGAATTTTCTAACTAAATGTACCTTCATTCTAGGTCGATATCGTGAGAGGAGAAGATAAATGAGCAGTGAGATGAAAATGGGGGAGGGATAAGGACCCATACACATTTTGCACGTGTTCGATTGGCCTTGCCAAGCAGAGGGAGAGGCGTGCCTGATGCCTCTGGCGCGTGTCAACTGTCCTCGGCCTCTGTGCTCCAATCTCTTTTTTTTTTTATTTGTTTGAATTCAAAATTTTGAATTTCCCTTCAAATTCTCCTCATCATTCTCTTATAAATAGAGTCATTTTTCATTTCTCCACACCACTCTCTTTATCTTCTTTCTCCTCTCTTAAGGTAACTTGTTGTTCTTCTTTTTGAATGGAATAATCAAATTAAACTTACAGCGGAAACATTAGATCGTCTTTGATTTATTTAGAATTAAACACAAAATTAAGATTAAGCAAACTTGGAGTATATATGAAGATATTTCATTTTGGTCTTTATCTCTCCTCCACAAAGTTTTCCTGACTATGACTCAAACATAGGACCAAGACTTGTAAAAGTCTTTTGAAAGAAAATTTATAAGGGATTGGAGAGGAAAAAGTCTAGAGAGAATTATCTAATTCTCTATTGAGGAGATGTGTGTCATGTCTAATGGCTCAACCCAAAGGTCTTATTTATAGAGACCAAAGACAAATCTTTGCCATAATTAAAATATTATATTTTAATATATAATATATTAAAATATATCTTATACTTATTTGAATTTCATTTAAATCTCATACGATATTTATTTATTTGAATCTTATTCAAAATTTATAAATATTTTTTCTTTAATGTATCTACTATACATTAATTATGTTAATATTTAATGTATCAAATACAATAAATATATTTTTCTTTTTTATATTTAATATATATAATATATTAAATACTAATTTGATCATTTCAAAATTTTCTTTCAACTAAATCGATATTTTAGTGTTACTATGAGCTAGCAAGAGGACCTACAGATTATAAGTTTCAATGATATCAAATTGATTAATTAAATTCTTTAATTAATCAATTTTCATTCATTACTTTAGGTCACTTCATTATAGACTTAGAGTTGCACTCTTATGCACTGTAAGACAAGTTGTATATATGGATATAACCATTACATACAAGTTGATCTTTCACGAGTTGTTCGTAATTACTGCTGGGTCAAAAGTCTGTTTTACCCTTGTAATTACATATTGCACCTTAAGTACCATTTATCCTCTAATGAACAATTTGTTTATGATCCAACCATAAACTAAGTCCCTTTTCGGGCCAGTGAGAGGGTGGGGCTCCATTGTTCAAGTCCCGAAATTAGCATTTAAGGGAACTACTCATCTACTTACCCTATATGGGAAGAAGTGAATTCCATCTTGTGAGATTATGTTCCTAGCTCCCTATTAGGTCAAATCTCCAAAATGGTAGGCTTATTGAATCGACTACAAAAGTCACTCTCACCCATGCAAATCAAAGGATAAGCCCTCACAGGCAGGAGTTCATAACTCACTCAGGATTAAGATCGAGTTACATATAATCATTATGATGAAATATTAATATTCTCTATTAGCAGATTTAAAAAGAGAGATTAAATATTTCGTGGTCCAGTTTTATACAAACTCATTGTATAAGATACCCCCACTCACATGTCTCTACATGAACGATTTGGATCAAATCATTTGTAACTATTACAAGTGGACTGTATTAATAGTGTTACTAGGATAAGGCACTCAACCTTATCCATATACTATGACCCTTTAGGTTATTTCTTGAACATGATCCACTCGTATGTCAACCATATACTGTTCAAGATTACACTAATAACTTTGGATTTTTCATATAATGTATAATATTATATTGTAAATAAAATAATCAAAATTATTATTAATTATTAAATAAATCATTAATTACGAGGCTTTAGGGCATAAATCCCAACACTTTTCTTCTATCTTCTTCTCTTTTTTGTTTGTGGAAGTGGTTAGTGAATGCTTTATCACTTCTTCTGAGGTTAAGGGGTATTTTTTTAATGATGAGCTTATAGTGTAAGTTATCATTAGACTTACTCATCTTCTAGTCATTTTCCTAGTGAAACTTTTGCATATTCCAAGGTTATATCACCCTTGGTGACTGAAGCTCTCCTTGAGCAATTATGGTACAAGTATGATATTCCCTTTGATGTACATTTGAGGGTTCCTGGGCTTGATGATCGTATAAAGGATCCTCCTCTAGGAGAAGTTGCTTTTGACTCTGCCATGTTTCGTTTTAGAGTTTGTCTTCCTCTCCCTTTATTTTTGCAAAGTTTCTCAATGTTGGTTGAGTTGGCTCCCGCAACTTGTCCCGAACAGTTGGAGTTATCTCATGGGCTGTTATGTTTTATGGACAACATATGGCGACGAGAGTCCACTCACACCACATGTTTTCGTGTACCTTTACATTTTAAGCCATAATTTTTCATTTGGTCATTTCTTTTATTATTTAAGCTCCTCTTGTAGTAAATTGGATGATGGACTGAGTTCGGTTCATAGATGGAAGAATAATTGGTTCTTTGTGAGTGAGAATTAGTTAGCATGTGGGCCCCCAAAATTTCATTTATGCAGTTTTCATGAAGTTTGGGGAGTATGGTGAGTTACTCCCCAAACTTTATCTAACCATACTATGTTTTTTCCTTTTCAGTTCCCACTGAGTTCCGTCGTTCTACTGTTGTCCAAGCATTTGTAAGAGCTGTAAGGAGTTTGGAAGCTCCAGCTCGTCTCGATCTTTCCCTTGTTAATCAAGATAACCTAATCAAAGTTGGCTTTGCTCCTTCACCTCTTCCAAAAGGTTGAATTTGACTTCATATTTTTCTCTAGTTTGATGTGCTGGAAAGAGCTCGGTCTCGGCCCCTCTGTTTTAGCTCCTGTTTCGTGTGTTTTCTATAGCTCACGATTTTTTTGCTTCTATTTTTCAGATATGCCTCCAAGGTCTGCTTCCTTGTTTGAGGTTCAAGGACAGAAGAAGAAGAAGAAAGCCATAGGGAGAGCTGGATTCTCGAAGGCTGGTGGATCTAGCCCATGTGTGGGAGGTGTTCCAACCTTGGAGACTCCAATTGTCCCTCCTCAACCCTCTGGTGTCAGTACTCGTTGTACCAAAAGGAACATGCCTTCTTCTCTTGAGGATGAGATCCCTTCTGAGCTCCCAACTTTCACCCTCCCTGGAGATTATTCTACTGTGAGCAATGAGATCAACCTTCTTGGGCGAAGTTTTGAGCTCTGGAAGGGGGTTAGTCATGATCATCCTCAGGGCTTTAGAGTGGAAGAACCTAGGGAGGCTTTTGCTCAAGGGGTTCGTGAATTGCGCCATGTAAGTGTTATTCTTCAACTATCTTCTTTTTCTTCTTTATTTGCTTCTTCACAACTGAGTTTCTCATTGTTTTTTCTTCAGGCTTTTGGTCGACTCTCAATGTCTATAATGAGCATGGCTAAGAATATCTCATATCTCCAACAGACTAGCGTTCCTATGAAAGAGTTAGTCCAGGCTCAAGCTAGCTTGACTCAAGCCAACCGTCTCTTAGCAGAGGTTAGGATTGAGCTTGACTCCACAAAGATTGAACTTTGTTCAGATCGTTCCCAGTTGGATGTAACTAAAGCCCATCTTACCAATGCTGAGTATTTAGCTGAAAAATTTAAGCAGACAGAGGAATATACTGCGATGCAAAGCAAGATCTTTGACGTCGGATTCAACTGGGCTGTTAAACGTTTCGTGAAGTATCACAAAGGTATAGACTGCAAGGTCATTCGAGAGGACTTCGTTTCCTTCAAAAAAGATCCCTATGCCTTCCTGAGTTCAGATGACTCTAATGGTAGTGGGGAAGCAAATATGAATGACGGCTAGTCTTCTTTAGTAACTTTTGCCTTGTATTTTACTCGTCCCTCTTTATCTTTAAATCTTGTTGTAAGATTTTTTCCTCTTATCTAATGAAAGCTCAGTTTTATATATCTTCCTTGTTTCTCTTTAATAGACTTTACTTTAAAGTGGTAAACTTCGATAAACAGAATGTCCTAAGCCTTATTAAACAAGATAAATTGATAAAGGGCTTTTTCATCCATGAACTCGAACCACAAATCCATAGGAATCACTTACTTGTAAGGTGCTCGACGTCCACCTATAAGGGTCGGCCTCGGCCTCTGTTGCGTGATTTTGTGACCATGCAAAGTCGCAAATGTATAGTGTCAAGTTTTAGTATAGTGATTAATGAGTGTAGAGTATCGTCCTCAGGAATGGTTTTCTAGATCAATTGACTACCATGAATAATAACATCCAATTTTATTTAGATAAGTAATTTTTTGAAATTTGTGATTAACAAAATTAAGTAAAAATAAAGGAAAACGTTAAGGAGAGAAAAATCTAGGGAATTGATTTCACCTATTAAAATATTGTTCTAATTAATCAATCGAAGAAAAGATTATGCCTAACCATAAGCAAGAAGTTATAAATCTTCAAAGTACCTTCCCAAGTACAATTGAATTCATGCAGTGTTATAAACCTAATGTGTTCGTCTAGAGTTTTAATAACAAACATGGCTTGAAGTGACTTCTTTTTAAGCTTCTAAAAGAATGCCTCATTCTCATGCACGAATTTACAGATAGTCATGCTAATACTCATTCTAGTCTAATTAGCACTCTCTCAAGCACAAAATTAAACCAACATAACGTGCAAACTTTGGCCAAAAGCAACACGCATTAAAAATATATTAGCATAAATGGTTGGAAGGATAATCAAATTCTAGATTAACAATCAAAACAATAAATTCAACGGCTACATCAAATCCCTAGCTAAAGTTTAGTCACTCATAATCACTGAAAACAATTCTAAACTTAAACAAAAATCCATAGCAAGAACTACAACAAAAAGGGAAAATAACACTCTAAATCACGTGTCGATCCTCGTTCTAGATGCACGTCACGATCTCAAGCTTCCAACTCTTGTTCTCCGCTCCCAAGAATGTTCCTTGTCTCCCCAAAATTGAGTGTTGGCTTTCCTAATATGGCATTATAGGCTGATGTATATTCTACTATCAAGAAGTCAATCATCTTAATAGTTGTATTCAGTCTGTCCCAAAAGGTGACATGAAGTTCAATGCTACCATGGACTTACTCTTTCTCCTCCAAATCCAACTAGGGGATTTAGATTCTCCTTTAGTAGTTTTCTCTCTAACCTCATTTCTTTGAAGGCAGTTAGAGATAAAACATCAGTTGAACTTCCTCCATCTATGAAGACCCTGTGAACTTTCACATTGGCTATAGTTAGAGTCACAACCAAAGCATCATTATGAGGCTGATGGATGACTCTAGCTTCAGTTTCATTGAATTATAGGGTTTGGTTCACAACTTCAGAATGGACTGAATACATACTTTAGTAATCTAGGTTGTGTCTGGCTTCATGAACTATTGCCTTTCGTTTTCTACTTGACTCTGATAGGATGCAAAATAGTGTTATCCCGTGGCTTAGTTTGAGGCTAGTTTTGCTATGATTTTGTGTGCTTTCATGTATTTTTATGTTTATTTCTCAGAAACCGAGCATTTTGAGTAAAACTGGAGAATTGTAAAATAAGTTGACAAATTCGAGCAACTTAAGGCTACATTTGAGGATTCAAGTGTTGAAGAGAAAGGACAAGGCAAATGCACCCGATGGTATGGTGTTGCAACGCCATTTGAGAAGCCTATCAACCTTGAAGACCTGAGGGACAATATTGCAATGCTAGCTGAAGAAGATTTTTTTCCTTATTTGCAAAATGCTAAGGATAGCGTCAACGCTGTCTTGACTCTATTTAAGGATTTTTTTTCTTTCGAGAAGGAGGAGCCATTTTGAGAAACCAAAAACCCTAAACTCGATTCAAGTACCGTCTAAGTACCTAGAGGAGACATTTGGAGAGCCAAGGAGGAGACTCAAAGCTAGAGATCGTGGACATCACATTGGAGATGAGTGTTGGCACGCGACTTAAGTTTCTTCTCTATTTCCTTTACTTTTCTTTTAAGATTCAAGAGTTTTTGTGGGTTGTACTTATGTTGTAACTCTGTGTTTAGACCCTTGCTTGGTTGTAGTTGTTGAACATTTGGTTGATTTTTAGTTTAATTTATATATTGATGGCTTTTATGCATCTCTTTATATTGTCTTAACCTTTGGCCATGGTTTTGCATGTTTAACTAAATTTAGCTTGAGAGAGTAAGTTTAGTTGTAGAAAACTAGATGCATGTCTAGGTTTAATCTATTGCACGAGAGTGAGTAGATTAATTTTAGAAGCCTTAAGAGAATAACTTAATATCATGTTTAGTGATAGAAATAGATCAAGAGGTTGATTTGTTGCTATGCATGAGTTCAATTGGGCTTGAAAGAGTCAATTGATTATTTAGAAATTCTTAGCTTAGGATTGTTAGTATAAAATCAAGTTATTAATCAATTCAAGTTGGGTTTAAGGTAATCAACCATGCATGTTTCTCAAAATTAGACTCCAAATCATGTACATATTAGTTTAGATTTTATTTCTCCTTGATTCCAAAGTTATATTTCTCTAAATAAAATTGGGCATAATTAACTATGATACTTAATTAAATCTAAGAACTTCAATACTGTGGATGACCCTGACCACTATTATTGCAAAATATTTAGAGGTCCAGTTTATAAATTAATTTGATAAGAGCTTTCGACAAGCCTTTTATCAAATTGGCACCGTTGCCGGGGATTGACATATTTTTGTTTAATTAATATCGTGGTGAAAGTGCTAGATTTTAATTTGAAATGTAAATAGTGTATATTTTTAGTTTCCTTTTTTTTGCTTTAATTTAGAGGTTTATCTTTGTTTTGTTGCTTGTTTTTTGTTTTCTTTTGAGTCCCGGTCCATTGTTTCTGCTTGTGTGATTGTTTGGTGTTGCTTGAGATCCTGTGATTATTTGTTGTTTTTGTTTAATGGCTTCTGATAGATTTGGGTGGACATTTAGGGAATCTAAGCCTGAAGAACCAACACCACCTTCTAGTTTTTTTTCCATTAGTTATCCCTTTTTTGATCATGAGCCTCTTAGTGAATATATGTGCTTCATGGTTACCAAATACCTAGTTATTATCATATTGAATCTATGAGTAATGGAAATCTCATGTATGGTAATGATGAATGCATTTGGACCCATGAATCACATCCTAATTTCTTTCAATAAGCCCAATTAGACAAAGAATCCTCCTTAGAGAGAATGTTGAGAGAATTTATAGAGGAGACTGGACTTAGGAGGTTACAGTTTGATGAGAGGTTTAAGTGTCTCTAGACCCCTAGGGAGGTTAGTGAAGTGAAACCCACTTACATAGGATGTCCAATGAGCCTTCACTGATAGCCTTTCAAGAGCATAATTCTTCCGAGTCTACTGAGGTTGGGCATTCGAGGGAGAGGATTATTGATATTGGAAAGGAGCTAGAGTATTTACTAATTTGGGCGTATATTCTTTGTCTGAATCTGTCCTCGAAGAATTGCAGTCTGCGCACTACAAGGTGTCTCTGTATTTCTTGGGCTTTGACCTAGAAATGACCGATCAAGCCTATTGGGTTGATTTCTTGGGCTTTCCTAAGCTTTTCAAAAGAAACTTTTGGAGTTATCTCTAATTTTATTTTGGAATAACCTATCAGGTTTGTTGGGTTGATTTTTTGGCTTTTTTAAGATTTAGAATAAAAAGCTCCAGGGTTGGCCCATATTTAATTGTGAAATGACCCATCAAGCCCATTGGGCTGATTTTTTTGGCTTTCCAATATTTAAAATAAAGAGCTCCAAAGTTGACCCTAGATTTAATTTTGGAATGACCCATCGCAAGATCTATCTCGAATTATAAGTCATGCTTGGATCAATTAACCAAGCCCCTTTTGATGATCCAATTAACCACCTCTAAGTTTTGGGTTCTCCACACCTAAGCGAAGTTTTGCACATCATGCTCTGCAAAGCTTTGATTAGCTTGCTTTTCCATGCTCAATTGGGACCCACCATGAGGCGTACCTCAGATTTTTGGGTTGCTAAGATTAGTCAATCAAATCCTTTTGGGGTTTAATCAACCCTTTGGGGCGTTTCCTCTGCACCTAAGTGCTCAAGAGTTTTGCGTGTTTCGTATTTTAATTGTATGACATTATGAGCGTATCTTAGAGTGGATTCTTAGATTTTGGCTCCAAATTTACCTTATCTAGAATTAATTTTAGATTTCAGTATTTAAAACTTGATCAATCATTCTAAGTTTAATCAATAACTAAGTAAGAAAAAGGGAAGTCTCACCAAGATATCTAAAAAAGGAATCCTTTAGGACACGTGACGAGCCTAGATTTGCCTATAGAGCGTGCCAACATATGCCCGTCACAAGCGACACACGTTAGCCAAATGCCACGTGGAGGCCGACCTTGGTCAAAGCTGGTAGCAACGTTTGCATCTACCACCTGCAGGTGCGTCGAGCCTTACCTGCCACGTGCAAGTCTTAATGAATGAGCTTTTTTTTTTCTTTTTTGAATTTGAAATTGAAATTTCAAACCCCGTTTGATAACCATTTGATTTTTTGTTTTTAAAAATTAAGTTTGTTTTCTCCCAACTTCTCTACAATGGATATCATATTTCTTAAGGAAACATTTGAATTCTTAGCCAAATTCCAAAAATAAAAACAAGTTTTCAAAAACTACTTTCTTTAGTTTTTAAATTTTGGCTTGGTTTTTGAAAACACATATAAAAAGTAGATAAGTAAGAAAACCCATAGGTGGAATTAGTATTTATAGGCTTAATTTTCAAAAACCAAAAACTAAAAACTAAATGGCTATCAAACGGGACTTCAAAATTTGAAATTCAAATTTTAACATTTCCCTCCCAATTTTGCCTATAAATAAGAGGCTTGGATTTGAGTTTTTCTCATAGTTCAATCTTCTCTCTCCTTAAATTTCTTATAGGTGAGATTTTGCTCCTTTTCTTCTCATTCTATAATGTCTAGTGAAGAAGATTATGGCTCTTATAAAACTTCACTTGAGGAGGAGGAATTTTCTTCCAATGAAGAAGGTTCTTCCACTTCTTTCTATGAGCCACATTCTTCTTCACAAAATTCTGATGAAGAACCCAATGTTCCCGGTTGGGGCTTATCATCCTCTGTGATCGATGCTCAGCTTGACCAGCTACGGTACGAGTATGGCATATTCATGATGACAACATTAACAATCCTCCCTTTAGCGAAGTTTCTTTCTATTTAAGCATGTTCTGTTTTGGTGTTCATCTTCCTCTTCCCCCATTTCTTTAATTTTTTTTTTTACTCTTTGATCCAACTTGCTCCAGCTCAAATTCTCCCATATGGATGGAGTCATCTCATTAGCTATTATTCCCTTTGGAGAGAATAGGGGGATGAGTCACATATGGACATTTAAACTTTTTTATTACTTCACCAAATAACTCACAGTCCTTCTTATGGTGATTTCTTTTATTACATCATGGTTAAAAATCCAACACTTGTTGGTAGTCCTTTAGTCAAAAAATGGAAAAAACAATGGTTTTTTTGTTAGTGAAAACTGCTGGCTCTTAATTATTTTGGTCATTCTTATGCGGTGTCTTCGAGTTTTAGAGAATATGGTTAATATTCTTTTTTCCCTTTTTCTCGTTTAGGACCGCTCTTGGCTTATGTATATATTAACTTCTTCTTATTTTTGTCCATTTCAGTTTCCCTTCACTTTGATCGCACTAAGGCAGCTAATAGGTTTGCAAGGACCGTTGGGAGATTGGACCCAAACCTCTACTTCGGTTTGAATTTTGTAACCCAAGAAAATCTCATTGCTTTAGGCCTTGCATCTCTCATTCCTGTTCGGGGTAATTGACACTCTAGATATTTGGATTGGCTTCGGGTCGACCTTTTTTTTTAAATTTCTCATGACCTTTTCTTTCCTTTTTTTTAGAAATGTCTGGCTGCAAACCTTCTGTCTTTGAGCGTAGGAATACAAGGAGTACTAAACTAGTTGGAGAAACTTCTAGGGCTGCAGTTGATGCTGATTTGACTGACCTTACTGAAGACGAGTCTTTCCCTATGAGACCTCCAATTCCTCCTCGGGGCAATCGAAGTTTCACCCAGTCTAGGACTGAGTCAAGCCTTGCCAACTTGAGCCCCAATCAGAGCCGAAAGGCATCAAGTTCGTCTATCCATATATGTGCTTTGTTCTTTTAGAAAACTACCCCGAATCTAACAATGAGGTTGAGCTCTTGAGCCAAAGCTTTCACTTGTGGCAAGATGTCGGTGATTATCCTGTTCGAGGGGAGTCTGGTGCCTCTGATCCTTCAGAAGGCATTACCCAAACTCTCTATCATATGCACGAGGTAACTTATTTTATGGCCTACTATGTGCATAAATGAAACTAAAGTAAGAATTAGTA